>OX383299.1:18155000-20555000 GCA_947523025.1 Dryobota labecula
GCTTATGTGTGTATAACAGGCAATTGTTTGGCGACATTATATTATTGGTATGTGAGGGTATGATCCAGAGAGTTATATATTGAACGTTTATGGATTATATTTTGTTACAGACTTTATTTTAGTTAATCTATTGGTGGTCATTGGTGCCGATTCCCTTGTTCACAAACTCAACTAAATTTAAGTTCAGTGCATCTTTTTCTTTCTATTTCATTAAGAAAAGTACAGAAGATAAATTTTAGTTCAGTCCTGTCAAATTAATCAGCGTCTGTCACTACTCCGTACAAGTTTAGACGTGATTATAAACTTGCCGACTAAAATTATGCAATTTTACGTCAAGCGCTGATTAATTTGACAGGACTAAACTAAAATTTATCAACAAGGGAGTCGGTACCATTATAATTCGGATTTATTTTGGGGTACAATTATATTCTTGAAGTCGTGTCAAAATATACAGCGAAGTATAAATATAATCTCATTCGTGTAGCATAATCTAGACTAATATTCTTACCCTAAGAATAAGATCGGCTTTTTTGCGATTCAACACATAATTTAGATTCTTAAAAGCTTATCTCGGTGAAAGGACTTGAGAAAGCAGTCAGTAAAACTAAGAATCGTATTATGTTATCGCCTTTCTTCATCGTAGTTGGCAAAGACTTTACCACGCTACCAGGGGCCAAGTCTGCCATTCTTATAAATTCGTCACTCCAACATGAACCCATTGTCATTTTGCTAAAAGTTCGTAATCTGCTAAATTCATAATGGTCGATCATTGGTCGGTCAATGGTGTCGTAATATAATTGTATTACAATGGCATTTTGAACATTTATTCATGCCAGATTTCATTTATTCATATATATTTTTATATGTTATTTATTAGTGTTATAAGTAATCTGAAGTAGTAGGGCCCTATCGGAATACCAGCGCTGCGACACTTATTTTTAAATGTCGCAGCATCATGCTGAGATAGGAGCCTTTTGGCCTCGTACAGGTTTTGTTTTCATTTTACTTTTATTTTTATTTGTGTTACTATGAGTGTGTTTAGTTTAAAATGTGAACTTCCTGTATGAGTCCCAATAAATACTTTTTCTTTCTTTCTTTCTTTCTTTCTAGTAAGAAGTTTGAAGTTTAGTAGAAAGTTTAATTTGTCATTATTTACGAGATTACCAATTCTTTCAATGGAGTGTCAGTGGCTGACCATTGGAAAGTCATAACGACGCCATTATATTAGTAGATTACCAAACTTGTCAAAATCAACAATTATGAAATCAATGATAGACCATTTTGACACTATTGTAATAGCAGACTTGAGGCCCAGCTTATAAGTGATGTGTAGGTATAGACTTATTTGCCAATGTATTATACCAACATCCTTCTTCTTTCAAAACATGCATAACTGTCCCTGTTTCAATACCGTTAGTTTTATGTTCAAAATTGTGTACTCCTATTGGTCCTCATCGCCTATCGACGCAGCTTCTGCGAGGGACCTCGTTACTTACAACTGGGTCAAGGAATTCCTGACATCCGATGTAGTCCTGCCGTTGGTGCTCATGCCTATGTAAGCTACATAGCTGCAGTACGTGGAGATATTGTGTTTGTAACCTAGAATAAGTAAGGTGTGTGGCCTATTTCCCTTAGATGTGCAAGGATGACTGGGTGTTAGTAACAAATTTATTTTGCATAAAATATGGTACGCAAAAGGTCTTAAATATAAATAGTTTCACATATTTTGCTTACTTATTTCAGCATGCAAAAAATACATTAAAGTAAAATTATAGGAAATAAAAACACTTCAATCGTTACTATTATGATCATGTGGTAAAAAAATTGGTTGTCTGGAAACTTGGTTTACGGACAATAGTTTAACGTGACAACGTCATAACAAAACATTGATGCGGCGCAAGCGTACAATGAGCGTAACGGGACAATGAGCGTAACGTGACATTGGGCGTAACGAGACAATGAGCGCAACGGGACAATGACCGTAACGGAGCAATGAGCGTAACGGGACATTGTAACGTGCATGCAGCCGGCGCTCATCGATTTATTGGACGTTGTCACGTCAAAAACCTCAACCATTTGAGCAAGGGGTCAGCAGTAACTGTTATATTTATGTCATTTATGTTGTACTTATATTTATGTCATTTTATTTAAACTCACAAAGGTGAGCTTATTGTTCGTTCTGAAATAGATCAACTGACGGACAATGAGCGTAACGGGACAATGAGCGTAACGGGACAATGAGGCATCCTTTTTCGTGCATGCAGCCGGCGTTCATCGATTTATTAGAAGTTGTCACGTCAAAAAAAAAAAAAACTTTAAAATTACATCATATTATTATATTGCTAGTGAGATCATATTTTCAACTTTCCTTATAATTTAAAAATTCGCTTATTGTGTAGCATACATTATTAAAAAGCCATTTCTTTAGTTTATTTTTAAAGAAGTTTAGTGGCAGCTCTCTGATCTGTTTAGGAATATGGTTGTATATTTTGATTGACATATTATAACAATTATTCTGACACAGTGTGCTTTTACATCTTGTGACAGCCAGTTGGGTTGGATCTCTTGAAAGGATTTTTTTATTTTCTATCAAAATCATCAAAATTAAAATATTTAATTTCACATAAACCTACATGGGCACTTATGAAACGTCAGAAGCTAGGTGCACGGTTCCAATTAGTCGTTTCCTATTGAGAAGAGCCGGCAGGAAACTCCACGGTTACTGTTTTAAAAATAATTGGCTTTACAATATTATTAAATAACAGTGATAATAGGTATGGGAGGACAGTGTAGGCCTTTCAACAATTACCAGGTATTTAACTAAATAGAAAAGTGCCAACTAATCTACACTCTACTAGGCCTATGGCCTATGGTCTATGGCTTTAGTATATAGCTCAGAGTGCTTTTTAACAAATAATCCTACTTTTAATATGTATAGACTAGGTAGAGTTAGTAATCCTAATTTCTTAAATAGAGGTCTACAAGATTCGAACGGTCCAACACTGTTTAGTATTGAAGTGGATTCCGTAGATGAGGTGCACGTTTTGTTGTGTTACGTAATCTGCCTTGATTCAGCTGTTAGGTTTCTTAAATACACCCAAGCTTTAGCAGGGCCTCAGCATTTCGTAGCTCTTTTTGATTTTATGAAGTCTTTTCTCTTGGATATTCTCAAGAATCAATTGAAATCCGTTTAACCAGCTCATGCTGCCAAAGAAAATAGAAAAAAAATGTCCAAAACAAAAACAATTTGATTTAAATTATCACAATTTCAAACCCAAATCAATGTCACCTGTACCAATAACATTTGACAGTAAACAAATTGGTTACATTATAAACATATAAACATTCTCTTGGAGAGACTTGACCCAAATCCTGCAAAGATAAATTAATGCAGTGACATATTAATAACGGTTACTGAGAGCCTATCTGCTGGGACTAATTGGCTTCGTATTACGTTGTAAGACGGCGCTGAACACCTGCGTTCTTGAAATATGCACGTTTTTGCCCTTCATTGCGTAAGAGAGGGTTTTATTTGAGGTGGGGTTATGATGATTTTATTTATTTACTAGCTGACCCGACAGACTTTGTTCTGTCAAAAGCTATTTGACTGTGGCAGTTTGTCTACGCGCAAAGGAAACTACCTACCTACCCTACCCTACCTTACCCTATCCTACCCTACCCTACCTACCTATCTACCCTACCCTACCCTACCTACCTACCCTACCCTATTCTACCCTACCCTACCCACCTACCTACCCTACCCTACCCTACCCTACCAATCCTACCTACCCTACCCTACCTAAGTAAAACCTTCAATTTTTTTTTTTTTTTTTTTTTGATAAAATCTATTTTCAGACCTACCAAATGATGACTGACACGTTATGTCAAACGCCATAAAGTTACATTAGAAGATAGAGTTACCTACTTATTATTACAATAAAAATGTAAATATGGTCGTTACCTTACAATTTTTTTTTTTTTTAACTTTTTAAATTTTTCTTACATAAGAACCTTCTCCTGACAGTAACAAACACAACAAAAAAATAATTAGCGAAATCGGTCCAGCCGTTCACGCGTGATGCCGTGACCAAGGGAAATAGGGATTCATTTTTATATATATAGATTTAAAAACACATAAACCTATCATCACAGGCTTACCTAATACAATATTGTAGTTATATAGCTTACAAATATTAAGATTTACAATAACATATATTATTATGAAACACCAAGAGTTATTTTACAAAATGCGGCCCGTGTGCATTCACTCAGAGTACAATCGAAGCAGTCAATCTGTTGTGACACCATATTGAGTGCATGCAGGGCACGCGTTAGCGGCGCGTGCAGCAGGTTTGGTGCGAGCGGGCGGCACCCACAGCAGCGGCGGCCGCCTCCGTCGCCCAAAGTGATGATGATGGGGTTCCCTTTTTCGCACTTAGACTCCCATTTGGTCCGTTGTGCGTTGTGTGTTAAAGAATACTGAACTGTAAAGAAGAATTTTTGTCGAAGATTTGGTAGTGCGTAGTGACCAATCCAGACTATTTCTGTATGGGGGGTGTAGATCCAGAAATACTGATCTGGGTTTTCATCAATCATTACGATTCTTTAGCTCTAACTGCCATAAAAATGACCTTCAAAATGTCAATTTAAAGATCTAGAACTTAGAAAGAATATACGTTTATTTTCGGTAAATGTGACACACAGAAAGAACACAAACACAAAAAGTTGGGGGGAAATATGAGTCACATCCACGCAAAACGACCGTCTCTCAGCATAATTCTGCGACCCTATGCAAGACAGAGTCCCGGCACTGGTTTTCAGTGACCTTTAAGCATTTACATCCAGGTATCACGTTTGTCGATACTAAAGTCCTTTCTTCACTTTGTATGGTATAAACTTTGTCAAAAACGGGAAAATTCAGTTTAATCCTTTTACTAGGTACATGTCAACAAATCAACTATCTTCTTCCTTTCCTCTTTTCTCCAATATTATTAACATCAGAAACTAAACCAATTGAGGTCCTCCGTATTAATTGTATTCACCGGTCGCGTCCGGGCCGTACTGCTGGTTTACGACCGGACCGGCAGCCTCTGGGGATGTAACTTACCGGACCGGTACTTGGCCGGCTGAGTTACGGAGCGTCTTTCGAAACGTTTATATATAAAACTAGATGCTTGACGATTGATTGTGTTTAGGGGGAATTTACATAGTTATAATAATGCATTTCTATGTATTTCTTCATAAGGTCTCTTGTCCATGGGCAATACGGTAAAGTCAGTAATATAATTCTTAGCTGTCAGTTTTATTTGATTAATCGAAACTGTGATTTTACAGAATTTCGAGTTACCTCAATAAAAGATTCTCTCTAAGGTCTAAGCGAATTTGACATTAATTAAATACGGGTTAAATTCTTTTATCAAAATTACGGGAATATTGATACCTACATCTTGTGCCAAATAGACTTACTACATATAAGTTGGTGACCTAAATTATAGCTATTAAGCTAACCTTGTTAACGACCTAGGAGACGAATTAGATACTATACACCTAGAATAATAGGATACCTAACTTAATTTATTATTGAGGGATACGGATACGTTCTTTAATAGAGGAAAGAGGGAAAGCCGCTCATAATTTTGGGTTGAACTAAAAAGAATAGAACCAATCATTGTAATACTACTTGTTTTACGAAAGAAACTATGGATAGTAGATATGATATATGATATGATGTGTATGGTAGTCTATGGTGTGGTGGTGTGTGATGTTGTGTGGTGTGTGATGTGTTGTTTGTGTGATAGGGTGTGTGTGTGGTGTTGTGTGTGTGTTGTGATGTGTGAAAGATAATATAGCCTGAATGGGGGTGAATACTGAGATGACGGCTGATAGAGATCTAAGAAAGAAGAAGCTATACTGCGCAGGCCCCAAATAAATTGTTGTAAGGGTCACGAAGACTTGTTCCATAAAAATCCAATCCTTAAGGACCAATATTTCATCTTTTTCTATAATTTTTATCTTTATCGTTATTAACTTTTTTTCTTTTTATTGAATACACAATGGCTGTTCGTTAAACGACCTGGGAGTTAACAATTGGTTTGACCTGTTTGTAACTGGGCGACCCGATAAATCCCGACTCGGCCCGACGTCCCCTATCTTTGTCACGATACTATTAAAGTTTTGTAATTGTTCAAGATTTTGTATGGAACTTTTTTAATGGATGAACATTTCGACTTTGAGATGGTTCATTAAAGTCAAATCTATTGCCAAGCCTTGCGAATGACATTTTCTAAAGGATTATAAACATAGATATACGTTAGCCCATAGGATGGATAGGTAAATGAAGTATGAACCTTAAATGCACTACGGATATTACAAATTTTAGATCAAACTGAATTTCCTGCGCAGACAATTCGATTGATGGGGGGCAGGATGTTGAACGCTGTTGGTTCTATATAGAAAATGTTGCTTATTTCCTTACTACCTAGTCTACCTACCTAACTTATTTTTTTTACGGGTATAGGGTCAATTATTGTAAACTGTGCTTACCGGTAATTGAGTTGGACACTCAATTACCGGTAACCACAGTTTACAATAATTAACATAACATATAATACAGGATAACGTATATTATAGAAGTTTTTATTATTGTAAAAGATAATTGTAATGTATCTCGTTGGTAATCCTTAAATAAATAAATAATTATGTTTCGAGAATTTTTTTACGGAACCTAACCAATTTGTTTTCTACGATTAGGGCAATTTATTAAAATTTATTTATAATACATAGGTAAGTAGTTAGTTACATACAAAGATCTTAAAAAAATTAAAGGTTAGCTTAAAAGCTTTCTACAAGAGTTAAAGTTAACATGTTAGTAAATTACTCTCATCATTCGTCTGTCAGGCAGAACGGCAACAGTTTGAAAAATAAAACACCGTTCTCTTTGAGTAGGGGAATAAAAAATAAGGGATGACAATGAAGAGATCACAATTGATTGGATTTTAAACCCACACGATGCCAAGATGGCAACCTATCACTACTAAAACATAGCACAGAATCATACCACTCGTAGGTAGAGTATTGTATAGATAAGTTATTAGGGTGTGCCTGCCTGTAGCTTTAAATTCGTCCCCAAATAATCTTAATCCGATCCAGCCTGTCCTTTGCGGCCCTCCCCCAGCGACGCCCTAAGCCAAGATCAGTACCCCACAGGGGGTGCCTTCAGAATGTAGTCCTTTAGTTTATGAGTTTTATGCCCTGGTTGGAGGCCTTAATTTATTGAGGGCACTTACAGGAAAGTCCGGTTAAGCAGCCGACAACCTCCTAGCTTGACCTGCGAAATGCCATTTCCTAAAACCAAAAAAACCTTATGAGCTAGCGATAGTCTCTGACAGTCACTTGTCAACTGGTACAATCTTATGTAGTCGGGTTGCTTCGGGAATGTTCGCGGTAGCTCGCACAGATGACATCATGCGAAAGAAAGCGGCCTCCTAACTACAGCGCCTGCATGGTAGTCACATCAACCTATGAAAATGATCGCTGCTAGAGCGGACTGTCCCTTTCAGAGACACTGTTTGGGGACTGTCTGAATAAATATTGAATTTGTGAAAACTAACAATTCTAACTTGATTAACCTAAGCAGAAACAAACACCAAAATACTAACAAAATTATGGACCTCAGTCTGTTTTCGTGGCATCCGTTTTGTTGTACCTCAGTCTATATAGCTAACAACTGGGGCCAAACAAAAAGTTTGCATACGTGAACGAAATTATTTCTATATCGTTTACTCTTTGGAACGTCCTTGTCTCACTCTGGCTACGATACCACCTGGACCATACCCTCTTTAAAAATATTCACAGATAAAACAGTAGACGTAACTAAGAAGGTCAAACGTATGCATACTTATCATGTAAGCTGTAAGCTCCAGATACTTATTTGGAGCGCGGCAACGCCCGCTTTCAACTTCATTTCAGCTTCACGGAATTCATATTGCATTTCGTCGCAAGTTTACGTATGCAAACTACGGGGAATTCTATTAATAGCAAAACTTTTCAAGCGTAGTCTATTGAAAATGTTTCATGTCATATTTACGTTTTCAACTGTTTTGAGGACTATTATATCCTCGTTGTAAGTAGTAAGTCTTCAATTTAGATTATACTAAGCGTTGGTAGTATTATAACTGCCAATAGTGTTTCTTTTTCGTGTTGGACAAAAGCATTGGTTCTAAACAATAACCTACCATCGCTGTTTTCCTGATCCAGCTAGAAGTGTACCTAATACTAAACCCACATTTTGCCAGTTGGTTCTGGATTTATGATCGGTTGATGGCAATAGTTTCGCCCTTTGTTACATGAGACTTAAACATAACTGGCATTGCTTCTACTGCAACATAAAAAAATATTAAGGACCTTCATAATTTATAAAAGGGATGATGACAAAAAAAAAAAAATTGCCGTCATGTAGATGATTAAAAAATATTGGACACGTATTTTTTCTTTTTTTACGCAATCAAAACATTACGGCGATACATTGAGTTCAAATGTGGCATGACGTCACTTCTCATTAGATTTTATACTGAGCTGTGACGTAACGAGCCCCCACTCCCCAAGTTTACTGTGTTTTATCTATGTAATTTTTTATTAATATGATAAAGCAAAAAATACGTGTCCAATATTTTTTTATTATCTGATTGACGGACTAAACAGTTTTTATTTATTTTTTTCACCCAGGACACATCCCTATTGACCACGTCTGTTGCAAAAGGATTTCTAAAATCATAGTCACGTCATAAACAAGATTACTGATTAATATCTGTGATTTATCTTGTTCAATCAAGGAAGATTTTTCCGGATGCTACTTATGATTCCCTATAAACGATTCACAGTAGGTGGTCTATAACATTTGGAGTATATTTCGGCAACATGTATTATGGCCTTATATCTTCCTGTTATCGTTTATTCGTAAAGCTACAAAGAACGGAGCTTTTTTTGGTAATTTGTCTTCGCAAAACAAAAGCGAAATAACTTGGAAACTTATGTAAAATTGTATCTGAGTTTCTCAGAGAAAATGTCCTTGCATGATTCATAGGGATGGAGCGAATTCAACTTCAGAATATTTTTGCAAACCCGTCGTTTCGTCTATAATCGAAAATGTGTAGGTTTCGGACTTTCAAGAAACGTAAATATGACATGAAGTCATATTTACGTTTTCAACTGTTTTGAGGACTATTATATCCTCGTTGTAAGTAGTAAGTCTTCAATTTAGATTATACTAAGCGTTGGTAGTATTATAACTGCCAATAGTGTTTCTTTTTCGTGTTGGACAAAAGCATTGGTTCTAAACAATAACCTACCATCGCTGTTTTCCTGAAGGGTAGCTAGAAGTGTACCTAATACTAAACCCACATTTTGCCAGTTGGTTCTGGATTTATGATCGGTTGATGGCAATAGTTTCGCCCTTTGTTACATGAGACTTAAACATAACTGGCATTGCTTCTACTGCAACATAAAAAAATATTAAGGACCTTCATAATTTATAAAAGGGATGATGACAAAAAAAAAAAAATTGCCGTCATGTAGATGATTAAAAAATATTGGACACGTATTTTTTCTTTTTTTACGCAATCAAAACATTACGGCGATACATTGAGTTCAAATGTGGCATGACGTCACTTCTCATTAGATTTTATACTGAGCTGTGACGTAACGAGCCCCCACTCCCCAAGTTTACTGTGTTTTATCTATGTAATTTTTTATTAATATGATAAAGCAAAAAATACGTGTCCAATATTTTTTTATTATCTGATTGACGGACTAAACAGTTTTTATTTATTTTTTTCACCCAGGACACATCCCTATTGACCACGTCTGTTGCAAAAGGATTTCTAAAATCATAGTCACGTCATAAACAAGATTACTGATTAATATCTGTGATTTATCTTGTTCAATCAAGGAAGATTTTTCCGGATGCTACTTATGATTCCCTATAAACGATTCACAGTAGGTGGTCTATAACATTTGGAGTATATTTCGGCAACATGTATTATGGCCTTATATCTTCCTGTTATCGTTTATTCGTAAAGCTACAAAGAACGGAGCTTTTTTTGGTAATTTGTCTTCGCAAAACAAAAGCGAAATAACTTGGAAACTTATGTAAAATTGTATCTGAGTTTCTCAGAGAAAATGTCCTTGCATGATTCATAGGGATGGAGCGAATTCAACTTCAGAATATTTTTGCAAACCCGTCGTTTCGTCTATAATCGAAAATGTGTAGGTTTCGGACTTTCAAGAAACGTAAATATGACATGAAGTCATATTTACGTTTTCAACTGTTTTGAGGACTATTATATCCTCGTTGTAAGTAGTAAGTCTTCAATTTAGATTATACTAAGCGTTGGTAGTATTATAACTGCCAATAGTGTTTCTTTTTCGTGTTGGACAAAAGCATTGGTTCTAAACAATAACCTACCATCGCTGTTTTCCTGAAGGGTAGCTAGAAGTGTACCTAATACTAAACCCACATTTTGCCAGTTGGTTCTGGATTTATGATCGGTTGATGGCAATAGTTTCGCCCTTTGTTACATGAGACTTAAACATAACTGGCATTGCTTCTACTGCAACATAAAAAAATATTAAGGACCTTCATAATTTATAAAAGGGATGATGACAAAAAAAAAAAAATTGCCGTCATGTAGATGATTAAAAAATATTGGACACGTATTTTTTCTTTTTTTACGCAATCAAAACATTACGGCGATACATTGAGTTCAAATGTGGCATGACGTCACTTCTCATTAGATTTTATACTGAGCTGTGACGTAACGAGCCCCCACTCCCCAAGTTTACTGTGTTTTATCTATGTAATTTTTTATTAATATGATAAAGCAAAAAATACGTGTCCAATATTTTTTTATTATCTGATTGACGGACTAAACAGTTTTTATTTATTTTTTTCACCCAGGACACATCCCTATTGACCACGTCTGTTGCAAAAGGATTTCTAAAATCATAGTCACGTCATAAACAAGATTACTGATTAATATCTGTGATTTATCTTGTTCAATCAAGGAAGATTTTTCCGGATGCTACTTATGATTCCCTATAAACGATTCACAGTAGGTGGTCTATAACATTTGGAGTATATTTCGGCAACATGTATTATGGCCTTATATCTTCCTGTTATCGTTTATTCGTAAAGCTACAAAGAACGGAGCTTTTTTTGGTAATTTGTCTTCGCAAAACAAAAGCGAAATAACTTGGAAACTTATGTAAAATTGTATCTGAGTTTCTCAGAGAAAATGTCCTTGCATGATTCATAGGGATGGAGCGAATTCAACTTCAGAATATTTTTGCAAACCCGTCGTTTCGTCTATAATCGAAAATGTGTAGGTTTCGGACTTTCAAGCCAATTTGTTACGTAACGGATGACGTTATGTGGATGGGGGCAAGATTTTATGTAGCACCCCAAAAAGGCTTGAAGCCGACGTCTCTACAAAGTTAAGGTGACTTTGAAGGCAAGACGTCTAATCCTAAGTATTGTAAATAAACAGTGGTAGTTCCCAGACGCTGGTTTATCTTTTTAATTTGCTGGTGCGTCACAGGCGCGACCGCCGGGCGCCATATTTCTCTGAGCAACTTCTATGAGTGGGCTGCATGTGATCCACTTATTATTATAATTAGTCGTGACCCCTTTATGACTTTTGTTTACGCATGTATTGTTGTTATTTTGGATTTTATGGCATGTTACGTCATAAGATAGGTAAAGGCAGAAAATGGGATATTGCGAGTATGTGTCTTGGTTGAATGTAAAAGCATTTTACGGCCGTAAAGTTTATTTTAATTTTTTTATTGCTGATTGGGCCTGCTCTTGACCTTGATCTCACCTGATGGATAGCGATGGATGAGTTCCATGATAGAATGAGCGTGCCCTGTCGATGTCTGTTCACTCTTGCTTTGAAAACAGACGGGTTATATGGGACAATGCGCGCAACGGGACAATTCGTGCAACGGGACAGTGAGCGTAACGAGACAATGTGCGTAACTGGACAAGGTGCGTAACGGGACAATGTGCGTAACGGGACAATATGCGTAACGGGAAAATGCGCGTAACGGGACAATGTGCGTAACGGGACAATGGGCGTAACGGGACAATGAGTCATCCTTTTTTGTGCATGCAGCCGGCGTTCATCCATTTATTAGACGTGTCACGTCAAAAAAATACCATCCCGACATAACGTGGATGGCACGTACCCTAAAAAATATTATTCATGACTTTATTGTACCACTTTGTTGGCGTAATTAATATGGCTGTTATCTTCACGTTGAGGTCGGAAACTTTTCAGACCATCCTTATAACCATGCGAAATTACAGCTTTCACTGAGTACTAAGAGTCTCTAAGCCGCAGATAGACTGACAGACAGACAGACGGACATGGCGAAACTATATGGGTTTCTAGTTGACTGTGGAACCCTAAAAAGTGTTAATCTTTAGAAGGTCAATAAGTTGTTAGAGGGTTAGTTAAATATTTCAAAATGAACATTGTGTATTATGAAAGTGACCAGCTTACATCACCTTTTACTTATTAATTGCGTTGAAGAAATAGTTCATGGTCGGGTCGACGAGATTTTCTATTGAATTTATAGCGATCCCGCATTGACTTACTTCAAATTCTCTTAGGAAGATTGATTCTGCGAGTTAGTGTTTACACTATGGAGTTTTGTAGAAACCATACGTTATTCAAAAGTAACAGAACAGCATCCTAATGAAATTAAATAAAAAAATGGAAGGATATTGCTAATCCATTGCTTCATATGTTCGAAAATTAATCATAAAATTAATCTTGGCTAGATCATGTGAGGACCATGAAGATCCATATCTGAAATGGCAGTCGACCTGTCCAGTCAGTGCAAGCATTTGTCAGTAATCGTGTAGCTCAACTCAGGACTTAAGGTATCTCTTTTTAGCCATGATATCTTTCATCTAGTCCATCCAACGTTTCTATGGTCTTCCTGTAGAGGAAGACCTCAAGAAGTCATAAGAGTAGTCTTATAGCCATCCATATTCATACACAAAACTTGGCACACGACATTTTTCTCATTCATCCGCATCACATGTTGCCCATACCATGTCTATGTTACTATTGGAAACTATTTAATTGATATAATGATTCCACTTTAAAAACTTCTGCAATATATTGTTCAACATTTAAGGCCCAGATATATACCAGTGACCTTGAGTGGTTAGCTTGCGTGTTCTGTACTGAGCTCGCGCAAGCGTCGTACGTCCAGGCAGTAATAGGACTCGCCCATCCAGAAGCGCTGTCCAAAATAAGAAGCATCATTAATTTATTATACATTAAGAAAAAGTATTTTAATAAAACACGTATACCTACTTAAAGATCAATAGTTAAATTATCTCCGCGTTAGACATTACTTTACAAATTAATTTCACTATGTAATATAGACATAGTGTATAGAGTGCCTGGGCGGTTTCATTCTCTAGCTAGAGTATCTCAGTATTGCTGGACTTCTAGATCAATAACATGTAGGTTGTTTATATGTGTTCGAAATGATATGGAGCAATTCAAACTGTTCATATTACATGGGATGGTAAAAACATTTCTTATCCATACTAATATTATAAATGTGAAAGGAACTCTGTCTGTCTGTCTTTCTGTCTGTCTGTCTGTCTTTCTGTCTGTCTGTCTGTCTGTCTGTCTGTCTGTCTGTCTGTATGTATGTTACGTTTTCACGGCTAAACCGCTGAACCGATCGTCATGAAATTTGGCAGAGATATAGCCTGGGATATGGAGTAGGGCATAGACTACTTTTTACGCGATAACTGACACCCACGCGGCCGGAGCCGCGGTCTAAAATATTCACATATTAGTTTATTAAGAAAATGCTATAATTTAACATATATTTTTATTTTTCAAATCATTATCACTACTCGTTTAGACGTGATCTTTAGTATAAAATCATTAAAAGTCGGTTATCGTTGCCTTAACATGACAATAACACAACGTTTCCTACAAAAATACCAAGGTTGCCTCTGTAATATAATTAAGTTTTAGGTCCTTTTTTCGGACCTTCGGGAACAACCGTCAAGTATGTACTTAATTCATCAACATGTGATTGATGACGCTTCTATATCTGCTGATTCTTTAAATGCATATCAACTACGTCTCCACATCCGTGCCTGCCTAGTCGAAATCTATTTGTAGTCTCATACTAGAAGGTGGATTTCCATAGAGGGATTAGTAATATAAACTGCATTGACGGAAGGCTTTCTTTGAAATAGCGTTGCGTGTTTCTAAACTCTGGGGGTTGGTTCAATTGTTCGCGTTGATTGGCGGTCGTTGGCGACACCCAGGCGCCCGCGCCATCGCACTGTCTAAAACATTACTATTGAACTACATTTCTGCTACATTTAGTACTTCGGACAGTCTTTTTATTTGGGACAGCTGTGTTAGTTAGTCTGGGCTTTTAAAAGGGGTTGTCTGAATTGGGTTGACCCTTGTTTTAACATCCGAATTTAGTTGTAACTAAATAATATGCCTCATTGGAAACAGCTTGCGCGAGTAGAATTGAAAACTTCATATGCATTATAAAACTTTTCCATAAAATGAACAAACACGATCCTTCATTATCCAATTAGTAAAAAGAACAGTCGAGAAACATAATTAATGTATTTCCATAAAAACTTGATAGCAACGCCGAGCTGACGTCGAAAGCTGAAAGGAAAACAATTATACTCCATTTACTATAGCATTAGACAAATAACGGCTAAATAACGATAGTTATTGTGTAATATTGTTGAAATTACTGCACTTTAGAGTTATTTTTTTAATGTAAATGGTAAATAGATAACAGTGCTTTGTATTTATCGTGAAATAACGGAGTTTATTAAACGTTTACATCGAAATAACGAAAGGGTGAGAACAGTTATTTGTCTAATGTTATAATAAATGGAGTATACATTGGTGTTTTTTGTTATATAAAAACAAAACATTTCATATGAAGTTTAACTATGAATTTATAGAGCTATAAATGTCCTAGCTTATGGTATCTATTAAGTATTCCGTGCTGAGTTGCGTCCAAGGTGACTTTAGTACAGACGATGCTTAGTGAAATATTTTCGTCTTTCGGCTACTTACTTTATGTAATAGCAAAAATATCCGAAATTCCGAATTTAGTAGTCTGCTGCTAATCATGTTTCTATTTTAATTTGATTCTTTTATGCAGAGACGCACTTGTATGTTTTGAAATAAATCTGTTTAGTAAAATTGATCTTCGTTCCAGTGTTTTTTTTTTTGTCGTTTTGTATTGGGTCTTTTGTACTGTCTGCGCTCCCACTTGTTCACGATAATATCTCCCGCGCCAAAGACTGGTCTTCGCTGAGATTGCTCGCCATGACCGAAATTCAGTTTGAAGGACTATTATTAATACTGTGCTATCTAAGTAAGAACCTCTTCTTTCTTCAAGTTTGTTTTGTCCATCTTAAATTCATAACATTGTAATACCGACTGGTAAATTACATAAAATATTAGAGTTTCCAGTTCAACAGACATCAGTATTCTGAGGCTGTTCGACCTATTTCTGGAACCTCAAAAGCAACCGTAGTTGGAAATGAAGCAAATACAAAAGTTCTACCATTTTGGAACTTTGCGAATTGAGGCCATGTTTTACGTAGAAACGTTGAATGTAACCCCCTTACTAATAAACGCAGAATAAAGTTACGCGGAATATAAACCTCGAAAAATTAATGGTAAGTCTGAAGTTTAGACTGATTGTAACTTTATTCCGCGTTTGTTAGTAAGGCGGTAAAGGTTTTAGACATAAATAACGGTAATATAGGCATGTAATTATTGCAATAGGTGTTTTATTCTATCGGTACTTGCCCAGAAAGATACAGGAAGAGCAAGCTTTTTTGGCGACATATAAAGAAAGAAAAAAAAAAATTTTTGTTTGGGACATGCACAGGAAATACAAAAAGTAAAAAAAAGGGAGCAATAAAAATAAAAATAAATTACATAATAGACAACAATAATAAAAAAAAAACAGCAAATGACCTGTGCGAGGTCAAAAAGACATAACGGTTATGGTTATCTCAGCATAGGTAATGTAGCGATATTTAAAATATTATTACCTCACCGCTGGTATTCTGATAGGGTATTCCCCTATTAAGTGTAACAATGTTCCTGTCGCTATACATAATGTTCCTGTTCTCAAGAATATTGTATGATTGATATAGAATAAGAATAGCACGAAAATTTCGACGTGGAAACTTTTTAACACAATATTATTCACGATTAAAAAAGATGCAACTTAAGATACCGGTATGAATGTTATGGTATGCATAAAATATATGAAAGAAGCAGATCCAATCAGCTGAAAAGTGCAAATATGTGCATTGTGCACTGAAATGTAGTCAACGCCATTCAGGAGTCAGAAATAATGAAAATGTATCCTTCTTTTAACTGCGATGGGGACCCAGATCCTGTTAAAATAATTGTACAATCATTCTTTGCATTTTACGGTTTGTTTTCTAGGGGGTGACGCGGACATGCCTGGGAGATTTTAACTGATATTTTCTTTAACCGACTTCATTAAAAGCAGGAGGTTCTCAGTACGTCGGATTTTTTGTTTTTATGTATTTTTCCCTATTATTCGTAGACGGCTGGACCGGTTTGGGAAAGTATTTTTTTGTTTGAAAGGTATACTTTCCTAGGTGGTCCCATATAAATTTTATCAACTTTGCTTGGGTAGTTTTTGAGTTAGCTTCAATAATACGTACTTTCCCACTTATACTATGTGGATGATGTTATAATAACTTCCTGTCACGTATATTTACATAGCAGTTAGTGGTATTCGAATTTGTGTGGGGTAGGTTCCACAACTAGATAGCCAAAAATAAAAAAAATAACAACCGACTTCCAGAAAACACTACAAAGTGAAAAAAGTATAAAAAAAGGTTTTTATTTACTTAATAAGTTAAGGGTATGGCGTTCTACAGTTTCGTCCTACCTCCACGGGAAGAAGTCATGAGTTTACGTATGTACATATGTATGTAGTTAAGAGTAAGCCATGTGTGAAATTGCAGAAAGTGTCATTGAGATTTTCGTTATTGTATATTCTACTCTTGAGTACCGCATTTTGGGTATCCATACAAATTCTATTGATTTGGTTATAGCATTGGTTGACGAAACTAGCATTAGGCTATACAACACTGAACTCAATTTTATATCAAAGTTCAAATACCAATTTACGTTATATTTCAAAATGTATGAACACGTGCAAAAAAATTCAATAATGCACAACAAAGGATATAGTTCAATATTTACTGTGATGCCAATTCCGGAAACTTCCTTTGTCTGCGTTGTTATTGTCTAGTTTTCTAGAAAGAGTGCAAGGAGTTCTCATTTTAGATAAAAGCAATGTTTCTGTTTGTGCGGAAATAAGAAGAAGGGCGTATTAGATTTCGAAGTTGTTCATGCAAAGCTTTTTCTCGTCACAAGTAATTTCAAAATTGCTATCAATATTTCTTTTAAACCATTAAGTTTATGGTTTTAAACAAATCATTCTTCTAAGTTTATTTAAAACTATCTGACCCAACAGACGTTGTCCTGTCCAAAATTCAATAATTCATACAAAAATCCCATAGAAAAAAGAATTAAAATTTTTTATTCGTGCAAATTTTCCAATTTTGCTTTCCATAAAAACACAATTCGGACTATTTCGAACATTTTAAAATATAAAATTGCCAAATCGGTCTAGCCGTACTCAAGTGACGCGCTTGCCAATGAAAAGCATTTCATTTTAATTTATATGGATATATAGATAACTGAAATGGAAAATAACCTCATCACAAAATATAAACTCATTTCCGTTGTAATCGTCTTCTCAAATGACTTGTCCAATGAATTCTGCAGGATGTTATAAGCAATAAGAAATGCAGCTGCGAAGAGTGCCCCACTTGATTGCTCTGAGACCTTCTGCGTTATTTATTGCATTGCTGAGGCAACAAACGTACCTTTCATAACGATTTCATCTAACAATATTTGGTTTTTAGATGTACCTAGATACCATTGATGCAATAAGACTCATTGTCGTGACTTCGTAAGCATTGTTTGTTGCGATTAGTTAATCTTGTTCTAGTATGTTTTCTAATCTAATCTATCTTCTTCTAATCTTCACCATCTCCCTGTTCCTATCTCAGTGCAAGATGTCTTAATTCTTCTACCATGTCAGCTATCATCTCATAGTTTACCCATTTTGGGCCTAATATTTTTTTTGTATCAAAATTAAAAATATTAGTTTTGTTTGCGTTCAGTCCACTGGTGCATCCGGTTTCCCCAAAAAGGGGATAAGCCCGTACAACCCACGCTAGGCAAGCAGGTTTTCACTTTTCATACAGATTTATTGTTGGTCCTTTAATTGGATTTGAAGTAAAACAGTATTTCAAAGTTGTTTCAAAAGTTACACAATACTTTGTTGTGATTCGTTAATGAACTCCGTATAAAGTTTCGAAATTGGTTCTAAGTTCTTAGGCAGTTCTCCAAAGTATGATGAAATTTCGAGTTTGATCTAGCTTTGGTATGGCAGCTCGAATTTTGCAACTTATTGTTTAACTGTTTCTTGTTTATTTACCTGTATTTTCAATTAACTTGTTTTAAGAGGGCGTACAACGATCCACTAACGCCACTCCTTAAAAAAAATATTATCTCGTGACTGAGAAGGAATTATGAAAAACGGCTCAATAAGGAACCTCGGTAAGTGTGTCGAGAATTTTCTAATACCTTTTATAACGTTTCATATTGAGACACGAAGCAACAAAATTCGATCTAAAGAAAAGCGGTCCCATTCCTCTAGATTGTATATTATTGCTTCGTGTCTCAATATGAAACATTATAAAAGGTATTAGAAAATTCTAGACACACTTACCGAGGTTCCTTATTCAGCCGTTTTTTCATAATTCCTTCTCCGTCACGAAATAATATTTTTTAAGTAAATTCTGAATATGTCAGATTGTAAGACGGGCTTTACTTCTATCTGATGGTATCCCGTAATTGAATCGACGCTTAGCAAACAAACGAAACATCTTAAGTCTCTGACAGTTCACTTTACTAGACAAATTCGCTCAAAAAGAATACGTAGACGGTCGATGAAACAGGATATAATTATTTCATGTGAACAATTCACGAACGAAGCACTGTAATGGTGTAAATATTTCTTGTCGACTGCTTCAGCCTTTATTCCAAATGAAAAACATTTCTGAATACAAAAGAATTACTACTCAAAGAGAATTTTATGTTTTTATCTTTTAGTATTTTACTGAAGATGCTTATATTTCAAAGCCTTCGGTTGATTTTCCTACATTGAGTTGAGTACTGAAAGTTGTATGTAATGTTTAGAATGGTAAAACATTTTTTTTTTGTCTATGTTGATGATGTTATAATAACACTTATTCCAAATTATTTAAGAGCGATTTCCAATACATCAATACCGAATTTGCATGTGACGCATAAATAAAACCCAAAAGGTTAAATAATGCTCTTCACACAGAAAAATACCGTCTGAATTCTGAAATTTGAAGTAATTCAAGATGCGTGAGAAGAATACGTGTGGGATGCGAACGTTTGGCTCGATTTATGGACGTTAGCCGCGAATTTGTGCCCTTCTCGACCTCTGGCTTGTTTATACCTTCGGGATAGCTGGGAAATTGTGTACAATGCGATTCAACAAAGAGGTTAGAAAAAATGTGTTAATATTTAGTGGTGTTGGATTAGTTTTATTCGTTTAGGCGCCATTTTTAAGCTTCCGACCTAATAGAGGAAACGGAACCTTTATTTTAGGGTTGGTTTGGTCTTGGCTAAGTAACAACAGCCTCATGAGTTGATCGTTCAGGTTAAGCTACGCTTTTCGCGGTTGGTCCGTGGATGGGTGACAATCTTTACATACCAAGACACCTCCGTGTCTGGGAAAGCTCGCTAAGCCGTTGGTCTCGGCTGTCATTTGTAGATCTTTGACATTGTAACGGGTCGTCAGAAGCCCGATCGTCTGACAACCAGTTTTACCAAGTGGTATCGTTTTACCCAGTAGCTGGGTTGTGGAGGTCAGATAGGCAGTCGGTTCATGTAAAATACTGATAGTCAGCTGCATCCGTTTAGACTGGAAGCTGACCCCAACATAGAGGGAAGGTTTCGAAATGTTTTCTTTGTTAGTACGTATCAATTGAGTTTCTACAATCTGAAAAACCGTTCAAAAAGTTCCATGCTTAAAAGTAAATATTAATCTATTTCTGTGAATTTCTCTGTAGAAAAATCGAGCGTACTATTATAATTATTTCTCTTTCACAGTATCGTTTTCAGTGCAGTAAATCAATAACTGAACTATGTGCAATTAAAGTAGAAAGCTTTTCATGAAAGCAAACTCGGCCAGGCGTCACATATTGAGTTTCCCGACGGGAAGTCTGAACTTAGCTTCTTTCCGGTGAAAAGTAACAAGAAAAATATTGAACTAAAATAGCGTCTTGTGTGACATATATATATATACATGATTATTTATAAAACACCAACATCCTCGCAGGAGTAGATTACTAACATCATAAACAACAACATTTGTTCTACGGCTTTTTCGAAAACAGGCAAAAAAAGTCGACTTTTCATACAAAACTCGATCAGCTGTTCGGACATATGTATGGAGAGTTGTTTTTTTTTTTGTCTGTTTTTCGATAAGTCGTAGAACAAATGTTGTTTATGATGTTAGTAATCTACTCCTGCGAGGTTGTTGGTGTTTTACAAATAACCTTGTATACATATATATGAGGGACTTGTGGTTAAGTAATAACAGCCACACGTGTCGATCGATCAGATTAAGCTACGCTTGCAGCGGTTGGTCCGTGGATGGGTGACCGTCTTTACATACCAAGACTCCTCCGTGCCTCGGAAATCAAGTTAGCTGTTGGTCCTGGCTGTCATTCGTGGATCTGTAACAGTCGTTACGGGTCGTGAAAAGCCCGAAGGTCTGACGACCAGCCTTACCGTATTACCCAGTAACTGGGCGGTGGAGGTCAGATAGGCAATCGCTTCATGTAAAATACTAGTATTCAGCTGCATTCGGTTAGACTGGAAGCTGACCGCAATATAGTTGGGAAAAGGCCGCCTTTGTACCTTATTGTGTGTGAGAAGTTTAAATAAATAAAAGGCTACGCAGATGATGATGACCGTCTTGTATGACATTCGAGAAAAATTGATCGGAATAATGTTAAAGCCCTAACTTTAACAACGTTCTTTTATCAAGGTTAATGTCTAAGGATAAATCTAACATTTTCTTCAAGGCGAGGTTCTTCGAGCGTGCATTTTTGTTCTTGAGGTGGCAGCGGGGCGCGAGTAAATTGTGCCGTGAACTTCGTTAATTTTGGGTTGAAAATTATATGTTTTACGATGTTAACAATGTTAAGCCCGACGGACATTACATCATCATAGACGTTTATTTTGATGTAATTTTTATACATAAAGTAGTATAATATTCAAATAAAATGAGTTTTAATCTTCAAAGTAAGGGTACGTTTGAATTTTTTTTCCATCGAGCGAACTTTGTCCAATTATGTGACGAGTACCCGACGTACCTACAGAAATGTCTCAAAAGCAACATATAAATTTTCACGTGTTTATCATTACCGTTTCTAAATAAAATGAAATTAAAATTACATTTCCTAGAGATTAACTTGAAGAACCCCGCCTTAAGACTTTTAAACGAGCTATAAATATTTATGTACTTAATCTAATTACGCTGGTTCGTAAATCGTGCCTAAAGCATACATTTTATGAACAAATGCAAAAGTATATTATTATGCGTGGATGTCGGTTATCGCGTAAAAAAGTAGACATAGGCTACTTTTTTACTTCTCCATATCTCAGGCTATATCTCTGCCAAATTTCATGACGATCAGTTCAGCGGTTTAGGCGTGAAAACGTACAGACAGACAGAGTTACTTTTACATTTATAATATTAGTATGGATTTATATTTATTACTTCCTCCACGTGAAATATCTTGTTCCCCCGACCCATAGCCCGCCCGCGATATTATTTTATTTTCACTTAGCGTTTTTTCTGACTGTCTGTTTTTTCCTTTTTACTCGGCTCTTAAGGGTCACAGCGTGATGTTAAATAGCCTATAACTTTCCTCAATTATATTGAGTTAATGATTGTATGGAGTTCCTTGCCCATTCTTCTCCATACATAACTACCTTTTGGAAGGGGCATCTAGAATCAATTATCTATGTATTTTTGTAATTTTTGACGTTCAAAAGTGCACTTTACGTGCCTATTTGAAATTAATGATTTGACTTTGACTTCAAGAATTGGGCTATCAAATGCAAAAATATTTTTTCAAATCCGACTGGTAGTTTCAGAGAGTACCCCCTACATACAAACTTACAAATAAATTTTACCTCTTTATGATATTAGTATAATTATTATTTCATAATAATAACGGCAGACGGTTATGTATGTAGCTGTAATGAAAAGGCTCATCTATCATCCCTAACATGTGGTGCCAAGATAATTCAACCGATGCGATTTCTCTTACGCTACACTCCTTGGGCCTCTATTCTTTTCATATTTTTTCATAACAGTTTGGGGTCATTAACGTTGTATTAATATATGAATAAAGTTCACCGTCGCATAATTTCGAAGCACATATTAGATAATGAAAATTTACAGAAATAATGGCATATACAGTCAGTTACTATAATTAGCTGACCACCCCTTGCATAAAAGGCGCAAGCGTACAATGAGCGTAACTGGATAATGAACTTAACGGGACAATGAGCGTAACGGGACAATGAGTCATCCTTTTTCGTGCATGCAGCCGGCGTTCATAGATTTATTAGACGTTGTCACGTCAAAAAATTGGTTGTCTGTAAAGTTAGTTTACGGACGATAGTTTAACGTGACAACGTCATAACACAACATTGATGCGGCGCAAGCGTACAATGAGCGTAACGGGACAACGAGCGTAACGTGACATTGGGCGTAACGAGATAATGAGCGCAACGGGACAATGAGCGTAACGGAGCAATGAGCGTAACGGGACATTTTCGTGCATGCAGCCGGCGTTCATCGATTTATTAGACGTTGTCACGTCAAAAACCTCAACCATTTGAGCAAGGGGTCAGCAGTAACTGTTATATTTATGTCATTCATGTTGTACTTATATTTATATCATTTTATTTAAACTCACAAAGGTGAGCTTATTGTTCGTTCTGAAATAGATCAACTGTACTATTGAATCTTTGTTATTTCGCATACACGTGGCTTGCATAAAGCTACAGCGGAGTAGATCTAACCTTTAAATGACCCCTACCTAAGACCTTTAAAGCCCCTGTCATCACGAGGAACATCTGGAAAATTCCCCCAATCGTTAATAGATTACCATCGACCGTCACTGAAAATAATTCGGTAATTAAAATTCCAGGAGATCAGCAATCGAGCTCCGGATCAATGCGGGCCTCGAATTTACATTTGAGGGCCATCATGTTGATCTCTTGAATAGGTCTGGACACCTTCCATTGTTGGTGCTTTATATCCACGATATACAGCCCTTTGTTCTGCATGGAGTCGGATTATGGAGCCGGCTTAGCTGATTATGCGGTCGCAGTAACCGGACAAGATCCTGGGATAAAGGTACACTGTGGTCTTTGTAGCAGCAGACACATCAAACAATTTTACTGTTACCCGAAATGTCTACAGCTGTGGTTCGACGCTAGCTTTGTCAACGTCAGTCGTGTTAGCAAAACTTTCTTATTGACGTGATAACGTCTAATAAATCGATGAACGCCGGCTGCATGCACGAAAAAGGATGACTCATTGTCCCGTTACGCTCATTGTCTCGTTACGCTCATTGTCCCGTTACGCTCATTGTACGCTTGCGCCGCATCAATGTTTTGTTATGACGTTGTCACGTTAAACTATCGTCCGTAAACCAACTTTACAGACAACCAATTTTTTTTCCTAAAATGTTAACAACTATACCTATTCCAAATTTATTTGTTACTAGCTGCTGCCCGGGGCTTCGTCTGTGTGGCTTTTTAGGGTTCCGTACCTCAAAAGGAAATAACGAAACCCCTATTTATTTTATTTTATTTATTTTATTCTATTCGGGAAACTTACAGCTAACATAAACAGTGTTCTTAAACAATATGCATTTGAAGGCATTTGGAGGGGGTTGGTTTTATAGGATCACTCGTGTGTCTGTCTATCTGTCCGTCTGCCACAGCCAATTTGTTCCGAATGTAATGATTAAGTTGAAATTTGGTATACATATCAATTTGAGTGGCCCAAACACGGATGTGAACCGTAAATAAATGAATATTGGGGTCAGTTTTGGGGGGCAAATAAGTAAATATAATAAAAAAGTATTGCAAACTGTACCGTGTGACATATCATATACCTACTGTGAGGGTCTCAAATATATTTTTATTAATAATTTTAAAATAAATTGTTTTAAAGTTATAAGTGAAAACAGACGAAAATTGACGAAACTTCTGAGCCTAAAATTATGAAAAAAAAAAAAAAAAAACAGAAAGTAGTTCTATAACTATATATTACAGGAAAACCTATAAGAAGACTATGTTCTTAAAATAACATGGTAAATTTCTCAACATTGTGCGTGCAAAGTTACATTTGCAGTTAGAATGTATGGGAGACCATGTTTACCGACTACAATGTTAAGTTTGTTCTAAGGATAAATTCTTCCCAAGTACGGAACCCTTCATTGTGCGTGGTCCGACACGCACTTGACCGGTTTTTAAAATATAAGTAGTAGTTTGTAAAAAGGATTAGTTAGAGAGTAAGCCATGTGTAAAATTGCAGAAAGTGTCATTGATTTTTTTCGTTGTGTATTCTACTCTTGAGTACCACATTTTGGTTATCAATACAAATCCGATTGGTTATAGCACAGTGTCGATTTGGTTATAACATTGGTTGACAAAACTAGCATTAGGCTATACAACACTGAACTCAATTTTATAACAAAATGTACTACCAAACTATGTAGGTTATATTTCAAAACTAGCTGCCGTCAGCGGATTCGCCTGCGTGGCTTTTCTATAATAAAAATCCAACTCGTACGTAGATACCTACTCCTTATAATATCAGTTATCTGCCAGTGAAAGTCCCGTCAAAATTGGTCCAGCCGTTTCGGAGATTAGTCGGAACAAACAGACAGACAGAAAAAAAATGCTAGGAGTACCGTATATAGCTGTTATTTTTTCATTACAAACAGACACTTAAATTTTATTTATTTGTATAGATATAGATTGTTGAACAAACCACAACGTACAGCTTTGAAACCCGGTGCTTCATTGATGGCCTCACGAAATCGTCTAATTTTGATCAATTTTGTTCATTGTTTGTGAGAAAAAGAAAAATAATTTAAACAAATTTATTTTTGATTTGAAAAACCGTGTTCTTTGTTTTGCATGTGGCTGAAAGGGATTTTTCAAATAAATTAAGTATTCACGAAAAATCACTAATATTCGCAACAGGTTTTCCGAAAAATGACACGAGACTGACATTTGATCATCATTCTACAAGAAACTACTTTTGATTTTGAACATTAAAAAATATCATCAACATCAATCAATAAATGGTCTACTTGCATGTGGCGGAACCACTTTTTTCAACTTCCATACAAAATATAGCAGAAAAATTATATTGTAAAAACCTTTATTTTTTTCTTTTAAACCCCGTCAGTAATATATTTTTTCCTATTATTTAGAAAATCATATCAAGAAATTAAAAATGACTAAATAGTCTTCAGCTATCCTTGAAATATAATCAAAATTTTATTTAATGATTATACAATATCTACATTAAGTAAATCAACGGCGAAATAAACTATATTTTGGAGAGCACAAAAATAATGAAACTATTAACAGCTGCTGTGACTGACACGAATGGTTTAGCATCATGAAAACTGTACTTTTATAGTTACACAGACTTAATGATTTGATTATTTCAAGTTTTCTCACAATTAGATAAGAAATTGACAAAAGAGAGTTTTTTCCGTGCACGGAGCCATAAGAACAATCGCATCCAGACGCTTAATTATCTTTCAGAATGTAAAAACAATTAAAAAAATATTTCTTTATATGTATATTTTTGTATGCGAAATAAAATGGCCGTTAGCAGATGTCACGTATCAGTTATCTCAGTACGTGTTGTGTGTCCAGCCTGTTTGTCTGACATCCCGTCTGCGACTAGGCCTTGCCCTTGGGGCTTAGAGACGAATCGATCACCAGTGTCGTTTGCATGGGAGTCGTTTCTATTTATGTCGGAGATGTTAATAAATTGGTTGTGTTCCTAGGTATTTTAACTTGTATCCAAAAGAATGGAGAATGTTTTTGAAGATTGTGTCTTTAAAGTGCCAATCGTACCTTCCGTATATTCAGTGTTCTATTAAAGTTTTTTATAGTAAACAATGTTTGAGGAAAAAAATCCGCGCGACACAAACCTTTCCATAGGTTTTAAAAATAACTCGCTCAGTAAAAAAACCTAATCAAAACGCAGGACCAGTTAACACATATAAGCGCGTTCTAAAATTAATTTCAATTGAATTCTTTTAATTCATTACGTACGTCAATCCGGCGACAGATCCGACGACCAATCGCGTTCGAGCGCTTGGTTTGACGCATGCGCGCCCGTGGGCGTCGGGTCGATACCGCTCGTGACGTCACGAGCGCTGACCAATGGCGCCGACTCGTCGCACGTCAATCGATGTGAACGATTCTGATATTTTCTTCGGCTGCTTTTTGTTCATACTTACTGTGTATATTGAAATACGTCTTTGTTTTGAATTTTCACGGCCAATGAAGTCCACTCATTTCCTACCGTTATGGTTATTATGAATAATTCAGTAATTTTTGGTATCTTTTGTGTATAATCTTTGTTTGTCTAAAAAAAGTTATTGTTGCTATTCTGTAAGGATTCAAAATAAAGGCTCCTTTGATGTATGAAATGCAATCATGTTTATAATTTAAACGTAACAATTTTCTTGAAGCTCCTTTGAATGCTTTCTTAATAAACTTTATTGAAGCTATTGCAATTGGCTTTAATTGCAAATAAATGTAGGTACCGCATTACAATTTTAAATAACATTAGAAATTGCCGTAACCTTGTTTTTCTTACATTGCTTGTAATTTTCTTCACAGACAAAGTGCCTCTAAAATTATATTCAGTTCAGAAATGAAATTAGTTAGATATAACAAAACTGTATTTTAAAATGTATGCTTGTAGCAAAAGGGCACTCGGGAATATTATGAAATGTTCACAAACAGTGCAGATGAATGTTTTTATCTCATGAATTGTAATGTCTCGTATAATAACGGCCCGACTCGAGGGTGCTCGGGTTCTCTGAGCCTTGAGGCACAGAGGGCAGATATTGTCCTGAAAAACCCTTTCACCGACGGAAACATTAAATAAAATCACTATATAGACAGATAACGCTATACGTATTGGGTAAAAATGGTTAGGGTAACAAGGGTAATCGTTACAGAGGATCTTATTGCCTATTACTTTAGAGAGAGTGTGAGAAAGTTTCCATTTACAAATCCTTTATTCCGGTTCTTTGCGGCTAAAGCACCCCGAAGTGATTTAAACCCTTCGCAACATTATGTATTCTTTCGATGTTTACAAGGTATTCCGAGCTTTCTTCGGATGCAACAATGGCGCTGTTGTGGAGAATTTAAAATGAATGTTGATACAAGTCGAGTGTCTGGACGGTTTCATTCTCTAGCTAGAGTATCTCAGTATTGCTGGACTTCTAGATCAATAACATGTAGGTTGTTTATATGTGTTCGAAATGATATGGAGCAATTCAAACTGTTCATATTACATGGGATGGTAAAAACATTTCTTATCCATACTAATATTATAAATGTGAAAGTAACTCTGTCTGCCTATCTGTCTGTCTGTCTGTCTGTCTGTATGTTACGTTTTCACGCCTAAACCGCTGAACCGATCGCCATGAAATTTGGCAGAGAACGACATAGGCTACTTTTTTACGCGATAACAGACATCCACGCGGGCGGAGCCGCGGTCAAAAGCTAGTATTTTATATATTAGTGTTTCATTTTGTCAGTGACTAAAATTATATCTATGTCCTTTTGAGTATAAGTATATGTCAGACTAATGTTGCCCTAAATTACATACTGGGGCCAAAATTTCCCACCTGTATAAATATGGATATTGTTGGAAGTTTTAAACAGTTCAGTTCGGAGTATTTGTACTTCGTATAAATACATTTTAAACATGTTTGGAAGCGATGGCGGAATTACTTTTACGACCGGGTATTGATTTATGAAGCGAGTGCAGGCTTATGATAGGGATGTACTTAACGTTTTAACACTTGAAGGCTCAGCTCTAGTAGTGTCAACTGTTGAGTGGGCTGCTCTGATATCGATTGTAACCTCTTTCGGTGAACTGGCTGGTTTTCTTTTTTTATTTTTATTATAAGAAGCCTTACAAAAATCTAAGGTTATTTTTTTGCCACCAACGCAGGATTCTCGTCGATGCCATTTGCGAAACGAAGGAGTTATTCTGAACTTCAAATACGATTCTTTTCGGTAAAAGCGTATTGAAACTCTGTAGGAAGATATTTCAAGTCACACAAACTGGCTCCAGTATCAACGAGATAACTTAAGTCAACCGAAATTCGAAGGAGCAGTATCATTAATTAAACTTTACCGAATTTGGTCGATCCTTAATGGAGAAAGTAATTAATGCTAGACCAGCTGCTGAGCTGGCAATATCGAACCATGGATTTGTTTTTATTTTTGTCTTATTTATTTATTTATATTTATTTATATATACTTTATTGTACATCAGATTACACATTACAAAAGAAAAGAAAACTTATACACTATAAAATATACAATGGGCGGCCTTATCGCATACTGCGATCTCTTCCAAGCAACCTTAGCATGGATAGTGAATTTGTGGACATAAAATGGGGTTGTCATTGGTGCAAAAATAAAAAGTATAACAGTACAATATCCTATAATAGATACACAGATATATAATAGATATATAGATACATACATACTAACTAAATAAGCAAATAAAACAAATGAAATTACAGTAAACAACAAAAAATCATAATATTATCTCATAAAATTGGGTAACTGTTCTGGTATTCCTTGACTGGATCATCTTTATTTTTGCAAGTTACAAACAATATGAGAAACCTTAGTGGCCATTTTCTGTAAACGTTACGACATCCAATTTTCTTAAGCTAGTCGTTGATATTTACATCATAGTTAACATAATTTTACGTAACTAATCTTCAATCCAATATTTTCGGTTGATATACAGTGTAGACTGTTTTAGTTTCTGTCCCTAAGTTTTCTGTATTTTCTGACAGATTTTTGTTGTACTCAATTGCATCATCAAAATCTATTGATACCATAAGCTTAGTATAATCAGCCTGTAATGTTTCCACTCTTCTCCACTTCAGTTCCACTCTAAGAGGGGGAGTGGGCTGTATGGTACGGACGTACTATATTGATCAAAGTCAGATTTCTACATTGTGACAATGAAAGATGATTTGATAAGGTCCCGCAACCCCCATTGGGGCCACTATGGATGTAATTTGTCACTGTGTTTTCGTAAAAACCGCGATTCGTATCACTATTTAGACTCGCCTTGAACCAGTTTCCTGTCAGATATGGCATGCATACAACCAAATTCAGCCAAAATGGGTTTGTCTTTTGTGCCAAAAGTTCGTGCTGGATCCAAATTGTCGCTGATGCGATTCTAATTTTCATAAAGAAATACTAATTGTTCAGCTGTTAGTCTGATGACTCTACAAATACTTCACAATACAAATAATGGGCCTCGAATGAAAAGCAGCAAGAATGAAGAAATTGGTACAGAAGAATTGAGTCACAGTAATAATTTCCATAACGGTACTGATGAATGACAATCTTGCTTGAGAATAATTTGATTTATTGACACAATGAAAACTAATGGCGGGATTGTGTGAACTGCCAGGATCTATTTATTGCCGTTCATCATTTTTAATGTGGTAAAAAAACCGAGAAGTCTTTACCTAAGTATATCTACGAAGGACATTGAATATATTACCATCATGGGAACATGGTTATAAACAACCCTGAATTAAGCACAATGTCACAGAGAATAACATCACCCAATAACACAACATTGAAAATAAGGACAATTATCGTCCTTGAAACCTCTCCGTTGGCCTTAATTGTTCATACACAATTATTATGAATGCCAATGGATTAGCGTGAGCCACTCAGAAACAAGAGGGTTTACCCGTTGATGGCGGTATAGTCGTCTTGATAAATTAACTCTCTTCAGCTGTCAGGGTAGCTCTTAGCTTGTCAAGAGGTATTAGCCTCCCCTTTATTGTATTCTCCACTGAACGGTGTTAAAAGTTCACTAGACTGACCTTTGTTGCTAACCTTACTTAAGGTACATCTACCTGAGGTTGGTGTTGATTCCAATCTATTGTATTAAAGAAAAGAGTTAAATCGACGTTGGTTACGTCAGAGTAATTTTTAATTTTCAGCGTCTTGCGCAATATCGGCGTGAGATTGGTATATCCCACCTATGTTTATTAATTATATTATAATTATACCTTTAAGGCTTGAGCTAAAAATAAACGGCACCATCGTATCCCGAGGGTATTGTAAAATTCATTTGAAAGTAAGGATAGCTGCATCATCTTGAGCTTTCGATATTTTTAGTCTAGCTTCGCTAGTCATGCACATCTTTTAAGAAAACACATCTAGTTTTTCTTTTCTTTCTATTGTTTTTTATTTTCTTTTTTTTTTTTAAGTTAAAACCTTTTCTATCAAAACTTCATTTGCTTCATGTTTTTCCTTAACACTTTTATCCTAAAGGGTTATACAATATACATCGAATGATGTGTCCGTCAGTCCAGTTTGATGGATCGGTGTACGCGACCATACGACGGAAGATCGATTGGTCTGCTAAGCCAGTTACATTAGCTTCCACTACGTGTAGGCTGGTTTATACATTTGTTTTGCTATTGAATTTTGTTAATGGTATTCCTTGCGTCTAGTCTTGCAGTACTTGCAAAGTACTATCTTGCCAAGTTCGTAAATTCGTTCTTACATTCGTTGGTCTTTGGGAATCGACTAAAATGCCAGCAAATATTGATAAATAAATACTGAATCCATTTGAATATAAATCTAATCATTTACAAACATTTCAATAAAGGTGTAGAACATTTGTTTACCAAACATTTATTTATTATTTATTTAACATATTCGAGTCAACCTTCGTTAGTCCTTCTTTACCTATTATAGATGTGACGATCGATCTTATAGATTGAAAACGAAATATGTAGGTATTAGGAATTCCTTTCTCAGCTTTTAGAGATTTTAATATTCTGTGTGGGAGGAATTTTTGGCTCGAACTCGCATTAGGGTTTTTGGGACTAGTTTGTGTTAAACTTAATGATTTTCTTGAATCGATTCAGTCGTCTATTATAATTTTTTGAATGGAGAAGAGGTATAATGCGTGAGCCTTTAGTATCGTTGTAGAAATTAAAGCAACATGAAGATATCCTGACCTACATGTTTCATATTAACCTACCGCGAAACTTAAGCGAGATATAACGGTATTCAGTGTAACGCTGATGTGGTTACGTGGCAATATTGGCGACGGCGACATGACAGCCTACTCCGGGGTTTTATAGCGCCCCAAATTCAAGTCCCGTAATGTGGCAAATGCATTATTCTTAATCTTTACACGCTTGGCCCCTTTTATTTTCTTCTCTTAAAGAGTTTGCCCCCATTCTTAGGAATTTGACTTACTAAACGAGGTAAGAAAGGGCCTTGGAGGAATTGTGTGGCCTTTGATTTTAAGATTTGGAAATTATTTTTGATGATATGCATGTATAAATGCAGCGACTATTAGGTATCTTGATAAATATATCGATCAGCACAAGAACTTGGAAATACTTGCGATTAAAGCTCACAAATGTGTGCTTGATGTATCTGCTAGTTGCAGCCATTCAAGAACTGTGATAACAATCTGCGCGGGTGACTGACTTAGACAAAGAAGACGATGTATGGTTATCGTTACTTTAATTTAAACTTAGTTCGGTTCAATAACGCAAGTGAAACTGCGACCCCATTTCCAATCGGCTATAAATCTATGAATTAAAAATCTAATAGATATCCTCCCACGCTCTTGTTTGACTAAGAGAAATAGGTTATTACATAGCGCGTGTGCGTCTGGCTAACAATCCGTCACAACTCACTTTAGTGCGCTTTAAAGCGCTATTCAATACGCTTCTACAATTTAAATTCTATACGTTATTGCATTACGTGCCTCTAAAGGTGCTCTACGGAAACGCTTTACAGAGAAAGATCGAACGACTGATATAAAAGGAATAATATCGGTAAAAGGAAAGATACTTCTTTTAAGAAAATTCGAACTGAGTACCTAGATTTTATTGGTTCTTTTTACATTGTAGAGGAAAACAAGATTCAACGTATGATCTTATTTTTCTTTGTGATGTAAAAATGTTATAAGTAGACGTCTGGAGATTGCTAACGGGATTTATTCCACCTTTTTGGAGATGGTTGCTATCTAAAAGCTGAATAATTTGAATAAAGATATATTAGAATTCCAAGACTCAATAACTAAGGATTCTTCCAAATATATTGTTGAAGTATTCCGGAATATCAATGTTTATTTTACCAGAAGAAAATACATATTAAGTAAAACCCACACAATATTCAACAAACGCCCACTTCTATGAAAGCAACTAATCCAAAATTTACCTAATATTTACTGTGCTTATTTCCCCTTAAATAAATATAGGAAAGACGGTCGGTTGTTGTTTATAGTTCAAACATTCATACTGAATATTAGTTTTGCTTCGCCGATACCGTATTTTGATCTCACGAAGCGACTCGCTTTTTACTTGTGGTTACCAAGTGTACACACACACGAAAATACGCTGTGAATGTGTGTGTAAGTACAGGAGCTCTCGGTACCGTCCGAGACGATGGCGAAGTCGGGAAGTGTATGTGTGCGTGTTCATGAGTGTGTTATGTGCTGACGCTTCTCGTCTTCACGCACACATCACACTTTTTAACCGACGAAAAAAAAACGGAGGAAGTTCTCCAGTCTACGCGTATATTTTTTTTTAATGTATGACCACGCATAACTTTTTACAGAATAGTCCGATTTTGATAATAATTTTTTTATTGGAAATGGTATACCCCGAAGTTGGTCCCATACAACTTGGAAAAAAAAATCCGATTCTAAGGGTAGGAAAACAGGGGATGATTGATTGTTCACACACTGATTGTAATGTATGACCACGCATAACTTTTACTAGTGTAACGTGTGGGGTAGGTACCACCGCTAAAAAGTGAAAAATAAAAAACTTTTTACAAAAAAAAAAAAAACACCAAAAATGGAAAAATTACTATAATTTTGGAAGTCGGTGTCTTTGGTTCCGTATTTTCGTTTTTGCCACCGACATCCAAAACTAAAGTTTTTTTTTTTTAAGTTGGTTGTTTTAGATTCTCAAGGAGTCGAGCAGTCCGAGCGTAGTAGGTAGGTTCCTCTGAAGAGGAACGGGCAAGAAACTCCATGGACAATCTTTTAAATTGAAATTTGTTACAAAATATTGGTTGCACCATTCAAGTTGAAATTATAAATGTGAGAACGAGGTAGAAAGATGGACACGTTAAAAGCGAGTCAAGTTCGTGTTGGTACCTTAACCTTGATCAATCAATATTCTATATTATGTGACCTTTTTGTAATAATATTTGTAACTTTACCAGTCGATTGAGTGGGCTATGACACGATACACCCTAGTAGCATTTTTTGTTGGCATTTAGTTGGCCCACTTACCTCTGGTTAGTTGGCAAATGCATACAATAGGCGGGCAGTTTGTGGGTTGGGCCAACAACTGATGGCCTACGTGGATTTGCCTACGAAGGCCCAACTTACGATGGGGCCAACGTACATTGCCCTACGAAGGCCCGACGAAAACGTGTTATGGGTAGGCCCAACGACACATAATACATTTAGGCAAGCGGTTGTATGTTGGTTGGTTCTATGGCTAGTTTCAGAGCGACGCGTCTCGCCAGCGCCGGCCGTACGCGCGTCGCTATACATGAACCTTATCGGCTTCAAAATAAGGTTGGTTTTAGCGATTTGTTTTGAAAAACTAACCTTATTTTGAAGCCGATAAGGTTCATATGCAGCGACGATTTTTACACGTTTTGTAACACACATGCAATGAGTCTTCCGTGGCGTCATCCATTCTTTACGCACCACACCGAGTTCCCCACCATAACCATCATCGTTGTAAAACTCCACAACTTTATACATTTAACACTTTCACAAACACTAAGGGTTAACTAACTAAACTAAAATACAGCCTGCCAGCCTGATATCAGGCTTAATATCTTTCTTGATGCGAACAAAACAAACACTCACAAACACTCCGCAGCCGCAGGTGCACAAATGAATATCAAAATGGCGGGCGGACCGGGCGACGCGTGCCGCCGCCCGCTCCCCGCGCACCCCGCTACCACCCCGTTGGAGTAGCAGTAATTGGCCCTACAAAAATCTCCCAACAGTAGGAATAGAAGCAGCAGGCCCGCGTTAGTTGGCCCAATGTTGTCATTATACCTTAAATCCCTACAAAAATCTCCCAACAGTAGGAATAGAAGCAGCAGGCCCGCGTTAGTTGGCCCAATGTTGTCATCATAACTTAAATCCCTACAAAAATCACCCAACAGTAGGAATATTAACAGCAGGCCCGTCGTTGGCTATCCGTTGGGCAAATAGTGCATGTTTATGACAATGGGCCTATTTTAAGTTTAGGTTGGCGGAATAACTAACCGTCTGCCAATACATTCCCAACTGTTGGCGTATGGAAGCCAACGGCAATTGCTACTAGGGCATAGTTGTATAATAGAACACCAGATTGATAATTCGTCATGGTCCTCCGGTTTTATGTTTTAGAGGATTTGATAAGATTAAATAAAGGACATAGGATGAAAATAAAGGATATCATATTATTTTTATTAAAATGTTGTTATGGTATCAGTAGCGACATTTATTAATTAAGAAACAATGTTAATATTAATATCACGCAATGTCTCGAATCGAAGCCAAGTAGGTAGTACGACCTAATTAGACTATTTGTACCTGGTATTACTTTTGACTGCTCTAAGAGCTTCTACGTTTTCTATAATGAAATGATTAAATTGTTTGCATTGCATGTTGAAGTTCGATTTTATTTGTAGTTCTGATTTTACAGTGTCAATATCAGGCTCCAAAGCTTTTTAACGCATAAAGCATATTATAATGTCAGCGAACTGAGAAAGAAATTTATATTGGTATTATGTAGTGTTCTTGTTAAGAATTTTGTATATATGTATATATAATTGTGTGGTAGTGATTTAAAACTCTTCAATGTATAATAAAATCAAACTATTATTATTATTAGCGTCAAACTATAACTTTTGCATGCCTATTGGTAAAATATGGCTGAACCTAAATATCTGTTGTCAATTTATCACCATGTACTGTTATATTTGCAAAATAAACGACTTACTTACTTACTTAAAAATATCTATATAACTTATTTAATTTTTCACATAATAAAGGGCAAAGTATTGTCCTCTATTGAAAATTTCAAATTAGGGGACAAGATAAATTTTTTGGTCTGAAAAAGAGGACGTCTTTTATAATAAAGGATGTCTGGCAACCCTACATTACACACAAAGGGCGCGCGTGGTCCTTATGAAGTGATGAAAGAAAATAAATATTTTCATTCATTCAAATGAAAATATTTATTTTCTTTCAACTACGGAGTAATGTTATCATTAATCACTACAAAACCGATCACTAAGGACGTATTTTTTGCTTAGAACCAAAACAGTGCAGAAATGTTGTATGAAATGTCATTGTTGCACAGTTTTTCATTAATGCACTATTTTTTGTTTTTTATTTAGTTATTTTACCACAGAGGTTTAGTGTCTCCCATTAAGTTTAATAATAAAATGTATGCATTAGATCAAAAAGATACTGGCTGAAAATAAAAATCGGCTGAATAAAACCGACTGAAAAACGTTGTTTTCATTAACTTGAGTTTTTATTTTGAGTAGGTATATTTTATCACGGTAGGTAGATTGGTAGTTGAAAGAAAAGTAGATTACGCACCTTGCTAAAGGGAGTAATTAATGCACTCGTGTTAATTTAGTGCCCTCGCGTGCGCTCGGGCACCAACATAACACTCGTGCATTAATAACTCACTTTGCGCTCGATGCAACAATCTACTATTGTTAAACATACATAAGTAGGTACATTTAAATTTTCTTCTTCAGTACCAATTCAGTTGACTCTGTGTTTTGCTCTATGGTTTGATCTACATCTAAGTTGTAACACGTATAGGGTGGAAGTTTTTACTGTGTTCTAGTGACGTATGCTTGCATCACGTGGAAACCCACACGACGTCGGCACTAGATTAACTTTTAAATGGATTTCATTTTCAACTTAAGCAATGAACTATGCCCCTTTGCTTCGATTGATTAGTAGGTTTAATAGTTCGGTTGTTGAGAAGTTCAATATAATATCAATGTTTTATTAATCAGCAGTAGTAGCTGCTTCCTCTCGCAGTGCTGTGATGAGCGCTTTTCTTTTTAAATTGAGACTGACCCAACGCTCATTTTCACCAGGCCACACAACCTCTTTGTAATCGCTGATCTAGGGTTTCCTAAAATATTTTGAATTAGCCAAACGTCCAAAATGTTCAATTTAAATTCTCTGATCAATGACTCCCTTTCATTCTTGCTTCTAACACACTCCATCAACAAATGTTGCGCGTATTAGGAAAGCAAATTTTGCCGATGGATACTGCCTAGAACGCAGTCTTAGTGCTAACTTAACATAACTTCTACTTTTATTCTGAATGACTTTATGCTAAATTCCTTTCACTTGAGACTTCTCATTGAAGTAGTTCCTTCATCCGTTAAAGCACAACAGCTTAGACTTGGTGCAATTTCCCAGTAATCTGGAATGTATAGCTTTTCGGTACCCATTTCTACTGCAAGCTTTGATAAACGGTCAACCTCCTTGTTTTCCCGTAAGCCTATGTGTCTTAATAGTTACAGTTCTGGTTTTATAAGCTGGTATCAAAGCAATGTCTTCGTTCAGTTGTCCTCTTGGCGTGCTGAGCACAATTTGTTTTGTTTTGTGACTGTTACGGTCAAAAGGTTAAGCCATAAGGGCATTTTCTATGTAGAATAATACTTTTAGACGTGCAGTAATGATGTAGCTTCCATGTAGCAACCATCTTTTTGAACATACATTTATTCATTCGGGATTCCATTCGCAACATGTGCCGTTTGCAAATGGCTGAATGCTGTATCGCACTCCCAACAAAACGTACCGAAAATAGACGACATAAAATTCCTTTCGACGAATCAAAGTAAAAATTCTTCTATATATTTTTTTTTACGTATCTACTAAAACGTTTCTAATTAAATGAAATGGGATATCTAAGCTTTTAAGCAATGGTGTGGAAAACAACTCGTAAGTTGTGGTTACAGTATATTTATTGCTTTCATTTGAACCCGCAGAAGTGTGTAAAGGAACTTCGTGAGATTAGGAATGTCGCCCGATGAATGTCGGGATGAATGTGCGGGGTAATTGTGTTACAGTAGCAATGGGTTTTATTTTGACAGTTCAAAAACATTCATTGCGTTATTTCAGTTGTTGAGTAGACAAATTTTTCGAACATATGAAGCGTCAAGGCGTTTTGTTAGTCTTTTTATACGTGCAGCATATGGGTGAAGCATATACGCAGAAGACTTACAGTGCCCTGCGTGTCCAATACAATAATGCGTTCAGGATGTTGATAGGGTCGCCATGCTTTTGTAGCGCATCAGGTATGTTTGCAGACGCTCAAGTGGATGGCTTTCAAGCGATACATCGCAAAAGAACAGCGTCTCTGATGCGCCGCATACGGGGCAGCCCCAATAGCTTCTTGCAACTTATTGCAGGGAGAATGGATGTGGATTGCTCGTTCATGGAGCATTGGACAAAACTACATGTGCGAGGGGTGCGGTCCTGATTGAATGTTTTATTGTTGTGTTTTTTTTTTTTTTAACGTATGGATTGTAATTATCTGAAATAAAATAAATGAATTGAATTGAAGCAATGGTTTAGTAATATCCTTCAAAATCATTCACATTGTGATTTAAATGTAGTGCGTTACGCAATTAGGGTTCGGATTTGTGTCTCGTGTTGACAAACTAAACTGTCATCGCTTTGTCCACTCATCGCCTAAGTGTTGTCAAAGATCTAGTAACATTTCGTTGGTCAGTAATAATTTTATCGCGCTAGTACCTGTCTTACTTACTAGCTGTTTCCCGCGTGGCTATTTCTAAGATTAAAGTAGCCTTAGTTATTCCTTATAGCATCTGCCAGTTAAAGTCCCGTCAAAATCGGTCCAGGCGTTTCGGAGATTAGCCGGTACAAACAGACAGACATTTTTTTTTTGCTTTTTTTTGGTATAAGTATCGTATATACTTTCATATACATTTAGTAAAAAGCCGTTATTTTGAGATTACAAACAGACACTTCAATTTTCTTTATTTGTATAAATAATTTATTTATATAAAACATCGTCATCATCATTGGCATCCATGTTCCACCCACAGGCCTCCCTTTTGTGCCATTCATATAAGGGAAGCCGGTAGGAATCGTGTTATATGGTGCTTTCGCCACTGCTATCCTAACTATTATAAATGCGAAAGTAAGTTTGTCAGTTTGTTTGTTACCTTTTCACGCCTAAACCACTGAACCGATCATCCTGAAATTTGCATATACGTTGTCAGATGTACAGAAACGGACATAGGGAACCTTTCATCCCGAAAAAAAAGCGCTGTTCCCGAGGAATACAGCAATAACGTTATTATGATAATAGATGGCGCCACGTGTCTTCCGAATCATGATTGAATTATATTATTATAGAAACTTTAGTAGTGTGTTAAGAGTTTTTTTTTTATTTATGCTCGAGCGAACCCGCGGGCGAAAGCTAGTGTTACTACAAACCTAACCAATGATTCTTAAAAACATGTTATTATTTAAAAAAAAAAACTAATTGCGTCCTTTTATCCGAATTACAGAAAACTTTTATTTTTTTAAACACTTACATCTGTACACATGTAACATCTGGGCCTCAAGTCTGCTATTACAATAGTGTCAGAATGGTCTCGCCATTGTATTTGACAGTGTTTGTATGGCAAATCTGTCAAAAACTCACAATGAAGAGACCATTCTGACACTATTGTAATAGCATACTTGAGGCCCTGTACCGTACATCACAATTTTATTCACAATGGTCCATTACATGAGGTCTTTATAAAAATTTAACGGGTCAGTTTGTATGATCCGCGTTTTGTGTCCCTTGTCGGCGCTTCTCTTTGTCACCCCCACCCGGTGCCGGCTGAAATCTGTGTAATGTCAGAGTTCACTAACGGTTTTTAGGGTTCCGTTTTTTTTTTTTTTTTTTAATTTAAGGCGTCTCGGACTGTATCCACGAGGGGTTTCGACTCTTTAACCGGACTTTCCTGTGGCTGCTTTAAGCTCCTAACGAAACTTAATGCCTCCAGCCAGGGCGTAAAAACTTATAAACTAAACGACTGCACGCTAAGGGCACCCCCTGCGGGGTAAGAACCTCGGCTTAGGGCAGCGTCGGAGGGAGGGTGGCAAGGGACCGTCGGTGGCTGGATACAGTGTTTTGATTATTATCAGGGGGATTTTGTACTACATGCCGCTCAGCTAAAGCGCGTGCTGGCGCTTCACTTACAGTCAAGGGTCGGGGAGGACTATTTATTCGGGGATTTCGCGCGGGGCCTCGGCGGCGAGGTCGGAATGACGATCGTGTATTATGTATTCTTTTGCGAACTGTACTAGTTTCCCTACGACTCTCCTGGAGGAGAGTAGTGGGGTCGTCTGGGTTGAGGGTTCCGTAGTCAACAAGGAACCCTTATAGTTTCGCCATGTCCGTCCGTCTGTCTGTCCGTCCCCAGCTTAGCTCAGAGACTCTTAGTACTAGAAAGCTATAATTTGGCATGGATATACATATTAATCACGCCGACAAAGTGGTAAAATAAAATCATGAAAAATATAGTTATTTAGGGTACCTCCTGTACATGTAAAGTGGGGACGTTTTTTTTTTTTTTTTTCGCCTACCCTTTGATATGGTGTATTCTAGGATGGGTCTCAAAAAAATAGCGGGTTTGTGAAAACAATTTTTCGATTAAGGGATCCGTTTCTGAAATATTAGGCTTTAAAATGCTAATTTTTGTTAGAGTCAAGTGTCCCCCCTGCCAGCTAAACGGTTAGTTTTGCATAGGTGAAAAAATGCACGATAGTAGTACAGTAGAATCTCAGTAATCCGGCACTTCAATACACCGACACGTCCAGTAATCCGGCACAGTATTACTTCTCATTTTTTGTATTGCTAGGTCAGTTTCCTTGGCGATAACGCGAGTGTGCACCAAAACCGTAAACACGAGATTGATTTAAGATTGATTTTCGCTGATAGTTTAATACACTTGTAGTTCTCAGATATCTACGTCAAAAGGTGGGCAAAAATCGAAAGGTTATAATGGATTATTTCAAGAAACATTAGTTTCTTGTTTCTGAAATAAGAAATATACACACATGTCCCAATATTTGGCATTATTTTCCCATATTCCACTAATCCGAATTTTCCACTAATCCGGCACCCTTGTGTCTGAATTAGTGCCGAATTACCGAGATTGTACTGTATATATAACGAAGTTAAAAGCAAAACTATCACAACTAAGTAGGCTTTTCAAGTTTACGAGTAATATTCGACCAACTTAAATTTGCACTTGAAAAACATGTTCCCCCATACGGTTGTCTGTAAAAGATCGCTTTTAGCGATAAGACCGCCCATTGTGACACCCTATGTAACAGTTCTACACGAAATTAATAATTTAATTAATAATACATTTTATTTATTATTTAATTTTTAATTTTTAATCGTTTGTGCTTTTGTGTGTTGTGCTATGTCTTTTGTGTGCACTGAATAAATGTTTTATCTATATATCTGTAATTTTTATGGTGTACATAATAAAAAGTATTCTATCTATCTATCTATCTGTATAGGCGAGCATGTTTCTCAACTACAATGTTAAGTTTGTTCTTGGGATAAATTCATCCCAACTACGGAACCCTTCATTGTGCGTGGTCCGACACGCACTTGGCCGGTTTTGTCAATAGACTCGCATATCATGTAACGTAGCTATTTCAGGCCTCGTATTACGTAGGTAACTGAAAGGATTGTTGACGCACATAATTTATTTTGTTTAGAATTTAATATAACTTTTTGCGAGTCAACAACTATATAAAAACGGAGTCGCGCAAAGTTTTATAAACTTCGACAAAAAGGTTATTTTAAGTTTTATATTACGAAACGTTACTTTGAAATTTTCTAAAGGATTCGGAGAATAATTGCACGTAGTTAAGCAGAAACGACTCAACCCACATTGTGGTCAGGGATGAGTTGTATATTATATACCAAAGAGGTCCTTACGGTTGGTTCTTGCACTCAGCAAAAAAGATCCATGACTGTACAAAGATAATTTTTTTAATGTTGGGAACCAACCCACACGTAGTGGGGTACCTTCCGTTAACCGTTAGGACCTCTTTGGTATATACAACTCATCCCTGACCACAATGTGGGTTGAGTCCTTTCTGCATACCTACATCCAATTATTTCTGAGAATAATGACTACTAACGTAACGAGCTATTCTATGTTAGACTAGCTGTTGCCTGCGGCTTCGCTCGCGCGCCTTTTACTAAAATAAAATTAAGTTACTCCTTATAAAATCAGCTATCTTCTAGTTAAAGTCTCATCAAAATCGGTCCAGCCGTTTCGGAGATTAGCCGGAACAAACATACAGTCAATTTTTTTTTAATGTACCGTATATACTTTCATATGCATTTAGTAAAAAGCTGTTATTTTGACATTACAAACAGACACGTAAATTTTATATATTTATTAAGAGCGTTGTCACCGGTCTACTAGCGCCACTCCTTTATTCTTAGAGTACAAAGTTTGTTTTTATTCTTAGAGTGTAAGATGTTGCCAGTTCATCGAAAGGTGGTATTGTTATTGGCTATAGAGAACTATTGCAAGGATGAGTTTAAAATCGAGACGGTATGCATAAGACCTAAAAGGAATAAATGTATCAGAAGATTTGTGGTACCCACTTGTACTAATTATTATGGGCAAAGATGTAGAAAATGCTTAGTGCCAACAATTTTTAACGACATACCTTCCGATTTAGAAAATAGCTTTACCACGAAAGTATCTTTTAAAAACAAAATGGGGAAGTTTCTTTTTAGCACTTTTTGTCAAAACTTCATGACTGGAGATGTGTAGATTCCGTTTATGATTGTTTGTTGTTGTTTAAATTTATGTCATACTATCTGATTTTTGCGGCTTCACCGTTGTGAATTTAAATTCTGTTGCGCAACTAAAAATGTTTTAACTTTACGCTTATAGTCAGCCTTTGTTTAAAATAAGTGTGTTTAGTTTTAGGTAAAAGTTGTTATTGATATAATACTAACAAATAGTTACATCAATATTAAAATTGTATATGGGAGCTACATCTGCCAACAAACTGTTTTACAGTTTGGCAGAAGTAAAATATTTTGTAGTACGGATGTAACAACGAATAAACGCTTTTTAATTAATATTTTTTTTTTTTTTTTTTTTTAAACATATTACCTCTTGACTGAGATGGAATTATGAAAAACGGCTCAATCAACTATATCGGTAAATGTGTCTAGAATTTTCTAATACCTTTTATAAAGTTTCATATTGAGACACGAAACAACAAAATACGATCTTGAACGAAACTTTATAAAAGATATTGTAGTGTATCAAAGAGTTAAATTTAAATGGATTCAAAAAAAGGCTTAAAGACCTCCTATGTAATAAATGCTATTATAATTTAAATGACTATTTGAATGATACTTTGACATCCTAATTTAATTGTAATCTTTTTTGACATCTTACTCTTTGATACTGTGACATTAATACTTTGACATCCTAAATGTGTTGTGTTTACGATAATAATTTAGCTGACCTCAAATTGTATTTTAAATTATGTACCTACCTAACATTTGTACGCCACAATTGGCAGAATGTGATGATACCATTGACTAATCTTAAGACCCTATAATGTACCATATTCTGACAAATAAATGATTATTATTATTATTATTATTATTATTATTTTATATACATTTATATATCTCGGGACCCTGGGGTCCCGGACCTTTGGAAGGCGTACGAGGGGCCGAAGCCAACTCGCAGAGGCCCCTTAGACAATTTTAAATGGAATGAGGCACCAACCGACGATTATCCCTGTATGCACTATGCAGGTGCACCCAAGGACAACCCCCGGTTGGTGTAGGACTATTGTAGGATATGGAAACAAATATATTGGACTATGGGTTTGGGTGGTTCAAATGGACTGGTTACCTAAAACTATGGAAGGACTATGGCTCCTGCCTGATCAATGTTTTATTGTACACGGATAAAATGGCAGGGGGTGACTTGCACACTCATTAATGGGCCCCCGGAAACGGTCGCTAGCACATAGTGATGTAGCGACAAGGGGGCAACATATCCTGAGGTGCTCGAGGAGTGGAGAGGTATTCCACGGCTCTCAGAACAATCCCAGAGCCCGGAAGATGGTCAAGATCCCTACAAGCACTTACTGAAATACTTCCTTCCTCCGAGCACGTTTGCTCTTGCGAATCTCCACTCAAGCCGGCCAATAAAGGCAAGAATGAGGTGGGAGCTCAGTTCCTCGTCAGTGTTCACTCCAGCCGGCCAATAAAGGCAAGCTAGAGATGAGGAACATGACTTCTCCCGGGAGATAGGGTCCGTGGGGTCGCAACTGCCCAACAGCTCGCCACATGCTGCCCTGCGGGTTTCTGTATCTCTCTTGGTCTGGCTCCTCACCCTAGACATGTTCCGGTAAAGTAAACTCTACCGGTACAGACCCAGAGTTCGGAGCGCGCAAGCCCCACCACGACGTCAACGTAGAGATACGGCGGTGGGGTTATTATTATTATTATTATTATTATTATATTAGAAAATTCTAGACACATTTACCGATATAGTTGATTGAGCCGTTTTTCATAATTCCTTCTCAGTCACGAGATATGTTTTCAAAGGAGTGGCGCTAGTGGATCGGTGACAACCCTCTTAAGATTGTTTCTAATTCATGTAAACTCTTTATTTTACTACGAAAGTTGAAACGGCTAGATAGTATAAACATAATTATTTTACTTTGTGTAGGTATTCAAGAAAATAGAACCATAATAAATATGTACAGTGGCCAGCACAGCAAGCTACACGAAACTGTCAAATTTCTCCAAACGATTTTAAACTTTAAAACGTTGATGATTAAGTTCAAAATCGAACGAGAAAATTTGACAGTTTGTGGTAACTTGATGTGCTGCCCACCGTACCCTAAGCTGCCTTTGAAAACTTTTTCAATATGTTAACAGCAAACATTTAATTAAACGTAGTAACATAATTACTTTCTTAATTGAACAGTACATAGCTTCAAGTTCCATTACATATTTTAATGCCAAAACTTCCCGAATCAATAAAACTTCATCTTATATTCTGTGAACGTGCCAATTACAAAGCCTTAACGGTCTTGAGAATGGCCTAGCAGTAGGCTGAATATCTCCTAGACCTTTCGAGAAAGATCTATAGTTCGCTAGAGACGTCTTATAGTCACGCCCCAGAATTCTAGCATTCATTTAGTTTCATTTCAAAGCTTCCATCTGGAATTTCTCTGTAGTCTGAATTTGAGACTTAAGGCGACGATAACCGACTTTTAATATTTTATACTGAAGATCACGTCTAAACGAGTAGTGTTAATGATTTGGAAAAAATATATGTTAAATTAGAGCATTTTCTTAATAACTTAATATATGAATATTTTCGATTATGTTTATATTACATAGTGAAATTAATTTGTAAAGTTATGTCTAACGCGGATAAAAAACTGAGAATCGCGCAAAATCTATCAAGCGTATTTTTCTGAAACCTTCACCTTTTTAAGGATAATTTAATTATTGATCCTTTGGTTTAGTCCCATCTCTTCCCCTTCCCATCTCTTCCCATAGGCGTTTATAACTATAAACATTTCCCATCTCTTCTATAAACGCATAGGGGAAGAGATGGGAAGGGGAAGAGATTAGGGAATAAATAGATCTTTAAAAAAAAAAAAAAATTGTATACGTGTTTTATTAAAATACCTTTTGCTTTATTTATAATAAATTAATAATGCGTCTTATTTGGGACCGCGCTCCTGGATGGGCGAGTCCTATTACTGGCTGGACGTACGACGCGTTGCGTGAGCTCAGTACAGAACACGTAAGCTAACCACTCAAGGTCACTGGCATATCTGCGTCTGAAGAGGGTTGTCACCGGACCACTAGCGCCACTCCTTTAAAAACATATTATTTCGTGAATGAGAAGAAATTATGAAAAACGGCACAATTAAATATATCGGTAAGTGTGTCTAGAATTTTCTAATACCTTTTTTAAGGTTTCATAATTCATATTGAGACACGAAGCAACAAAATTCGATCTAGAGGAATGTGGCCGTTTTTATTTAGATCGAATTTTGTTGCTTCGTGTCTCAATATGAAACTTTATATAAAAGGTATTAGCAAATTTTAGACACACTTACCGATATATTTAAATTGAGCCGTTTTTCATAATTCGTTCTCAGTCACGAGATAATATGTTTTTAAAGGAGTGGCGCTAGTGGACCGGTGACAACGTTCTTAAACATAACTAGCGAAATATGGGCGTACTATAGGTGCACCTCTGCCTAACCCTTCCGGGAATACAGGCGTGATGTTTTGTTTCAAAGCTAATTATCGCGAACAATTTATTGTAAATACTGGTGACGCAACAGGCCGCGCCTGTGTGGACGGCGTAGCACATGTCTACGAGGTGCGTAGATGCGCTACGTGCGTTCGTAGACGTCATGTTATTGGCGTAGCGGGTTTAGATTTTGTGCAAATCAACTACCGCATCGATTTTTGGAAAATTTAATGAACTTTGGTGTTCCATTTAGTATATACTAACAACCCTCCCCTGCATAGCACGTGTGGAATGGCCACGTGTCAAAACATCGAGATTTATGTGCTATATCTAAGTTAAATATGAATGTCTTAAGGGTCCGTGCACGAAAAAAACTCGTTTTTGTCAATTTCTTATCTAATTGTCAGAAAACTTGAAATAATCGAAACATTAAGTCTGTTTAACTATAAAAGTACAGTTTTCATGGTGCTAAACCATTCGTGTCAGTCACAGCAGCTTTTAATAGTTTCATAATTTTTGTGCTCTCCAAAGTATAGTTTATTTCGCCATTGATTTACTTTATGAAGATATTGTATAATCATTAAATAAAATTTTGATTATATTTCAACGATAGCTGAAGACTAATTTGTGATTTTTAAATTTCTTGATATGATTTGCTAAATAATAGGAAAAATATATATTACTGACGAAGTTTAAAATAAAAAAGGTTTTTTCAATATAATTTTTCTGCTATATTTTGTATGGAAGTTGAAAAAAGTGGTTCCGCCACATGCAAGTAGACCATATAATGATGTTGATGATAATTTTTAATGTTCAAAATCAAAAGTAGTTTCTTGTAGAATGATGATCAAATGTCAGTCTCGCGTCTTTTTTCGGAAAACTTGTTGCAAATATTAGTGATTTACCGTGAGTACTTAATTTATTTGAAAAATCCCTTTCAGCCACATGCAAAACAAAGAACACGACTTTTCAAATCTCAAATAATTTTTTTTTAATTATTTTTCCCTTTCTCACAAACAATGAACAAAATTGATCAAAATCAGTCGATTTCGTGCACGGCCTCTTAAACACATAAACCTTCCGGAGTAAATTTTATTCATCATTTCAGCCGAAGACGTCCACTGCTGGATATAGGCCTCCCCCAATTGGGAGGTTTGCCATAATTGCCACGCTTGGCAGGCGGGTTGGCGATCGCAGTATGGTGTTAAAAATGCATAGAGAACGCTGCTGCTCATTCTCTAGTAAGTCCCTTTATCGCCTTTTACGACACCCACGGGAAGAAATGGGGTGGTGCAGGACGAAAAAAGTGTTATTAATGATGGTGAAAACCACATCTCAATACATTGTGTCGTTTAGAAGATCTAAGTGATTATAGGCAGACAAAGTGCCTTTTTTTATACTATGTTTGGGTTACGAACGGAAATCAATACGCCTACACGAATATAAAATACAGAAATTGTGTTCCATTCAAAGAAAAAAAGTCTTTATCTGGGTTTTCTTTTATCTTAAAGAAAGGTTAAATCTGACAAATATTTTGATGCAACAATTTCTAAGGTCGTGTTTCAACAAATCTGTGATATCGGAGAGTCCTTCAGCCATCTTGTGGAGAAATGATTTCATCCCGTCCCATCGTGGGGTATGTTGGGTCGTATCGATTGGGCGATGCTGTGACCTTTGTCCCACTCGACCCTCCCGCACACAGCAGACTGTTGTGTAACCCAATTACATAGAGTTTACTTATATCTATCTATGCTAAACAAATTCTTGTCTACGTAAAATTAAGGTAAACATTTTCAGGTTTAAAGCGTGGCTATATTAAAAGAGATATTCCCAAAGTGTTTCGTTTTATGTTTTCGGTGTGCAATCATTTTGTTTGTGTACCTATTCGTTTTCCAAATATTATACTCTTGTGTGACATAGAACCTAATAATCTGTTGGAGAATACCGACTTTAATAACGAGTAAATGTTTTCTTTTCATTACGTATTATTTTCTTTTGCTTACATAAAAATTGTCGGCGTAGTAACGTTTCAATGAATGCGTGTTTAGGGTACGAATGTGTCCAAGAGATTATGACATTCTCTCACCCTAATGACTTTTAGTTTTTTACACGGACAATATTTTCCTACCTAATTTAAATCCTAGAATTCAAATAATTTACCCAAATGTCTTTTATTAGCCTTTATCCAACATCGTCTACTAATGGTTCTAATATAAACTAATCGCCCGACGCATCGAGAGAGATCGTTTACGTCTGTGGGACGCATGGCTATTGCCCCGTGGTACAACGATCCCCAAACCAAGGCGGACTGACATCTACAAGTCTTGGGAACTGGATGGTTCTAGTATCTTTTATTTACGAGGAGGTACAATTGTCAGTGGATGTACTCGTTTTGCAGCCAGAATTTTATTGGTATTTTTATTCGAACTCGTACGGAAGGACCAGACATTTTGGTGTAAAGTATGTGGGTTTAATGGCAGTGTTGCTGGTGAGTGTGCAAATAACTGAATGAAAATGGGGTTAAATTAAAACAAAAAATGCTGTTAGAAGTGGATTTAGTTAAATAGTTAAGAGACTTAGAGATAAAACATAATATTCGATAAGGAAAAAAAATGGCCGTCGTTTTCACAAGCCGAATAAAAGAGTTCAGAGCCAGGCTTATCCGAAGGGAAAATCAGGCAGACTACCAACTTTTTGACACACAAATACCTACATATTCATAAAGGCTATTGACACTGTCCATTTTTCCTCAAACATCTTCTACAATAATATAACAGTAAATAAAATAAACGAAATTATCTTGTCGGTTTTCGTCAGTTTGGTATACTTTATCCTGTTTGGGTGAAGGAACTCGGATAATCCGTCTCGATTATCTCCCTGTTAAGTTTAATGCCCGATTTCTTGGAGATGTCATGTTGTGAACTTGTTTGACACGAGATGGGTCGTTGAACTTCTAAACGGGTTCCGGGATGAAAACCGGATTATGTGAAAGAAACGGTGCGGGAAAATACTTAGAACTTGACCATATTAAGAGGGTTGTCACCGGTTCGCTAGCACCACTCCTTTTAAAACATATCATCTCGTGACTGAGAAGGAATTATGAAAAACGGCTCAATCAATTATGTCGGTAAATGTGTCTAGAATTTTCTAATACCTTTTTTAAAGTTTCATATTGAGATACGAAGCAACAAAATTCGATCTAAATAAAAACGGCCACATTCCTCTAGATCGTATTTTGTTGCTTCGTGTCTCAATATGTAACTTTATACACGATGTACATAAAGACAAAGTTTTTGTGAGCTAAAAAGTAACGGTAACCATTTTTACGTAACAACGCACTGTAAAAATGCACTGTCATTATAAAAACATCATAATAAAAGTGTCATCAGTACTTATGTCAAGAATCTATTGAGTAAGTTTGTGTTACGGTTCAACAGAACATTTTTAAGCACAAAAACTGTACTCACAGAGTATGGAATTGCCCGAAGCTTCTATAGACGGCAGTACTAATAAATTCGTGGCGCCGAAAGTGCTTTGAGCGTACAACTTCTATCACGGAACGCCATTCGAAGCAGTCAGTTTCTAGGTATACGTCATTTGTCTCGTAGAGCGAGTTAAGGGGGATGCGCTAAGGTAGCCCGCAAAATTCAAATTTTCTTACGTTTTTTTGCAATTTGCTGCTCAGTGTCAGGTTGTATATTGATTAGAATAAGGCCGCCTTCCGAATTGGCTATAATCGCTCACAGCGCTCACATCGTCTCGCATGCGTTCCGATTTTGATATTACGATTATGACAGCCGAGGGCTGTCAACAATTCGGAACGCTCGTGAACGCACTCACGGTGCTCACTCAATGTCAAAACGATATTAGAGTATTTCTCTGTGTATACACCAAAAATTTCTTCTTCTTAGGTTAGGTAGCAACTGTAGCCAGAAGAACAATTTTGAAAATGCCACGTTAAGATATGATGCGACTCAAAACAAAACAGCACAACTGTCATTCTTGACAGCGCTCACGGTGATATTAGTAAAAGGCATGGTCGGCGTTATCGCAAGATGGCGAATGTCATGACGTCATCTATGACGATTCACGGGACATCGTTATCGCGCTCACGCTGATTCGGTAGGGGCTTTAGCACGCGAATATCGATATTATCGCAACTCGGAACGCAGGGTATGATTCGCAATATGGAACAGAACAAATATGGATTTACGCATAAATAATAAAAAAATGAGTAACATAAACACATAATGAACAAGTTGCGGGAAAATATGCGTCGATCGCAAAAAACTCCTTAAGTTAGAGTTGTCCTCAAATGTCATGATTTCATGAAATTGTCATTCAGTAGGATTACGAGTATTATCACCTTAGAGAGTTGTATTGACGATTTTAATGATTATAATTCTATTAATAAATATTTGATACGACCACGAAATCATATTTAAATCAACATACAACCACATAATAGGTTTAATGGGTGTCTCTAATAACCTTATCTTATATGAAAATTGTTCCGTGTGGCGCCGGACGTAAAGCACCATCCCATTTCTTCCCGTGGGTGTCGTAAAAGGCGACTAAAGGACTTACTAGAGAATGGGCAGCAGCATTCTCTATGCATTTTTAACACCATACTGCGATCGCCAACCCGCCTGCCAAGCGTGGCGATTATGGCAAACCCCCCGATTTGGGGAGGCCTATGTCCAGCAGTGGACGTCTTTCGGCTGAAATGAATCAATGATGATGATATGAAAATTTTCAGAAATAAAATCTAGTCTAATATTCTAATCTAATCTATTCTACTTTAATTTATTTTATTGTAATCAATTTAGCGTTTAGTAATTAATTAACTGTTGTTGGCGACTGGCTGGGATGCCACCTTTTTTAAGAACTATTTTTTATATTGACGTTTATACTTTTAGAATAGAAGAAATATTTTGTTTTAAAGTAGTTGTCAAGTTTCCCTTGTACTTGTTTTATCCAGTTATTATTGTTAATAAATAGCAGATAATCATATTTAAAGTGTTTCCATCGTCCTCCAATCATTCAAAATACCTACAGCCTATTTGCTCACCAACAACTGTGTTATTATCTGCGTATAATGTAGTGCATGCTGTGCTTTTCTTTAAGTAATGAGGCGCTTAGACTTAAGTTTGCAATTTACTAATTGTAAAGCAATAATGTACTCATTGTTGAAGAGCCTAATAAATAAATCAATACTGACATGTTCATTGCAAAAAACGTATGAAAATTTGAATTTCGCGGGCTACCCTGACGCTTTCCCCTTAAAGGTCGTAGCACATTTATCAAATCGGAAAGGGATCGTAACCGTATCGCCTTGTGTGTCGCCGTCAAACAGTCGTCAACCCAACGTGAGCACGTAACCAAAGCGGATCAGAAGCTCCGATACGTCGACTCGGCTACGGCTAGGCGATGCCGCGCTTACGGCTCGCCGACCGCTGGTTGACGGCTAGGCGGCACTAGTTCAATCATTTTGAATCCTAATAATTCTTAATGACTTATGAACGTTTTGTTTTGTTATATTTGTTGACACAACAAATATAACAAAACAAAACGTTGTTGCAATTTATTTTTTATTTTAATTAAATACTTTTTCAATTTTTGATTCTATGTCACACCTCTTGTTTGACGATCCGCTGTGCGCGGGAGAGGCGTGGACGAAGAGACGTAAGCTAGGGTACGGAGAGCCGTAAGCTAGGCTAAGCGCGGGAACTGCAAGTCGACCACGCACCGCACCGCGGTTGTGAGCTTGTCCCGAGGCGAGGCGATTACGTTACGATTCCGATTAGTGTGCGTTGCAGTAGGGAGTTTCATACAAATAATACTGAACGGCTCGAGTTGATACGGTGACGATCCCTTTCCGATTTGATACGTGTGCTACGACCTTTACCGTGACACGCGTGGTTTGTATGGAAAATGTTATTTATTTATTTTATTCATTAACACATACATTTTCGGGGGCCCATTATTGAGTGTGCAAGTCACAACCTGCCATTTTATCCGTGTATAATAAAACACTGATCAGGCAGGGGTCATAGTCCTTCCATAGTTTTAGGTAACCAGTCCATTTTAACCCATAGTTGACAGGGCCGCTTCTAGTAGCAGCCGCCGGAGCGTCTCCGTGCTCTGTGTGTAGTACTCGTCGCTTTTTGATCGCTCACGTACTATAAGTTGTTAGTTTTTAAGATTCCGTAGTCAACAAGGAACCCTTATAGTTTCGCCATGTCTGTCTGTCTGTCCGCGGCTTAGCTCAGAGACTCTTAGTACTAGAAAGCTGTAATTTGGCATTGGATACATATTAGTCAGGGCGACAAAGTGGTAAACTAAAATCATAAAAAAAAAGAGTGTACGTAAAGTGGGGGTGATATTTTTTGTCTCGTCTCTACCATGGTGTGGGGTATCGTTGGATAGGACATTCAAAAATATTGTGGGTCTGTGAAATCAATTTTTCGATTCAGGGATCCGTCTGCTTGTTCTAAGTCCGACTGGCTAGCTACCACCATCTTATCTAAGTCTGTCGCCAAACAACAATGTTTTCAGCATTTGTTGTGTTTCGGCAGTTAGAGGTAAGATAGCCAGTTCCTCTGTGGTTGAGGATTCCGGGTGAAGCTCGCTTCCATCTTCGGCCTTATCATCACTTACCATCAGGTGAGATGAAGGCCAAGAGCTTCCCCAATGAGTGTAAAAAAAAAATACGTTTTTTGTTATAGTCATGTGTCCCTGCCAGCTAAATGGTTGTTCTTGGATATGTGAAAAAAACCACGACAGTAGTAAATATAACAAAGTTAAAAGGTAAACTATCACAGCTAAGTAGGCTTTACGACTTAACGAGTAAATCGACCAACTTACATTTGCAGTTGGAATGTATGGGAGAACATGTTTTTGAACTACAATGCTAAGTTTTTCTTGGGATATATTCATCCCAATTACGGAACCATTCATTGTGCGTGGTCCGATACGCACTTGGCCGGTTTTCGCTCACGTACTTACTATAACTGGTTAGTTTTTTGCCATTAAATAAATCGGAGTATGATTCAGCATATTGAAGCAAACACGGATCTAATACAGCTCGTTTAGATCCCAACGATAAGTTCGCACTACGTTGGTTAAAACGCGGTTTACATTAATGTGTATTTTGTGATATTAAGGGCAAAAGGGTTTAGTCACTTATTTGCATTTCTAACTTGTTTAATAATTCGTTATGTTCGTGTTTTGTTTAGGAGTTTGTTGTGACAGGAACTAATAAGATGTTTTATTGTTAACTAGCGACCCGCTCCGGCTTCGCACGGGTGCAATGCTGCTACTAAATAAATATACTACAGAATCCGCCGGCCGGTACCTTCGCAACCGCCATGTCCCTTCATTTTAAATCTGTAATATCTTCGAAAATATTTATTTAAATTACATGCTGTAAAGGCCATATTGATCTATATTAAATGCACAACGTATTTAAGGTACTTAATTGGATAAGGATTAATGCTGTATTGCTTAAAATGGCTTCGTAAATAAGCCATTATTTCTCGTAAAAAGTAAAGGATAAAAAATGGTTATTGTGGGTTATCCCTAAGAGATAGACATATACCATCAGACATATACCATCGGGGACTTTATTGGAGACCTTTTTAAGGTGTACAATACTGTAGTACATTATTTTGATCTATCTCGTTGCGTTCAGCCAGCGTTTGCAAAGTAAGCGCAAAAAAATGTGTTTATTAACGCCATCACATTAGAAACCTCTAAAATTATCAGTGTTTCTCTGCTATATTATGCATGTATACATATAAACCTTCCTCTTGAATCACTCTATCTATTAAAAAGAAACCGCATCAAAATCCGTTGCGTAGTTTTATAGATCTAAGCATACATAGGGACAGACAGCGGGAAGCGACTTTGTTTTATACTATGTAGTGATTTGTTACGGAGTTTCTGACTTTTTAATTTTGTTGCTCAGAATCTTAGAAATACATTTTTATTTTACAGTATGAATAATTAGACTAGACATTAATTTTCCAAGTCAATTTCAGCTGTCTTGAAGCTAATGTCAGACTATGAATAACTCTCGTTTCGTTTCTCTAAAAATCTTCAAAATAATATTTTCCATCACGCAAGGCCTTACCTTGCAAATATCCCCGAAGTGTCATCACAAAATCTGACACATTAAAACGAGATCAATCCGCTCGCGTGCTGACGTCATCGACATCTTTGATGTGAAGCGTGTGCGCAAACAAGTCGACCCGACACCCTTTGACAAGACCATCGCCAGAGTTAAATATTAAAATATTCATGAGGTGGGATGGAGACGTCTGCCCTCCCAAGACGTCTCGGAAAAGACACTACAAATATGTTCCCTTAATAAATAGAAATGTAAAAAAATACTGTACTTAGTCCTTAAGAGAGCCCTTCCCGGTTCGTCTATCGTCAACGCAAGCATGATTGAAAAGTTTGTTGTTTCATCCAGCGCAATGTTAATGCTAACAGGCAAGTTAGAACGCAATATCATTGAACGAAAAAAACTTGTTCCAGGAAATACGTGTTTTTGAGAAAGCCTTACAAGTTTGTGAAATAAATGTGTGTCATTTAGAATCTCCATTACATGTGCGATGTTTCTATGGAGTTGTTTTCTTTATTTTTACGATTTATGAGTACATTATGAACGGCCAAAGTTCAGGTAAAATGTGTGCAAAAAGCAGATTTTTGGAGGCTTATACTGAATTTGTCCAATTTTTTTGCTCCCATAGAAACTTAGATATAGTGCAGTTGATACCAATAAGTTCAAATTTTTTATTGTTCCAACGTCATAATTACGTACGAGCTATACGAGACTCAGGAACTTTGTTTAAAAAAAAAAAAAATGATTAACTGGAAACAGAGTTTTAATGATTTAGAACTTAGTACAGGATTTATTAACAAAATGAAATAGAATATTTTAGGGACCTCCGACCCGTACCGAGATTCAGACCGAACTGCCTGTCAATCCCAGACTCCCAGTGAAGACGCCATCGTCTAAGTCCATAAATGCTGACCAGGCAAGTATGGGCAGCGGTCAGCCAATCTACTAGCATTATCTAGGTATAACAGAGCGTTTGTATGAAAAGTATGACGGGTTGACCGCTCTTAAAAATTCAGAACGCTGCATAAGGCATTACATGTATTAATACTCCTGGGCCTAAAAGGACTATGAAATTGATTATAAAGTGCTGTACTTTATCGCAAAGCAACTACACGAGAAAAGCCTTATAAATTGTTTATGAGACAGTAATTAAATAAAGTAGGGTAATGCCTTTCACGTATAACACTTTGTCTTGTATTTTAATAAAGCCCTGAACCTAACGTAGCCCACAATTTAATTTTGCGCATAATTTCCTTTGTGAGCTTCCATGTCAGCACTCTACGAGATGAAATTATTACTTTAATAACGATACACAAGACTATGAATACAGTGACGACTAACTGATGTAGGTTCTAACCCTTAAAGCCTTGTTGTATTAATGTCGGGTCTATGAATGTGCCCCCAACAGTTACTAAGATCCTACACTACCTACTTTATACAGGGTGTTTGGCAGAACGTTGAACATACGAAAATGGTGGATAGGTGGGGTCATCTGCTACTTACTCAGCCCTAATTTATTTGGCCCTGGCCCCCTGGATTAAAAAAAAAATGTTTTGCTTTCTCTTAGTTTCACCACTTTCTTAACTTTAAAGTGTAATTTTTATTAAAAATGGGTAAAACAGGCAATATTTTAGTTTATTTTTTTTATCTTTAATGTTGGCAGATTCTTATAAAATTATTGCTTTATTCAGATGTTAGCTAGAAAAAAAGTTACGACTCCTCAAACTTACAGAAAGATGTAATAAATAAAAATATTGCCTGTTTTACCCATTTTTAATACAAATTACACTTTAAAGTTAAGAAAGTGGTGAAACTAGAAGAAAGGAATTTTTTTTTTTTTAAATATCCAGGGGGGGCAAGGCCAAATAAATTAGGGCTGAGTAAGTAGCAGATGACCCCACCTATCCACCATTTTCGTATGTTCAACGTTCTGCCAAACACCCTGTATACGAAAACGTAGTCCCACAGGCAAAGGAACAACTAAATAAGTCCCTAATTGAAGCGGCAAACCCGTTTGTATCTAATTAAAGCCTTATTTGCAAATTGGACTATTTCTACCATTTGCTATAGGTATGTACATGTCAGAATCTTGAACTTGGGGCCCTATAGACGACGTAAGGTCGCACCGCTATTTGTATTTGTCAATCTTGCAGAAATGTAACAGGAATATGTATTGATGTTTTAAAATATGTTATCTTGAAGATGTTGTTTCTGAATTTCTTGCTGAATACGGAAGTGTAGGATACATATTGTAGACGAAGTTTTATGTCGGAATCTGCTCGCTTAGATTTTAACTAGAAACATGGTTGACTTCAAGACCATATAAATAAAATTCAACTACGTTCTGAACTACAAAATAAAGCTGTTTTAACGATCTGTTCTCGTCTTGCGGGGATTACCGTCGGAAGCAAACAGTAAACTTGTTAAGACCACATAAACAGGGTGAAGTTTTAGGAACTGCTGAAGAACACCTCAATTCTCTGTAGACGAAAACTTTTCAAGTAGCTGCAACCATGGTTCGATTAGGTTTACTATTTGTACCAAAGTGTACAAATAGTGCCAAGCAACTGTCTCGAAGGACCACAGTTTGAATTGTGCTGATTTCTTGTAAGCTACCAACGAATTAATCGAGCTTAGAAATTAAATCGATAGCTACGTGTTTAGTGATTCTAGTCAGGCACGAGTCGCATTTTAAACAGAACATTTCAAATGCTGAAGAACATTTAGAATTGAAGTTTTCTTCGACGGAAGGCGAAGAAAAATATCTTGCAGAACGGCACGTTAATAATATATTGCGAACGTGGGAGATGCCGGAGACAGTGGGTTATGTCACAACAACGTCACTTGAACAGGAACAGCCAACAGCGTATATATATGGAGCTCACGGCTTGAAAACTGACATTTAATTAAGCTTCTTGTATTCAAGAGTAAGTGAACCTTTCCGCAGTTAATAGGAAGTCCCAGAATATAGAGTAAATAGTGTATGCTGCCTACTCGTAGTACAGAAGTATTAGTAGTGAATTATTCGCTGTTTGTAATGTTAATTGCTTATTGCGGATATGCAATTAATTAATTACTTACCTATTATTGGTAGAAGCTACCACGAGCTGTTTGTTATCTAAACGAAATTTATTCAAGTGTTAATTGAAAAAAATCGATTGATATTAATTATTTTAGGTAATTTTTAGGGATTGGAGGAAAAGTTACCTTATTACAATGTAAAGTTACAGAATCATTTTTTTTTAGGAAGAGCTCCTGGCTAAGTATTAATAGCCGTCCGGGTCGATCCATCAGGTTAAATCGCAGGTTTGCGAGAATATCGACGTAATTCAAAATTCTGTCAAATTGAACACTGTATGCCAAACGATCATAAATCTTTAATATATTATCGTGAACGGCAAATTTTCCTTGAATCAGTAAAGTCAAACCTTCAATAAATCATTTACCTACATTTCATTTTTTTTAATGCACATAATCATTTACATATATAGAAATTTAAAAATTACATTCTCTAAAATCAATCATTTTTAGTTACGTCATTATTTTCGCAAACCAGCGAAATAATAATAAATACTTTATTTCAGATAACCAAGATCCATTGTGTTAGTACCAATATTCTTAACCTGATAAATGATTAATGATTTTATTTCTGTAAGTAGGTGTTTACAAACACTTTTACACGTCAATCATATTTTAAAACTAGATGAGGTCGGCGTTTCGTATCCGACTACTCTTGAGAAGAAAGGCCGAAACAAACTCAGAGGTCACAGTCTCTTTTAAAGTCCAGACATAATCTCGGTCAAATCATGTGAAGACCATGTACATAGATTGGTGTCTGAAATGGTCTTTTGAAGAAAAAACCACACAGATTGAGTGGACCTGTCCATTCAGTGCACGCATTTGTCAGTAATCGTGCAGCTCAGAACATAAGGAGCTCAAAGATTCCACGAACAATACCAAAGAAAGGACATTTGGGCCTATTTAGTACTTAACTATAAATACAGACAGTGTACAGGTGACTAGTGACCTCACCAACGGGCTGTCATGCCTCCCGACTATGACGCTCAGAATGCTGTTAGGGCTGCCACGGAGTCTGTTTAGCAGCGAGGCCGCTTTCTTACGCCGTACAGCATTAAATCAGTCGGTACGTGCCTCAGCGAACATAGATGATGCGCTAGTGAACCGAGGCAGACGCAACATCACCCTAAATGTGTTGTTAAGCTACGCTTGCCGGGGTTGTGCCGTGAGTAGGTGACCATCTTTACACACCGAGACTCGCGCACCGAGCCCGAGCACGTTAAGCCGTTGGTCCCAGATGTCATTCGTGGATCTTTGAAAGTCGTTACGGGTCGTCACAAGCCCGAAAGTCTAACAACCAATCTTACCATGGGTATCTTATTACCCAGTTACTGGGTTGTGGAGGTCAAACAGGCAGTCGCTCCATGTAAAATACTGGTATTCAGCTGCACTTGCCTGTTAGACTTGAATCCGACTCCAACATAGTTGGGAAAAGGCTAGGCAGATAGTTGCAGAATTCTTTTTCATATTTTTCTCTTCTGTCTAGTAAACTTTTAACTTCAATAAACGTTATTCTGAGTTCTGAGTATAGCCATTCTACACCAGCAAAAAGGGCGGTTCTTTGAAAAGTTTCAGATGAATTTACGCGAGCATTACGTTGGACGTTGTTTTAATTGCTCTGGCTTTGTAATGGTCTTTCAACACGCGAAGCCGTGACTCCACAATTTTAATTGCATTTTTGTTTTATTGTTATTAGATTAAATTTGCGTACACAAGGCCTGAAAATGTTAATAAAGGCAGACATCTCCTTATTCGTGTTATTTTTTTTTCTAAAATAATCTTTGAGCTTTTCTTTTAGTCGTAGTTTTCCTGTACAATTTTGCATCAACCAATATTTGGGTTATCGAATGTCCCGATCGGATGAAACCGTTTTACATTTCTATTTCACCATCTTGAAGGTATTTCGCTTTCATGGAAGTTGGAATCCCATTGAGGATTGCGGGGGTTGGCGGTACTTCAATTTCATACCAATATTTGTTACACTACCCTTCAAGGTGGTGCAACGACGCAATCAAACAACGGAAATCGGTTCTTGTTGTGTAGGTATTAGTATAGTATACGTAAGAATTACAGATCAATAATGTTTTGGTTTTCTATACTATAATATTATATATATAAATCAATGTTTGTTTGTATTTATGCGCTGCCATACTATTTATCCGAATGCGATAAAACTTTGTCAAGTTAATGCTAACACTTGCGCGAAGGTTATTTATAGACACGGCCGCAACTCGCCGAGTACCAGCTAGTATACTTTAATATTATAAATAGGTAAAAATTGAGTTTGCATGTAGGGGGTAATTTTCGGAACTACTGATTCGATATCGAAAATTCTTTCACCAATATTAAGCTAAAGTATTTCCGAGTGTCATAGGATATATTTTATGTTATAACAAGCAATTCCACGAGCACGAACTCGCGGGCAAGCTTGTGTTTTATAAACAGGAAAGACAATACATGTAATTATTACCTTTAGCGAGTAGTATGAACAAAAAGACTTATCGGCCCTGGGTCCATTATATCTTAAAAATTGTGCTGGAAAATGTTTAGTATTACAATATAATAGGTACCTTTTCTAAAGTTACTGCGCAGTTCCGGCCTACGCCCTCAAAAGAAAAACAATGCGTGGTAGTAGTTCATATTATGATTTGAATTTTTAGTTTAATGTATCTATGTTCTATTTTAGAGGGTTTGGTTTCCGCACTCCGTCCTGCAGGTGGACGTTGTGCGTGGGTCATGGCGGCCCTCGGCGGTAATTTCAAGCAGCTCACTTCTCTCCAGAAGTTGATCATGTCTCCTGTACTGTTTAGAACATCTGTGAAAGATCTGGGTGCCCCGAGAGTTTCTGTTCTAATCTGGGTGACGCCTGTGCATTCAAAGAGTACATGCGCAACGGTTTCTTCAGTCTCCATGCAAGCCCTGCACAGAGGACTGTGGAAGTGAAAGTGTTTGTTTAGCAAGCAGTGTCCCGTGATGGTCCTCATCACCAGGCGCGGGCCGTTCCTGTCCAGGCGTAATAAAGCGCCTCGTCAGCCTACCATCTAAGGATGGAATAGCATCTCTGGACTGCCTCAGCCCGGTTTCGAGGTCCACCAGCTCTCCGCTTGTATGTGGGTGAACTCCTGTTGCCGCCTGCGTAGCTGGTTGAAGGGGATAGGTATGATGGATTAGGGTTCAAAGACTGACGTGCTAGTTCGTCCATTGGAATGTCACTGTGTTGCGAATTTGCGATGTAGTTTAATGTATTCTGAAGTAACTTTTCAGGCTAAATGATCAAGTTTATTAATGTCATGGACGAGGAAGACCGTCTGTCATTGTTTGTAACTGGACATTTTAATTATAGTCTGTAAACGAATGTGAGTCGATAAATTGTTGTATACATAATATGTATATTAGACTCACATACGTTTGCGGCTGCTTTGCATGAATACCCCGCACAAACCAAAATTTTGAAAATACTGGTTTATAAGTTTATAACACAGGTAAATGCAAAATAGGTCTTGTTTAATTAAACATTGATTAATGCCCTTTCGATTTATACATTATATTTATTCTTCTATTGATTAAATACATGAAAAGTTATGACACTAAATATTTTGTTTAATTTTCAAATAGCTACCCTGTAAAATGTGCAGCGATATGTGACCGAAGTATGTGCGTTATTATAGCTATGATTGTAATAGTTGTAAGTGTCTAAAGCAATTGAACAATTTTAAAATCTTTCAGAGTAAATATGTTCAATGTAGGTAAGAGAAACAAGGTCAAAATAATAAAATCTTAGGCTTTTGCGAAGCTCAACGGATTAGGATAGGTTTAAAATATTATTGTATTAATGTCTAATATTTATCTGCAATTTTTACAAATACTTATCTCAAAGACTAAGTTATGAAAATGCTTTAAAAAAATAAAGAATTATACTCATGAATGAACTTCAGTATTAAGAACTAAATCATCGTTTGGAGGGTCGTTTACTAAGTGTAATGAATATTAATGCTGACTCTAACTAACCGTAATATTAATTTATCATTCATAAAACACTTGAAAATAGCTAAGGCTTGCTTGTTAATTCATAAGCCCTCTTTATTATCATTGAAACATTTTTCTTTCTTGGGGCCCAAGCTATTTTTATAAATTCGTCACTCCAACACGATGCCCTTGTCATTTTGCTAAAAGTTTGTAATCTGCTAAATTCATAATGGTTGTTCATTGGTCGGTCAATGGTCTCGTAATAGAATTGTATTACAATGGCATTTTGAACATTTGTTCATGCCAGATTTCATTTATATATATTTTTACATGTTATTTATTAGTGTTATAAGCAATCTGAAGTAGTAGGAAGTTGGAAGTTTAGTAGGAAGTTTCATTTGTCATTACGTACGAGATTACCAATTCTTTCAATGGAGTGTCAGTGGCTGACCATTGGAAAGTCATAATGACGCCATTATATTAGTAGATTACCAAACTTGTCAAAATCAACAATTATGAAATCAATGATAGACCATTCTGACACTATTGTAATAGCAGACTTGAGGCCCTGTTTATGTGTTTTGTTGTACTAAAGCGATTTCTTAAATATTTATTAGGTACCTATAAAAAAAAATTATTCGTTTTAACTCATCATTTTAAATTTTGAGTTATATAAAAATATATATTCAAAATATAAAATTCAATAAATCATATTTTCGGCATTAGTATCGATCCGGCTCCCTGTAGCACTTACTTTTTCAAAAATATTATGTACAGTTTTGGCTTATAATCCCTATATTATAGTATTCTTTGTTTGACTGCCTTAGTCCCGAGATATTTTTAAAAGTGTGTTATTTAACGTTTTAATTTTGAGCCGTGTGTTCTTCACTAAATGGGTCTTGCGTGATTAAACAGCTTAGCTTACGTCAGATTTAGATTGAAGGCTCCCGTTAACCCCATTCACGAACCTCACATCTTGGGCCTGTTTTAGCGCACTGGTTTCTTATTTTACGTCTAATCTGCTTTTACTCTCTTTATTACCTTCATTAAGAAGATTAACTACGTTTCAAAGACCTTAATCGTCTCAACTTGATGCCAGTATGCCATTATTAATAGAAATTCTTGTCCATAAAACCACGTAATATTCTCAATATATTTTCTAAAGCAAAAATAAAATCGTACGTATTGTGTCCAACAAAAATAAATTTATTACGACGTGAATAGATTTAATAAAGATAAACATAACTTCTTAATGGCGCACAAAGAAAATAAATTGGGAAAGCCGTTTAAATGTCATGGTTATAATGAAAAGTGCCTTGATGTTCCTTGAACAACCACGTAACTAACCCTTTGGTCCATTAAGCGAACATAAAGGAGGATTTTTTTCCTTCTGTGGTTGACATTGAAAATCCGCGGGTAGGCAGGGAATTCGAAGATTCTGTTTGATGTACTCGTAAAATACTCTCATGCGTTGTTGAGTCCACGCGTACGGACTTGACCACCGTTTACTGAGAGGTCAACTGTAAAATTGTGGAAAGTTGTGGTTTAATATTTGAAATGTCAACGTTTTGGGCTTTTTAGGGTTTCGCGCTAAAATGGTAAAACGGAATCGAAAGGTGCGACTTAGTCTGGCTGTTACAGCTAGTTATCTCAAAAACTACTAATGCTATCAACTTGAAATTTGGAATAGTTTAAGATGACGTTTGCCCAACTATTTTGCAAAAAAAGTTGTTTTTCTTTTTTGTTGCAACAGGGACTGAACGGCGGTCTTAAAAATTCGAAGTGCAATGGGGCTACTAGGGCATGTGAGGCATCATATATGAAAGAGCGCTATTTGCACATTCTCAAACATTTTTCATTTTTTTTTAGGCTGCATAGTTTTCACTTTTGACGAAAAATTAAAAAAAAAAAAACCCTTCCCCCCCTTGCATATTTTGCATAGAGAAAAATCTGTAATTATTCAATGTGATAGAAGTTTATGTAAAGATTACAGGAAAATATTTGCACATTTTATAATATTGCAGTTTTAGGTCAGCGCCATCTCTTGACCGATAGTGGAAAAAATATAATTTTTTCGGTGCGCGAGTCCGACTCGCTATTGACCGGTTTTTTTTTTTACTTAGATCTTGTAATAAAAAAAAAATCTACTGACATAATTCCAAAATACAAGGACGATTGCTAGAGACCAACATTGGTAATTTATCAAACAAGCATAAACAAAAAAATATATATGACACATATAAAATATCTTATTCGCCATGATTTGTTTACACAATTCCGTCGCGACGATCTAGATTGGTCTAGCGAGCACAAAAGTCAAGTCAGTTGTCTAAATGAAGAAATCTACAGAAATGATATTGCATAAAACCAATACCATGAAAAACATAAAAGAGGTGACCCGTGGCAAGGGTCCCTTCATAAACATCTTTTATGTCTGCGTTACGTTGTAATGCGTGCCCAGAAGGTATTCCGGCTAATATGGAAACAGTAATGTAATGTTGTTGTAATGTTGTGTTTTTGTTGTTGTATGTAATGTTTTATTGTTACATTTAAGGTTTTGAATACGAGGCTTTTAGTTACTTTGCATTAGTATGTGTATTTCGTCTATTTTTCATGTAATGTGCGTCTTGTTTGTGCAGAATATACAATTTTTCTTTCTTTTCTTTTTCTTTCTAATGCCAATCGATGCTATTGTATTGGATAAGGTCTGTACCTAATATCTTTGTGCATTATACGACAATTAGTACAAAGTTAATTGTCATATTTCTCTTGCCCTTATCCCAATTTATTTGGAATCGTCAACATCTCAGTATTCACCTCCTTTCTTGCCGCCACAGTCCATTTATCGTTTTTTTGGTTTCCCCTATTCTAAGCAAATTCTAATGTGCATTATTTACTCCAAAACTAACGTAATTACAAACTTTTCCACCTTATTATACTTATGTTATGTAATACGCTTTTGAGTATACGTAGCTTAATAACATTCTACTGAGCTACAATTTTCGAGAATGTACGAACATGCATTCGATGTCGGCGCCTGAAGCAACGATGCGTCATCTTTCTAGAATGCAGGCGTGCATACAGCTATTGAAAACAGTTACATTTCTGTTATAAATTAGTCTCTATTATTAGTAATTTAATTAAATGCATGTATTTCTTGGCTTGTCAGCAATGTATTTAAGCACAGGTTCAGATATCGGTGTGAGTCGAATCGATACGTTCAATTGCGTCACCGCCCGTTCAGGTCCACAGTGTAAGTGCGTAGTTTGTCTAGTCCTTTGACCCAAGATTCGCCAACGAAATGATTTATGGTGTCTACTAGCGTCAGCGGACGTTTCGAGGGGATTCAGGGGGTTCTGAATAATTTAGTTTTTGGCCGTCCTGTTTCGATTCATTTCCTGAAACTGTTTTGTTATTGTTTGGTCCTTGTGTTCGGAGTTTCAATTATTTGTGTTAATAAGGATAATTTTACTTTCAATCTTACAACGTGATTATTGTACGTTATGGCAATAATTTTAGAGTTTTACATCAGGGTTGGTTCGAAGAAGTTAATTTCGCTAGCGTACAATACTGCTTCATTTTAATTGCTTGCATCAAAATTCAAGACAGGTCACCGATCAAGTTGATCAAGAGTTCTGGAATCAAAGCGTACGTGCCTTGAATGATCTCAGCTACTTCCATTCCAGATTTGGTCGGCCCTTTCCTCTTGTTTGCATTTTCAATTAGATACCTGGTAACCCTTAATGTACTTTGTCAATATGAAATGTTTATTTAAGACGACGTTGCCATAATTCATCACGCCCTAAGCTTTTGAGCAAATAGCTTCATATGTGAGAGTGTAGGGGAGGCGGAGACTGCGACGAACCTTAACTAATACGATTGCGTTGCAAAAGGGTTCCTTTCAGCGTTGATGTTTGCTACGAAGGATAAAGTAATGTCATATGAGGTGTGGACGTTTTAAATAGCAATTAGTGTCAATTGGAGCACGCTTGGTCAACTATCGGGTAGTTGAAATAGTCAGGTTAGTGAGGATTGTGTTATTTGCGGTGTAGGGTGCTGCGCGTCAGCGGTGCGCGCATGGCGGCGTTAGATCGAAGGCGCGGGGGCGCAGCGCGCATGCTCCGCCGCGGCCTCTCCGGCGAGTCGGCCGGCGGCCGCAGTCGCACCGCGGAACCAAACGCGACGCGCCATGTCGGCCGGCGCTGCTACCTGACCGAGCTACCAGCTCTTGGAAAACAAACCTTGTGAAATCGCGTTTCAAATCGTCGCCATCGGTCGCTATCGCACGGGGATTCGGGTAAGTTCGTAGCGGATCCGTTCACGCCTCATGTAATCGCGCCGAGTGCAGTGCCCAAGGTTAAATAAAGGCTTCCGATGTGCTTTTCCCGGATACCGATCTGCGATCTCGGGAGGGCTGTAGGTGGCGCTAGTGCGCGCGGTGACTCATCTCTGCGACACGTTTTTTCATGGCCGCCCCTTCGATCTCGCGTACGATTGTAGGCTAGCTGAGGGTTTTGGAAGATGTTGGTTGCAGTGGTTGTTACGTAAGTGCGTTGGTAGTGCAGTGGCCGTGGTGGCCGACGCTTTCGATACGCTCGGCGCGCACTCGACCGCGGCCAATTACAGCACGCGAGGATCGTTTTCAGGAAAACATTCACCATTTTGTACGCGGCGCTCGCGGGAGCAACTGTGAGTTTAGTGATCGACGTCATGACTCCATACGTTACTGTGCCCAGTACACCGCCGGGACATTTAAGTGAAATCGTTCTATTGTGCAAGTGAATATAATCGGCTCTTTTATAATAATTGTTTGTGCTGCGTTTTATAATTACATAATCGGAGACAACAAAAGAGTAGGTAACGGTTTTATTTATTTACTAAATTGGCTGAATATTTTACTGCAAGTCATTGCACAATCTTTGATCTTCTATGTAAGATTTATCACAAAATCAATGTTTATTATTAAATATCTAAAAATGGTTATACCAAAACAAAATAAATCATTATAGGTACTTAATTGTTTTTTTTTTAAATAATAATTGCTTAAAAGAAAACTACACTACCATCACAAAAAAAATCTTTATTCTGATTTATCTAGAAGTAGCTGATGGATTCTTATAATAAATTGAATGCACAATGCGTATCGAGCATAACGCACAAAATACGCACAATTGATAACAACTGTTATGATTACATAAGTAATAATCAGTTTTCTTAAGATTCATACAATATGATTACCAAATCATTCGTAAACGTAAATAACTGACATTAGTCATACTAACACAATACTCTACTTAATGCCATTGTAGGGCAAAAAACGGATCAGCTGAGACGCACGCGCAACGGTCACAGCGCATGCGCGAGCCGTGACGTTCCGTAATTAAACGGCAGTTAGATTTGAACATCGAACGCGCAAAAAACAAACCATGGTGGAACCATTCTTATAAGAAACTTAATGATGTTTTTGGAGGTTCGTAAATCGATTCTACATTGTCATTAAATGTCAATGAACGCAGGAAAGGCTAGTACCTAACTGTAAACATAAGAAAGGTTTTTAGGAAATAACTTGCTGAAATGAAAATCAGTCATGTAATTGACAAAGAATTCGATTAATTCATGCAGCCTTAATTCAAGTTATCATATACTTAGCTTATGAAAATAAAAATAATATGTAGTAATTAACTGCAATCTTTGATCAAAAAAATGTTTGTGCTCATTTGTTATTACTACCAGAGCCGACTTTTAATTTAAGTTGACAACCAAATCTAAAATATCATAATTTTGGCAAAATTTTGTATTAAAAGTCGCAAAACGGAAAACGACCCTTTAAATTCGTCATTGCACAAGATGACATAAGAACCAGAACCACGATATTTAAAAAAATATGAATTCGCTGATCGCCCCTTACTAGAAACAATTTTGAATCTCGAATGCCATCAGCGGCAACGTCTCAATGACGTCACGGAAACATTTCCAGTAATTCCAGAACGTTGGATAATTGTTATTGCTTGTGAAATCGCCTGGACGAGTTAGCATTTGCCTTCCAACGACCCTCCCATGCGACAACCTCATTATGCCACGACTTTTATTCCTCCTTTAAGCGAATACTTCTTGTCACTGTCGACATTTTTATTTTATTTTCAACGTCTTTGAACCGGATCTTAGGACCATTAATGCGTAGTTCTCGGTGTCAAGAGGAATTGTATTCAAACGTTGTTCGCTTTTGGTGCTTTTGATAGCCGTCTTTAGCTTTGAGACTTACATGACCTTGTGTAGAATGACATACGCTTCATTATAATTGGCACAATATAAAATTTTATCTATCAGAAGATTATTCCCTGACATACTTAACAATCGTAGCTTCTATCAAAAAAATCTTATCAAAATCAAGATGCCATTAAAAAGCCAAAATCTAGCTGTACCTACCTCTTTGTTCTAGATTTTTATAAAAGATAATACATTGAGGCCTGTGTTCACCAACATTCAAACCGCCGGTTAGGTATTTAAACAGTTGGTTTATGTCAAATTTCCTATGAAATTTTGAGTAAACAACTGATTAAATATCTAAACAGTTGATTTAAATGTTGGTGAACACAGGCCTGAGTGCTTTAACAGCTATTTTAGTGTTCTACTTTATGATTTCAATTATATTTTTGGTCTAAAGTATTTTGGTCAGCACGGTATTTAAAGTTGCCATTTTGGCAACGGTCTTTACCGTTCGCGTGTTCTTACTGAGCCTTTATACCTACTAAAAATGTGAATGTTTAGGTAAGATGATTTTTGATAATCATAGAATAACTGAAGCTTTAGAAGCTTTTATTAGAAAATAATCAAATTCAGACTTCAATACTGCATATGCTATTCTATTATAAACGATCAACGACTTGTTAATACAGAATACTCGGGTCGATGACAGTAGGGCGGAGACGAAAGTGCGCGTTAGGTCAAATTCAACAATAAAAGGCCTGATTTCGATTGCAACCTAATTGTTAATCGATTTTGTGTTCGATATTGTTTTAACCGATTAGATTAGGTCATTAATGAAAACAAACTAGAACAAAAGCCCTATTACTGTAATCATAAATCCATTAGCCATTCTTGAATGGAAAACTTCTATCTAGCAGCTGATGTTGAAAACTGTTGTTACGATTACGTGCCTAGAGATTTAGCTAATTTATTATAATTGTTTTGCAAATCTTTGAACCTGCCTCTATTGACCTCAGTCGCTTCTAAGGTCAATAGTCGTGTGACCTATAGATAGATACTTTCAATCACATTAGGCTGTTCGGGTTATAATATAATTATATAGCGATCATCTCAACGTCGTTCTTGGAAAATGAATTATTTTTCAGGGACTTTTGTGATCCTTTTGACTTTATAAGTTACGATGATTCCAGTACTTTTGAAAATGATTATTTATTAATTTACTCTTGATACTTTCAAACATGGCTTTAAGAACTGTATCAATTCACCCAACGTCATTCAGGGATATTAAAAAAAAAAAAAACTGGTTGCTAATTTAATTGTATAATTTATTATTTTTATGATATTAATTTTATTTTTTGAGATTACTTTAACTCACACACTTACTTATTATTTGTTAAAATTTTAGGGAAATCATCTACTTTTACAATGTTTGTATATTTGAGCACCATCTATCACATCATTAATTTGTCTGTCATTACTTCACTTTTCATTCTTACCTATAGTGGTATAGTAATTTTATACTAGGTACATACATCGTCTTCACATAAAATATTAGTTAATGTATACAAAATATTTTTAACATTTTAAAAGAGATAAGTATGGAGTTTCTTGCCCATTCTTCTCTATACGTAACTTACGTTTTGGAAGGGGCAACTAGTTTTTTTTTTTTTTTCTGTAACGTTTGTTATTCAAAGGTGCCTTTTATGCGCCTATTTGAAATGTAGCAGAATCCAGAGGCCTGTTAATCGACGAAACCGAAACGCAGCACTCTTTTCATCCATCCATCACACGTAACAAAATCATTTTTTAAATCTCTTCACCATATTCTAACGTTGGTCCTTTGTTCCAGTTGTAAATCCGGCCCCGTACCGATGCACTAGTGGTTGTGACGAGCGAGCAAGAAGCCACAGCCGCCATGTCGTCGGTAAAGGTGGCCGTCAGGGTTCGCCCCTTCAATTCCCGGGAGATTGCCCGGGAAAGCAAATGCATCATTGAGATGACCGGGAATACTACAGGTAAGATTTATGATTTAAGAATATGATAAGTAAAGACGGAAGATCGGTTATACGACAAAAGACACGTTAATAACATAAACAAGTGCTGCCAGCACTTGTTTACATGGAGTGTGAAGAATTAAATCCATGTAAAACGAAATACTGAATAAAAAAAAATAAGAAAGTGCGTACGTTATTCAAGTCCGCTTCTGTGCATTTTGAAGTATTAAATATATAAATAATAGGAATAAGCGATACCAAATAGATCTAGGCCAATATTAGCTAAACGGCAGTGACCAATATAGGTAACTTAGAACGAAAATATATAGCAAAAACATTTATCATGTCCTCAAAGTAAGGGATCTAATTTTGGTTTCTCTAACTTTAAACATGATTTCGTACAAATAACTCATTGGTCTTGTTTTAGAAATAAAACTAATAATTAATAATTAATAATAATTTATTTAATGTCAAAAAAAAAAAACTTTACATTCTGGTTACAAGTAACACTGGACCCCACACTAGGATACCCTGTGTCGTGAGGTCCAGACTCTTATTTAGGTAAACATGTCAAGTATAGTCTAATTCATTGATTTAAATAGTCTAATTATATTTACTACTCTTACTTTTAACATAATTCAGAATATATTGTTATATTGGTTGCGTTCACCAAGATTCTATCTTCGGCCCACTCCTAACATTTCCACAAACACAAATGCTATTTAGCTGTCAATCTTATTGGTCTTTATGTACTTGTACAATATTGAGTACCCTATCGCATGATTTATGTAACCTATATAAAAATAACATGTATCAGAGCTTAGATAATGCCTGTAATGAGCTTTTTGTGATACGGTACGCAATCTTGATGTTATAACCGTCTGGGTTGTTCATAGCATGTTGTATGATTTGTTAAGATTGATTCATGCTGCGAAGATAAGCCTACAGTATCGTCATATAGGCCGTAAATCTAATATATCATCCGTATGATAATAGATTTATGGCTTATATAGATGTATATGACGATACTGTTATTTTGGCGAAACCATTGAGAGTATGAGCCCGTTTAGACAGTGTAAAGTTGGGATCACACGTCAACATCCCATTGTTCACACGGTTAAAAAGAAATGCAGTATACAACTGCCATGTGATCCCAGAATTGTACAGTTAAATATCGTACTGATGACGATCACCAGGAGAACCTATATGATAAGGTCTTTATGTTCGTTGAATCCTTGTGACTTTACAAGAAGGCTTTATTAATCAAAAAGATTATCAGCCAGACAATGACCATTACTATCCAGCAATCAACATCTTAAGGCCCAGATATATGCCAGCGACCTTGAGTGGTTAGCTTGCGTGTTCTGTACTGAGCTCACGCAACGCGTCGTACTTCCAGCCCGTTATAGGACTCGCCCATCAGGAGCGTTGTCCCAAATAAGACGCATTATTAATTTATTATACGTAAAACAAAAGGTATTTTAATGAAACACGTATACTAAAAGATCAATAATTAAATTATCTTTAAAAAGGTGAAGGTTTCAGACAAAAACGCTTGATATATTTTGCGCGATTCTCAGTTTTTTATCCGCGTTAGACATAACTTTACAAATTAATTTCAATATGTAATATAAACATAATCTAAAATATTCACATATTAAGTTATTAAGTAAATGCTTTAATTTAACATATACTTTTCCCAAATCATTAAAACTACTCGTTTAGACGTGAACTTATAAAATCATTCAAAATCGGTTATCGTCACCTTAAATCTTCAGTGGTTTTTATTAGCCAAGTCACCTTGGAAGGCTTTTAAATTAGCCACCGTCCACGCAGCCCTAGATAACGAAGATTGACTTTTACATTGCAGTAAAACCACGCCCTTTGCCCTTAGTTACCTATAAAGTGGGAAATATAAGGGCTGAGTGATCCGGCCCTCTGATGATAATTGATTTATGCGTTGGAGTGGAGAAAGGTATTTTATCAATCTGCCCAGCCTTTTCCCAATTATATTGGGGTTTGCTTCCAGTCTAACCAAATGCAGCTGAATATCAGTATTTTCCATGGAGCGACTGCATATCTGACCTCCACAACCCAGTCACTGGGAAATATGATACCCCTTGGTAGGACCAACGGCTTAACGTGCTTTCCGAAGCACCGAGGGGTCTTGGTATGTAAAGATGGTCACCTGTCCACGGACCAACCCTGGCAAACGTAGTTTAACCTGATGGATCGACCCGGGTGGCTGTTTTTGATAAGCCACAAGCCCTGGAGAAACTGGTCTTATAGATCTTTGAACTTTTTAGGCTCTTGAACATGTGACGTAAACAATGCTAAACTAGAAAAAAAGAAAAACTGAATATTTACAGGTAATCCCGTAAGATATAGTGAGACGTGCTTGTGCCTGCAACTCCACGTCAAATTGCGTATTTTGCGTACGGTAATAAATGGTATCTTCAGACCTATTTTAAAGATAAATCGTTATTGCTCCTACGTTTCTCTTCTATTCATTTTCAAATAATTCTCCAAACCCATTACAGAGTTAAATCGCTGGCCATTATAACTTCATTCAATTTACTTACACTACATTAGATTGTTAGAAATATATCACTAAAATTTTACGCTCAATGTGACTTTAAAATAAATATCTACGCTCCATCTACGTCTGTAAAAAAAATAAAGGTCTTATAAATCTTAATAAAAATTCAATGTAAGTTGAATTACAAAAGTACTTTGTGAATTGTTTTTCTTTTATGAAATAAAAGTAAAATAGAAAGATTTCGGTTTAAGGTGAAAGCGCGGAAATTTTCTTACGTTTTTGGCAACTTGGGGGTCAGTATCAGGTTGTATGTTGATCTGAATATGATTCGCGGCCGTATCAAATATTTATTTATAGAGTTATAATCATAAAAATCATCAATACAATTCTCTTAAGTTCATAATAACCTATTGAATTACAATTTCATGAAATCACGACATTTGAGGCCAATTCTAACTTAAGGATTTGTATTATATATATATATATATATATTCTAACGAACATTTTAATTTCTACGGCTAACTTAGCGCATCCTCCTTAAGAGTCTATACTACCTCAGCCCCACCTCACTCTGTATCTCGCTCGCACACTATTGCTACCGGTCACGCGAGCAAGCGAGACAGGGCGGCAGGTAAAAGGCTCCAAGGCGCCGATAGTTTAGGTAATTTCGTTTTACGGTGAAAATAATGGTCATTTAAAAAAAGTAAATAACATAAGACCTGCTTTATGGTTAGTTCAGTTACTCGTAATATGCAAAGTTTCATTATCTAATTTAAAGTATTTTTTTAATACCAGCGGTTTATTGTTCGGTTTGGAGGTAACTTAGGATTTTTTTTCTATCGAGAAAATTTTATGGAATCGTGTTTTCGGCTAACATAGTACTTAACATTAATCCTCAACTTTGCCATATATTTATTTCAAAATTAATGCTGCAGTATTTTCGACATAACGGAGGATCATGCTAAGCCATTTGAGGTAGTATAGGCCCTTAATATGCGCAGTACAATGCGTGCGCGAAGTACTTTCAGAAGGTCGCGAACGAAACCATATAGGCAGCAATGTCAGCAGAAATCAATCGAGCTGTTTACTACCTAATAGGGACGTAAAGTGTACTTACAAGTTAATATCATATTACTAACTTCAAAAATCTTTATCTAAAAACATCAGAATTCCAGGGAAACACAAAATCTTGTCTTCTTTGAGCCAGTGTCTCAACTTTTCCCATATTGAGGTCCGTCGAAAACTTTTCAACAAAATTAGGTCAGACCGTCCCAAATTCTCAACATACCTTATAGTATTTAATGTGAAAATTCTGAGGGATTCCTAGAATTTCATCACTGAAGAACATACTCTCTTATTAGCAGAGTTCGTTCTTTGTTACAAAAAATTACATGAAATTTTCGAGGGCTCTCCGAAAATATCTCAGGGGAAAGCCTCACTCATGTGGAGTGCTCGGTACTTGACTCTGGCAAGTTTTAAATTTATTACCATGGCCTCACATAATTTAATATGTTCTCTTCATTGGATATTCAGCTTTGAAATTTATCTTGTAAAGGTCATTTTACTTTGACCTACCCGAAGTTAGAATTTTGCGTCGCTTGTAAATTATTTACGCTGTATAGTAATTTTATTAGACAGAAAACTTAGTTTATTTAAACAATTGTTACTGGAATTTGGGCTTTATGTAAACATCGCGATTGTTATATTAAACAATGAGAACAAATAAAGGTAGGTAGGTACTTGTTATAATAGTTTTAAATTAAAGCCTTTGTCTGCCCACAAAAAAGATGGCTTCCCTAATGAATACCTCTGTGAAAATAAAAGTAAGATTCTTCTGCCTTTTGAAGTATTTTCAACTAAAAGTTTATCGTAAAATAAAATAGTTTTTCTATCAGTTTCAGCTCAGCTCTAAAGTTATTGGACCTTATCGAATTTCAGGCGATGAACGATACAACGGAATATCGAGAGCACTGCACTATTTAATATTGAACTTTAAAGCTCTTAAAAGTTACTTGTCAAAGGCAATGGGAGACTAGTTGTAGAAGTAAAGTGAAAAGGATTGTTGACCCTGGTTGTGAGATTAATGCAGTAATTATGAGAGAGTTTATGTTATTACTTTGATCTGATATTCATTTCGTTTGTAGAATTGGCCTTAACACATTGACTGCCACCGCGGTCACCGGTGACCGCTAACAATAGTTTTTCTATTGTGTCTGTTGTCTGGCAGTCAAAGCCTTAATTCCATTTATTATCAGTTTTTTGTTAACGGTGAAAGAAAACATCGTGAGGAAACAAGCATGTTCTAAAATCAAAAGTTCAAAGTCAAAAGTCAAAGTCATATAATTTATTTCATATATATGGCACTTTGAACGTCAAAAATTACAAAAATAGTTAATTGATTCTAGTTGCTCCATACATAAAGGTAGTTATGTATGGAGAAGAATGGGCAAGAAACTCCATACTTACTCTTTTAAAATGTTCACAATATGTTTGCAGTTTGTATGTACATTAATTTATAATTATAGGTGAAGACGATGTACCTAGAATAAAATTACTATACCACAATAGGTAAAAATAATAAAAGTGAAGTAACACAAGTACAAATGAATAAATGCGTTAGACACATGGTGGTCACATATTTACAAACATTGTATATGATTTTCCTAAAAATTTAACATATAATAAGTCAGTGTGTGAGTTAAAGTATATAATCACAGAAAATAAAATTAATATCATAAAAATTGATTGTCTGTAAAGTTGGTTTACGGACGATAGTTTAACGTGACAACGTCATAATAAAACATTGATGCGGCGCAAGCGTACAATGAGCGTAACGGGACAATCGGCGTAACGGGACAATGAGCGTAACGGGACAATGAGTCATCCTTTTTCGTGCATGCAGCCGGCGTTCATCGATTTATTAGACGTTGTCACGTCAAAATTATAAATCATACAATTAAATTAGCAACCATTTCGATTTTGTCTAGAGTACGCAGTGTGACATCTACCTACCCGCCCTGGGCCCGCGTGGTTGATTACGGCCTACTACTTCCTCTCATCGAGAGGAGGCCTGTGTCCCAGCAGTGGGAAGATAGGCTCATTACGCTTATGATTTTTACTATCTCAAGATTCGCTCCGATCATTAGCAGCACTTAAAACTTGTTAGGTAGATGAAATTACTACATTGACAGAAAAGCTAACTTACAATTTTGAGAATTTAAGGTGAAACTAGTCGATACTTTTTCCATACATTCGGGGGGGTATTACTCCACTGTTTAACATTGTAAATCCAAAGTTAAACATGATATCGTTTTGTCTTATTAATAATTTAGTTTGTACGGAAGCAGAATATTAAAATAAAAAACCATTAAAAAGTTATGAGCCAACAAAGATCCGTTTTTCCTGCTAATTTTATCGCAACTTTGGGCGTAAATAAGTAATAAAAGAAGTGTAAAATCGCTAAATAAAGGCTACTCCGACAAAGCTCAATTATCGAATATTGCAATAAATTTTATTTGTAATTGATTTAACCAGTAGTTTTTTTTTTCATAAAACTCAACCTTCCAAAGGACTTTTCGTAATTTTTTACGCGCGCTGTTTACTATGAATTTATCGTGCATTTCACTCAACACACGATGACGGACACGATGCTAGGTAAGACAGCGTGCTTTTTGGTGACGCCCACCAGTGAGTTCGAGCCCGCGACTAGTTGGCTCTTAATTTCATTAGCCCAAAGTTCTTAACTAATTTTAGCATTACTACACTTACCCTCAACTTCTATGACCTACAAAATCGCAATCTAATCCTTATTTCCTTATACTTTCTGGCTTACATTTCTCCCGGTGAAGAGTTGTGGTCGTCGCTACCAATTACTGCTTTTAACAGCTTGGCAACTGGCCTGAATGTGTCGTCACAGTCGACGGAACTCCCATTTCTGTGCAGTGCGCTCACCTAACGAGCTCGAACCTCGTTAGTGCTAAACTACGTACATACTTATGTACGTTTCCCTTTCGGTAATGTTTTCCCAAGCGTAGAGATCTACGAGTATATTGATGAGCATCTTCGTATTGACATGTTTTGCTTTAATATTTTGTGAAGTATATCGTTTGTTATTGAAACATGCGTCCATATCCTAAATAAGCATTGCATTTCCTGTCATTTGATTAAAAAGGAAAAAAAAAAATTAACAAGTCGTTGACCATACTAAAGGAATCCTTACTATGTCATCCATCGCTCTATCCACAATAATCCCGTATGATCAGCTACTTTCAAGTTCATTGTCACGTCTCCTGAACATGGGGGTGTTAAAGCGACGGCTCGTAAAGGGCAAGGCATGACGTCATAACATGCGTCATACTAAGTATTAAGCTCGGATACCATTAATATGCATTAGCATGGACACTGTAAAAGCTTTCACACTCATCTACTGACGCTGTTCATGGCTGTTTCAGAGACAGCGATAATTACTTATGAATTTCCAATATCTATTTTTTATACATCTGACTGCTTTGGTCCCATGTTACTTGAGGTCGACGCATTTTCTATATACATGGCATTGTCTGGGTACTATTTAATGAAGTGCAAATTCAAAAGAATGAAGCCACTCATATAATCAAGTGAAAAGCATGACTCACTCCAATTCTACAAAAAGCTACCCTCACTTGCTTGACTCATTTACAAACCCTTCCAAAACTTGAGTTTCGTGGCCAGGTGTTCAAAATCTGAAAATCATTCCGCTCTTACGCCCCTATACCCTTCCCATGCGTTTCAGTGGCCTATAAACGCTATAATGACCCATAAACCTTGTCCATGGGCTGCTCCATGCCTCTCGTAAATTCACCGCAGTTTCGCTTCCTGCCTCTAAATGATTCGCGTGGTTTCATTTCATTTACTTCCCAATGGATTTGATTGGATGAATATTTGAAGTTGGGTTTTTGTTTTCATTAGATCGGTAAATGCCTTGCTTTTAACCATTGCTGTATTCGTTTCTGTGTATATTTTGCGCAGCTCGTCAAGTTTGATAATGGTTTTATTGATTTTGATATCGTAAATTAAATTTCTGTGTTTCTCTTTTGTCGTCGTGAAATTAAGACATTCTCCAAAACTCTCGCACCCAAATAAACAATCAATTCTATAGATTTCATGGCTCATTATTTTATAGAGTACATGTTTGGCGTTGATAAGATTACATGTACGCAAATAAAACCATAATGTCACGTAGTTTTATTAAGTTACCATTTTCTACGAGTTACGTCCGAAACGTGTTAGAGCCGTTGCGGTGGAGCTCGTTAAAATTGTTAACTATATTGCTGTACCCTCATCTGTGGCTATGTGGTCTAAGTTGGTAATGTGCTGTGGAACTTAGACGTTCTGTGTGAGGCTTTGAGAGGGATTTTTCAGTAATAGTCTGTAGTATTCTATTCACTTATTGGGGTTATTGTGTATAGGAATGCAGCCTTCTATTTATTCACTTACTTTAATTATATGGTGGTTTCATGTTCTTTCTGCAAGAAGAACCCTTTCAACACATACATTCGGAATGAATTCTTGTTATTTAGGATACTTAACTGTTCCGAGTGGACCTTCAACTGTTTTGGTTATAAAAGCGTGTCTATTTTTGACTGTACCACTTTCTTCATGACTTATCACTAACTGTTCTGCTTTTTATAAATTACATTAAAAGCCATTTTTAAATTCCAAACTAGAGTATAATATATTAGCTACATATAGTTTACGGCACACAGCATGTTATGTTAAGCATGCGGCCGCACGCAATCCTGTTCTTGGCTATAATTTATGCTGAAATGAGCATTTAGGTTAAATATTGATCAAGGTCTGAAGTTGTGTTTCATGATACGATATTTTTCTGGTGTTTGTGAGAAATATAATAACACTGCAATGAATAGTTAATAATATAGTGTTTTATGCGTCTAGCCAAAATACATCCGCTGTGATTGTAAATAATTAATTAAGAAAACCAAACATTTGCTGAAAATTCAGACACTATTTTTTTCTTCTATTATTTAATTTAATTCCATTAGCACAAAATCTAATCAACTTTTAACGAAGTTCAACTTCGTTTAATGCAAGAAAAAAAAGCACCATTTTTCTCTTTGGAAATGACGTAAATATTCTCTCTCTGAAGGCTCTGGAGGCATCAAAGCAATTAGTCATCGTTAATTACGTTTCGTCTCAAATTCGGAATGAGCGACCATTTGTGAAGTGAATCTTTTTTGATGGAGAGAACAAAAGCGTTGCAGTATTTTGTTTTCAGGACAAAATAGGGCTCCCCAACCAAATATTTGGAGCAAGTTTTATTTAAGGCACCAATACAGTATTTTTTTTCCTAGAATTATTCCTGTTTATTTGGGTTTGGCTCAGTACGTCTTTTTCTCCATACAACGCCATAAGCCGTGATCTTGATGTTCACTTCCTTCTTATAAGTCAACTTTTACACAATCCGTCTCCAGACATTCAACTTTTCTTTGGCCTGCCTGTTTACGTTTTTTGTGTTTTGTTTATTTTCTTCTTCGCTTTGCTCTTAAGTGAGCAGTCGTGGTCACGATGACTTTTTTCCAATGGCAGGTGTAGCTCACCTCACGATCTCCCTCCATCTGGTTGTGTTAGATGATGGTCTGGCGCATTCATTAATAGGGCCTCCAACCGTGGATTTAATTTGAACGGTTCACCTCATTGGTGACCTTCTACTCTGCTCTGCACCACTAGACGCTCTATGGAGTCATTATTCCGCCTCGAGACATGACCAAAGAACTTCAGTATTCGAGACTATACTGCTACGTGTTTAGTTATAGTGTGGCGACATCTACAATGTCACAATATGCGAACTACGCATCAAAGACCTGAATTTACAAATCCTGCATCGCGCAATCAGAATTTACCGAGCGACTAGCACATATACAACATCCCGACATCAACCAACGGGCAGTTTGCCCACCAGACACAACACCCGTCTGGTCGGAGGATCCTCCCTTTTCCATAGAGTATAAGTAAACTTTACACCCTGTTACTCATATCTCTATAATAATAACATTCATTTCATATTTAACACTTCTCACATGATCTTCATTCTTTAGCACCACACATACATCAAGGCATCGACACAGTGTAAGGTGTTCAAATTTTCCACGTCATGCCTCCACAATCACGACCCTCACTGGCAAATCACTTGGAACTTTGACCCTACGGATTTTGATGCCTCATCCACTTTTACAACCGTTTTTCATCGGAGCGAGCGATGAAACGTGGCGATTGTTTGGTAGCAGACCTCGTAAAATAAAATGGTTCAGCCAATTATTGGCCGTTATGCGAAGTTCATGACACTCATGTTTTTTGTACAGTTCAGTGACTTACGACTTACTTTGTGCCGTGGTGATAAAGTGATTATTTTACACTGGAACTGTACTTAATGTTCTTTCTTTTGATGTTATCGATTATTTTTTATAAACAGTTGCCTAAATTTGGTAATTTACGGCCTCGTGACCTGAAATTAATATTTGCATGATTAAAATAAAGAAAGAAAAAAATGTTTGTTCTGCACACACAAACCGCACATTACAAAAGATAAAATACACGCATGCTAAGTAGCTAAAAGCCTCGTATTCAACCAATAAAAGTTTGACAATTTAGTCCATTGCTTGATATCACGACCAGAGACTAAAGATAATCATCATTTCTAAAATCTTTTTTATTTTGATTGTCATCTTGCCTTTAAGGTGGTTTTAAGCTAAACTCAAATTGAAAAGGAGCATTCTTTCATTGATATTCTTGAAATTTTAATATGGAGCTCTGTCCCTGTTTACAAAAAAAATATTTGGTAGAGTGCACTAGGGATAGAATGTGCATTCGCTCGTTTGGTCTCTACACCGACCTTTATTTGATGCATAGTCTTTGCAACCTTTTATATAATGCGCTAAGAGCATAATTGTCTAAAAATTTTCATTACATGAATTTTTATTTAGTATCCTAAGTATGATTTCAAGTCACTTAGGCCCGTATTACAGAACGTCACTCAATACTCAAGCATTACTTAAAATTAGTTTCAACCAATCAAATGCCTTGAATCAAGTTTTAAGTAATGCTTGAGTATTGAGTGACGTTCTGTAATACGGGCCTTAGACTGTGTTTTCGTGAGTCACTGTTGTGCCATCTCCCATGGGTTGCCACAGTGGTGATCCACTACTATTTTTTTGTTTTTGTGAAGTCTCAGTTATTACTAATATAGTTGTAAGTCTTACTAACCATTTTTGAGTCTTGATACTGGAATAAAGATAATTCTATGCTCCAAGATCCATTAAGTGGGCTTGTGGCTAAATATTAACAGACGTACGGGTTGATCGATCAGGTTTAGCTACGCTTGCTGCGTTTGGTCCGTGGATGGGTGACCATTTTCACGTACGAAGAACCCTCCGTGCCTCGGAAAGCACGTTAAGCCGTTGATCCCGGTTGTCATTCGTGGATCTTTGACAGTCGTTACGGGTCGTCAGAAGCCCGAAATTCTGACAACCAGTCTTACCAAGGGGTATTATACTACCTAGTTACTGGTTGGCTGGGTGGGTGGGTTGGTCAGCTGCATCTGGTTAGACTTGAAGCTGACTCCAACATATTTGGAAAAATGCTAGGCAGATGATGATGCTCCAAGATCCATTAAAATATTGCAACGCTACACCAATATCAATTAATAATAAAAATATGTCTTTCAATTACTTGAATGTGCCCTGGCGGCTGAGAGTATGTCATGCTCACTTAGATGTCTCGCTGATGGTGGCGTGTGTGTTGGATCATTTAGCTCCCTTCAAAATAGTTGAGCTGAATGGTGCTAATCCATGCGTCATGTTCGTGAAAGGGCGCCGTCAGTTGGGACTGGTCATCTCTTAGCTGCCACGGGTTATTTTATTTTGTTTCTATTTATTGTACCTACTCTGGACGCTTTTAACGTGTAAGTTTTTATTATTTTTATTTTTACGTCATTCTCACATTTAGTTATAAATTCAACATTATAGATGTAACGAATACTTACAAAACATGGAGTTTCTTGCCAGTTCTTCTCCATAGGTACCTACGCTTTGGAATGGGCATGTAGCTTCATTTTTCTTATTGACCGACTCCTTGACAATTCAAAAGTGCCTGTAAATGGTTTAATTGAAATAAATGATTTGAGTTGAGTTTGATTCAAAGTTTCTAAAGATGAATACAAACGACACTTCTCTGCTTACAACATCTATCCATACTATACTTCAACTTTTGCTGTGACAATCGAATGCTTTGTTCGTCGACCTTGCAACGTTCGATGCGGGCTGCCTTCTGATGCCGGAAGCCTCTCGCCCGTCCCGACAACATGGCCGATTTACCCTTGTTGCATTCTTATACCTACTAGTAGATAAGAAAACAAAGAAAATACGTTTATTTGTTGACGCAAAGAAAGAACACAAACACGAATAGAAACTAGGGGCAAATATGCGTCACATCCACGCAAAACGGCCATCGCTCAGCATAATGCTGCGATCCATATGCGAGACAGAGCCCCAGTGCTGGTTTTCAGCGACAGCCGGCGACAGTTGACATGATGACGTCAACCGGTGGAGCATATAATGATGATAGAAGATAGATAGATCTGTTTGTGTAGAAGTTTGCTTAGGTAGGTGTTTGTTGATCAGGGACTAGGTGAAGGATTTTATTGTTTTGATATTTATGTACCAGGATCTTCGATATCGTCGTTGCGACTCTAAGATCTCTAATGTGTTTCTTGTCCGTTCTTCTCCATAGGAACCTACTACGCTTTGGAATGGGCAACTAGCTTCATCTTTCTGACTGACCGACCCCTTGACAATTCAAAAGTGCCTGTAATTGGTTTATTTGAAATAAATGCTTTGAGTTTCAGTTTGAGTAAAATTCAACTTTATGAGAAAATCGATATTTTAAGCACCGACATTTTATTAGGAAGCACATTGATAGATCTTGAAAAAAAAATGACGATTAAATCGTATACACATGTGAGTTTTTGCATTCGATAGAGCTTCAAAATGTGAAAAAGGCTGGCGTGAAAAAGTGATTTTGCCAAAAGTGACAAATAAGAGGGCTTAAAGTCGCAACAACGATATATTTTTTTGATCATAGGGTGGTGTAATAAACAGAAAGATAAAAACATAACCATGTCTCCGCTGCTGCGCAGTCGAGTAATTAGAAGTCCAATTGAAATATAATAAAATAAGAGAATTAAAATCTGCATACAACAAGCACAAGCGTTTCAATGCAACTGAAAAAACTGCATTAATGTACAAGCTAAGTTTTACGAAAAGTATTCGGTAAATAGTATGAACACTTATTTTAAATTATTAACTATCTTTTTGGTCCTTAATGTGTCATCACCATAGCACAGGGCCTCAAGTCTGCTATTACAATAGTGTTAGAATGGTCTCTTCATTGTGAGTTTTTGACAGATTTGCCATACAAACACTGTCAAATACTCGAATGATGAACGATGAATTGAGTGTTACCACGCCACACAGTTTATGACAAACTCTTAGGGCCGGTTGTTTCAAACGATTGGTTAACGTATATCAAATAATAACGATTACTTAAGATGTTTAACGTTCGTTAAATACAAAGCGTTGTTTCACTGCATAAAAAACCGATCGTCAAACTTCAAATATAGAAAAATAAAATGACGTTAACCAGTGGGTTACTGTAATCGTTATTTTTTTACGAACGTTAAGGGCATAATTTTGTGAAACAATGCTATTTTTGGTTTGACGATAGTTAGCGCCATTTTTTATACGCGTGCGTCAAGTGGACGTGAAACAACCGGCCCTAAGAAAAAGGGGACGCAACACAACAATTTTCCATAAAAGTGCATCGATGTAACGACATATTAATGGCCGATGAGTCATAGTAGTTAGACAGAGTACCTACTGAAGTTTGGCTTAGCATCTACATATATCATAAATAAAAGTCGCTTTTCGTGTCGGTCTGTTCTTCCACGTTGTTCTTTTGATCCGGGATTCACTGTATTTTGATGCTTCACTATCATTTAGAGAATTTATTTCGGAAGTTTTATGTGTATAATACACTAAACTTAATAATAAAGAAATCTATTTTTTTTTGCCAATTCGTAAAAACCGTCAACATAATAGCGCGTTAGCAGCGCGCTTGACTCACACCGCCGTCTCCATGCAAAATGAATGCTCTATTTCCTTTCCATAAAACAGCGTCATAAAGCAAAGAATAAATAATAACGACATTGCTCTCAGTGTGATTGCTCACCCCTGGGAGCTAGGGACAGTAAAACAACTGTATATCCGGACACTATAGTATATCTCAGTGCAGCGATGCATTTGTGACTCTTAAAGTAAGGTTAGGTATATACCGCCGATGTGTAGGCGCGTTTGATTCATGCGCTGTTTGAGATTGGATTGAAGAATTATGTGAGTCTAACTACACATTTCTGTCTGAGGGGCTGGTGGCTAAGTAATAACAGCCACATGGGTCGATCGATCAGGTAAAAGCTACGCTTGCTGTTGGAAGCACGATAAGCGGCTGGTCCCGGCTGTCATTCGTGGATCTTTGACGGTTCGGGTTGTCTGAAGCCCGAAAGTCTGACAACCACTCTTACCAAGGGGTATTATACTACCCAGTAACTGGGTTGTGTAGGTCAGACAGACAGTCGCTCCATGTGAAATACTGGTATTCAGCTGCATCCGGTCAGACTGGAAGCCGACCCCAACAGAATTGTGAACTCTAATAATAAGAACTCTTTTTCAGAGAAAACCTATTATTGACGCCGTATGCGTATCCGAACTATCAACCAAAGTTGGGAAAAGGCTAGGCAGATGATGATGTGAATCTGACTACATAAGCAGCGCTTAGATGAATAGGGAGTGAGGTGATAGGTTATTTAATAAGCGTGTTGCGCTATTGCACTCATTCTTTTCTAAATAAGAACTTGCATGACTATTATGCCTTTCTTTAATTTTTTGAGGGGAAAATTATCGAATAACTTCTCCCGCTCTGGGAGAGCGGGAGGGCGTGTCAAACTTTTAATGACTAAAACCCACCCGTGTTCCTTCAGTTGCTTGTGTGCCAGGGCCACGGTATCCCTTTTAGACAAACCCGCAAACCTGGCAGGCACCGGTCCCGGCGGACCCCGTCAGTGCGTGCTGACATCTCTTTGAGGCGCGCGTTGAACCTAACACGTCGTCGACCCGGGCCTGGTCCTTACCGGACAGCGAGATACAGATCCGAAAAATACTGAATTGTTATTCAGTTCGTCTGACTGTGTAAGATAAAATTAAATGGCAATATTACAGTTTATTTAGGTATACACATAATATTTTATAACCAACGATTCCTGCTATAAATATGAAGTGAGCTTTTTATTTTCTTATAAATACGTCTGGAAACAAAGAGTGTAATAACATTACTCTCTAGTAGATTGCTTTCCCCGCGCCAGCGTTAAGACGGAAACTATTCTCTGGCACCCAGTCTGTCTGGTTGCAACGATGCAGTTTTGTGACTCATAGCTATAATGTAAGGCAGAGAACAGACAAACAATGAATAAGCGCGTTTGATTAACAGCAATCGTTTACTGTTCTCAAACATGTTTTGATGGCTGAAGCATCAATAGCCGAATTGCTCGAGTGTTATATTGATATTGTATCACGGGCATAATTAGTTTACTACGATGGGACAAACTTATTCTATACTAATATTATAAAGCTGAAGAGTTTGTTTGTTTGTTTGAACGCGTTAATCTCTGTAACTACCAGTTGGATTTGAAAAAATATTTTTGTGTTTTATAGCCCAATTCTTGAGGAAGGCTATTTAACACCACGCTGGGACCTTTAGAAGCCGAGCAAAAAAAAAATGTCTGAAAGGCTAAGCGAAAACGAAGTAAGAGCGCGAGCAGGCAATGCGAAGCGACGGCGTGGGTCGGGGGAGCAAGAAATTTCACGCGGACGAAGTTGCGGGCAGAAGCTAGTCTATATACTAAAGCTGAAGAGATTTTTTCTGTTAGTTTGAACGCGCTAATCTATTTAACTACCAGTTGGATTTAAAAAAAAATAAAAAATTGTTTGATAGCACAATTCTTGAGGAAGGCTATAGGCTATTTAACATCACGCTAGGACCTTTAGGAGCCGAGCAAAAAAAAAATGTCTGAAAGGCTATGCGAAAACGAAGTAAAAGCGCGAGCAGGCAATGCGAAGCGACGGGGTGGGACGAAGTCGCGGGCAGAAGCTAGTCATTAATAATGTGGATCTAGCATTATGTTGTTTGTTTTTCTTGTTGAGAAACTTACTTATTTATTAACTACACAGTACTTTACATTCCTCTTGCATATTACAACGGGCTTTAATAAGCCGAAATTATGCAACAGCCAATAGCAATGACCTAGACTCCAGACGTTGCTCTCCGTAGATTAAGTTAAAGCTGAGTATGTATATTATGTCACACAATATATTTTGCATCTGTGACTCATATAAACCCCGGTGCAGGAAAGCGGCGGTGAAGCGCGCTGCTTATCATGTCGGACTAGGTTCCTTTTATATTACCATATTTTAAATACATGTTTTGTATTAAATGAATTTGCTTGTTCTTAGGGTTCCGTACCCAAAGGGTAAAACGGGACCCTATTACTAAGACTCCGCTATTCGTCCTTCCGTCTGTCACCAGGCTGTATCTCATGAACCGTGATAGTCAACAGTTGAAATTTTCACAGATGATGTATTTCTGTTGCCGCTATAACAACAAATACTAAGAAACCGAATAAAATAAATATATAAGGGGGCTCCCATACAACAGACACGATTTTTTGTGCCGTTTTTATAGATAATGGTACGGAACCCTTCGTGCGCGAGTCCGACTCGCACTTGGCCGGTTTTTAAGTACTTCGCATTCCTCTTGCATCATTTCGGATTAAAACAGCCAGCCAAGACCTAGACAGTTGCTCTCAGGAGATTGTATATATTTTGTCATACACAATACATATTGCAGCGCTGCATCTGTGAGTCATATAAACCCCGGTGCAGAAGAGCGACGGTGTAGCGCGCTTGACTCATACGTTATTTTACGATTCCAGTTTATGATGCTCGGGGAGGTTTATAAAATTAGGTATTGTGGGAGATGAGTTTGATGTCTTGTGGGTTATGTGCTATTAGGGATTAACGTTATTGGATTCTGAATGCATTTATCTTAGGTCATATTAGTAGGGTTTGTGGTTTAAAGAGGTGTCAGGCATTTAATTTGAAACCATGTAACTATTAGATAATACTGAATCCTTTTAAATTTTATTTATTTATTTCATTCAGACACAGTGATCTATATTTTTGTTAGTATGCTTAAGAATTATAGTAGTAACCAAATATTCAAATACATACTACAATCCAAGTATTATAACTAAAATTAAATAGCAGAAGTATAATACTCACTTATACCCAAAGTCTCTAATTCAGATAATTTATGTAAACAAAGTAATGTTAAGAAATGTCACTGTCAAAATGACACGACAGTGGTGCAAAACATTTTATAATTTTCTTCTTTTGTAAATAATCATCTTTGAAATTAAAGTGAAATAATCATAAGAACTATGCAAACAAAATACTGTTGCCAAACAATGTTTTATGTAGTGTGTCGGAGACATGGCCTATGATCGTTATAATCAGCCCTTTTAAGTCCACTGCTAGACGTAGGCCTCCCAAAATCGATTTCCACTCGAAACAGTTTACAGCCGTTTTCATCCAAAATGTGGCTAGATATGCTACATACAACATGAATCTATGAATGAGAGTTTTAATATTAGTGTTGTTGAAGATGTAAAAAATATGAAAATGTTTGGATCTCCGGCATTGTTACCAGTATCATAAAATATTTTATACCAGAAAATCTCCTTTTTATAATAACTTTGTTTAAAACCGAAAATTTATAAAAATAATTATGGTATGATTATTTTTGAATTATTATTTCGTAAATTCAGTACTTAAAAGAAAACGGAACCTTTTTTTTTCGCCATTTTATGTGAATTACCATTACGAAGATATTTTTTTGATATGTTATCCCCTTTGTTACAAAAATGATCTGAATTTGAGACTTTGGGTATAGATAAAATAACAATCATCCTTAAATTCATCAAAACGTTTAAAATCATCAATATTATTTAAAATCAAGAAATTCATTAAAAACTTTCTTCTTTCTTTCTTTTTTTTTAAAGTTCCTCGTTTTGTTACAACTAACAGCTTCCTGAAAGGAATTCAATTTATGTTTTTAGAGTCTAGACTAATTGTCCTTCAAGTTATACGCCTGATTCAATTGCCTTTAACTTCGAACTTGGCTGAACTCAACCCAAGTCTTAAGTGATCCTAAGTCGAGACTAAGTGAATAGATACACGGTATTGCAACTTTAAGTAGCGCTTTAGAATTAACCCGTTCAGTCTGTTCTGAACACTAGGTAACTTAGAACTTGATAGGCTAAGTTTGAGGTTTGGAGGAGGCGAGGTTAAAATTTGGTCTTAAGTTATTTAGAAACTCATCTATATTTAGAGCGGAATTTTTTATGAGAGCAGGTGGCTATTTATAACATTGTCCGCTACCTGTCTGAAATATTAAATATCAATAAAGGCTGGGCTGAAGTACACTTGCTATTAAAAATCATGCTTGATTACTAGTAGCTAATATGCTTATTTATAGCATTTATGCTCTCTGTGTTTGCTTTATGTATGTATCTATGTATTTATTGTATTTGTAAATGCTCTGCAGTATTATCTCTCCATCTACCTTAAATCCATCCCAAGGTTGTCTGTAAAATATCGCTTTTAGCGATAAGACCGCCCATTGTGTCACCCTATGTAACATTTCTACATTTATAATTTTTATGGTGTACATAATAAAGGGTATTCTGTCTTTCTGTCTATCTTTGTAAAATAATTATCCATTTTTTTATATGCACATGGTATTAGTGTTACTAGGTAGCGCTGCTCGAAATTAGCATGCTTTTGTGCTGCTAAATTGCATGTGTATTCCAGGCTTTAATATAATTGTTTCAACATTTCAATTAAAAACGATTCGTTATGGAATTAAAAACAAGCTTTTCAATGCTGAAAAGTGATTACCGAAAGCAACACAAAAGCAAGCAATCAAGGCATTCACAGCAATCCTAGCATTGACGCATTCATTAGAAAATGTAACTCTTTTCCTCGTGTGCACCAGTCCTTACTGAATGCAAGCGAATGGCGCCGCGGTGACGTCGACGGTCGATACGTCGCGACGCGCGACGCCTCAGCTACTCACATTTGTGCGAAATGTGAAATGTACAAGTAACCGCACGTTCATGGTAACTTTGACAGCGCCTTAATTTCGAAGCAGTAAGGGCCTTTTTCGTAGTTCAAGTATTACTGGTTGACAGTACTGACTTACGGGTTTGCGAGCCTGAGGATCTCGTCTAGTGGTAGACGGAGCTGGTTAATGATGGACTTGAATAGGATTATGAGGCACGGTGCTACCCGTGCGCTATTAATAAACTCTGTCTTATGTGTCTTGAATAAACTATGGGAACCAAACTCACTTGTAACCGCTATTTTCCCATGAGGCACCGTCTCGCATGATGCTAGGATTGATGCAAGTACTCCAATATCAAAGGGTAAGTAGGTAGGTACCAATTAATTATTTGTTTCTTACAAAGGAGAATTACCATGTCACCCTTTTCATGTTATGTAATGTCAAGTTATTGAACAGAAGGAGAATTCCCGTAATTTTATGAACGAACGTTCGCAATTAAATCTCAGTCTCAATCTATCAAAAACACCTTTTAAGGAACAAACAAGCTCGACACGCGACGCGACACAAAAACACCGCATGCCGCGCGACGAGCGGTCTCTTTGTGTCGCGTCACGTGTCGCGCCTGTTTGTAGGAGCCTTAAAAGGTGTTTTTGGAGTCTTTAAGGGTCTTCGAAACGATCAGTTGCAATTGTCAATTTGTATGTGATTGATATACATTGCACCGCATATTGATCGTCTACCAAATGCAATTGAAGCGATTGACAATATTACTACAGTTACAATATTATTGCAATTATCAATTGCAATTGATCGTTTCCGGGGGCTTTATTAACCAACATTTTTGACACGTTTTTGTCATTGATTGTCGCTGACATGAAATTGCGACTACATATTGAACATTTTTAACTAGGGGAATTGGTCTTCAGAGATACCTACTTTTTCAATAACACTACACTTACGAATTATTGGCGACAACAGACTGCGATATCGATAAAACTTTAAAGAATTTAATGTTACTTTGTATGTGATGTCAATTGACAACTAAACGACTAAATTAAGTAAATTCCTTTGCAGCACTTTACGACTCTTGTCAACACTCAAAGTGGTCGGGCCGCGAATTTTTTTTCTTGAAATCTCCGACATCCAGAAAATATTTTCTGGGAAGTGTCTCTCTGTCATCTATTTGTATTGAAAACAAAGGATTGTTGAAGATAATACTTTATACTAAAATGCTTTTTCTTTTGTTCCAGTGATAACAAACCCGAAGGCACCCCCTGGCAGCAAGGATGGCGCTAAAAGCTTCAACTTCGACTTTTCATACTGGTCACATAATGTAAGTATCTTTTGATTTACTTTGATATCCTTGCAACTCAGTCTGTGATCACTAGGGCTTTAATCCCGGGAATCTCGGTCTCGAAAATTTCGAGAGTCTCGATGATTTTTTGGTATTTTCGAGACTCGAGACTGATATTCTAGGTCTCGGGAATAACGAGACTTTTGAGACTTGTCTAATGGTTTAGGGAAACACCTAAACCATTGTTACAATTACTAAATATCACTAGCGTAGAAGCAGAGAGAGCTTTTTCTAACGCGGGTTACTTTTGTAATAAATTCAGGTCCTCTGTCTGAAACTGCATTAAACGACCTTTGTTTCTTACGTGCCCACTATAAAAATAAAAATAAACTCATAAATATTTTTTGATGATAATTTGAGTTTCTGAACTGTGTTTAATAAAGTACTTGATTGAAATATCTTGTTTGGACTGCTTAAAAGCTTAGCCTATAAGTATGAAACCTACTTTTAAAATAGTTTCGAAAGTCTCGTTTTTCCCGGGAATTTCGAGACCGCATCGAGTCTCGATATTTTTTTTTCCCGGGACTCAGAAATGCAGCGAGACTGAAAGCCCTAGTGATCACCCGGGCTTCAAACCATGCTGCCCCTTAAAATAAAACCAATGGTTCTATTTATTAGTTAGCTAAAACGAAGATATGCAAATAATTACTTAGCCCATGAACCATCTGGTTGCCTAATGACTTTAGTAAATTAAATTGTACTGAATACACAATACACACAATATACTAATACATAATGCCTAATAGAGACACATTAGGCATTCGATTTCAGAAAATAAATTACATTCCGGAAAAAACATTGTAAATATGCCTTCCTTTCTTTCCTTGAAACAAATAAATTAATCATTCGTTTGAAATAAATTACTGTATTTATTAAGTACCTAATACGTTTTCCGACTTTAATGCGAAGAAGATCATCTTAAATTGATCTAATTACAGACAACGCACAGCATAACCATCTGGGTTTAGAACAGGGATGGGCAAACTACGGCCCGCGAATGCTTGCAATCCGGTCCGCAACCATGAAACGAAAATGTAGATAATAACTTAACATAAATCGCGCGAAACTAAACTTCATCAAGACAGAAGTGCAGTGTCGCACAGTGGAACGAATGTATGGGAGCGGTTGGACGTAGACATGTCCGAAAAATAAGAGTAAAATTATGACAAACTAATGATGCCATCTTATTCGATTACTTAATGCCTTCATAAATTGTGGTGATGAATTTCTTCATAACTCCCATATTTCGGGAGTAATTTGAGAAAATGTGAAATTTTACTATGAAAATGAGTGTATCGAGCTCTCTTCCTCCTGATTCCGGGCTTGTTTCAAGTAGCGGTCTCTAATATCGTAATGCTATTACTAAGAGCTATATTTAATACTAAGACACATAGTGCGCCAAATGTGCACTTTCTGGGATAAAAGGAAATGAAAATTTAAAAAAAAAAACGTTTTTTCCCCATTTGTATTTACTTTAAACCGCAGACAGACTTATTAAGAGGTCTATAAATATATTATATATATACAGAAATATATATTAACAAAAATATTCACAAGAACTGATGAGAGTATGACTTTTAAGTAAGTTGATAATAAATTACCTAGTTTCATTAAAAGTACAATAAATAATTAAGATGTAAGCTCTAATTTACTAAGTTACACATTTTAAAACAATAACATCATTTAATTATCTTCGTCATCATCATCATCATCAATTAATTCAAATTCAGAATCGATGTCCGCTAAATCATTTATGTTAACAAATTCGATATCACTTTTCTCAGAATCCGTAAGCTCATAAAATTCCTTAAAAGAAGATTTTTTTACAAACTTATTTCCTTTTGGACGGATACTTGTAACAAGTGGATCAGAAGACAGTAAAAGATTGTGCATAATATCTTCATTGCATGAGATACTGCTATGCTTTCGAGAATGCCCCTCTCTATATTTTCTAAAATCTTTATTTCTAGCCTCAGATGCCTCTTCGGATAGAAAACCAATGGGCACAATTGACATGTTCTGAACTATGTCTGGCCCATGCATTAAAATTTTATGAAGTGAAGAAGGCATATAATACCATGGGTATAACTCCACGTAAAGCTTAGCAGTATCAAAGCAGAACTCTCGGAATTTAGTTACGTTGATCTTCTCTCCTGATGAAATACACTGCAAGATCACACAGATTTTTCTTAAAAGCATAGCATCTATTCCGGTCAGTTCAGCAGATTTAGTGTAGTTTTCAAAAAATCTCCTTGCCGAGTTGCCATTGTTGGTGGATCCACTGCCTTGTTTCACAACATCGAGAAGTAAGCCCGTTTCTCTTCTTACAGCCTCTTGAACTCTTTTCTTCCTGTCATCAACTTGCCTTTTTGCTATATCACCCCTTACTTGCTATGATTTTATGTCTAATTTGTAGGAAATGTGTAATAAGCATTCCATTGAGCGAATCCAAGCGTGAAGGGTGCTTAAGCTATATTTATACATGTCCTCGTTTGCGTGTTAATCTTTGATTAACTCTAAATTATTCATTTCTTTAGGACAAGCCTTGCATATGTCACACACTGAAGCTGCTGTATTGGATATAATGGAATGAATTTTACCATCAATCATTGTCAACAGCAGTTGGTGTTTGACACTAATTCCATCAGTGATGGTGGATGGAGTTAAGGCTTCAATCTCTGCTTCGATTTCAGCCATCTCTCTCTGCACATTTTCTTTGGTTTCCTTTATAAACTTAAACAATATTGGCCGGCAAAATGAAGTGGAAGATGGTCGCTCGTTTTCCCAAATTGTTACACCTTTTGAGACGAGCCGCAGTGGTACAAGACTAATCATAAAATTACTAGCAAGATCGATTTGCTCATCTTCACTCGTCCTTTGATGATAAATGCTTTGGCTAGATGATCCGTCAAAACCCCATTTGCTGGTCAATACGAGCTGTTGATTGGGATCAACAGGGGTTTCTAACGACCTAATAAGTCTTCTTGAGGTTAAATCCATCAAGGCTTGTAATTTGATTTTTGCAGAGCTCTCTGTAACTGTGAGATCTTCTTTGGCCGGATAGCACTTAATTTTTTCTTTAACCAACATGTAGTAACTCGGGTATTGAAGAGCTCCTTCTTGAGTGTTGAAATCCCGAAGAGTGTTATAGCGCCATTTCGATAAGTTCATCGATACATAAAGAGCCAATGCCTTCAAAGGGGATATTTCCCGTACCTGAATTGATTTACCTTCAATGAAGGCTTTGATTTTTGAGGCCTCTTCTGGATTCTCCGTCAAGTATTTCATAACATAAGCTGTATCGCTTTGTCCTGCCTTTTGAAGCGCCCTTTCGGCCGAAAACATAATTTCAGCGCTGCTACTGCTGCATGAAAGACTATCTTCAGTGCGTCTTCTTTTTTGCCGGTTACTAAGGTCCTCAAAAGATTTACGAGGACTAGGATGTGTACAAGTTGAAGCATCAGATTTAGCAGGAGAAATTATGGGCTCGATGACGTCACTTATATTTTCTGTAGAAGGTTCCATATTTTCATTCTGTAATTCCGGCCATTGAATTGCAGCCTGTAGCCAAATCTCATGTTTCTTCCGAAACTTATCTGTGCTTCTTCCAGACTGTGTCCATTTTGCATAAATGCGGTAGCAAAATCGACGACACCAGTCTTTTAAACTTGTTTCAGCACTTTCACATAACTGAACACAACTGTTATCTTTTAAAACACTGAACAAATAGTTAAAGTCGCGTAAATCTTTATGTGCGCGTGCGCATAAAGCAACGTGAATATCAAGATTTGTATTAAAATTTGGAAAATACATTGCGAGATTAGCTTGGATACAACGAGGTGTAAATCAACACTGATTTTAAAGTTACTAATAGTGACCTATTTATATAAAATCCAGGTATCCCAGGTATCCTTTGTTAAATATTGCAAGGTAATTAGTTATTGTGATAATTAGTAAATGATGCATGCTAAATTAGTGTATTAAGAGCCATTTAGTAATTAAATAATAGCAATGTTCTTATCAGTAATCATTAGTGCATCAGTTTTATATGTAAACCTTAAGTCCCTAATTATATATCCTAATTAGCTTATATCTTCTCTAATTGGCTGCTCAGAAATGTTATTGTAATAAGGTAAACCTTTAGAAAAACGGTTTTAATCAACAAAATAAACAAAAAATAAAAAAATTGTGTTATAAAATAAACATCACTCTTTATCCCAGAAAGTGCACATTTGGCGCACTATGTGTCTTAGTATTAAATATAGCTCTTAGTATTAGCATTATGATATTAGAGACCGCTACTTGAAACAAGCCCGGAATCAGGAGGGAGAGAGCTCGATACACTCATTTTCATAGTAAAATTTCACATTTTCTCAAATTACTCCCAAAATATGGGAGTTATGAAGAAATTCATCACCACAAGTTATGAAGGCATTAAGTAATCGAATAAGATGGCATCATTAGTTTGGCATAATTTTACTCTTTTTTTTCGGACATGTCTACGTCCAACCGCTCCCATACATTCGTTCCACTGTGTGTCGCATTGATTAACGCGTACAGTGCAGTGACGTGTACTTGCTTACATTAGTAAATCTTTGTTCCTATTTTGTAGATTATCTGCAAAAAATATCATGTCCCTATTTCATAGTGTAATTGTTTTGAATATATATGTAGTTTTAATTTTGTAAATTACCTGCAAAAAATATCATATGAAATCACAGTGTAATTGTTTTGAATATATAGTTCATATCACTTAATTTTGTATAAACGAGTCAATAAATAATTTTATTTCGGAAAATACAAATACATTTTTATTTCAATAAAGAAATATATTATAGCAAAAAGTCTAAAACGTGGCAAATATTAAAAAAAAAAAAACAGAATCTATGGGGGGCCCCATAGATTCTGTTTTTTTTAAATATTGGCCCGCATAGGAAAAAAATTGCCCATCCCTGGTCTAGCGGCACAAGAGTTCCTTTTGTAACGATAGTGATATTAAATAAATATATTTTTTTGTTGAATATTTGTTCCTTAGAGGGGTTGAATAGGGAATGAAAGTTTTATGAGAAGTTCTGCTGGCCGGCTAAATATAACCTTAAAATCAATATAACATTAAACATTTACACAGCAACTCACTCAAACAACTCGAACTCGGTGTTGAACCAATCGCGTAGCCGTTGGATCAATATTAAGTAGATTGGATCCCCGTGGCTCCGGTTTCCTTGCACCGGAGATGCGATACCACAGTTAATCAAAGTCCGAGATTCTGATAGCTATTGGTTTTGCAGTAACTACCTACACAAGTACACATGGCGAAATAGTGATCTATTTAAATGGAGAACGAAATGAGCATTAGCCAGAGACTACATTAAAGTGTTTTTTTCTTTTTTGGTAAACACATTAAATATGGTGTAGATTTGGATTCTGAGCACTAGCCAGAGACTACATTAAAGTATTTTTTTTTTTCCTTTTTTGGTAAACACATATTAAATATGGCGTAGATTTGGATTTTGAGAAAATGAATGTTGTAGTTCGTAGCATTTGTTTATGTCATTCATACCGCATAAGTTTCTGACAAAGATTAAGGTATTCTTACTTTATATTGTGTTAATAAACCGAAAATGAGCTCTATCTCACATAGGGTCGCAGTATTTTCTTTCTTTCTTTCTTTTTCTTTCAAAAATTTAGGGTGTTCGTACCGTATTTGTTTACCAAATAATAAAGAAAAATGCACTGTATGCAGACAGCAAACACTGACAGAATGTCATGTTGCAGTCATTGGTGAAATACTTTTCATGCATATAAGAAAGATTTGGACAGTCACCTATACTACAGCTATTTTAAAATGTATAAGAAGGTTTTTTGTCGTGTGTACATACCTAATGCGTGTAGGCTCTACACGTGGAGGACTCCTGTGTTAATATGTCAATCGATAGCTTATAGCAGCCTCGTACGTAATGCCCTTGATTTCTATGTATATCAAATACCGTCAAAATAATGTCCGTAGATACTTATTACAGCGTCTACATATCCTGTTCAGCTCCTTATTTTGATAGACATCTGGGCCTCAAGTCTGCTATTACAATAGTGTCAGAATGGTCTCGCCATTGTGAGTATTTGACAGTGTTTGTATGTCAAAAACTCACAATTTAGAGACCATTCTGACACTATTGTAATAGCAGACTTGAGGCCCAGAGACGTTGATTATTCCTTGATTGATGAAGTTCACTATCAATGATAATTTGTGAGTAACGCACATATAATCACTACTGTCTCCTTTATTTCTAGCAGTCATAATCAAAATAAGAAGTTGCAGTAACTAGAAAATTAGAATGCTTGGTGAGATTATAGTTAATTCTAGCTGCAGCCGCCGGCTTCGCCCGCGTGACTTTTTCTAAGATAAAAGCCTATGTCACTCCTTATAACATCAGCTATCTGCCAGTGAAAATCCCGTCAAAATCGGCCTAGCCGTTTCGGAGATTAGCCGGAATAAACAGACAGACAAAAATTTAAATATACTTTAATATACGTTTAGTAAAAAGCTGTTATTTTGACATTACAAACAAACACTTACATTTTATTTATTTGTATCGATTCCCTAAGAACGAATCACTAATATGGTGCTTACAGATACCATCTTCAGCATATAACGCTAACGAGCTGCTATACGTTATAATGATAATGAAGCACGTTATTACTTTACAGCCCCATCATCATACAAATTGATCAGTTCTGATGTTAACGGCTACCCGGCTGGTAACGCGATTGTCCGCCAATGTTACTGCTTGTTCGGTTTTGGACGGGAGCCATATTGCATGCGGGCTTATCGGATTAATAGTCTATTGGCTATAGAGTTTTGGTGTAGATTAATTTTAGGTTTTGCCAAATGCGAAAATGTGATCATTGTTTCTTTTTAACAGCTTTTCATAATATGCAGTTTGTTTTTGTCTATAAGATATTAAAAAATATAAAAAAAAACAAGGTTTAATGATCTATGCCATGTATTTATATGAGGCTACGCTACGGTATTAGCGATAGATACCACGGGCCCAAGTCTGCTATTTTTATAAATTCGTCACTCCAACACGATCCCATTGTCATTTTGCTAAAAGTTCGTAATCATAATGGTCGATCATTGGTCGGTCAATGGTCTCGTAATAGAATTGTATTACAATGGCATTTTGAACATTTATTCATGCCAGATTTCATTAAATTTTTACATATTATTTATTAGTGTTATAAGCAATCTGAAGCAGTAGGAAGTTGGAAGCTTAGTAGGAAGTTTCATTTGTCATTATGTACGAGATTACCAATTCTTTCAATGGAGTGTCAGTGGCTAACCATTGGAAAGTCATAATGACGCCATTATATTAGTAGATTACCAAACTTGTCAAAATCAAAAAAATGAAATCAATGATAGACCATTCTGACACTATTGTAATAGTAGACTTGAGGCCCAGTTAATTTGAATCAACAACGAGCGGTTAGAGTTCTAATCGAGTCTTTAAATGGCTTAATTTGTTTCTTGAAATTAATGTGAGACTGTTTCATACCTATCAATACTTCACAACATAGCAGAACAATGTATGTATTTACGTAATCTGTATAAACACACAAAAACATCAGAATTGTTGGCAAATGACGATTAACCGCAGAAACCAGGTCCATTTGATAGCCCGGAGATTGCGCCGTGATGATTAATTTGTACATTCGAACGCAATCGTGGCCAATCGTAGCAAAGTGTGGCCAATCGTGGCGCCTCGTTTTGTGGTCTCATCTCGCAACGACACATGGTTTGATATTGGCAATCATAACCGTTGGTGGATGATCGAGAGATGTACACCATATGTTTGTCGTTTACTATTAATAATGGGGCTATGGGGGACAAACTATAGCTGTGTTTGACTGGTTTTGGTGTAATGATAAGGTACAATCATGTTATCATAATATATTATATCTTATCTACAACCTGCACATAGTGCACATGTCAATCAAGTTATAACGTAAAACTTTTTAATATTAAGTTTATTTTATCAACATAGTATATAGTAGTGCGTGTCAAGTGTCGTGATGGCCCGTTGGTTAAGGCCTCGCCTCCCATGCATGAGGTTGTGGGTTCAAATCCGGGCAAGTACCAATGTGACTTTTTCAATTCATATGTACTTTCTGAGTTTATCTTGGACATTACTGACATCGGTGAAGGAAAAACATCGTGAGGAAACCTGAACTTATAGTTAAGTCTGAAATCGCCAACCCGTCTTGAGCAAGCGTGGTGATCAATGTTCGTGCCTTCTCTGTATGAGAAGAGGCCTTTGCCCAGCAGTGGGACAGTTATAGGCTGGTGTTATTATAGTAGTGGGAGTGTGTGTAGTGTAGAGTAGTAATATTTTTTTTATTTGTGTCAGCCACAATAAAAATCTACGATCATCAAATAATCGCCTTCTTCAATGTCCCACTCACCGCACAGACTTTATTCACTCTTCCTTCTTCGTTCAGTACATTTATCATTTAAAGTGAAAGTTCGCGAGCACATTCGTAAGAAGCTGGCAGTATCATCACAACGTTAATGTTTTCCCATTGTTTGTCTTATTTGTTTTAGTATATTCATGCATTTATGTATGTTGATTTGTGCTTGTATTTATACATAATATGGTATGAATATATTACATTTACAGTTTGTAAAAGGTATATGTGTATCTTTATAGTTATTCCTATATTTTTTGTAATTTCACCTACCACTGTTTGTCTCTGCATCACCCAAAGGTTGACTGGTAGAAAATGCCTATGGCATTAAGTCCGCCTCTGTACATTTCTGTGCTTGAAGAATTAAATAAATAACTAAATAATATATTACATAATGAATAATACACATACACACATAATTCTGTAATTTTTCTGGTGTGCAATAAAGAATATTCTATTCTATTCTATAATATCGAAAAGACAAGTGTTATAAAGTTCAGACCACAACACACCTAGGTACTTAAAATAGACATTAATTCAGTTCAGAATCTAAAAAGGACAGCTATGTTCTTATGTTTTCTTTATTATTATTATTATTATTTAATATTAAAATTATTACTTACTTATATAATACTACTTAATTATTATTTCTCACGGACCGTGTCATTCCTTAAAGCAACATAATAAATTTATAGTTAATTATTTTTCTTCTAGTTTTTCTTCTTTTAGGCTGTATGTACTAAGTAATACTATAAAACTTGAAATATGTAAGTTCTGTGCACACCTGTAAGTGACAAATTCACTCTAGCTTTTAAGTTTAATTATACAAACCCCAAAAAATGTTAGCAGACATACAAAAAAAGGCGCATACATTAAACAAAGTTAACGGCAAAGAGCAGCGGCATTTACTTAATTTGCAATTTTAACGAGTGAATTCGGGGATGGGTTTAAGTCATACAAATGTATGCGTCTGCTAGACACAGATGTTACTATGATAATCTGGTTTACTTAATTTTGCTCATTTCGTTATCTTTATTTGGTTAAGATGTTTTTGGTAGGTAGGAACATACTTATAGATGGATCAAATATTCCGATATTTATACAAATAACATTGAAGTGTCTGTTTGTAATGACATTCGAGATTCTAAAACTTTATTTCTCTTTAAAAAGCAAGTCAAAGAGCATTACCTCTCTTCTATACAGTAATATTTTACATATAATATATATGTATGTATATTATAGGTAATATTTTATATGTGTATGTATTTGTATGTATTTTTATTTTATCTAGTTATAGTTTTGTTTTAAGTGTTTTAATTTAAATTTTCTTGTTTAACTTTTCTACACACTGTGTCTACATTTCTTATCCAACTTTCCGCTCGCAGCTCTGCTGAAAGAAATTTCTTTTGAAATAAGCAGTACCTTTCTCTTCCATGTTAATATATTGTCCTGTCAAGTATTTTGTGTGTACATAAATAAATAAAAAAGCTTGGCTTGTTGCCGCTACCGTCTCTTTACTTATATGAAGCATGTATGTTTGTGAGGAAGCATATGGAATTATTTAGTTATGCAGATGATTTATATCCTCGTAACCGACGAGACGCCCACAGGCTCGTACTGGATGTCCTTCCGAGACTAGCCAAATATAATAAAAGTTGTATATCTATGTGTGTACGTATATATAATAAGATACCAAGTAATATCAAAACTTTAAATATGAGATTATTCAAAAATAAATTGCATGAATGGTTGTGTAGTCATAGTTTTTATAGTGTCAAAGACTTCTTTGACAATAAGTGTTAAATATGCTTGTGAAAATTTGTACGCTTATAACTTTTAAGCAAAACATGTATGCTCTTGTTATTTTGTATTTTTACCATCTTTTTATACCATGTTTTAAACAAATAAATATTATTGTTACTCTTATTAAATAATGTCAACATAACAGCTTTTTACTAAATGGGACGGGACTTCCACTGGCAGATAGTTGATGTTAGGTAAAAGGAGTAACTTACACTACTTTTATTTTAGAAAAAGGTACGTGGGTGAAGTCACGGGCAGCTAGTTCATAAATAAAAAACATGCAGTGAAGTAGAATATTTTGACAAAACACCTAATAGGTTTGTAAGTTTCAGTACCTACGTACCTCTTTAGTAGGTAAGTCCCAAATTGCAAAGCGGTAAAAGAAATTGATTCAAATGAAAAATACATTGATTATGTGCTCAGAAACGGATTTTTCATTAGAAGTTGTCCTGTGATACAGGTTTATCATACTTTGTAATACCTACATTATTTCTAAGATTTATACTGTATTTTTCATATTATAACTTTTGAAAAAAGAAAAAAAAAAAACTTATAGAGGTATGAGGAACAGGGTTTAAAGTTCACTCATACTCTATAGTACCAGACGGGTGTTGAGTCTGGTGGGCAACTGCCCGACGGTTGATGTCGGGATGTTGTATATATGCTAGTCACGCGGTAAACTCTGATAGCTTCATGCTGGATTTGTGACGTCAGTGATCAGTAACCTATAGACTGTAGGTACCTATAGCAACTGACTATTAATATCAATATTTTTGTTACAGCCAAGTGACCCAGAGTTCTCATCACAAATCATGGTGTACAAAGACATCGGCGAGGAGATGTTGCAACACGCTTTCGACGGTAACGACCATTCGCTTTCCTTCCTACTTTCACCCATTACACACACATAATTACGCTTTCTTTTCGCGAATTGCCATATCTGTGCATCTCGAACGACGTATCATTGTGATCTACTTTTGGGGATATGTTTAAAAGTTAAATAAGCTTGAATTAATTGACAATCGTGTTTGATACTGCACGAGGATAAAGTAATAAGTACGTTGGTAATATCCTCATGTTTAATTAGTAATTAATGTATACTATAATATTATAATAAGAGAGAGCGACTTTTGTGAGTTTTATTTGTTTATTTATTGGTTGAGGATCTCCTATAAAAAATGTACACAATACATAACACATAAATAAAGGGCAACATCAGGTATTAAGCAGGTGTACTCCTTCACTTATAGGAGACCACAGCATTATTTTTTGTATATGTGGAGAGAAATCTCCGGAACCACAGCTCCTATACTCCATTTAGACAAATAACGGCTAAATAACGACAGTTATTGTGTAATATTGTTGAAATTACTGCACTTTAGAGCTATTTTTTTAAAGTAAATGTTAAATAGATTACAGTGCGTTGTATTTATCATGAAATAACGGAGTTTATTAAACGTTTACATAGAAATAACGAAGAGTGAGAACAGTTATTTATCTAATGTATAATAAATAAAGTATGGTTAAAAAATTATTTCACCTTTTGAAAAGTACATTGTTTCTGATGGACATAGGCTTCATATTATGTATTAGTATTACTAGTCGTACTCAGCGATTCTCCTCCACATTTATTATGCGCACAGCCAAAGTGTGGAACTCTCTGCCAGCGTCCATGTTCCCTTCCACATATAACCCGTCTGCCTTCAAAACAAGAGTGAACAGGCATCTTCTGGGCACGCTCGTTCCATCATAGACCTCATCCATCGCTTTCCATCAGGTGAGGTCGAGGTCAAGAGAAAGAAAGAAACGAAAGAAAGAAAAAGTATTTATTGAGAGTCCTACAGGAAGATCACATTTTAAACTAAACACACTCAAATCCTGTACAAGATATAGAGATGCTTTATCAAGAGCAGGCCCAATAAGCAATAACAAAAGAAAATAAAAAAGGCATGATGAAGTTGATAGATAAAGCAGGGCTTGTTAACGTTACCAAATAACAAAATAATAACTGTTACGTAACGTTAAATTTCAATGTCATACCTACTAACGTTACAAACGTTACTTGATAACATTACCAGTAATATAACGTTAATTAACATTAACAAAAATACGATACCTAACGTTAATTTAGCTACGTTGCCGTTCTGTGGGTAAGAATCAGGCAGATTCAGGCAACGTTTTGATCGGCACGGCATCAGACAGGCGCGAGGGAGGGCTCCCGCCGCGTCGCACGCCTCAGGCCCCACTACTTACATCTCACCGGTTCAAAATAACGATAAAATTAATAGTTGCATAAATAACGTTAAATCGATTACCGTTATTTTAATAATAACGTTAACTTTGTCAATACAAGTTAACGTTATGAAAATTTACCGGTATTTAAAGCCCTGAGATAAAGCATAATTTTAAATCAAAACTACCTACTTCTACATACATTGGTTTCCGGCAATCAATCATGGCTCAATGGCTTACTCGATACTTAAAAATGTATTAACTTTCATGTAACATTAAATTAGACGAGTTCTATCAATCTGCCTAGCCTTTTCCCAACTATGTAGTGGTCGGCTTCCAGTCTAACCGGATGCAGCTGAATACCAGTATTTTACATGGAGCGACTGCCTATCTGACCTCCACAACCCAGTAACTGGGTAACACGATACCCCTTGGTAAGACTGGCTGTCAGACTTGGGTTTCTGGCGACCCGTAACGACTGTCAAAGATCCACGAATGACAGTCGGGACCAACGGCTTAACGTGCTTTCCGAGGCACGGAGGAGTCTCGGTATGTAAAGATGGTCACCCATCCACGGACCAACCCCGGCAAGCGTAGCTTAACCTAACGGATCGACCAGTGTGGCTGTTATTACTTAGCCACGAGCTCCAATAAATTAAATATTATATGTATATATATATATATATATATATACAAGGTGTTTTTTTAGATATCCCATAACTTTAGGGTATGAATGAGACCATATCAAAGAATCAACTGGCATATGAATTATTTTTATATTATATATTTTTTTTTGTTTTTTTTTTTTTTCATACAAAATTATTCGACCGATTTATTAATGTTAAACACCCTTACGTGAAATATAACAACGTCGCATTTTCTTAGCATTAAATATCAATGATTGGTTTGAATGAAAATTAATTATTCGTATTTATCAATGAAACATAGATACCTACATACATCGAGGGTGACAGTTTCATCAGTTTGGCAACGTCGCAAAAGTAAAAATTCGTCATACGGGTGAAAATTTGTGACCTAAATTAATATCATTGAGGATAATTATCTTCGAAACTATGCATTTTTGGACCACATATTCTAGGACCTTTTGTATTATTTTTACTAATAGAATATAACCCTAGAGTTATGGGATATAAAAAAAAACACGTTGTATATATATAATTATTATTATTATTTTGTGCTTAAATTAGACGAGTTGTTTCAGTTAAATTGTTGCTTTGCCTCAAAATTATAATACACACTTATGTGGTTTCTACGATCGATAGTTTTATATCGATGGTGGATTTGGTTGAAAACGAAACATTTAAAAACCCTTCTGTTACTTGGAATAAAGCTTGGATATAGCGTGGATTTGGTATTTTAGGTTTGGCACAGTATCGATGAAGAACCTACATTTCCATGAACCAAAATTCCATATAGAACTAGCCAATTGAAAAATAAATGTCCGTCTCAAATCTGTGCAAAAAATTCCAACCGAAACATAAGCGCATCATTCCCATGCTCTATCATTCAAAATTCAAACTTATCCATAACAGACTTAGAATTAATATCTATTATCCCACAGGCTACAACATATGCATATTCGCATACGGGCAGACCGGCGCGGGCAAGTCCTATACCATGATGGGCACGGGCAAAGATGGCCAGGAGGGCATCATCCCGCAGATCTGCAAGGACCTCTTCAGGCGCATCAGACAGACCTCCTCCGATGATCTCAAATATTCGGTCAGTATACTAAGATTTATGTGTATCGAATATAATAAAATTGAAACAAGACATGCCTTGCATCGTCTAAACATTAAATAGCAAAGCAAAAAAAAAAAAAAAAACAACAACTACTTGAATTAACTTATGGTTTATGGGTATGCCACAGACATTTAAATAGCACCGTGTAAATCAGGCTTAAGGCGGTATGATCCGACAGAGACCGCATTTACTAAAAAATTAAAAATATGTATCTTATTTAAGGATCTGGCGGACATGCAATCGCTTTTATTAACACGCCTGGATTAACTTTGCTGGATAGAAAAAAATCCCAAAGTTACCTCTTTTCGTAATGTTTAATCAATCTCACTCCAAGTCACCTATTCCTCCGACATTAGCCGCTATTAACGCTCTCCTGAACTCAAACACATATTTTGATATGTATGTGAATGAATGGAATATGATACTGTCGGAATGTTTGAATTTTTGTGAGAAGAATTATAATAATATATGTTTAAATAGTGTAATTGGCTTCAGCTGTTCTATTTAAAATAAATAAATAGCTACAAAATAGACTTTTTTATATATAAATGAAAAGGTAGTAAGATTGTTTAGTACAATTCGCTGAGTACGCCATAATAAAACAATAAAAAAAATACTGTTTAAATACCTAACAAATGAGGGAGACAATCACTAGCGACTTCGCGAGCTTACTTCAGTCAGCTCATAGCGCCTTAACTACTTAAATGTCGCATGGTACCCCAAAGTCACTTTTATGTCCCATGCTGACTGTCACTTTCTGTGTTTTGTAACGACAGAAGCAAGTTTAAAAGTTAAGTAGAGTTTAAGTCATCGTTTGAGTCGTCGTTGGTAACACAGCCAAATGTTCACTGAAATGTTTTTGTAGGCACGCCCTTGTAAGTAAAGTGTTCTCTATATCTGAAATCACAGTATAACCCATTACGTGCTTGTACTGTTAAAACGGTTTTTAAAATTGTTACGTAAGTGTTCTAGAAATAACCCCGCCCACCTCCCTTTTCAACCCCCACGTCAGAGCACTGTATGACGTACATAGTTACTTAGACTTCGTTTATTTATTTACTTTAGGTTGCCAACGAATTATGTATTACTTTGCACACTTGTATTCCCTTAAGAGGAAGTCAGAGAAGGACGGTACGACCACATTTCGTCAGTTATGTTTAAATACTCCTATGTAATAGAAGGCGAGCTTTTTTGCGATTAACCGGGCATACGTTCAGACTGACGACACAGAGTGCCGTGCCGGACGTAAATAATAACACCACCCCATGTTCTCCCGTGGGTGTCGTAAAAGGCGACTAAGGGACTTACTAGAGAATGGGCTGCAGCGTTCTCTATGCATTTTTAACATCAAACTGCGATCGCCAACCCGCCTGCCAAGCGTGGCGATTATGGCAAACCCCCCCAATTGTTGGAGGCCTATGTCCAGCAGTGGAAGTCTTTCGGCTGGAATGATGATGATGATGACGTTCAGAATCCGGGCTGTTACTAGGACATACAGGATGTACGGTAATACCTTGTACTGTACTTCTAATAATATGAACGTTTTTAACACAGCTGGATAGTAAATGATTTAATTGTTTGTAATATCCCAAAAAGTACAATTGCCAAAAGTTAGTTGACTCAGTATACTTAGGAGCCGTCGATTTATCGATACCAGAATTACCAGAGATGTCCTTTATTTATTTGTGTAGAAAATACACACATACATAAACTCACGCCTTCTTCGCGTGGGGGTAGGCAGAAACTATAGAGCGCCACCTGCTTACATACTCCTTTTGCTTCGTTTACATTCTTACATCTGGTCATACACGCACGCCGGTTGCGAGTGCTACGCACCTGACTTTTCTAAAGAACATCACCAATTAAGTCATTATTATGTTTTCCTAGGGCGTTCCCTCCCGGCGTTTCCACTCACATCTATGTGTAGAAAATAGATCAATTAAAAATAGTTATTTCTTGAACGGCCATTTGTTTTTACATGAGCCATTTTCAGGTTATTCACTAATTACCAGGCACTCTGTATTCGATTCCCATCACAGGACAGAACTGTTTACTTGGTTGTAATAAAAGTTAACTCAACGTTTTATTCCAAGCGACAGATGTTTGAAACTGTCCGAAATATGAACGGTTCTTCTTCGTAAAGCAAGTAGGATTCTATCATGAATATTCATATTCATTCTAATTATATCGTTAGCAATTCAAATTGAGTTTATTTAAGGTTAATAATACTTCCGAAATACGAGAAGGAAATATCCTTTTAATATTAGTATTTCACAAATAAGAGAAACAGTTTTTCCTGAATAATTTCGACTTTTCATAATTGCAACGTTTCACAATTGAGTTATTTTGGGACGTATTTAGCCCTCGGTTCAACTGATAATGCTTTGATTTGGTGTTTAATTTGCCAAAGGTTATTTGTTTAGCTTGCAAGTGCTTTAACTGAACATGGGTCTACCATTGGTGGCTAAATCATCAGATTGGCAAACGGATTAGTCCCGCAGTTTATTGTTTTAAGCACTTTTCTTCTCGAGTTAATCACATAATAATTGTTAGAATAATATCATTCTTTGAGAGAAACCACCGAAAACTTTTGAGGGAAACTTGAAAGAGTTTAAATTATCAATAAAATTCAGCCTATTGCAATCCCCTGCTGGACATACGCCACTCTGTCCTCCGCCATCCGCATTCAGTCTATCCCAGCCACCTTATTTTAAGGTCATCGGCCCATCTAGCTCGGGGGCGTCCCCTAAGCTTACCGATACGCGGTCTCCACTCCAGGGGCCTAAGTCTACTAATTTACAAACGTTGCAATGGTCTCGCCATTGTGAGTATTTGACAGTGTTTGTATGGCAAATCTGTCAAAAACACAATGAAGAGACCATTGCAACTAGGGCTTCCATTACGTAATTACGTAATTACGCAATTACGTAATTACGGACAGATTTTAGAAATCTCACAAATACGTAACTGAAGAGCTGCAGTCCGTAATTACGTAACTATAGGATAATATTAATTAATTTAGGTACCCATTTATTTAGTTCTATAGTTTCTGCCTACTCCATGGGAAAAAGGCATGGGTTTATCTGTGTATTTACAATTTACCTTAATTTAGTTAACCTACGACTTACATTATGACAACACCAAAACCCTTTCTGTGGGTATCCCCCGAATTCCCGGGGTTTATTTTATAACTTCCAATTTGAGTCCGCAAGATTTAATTTCTTAGTCGTACAGAATAGAGTTCATTGTTGACCAATCGGGAAACGAAGGGAATCCCCGTTGGTTGTGGATAGTTCGGTACGTAACACAATCAAAGTTTATAAGTGTTTCGCAAGTATTTGATCTACCTCGTAGATAATAAAGTTTAATATTGTGGATTGAGCAAGCTAAGGGAACTCCCTACATTTTTCTTTACTTTCGTGAATTTAGAAACAATCTCAATACTCGGTACTCAGTCGTCTTACGTACACCTGCGAGATACTGTCCTGCCTGGTCTAAGCTTATTTTATTGACTTTTGTAATTTTGTGTATGTGCCGCAAAGTTTGACGCTTGGTTTTCAGAAGCTTTTCATTACAAGTTTCTAAGTAGATATCACCATACACGAGTAGAGATACTTCAACGAAAATGTAAGTACCTATTTTAACATTACTTTACTTGTCTACTTACTTTGTTTCTAGGGTATTGTGTGAGAGTTTATACATATAATTTAGTAGTTGATTTTATATTGTTGACGGCACGGTTGGCGCAGTAGTTGAGTGATTGGCTGCTGCGCTGCGGGTCACGGGTTCGATTCCCGTACGGAACAAATATTTGTATGACCTACAGATAGGTGTTCCGGGTCTGGGTGTCTTGTGTATGTTAGTTTACATGATTGTGAGTGCACCCACGATACAGCAGTAATTCCTAGTGTGGTGCGACGTTTAAAAAAAAAAAAAAATATGTGCGATTTTATTTTATTGTTGCTTGTTAGATGTCTGTGCAAATAGACATTGATTATGAGTTCACGGTACGTATGTAAATGTATCCCGTTTTAAGTGTAGTGCCTAACTATAGATGCTATTTATATGTATTACCTAACTATTAAATTATGAAATATTTATATATTGTTTTAGGTCTGCAGTAAAGAAGACTATTTATAAGGAGTTTTTGAACAAACGCACACAATCAGCTATATGGGAACACTTTTTGAGGGCTGAAAATGGGCAAAGTGTCCAATGTAAACATTGTCAAAAATTTTTGAAGACTCCTGGTGGTGCTACTGGAGCACTACATACACATATGCGTGCTAAACATATTGGCGAGATGTCACAAGAGCAAGATGCGCAAAGGGCAAGTACTTCATCGTGCTTTCAAGCAAGAAAAAGTTTAGAACCTCCATCGAAGAAAACTAAACTAACGGATTACTTTTCCACTGAGTATTCCTTGGACGTTATAGTGACTAGAATGGCAGCATTGGATGGCATCCCATTAAGCAAATTTTGTACTTCTGAAGATCTAAGGTATGTTTTCAAAAAATCTGGCTATGATCTACCGAAATCTCCTTCAACTATTACCAAAATTGTCCTGGAACAGAGTTGTGCCATAAAAAAACAATTAATAAATCAGTTTAAAGATATGAAGTCCCAAAAAAACGGTTTACTATAACGTTTGATGAATGGACCTCTACCCGGAACCGGAGGTATATGAATATAAATATTCATAATAAAGACCTAGAACCAGCTAAATATAAAAATTTAGGACTAGTAAGGATAAAGGGTTCAATGCCAGCTCACGTTGGAACTGTACTGTTAGAAAATCATCTAAATGACTTTTATTTGAAACTTGAAGATATAATTGCATTCACAACGGACGGAGCCAGTGTTATGGTTAAAATGGGCAAAAATTTTGATGGTCACCATCAGTTGTGTTTTGCTCACGGAATACAACTTGCAGTGCTGGACGTATTATATAAGACACGGAAAAGTACAACTACTGAACCAGAACTAGAAGATGAAGCTTCAGATACTGACACTGAAGAAATTGAAGAAAACGATGGCGGACTTTTCATAGAAGTACCTAGAGTTCTAGAACCAGAGTTTCTGTACAAAGATATTATAGTAAAAGTAAGAAAACTTGTTAAATCATTCAAAAAATCACCACTGAAGACCGATTTGTTGCAAAAATATTCTTTACAAGAGCATGGTAAAAGCCTCGATCTTATACTAGACTGCAAAACGCGATGGAACAGCTTATCAGATATGGTTGGACGATTTCTGAAATTGAAATCAAGTTTATTTAAGGCTTTATTAGACTTAAAATCAAATATAAGTTTCACAGACACAGAAATACAAGATCTACATAACATTCATCATAGTTTAGATATAATAAAAACTACAGTGTGTCGCCGTGACTCGAATTTGTTAGCAGCAGATGCTGCGCTTCAGTTTATGTTAAATAAGCTTGATGCTCAGTCCAATGGGCTCAGTGACAAGCTTGCTGTATCCCTTAGAAAAAGAATAAAAGAAAGGCGAACAAATGTGTCTGGTGTCTTGCAGTATTTGCATAATAATGAAGAATATTATAAAACCGAAGAAACAGAAACTTTTACAAAACCGACGTCGGATTATATTAGAACATATGTTGCAAACTTATTAGAAAGGCTCAAATTTACACCGCCTACAAGTACACAAATGAGTTTAGATTCCGAAGCAGATGACAATGATGCTAATGATGGTTGTGGCGACGAGTTGACTGTTGCACAGCAACTAGAAAAAGAAATACAGAAAACTATGTCTACAGTAAACAAATCTGGAGTAAACACAGATCTTGAATCCATCATCAGAGTTGAAATGTGTATCTACGATAGCACTGGCGGCGGTCGTGAAGTTTTCCTAACAGCAGCTTATAATTATTTACTATGTATAATGCCTACTAGTGTTGAAGCAGAACGGGCATTTTCTTCTGCCGGCTATCTTTGTTCTAAACTAAGAAGTTCCCTTGGTGACAGAACATTGCATTCGTTATCATTTATGAGATCATATTATCAAGAACAAAGATTGGAAAAATAACCATATTTTATATTGTTTCTTACTTTTAAACCATTTGTGCGTGGTACATGTTTTGTTTGAATTGTTGATTTTGAGTTTAATTTTAAAATTATCATTTTAATCTGTAATTTACTTTTAATTCCTTAATATTATAATTTTTTTCATTTGAAGTTGTTTGATTTTTTACTTCTAAAATACGTAATAAGCCCAGAATTTATCGTGCTTTAAAAAATCAAAACAGTTAAGTACGTAATTACGTAGTTACGTAATTGAAGCATCAAAATGCGTAACTAGTTACGTAATTAGCAAATCCGTAATTTTGGAAGCACTAATTGCAACGTTTGTACATTAGTAGACTTGGCCCCCAGGACTCGTCTGCTCCACCGGCCATCGGTTCTTCGACAAACATGGCCAGCCCACTGCCACTTCAGCTTGCTTACTCTGCAAGTTATGTCGGTAACTCCGGTTTTTTTTCAGGATAGTTTCATTCCTGATTTTATCCTTCAAAGAAACTCCGAGCTTAGACCGCTCCATAGCGCGCTAAGTGACCTAGACCGAGTTTAAATATTACTGGTTAAATCCATACTTCCATACTAATATTATAAATGTGAAAGTAACTCTGTCTGTCTGTCTGTACGTTACGTTTTCACGCCTTAACCGCTGAACCGATTGTCATGAAATTTGGCAGAGATATAGCCTGGGATATGGAGAAGGACATAGGCTACTTTTTTACGCGATAACCGACATCCACGTGGGCGGAGCCGCGGGCAAAAGCTAGTACTATATATATAGGCAAACTATAAGCTAAGTTACGAATATAAAATAATATATGATAAATTATTTTATTTCTGTAAGTAGGTTTGTACAAACACTTTTACATGTCAATCATATTTTAAACCTAGATGAGGTCGGCGTTTCGTATCTGACTACTCGGAGAAGAAAAGCCGAAACAAACTAAGAGGTCACGGTCTCTTTTAAAGTCCAGACATAATCTTGGTCAAATCATGTGACGACCAAGATTGGTGTGAATAGGCCTAGTTCCTAACAACACAATATAACATTTTCTTCTTTACAAATACAGGTGGAAGTATCCTACATGGAGATATACTGCGAACGAGTCCGAGATCTCCTCAATCCCAAGAACAAAGGAAACCTTAGGGTGCGTGAGCATCCAGCACTTGGACCCTACGTGGAGGACCTCAGCAAACTCGCTGTGACTTCATACCAGGACATATACGACCTCATTGATGAGGGCAACAAGGCTAGGTGAGGGATACTTTCCTTTTTCGTACTTGCTTTTGTTACTAGCCAGCATTTTTTCTGTGTGAAGAATGTTCTGTTTTGTGATCTGGCTTTTAGCGCCTGAATGACATTGACAGGGGGGCGTTCTTGGAAAACATTTATGAAATTGTCACAGAAATTGTACGGAAAAATAAGATGACGGCGTTACTATTTTGAGAACGCGCCAAAAGATCCTTGTAGCACTGTACTATCACGGTCACGGACATCAGACCACTTTGAAAACAAAATCCAGTGCACACGATGACCACTTCTGTTTGCCGCCCCTTTTTGCGACGACCAATAAAAAAAAAAACTTTTGTTTAAATAAATATCTCAGACTCTGTTACAATGATCACAGATGTCTGGCTACCTCGGCTGGTGTTTTAGGTTTTTTTTTTTTTTCATTTACAAAAACTGTGTGGTCAGCTAAAATCTTATGCTGCGATGCTATTGGTTGATGAGCGTAGGTAAGCGTTACTATAGCAATTAGCTGACCCCCTTTTGCTCAAATGGTTATATTTGATAATGGTTATATTTTTTTATAACAAATCGTATGATTGTCATATTTTTCTACTTTTGGATAGATTTCGTATAGGTATTAAAATAAAATATAAAATTCTATCGATTTGTATTCAAAAAAATCTCAACCATTTATGCAAAGGGTCAGCCTTTAGCACTTGGAACCGTGCATCTAGCTTCTGACGTTTCATAAGTGCCCATGTAGGTTTATGTGAAATAAAATATTTTGATTTTTGAGCTAATTGCTATAACTGACTGTACAGTCACGAGCATCAATATGTATAATTATACTTAGCGAAAAACAAAAGCAATTTTCATGGTGAATAACGATTGCATCTTTGAGATAAGAACTATTATTTAATCATATAAACTAAAATTATTATAAAGTAGGTCTTATCTTGTCTCAAAGTTGCAATCGTTATTCACCATGAAAATTGCTTTTGAATTTCGCTAAGTGTATATATATTGGTGCTCGTGACTGTACCTATATTTCGATAATAATTTAAAATGTGTCAAACACTATTTTAAGATGTCATACCGGCCATCATAGCGTGCTACAATAGTAAATACACTACGCTACTACTACGACTGATGCAATATAACATTTGACAGGACTGTGGCAGCCACGAACATGAACGAGACCTCGTCTCGTTCGCACGCTGTCTTCACCATATTCTTTACACAACAGAGGTCATGCCAGACCACCAACCTTATGTCGGAGAAGGTAAGACACATTATTAAGGTACTATTTGCAACCGAGCTGCCGACTGCAACTGCCTACAGCACGTGCAGTGTTTGGAAGCCATTTCATATAAATACATACAAACCAGTTGCCGATTGGATCCAATCCAGGCAGTTGCGGTCGGCAGCTAGGATCCAAATAGTACCTTTAGTCTTTCATAACTTTGATGACTTCTGTGTTTGGACATTAATGCTGATTCATCATCAAGTCATCTTGTGTAGAGTGGTTACTCCTTGGGAGATACGGTTTTTGATTTTATTCAGTATAGTTTTTCCAACAGCTCTTTTACAGATACCGTCAACTGTGGCATCTTTATTTTCCATGAGCAACTTTACCTATGAGTACTGTACTTAAATATCTCTCAATTACTCTAAATTACAAATAGTTAAATTTTCTAGTTTTGTATCATCGCTTTGATATTAAATGGCGGCAACAAAATTTTAGTACAAGTACAAGTACAGTACTCATGGGCTCATGGAAAGTAAAGATGCCACAGTTTACCGTAATTGAAATGATGATCTTTTATTCAGGTAAGAAGTTCCATTCATTTAACTACCTATAGTGAATAGTTCATTGAATAAAACCAACAACCGATCCCGCCCGATCTTCTCCATGTTTACTACGCTTTGGATAAGTATACATAGTGGCATTTTAGTCGTCTTACAAAGACAGCCCACTTCATGTATCCAATGACTACTAAATACACACACACATACACAACATTTAACAAAAAATACATTTAACTAAAAATCAAATGTTTCCAATTGAATTCTACACATCACTAGACCAAGTCAGCTGATCGGTGTCAATAAACTACACACGAAGAAACGGCGGTAACACGTTTGTTATAATTTAAATTTAATAAACTATCGAAATAAATAAAATATTAAGCATTTTCTAGTTAGTGCTTTTGAGCTGAAATTTTGTACAGAGATTCTGAACCAGATACACTCTTCACCCCGTTTGTATGGATATACCCTTTCCGTAACACGCTGTATATGTCAAAATTTGCTGATTATAAAATGTCAAATTGAAATAAATGCCTTGAGTTTATCATCTTTTCTCTTTCAGGTGTCCAAAATCTCGCTAGTGGACTTAGCAGGATCCGAGCGAGCGGACTCGACCGGCGCTAAAGGCACTCGTTTGAAGGAAGGAGCAAACATCAATAAATCCCTGACTACCCTCGGAAAAGTCATCTCCGCGCTCGCTGAGATTGTGAGTTGATTGTTATGTGTTTTGTTTTATTGGTGGTAGTAGAGTAGTCTTGTGTTAGAGGACAGTTCTTTAGAAAACATTGATTTCGTCATCATCCCTAGTAGCATTTTCCGTTGGCATTTAGTTGGGCCAACTTCAGAGGTATGTGGCCCAACCAAACGCCAACAAAAATGCTACTAGGGATTGAGTTACGTTTAGCTCGGTGACGACACAAAGAAAACACTTGTAGTGATATTTTTCCTGGCAATTCTACTTTTTTCTTTCGGAAATTATTGTTTTAAAATCGTAGTTTTTTTATGCTAACACGAATTTAAACACCTTAAATACGCGTTAGCATAAAAACCTCTAAATGTTTTCGAAGAATTGTCCAAAAAACGTAGATGAGATTGACCATTAATGAAGTTACGTTCTACTGAACGTAAACATAGACATACAACGACTTAGACATTTGTTTTAAAAATGTCATCACTATGACATTCTTAAAAAAATGTCTTTGAAATGACTGATATAGATGACAACGTAGCGTTAGAAAGTGATAAAACTAAGGGCTTTATCACATTGGCGATTTGCGAGCGTGATTCCAGCGAGGCGATTGTTCAACGCGCTCGCGTTGTGTGCGTCGCGAGCACGCCACGTGAACGCAATGTGTTCGCCGCGTATGCGGAACGAGAGCGATTGACGTGACTGTACAAGAGAGAGTGAGACAAGCGAGTGTACAATTTTATAAAAACGCGGCGATCATGTCGCGTAGTCGCGGCTACCTCGTTTCGCACCCGCGGCGAGCCCGCTGCGCTGGGTGCGTTGGGTGATGGATCTCGTTCTACATAGAGTAACTAAATGGTGCTAGATAACTTGTATGGTTGACGTATCTTCCACATAGTCGGCATTAGCTATACTAAAATAATAGAATAGCTAATGCCGCAAGTAAAGATCAGTCAGTCGGAAAGGTTGGTGCCGTATTATGACGTTTTAATGCCACCATGGTTCCAGTGCAAGAGGGTGACGGAGCTATACTTGGCCGATAGCACCATCCCTTTTTGAGACTGGATTGTTGGTCGCATTAAAAATAGGAATAGTTTATTTGTGAAACATAGGTAAATTACATACAAAGATCTTAAAAATTTAGTAGTGCGCTATTTGTCAAATTATTAAAAACGAAATTATAATTATAAATTTATTTTTTTATTTTTTTAGTACCTAATTATATTAACGCATGCATTCAAATTCAATTGTATTATAATTCAGAGTCAATTTCATTTCATGTCAAAATTTTAAGTCAATTCGATTCAAAAGATTATTGTTAATGTAAAGTATTAAAATTTATGTCAGCATTATAATTATAATTATAGAGATTTGTCATTAAGAAACTCATCTAGAGAATAATAACATCTTTCAAACAGTATCCCGTTAAATGTTTTTTTTTAATTACTTTTACAATGGCTTACATTTTATTTCATCGGGTATTTTAATAGATATGCTTGTGGAGCAACATCGAAGAAGCTTTTCTTCATTAGAGAGGTTTTACATTTCATATATTAGTACTTCATAATACGGCCCCCGGTGGCGGAACTATTTGGCTGATCAAAGGTAGCCAAAGTGTGCACAAAAGCCTTTTCAGCTAAATTCCAAGGTATTTAAATAAAGGACTTGGCTATCTTACTGGGTGTTGTGTTTAGATTACCTACTGTATATACCTATTACCTACTGTATATACCTATTACCTACATAGTTTTAAGAAAATAATTTCCAACGGATCGCAAGATTTTTGTAATTTTGATTGATTGATTGATGCTATTTTCTAGTTATTCAACTAAAGCACGGTGTGCACTAGTACGTTTGATTAAGCAAGTTTACTTTTGCAACCTACTTGCACCGTGTAGAGAGAGCTTTGTGAATCTATCCACACATATCTGGGTTTTTTTTTAAACTATGGAATCTCGGAGATGACCTTGAAAGGTCGTGACTCCTTAACCGGACTTTCCTGTGGCTGCCTTAAGCGAAACTTAAAGCCTCCAGCCAGGGCATAAAACTTATAAACTAAACGACTGCACGCTAAGGGCACCCCCTGTGAGTTACAAACCTCGGCTTAGGGCAGCGTCGGGGGAGGACAGCAAGAGACAGGCTGGATCAAATCAGGGTTATTATTATTATACGGGGAATTTAAAGCTACAGGCTCAGCTGCGGCGCGGGCTGTCGCTTCGTCGAGCAAGGGTCGGGACACACACACATCAGGGTTGGAAAGACTGGGCCTTATAGGGAAGTGAAAAAGTCAGTGTTCCAGTGCGAAAAAGATAGAGCTATACACTTATACCGGAGTATAGCGCCATCTCTTTCTCAATACGGCACCTTGACTCGGAACTTTACCGTGCAAGTCGGTGGTGCAAGTATATTGTGCCACTAAACATGCTAGTGGACCGTGCTTTATCCGTAGATGTATGCTAAACTAACAAAACATTCACGTTTGTTTTAATGCCCCGTATCTCCGTGGAAATTATAATATAGTCGGTGAGTTTGGTTTTTATAATAGAATACTAGGAGTGTGTGTGCACATTACTAATATTTTGTTAATCCGTTAGCGAGTGATCCTAGTGTGACGATAGGTAGACGTCGTGCCGGTCTATTTTGGAGAAATCTCACCGTGACAACTTAGGTGAAATGAGCTGTTATTTCATCTGATGAAATTGACACTAATAGTGATGGGCTGAAAATTCGATTTATGTTCGGTATTCGGCATATTCGGCAGGTTTACCGATATTCGTATTCGGCCGATTATTCGGCGAAAATTTCTAACATTCTACCGAATACTATTGTATTAAAAAGTTGCCTCTATAAACATTTATGAAGTAGCACAATTACATAATTGTATCCATATCAAGTGTCTCATATCATTTATTTTGCTATGTAAATGCATAGTAATAATCTTACATTGCTTCGATTAGAAGCAGTTATGGTCTAATAGAAGAAACAAAAGTTGTAGGTTTGTATTGTTTTAATCTTATAATTTATTCAACTTTCACATTAACACGTGTCAATGTTTTGATTCTAACTAGATGATGCTATAGCAGTTTAGGCCGTCCAGGGGTAGGGGCGACAGACTTGAATTTTTGAGATGCACGATAAAGCGCGCCAAATCCTGCTGAATATTCGGTTCGGTAAACTTTTTCAAAATCAAAATCAAAATATTTTATTTCACATAAACCTACATGGGCACATATGAAACGTCAGAAGCTAGGTGCACGGTTCGAATTAGTCGTTTCCTATGGAGAAGAGCCGGCAAGAAACTCCACGGTTATTCTTTTAAAAATAATTGTCTTTACAATATTATTAAATAACAGTGATAATAGGTATGGGAGGACAGTGTAGGCCTTTCAACAATTACCAGGTACTTAACAAAATAGAAAACCGCCAACAAATCTACACTCTACTAGGCTTACAACGTTCTCACATTCACAAAATATAAAATTTTAACCGAACATTCGGCCGTTTATTCGTATTCGGTAAAACCCGTATTCGGCCCATCACTAATTGACACTATTGACAGCTCATTTCAAGTTCACTTCACCTTACTTTTCACGGTGAGATTTTTATATAATAGATCGGCTCCACCCTAAAGGCGTATTACGCAATGACAATCCCAATTTTATTTTGACAATTCAATAATATCCATTGCGTTATATAATATTTCCTGTCGAGCATATGAATTGTTCAAACGTATGAAGCAATGGATTTTATTGTACACAATTTTCTTATAATTTTTTGTTGTTACGACCCAGTGGGAACACTCGCTGAAAATTAAGCTAAATATGCTTGTGCTAGGAGTAAGTTCACTGCATTGTGAGCTTTAAGCTCATGGCCTAAAAATTGCCTAACAAACGCCTTAGCCAATTGGCTATTGTTGCTTTTATTCAATACACATTTGGAAAATTTAAATTTCGAAAACCAATTTTGTTGTATTATTGGTTCACTTGCAATATTTGGCTTTTCGCCTAAGTTCAGATGATCGTGCGATGCTTTATGTGTATAATACAAAAGCATAAGCTTTAGTAAAAGCTCTGCAGGTTTTTTAAACTTGCCTCGTCGCACAATTGTCTGTACGTGGCCTAATGCTTAAGACTGCTTGATCTAAGTCAAGACACGTAACTTAGATCATGCCTTAACCGTATTAAAAGGTATCGGAAAATATTTGTGTCTTCCTCTCGTACTTTATTAGGCTGGTCTCGTGTATAAGTTCAGGATAGTAAAATATAATTATCCGAATCTTTACTAGATTTGAGGGGACTAATTCAGCCGCACTTCGGATACGTTTTCGTAGTCGTGAACCTAGAGCAAATACGCACGAAAACGTACGAATTATCTCGATCGGCCAAGTGCTGTGGGAATTTCCACACTGCCTGCTGTCACCGCCATTTGACGTCAGACATTTTGCGTCTTCGTGCGTAGAAAATACAAAATGGACATCGTATCCAATCTTCGGCTGGCCTTATACAGATATATTCCGATAGCTTCCTCCGCTTAGCTCATAACTGTGCTTTATAATAATAATTTTCTTCCAACAGGCGTCAAAGAGCAAGAAGTCGAAAAAGGCAGACTTCATTCCGTACCGTGACTCCGTGCTCACATGGCTGTTGCGAGAGAATCTCGGAGGGAACTCCAAGACGGCCATGATAGCTGCTATTTCGCCAGCTGATATCAACTTTGATGAGACTCTTAGTACTCTCAGGTAAGCCTGCATGATAATTATGTCATTTGTTAAAAAAATTGTTGTGTGATATTAAACCAAAGAAATGTATGTATAACATACTTATGATTACAATTGAAAGCAAAAAAATCTGGGTGTGGCTGTGTCGTGGACACGGCCGTGTGTTTTACGTGAATACGTGTACGTACAGATGTACTGGCGCTGTCGTTGATCCGCTCGGTCGCCTTCATCCTTTAACGTTCCCGGCACCGCTTCACGCTGTCATATTTTGTTTTATTGGTATCACTGGCTCTTGAGAAGCCTTTTCCAACCATACACTATAGGCCGTCATTGCATTATTTATATTAATTGTTTACTTTAACTCAATATATATTGACCATAACTATGTCATACTAATGTTTTATTTACGCAGTCAATAAATCTTGACGAGAGCTGACAATTGAAACTCAAACAAACGTCGTAGCTTCTCCGAGACAAAATTTATACTAAACGGAAATTATGTAACGAAATGGCGGCGCTTCCCCTTCCGCCGTAGGTTATTATAACGCGGAGCGTCTATGGTTTAATCTCGTCTAAAAGATACCACTCTCATCTATTAACCATCCACTCTCCAAATTACATCTCGACAATATTTCACAGCAAGTCTTGCAGTCATTAAGTTCTTTCCCCATTCAATTTCACAAACGCACAATCCTAAACACCCCTACGTCCTACAGATACGCCGACCGCGCCAAACAGATCGTGTGCAAGGCGGTCGTCAACGAGGATGCCAACGCGAAGCTTATCAGAGAACTCAAGGAGGAGATACTCAAGCTACGGGAACTACTCAAGGCAGAGGGCATCGAGGTTGAAGAAGGTAGGTCTTTGTGTTTGTGGGTTTGGCCAAGAGTTGCTTGTTGTTGTTGATCGGTGGATAAATTGACGAATGTAAGAAAAAAATATTGGGGTTGCGAGCTAGCGTAGAGATGGGTCAACGTTTACTGAAGGAATTTTCCAGACGATATATAATTTAATCTAGTGAGGAATGTTGCTGTAATTTTAGCTTCTTCTACTGGCAAGACCGCGTCATGATTGAGATAACTTGACATTGTAATATTCTGTATATACGTTTCTTTTGTAGTCGAGTTGATTGTTTTGTTTGTGGTAAAGATTGTATTTCTTGTCAGTTTATCTATCGACCTTCAAGACAGCTTATTCTCGGCTTTGACAGTGAGTTAGGATGTTTAGACGTCTTGTGTGATCGTTTTATAGCGAATAAGCCACGCCAGTGTTACAATTATCGCCACAATAACCATTGAATTAAGTCTCATATTCCTGATACTAAACCTTAATTCTGTTTCCAAAACCCACACGAACTAGGACCAGATGGTAAAGTCCTTTATGAAAAGAAACAAGAGCCCACCAGTAAGTAACAATGATAAAGAGGCTTGCGCATTTTTGCATCTGTACACCCCACCTGTACGCTTGGCCTCCATTTTGAATCGGGGTTGCCAGACACGAAAAAATATGCAAACTTTTTTGATACAATTTTCGGTCAATGATCTGGCAGCCTGACACTAAAAAGCAATTTATTTTGCACCTTGTCCAGCGCTTGTGGCGTTTGTAGGCATAAAATATATAGTATTATCACTTCACGAATGTTATATAAACTATGGTGTGGGTCATACCATAAATATATATGACAATATATATATAATTGCGCTTATCTATCACTATATTCTATTGGTGTTGGTCTGGAACACTATTGAACATGGTTATTTAAAGATAGAGTATGTATGTAGTACTTACTTGGTGTGCTGTTATGTATTTTACTGAGCATTTTATTTATCGTATATAAAATGTATTTATCAATAGAATATTATTATTCTATAATGCTCAGTCCCGCATTATGAAAACAATCGATTTTGATTGACCGACCAGATATTCGGTTTTTCATTCTCGGATAAAGTAACTCAACGTGTGGACTTATTATTGATACAACTGTTTCGTATTCGATTTGGCGATCTCTCAACAGAGAGCTAAACTCTTTACTGTTGTCCAACATCGATCCAACTTCTTCAATTGATTCAGTTTAGTCGACACATCTTCAAAATCGATTGTCTAATCGGGTGCGTATCAAACCGTCTGTTGGCGGCCATATCACAAACATTGGCATTGGAAGAGTATCTATGTTGGTTCAAAATTATCTTGGTCGCCAAACGGTTATTATATTATGAATATATTGCATTGCTACAATAAAAGCTTCTTAGCTTCAGAAGCCTTGCATGTTTTCCCATTATATTTGTGTCGGAATAGAATGATTTTGGTGTCAAATATTTATTTTGTGTAGTACCTATAATCACTTTTTAAATATTTTTATCGTAGACTCTTGTCTACACGTGTAATAGTTTGCACAATGTGAACAAACGTGATTTTGCACTATAACCCACTTAGTGCAATATTAAGGTTTTTTATGGAAAAATATATTATCCATAATTTAGTAAATAAACGTATCAAATTAAATTAGAAAACCGTAGATATCGACTTAAAAGTCTAAAATATTTAACCATTAATCAGATAAAGCATGCCTCAAAATTCCAACACAATCTTGGTATATTCAAGATCGTATCATTAGTATCATGGGTTTCCCATGATTTAAAGGTAATGTCCAGCATAACCAAGAACGCCTATGATTCTACGGTTAAGCAATCGTCAGAAATCGATCAGATGACAATATAGTGCAGTCTACAATTTCATAAATTAATGAGTAACAGCGAAAAAACATAAAAAGTATTAAAATGATTTGGTTTAAAAAGAATTATGCAGTCTTCCCCAAAGTCTACAAGTTTCTATATGTCTCTACAAAGCTAAAATTCCTTCCCATTATGATTATAACAGCAGAAGAGAACAACTCTTCGCCGCAACGCAAGAAGAGCGAGGCAGAGGTGCTGTCCCCGAAGTTGTCCCGAGCAGCCACGACTATTGCCGAAGAGGCCGTCGACCAGCTACAGGCTTCTGAGAAACTTATTGCTGGTAAGTTTGTTTATGGATACAGTTTGGAGATCATACTAAAACCTTGCTTTTGCTTTATAGTGATAATTATCTTTCATCGTTTCAAAAAGGAAATCAGCATGTCCTAATACCAAAAGACAGTAGCCTTATTTAGACTCCTCAAGTTAAGCTGTTTTCCGTTTCAGGAAAGGCTAAAGATATTCGACATTCAACTATTACAAAAAGGAAATATGACTCAAATTCCATAAATTTTTGGTATTTTTCTGTAGTTTCTGCATTATCACTTGTGAAAAATAACACACATATAAACTCACGCTGTGTGCTTGTTTGTATCTAGTCCAGATAGTCATTTTGACATTAACCAACTAAACTATAAAATGAAAGAAGTGAGTGTCGGACCACACACAATGAAGGGTTCGTATTGTACACAATGTAGTTTTGTACTTACAATATTGAGAGATTTACCATTTTAAGACCATAGACTTCTTAGTAATCTAAGTAAAGAACTATTCTGTATTTTTTTTTTCTTTTCAAAATTTTAGTATCAGTAGTTTCGGAATTAAGGGGGGAATGATAAATTTTCATCTACTTTCTTTAATAAATTTAAAACTATTTGTTTTAAAATTATAAAAAAATAAAAATAAAATATTCAAAATTCATCTATTTACGTTATACGTCCGTGTTTGGATCACAGATGTTCATATGTGTACCCAATTCCAACTTAATCAGTAGATTCGGAGCAATCCGGCTGTGAAAAAGAGAAGGACAGACACACGAGTGATCCTATAAGGGTTCCGCTTTTCTCTTTTGAGGTACGGAACCCTAATAACGTAATAGGCTCGTGGAAATGAATGCAGTAACGGAACGGAACGGAAGCTAGACATGGTCCATCAGAATGTTTCATTGATATGAAGTTATTTTAGACAAATCTATTAATTATTGAAAACTGTACTATTTTATTTCTTTTATTAAACCTATTGTAATTATATCTAATCATCTTTTTAAACAAATATATAGTCGAGTTTATTTTTATTTCGCTACACAATCACAAATCTATTTTTTACTTAAAAATTTATACACATTATACAACATTAGTTTTAGTTTATGCGAAACCCGAAACACGTGTTTAGTATTTTTATGTAAAGAATTTATGTACAAAATTTCAAAACTGTATCATGAAAAATAACAAAGTTATAAGCTTGTTATGTTACCTGGTTGTCCGTACAAAAACATGCTCACCACGCGGCGCACCCGCGCCGCCCGCGCCTTGCGTTCTTAATAATAATATTAATTTGGGAGTAGGTATCTAACCGTACGACGATTGTATTGCAATTAACTAGTGATAACATTTGCCATCACACTTGCAGGCTTTGGACTTTTTCGTAATGGTCAAGTACTTAGTGTCGGCCGGTGTCCAACTTGTAACCTTTTTTAATATTTTTGGGAAAATGAAATGAAATGAAATGAAATCGTTTATTCTGTAAATAGGATATCGGAATCACTTTTACACGTCATATAAAAAATATAAAAACAAGCTTGAGGAAGTCGAAAAAATATAACATGGTGTAAAAACGATTGGAATCGATTCAGCTACTTATTCTGAACAAACTATATTCAGGTTTTGCATATACTAAAAATAATTTTGTATATTACACACATTATAAAACTGATTTACATCCGTAAGGCGTCCTCGCAACACAAGGTCCAGTTGAAAACCAGCGTCAGGCACTAGTTGGCTGGCATGCATGCTGAACTGGGCCTATTTGGCGTAGCCGCGAGGCACACATTGCTATTTTAAGTTTTTTTCTGTCTTTTTTTGTTCTGTGTCTGTATTGTGTGCCTTAAACTGCGTCAAATAAATTTATTTTCTTTCTTTCTTCTTTTTCTGTCTTTCAGTATTGATAATATAATATCAAATTCATACACCTAACAATTTTCTATCGCCAACAGAACTAAACGAGACATGGGAAGAGAAGCTCAAGCGTACCGAACAGATCCGGGTACAGCGCGAGGCTGTGTTCGCGGAAATGGGTCTCGCGGTGAGGGAAGGAGGCGTCACTGTCGGCATCTACTCGCCCAAGAAGTCGCCCCATCTGGTTAACTTGAACGAGGATCCTAATCTGTCGGAGTGTCTCATCTATTATATTAAAAATGGTAAGAAAGCTGAAGCTACAAAAATAGCTAAAGCCATTGTAAAAACACTATACCCAAAGTCTCTAATTCAGATAATTTATGTAAACAAAGTAATGTCAAGAAATGTCACTGTCAAAATGACAGGACAGTGGTGCAAAACATTTTATCATATATTTTTTTGTAAATAATCATCTATGAAATTAAAGTTATAAGAACTATGCAAACAAAATACCGTTGCCAAACAATGTTTTATGTAGTGTGTCGGAGACGCGGCCTATGATCGTCATTATCAGCCCTTTTAAGTCCACTGCTAGACGTAGGCCTCCCAAAATCGATTTCCACTCGAAACAGTTTACAGCCGTTTTCATCCAAAATGTGGCTAGATATATGCTACATACAATATGAATCTATGAATGAGAGTTGTATTATAAGTGTTGTTGAAGATGTAAAAAATTTGAAAATGTTTAGATCTCCTGCATTGTTACCAGTATCATAAAATATTTTATACCAGAAAATCTCCTTTTTTAATAACTTTGTTTTAACCCGAAAATTTATAAAAATAATTACGGTATGATTATTATTTAATTATTATTTCTTAAATTCAGTACTTAAAAGAAATTGGAACCTTTTTTTTCGCCATTTTATGTGAATTACCATCACGAAGATATTTTTTTGATATGTTATCCCCTTTGTTTACATAAATTATCTGAATTTGAGACTTTGGGTATAAATAGTCAGAAAGGTTGTTTGCGGCTTAATATCCGCAGGGCTTACTTAGACATTCATCATCATCATCATAATTTTAGTCGAAAGACGTCCACTGCAGGACATAAGCCTCCCCCAATTGAGGGGGTTTGCCATAATCGCCACGCTTGGCAGGCGGGTTGGCGATCGTAGTATGGTGTTAAAAATGCATAGAGAATGCTGCTGCCCATTCTCTAGTAAGTCCCTTAGTCGCCTTTTACGACACCCACGATGGGAGGAAATGGAGTAGTGCTATTCTTTACGTCCGGCACCAGACGGTACTTAGACATTGTATTGTCATAAATATGTGACGGGGTGTTTCTATGTTTCTTTTTTTGTAATGGCATCTTTTAGGTCAACTTGGGACGCTGTTGTCTGCTTAACTGGACTTTTCTGTGAGTTTCCCAATAAATTAAAGTCTCCAGCCAGAGCATATACTTATAAACTAAGCGACTACAAGCTAAGGGCACCCCCTGTGGGGTTCGGACCTCGGCTTAGGGCGAAGCTGGGGGCTGGCAACAAGGAACAGGCTGGATCGGATTATGAAAAATCAGGGATCAAGGGTATTTCCTAGAAGACATCATATTTGAACTTTCTGGAACGAAATAATGACTCTAATGGTGTCTTGTCACCTTAAATCTTCGTGAGTTAACAGCTTGTCCAAGCAAGCAAAACTTTGAAATCATATTACTTTGCTAAGTCCCTTTTCAGGGCAATTCTGAACAAAAAACAAATAAAAATTATTTATCTGACGACTCCTCGAAGTACTTAATTATTATTTATTAACTTTTTCTCGCGGCTCCGCCCGCGTTTATGTCGGTTATTATATTTGCCTGTGTCCTTCTCCATATCCCAGGCTATATCTCTGCCAAATTTCATAACGATCGGTGCAGCGGTTTAAGCGTGAAAATGAGACAGACAGACAGAGTTACTTTCACATTTATAATATTAGTATAGATTTTTTTGTGAGTCAAAATCTAAAATATATTTCAATCCCCAGGCGTGACCCGTGTGGGTACTTCCGAGGCGAACGTCCCGCAAGACATCCAGCTGTCCGGCTCACACATCCTGAGCGAACACTGCATCTTCGAGAACACTGACGGCGTCATACTCCTCATCCCTCATCGAGACGCACTCATCTATGTTAATGGTCGAGAGGTAAGGAAACACGGTGATAAACATACTTTTCTAAAACATGCATGGAAATATTGTCATTATTTTCGAAAAAAGAACACGCGAAGTATCGAATTTACGGATAAAGAAAATCAAATCCATTGCAAGAGCGTTTTTTTAATTTGGAACATTAAAACGCTCCAGCAATGTTGTATGAAATGGCGTGCTGGGGTTAGTAAATACTCTTTGATTGGATCTCTTATCATTCTTGGCATACCAAAGTACTTCTCTTTGCTTAGCACAAATTGCGTTCACGTGGCTTTATAGCCATAAATGCGTTTGCCTTTTGGCACAGATGAAAAATAGAAAATTTGCGGCAAAGCTGAAAATTCGTATTGATTTGTTATTTACATACTTAATAAATATACATTTAGTTAAAATGAATTCCCACGGTGCAGAGAGTGAAATGGAGATTGATTGTACTCCACCAGATTTAAGATCAGAAGCCAAATCGGCAATGGAAACACTGCTTACAGCGAAGTCAAAAGAAAAATACATGAAAGTATGTCTTATTTCCTTGTTTTTTTTTTATAAAAGCACTATATATGCCTCGGCGGAAATGGCAATTGCCTGTCTCGTATTAGTGAAGTCCTCGCCTATGGCTCGGCCTTCATACTAAATACTCGACCTACAATTGCCTATTTCCCGGCCTTTGCAATAATGTACTATTGAAACTTAATAATAATATGCTGATCAAATGACCATTTGTAAGCTTTCCAGCCGCAGAAACTTGCCATAGTCAATACGTTCTTTATCGAAATACCTGTTGATTTTCAGTCTTAACAGATCCAGCCTAAAATCTATATTTTAGCAGTGAGCAGTGCAGTGGTGGCCTATTGGTAACGGTCCCGATTTACGAGTTTGTAGGTCATGGGTTCGTAGCCCAGCTAGGCCCTTTACTTTGTGTAAATACTTCGTCACCATTGCTCTCAAAACGGAGAAGGAAAACATCGTGAGGTAACCGGCATATCCTAGAACCAAAAATTCGAAGACTGTCGCACTGGGCCCTCGAAGAGAGGAGGCCTGTGTCCCCGCAGTGGGAACATTACAGGCTGATTATGCCTCTGACTTTTACATAATTGGAAGAGTACCAGGAGTTGCCAGTTAGTTATCCAGATTTCTTACTTTATGTAAGACAACCGAAGCTTTCAAAACTATGGTCACACAAAGACACGAAATAATTCATCATCATTTTTTTTTAACCAGCCAGAAATAGGGTCCCCGCAAAGCGTGGGCCCGTCGACTACTCATTATTATTGCTTGGAAACAAATTTAGACCCGCTTCGATGTTTAGGTCTTTCGATGTCCCTTTTAAATATCGGTGCGCCACGAATATAAATTGTTGCTTATTAAGTTATAATTTGAGTTGAGTATTTTGCTGTGCAATCAGTAATTTTGATTTAAATTCGGTTTATTTTTGGATACAAAAAAGTTTTTTTTTAGATTTGTGTTTAAATACTATCCTTATTTTAATAAGAATGGTCCATTGTTCCACACTAGACTGCTGTGATATCAGGTAATCCTTCGGAGAATCCACGAGAAACACCGTTGTTAGTTAACCACGTCCTAAGGGACGTGGTTAACTGACAACGGTGTTTGTCTATTTGTGTCTGTCTTCTTGTTTGTCACTTTGCCTTTTTTCCCAGCTCACCGAACCAGTGATCCTGAAATCCGGCTCCCGCGTGATCCTGGGCAAGAACCACGTGTTCCGCTTCACGCACCCCGGACAGCCGCGAGAGGAACCCATCAACAAGGAGAACAAAGAACTCACCGACACTGCCAGCAATGCTGAGAACGACTGTAAGTTTTATGGGTTTTATTCAGGGCCTCAAGTCTGCTATTACAATAGTGTCAGAATGGTCTCTTCATTGTGAGTTTTTGACAGATTTGCCATACAAACACTGTCGAATACTCACAATGGCGAGACCATTCTGGCCCTGGTTTATTTAAGAGTATAATGATAATTTCGGGATTTGCGAAGTAACACAATGATTTCTAAATTCAACAGTGCATTGATTGCACTCATAATATTGTATTGTGGAAGAGAACAGTTCCACCTAATCAAAATACAAATGATGAAATAAAAAACCGGCTGTGCGTGTTGGACCACACACAATGAAGGGTTCCGTAGTTAGGATGAATTTATCCCAATAACAAATTTAATAATTGTAGTTGAAAAACATAATGTGTGGAAGAACATTTTTTTCAACTGTAAATGCTAGTTGGTTGACTATTACCCGGTAGCTTGTAAAGCCTACTTAGCTGTGATAGTTTTCCTTTTAACTTCATTATGAGTATACTTAATGAGGAGCTGCGATTTTTTTCACATATCCAAATACAACCGTTTACCTTGCGGAGGCGGGGGGGGGGGATACTTGACTCTAACAAAAATTAGCAATTTAAAGCTAAATATTACGCAAACGGATCCCTGAATCGCGGCTTAGCTCATTGGCTCTTTACTAAGAGCCAATGAGCTAAGCTGCGATTCAGGGGGAGTTTTTCTTGTCTGTACTAGTAAGCTGTAATTTGACTTTGGTATACATATTAATCACCCCGACAAAGTGGTAAAATAAAAACATAGTATTTTTGTAGGGTAAGTGGAAGTGTTTTTTTTTTTTCTATGTCCGATGATATTTTTTTTTTCTTGTCTGTTCCATGGTGCGGATGGATCGTTGGATAGGCCGTTAAAAATATTGCGGGTCTATGAAATCCATTTTTCGATTCAGGGTTCCGTTTGCGTAATATTAAGATAAAGTGCTGATTTTTCTTTGAGTCAAGAGCCAGCTAATTGGTTGCTTTTGGGTATGTGAAAAAATTCACGGCAGTAGTTAATATATTATAACGAAGTTGAAAGGAACACTATCGCAGTTACATAAGTAGGCTATACAAGTTAACGAGTAATAGTCGACCAACTTAAATTTGCAGTTGAAATGTATGGGAGAACATATATTTCAACTACAATGTTAAGTTTGTTTTCGGGATAAATTCGTCCCAACTACGGAACCCTCCATTGTGCTTGGTCCGATATTGGACAAAAATGTTTGACCGGTGGCATTTCCCTAACCTATAACATTTCCCCCAGCCGGCAGTACCGACGCGGACGGTAAGAACGTAGACTGGGACTACGCGCAGTGCGAACTGCTGGAGAAGCAGGGCATCGACCTGAAGGCCGAAATGCAGAAGAGACTGCTGGCTCTGGAGGAGCAGTTCCGTAGAGAGAAGGAGCATGCGGACCAGCAGTTTGAGGAACAGCGCAAGGTGAGAAACATATACGGATTAAAAATGTCTTATGAAGGATTAACTTGATGTGATAGCCTTACCTTCTCACAAATCCATACTAATATTATAAATGTGTAAGTAACTTTCTGTCTGTCTGTGTGTCTGTATCTTACGTTTTCACGTCTAAACCGCTGAACCAATCGTTATGAAATTTGGCAGAGATAGCCTGGGATATGGAGAAGGACATAGGCTACTTTTTTACGCGATAACCGATATCTACGCGGGCGGAGCGCGGGCAAAAGCTAGTATACAATAAGTTACCTGAACATATAAGATCCACAAAAGCACTGTGCATATTTAAATGTAGACTTAAGAAATTACACTCAGAAAAAAAATTGTATTAAAAAGTTTATGGAAGATAAGAAGCTAAAATAAACACAAATCTCATGCATGAAATAATTTAATTAATATCTTACTATACACAGTAATTGAAAAAAAAAAAAAAAAAAAACCTTCCAGGACTGGATTACTGACATCATAAGCGACAACTTTCGTTCTATGACTTTTTACAAAACATAATACATTTACCAAAAACAAACCTTCAAGATTTCGTTGTTCTATACAATAAGAGCCTGTCCAGATAGCGCGTTTTACGCGCGAGCTACCTCGTGCGTAGTCTATCGCGCTTTCCCGAGATACTAGAACTACATACATCCAGGGGCGTTCCTTTCATTAAAGCCGAAAAGCCCGGCTTTCAATCAAAAGTGAGCCTATTAATAAAAAAACTACACCTGTAAACAAACTCAATGTCGCAAGAATTGATACGAATAATAACATTAAACTCTCCGCGTAGTACCGGCCACAAGAATAAAAACGGTAAACGTGGTACCGGCCGCGGCCCCGCGCTAGATACGTACTACGATGCAACGTTGCCAGAGTTACATACTCAAGGAATAATATTTAAATTCATCGCCTCTTTCATCATGCACCGTTGCCAAACTAACTCCGATGCCGCAGTTGCGATCTCGCTCTAACGTTATAGCGCTAAGCAGGAGGCGAGATCGTATCGATGAATGAAGTATAGCTTTCTCGCTCACACAAGGTGGCTTCAAATCGGGCTTCTAACTTCTCATTTTTTCGCAAAGAAATGTGTTAACGTCCTTGATATGATAGTATGTACTCATTTTGCAAATGTTCGAATTTTTAAGCCCGGCTTTTGACTTTTTATGAATGAAACGAATCGTAGTAGGAGGTGGTAGGATTGTAGATCCTGAGTATGTGTGCGCGAGTCGCTGCGCAAAGCGTGAATTTGCATGATGTAATTTCAAATTAATTGTTTTGAGCGGTTACTGACGCCGTTTATGTTTTGATTTTTTAAAATTTTCTGTGAGTTTGTGTTGTGATTAGTTTTTGCTGTAATTAATTACCTTGTTTTTGAAGTGATGAAAAAGTTTCTTATAATTAAAATGAATTCGGAAACGCATGTAATTGTTCCTTGTGAAGGATTAAAGTGTGTATTGGTGTGAAATCGTTACTTGGAAAAAGGTAAATACTTTGAGTTTTACAGACAAATATAATCTCGCTGAATACATTATGCGTGTCGAACACAATCGCGATGTTTTTCAAAGATTAGGTTGATGTTGTGTGTCATTTAGCACTTTAAGAACTTCCTTTCCGAGGTCACAATGAGTTTAAAACCTCATTCAATAGAGGTAATTTCTTAGGGCTTGTATCTTTGCTTTCTTTATACGACCTAGTCTTAGAGAAACATGCAGCAACAAGATGGCAACAAACCGGAGCCCAGTTACTTATCAAACGAATTAAATGTAAGCAATGTGTAGTTAGAAATCACAAATCAATCAATTATTTGTGCGCCATCTAGTAGCCGTATTGTAATATTTTTCCCATAACAACTGTTGCGAATTTGCGAGCGTTTGAAATATGAATTATTACGACTCGAAGAGCTCTGTTGTGCCAATAATGATAATAGATGGCTCATGTATCATATTTTACACGATACTGATAACTTGTACATAAAATAGTTGTGATTTTCTAAAGGATTACCAGTAGGTACTCTTCGTATTTAAAATTTACCTATATTTATGCATAACATCACGCCTGTATTCCCCGGAGGGTTAAGCAGAGGTATGCCTACCTAGCTACACCCACATTTTTCCAGTCATGTTTTGTTGTTAATTCATATTTAAATATTTAGGTCTATATCTATACCTTATCTAGCAACTAATACCACTGATATTTGTTTCATCTTTGTTGAAAAACATACATAGTGGTATTAGTTTTGGAACAAAAGAATAAATCGCAATTACTTACAATTATGAAAAACGAATATTAGTCAGTTCTTTAACGGCTCAGTCGGTAGGCGCCACTTTGCCAGGCGATAGGGTAGGATGTGTTTTATTTTATCCAAAATATATATTGGCTTGCCCTAATTTTGACCCCTAGGCACGCCACTGCATACATCCCGTCCAGATGCTCTTGCACGTTTCCTTAGTCGCGCGAAAAACACGTGCAACGCGCCGGACTCTCGACTCTCGAGTCCACGGCGAGTGGACGTACTTTTCTCGAAATGGAGCGTGATACTGAACTTTTTATCGACAAAGTTGAAATAATTCATCGAACGATGTTATCGACATCCGAAAGTAGTTAAAAACTTTTCACTGTGTTCCCCGCGCTTTGGGTATAATGTTATAAACATGCTATGCGTCATGCTGTAACCTAGAATTGGATGCATATTCAATTTTAGATTTTCTCTTTGTTAACCACGTTTCCATCGACGGTATGCAAACCACAACCGCTTTATCTGGCTCCATGTTAATAACTGGCTGAATTCCTTCCATTACACGCGCGCGTAGAAACGCGCGTAAAACGCGGTATCTGGACGCAATATAAATGGAAGCGCCCGAGTGGACTCGCGCGCAGATCGCCTCATCTGGACGGGCTCTTAGAGCGTTGAATTTAAATATTTTTATTTTTGTAAGAAAGTCTGATGAATTATTAAAAGTCATAGAACAAAAGTTGTTGTTTATTATGTTAATATAGTCCTGAGAGGTTGTTAGTATTTAACCAATTAATAAAATATAAAAAATAAAAAAATATTTTAGTTATTAAAATGAGATTAATTGCTTTAAATTAAATATATGTTAAAAAATAGTATTGTTATGTAAAAGTAGTAATAATGAATGTTGTGATATTGATATACATATAGTAGGTATGCAATTTATAATGTTAACTTGAAGTATTTAACCTACTTAGCTATAAGTTAATTGTAATAATACTTGCTGCACCCTAACAGGGTCATGTACTCTTAAGTTATAGTCTAGCCTATAACTAAGTGTACAATAAGCAAATAAATAAATAATTGAAATGAGAATGACAAGGGTAGGTAGTATTTATCAAGCGTTTATACGTACATGCTTGTTATGAGCTACGTCTTTCTGTGTGGTACAGTCGAGCTACAGAACCGACTTGGATGCATTTGGAAAATATTTTGGTACTTGGACCAAAATCAAACTTTGCATTTCGTCCCTAAAAATAAATCAAAGCACGAGGGTACCACCGCGGGCACAGTTAGATTTTCTACAAGTCCCTTTCTGAATTCAGGCTTCTCTTTTATCATACCATTGTTGATAACCAAATCATATAATCACGCTCGTATACCCAAAAGGGTGCACAGGTGTCTATTTCTGATAATCTGCTTAAGCAGTAATCCAACCGTTTTATTTGAGTCTTCATTCAACGTTGCTTATTCTAGAACTACGAAGCCCGTATCGACGCGCTTCAGCGTCAGGTTGAGGAGCAAAGCGTCACCATGTCCATGTACAGCTCATACACCCCTGAAGACTTCCATAACGATGAGGACATATTCGGTGAGTGTTGTTGTTCACTATGATGGTATGCAGAGCCGAGCTTCCCTTAGGCAATTTACAACGTTATTTATTTATTAATATGCACAATAAAGGTACAAAGGCGGACTCAATGGCTACCATTTGTCTTAGAGATCTGCTACAACTATAGTGGGTTGCTATTTTTGAGCACAAAGTTGACTTCGAACGAAACAGTACTCCAACTTTACAACTACTTCAAAGTTCTTATTCTGTCTTTACTCTGACGGTTATTGTGGACAGTAAAGGCCAGCGTACATCGGTGGACGCACCAACGTAAATTCGTATTTAATGGTAACAAGATATAGATTCCAAAGCTCAGAGACCAATCACGGAGCATCACAGGAGATTTCACTCTGGGGTATTGAAGAGTGCGCTGGAGGATACCGCGGCGGGATGCGACGAAATGCAGCGGGATGCGAAGGCATGTGATGGTAAACGCTAGCATATGATCGCGGGATCGATGATATATATTATTTATATGATCGCATGTACCTGTTCGTCGTCTGCGAAAATCGATAGTAACATCAAATCCAGCTTTTACAAAAAAACCAACATAACTAACTCGTTCAGAAGCAACTTTTCGTCTACGTTACGTAGTCGCTAAGCAAGCTCGAGGGGCCACAGAGCACACCACTTGGCATACTGTGGCATGCCGAGGTGTATACACCGTGGCATTTTAATCGTCTTACAACGACAGCCCACTTCATGGATCCAATGACTACTAATCATTAATAATAAAAAAAATAACATTTCAATGATAAAAAAAATTAAATATTTTTGACGCATGACGTGCTTGAAATACCCTGTTACGAGCGCAGTCTGAGCCTTGTGTTCCAAGGGCGGCGAGGAATGGAGCGGCGACATCTTTATCAGAGTTTATTCCCCCTAACGCGAAAATGTGTTTCTTACTATTCCAACTTAAACTTAATCTAAATCTCAATCATTCTTTATTTAATCGCGCCTAGAGGTATTTTATGTCGGCTACATTGAGTGGATCACTTTTGTAAGACGACTAAAATGTCACGGTGTATATGCAGTAGTGCGCCGGTGGGCTTTGGCAGCATCACAACTCATCAGTGCTGGCGGTGCATCCTCGAGCCCGTCCCCGCCCCGCCCTGTGTGCGCTGGCCTTAACTCAGCAGTCAGCCTAATTTAGTTGTGTATAACCTGTCACGGTTATTATCGCAGACAATTTTGTAGCTCAAAGTACACTTTGTCTTATAATTTTTTTGCTTATCCAAATGATAATCAAGAATCTTTTATTCAAATTGAGTTGCTATGTTTCTTAACAATGTAACTCTGTTGTGTAGTAAACCCGCTATTCGAGACAGAATGCTGGTCGGCCCGCGAGGTGGGTCTGGCCGCGTGGGCGTTCCGCAAGTGGAAGTACCATCAATTCACCTCGCTGAGAGACGACCTCTGGGGCAACGCTATCTTCCTCAAGGTAAGCTCATAATAACCTTTAGTGTATGTTCTGTGCTGAATGAAGGCATCATTACAGACCACTTATTTTTATGTCAGAGATTTATTCTCTGACTGAACTGAAAAGTTCTCAAATCAATCTCAATCTGCCTAGCCTTTTCCCAACGATGTTGGGGTCGGCTTCCAGTCTAAACAGTTGCAGCTGACTACCACCGACTGCCTATCTGACCTACATAACCCAGTAGCCGGGTAATACAATACCCCTTGGTAAGACTGGTTGTCAGACTTTCGGGCTTCTGACGACCCGTAACGACTGTCAAAGATCCACGAATGACAGCCGGGACCAGCGGCTTAATGTGCTTTCCGGGGCACGGAGGAGTCTCGTTATGTAAAGATGGCCAACCATCCAACCAACCCCGGCAAGCGTAACTTAACTAGATGGATCGACACAAGCGACTCAAAAGCTCTAAACACTTCAAATAAAAAACGAATACATTCACAATACATTATTTCCAAAACGTACAAATCATCATCTTACTCTCACCCCCACAGGAAGCCAACGCAATCTCCGTAGAACTGCGCAAGAAGGTTCAGTTCCAATTCACTCTCCTAACGGACACGCCCTACTCGCCTCTCCCCGCCGAGCTCGCCCCTCGCGACGACGCGGACGACGAGTATCGCCCCTCGGCCCCCACTGTCGTGGCCGTGGAGGTCACTGACACTAAGAACGGAGCTACACATTATTGGACTCTTGAGAAGTTACGGTAAGTGGAGGGAAATGGTGGGGGATATGAATAATTATGAGGAATTTCATAGAAGTAGGAATAGAATTAGGGATTGTTCTTCATTAGCATAGACATTACGTGTGAGGTATTGTATTGAGTGATGTAGATTAGGGTCAGATGTCCAACAATGAAACAGTGGTACACAATAAAACACTGTGATATCGCGTAAGGACACTCTCGAGAACCCCCCGCCCTACACCAGTTTGCAACGGCGCTGCGTCGGAGAAGACGTGTCTGCGGAGCTTTTTTTACTTTTTCGACAAAAATGTAAGTTTTTTCAGTATTCTTCATAGATTTTTCATTTAATTATGGTTCAAAATTTCATATTTGTCATGATTACCTAGCATAGAACATATTTCGTAGATTAACGTGGAATAGATCATATGTTAAAGTGTTACAATTTTGTGGATTTTTTTTTGAGGTTAGTAAAATAAACCGTAGGTAGTCAACAATGAAACAGTTGCACAGTGGACACAATGAAACATTGTTTCATTGTGTACTATCTTGTTTCATTGTGTACCATATAAAATTTTGTGGCTAGAAATTAATCTTAACATTTGATATTTGTTCTTCTTTTAAGATGGCGCGTACGGTCTAAAAAGAAAGAAAGGCGATCATTTAGGGGAAAATATGCTTCGAGCTATTCTAATGCACAGAAGAGGAAAGAGCTTGAGAAAAGCTGCACAAGAGTGCAATGTATATTATCCTACGCTGTTTCGATACATTAAAAAATATAAGGATACGGATGATGCATCTTTACCAAGTAAAAAATTGACTCCCAACTATGAAGTTAACCAAATATTTACAGACGAGCAGGAAACGGCACTTAGAGAATACATAGAATAATGTGCGTTAAAATTTTACGGTTTAAGCTCCAGGGATGTGCGCCGTGTTGGTTACCAAATGGCGCAAGTTAATAATATTAAATGTCGTGTTAGTTGGGAAAAAGAACAAATGGCAGGTATTGAATGGCTTCGGTCTTACAAATCAAGGCATCCAGAATTAACTCTAAAGAAACCTGAAGCATGTAGCATGGCGCGTGCCACCGCATTCAATAAAGAAACTATCAGATCTTTCTTTGATAACCTGAAAAATGTCATGGAGCGTCATCCTTCCTTTGAAAACGGTTGTAGAATCTACAACTTAGACGAAACTGCCACAACAACCGTGCAAAAGCCTCAAAAAGTTATGGCGCCCAAAGGCAAACACAATATTTGTAAGATAACTAGCGGCGAACGGGGTACATTAGTAACAACATGTGCAATTGTATGTGCATCAGGACAAGCGTTGCCTCCAGCTCTTGTTTTTCCGAGGATTTTTTTTAAAGATCATATGATGAATGGCGCTCCACCAGGATCTCTTGGACTTGCAGCTCCAACCGGGTGGATGAATGCGGAGCTGTTTGTAAAAGTTATGGAGAATTTTATTAAACACACGTCTGCGAGCCCAGAAAACCCTGCTCTAATTATAATGGACAAATACCACGAATCCCACATCAGTATTAAAGCCTTAGATTTAGCTAAACAAGCTGGAGTAACAGTGCTTACACTGCATCCACATACGACTGCAAAGATGCAGCCTCTTGATTTGGGCTTAAATGCCCCCTTAACTAGAGTTTAATTAAGGAGTGCCATAAATATAACATAAATATAACAAATTTATACATTTTGATGTAAAAAAAAGTTTTTTTTTAATTCTAAGGCGTTATCTTAATCGTTATCACCTATTATAGGTAACCTGAAGAGTCTGATTAAAGTTAAATTAAGAATTAAACGGTTTTTGATTGAACTCAAGCATTTTTTGTCATTCACCTACTCCATGAATTACACAAAATATGAGACGGACACTATTAGTTATTATGTTTCATTGTGTAATTTATGGTGTTTCATTGTGTACACCATGGTGGACACAATGAAACATTTCCAATTTTTTTGTTTTTATTGTTTTGCTGATTGATTACACATTAATTAAAAAGATTTTAAATGACATTCGATACCCAATAAAATTGTTTATATATCTGTAAAAAATTAGACTTCTATCTGTAAAAACAAAAGATGTACGAGACTTTGAATTTTTTGTGTTTCATTGTTGGACACCTGACCCTATGTGAAAAAAAAAAAAAAAAAAAAAACGGTGTTTGAATATAGAATCGTGTAACTGGCAGTTAACAGAGATAGGTAAATTAAATAAAACTTTTTAATTCAAGCTTTGGAATCCATAGAATGTTAGTACAGAAACACTTATGAAACTAGTGTTAATCGTAAAAAAATTTGTAAATACAATTTTCCTAATGAGGGTATTAACCCAGTGCTAGACGTAACGCGTGTCCAGCCTATCCGCAATGACAGCCAGGATGCTGTAATTAAATAAATGGGGATCAAACAAAAATTATAGATAGGTCTAAAGAAGTGTCATATAAAGTATAACAACATAATGATCAGATAAGTAGAGTAGATTTAAGGATTTTAACATCAGTGTCCTGAGAGATTATTTATAATATTTGGGGGGGGGGGATAACATCGTAGTTGTAAGTACTTGACACTTCTTTATTTTGACACAAATATTTGTTTTTAATTTTGACATTCCAGAATATACTTAGGTCTATTACAATCATTTATGTATTATTCTCGTAACTATTATTATTACTTATTTTAAGTTTCATATTATTATTTTCTTGTAAAAAAAAAAAAATATGTATGACTTCACATTCATTATTTCGTTGATTTTATTGCATTATGTTTTTTGGTCTTTACGTCCGAATATTTTATTCCTCGAGAGTTGAATATAAACCTGTTTTGCTGGTGCCGTGTTGAGAATTTTCTTTTGTAATTGTATATAAGGTTGGTTATGTATCTGTACTATAGACATTGTATATTAATAGACTGGGTGGGTAAGTACACTTTCTTTTAATAGGACTAAATGTATAGTTGCAATGTCTATCCCATTTCTAATAGCGCTTGTTTTATTTGCGGCTTTATTCTTTTAATTTCTCATTTTAACGAGCTATTTATATTGTAATGATAGTTTCCCTCATTTTAAGAAATCATTACGTTAGCAAATGAAAAGAATTCATTAAGTACATATTTTTGTCATACATTTTTGCTTAGTAAAAGCGAACTAATCAATACTCTTCTTAAACCTTATTTTGATCCTTTCACCTTATAAAATCCTGAATGATGAAGTTCTGATCATTTGCTCGATCAAAATGAGAGGGCATGCCTACTCCTTACGAGATTAGCGTAGAAGGACCAATATTTTTTATCTTTATAAATATAGAAAAATGTGTTAGAATTTTCTAGTTTTTTTATTATTTAGATACCGTTTATATAAACAATGTTCTGAGAAAGGCTTCATGAGGATTTGGTCCTCATATACCAGAGAGGCATATCCTCTCAAACAACCCAGATAGGTCCAACGGATAGGTCGGGTAGGGCAGCGGCGGGCTACATGGCTGTATTGTCCGTAGCCATCGGCTGGAGCTCATGCGTCAGATATACAACATGAACGAGAGCGCATGCGCAGAGGATGACGCAGCGCCGCCAATGGTGCTGGCCCCGCCGCCACTGCCGGCCATTCCCGGCCACACGCTGGGCCAGGCTGGCCAGGCCCCACCCGCCGACATACTGCACTGTATATCTGCGTGCGCGCAGCAGACGCGCCTTTCGCTAGCCAACCTGCTGCCCTCCAGGTTTGTGATCGCCGACCTGCGCCTTGCTTAAGCCCTTATTCACGTCGAGATTATTAATAGCGATTTAGCTGTATAAATTGATCTATCCGTACGTTCTCACAGCTTAATAAAACTGTTTAATGTTATAAATTGACAGAAGTTTGTTCTGAAAAAAAAAAAAAAAAATATAATATATATATATAAGTAAAGAAAATATGGTATTTTCATCGAAAATTCAAATCTTTATTTACTATTCTTGAACTACCCTTCATAGTAGGTTTGTCCAGTTAAATCGCTAAATTCAATCAAGATGTTTCGGGCTTCAAAGACAGACAGACCAGGGACGCAGAGCTTAGGGCTGACTAGGTTGCGCACGGAGGACGCCTGTGCCATAGCAGTGTTGTTGCACAGGACTTACGTGTGCCATGCACTGTCAGCTTGCAACATGTACATATAGACACACAAACAGATGGACTCTGGCAGTAGAATTGAGAAATATGTGTATTTTCGACGTAAATTGTACAATATTTACAAGGCTTACAAAGCTTCCCACTTATGTGTATTTATAATATAGTTGCTGCAGATTATGAGCGTGTGTTTAGTTTCTTTTGGTCATTGACATAAGGTTCAAATTTTAATGATTAATTTTATAAGTTAATTGCAGCAACTATGTTGAGAGATTATTATGATAACTTTACGTTTATCATCACGAAAGTAGTTTTATTTTGCGACTCCACGCTTCTCATGTAGCTTGGATTCAATGTGAAAGATAGTAGGTATAGCGCCTTTGTCACGCAAATAGGCTACAGTCCGGCCGTTGAGAGACTGCGTTTCTGACATCAGTCAATTGGACAATTTCTAGTAACTATAAGGATCAAATTCGCAAAATAAATATTTAGTTTCAAACTGACAGGTGTAAAGAACGCTTTCTCTCGACGGTCGGACAGTTGACAGTTTTTGAGAAACCAATTAGTAATGTTGCTCGTGGTTTATTTTCCTCAAAATATGAATATTTCAGCGGAATATAAACATTTACCAGTGTACGACTAAACGCCGACAGACACTATGCCGACAGACTGAACACCGACAAGACTTTACTTCGACGGAACTCTTCGCCGACAGGACACTTCACCGACAGGACTCTTCGCCGACAAGACTCTTCGCCGACAGGACTCTTCGCCGACAGTATCTGATTATCGGAGATAAGTTGCGTCGCTGATGAGCCCATAGGTTACGTTAGAACTGTGACCAACCACGCGTGAGCCGAGCGAGCGGTGCCGCGGTATCGGCCAGCGAACGCTACTTCCATTTTCTAATTAGTCGCTAATGAGCCCTGTCGGCGCAGAGTCCTGTCGGCGAAGTGTTCTGTCGGCGAACAGTCCCGTCGAAGTAAAGTCTTGTCGGCGTAAAGAATAAATTGCGTGGACAGAGATTTTCATCACCTGAAGAAGCTGTGGACGCCTACAAAACGGCCATTTTGGAGACCCCAACTTCCGAATGGAATGGTTGCTTCAATGATTGGTTCCATCGTATGGAAAAATGAGTCAAATTTCGCGGAGAATACTTCGAAAAGCAATAAATACATTTTTAAATAGTAATATTGTGTCTCTTCCTTGATTTCCGAAATTTCAGTCTGTTGGCGTAGTGTCTGTCGGCGTTTAGTCGTACACTCAGCATTTACAGACAGTTGAGTTTTCATATTTTTCAAAGTCAAATCATTTATTTCAAATAGGCAAATATATGGCACTTCTGAACGTCAAAATATTAGCTCAGACCCATTCTACAAATCAAAATTCATAAGGTATTTTTCTTACTGTCAACTGAACTTGCCTATTATACTTAGAGTGAAGCTTCACGAAACATTTGCGCAGTGTAAATTACGGGACTCTCTTCAAATCAATTTGTAAAACGTTTGAGTGCGCAAAGAACGTTTTTTGCGCAAATAATGCGAGTCTAGCCTCCCGCTAAGTATCAAACATGAGTATTATATGATCCAAATGTATCTTAGTAGAACTTAATTACCATTCCTTTGTGTATTTAAATGTGTTAAAGATATCACCAAATGTGGAAATAGATTACTTGCCGCCTTTCTATGTAAGAAAATAATCTGTTAAAATAACGATTGACCGAAGACTGCAGCTTTTTATTTAACTACTAGCTTCTGTCCGCGACTTCGTCCGCGTGAAAAATCTCGTTTTAACATAAAATGCATCCTATGACACTCGGAAATATTGTAGCTTCCCATCAGTAGTTCCGAAGATTACCCTTACATACAAACTCACAAATTTTACCTTTTTATAATATTAGTGTAGATATACAGGTTCATTGGTAAAATACTGTAATACTAACATTATACACAACAACTTTTGTTCCTTTAATATAATTCATCAGATTTATAAAATATATCATACAAAAATAAAATGATTTATATACAACGCTCTAAATGTTACGAACTCTACGCGTAGCAAAACTAACTGCCGTGTCTTATGAGTGGCAGTGCACGGGGGGCGCAGGTAACAACGAAATCTTGAAGGTTTGTTTTTGGTAAATGTATTATGTTTGGTAAAAAGTTATATAACAAAAGTTGTTGTGTATAACGTTAGTAATTCAGTCCTGCAATGTCGTTAGTGTTTAACCAATACCCTGTATAGACGGTGTAATTGTAATAACTGAAAAACCTCATAAGAGGTCACTGTACTCATTATTCTGGACCACTTTTTATTGTTATTACCTGTTGTGGTATAGTAATTTTATTATGGGTACATCGTCTTCACATGTAGTGATATAATTGATGTATACAAACTATTGTAAAACAGTTTAAAAGAGTAACGGTGGAGTTTCTTGCCCATTCTTCTCCACTTTCAAAAGTGCCATTTATGTGCCTATTTGAAATAAATGCTTTTGGTGTTTTTAGCGGTGCTCCTATAGGACCACCGCTAAAAACGCGACAATAAATCAGCTATACATTTATATTCATGTAATTCGACAAAATGTATGGAGTGTAGCTGATTGTTTATTTATTAATTTTTTTCACGGTTTCTGTGTTGGTCCTATATTCAATTTTGAACAACTTCGACTATCAAAGTTGTTCAAAATTATGAGTATAATGACCTCGAGGTTTTCAGCTATTACAATTACACCTCGTATTTGGTTCAACAAAATATCGAATTTAATTTTGACCGACTGTTCACTCACCTACTGGCTGACTGTACTGTGACTGTGTGGATGGCTGTATTGATTGTAAAAATTATATACTATGCGATCAAAATAGGAATTATATTTCGCTGTAAGTATTGCAACAGTTCAGCTTTGAAACTTAATTCCTTTGAGTTGGTTTCGGTAAGGTAAAGGATGCGGTCTTCATCCAAGGAAAGTTAGTCAAAAAAATATGTTTACGCATAAAATATGTTTGCACTTACCCTATATCCATTCTTATTTTGGTCGTATAGTATGTGAAGCCTGTTTTTATACCTGTAAACATACCTACACATTATTACTATTATCTTCTGTATACCTACTATCATTTTGCAAAACGATTATTGTTTTCAGAGTTCTATAATTTTCCGGCTTGCTTTGTGCTAACGCCTATAAATGTACCGTGTACATGTATTGCATGTATAATATTAAGATATGTAGCTATACATGAAAATCTACCCCATTGAACGAAATTGCAACTACATTTGAAACTAAGATACTTTTATTACATCTAAATTCTTAACCCTTAGTCCTCCCATCCCATGTATCTTTAGCTCCACTATTATGAATCTTGCGATCAATGCCTTAGCGTTCAAAATGGCGTGTGATAAAACTGCTGTACAAAGATTAGCTCAGTATTTGTAGAGATTCCCATAAATACACATAAATAGCTTCTGTCTTCAGACTTCAATAGATTATAGCCGCATATATGAGTAAATATTAAGCTAAGCAACTTCCAATCTTAACTCTAGCACAATAACGACTAATATCGCGTTTTAATTTAGAATAACAGAAACTACAGTGTACTTTCACGTTTTTAAACGAACAAATAAATAAGCTACGTTACTCAACTATCACCCTTATCACTAACTTCATAAAGCCTAACATGCCGTGTTTATTCACCAGACAAAGGTTGGAGCTTATGCGTGAGATGTACCACAATGAGGCGGAGTTGTCTCCCACATCGCCGGATCACAACATCGAGTCTGTCACCGGAGGTGATCCCTTCTACGACAGATTCCCATGGTTCCGTCTAGTAGGACGGTAAGTTCATAAATAATAATAATTAAGCATAATACAGTTCTATAAAACTGCTTTCACCTACGTCCGCAATATCAAAACATTGACAAAGTTAAATGTCTTAGAAAAAGCATTTTTTGAACGCTGCACATTGTTAAAACACTTTCAAGAAATCTGCAACTTGTCCTTTTGACAAAATCGGGCAGTTTCTTAACGACATCCAAAGCTCAAAACTTAACAGAAAATTAATAGCGACTACGACTGAAGTAACACTAGCAGAAAGGCCAATTTCGAGATCAAATCCCACACACATTCACTTCATTCCTTCACAACTACATTTCTACATGGATATTTGGCGCTCGATAATAGTTGTAAGGAGAACGTTGTTGGTAAGCATTTGTGAATTTGTCACAGAAAATTTATTGAAAAAATAAGATAGCCGCTTTAGTTCCGAGTTTCGAAATTACGTTCATACATAATTATTACGAATAAAATATTCCTTGTTCTAATCACATACTCAATTTCTACAGGAGCTTCGTATACTTATCGAACCTGCTGTACCCGGTTCCGCTCATTCACAAGGTGGCCATTGTGAACGAGAAAGGAGACGTCAAGGGGTACTTGCGGGTGGCCGTACAGGCCGTTATCGACGCTGAGAAGAGTGAGTACTCTCTTAATTGATAAGAGATAACGAAAGTATTGGTCCTATAAAAAAAAAATTGGTTAGTATACACACGATTTGGAAAATAGAATAAGGCCGCGTCCTATTTAAAAGCGATCGTCAAGCGAATACGCGATCGGTCGCGTGCATATTTCACTTTTTGTTCGGAAAACCAAAAAGGGCCCTGTGTGCGTTCAGGTTCACCGAACGAACGTGTATTCGGTCGTCGATCGTTTTTAAATAGGACGCGGGGTTAGTATGTCTTTGAAACAGAAAAAATGGCTATAAACCTAGATAGTTTTCAAATTATTCACAATTTTATATTTTAAACTCGCCTTTTCTGTCCATACTTTGGATCATAGGACCAAGAATTACTTACCCCACCTTTTCTTTTAAAAATACTAACTCAAAATTAGATCATGCCTAGGACAGGTTAGTGTAAAATTAGGGAAATAAATAACGATATGCAAATTCAGTATCAACTTAAATTGTCCCTTTATTCAAATTAAAACTGTCATTATAAATTGGCAAAAGAATTAATTTCCCTGACTGTGCCTTGTTTCCGTTGCCTAACTTATCGTGCTTCAATTTTTTTGTTTATTAACTTAACAATACAATTGACGGCACGGTTGGCGCAGAGGTTAAGCGATTGACTGCTGCGCTGCGTGTCGCGGGTTCGATTCCCGCACGGAACAAATATTTGTATGATCTGCAAGTAGTTGTTCCGGGTCTGGGTGTGGGGCAACGTTTCTTAAAAAAAAAAAAAAAAATACACAAAGTTATCAAATGTAAAATAATACTATAAAGTATGAAAATTCCTGCCCCCACTATTTCAAACTCACTCTTTGCCCCCCCTATTCACTTAAAACTCCCTACCGAAAACCCTCTACAATCTCATCCTTTCCTATTCTGAAGCCTTCAAACGATTTTGTAGACAACGCAGAATTCGCAGCGGGCGTGAAGCAGTCGGCAAAGATATCGTTCGATGACGACGTGGCGCCGGCGCGTCGCAACAAACTGTCAGCTGTTGACAAGAACAACGCGATCAACCTCGACGAGCGCATCACTGATGTGCCTGACTCGAATATTAAAATTGAAGGTTAATCAACAATACATCTATACTAATAAATAAAATTGAAGCGTCTGTTTGTAATGTCAAAATAACAGCTTTTTACTAAATGCATAATTATTATGAAAGTATTATTATTAACATAAACGGGATATTTACCATGTTTATTAATTGTTCTGAGTTCCCGATATTTCGGCGCTGTTGCAAGCACCATGCGGTACTGAGTGCAAAAAACGAACAAGAAAGAGGGTAGACCGTTTTGTCTATGCAAAAATGTGTACTCATAACAGACAATGATTTGACATTGATTTTACATTTTGAGGTTACCGGTATACCAAAAAAAAAAAAATTCGGGTGAAATGCGAGCGTTTTTGCTGGCTAGCTTAGATTGCTTATCACTAAAAATGTACTATTATTTGTTCCATCCATAACAGAACTGGCAATGGGCGAATGCGACGCTGACAGCGGTCGCGGTGATAGTTCCCTTGCCTCGGAACTTAAAGAGGAAGAGCTTCCCGAACACCTTACTCTTGGCAAAGAGTTCACCTTCCGAGTCACTGTACTGCAAGCACACAGCGTGTCTACTGACTACGCTGACGTCTTCTGCCAGTTCAAGTGAGTTTTATAGTTGGTTCATTATTCCTTGGCAAATAGATCAACTCTTCTCGAAGAGAACTGAAAGAGACTACGCTACGTTATGTTTATAATTTCTTTGCAGATAAAAAAAAATTGTTGCCAAGCAATTGTTAATCTCAGTTGTGTCCACATAATAAGTGATTTTATAGAAGTATGAGGAACAGGGTGTAAAGTTCACTCATACTCTATAGAAAAGGGTGGATCCTCCGACCAGATGGGTGTCGTGTCTGGTGGGCAACTGCCCGACGGTTGATGTCGGGATGTTGTATATATGCTAGTCGCGCGGCAAACTCTGATCGCGCGATGCAGGATTTGTGACGTCAGGCCTTTGATGTGTAGGTCGCTTGTGGCGTTGTAGATGCCGCCACAACTTCATTTGGGTTAATTGAGTAAAAGCAAGGCGTTTTGAGGAACCGGATTACAAGATCATGTTTTGTTTCAGCTTCTTACATCGCAACGAAGATGCATTCTCGACAGAGCCCGTCAAAAATGCAGGAAAGAACACACCTCTAGGATTCTACCATGTGCAAAATGTAAGAACATATTCTTATTCACCTTCTTGATATTAGTTTTAATTTAAGATATATTATTTTGGTCCTTCTAGTCGGTTAACACAAGGTGTTATTTAAATATCTTAAACCGCTTTTAGTTACTTCGATTAAATTCTATGAAATATAAGAAAAGTAAAATAATATTATCCTATCAGAATAACCCTTTAATCAGGACCTTGTATATTTTTTGGTCCTTGCAGTCGGAATCTTTATTTTGGTCCTAACATTATTTTCTAATACATTGGCATTTTGTTGACAGATCACAGTCCCCATTACGAAATCCTTCGTGGAATATATAAAGACGCAGCCGATCGTGTTCGAAGTTTTCGGACACTACCAACAACACCCACTGCACAAGGTAAGCGCAATTGTACGTAACATTCTACTATTACTGTGTTATTTGTGTGTACGCATGATTGGTTTAGTTACAAAATGAATTATAAGTTTATGAAGGTTTTTTTTTTTGATTAACTTTAACAATCAATATAAATAAAAATTTAATCAAATAAACTTCTCCTTTTTTACAAATGATAAGTTAAACTAAATTAAATTTCTATGAAATTAAGAATTTTAAGAACACTGCTTTGAGTAACAACTTTTAGCAGAAAATATTTTTTTTTTTTTGAATATAATATAACTAGCTTTTGCCCGCGGCTCCGCCCGAGTGGTTGTCGGTTATCGCGTAAAAAGTAGCCTAAGTCATTTTCCATATCCCGACTATAGCTCTGCCAAATTTCACGACGATCGGTTCAGCGGTTTAGGCGTGAAAACGTAACATACAGACAGACAGACAGAGTTACTTTCATATTTATAATATTAGGAAACACACATTTATTAACTACTATCTTTAGGAACCAACACAAGTATTAAAATTATACTCAAATTAAGTTTTTTTTAAAATAAATGTATGCTAAATAAAATTTATGAAATCAACAATAAAAAAAATCCAACAACACCCACTGCACAAGGTAAGCGCAATTGTGCGTAACATTCTACTATTACTGTGTTATTTGAGTGTACGCATGATTGGTTTAGTTACAAAATGAATTATAAGTTTATGAAGTTTTTTTTTTTTGGTTAACTTTAACAATCAATATAAATAAAATTTTAATCAAATAAACTTCTCCTTTTTTTTTACAAATGATAAATTAAACTAAATTAAATTTCTATTAAATTAAGAAGTTTAAGAACCCTGCTTTGAGTAACAACTTATTTCAGAAAATATATTTTTTTAGAATATAATATAACTAGCTTTTGCCCGCGGCTCCGCCCGAGTGGATGTCGGTTATCGCGTAAAAAAGTTACCTAAGTCCTTTTCCATATCCCAGGCTATATCTCTGCCGAATTTCACGACGATCGGTTCAGCGGTTTAGGCGTGAAAACGTAACATACAGACAGACAGAGTTACTTTCATATTTATAATATTAGAAAACACACATTTATTAACTACTATCTTTATTTATTAACTAAGTATTAAAATTATAATAAAATTAAGTTTTTTTTTAAAATAAATGTATGCTAAATAAAATTTATGAAATCAACAATAAAAAAAACCTTAAGTAACAAATTGCAGCAGAATTGAACCGAATAATTCGGTCGAATATTCGGTTCGGTAAATTTTGGACCGAATATTCGGCCGAATATTTGTATTCGATTGAACCTACATTCGGAGCATCTCTAGTATAAATAATGTAATGTAGTATAAAATAATAAGTACATATTATGCAACTATGATGAAGTGGAAAGATACTGTTCTTTGACTCAGATAGTGCTATTTGCGTATGCAATAAACCCTATAATATCGCTAAGCACGGTTATACTGGCAATTAGCTGTCCCGCCTGTTTTGCAAAGCCTTTAAACGAAAATTCAATGTTTGAAACCGCCTTGCGCTATTGCTGCCATGAATATAATATTTTGGTAATTTATCTCGTACTTGTTGAATGATATATTTTATTTTAGTCCTTTGATAACCTGTTTATTTTGGTCCTTAAAGTCGATAAAATTCCCTTTGGCTCCAGTCGGTAAACTATTTAATTTGATCTCTTTGTTTATTTTGGTCCTTTGGGTCAGATTACTATTTATTTTTGTCCTTCTATTCGGATAACCATGTCCTGTTTATTTTGGTCCTTCCAGTCGGATGCATTGTTATTTTGGTCCTTCGAGCCGGATAACTATTTAGTATGAGTCTTCGAGTCGGATATTTTGTTAAACGTAGTTAGATGAGGGTAGAAATAAAACGATGAGAATCTAGTCGTGTTTATTTCAATATTTAATAACTTCTGATCGGGTTTACCTTCTTTTCACTCAAGGACGCAAAGCAGGATGGCCCAGTGGGCGGGCGCACCCCTCCTCGGCGCATGCTGCCTCCCTCCATCCCGATCTCGGCCCCGGTGCGCAGCCCCAAGTGGGGCGCCGCCGCCGTGGCCGCGCCCTGCTGCAGCTCGCACCTGCACTCCAAGCACGACCTGCTCGTGTGGTTCGAGATCTGCGAGCTCGCGCCCAGTGGCGAGTACGTGCCTGCCGTGAGTATCTGTAACAAAACATGATCTAAAACGTAACTTTTCTAATCAACAAGAAATGTAAATAAAGAAAATACATTTATTTGCGGTAAACATAACGCAAAGAAAAAAACAAAAAAGTACTAGTTAGTGGAAAATATTTATTTATTTATACAATTTTAAGAAAGCTTACATACTAATACACGTAAACGGTAACGAAGTAGTAAACATATATGCATCACATCCACGCAACACGGCCAATAAAAAAAAGCAAGAAGAAATCTTTTTAGGGCTGAGTCAGGCTTATTTGCCGTTTTTTATCGCTCAAAACATCTTTTATCTCGCTCTACAAAGAAGTTCACCAAAACCGATTAACGCGGACTATTGGAAGATATCCGGGCTGAGAGCTGCAGTCCTTTTGAAGAACCATGAGACAAACACAAAGAAAGAAAAAATATGAGATCTCTACTGCTTTTTCTGTTTTTACCCGTGAGAACCTGTAATTGGCTCTGTTTCATATTCAATTGTTATCCATCTGTTATAGCGGTTCTCTTATAAATAAATATATATAAAGTGTCTGAGACTGTAGTAATGAGCAGTCTTTTCACCTTTCACAATATGACCTAGAAATTACAATCTCTAGCATACATTTGCACCATGTGAACCATCCTAAACAAAATATTGACCGGTGAATTTCTACAGCATTTTATTACAACTCACAAAAAAGCTAAGTTTATCTCATATCGATCCATTTTTCTATTTCGAACTTTATACCAACAAAGTTAAAGTTCTAATTACAAAAACTGATGCTAAGTTACCAATTTTGTATTTTAACGTTTTTACGTTTGTCTGAACACAATTCAAAATATATTACAATGACTGGCTCAAAGGCTTATACTAAATAGTCAGAACTTGTTTTGTAATGGAACGGTTTACTTTAAATCTCCAGGTGGTAGAACACTCAGATGAACTTCCTTGCCGCGGGCTGTTCCTGCTGCACCAGGGCATCCAGCGCCGCATCCGCATTACCATCCTGCACGAGCCCTCGCAGGACCTGCAGTGGACTGACGTCAGGGAACTGGTTGTTGGTATGTTCATGTTTATTAGGACTTGAAAATTATTTCCAGAGCGAGGAGTGTGATTTAGAGGAATCCTGAAAAATAAAGAGTTTTAAAAATAAATACTCTGGTTCGACATTTGACTCAATAAAATCATGATTGGCAGAAAAATACACGTTTTTAAGTATCCAAATGACTAAAAACGGCCCCAAAATAAACCATCAGTGAGCGGTTTAAGCTAGAAAGAAGAATAGACACGAAAACAAACTCTAATAAGACGGCAGAAAGAGGGATGAAAATTTCAAATTTCAACTGAAAAACCTAATGAGCATACTGGTCATATTAGACTGTTAATTCAGAATTACAGCTATATACTCTCATTTGCGGCGCAATCGTGTTTATGCCACTGACAAAAAAACAAATAACAACCATCACTGATTCCTTCCATTTCAAACGAGATTCCGTATTTCTTTTCACATAATGTATACTTGTCACAATAGTATGTGATGTCGCAGGGCGCATCCGCAACTCCCCGGAAGCGAATGAAGACACGACGGACGGAGATGAGGATGGAGCGCTGTCTCTTGGACTATTCCCTGGAGAGAGGCCCACGCTTGACGACAGGGCTGTTTTCAGGTGAGGAAATTATCATCAGCAATCATCAAAACACTTTTGGTTTTCAGAAGGTTAATTCGTAATTAAAAACGTTCAAAATATAGTCGCAATCAATATCGAAAATGTATGTTCATTAGAAGTATTTTTGACTGATTACACTGAGATTAGAATGCAAACGTGAATTGGTCAGATAATTTTTAATGTAAAAAAGGGTAGAAGAATGAATAGGAAAAATTATAAACTGCCATTTTTGAACTGTATAAATTGTACAAAGTATAGGAAAAAAAACTTCGTTAAGCTGATAGTAGACGCTTCAGAGTGAATGTTCACTTGTGTTTCATTCCACAATTTCGTAAAAATGAACGTTCATCTGCTCATTTCATTTTATTTCCGATCATTTGAAGTGCGAGTGAAAAATGCCGTATGCCGAAATCCAACATCGTTACAAAGGTTCACTAATAAATAAATTTTTCACTTATGATTCATTTTATGTTTAAACGTTACACTTAGTTTGAAAGATGCCGAATGAAAGACATAAATGGACGAAAAGTAAACCTTCTGATATCAGCTTTAAATAACGTTGTCATGGCACAGAATATAAGATTATTTTGATTATATTAGGTTCGAAGCAGCCTGGGACAGTAGCCTGCACGGATCCCCGCTGCTCAACAGGGTCAGCGCTAATGGAGAGGTCGTGTACATCACGCTCAGTGCTTACTTGGAGGTCAGTACCATCAACTGATTAATTTGATTCCGTGTCACAACTAAGATCGCCATCAACACGCTAAACGTAAAATGCTTGTTAAAGAATTTGTTCCGATATTGCAATTGTTGCAAAAGGCTGCGAAGTCACAAGTACTCACATAACATAAGACCAACTTTTTTTTTCTTTCAACTTTGTTCCACACTAGGAATTTCTCCTGTATTGTGGGTGCGTTTACTAACATTAAACTGACATACACAAACAGCCACTTATTTGTACACTTAGTTTGCAATACACGTTTTGATTTTGACTTTCGAGTCTTGTATTCGTGGTAATCAAAAGTTGCGCAACGGCAGTTGCCCAACTTTTTATGTTTTTGAAGATACCCATTGACTTTAACAATAGCCCGCAAGGTGAGGAGAGGGGAGTAGAGAAGCGCAGCGTGTCTCGTTTTTCTTGAAAGTTTTGGTTTTTTCTACATTATAAATAAAAAAAAAATGTTTATTTGCACCTTCAAGTAATACAAAACATGGTTTATATAAAAAAGGCATGTATTTAACGCGGCGACAAACTAATCTGATTTAGGGTTTTAAAAATAATTAAAATGGGTAGCAAAAATAATACGTTGGCAGTTAGTTTACAGTGAAGTAACATTTTAAGTATAAAGTAGCCGCTTTATATTGAGTTTTAAGGTTTGTTTAAATTTAAATTGGCAGTGATTTTTTGGTGTGGCAACTGACTTTATTGTTAGGCGATAACTTGAAAAGTAGAAAATAGGCTTTCATAAATTATACAATGAGGTTGTGTATACCTCATTGTATTATTTATGAAAGCCTATTTTCTACTTTGATAATTAGACAATGGTAAAAACATTTCTGCTAGCAACTTGAAAGTAGTGCTCGCCGGCCGCTTCCGCGGCACCGCTCGCTACGCTCGCTCGGCTCGCGCGTGGTTGGTCACAGTTTTAACCTAACCTAACCTATTTCACTCAGTTCAAAATGACGAATCACACAATCTGCCGCAGAAATGTTTTTACTATTGTCTAATTATCCACTCACTGTTAATATGACAGTATAAAAATTTGCTAATTGTTAGTGGTTCCGTTACCGCTCTATTAAAGAAAATAGTAATAGTAATAGTTGGTAATATATTATCTTTGCCACCCTACTAACATTATTAGTCGCCAAGTCATTATTTATAGCTCCTCGCCTAATATTTTATTTGACTGGTATAGTTTATTTGCTACCTAAACGCAGCTGCTAGTTTTTAGTTTTTATAACACCTTTAATTTTGAACCTTACATAATATAATAGTCGCGAAAATATTTAATCGCTGGCAAGTTATTTTATTTGTTGCAAAGATTTAGTCAACTTTTAAGTTATTAGTCACTCGGAAAATAATAAGCTTATAAAAAATAGGTAAGTAAGGTTGTATGTTCAAGTTGCAGCCAATACCTAAGCTAAGATAACTTAATATCTTGTACGAGTAATTATAGGTATCAGCGCCCACCCTCGTTATCATCACAGGCGATGTTTTTGTGCCTACCTTATGAAATAATTTAAAATTAATGAGAAAAACACCTTGTAGCATATAAATGATAAATGATTTTATTTCTGTAAGTATGTTTTTACAAACACTTTTACACGTCAATCATATTTTAAAACTAGATGAGGTCGGCGTTTCGTATACGACTACTCTGAGAAGAAAGGCCGAAACAAACTCAGAGGTCACAGTCTATTTTAAAGTCCAGATATGATCGTGGTCAAATCATGTGAAAACCATGTAGATTGGTGTCTGAAATGGTCTTTTGAAGAAAGAACCAGAACAGATTGAGTGGACCTGTCCATTCAGTGCACGCATTTGTCAGTAATGGTGCAGCTCAACTGGGTCTGGATTGGTTTTCTTGGTAGACCGAAGGCATAAACCTGTATTTGGTATTTGCCTAGGTGGACAACTGCAGCCGCCCGGCCATCATCACCAAGGACCTGTCCCTGGTCGTGGTGGGCCGCGAGGCGCGCACGGGCCGCTCGCTGCGCCGCGCGCTCTTCGGCTCGCGAGCCGCGCGCGCCGACCACATCACCGGCGTGTACGAGCTCAGTCTGCACCGCGCACTGGAGCCAGGTACTGTGATGTAGTAGCAAAGACAAAAAAAAACTGGTAGTCTCGCGCAGGAAGATAATTACACAAACTTAAGAGCCTATACTACCTCAAATGGCTTAGCATGATCCTCCGTTATGTCGAAAATACTGCAGCATTAATTTTGAAATAAATATATGGTAAAGTTGAGGATGACGAAAACACGATTCCGTAAAATTGTCGCGATAGATTTTTTTTTTCCAAAGTTACCTCCAAACCGAACAATAAACCGCTGATATTCAAAAAAATACTTCAAATTAGGTAATGAACTTTACATATTAACTGAACTTACTATAAAGCAGGTGTTATGTTATTTTTTTAAATTTTAAATGACCATTATTTTCACCGTAAAAAGAAATTACCTAAACTATCGGCGCCTTGGAGACTTTTCCCTGCCGTCCTGTCTTGCTTACTCGCGTGACCGGGAGCAATAGTGTGCGAGCGAGATAAAGAGTGAGATGGCGCTGAGGTATTATGGAATCTTAATATAATAACACAAAAAAAAGAAATTTAAAAAAAATGTCCTGTGAGGCCAACATGGCACTTGATACCATGGACTGATATGGAAATAGATAATAACACTACATCATCACGAAGACCTGTTCATCGCTTACCACTAGGCCATATTAGCCTACTCTGTCCCACTGCTGAGCAAAGGCCTCCCCGAAATCCTTCCAGGCATCCTTTTCTAGAGTCACTTCGATCCATTGCGGTACGCGTCTTGGTGATCTCGCCAAATGTTCCTACTCGTATTATTAACGCACAAAATGCTGCGTTCGATTGCTTTTTGGAAAACCCGAAGGCGGAACTTTTGTGACTCGATGATTTTTCGCTTCAGGGAAATCTGTAGATCGATTTTCCAGGTATTTTCGATGCGGCGTTATGAAGAGTTATTTATTTTTATAAGCTTAAATATTTTTTATTTTTTTATTAAGAGTTAATTGTTCTTATAAGCTAGTGAGTTTATAAAAATAAATAACTCTTCGTATGAAAGGCAAACCAGGCGTATTATACGCCCTGGAACTGTAAGCCATTTGTTTAACTTTGAACGTGTTCGTACGAGTACTAATATCAAGTAATTATGAAAAACAAAAACCTGAAAGCAAATTCACTTTTTAAAGAATAGTTCGTAACCACTATATAAGTCAGTCTGAATAACTCTCAATTAGTAGTCTAGTCATAGTAATTATTATTAAGTGGTATTTGTTAAAATATCTATTAGTTTATTTTATTTGTATATGTGTATTATTATCAATAAAAGTATATAAATTCTCGTAATCAAGAAGTTAGAATTTTAGACATTATTTTTGTACCCTATCACTATGTTTTTCTATTTAACCCAAAGGTTGACTGGTAGAGAATGCCTTGTGGTATTAAGTCCGCCTATGTACCACTATTGTACATGAAGTTTAAATAAATAAATAAATAAAGAAAAATCGAACTTACCCTTGTAATATCGTTGCACAGGTGTTCAACGTCGCCAGCGCCGAGTGTTGGACACGAGCGGCACGTACGTGCGCGGAGAGGAGAACCTTCACGGCTGGAGGCCGCGCGGGGACTCGCTCATATTTGATCACCAGGTATGGGCTGTTGCTTCTTAACAAAGAAAGAAAGAAAGAAAATAAATTGATTTGACACAGGTCCACACTGTAGAATTTTGGTTCAATCGCGGTCACCTATATTGTATCCCTTCATCCTATAGATCTAGCGAAGAATTGAAACTTTTGGAAAGGAATCATGATTTAATTATGTTTAGTTTTAAAGTTATTTAAAGTTATGCTGACGTCAGCAAAAAACTGTTTTTATTTGCCCATTTCAAAATAATGAAATTATTTACATAGATTATTATTTATTAAAGTTTAGGCATTGCATCTACGATGTACAAAGAGAAATCGTTTTTTTTTTAAACTATTTTCACTAAATTGCGGTTTTCTCCGTATTCCAATCGATTCCGTATCTGATTTTAATTCTGAGCATGCATAATATAGTTATTAACAATACAAAACGAAAAGCATATGAGTTAACAGTGGGACTTCGGAAATATTAAATTTCTAAAGTTTCCATAGAATTTCTATGGAAATAGGCGTGACAGGAGTCTAACTTAAAATACTTAATTTTACACCAAAGAAAACCATTAGATTTAATTTTACATCAAGAAAGATAGTAAATTGGCAGTCAAAATTATACAAGAATAGTTTATAGTAAAGTAGGTGGCAGACCTAACCTCAAAAATAAATGTTCAATAACTCAGAAGTCCCGCAATATCTACAACAGATTTTTTTTTTACAATATAGCATATTAGAATAACAAAAGAAATAATATTGACGGAATGATAAATACCCCTTGATCCCTCGGCAGTGGGAGCTGGAGAAGATGACCCGCCTGGAGATGGTGGGCCGCACGCGCCACCTGCTGGCGCTGCGCGAGCGCCTGCGCCACGGCCACGAGAACACCGTCGCGCCCAACGACTTCACCAAGACCGAGAAGGTATGCTAACTAGGAGCTAATCAGGAGGCCTAGTCGCAATGGCATCTCAGTGAGGAAAAAGCATTTATTTATATTAGCGAAAATTTCAGGTATTGGTGCCGATTCCCTTGTTCACAAACTAAACTAAATTTAAGTTCAGTGCATCTTTTTCTTTCTATTTCATTAAGTAAAGGACAGAAGAAAAAATTTTGTTTAGTCCTGTCAAATTAATTAGCGCTTGACGTATTTTGACGTAATTTTAGTCGGCAAGTTTTTAATCACGGCCAAACTTGTATGGAGTAGTGACAGGCGCTGATTAATTTGACAGGACTGAACTAAAATTTATCTTCTGTCCTTTTCTTAATGAAATAGAAAGAAAAAGATGCACTGAACTTAAATTTAGTTTAGTTTGTGAACAAGGGAATCGGCACCATTGTCTTATATCTTATCCCTGGCTTCTGCCCGGGACTTCGTCCGCATGGAATTCCTTGCTCCCCCGACCCCACCCCGTCGAATCGCATTGCCTAACTGACGACACGGTTGGCGCAGTGGTTAAGCGATTGACTGCTGCGCTGCGTGTCGCGGGTTCGATTCCCGAACGAAACATAAATATATTTGTATGATCTATAAGTAGTTGTTCCGGGTCTAGCCAGACCCGGAACAACTACTTATAGATGCCAACACACAACAACATACACACAACAACACATACAACTACTTATGGAATTTCGCCTCTCTACATTTAAACTCACATACACAAACAGCCGTTTGTGTATGTGAGTTTAAATGTAGAGAGGCGAAATTCCTAGTGTGGGGCAACGTTTTTTGTAAATAAAAGAAAACTTCGTTTTCGCTTAGCATTTTCTTTAGGACTTTTTTTCATTTTGCTCCGCTCCTAAGGGTCGTAGCGTGATGACCTATAACATTTCCCAATAATCTTGGGCTACCAAATGCAATAATTTGTCAAATCAGCTTCCAGAGATTAGCGAGTTCAACAAAAAAAAAAAAAAAAAACTTTTGAGGTTTATTATATTAGTACTGTATATATTATCTGTATTATTATGTGTCTATATTATTTTTATGTTCGTAAAAAATTGGTGATTTAGACATTTCTAAATTTGCTGATAATTATTGGTATTTTAACAAAGTTCAGTAAAGAATAAATAATCTATTTTGATAAAAATGTAGCGTATGATGTTTTATTAGTCTTAGCATACCAAAGACCAATATGGTCCATCCTGTAAGTTTTGTTTGCTTGATAAGAATATCTGGCATACAAAGCCGCTAATAAAGTCCAACTCCACATAGAGGAGTAAGGACTTTAATATTATTTGTAAAGAATTCTCATTTAACCCATTTACCACCAAAACCTATTCTGCGCGCACTCAGCTGAACGCTGACTTCTTTAGAAGTGCATAGTGCTTATTGTGCCTTAAATATATTGATAATCATTTCTATCGTGCTTGTTAGTGATCCTAAGATTTCTACTGCTTTTTCTGTTTTTACCCGTGATAACCTGTAATTGGCTCTATGTTTCATATTCAATTGTTGTCCATCTGTTATAGCTGTTGGTTCTCCTATAAATAAATAACTAGAACAATAAAAATTATAACGATATTTGTTAAACAGGAGGTATGCAACATGGCAGCTAAAGCGGCTGCGGACTGCGCCCGCGACGAGTCGCTGTACGAGCCATGGGACATGACGTCACGCGAGAAAGAACTCTCCACAAAATACATCAAACTCATACAAGGTATCCCATATGTATAATTTTTTCATAAAGCGGCAACGCTCTTTCGAGCCTACTGTACGTCCTTTTATACGAGCAGCCTTTGCCAGTGGCGTATTTTAGATTCAGCGCCCCGGGCCTGGAGCCTGTATTGGCCTGTGGGTTAGTCGCCCCATAAATTAACGGAAAACGAGCAAAATATTTAATCATAAAATAAAATCCAGTAGCACAATCCATATTTATACTGTGTCCTTACTAGCTCCGAACTTCCGCGCCGCCACGCTCAGTAATATGATTGCCCCGCGTTTTGATGTATATCAAACTTACAATCGAATGAGTTGTAGTTTTTGTTAACTAAGTAGTCTTTTTTTAAATTTCTTCAGGCATAATAAGTCAAAAAAGCTGAGCGAGGAGTGGCTTACGCCGCCCCTCGCAGCCTGCCGCCCCGGGCCATGGCCCTTTTGGCCCTAGAGTAAATACGCCCCTGACCTTTGGGCTAGATATACGCAAAGATCGTACAACGCTCTCCGCGTTCAGTATGATAACGCGTTTAAGATGCTGGTGGGGCTGCCCCGTTTCTGTAGTGCGTTGGGGATGTTCGCTGATGCGCATGTAGATTGTTTCTACACAACCATGCGCATGGTGTGGAGCAGCTCCAACAGTATCCTAAGTATGATTTCAAGGCGCTTAGACTGTTTTCGTGGGTCATTGTTGTGCCATCTCATATGGGTTGCCACAGCGGTGATTAACTACTATTTGTTTTTTTTTTTTGTGAAGTCTCAGTTGTTACTAATATACTTTTTGTCTTTTGAGTCATGATACTTGAATCAAGATAATTCTATTCTATTCTATAAATCTTCGTCTACTTCTTTTCGTGTGGTTAGTGACTAACTTGGTGTTAGAGTTTTTGCCGCCCATGGGTCAATGATCAAAGTCATAGTCAAATCATTTATTTCAAATAGGCACATAAAGGCACTTTTGAACGTTAAAATTTACACGGAAATAAAATTGATTCTAGTTGCCCCTTTCAAAAGGTAGCTACGTATGGAGAAGAATGGGCAAGAAACTCCATACTTACTCTTTTAAAATGTTAACAATATTTTGTACACATTAATTATTAATTATAAATGTGAAGACGATGCAGTTACCTTGAATAAAATTACTATACCAGAATCGCTACCGAGCTCGACAGCGATATCGCTTGTATTTGAATAGGACTTTAATCCGAGTATATTGTTATATGAAAAAGATGCCAGGTGCCGAGGCGCAGTGATTTTCACTGCCAAACAAATATCAACTTTCGGTTTAGTTACGTAAAGTTGATATTTGTTTGGCAAAGTGTAGTAAGTAAAGTTAAAACGAAATAGCTTCCCTTGCAGGAAGGATAGGCTCCTCGGGCAAGGAGGTGGAGGTGGCCGCGTCGCCGGCCACGCCCGTGGACGAGGGCGTGTCCGCAGATATGTCCACCCCCAGCCTGCTGTCGTCCATACACAGTGCCAGCAGCTTCGAGTGAGTACATAGCAATTTTCTCTTATAAACTGAGTGCTTTGATTTCATATTATTCATTCTCTTGCCCCTAGGGGGCGTCCATTAATTACGTGGGGCGATTTTGGTCATTTTTAGAACCCCATGGTGAGACACTCAAAGCCGCCAAAGCTCGGCCCCTACTCTCTAATCTCACGTGAATATTTCAAACCGCGTATTTTTTGTGCAAATACATTAATCTGTGCTTTGCGTTGAATTTATTTAAAATGAGCATAATTTGCTTAATTATTTTTATAATGCTTAGTTTTTATAATAATCACGCAGTTTTCTCGCAATTTCACAGGACACTGTGAAAAAAACAAAAGTGATATTTGCCGAGACTCACGTGAGATTGGGTGAGATTCGGCTCGACCCCTCCCCCCTCTAAATGCCTCACGTAATTAATGGCCGGCCTCTTATCCCAATTTATTTGGTGTCAAAATCAAAATATATTATTACACATAAACCAACATGGGCACTTATGAAACGTCAGAAGCTAGGTGCGCGGTTCTAATTGGTAGTTTCCTATGGAGAAAAGCTGGCAAGAAACTCCACATTAATTTGTATTTGGTATTATTATTATAATTTCCTAATTGTTATTTAAACATAATACTATATAAATTTACTATAAAATATGATTTAACAGGCCGCGTCCGTAGTATTCTGATACTACCGCGTAACTGGAAGAAGGAAGGGGGATTTTGATTTAGGATTTTAGAAAATAGCCGATAGCAATGACGATTAGAAATCATCATCATCGTCTGCCTTTTCCCAACTGTTGGGGTCAGCTTCAAGATTAACCAGATGCAGCTGAATACTAGTATTTTACATGGAGCGACTGCTTATCTGACCTCCACAATCCAGTAACTGAGTAACACGATACCCCTTGGTAAGACTGGTTGTCAGACTTTCGGGCTTCTGACGACCCATAACGTCTATCAAAGATCCACGAATGACAGCCGAGACCCATTGGTTGGGAAGCCATTGCTTAACGTGCTTTCCGAGGCTCGGCGGAGTCTCGGTATGTAAAGATGGTCACCCATCCTCGGACCAGCCGCCGCAAGCATAGCTTAACCTGATAGCCCTACCCGTGCGGCTGTTATAACTTAGCCACGAGCTCTTACTTGGGAACAGACTACAAAACCTATTATTTTGTGGTGTTCATGTGACATTTGCTTTTCCTCGCTTTCCAGACTCTGCTCCCCGGAGCGCGGCTTATTAGAGAAGTCCATGTCGGGCTGGGCGGGCTCGCACGGGGCCGCGCTAGGAGCCCTCGGGGCCCTGGGCGCCATGGGGCCCGGCGCGCTGGGGCCCGCGCTCTACGTGCCGGACTGCGAGGAGGTGCGCGTGTCGGCGGCCGTGGCACGGCGGGGACATCTCAATGTGTTGCAACATGGTACACATGGATGGAAGAAGCGCTGGCTGGTATGTCCTCAATTTCCTTTGTTTTCATAAATACGAGTGTGATCGGATTCCTCCAATGATGAAAAAATTTATAAAGTTATACCGATTGGAGTCTAGAATTAATATATAAAACATGTATATATATAAATTCAATTGCCGTGCGTTAGTCTTCAATAACTCGAAAACGGCTCGAACGATTTAAATATTCCTTTTTGTTTTGTTCGCCTCAATAGATGGTTTAGGAAAAAGAAAATTAAGAAAACCCAAAAGAAAAAAAGACGAAAAGTCGAAAAGAAAATTGCCACTAGCTTTTAATTCACGTGGTCATCTAGTGTCAAATAAAAATGAAAGACCACTGTGGATAAGATTTTCAGTGTATAAATCAATCATTCTTTAACTTAAATTGATATAGAATTAATTTATTTATTTATTTATTAACTATGAATGACTTACAGCTAAAACAAACAGAATAAAAATAGTATGTGAGACTGACAGCCATTTAAAAGTCTTCACTTCTAAAAAACAGATTGGAAAGAAAGAGTCACACATACCAAAAACAGAAGAGAAGAAAAAAAAAACCTAACATTCAAGCTTAAACTAAATTCACATTCCATATTCAATACAAGAATAAAATCCCGAACAAACAAAATACTAATACTGATTATACTGATTAACATCACAGAAAAGAGTTACAGAAATTAACATCTCATTTTGCATGATCAAGACTTTTTTTATGTTAACCGACAGTGGCGAAACCAAAAGGATGTCAATGATTAAAAATTTCATTTTTAGGTGGTCCGACGACCCTACGTGTTCATATACCGCGACGAGCGTGACCCTATCGAGCGCGCGGTCATTAACCTCGCCAACGCGCACGTGGAGTACTCTGAGGACCAGGAGCAGATGGTCCGTATGCCCAACACATTCAGGTACGTGACGTCACACCTACGTGTTCCTACATTGCGATCGATCAGAAACGTATCGTAAAAACTACAGGCAAAAACCGTGGCAGCTCCGTATTTTTCTCTGTTCTTGTGTTTTGCTGGTAGTATTTTGTGTCGTAAAAAGAATGCAAGATATCCTGGAAGGAGGACGTCTGGGCTCACGAACGATGAAAGGAGTGGCGGGGAACGTGCGGGCTAGCATAGAAAAAAAAATGCAATATACAATGGTAAAAGATGATGTTGATACCCACTTGCGCAGACGCATGCCTTATTTAACTCGTCAAGCGAGTTGCAGAGCACTGTGTAATAGAGCTATTCGATAATCGCTTCAAAGTTGTTTATATCACCTCAGTCCCCAAATGAAGTTATTTTAACCATGTCATTTATTTTTATTTATTTATTTAGTTATACAGGAAAAGTTTTTAATCAGTGCCCAAATTTTGACAAATTAAACTTAAACGTGTTTTATTATTCACCTATTTCTTATTTTGATATGTCTTAGCTTTGTGCAAATTTAGTTATCGTTATCGAAAGATGTTTATTTTGAAACTGGTATAATGGATACTCGTCTCACAACGCGTTGGCGGCGCGATCAGTGAATCGGAACGCAGTAGTAGGTACCTATCAGCTGTGCGCTCGCCTATTGATATTATTACGAATAGATTGTAGCCATATTTTGCAGAATCAAAAAAAATAAAAAAATAATTTATTGAACAAATAATGGAAATCTTATCTTACGTTAAAAACTTATCCTGTATACAGGGCCACTCGTAAAACACTAACAACGTCTCAGAACTATATTACTAACATCATAAACAACAACTTTTGTTCTATGACTATTAATATTTCATCAGATTTTAATTTATCATATTTATATACAAAAATATTTAACGTTAACGCTTTAAATGTTACGAACTGCAGCAAAACAAATTGCCGTGTCTAGTGAAAAAGGCAGGGGCGACAGTGCACGGGGGGGCGTAGGTAGGTACAACAAAATACAGAATTGAAACGTGTTAGATAGAGCAACGAAATCTTGAAGGTTTGTTTTTGGTAAATGTATTATGTTTTGTAAAAAGTCATAGAACAAAGTTTTTGTTTATGATGTTACTAACAGTCCTGCAAGGATCCCTGTATAAGCAACGAAAATAAATTCATTTATTTTTATTCTTCGGAAGATGAGTAGTTTTAGTTTATGTGTATATATTCTCGTTACAGCGTGGTGAGCAAGGAACGCGGCTACTTGCTGCAAACACTCGGCGACAAGGAAGTACATGATTGGCTGTACGCCATCAACCCATTGCTCGCCGGACAAATCAGGTGAGTTGACCTTCTCTGTTACATTCACTAACCGTTCATTCATATTAAGAACATGCATGACCTGACGTAGTATGACAGTTATCTTGAATTTACTTCTTAAATTTACTATTACCAAATAATCATATTCTGCTTATCTCTTCATTTTTGGGCTAAGACTCCAAGCCATACTGCCACTGAGGCAAAAGCACCAACCCCTACAGCCAAAGGTAAAACCTTTACTGTCAACTTTTAGGCATAGGTACTCGACCTTTGCAGCCACTTTTTTAAGACAAAAGTATTAAGCCCATACAGCCAGTAGTGTCAAAAATTCCCTGTTGTCAAGCGTCAGGGTAGCCCGCGAAATTTGAATTGTCTTACGTTTTTTGTGATTTGCAGGTCAGTATTCGGTTTTATGTTGATCAAAATATGATTCCGATCGTAACAAACATGTAATAACGGAATTAAAATAATTAAAATCATCAATACAACTCGTCCAAGTTCAAATTACCCTATTGAATGACTATTTCATGAAATCATGACATTTGAGGCCAATTTTAACTGAGACAGTTATATTTATAATTCCAATGATTATATTTCTGTAAATACATATTTGTTACCGTCGCGAATCGTATTTTGATTAATTTACAACCTGACACTATAGGGACGTTACCTGGGGAAAAAAAAAGTTTAGTTCGTCAATCTGATTATAAAAAAATATTAGACATGAATTAATAAAAATAAAAAAAATACTTAGATAAAACACATTAAAGTTGTGGAGTGGGAGCTCGTTACGTCACAATTCTAACAAACTACGTATAAAAAATCTACCACAGAGTGACGTCATGCCAACTCAATGTATCACCTTAATTTTTTGATTGCGTAAAAAAAGAAAAAATACGTGTCTAATATTTTTTAATAATCTACACGACGGACAAAAAAGAAATTTTTAGTAAACATTGACCTACATATTGCAAACCGTTAAAAAATTTGAATTTCGCGGGCTACGTTTGCGGGTCCCCCTCAAGTGGGTTAGTTGTGTCGGGCCTGTCAATATACACGTGTGAAGTTGTGTCGTGTCAGGTCGCGGTCGGCGCGACGCGGCGACAAGGCGGGCGCGGCACCATGAGACGCCCTCATCATGGAGTCTATCCTCGTTTTTTAAGTGCGTCTCCAACGGAACGCTCGCTCACAAAGCCTTGCAAAGGTATTGAAACGGCTCGGACGTTCGGTTTGTGGAATTAAACTGAGATACAATATGAGAACTGAAAATTTTAAAAATGTAGTGAACAATGGCAGCAGGCTGTATGGACGTAAGGTTGAGAGTAAAATGAAGACTTCTGAATCATTGTGAATTAAAAAGAGATTGGGAAGTATTCATCTAATTTAACCTTTCATATGCCAACATGGAACATGGAACGGCACATAAATAATATATGGAACGTGGATCCAAGCGAGAAACAATGGTTTTTAATTGAGTCTATAATTAATAATAATAATGCGAGAGGTTCATTAATAGAAGATCTGTATGTTTCATCTTTGGAAAGGAAATTAGACATGTGCTAAAAGCATACTTAGATTTGGTCTCGCTAGTTGGGTCCTGGGCATGAACAGAAGTCATCGGGCTCCACAGCCCGATGACTTCTGTCGTAGTTCAGCGTAATTTGTTCGTGTGCCCACGCACACGAACACTTACGAAGATTAAAGTGAATTTTGAGAATAATCTCTAAATTCACTGTGTTTCAGAAGTGTTCAGCAAAATGTGATGTCTTTCTGCATATCTTGTATTGAAGAGTTAAAATTCAGACTGACTACGCTAGCGTATAGTTAGGGTAGTACTCAAAAAGTACAATAATACTACTTTTAGGCTGATTTTAACTACATTATTTATCATCTTAAGTCGCACTGTACAAACAGTTGCACAAATATTATGTCGAAATATACGATATGCACAAAGATTGGGACAGTAAAATATTTAGATATTGTAAAAGATACCTTATGTCTTTGATAATAAAGGTTTAATTCCAAAGACCGAGTGAACTAATCGTTGTTAAAGAAGGAATTTATCCGTGACTGGTTTGGTGGGGCATAGTCATTCTATAGTCACTGAGCGCTCAACGCGGAGCTTTTATCTATATGTGGTCCATATTATATAAAATTTAGTGAGATAGTTTATTTCGTATTCAAAGTTGCCAAAATTATTGACGAAGGTTGTAGAACGGTGTTACCAATTTAAAAAAAAAAACAGATTGCATACCAAGACTTGATGTTTTTTAACCATCACTTGTAAGTGAGAATAATAATACTTTTTATACGAAGTTAACTATTTCTATACATTATAATTTTCTTTCGTCAACTCTGGGACCACAAGATAATACGAATAAAGTCAGAGGACATGCAAATGAATCAATTATTTTAGCATATCTAAGTTTATTATCAGTATTATATGAAGCAGCTGCATTTAATGCGATATACGATATATACGTAAATAGATATATATATGTATATTTTATTTATTAAATTTGCTAATTGGATGAAAGAACCGGTCTTTGGCACTGACATTGGACTTATTTATTTCTGATTAAAATAAAAAGTGTCTATAAATTATACAATATTGATGTAGCTTAATTCCTATTTATATTACAAAGTAATATTATACTCGTGAAAAGAGATTTCATTATTTTAACCAAAAATATTCAAGTGCCAAATATCTTGCCAATAACTGGTCAATTAATCCTGAAGTTTAGAATTTTATAGTTTAGTGCGAGGGTCGAACTAGTCGGGACCAAACCGGTGCACTGATTATAACAGGAACGGGGTAAAGATAATATTTACATTGATTATAAATACGTACTCTATATTATGTACGTCTAGAGATTACGAGCTGTTTCAATGTCTTCAAGGCCTATTTAAAGCTCTTCTTTTTATCTATCTTGTAATGGCGACTTTGGACCACGATACTAACATAGCTCCATTTTAATATATAGTCAAAAATATATAATAACGACACCTTAAGAGTATAATACCAGCATTTATGTAATCTACCGGTCGTGGTCCATCGGCCAACTTGTAGAAAATGTTAATGCGTATGTCTACGTACAACTTCTGGGCAATAAATACAATAATTGTGTTGCGCACAAATAATATCGGCGAAGTGTGATAGACTCCATTTGTAACATGACTATATACCTAAGAATTTAAAGAAAAAAAAAAAAACATTGTACTTGTGAAAAGACAAATTACTGAACTATATAAATTTTCTTCTAATGTTGGATACGTTATTAATGTAATTTACCTTGTATATACGTATGACTCGAACAGTAGTATAAAATTATATTTTGAGGCTCAACAGGCCGTGGTGGCGGTAGTCCGAACTCGTATGTCGTCATACGTACTGGTTTCACGTTTAGTATCGATTGTAAATACATTAAATATTTGTAGTTAAATGTAGACTATGCATTATAAATCATTTACGCTACAGTATGTAGTTGGTAATATCATTTAACTTGATATTGTTTTGTGTAACGATGTTTTCTTTCAAATTCTTTATATGGGATGTATAAAGTAGGTTAATATGTTACTCAGGTATATCTCGATGATTTCTCGATTACCGATGATTCCGTTCGGAGCATTCCGTACGTTCTAGTCATATACCGTATAGGTACATGTATGTGATAGAGTAGCCCCATGCTGTGCTGCAAACAATCACAAAGTAGTGTGTTAATACGTGTTTCAGTGTTACGTTGTCCCTTACCTACCCTCCTTGTCCTCCTGTCCCCTGTCCCCGTCGTCTCACGAGTCCATAGTACTACATATATTTATACAGATACAACATCAATATCATCTTAGGTAGAAAATGAATGTGACTGTAGTTTTATATGGATGACCTTTATAGGCATTACTTTTATCTCAAACACTGTTGTAAGTCCGGGCAATTGTTTACTCTCGTTACCGCTTTGATAAATGTGGTATAAATATAATAATTGTCACTATACTATCGCTTCTAGGTGACTATTTTTCATTCGAAATCGAGCATACATAGTTATATAACAAACTTGTAAGCTTAAGACTTATTATTAGTCTTTGTAAATATTTTACTTCGTTTGGTACTTACATGGGTTACAGAAAATAAAAAATTGCTTTCTCCTGTTAAAAGTCCAATCACACCGGCTTACACACTAAACTGTAGACATGACATATTCGGCTAACACTAGAGAATATCCTGATAATAATTTAGCGTATAATAACTTAGCTGTAAGAACAAAAAGTATTATCCAAAATTTAGACATGCTGTGTGTTATAGGTAATATTTCTTGAAATTGAAATTAATACAATTGTCGTCGAGATTATTAAATGATTATGTACCGTTTCAGTTTGAATAGCACAACGTCAAATGTTGCAAAATTATTTTTCATTCGTGTACTGGTTCAATAATTTGGCGGTGTGCTTTATTGAAACACGAGACGCTCTTAAAAATATAAGGATCTAACAGATTACTATGTCCAAGTACTTCTTCACCAAAATTAATATTTGTGTAACTACTTCAATAGGTGTGTTGTAATGGATGAACGAGATCTCAAGCTGAATGACATGTTTGTTAATACATTTCTTTTCTAGTCATTTTTTTTGTATTTACATTCCAAAGTTTGTATATGACTTATTTCCTTTTTTTGAAATAAATAGAGTAAAGTATTTTGCATAGCAAAATGGTGTTTACGTTGAGTAATTGCGAGCAGAATGATAAAACCACGGGTGTGTCGAGGCGGCTGTAAAGATATATTTTATAACTTTTTATTTCCTTTGACGTTTCGTTTGCTAATTTGCGTTTAGTTGTTATATTATTGTAATTCTATGGAAACAAAACATTTTAAATTAGAGATACAGCTGGACGCTGGATTATATTTTTTTATAGAGTACTGTTTAAGCTATACTGCTATTTTTATAGGACTAGCTGTTGTTTTGATTACGTTTGTTTGTTTCTCAACTAATTTATTTGGTATGCGTCGTTGTGCTGTGGTGCGGGCCTGTCCGCCTGTGACGTCACAGCGGCTGCGCCGGCGCCGCTCTTGTGATTACGATAGTGATTGTTGATTGTTGGGCGAGAATGATATAATGAAAACAAATTATATATTCTATATATAATTTATGAATTTCATTCAATTTATGAAAATAAGAACAATGTAATGATTGGTAATATTACTCATTGCTCTAAATGTACTATCAAAATATATTATACACAGTGTTAAAGGTCATAAATAAAATGCTTTGAAAATTTCCAAATCCTTGTTTTCTTTCACTAATCCTACACCTACACAATCACATTATAAACATCTTAATTTTATTATGATGTGAGAAAAAGTTCAAAATAGTCCTGAACGTATTGGAACTGAAATGGGCAAAACTGTAGGCACAATTACCTGAGATCGAATTTTCTATATTTTAAGGGCAACGAATATAATTAACGTTTCTGGGTTCGATTCCCAAGACGGCCAGGTACATTTCGATAGACACAGCGTCTAAAAAGGTCCTTAACGAAATCTTCAAATCTGCGCGTATCTTCTAATCCATACTTAATCATATAAATGTGAAAGTAACTGTCTGTCTGTCTGTCTAACCGATCGTCATGAATTTGGTAGAGATATATAGCCTGGGATATGGATAAGGACATAGGCTACTTTTTTACGCGTTATCGACATACACGCGGACGGAGCCGCGGGCAAAAGCTAGAATCTAATAAAGTAACATCACCAAAAAACTACTATTATGGAAATTAAAATACTGGTATTCAGCTACATCCGGTTAGACTGGAAGGACATAGTTGGGAAAAGGCAGATGATTGACTTTTTCTTTCTTTCATACCTGCCTCATCCCAAAATTACAATTCTATAACCAGCCGTGCACATTCTTTATATGCCTTGCGTCCGTTATATTTCGCGCAACAGATAACAGTTGTTTTTTAAGTGGTAATGTGCTAACGGAGTTTTATTCTGAAATAAAGTTTTATTATTAAAGCTCGACTAGTACGAGTACCTACCTGAGAAACGATTCATGGAACCCGCAACGAAAATACTCATAGATTATCAATTAGTTTACATTTTAAATGGCTTCTATTATGCACTCGCTGTACAATCTACAATTTTTTTAATGAGTTGTATTGAAATGTGTGGTTAGCTAACAACTTCAACAATTGATCATATTTGTCTTGCCTGAGCAACCGGCAGCAAATTCGTCATGCTCTCTTAGATGTCACTGCTTGCGGTAGCGTCGGGGGTCGGGTGCCTCCTTCCCTCAAATATGCCGAGGGGAGTAGTTGCTGATCTTTGCGTTATGCTCGTAAACGGGTGCTTCTTGTGGTGACTTGTCTTTCTGACCATGGTTTCGTTATTGTTATTAGTAATTAACTATTTATTTATTTTACTTCGATGGTCCTAGTTTATCATTTATGTTACAGCTATATGAACATAATCCAGGATTGCATATGTTAGCGGGCACCCCTTTATGCCAGGGAGACTTATTTAGGTATTAAGTTTTGTTTGCATTTTTTGTTTGAATAATATAGTTTTCATTGTATTTGCTGGTATATTGGTGTACTAGCTGACTTAAGGAAAATTAATACTATTGTAAAGGATCAAGTTTATCTAATTGAACACAGCTGTGCTGATGGGGAGTTTAATGCGCCACTTCTTCCCAGCGAAAGCACTAGGACAGAAGGAAGGGTAGGCGTTTTGGGAGATTGTCTTATGAAATTTTCACGTTCGAAAGTGCTGGATTCTCAGCCTGATGAATGACTTTTGAATTGATTTTGATGATTCTGGACCTGACTCGGTGGGCAGTACCGGACAGAAACGTCTGTTTTATGGGGGCCCAATTCTGGTTTGACAAAAAAAAAAAATGTAAAAAAAATATTACCTACCTGTCTCATAGCAAATAAACGCTGGTTTTCTATCTGTTGGTTGTATATCAATTGCATATTTAAAGGTAGTGGGAAAAGTAATAAGTAGAACAACATAAGCATAACTTAAATTATATATTTATTATCACATGCAATCATGATACAAAATGGATATAGCTTACAAAATAATACGATTTCCATTATGAGCCTTTATATTATGTACATCAAATCATGAATTTCTAAACAAGGAATGTAAAAATATTGTACAATAAATTTTGAGACACTATAATAAAATATAAAGGAATATCATATATTTACTGTTTTGACTAGTTAGCTTGATAATTAAATTCATACAAGTCAAAATTTGCATCAAAAATAATAGCGATAATTTGATTACAAACATAGTTTTTATTTAAAAGGATATCAGACCAATGTTTTACATAAAAATTATTTATGTAAAAGGATGATTTGTTGAAAAAAGCATGCGTTCTGTGGAAACAAAAATGGTTTTTATTAGAACGAAGTTCGTTATTGCACGTTTTACTCTGCATACTTGGCGCATGAGTGCTAAGACCGAAAAAGTGTAACATTAAGGCAGTCACGACACTTTTTTTGACATTTAGTTACTCTCAAATGTTGATAATTAGTTCAATGTGTCTTTTATTTAATACATAATAAACAGCGACAGGAACGTCGTTCCAACCGGGAGTCTCACGACACCTCTCGACTTTTTATTGACATAATGTTTTTATTGCTATGAAAATCCATTGCAGTCTTATGGCATTTCTCTCTTTGCATGAAAGTGAAGTGTACATACAGCAGAATATAAAATGAAAATTACGATGATGTTTTGCAGTATAGTGATAGCATGATCGTTTTCAGTTCAGTTAGGGAGCGTCCATTAATTACGTGAAGCGATTTTGGCAATTTTTCGACACCCTTGGCGAGATGTCGTGAGATTTGGCTCAACACCTCCCCTAATCCCACGTGAATTTTCAAAATGCGTATTTTTAGTGTAAATACGTTAATCTTAGCTTGATTGGTTGGATTTGTTGGAACAAACATTATTTGCTTAATATTTTTTTTATAATTGGTAGGTACTTATTTGTTATAATAATAAAATTACCCAGTTTTCTCGCAACTTTACCCAGTTATTTGCGGAAAGAAATAATTACGTGATATTTTCCCAGACCCCCCCCCCCCTCTACAGCACGTTAGATTGGATAACTTTCAGCTTGAACCCTCCCCCCCTAAACTTCTCACGTAATTAATTAATTAATTCATAGGAGAACCAACAGGACGCCCCCTTACCTGCCCGAATAAAGGCATAATAATTATATCGCAGGCATTTATCACTCGCACCGCAAAACACTAAGGGGTTTATTCATAAACGTTGCTTAAATTTAAGTGACGTTCAAACGTCAAAAATGTATGGTTAAACAGTCGCTACTAATCATTACTTAACTTTAAGCAGCGTTTATAAATAAACCCCTAAGGCCTGTGTTCACCAACATTTAAATCAACTGTTTAGATATTTAATCAGTTCTTTACTTAGGAAATATGACATAAATCAACTGTTTAAATACCTAACCGGTGGTTTGAATGTTGGTGAACACAGGCCTAAATATGTTACGAATTTAAAACATCGTTCTTTTTCGGTCAATCGTTTGAAGATGATAGAATGATATTAACAGGTAATACGACAAACGTGGACGTGGGCTCCACGTCAAAGCGCGTATTTTGCGTAATGACGTTTTAAATATGAGAATATACCTCTTTAAGTCTCCTAGTTTGTTTTTTGCATAGAAATAGTCTCGAGGAAAGATACTATTCATCCAAAGCATCAGCAGTAAATTGCTCACTGGCTAATATTTTACGCTACCATGAAAGAAATCAATTTAAAATACTAGCGCCTTAGCATGTTTGCCCAAATTTCTCTAAATAGATAAAGCTTTATTGGAATACAAGCGACCCGCCCCTGCTTCGGTTTTCACATGAAATGATGTAAGTTTAATACAAACAAAACCTTCCGGAATAAATTCTCTAAATGATGGTGACAACCGCATCGAAATCCGTGAACAACCCTGTCACGCAGACAGTTACGGAAAACGACTTTAATTAATATTATGAATAGATACAGGGTGTAAGGGACAGCCCTCCGCAGACTGCTGGGGTGAATTCAGTATATCATACTAAGATGACCGGTACATGAAATGATTTTAGGAACGTTACGGGAATCCAATAAACCTCATTTGTTTTATTTCTTCGTTACTGTGGAAAACGCACGTAGCGAACGGCAGCGCAGCGAGCTTTCGGCTGCTCTCCCCGCCACGGGGCGCGGTGAGTTCGATGAACTGTGTAGCTAGGCAGAAAGTGAACAACTAATTTAGAGCGTCGTTCGTTAGAGTATTTCAACATCCATTGCTGCATTTTTTTATTTTAGCTGTTTCATTTACATAAATGGAGTACTGCGTACAGGGTATCTAATTTTACATTGAAATAAAGGAATAGTAACTGAAACAACGATTTAAAAAATGAATATTTTCCTGAGAAATTTTCCGGTAGGATATGATTCAAAATAAGGAGCTGAATGCACCCTGTTAGTTTGCGGCGGACTGTCCGTTACATCCTGTATTACACAGTTCAACCAAATTGATTATTTTTGATTGAATGGCCAATTAACACTATGAACAGGGGGGTAATTGCGTAACACACTTCCAGGGCCTCAAGTCTGCTATTACAATAATGTCAGAATGGTCTATCATTGATTTCATAATTGTTGATTTTGACAAGTTTGGTAATCTACTAATATAATGGCTTCATTTTGACTTTCCAATGGTCAGCCACTGACACTCCATTGAAAGAATTGCTAATATCGTACATAATGACAAATTAAACTTCCTACTAAACTTCCAACTATTTCAGATTGCCTAAAACACTAATAAATAATATGTAAAAATATATATAAATGAAATCTGGCATGAATAAATGTTCAAAATGCCACTGTAATACAATTCTATTACGAGAACATTGACCGACCAATGATCGACCATTATGAATTTAGCAGATTACGAACTTTTAGCAAAATGACAATGGGATCGTGTTGAAGTGACGAATTTATAAAAATAGCAGACTTGGGCCCCTGTAGCAATGGGTTTCATTTTGACAGTTCAACAACATTCATTGCGTCATTTACGTTGTTTAGCAGACAAATTTTTCGAACATATGAAGCAATGGATTAGCAATATCCTTCAAAATTATTCAGATTGTGATTAATAGTGTGTTGCGCAATTTGGGTACTATATGGCCGACCATACATTGGTATCATAGTATATGCGACTAAAATGTTAAGCATACTTAAATAAAAAATAAAAATATAAAATTATTGATATACTATAATTTTTCAGTTCTCCGTACTTTTCCATTTTTCGTGATTTCAGAGAAGTACGAGCGAAAAAAAAACGCAGTACGACTGCTTAGCACACCACATGGGCCAGATCATTTCAAAGTTTAGCACAAGTCAACTAGCACTCGCTTCATGAAAACGGATTATAGTTACTGTCGTAATCATCTTCATCGTTAAATGGGTTTTTTGGTTCCGTAGCTTCTTCCGCAAAAGGGTTTTTAGCTTCATCATAGGTTTCATCTTCGAATGGGTTCTTGTTTGACCCATTGCTTATGGCTGCAGAAATATTATGATGAACGACAGGTGATACTCCCGTACTTCGGGGTTTCTCTTCAAATCGTTTCTTAGCCGTGATTGGTGAGGAGTACGGGGATAGTTTGTGGACCGGCTCGAGTTTGTTCAGGTTTGCTTCGAGGCTCGAGCTGTATCGTTGTTGCTCTATTAACCTCATTCTACCCTCTGGTACAGGGACGACGGTGGTACCTTTTGGTGCTACTTGTTTTGCCGTGTTTGAGACGAATACTGGAAATAATAATAATAATAGGTAATAGTTAGTTATGATGATATAATTGGATAAAAAAATCGGTGTATTCCCGCTGTCCTCACCGCCCGTGTCCCCATTAATGGTAATTCACATAAAATGACGAAAAAAAAAGGTTCCATTTTCTTTTAAGTGAATCGAAAACCGCGAATCACACCTGTTTCATGCAGCAATGTAGTACAAGGCCAAATCCAAGAAAAATGGCCGACCTATTTACGCATAGAATGACTCAAATTTCAATCAAATTTTGGATGGACACGATCAAGAACGCTGATAGCGAGATTTACAAGAAACCTGAAACGGATAGTAGCGAGACCTCAGACGACTTTGAAGACAACAACGTGTAAACGTGTAACACAGCACAGCAGTGACATAGAAAAGAGTCGAGAAAGCAGCTGCACCTGAGCCAACCTGGCTGCGGCCCTCCCGATAAATTTCACCCATCTCTCCAATATTCCATTGCTTACTTAAGGATGCATATCCGGTACGGCTCTAATAATCCTTCCATATCCTATGGGCACGTCTTTCCTACCATTATCGTGCCCCCCGGTCTACTCCTTGATATGTAATGGTCACTGTAGCCCCATGAAACATGAGGCTCTAGGGGCTAGTGCAAATCTTTGGGTTCATTCGAGTAATCGAGTCTGGTTTAACCACGCTGGTGTCGGTGCATTTCATTCATTCAGTACTTATAATTAAAGAATCAATACTTAAAAGAAAATGGAACTTTTTTTTCGACATTTTATGTGAATTACCATTAAAGAGGACACGAGCGGTGAGGACAGCAGAAATACATTAAAAAAAAATCTAAATGATCGTGTTTTTAATGGTCAGATCGTTGAGTTTGGATAAGAGAATATTAATTAATGACATGGAGTCGATAATACGTTGGGAAAACTAGTTTGAAATTGTATCTGAATTTATTATTACATTAACATCAACACTGGCAATAATAATAATACATACTGGCTAGTGCCATTTAATTGATTGCCACCAAGATTGGATTCCTGTTCCGATATCTTTAAAAATAGATAAGGGGGAGGGGGGGATAGAGGAAGTATATTATAAAGAGGATTTATATTGAGACGCGAAGCAACAAAATTCGATCTAAAGAAAAGCGGCCACATTCCTCTAGATCGTATTTTGTTGCTTCGTGTCTAACTTTATAAAAGCTATTAGAAAATTCTAGACACACTTACCGAGGTTCCTTATTGAGCCTTTTTTTCGTAATTCCTTCTCAGTCACTAGATAATATTTTTACGTCACACCTGGCCATAATGTGAGTTATGGCCATGTGTGACGTAAAATTGTGTACTCACCACGGGCAGTAAAAAAGAAAGCCCTCTATCGCATATTTACAACCCTCGTCTGCGGCTTGGGTCACAAATACCTGCGATTTCGGGCTTTCTTTCTTTTACAGCCTTTCTAGTAAGTAATGTACTATTATAGGAGTGGCGTTAGTGGACCGTTGTACATATAATATTAGTCATGTCACTTTATTATTATTAATTATATTATTAACATTATTTTGTTTTTATTTTTAAGGGGGAAACGCTAAGGTAGCCCGTGAAATTCAAATATTCTTACTTTTTTTGCAATTTTCAGGTCAGTGGCAGGTTGTATGTATGTATGTAGTTCAAAATATGATTCGTGACGGTAACAAGTATGTATTTACAAAATTGTAATCAGCAATATTGTATTGATGATTTTAATAATTATAATTTTGTAAATACATACCTGTTACGGTCGCGAATCATATTTTGATCAACATACAACCTGGGCCTCAAGTCTGCTATTACAATAGTGTCAGAATGGTCTCTTCATTGTGAGTTTTGGACAGATTTGCCATACAAACACTGTCAAATACTCACAATAGCGAGACCATTCTGACACTATTGTAATAGCAGACTTGAGGGCCTGATACCTTGACGGTTTCGCCATAACTGAGTGGTCAGAAATGCTATGCATAAACAGTCTTTATGACAATCAACAAATGTAAATGTAATGACAGCTGGGACAGAGGCTGCCTCTCGGTGAGATGGAATGGGCCGTAATCTATTGCGCGGGTCCAATGCGGGTTGGTAGATTTCACCATGTTTTCAAGTTTTTGGTTGAATTTAAGTTACGTGGGCTACCTTAGCGCATTAATCTTTCATAACGGAACGGAGGTCTACGCGAGATACAATGGGTTTTTAATTGGACGTAGTTAGCAGAAAAGACTCAACCCACATTGTGGTCAAGGATGAGTTGAAATACCAAAGAGGTTCTAACGGTTAACGGAAGGTACCCAGCTTCATGTGGATTGGTTCCCAACATTAAAAAATCAACCTTATCTTTGTAGAGTCATAGATCTTTTTTGCTGAGCGAAAGAACCAACCGTTAGGACCTCTTTGGTATAAACAACTCATCCTAGACCACAATGTGGGTTGAGTCCTTTCTGCTTAACTACGTCCAATTATGTCTGTGTATACGAGAGGTTAAGGATGACCTTTCCAAGATAACTGTCGAATCAATAGCTACTGAGAGTTTACCTGAGGAGCTCAGAAAGGGCATAATAGTGACGTAAAAACAAGACAAGTATATCAACTCACTCTGCTTGCTCTGGCCTTCCGACTGCCTCAGCTTGGCCTCGGCGCCGGGGCCGTAGGCCAGCGGCGCCGGCGCGGGCGGCGCGAAGGCCGCTGGGGGGGGCTCCGCTGCCCCACTCTCCGTTACCACGGTCAGCTTGTTAAACAGCCCGCGGCCGTAGTATTCTGATACTACCGCGTAACTGGAAGAAGGAAGGGATTTTGATTTAGGCCTGTGTTCACCAACATTCAAACTACTGGTTAGGTATTTAAACAGTTGGTTTATGTCAAATTTCCTAAGGCCTAAATTCACCAACATTCACAGCACCGGCTAGGTATTTATACATTTGTTTTATGTATAGAACTGATTAAATATTTAATCAGTTGATTTACATGTTGCTGAACACAAGGCTAAGAAATTTTAAATATAGAACTGATTAAATATCTAAACAGTTGATTTAAATGTTGGTGAACACAAAGCTTAGGTACTTAGAAAATAGCCGATAACAATTACGAGTAGAAATCATCATCAACCTCTGCCTTTTCCCAACTGTTGGGGTCAGCTTCAAGTCTAACCAGATGCAGCTGAATACTAGTATTTTACATGGAGCGACTGCTTATCCTTCGTCCAAAACCCAGTTATAGTCGCTGGCACGCAACTTGGCAAGATTCGTTAGATGCGCAGATTTTTTTATCCAAAACTTCCTTCTTAACAGACATGTTTACAAATAAATTATGGCCATAACCATAGAATAATGACAATCAATAAAAGTGTAAATTTTTTTGTTGAGTGCAACAAAAAAATATTCACTTAGTGAAGTGAACATGCGCGAACTTACTCCCACTACACCAAAACCTTGCCAAGTTACGCGCAGGTTGTACTGGGTAACACGATACAACTTGACAAGACTGGTTGTAAGACTTTCGGGCTTCTGACGACCTACAACGACTGTCAAAGATCTACGAATGACAGCCGGGACCAACGGCTTAGATTGACGAGTATACAGATGATTATTACGTTAGTTTAATAGTAGATTGTGCAGCTAGTGCAAAAAAGAAGCCATTTTACGCCGAGATGTATATATCTACCCGAGCCGCAGGCGAGGGTGGATAGTTAAGTCGTGGGGTAAAATGGCTCGTTTATGTCCGAGTTATACACTCTGCTTTTCACTTCGTTTGCTGGAAAATGAAACAGGCATAAAGTTAGTTATGGCGTAAGTTGCGATGCGAGACGGAGTTGTCACATGACATTATAGCACTATTTGAATAACGGTAATTCACATAAAATGGCGAAAAAAGAGGTTCTATTTTCTTTTAAGTACTGATTTTAAGAAATAATAATTAAAAAGTGGGCACATGAATACGCATTCTCGCGTATTCACATGAATACGCTAGAATGCGTATTCGCTAGTGGGCACATGCCCACTAGGGAACGTACGCGTCATAAGTCGGAAATTGGCCTGCGTCGGTGTTGATCACGAATTCACGATGGACTCAGACGAAAAATTATTTTTTTACACACGTTTCAGCTACGAGAGTCAACTGGCAAGTGATTCAATAGCACTGCTGTTGATGCCCATTACTACACGTAAAAGAGTGCTGCTTCGCTTTAGTTGTAAAGAATTTGACGCTTCGATGCGCCTCGACTCTGCGCTAGTATAAATTGACCCTAAGGGCGTGCCTTTCGTCGTTTCGGACCTCTTTTGTATTATACAACTCATCCATGATGACAATGTGGGTTGAGTCCTTTCTGCTTAACTACGTCCGAATAACCTCATCAGGCAGAAAATCTGAGTCTTGTTATAAAACATATTTTCCAAAGCATAAACAATAACCTTTGTGAGTGCCAAGTATCAAGTATGTATGTTTATAAAATACGGTTCTACACAACATTTGTCGGAATGAGGCTTGAACGATGGCTTGCTTACCAAAACATGCGAGACCGAAATGTTTCTGTTGTTACTGTTCAAGAGACAATGGCAGATTACTAATACAAGGCACCTAATTTTAGCGGTCTTAAGAGACAACTAGTCGCGGGCTCGAACTCACAGGTGGGCGTGGCCAAAAAGCACGCTGTCTCACCTAGCATCTTGTCCGTCATCGTGTGTTGGGTGAAATGCACGATAATTCATAGTAAACCGCGCGCGTAAAAAATTACGAAAAGTCCTTTGGAAGGTTGAGTTTTATGAAAAAACTACTAGATAAATCAATTATAAATAAAGTTTATTGAAATCTTCGATAATTGAGCTTTGTCGGAGCGGACTTTGTTTTGGAGATTTTACACTTCTTTTATTACTTATTTACGCCCAAAGTTGCGTTAAAATTAGCAGGAAAAACGAATCTTTGTTGGCGCATAACTTTTTAATGGCTTCTTATTTTAATATTCTGCTTCCGTACAGACAAAATTAATAATAAGACAAAACGATATCATGTTTAACTTTGGATGTACAATGTCAAATAGTGGAGTAATACCCCCCCGATAGTTGTATGGAAAAAGTATCGACTAGTTTCATCTTAATAGACCCCCTTAATGTTCGAAACGGCTGGACCGATTTTGACGGGACTTTCACTGGCAGGTAGCTGTTATAAGGAGTACTTACTTGTACTTTTATATTAGAAAATTCCACGCGGACGAAGCCGAGGGCAGCAGTTAGTTATAAATACACAGGGAAATATGGCATTACTGCGAGCCCTATCAGAAAACCAGCGCTGCGGTAATTTATTTAGTAAATAACGCAACATTATGCTGATATAGGAGCCTTTTTGGTCTCGCACAGGTCTTTTTTAGGGTTCCGTACCCAAAGCGTAAAACGGGACCCTATTACTAAGACTCCGCTGTCCGTCTGTCACCAGGCTGTATCTTAAGAACCGTGATAGTTAGACAGCTGAAATTTTCACAGATGATGTATTTCTGTTGCTGCTATAACAACGAATACTAAAAAACAGAATAAAATAAATATTTAAGGGGGCTCCCATACAACAAACGTGATTTTTTTGCCGTTTTTATAGATAATGGTACGGAACCCTTCGTGCGCGATTCCGACTCGCACTTGGCCTTTTTTAATTCTTTTTTTGAATGAAAATTTTGTTAGTTTTAAATGCTCCTTTTTTACTGTTCCCTGTGCGTGTCCCAAATAAAATATTTTATTTCTTTCTAAATATGCTTAGCGCTATGAAAGCTGTGTAAATAAATGATCATATTTAGTTAGGTGCAATGCGAATGAAGTTACAATATAAATGCCTTTTATATTGAAACAGCATTTTGCAATAACAGTTAATGATAAACAAAATCGCCATAAAAACATACTATTTAACTATGAGCGATAACAACTTTTTATTACAGCCTTTATGGGTGAAGGGCGATGGTTGTTTTTCTAGGCGTTCGATCAAAGAAATATACTAATTTAAACCTTGGTCGATAGTTATGATAAAGCCTTTATTATTAAAGTTATTGGTTTCTATTGGTGGTTTTATTTTTTTGACGTGACAACGTCTAATAAATCGATGAACGCCGGCTGCATGCACGAAAAAGAATGACTCATTATCCCGTTACGCTCAGTGTACTGTTACGCTCATTGTCCAGTTACGCTCATTGTACGCTTGCGCCGCATCAATGTTTTATTATGACGTTGTCACGTTAAACTATCGTCCGTAAACCAACTTTACAGACAACCATTTTTTTAATAATTTTTTCAGTTACTTTTCCTTTATTAAATGCAAATTTATATTATCTGTACGCAACATTCCATGTATGTACTCGACGCGTGAAATCAGCTGTTCACGTTCTGTCTAGCTACAGAGTTAATTGAACTCCTTGCACCCCGTGGCGGGGAGGGCGACCGAAGGCTCGCTGCACTGCCGTTCGCTCCGTGCGTTTTGCCACGGTAACGAAACAGACAACCAATTTTTTTTTTGTTATAGTCAATGATAACATGGAAATGTTTAACTAAAACACGATTCAATTTTAAAGGGAGCGATAAAATCGTAATTCTTTCCGATAGCATATCGATAGTTATTAATAAAAACACGGTTTTTACCATAACTTAAATACTATGTAGTTTTTCCATTACAAAGTTCACTGATCAGAAATAGTTTAGCACCAATAAACACTATAACCACGTTTTGTTTGAGACTGAGCTGTTTGAGCTGTTGCCCGCGGCTCTGCCCGCGTGTATTTTTCTAAAATAAAAGTAGCCTAAGTTACTTCATACAAATAAATATTTATTTATCACTCCAAACATACAAATATCCAATGCGATATTGTAGTACACTTAAAAATTTTATACTTCCACTACTTGTACCATAACAAATTCTATAGATAGCAATTTTTTCAAATTCACTCAAAGCGCAACAGAAAATGTCGAAATATCTACACTTTCCTATCGCAGGTATGCTGGAAGAGATTTCATTAGAAATAAGCATCACCTTTGTACGTATTTTTCTGTTCCTTTCTTTTTGTCTGTTTATATGTGTATACATAAATTGTTAAATAAATAAATAAATAAATGAGGTTAAGAGTGCGGAGCGCGCTCGTCAGCGCCGCCTCACGCAGCAAATTAAATCGCGCGCGCGGTACCGCCAGCAACCGCGGTAGACAACGACGACCAACGTACCCATCTGGCACGACTAGTTCCACCCTTCGCAATATATCCGCATTTTGTATCTTCCCTCTAATTATCTTAAAGATATAAGTAACAAGTGTGAGTTGCCTCCTGGCCCTCAGTTCATTACATCCGACCATACCTAAGATAAATAGTGTTGGATACATCAATGGATAAAATGGATACACCCCGTATATTTATATCTAATATGCTTATTTTATACGCGCTCCAACATGAAAGTATTTCAGATAACTGCATTACATTCTAATAAAATTGTAATGTAATGTTTGTAATGTCAAAATAACAGCATTTTGCTAAATCCATAATGAAAGTATATGCGGTACTCATAAAAAAAAGATTTATTGAAGAGAAAACTTCTTTAGGCGCGTTGAGTACTCTTCAGGTTGCTAATTTATGTATAATGTATTATTTTTAAGACATTACTTTTATGATAAGTTTAACTCGCATACTGACTTCTTATTTGTACAAAATAATACAATATTTGTAAATATGTGAGCCTTGTATTAATTACTATACTACAATAGGTAATAACAATAAAAAATTAAGCATTGACGAATAAATTAACCATGTGTTAAATAGGCTTATTCCACAAATCCCCCCTGAAAATCCCCCTTAGGAGGAAAAGTGGAATATATAACAACCAGTCTAGAATTCACCCCTGCTTATTTCACAAATCCCCCAGAGAAACCCCTCAGTGGGGAAAACTGAACCCTAATGTAAAAAAAATCACTTTCAGGGGGGTCTTGGAATATTTTTTTTCAATTCTAGTTTTCCCCCCTAAGCGGGATTATCAGGGGTGAATTCTAATTCGTAAGATGGAGCGCATAGGAATCAGGGATGTTCAGCTCAAACTCTTTAAGGACTACCTGAGTGAGCGTACCCAGTGCGTTAGAATAGTCGATGCCATTAGTGACGAACGAACTGTCTCCTACGGCGTGCCTCAAGGCAGCGTAATCGCCCCGACACTCCTCCTTATATATATTAACGAGCTGGGTATGCTCACTCTTCCCAAGGGTAAAGTTATAACCTTCGCGGACGATACCGCCCTTCTCTTCAGCGCTAGTACATGGCACGATGTATATATGCAAGCTCAGTCGGGTTTCGACGTCGTGACAGAGTGGCTGCGTAATAATGTTCTCACTTTAAACGCGGAAAAAACCGTATACATGCCCTTCTTTTTGAAAAATAATGCATCAACCACACACATGAACTCGTTGTATTCTATAGTAGCCCACACATGTTCCAAACAAAATACAGATAACTGTACCTGCACCACCCGGATCCAGAAAACAGACAGTGCAAAGTACCTTGGGGTAATAATAGATAGCACCCTAAGCTTCAAAAAGCATATCCATGCCCTTAGTGGTAGGTTACGGAAACTTATATTTGTCTTCAAGACCCTTAGACATGTGGCAGACGAGAAGCTAAGGAAATCGGTTTACCTGGCTCTCGCCCAATCCCTACTAACCTACTGCATAACGTCCTGGGGTGGGGCTACAAAAAGTTCTATGCTAGAGCTTGAACGAGCGCAGAGAGCTATTCTGAAAGTATCCTTATTCCGACCTTTCAGATATCCAACGGATATGTTGTATAGGGAAGCAAAGGTGTTAACGGCTCGCCAGCAATTCATATTGCATACGGTTGTAAAACAGCATGGCCTAACTACCTTCAACCACTCACTCTCCCACAGAAGTAGACGATTCGATCCCATAGTCCGCCATCATATCCGGCTCTCGACTACTTCCTCCCATCGATTTTTTTGCTACCTTGGTTGCTTTCTTTATAATAAAATAAATAAGATACTCCCAATTTATAACCTCACCAAAACCAAATGCAAAATTAAGCTAAGCAATTGGCTCCAGGAGTTAAATTATGAAGAAACAGAAAAACTACTTGTTGTCCTAAAATAGCTAAAATAGCCAATTTCATTCATCTCCCCCCCTACACACTACACCCACGCATTCACGCACACATACACCTTACTCACTCACAGATACACATTCATATCTACTAAACATACCTACTAACACCAAGCACCAATAACCAATAACTGTTACCAATTTCTTTTTCATTTTTTAATTTATTTTTAAACTTAAAAGTCTATGCTTTTATAAATTCTTACCGCACCAATTATTGTACACAAAAATTAAAATGTAAGCATTACCCAAGGGGCGGAGACCTGGTGTCCTGAAATACAGACCATACGTCTAGTTTAGGCACCAGTCTCCCACAGTATAATTATTGTTGTTACGTACTTTGTATTGATACCTCTATAATGTACCTATATTGTGGTGAGAAATAAACGATTATCTTATCTTATCTTATCTTATTGTAAAATAGTTTAAAAGAGCAACGGTGGAGTTTCTTGCCCATTCTTCTCCATGCGAAACTACCTTTTGGAAGGGGCAACTAGAATCAATTTTATTTCGGTGTAAATTTTGACGTTAAAAGTGCCATTTATGTGCCTATTTGAAATGAATGCTTTGACTTTGACTTTTGACTATGGGTGAACAAAAATGATGGAACTCGCGTCATCGTCACCGAACACTTTAGTTTCTTAATTTTCACTTCTATCGGCAGTCCGCAAAGACTGCCATTTTTTTTTTTTATTTGTCTGTGTCTGAACTTTACTAAATGTTAATACCATACTATGTCAAACTAGATTATCTAATTGCAATAATATTCATTCATGATGGACTTATTGTAAATCACAAATCTTAAAATTTATTGATTAAAAATGACATTTGAATATTTGTACACCATATGTTGTGGTAGAATGTATAGAACTTAACAAAGTCAAAGTCATCAAAGTCATAAATCATTTATTTCAAATAGGCACGAAGATGCACTTTTGAACGTCAAAAATTACATGAATAGTTAATTGATTCTAGTTGCGCCTTCCAAAAGGTAGTTATGTATGGAGAAGAATGGGCAAGAAACTCCATACTTACTCTTTTAAAATGTTAACAATAGTTTGTATACATTCATTAATAATTATAGGTGAAGACGATGTACCTAGAATAAAAATAAAAATTACTTACCACAATTGGTAAAAAGAATGAAAAGTGAAGTAATGACAGAAAAATTAATTAATGCGATAAGTACATAAATAAGTCAGTGTGTGAGTTAAATTTATATTAATCACAGAAAATAAAATTTATATCATAAAAATTATAAATTATACAGTTAAATTAGCAACCAGTTTGATTTTGTCTAGACTCTAAATTGTCCTATGGAGCAGGACCAGCATGTTTCCAAGCATTCTTATCTTGGATATAATCCTCTAATTTGTAATATGCTTGTTTACAAAGTGTGCTTTTAATATGAGTTTTAAATTTTCTTCGAAATAATTAACACCATAACCACCATACTATGTAAAACTACATTCTTACAAATAAATAAAATTCTAATTCTAAATTCTAATTCTGTTTGTCCGGCTAATCTCCGAAACAGCTGGACACATTTTATAGAGTAACTTAGGAAAAGAAAAAAAAAACTTATTTTAGAAAAAGCCACGCGGGCAAAGCCGCGGGCGTCAGCTAGTTCATTACTAGCTGATGCCCGCAGCTTTGCCCGCGTGGCTATAAGAAACTATGTTTACAATAATAAAATCTCACTCACCCATACCTATCTTCGGTATTATTAGGAAAACACCATGAAAATGGCGCAACTGTGATAGATTTGATCAGTGATAAATACATGTTGTTAATTTGTACACTATGATCCACGTTATCGCGTTATTATTGTAGTGAATTGAGGTGATAAGACTGTCGTCTTATCGTGCGCGCAGCCAACTGACTGGCTTACTTCAATCACTGTTACGTCAGGTGTACACAGATAACGTTTAACAAAGTTATTTCGTGCACCTAGCTTCTGACGTTTCATAAGAGCCCATGTAGGTTTATGTGAAATACAATATTTTGATTATAATAATAATATCTAGTATATACTCAGCTGAGACAACACAGTGACATCAATCTATTGTTGTGGTAAAATAGTAACTTTTCATAGAAGATTACTTTGTAACATTCTTTGATGTTCAGTAAAATGATAATATAATAATTTATTTATTTAAAAAAAATTATTTTAGGAAAAAATCTAAAAAAGAGTGTAACAACATAATTGAATCTGGCGTCCTAGCTAGGTTACATGGTAACCTGTATTAAGGTTCGCCAGCCCTTAATACAGGTTACCATGTAACCTAGCTAATGATAGTTTAAGACAGTATGGAAACTAGCCCAATTTGTTGAAATAATAAACTACGCTCCATCGGAGCGTTAGGGTTGGCATTCTTTAATGGTTAGTTTTAGTACGAACCCTAAAAAAAAAAAAAATGATTTTTCAAATAAATAATTTGTAACTATAAATAAAGCCCAATAAATAATTAAAAAAAATTGTAAAAAAAAAAAAAAATTTTTGTCTGTCTGTCTGTCTTTTTACCACCGATTTTGACGTGAATTTTACTGGCAGATAGAAAGAAAAGAAAGAAAGAAAGAAAAACTGTTTATTCTGCACAAACAAAACGCACTTAATAAAAAAAAAAATATAGCTGTTGTTATACTCGTAAGGAGTAAGTTAGGCTACTTTTTTCTTATTTTTTTTCTTTCTTTCTTTCTCTCTATTTGTATAGAAAAAACCACGTGGGCGAAGCCGCAGTCAGCAGCTAGTATATATATCTATCTTATATCTATCTACATATATAGATAGACAAGCATACATTTTTTATTTTTTATTTATGTTCGTATGTTTGTCCTCTCTGCATTCTTAAACCATTGATCAGATTGTGATGAAACTTTGGTAGGGTGTTCGGAGGAAGCATGCGCGGGATTCTGGTCCAAAAAAAATATATTCCACCACACTTGTTTACTTTAAGCGGCATTGCAACGCAGCTAGTAACTCCTAGTATTATATAATTTGGCTTCATAATATCACGCCTTGTTTCCCCGAAAGATTAGCAACTGTCTCATAATGTACTTATTAGTGAATGAACTATTTCCTTGATTATGACAGTAGCTTTGAATTACCAATTACGCGAGTAGTAATCATTCAATTACGGGTCATGTTCGTGTAGTGTCTCGGTAGCATAAAATGGAACTGTGAGTATAGTGACAAATACCGTGCGCCTCAGCGACATACATCTGCCAATAGCCTTTTAGATTCCAAATATTAATTATTATATTGTTTAATTGTTATTTAAACATTCTTATAATTTTTTGGAATTTCTTACATCGCACTTTACACTTTTTATTTTTAAACTTGTATACAAGAAGAGTTTTTATCAGTGTGCAAATTTTGACAAATTAAGCTTAAACGTGTTTTATTATTAGAGATCGGATATTCGGATGCATATTTACCTAAAGTGAATATTTTGCTGTGAAAGTATGGAAGCGACTTCTAGAAAAAAAAATTTTGTAAAAGAAAATCCCGGGATGCCAGGAACACCAGGAATGCATAACTAGTCGGGTGTATAGTATGGAAACTACTTCTAAAAAGTATTTATTAAAAAAAAACCCCGAGATTCATGGATTGCATTACTATTCAGATGCATATTTATTTAAAATTAATGTTTAACCCCCGATGCAAATATGTGTATGTAGGGTGTAAGAAGAGGGGTGGTGTGTGGAAGTTAAAAAAAAAAATAAAAAAAATAAATTAAGTACTATATCCTGATTGGGCGTAAATATTGCCTCGGCTACTTGGGTACGTAGATATGCATTCGATTCTTTAGTCAGAAAAAAACACTAAATTTTATATTTTAACGATAGATACAAGAGTGCATTCCATATAAGCCAACATTTGAAAGTACGTAAATATATATCAGATTCTATAATCAGAAACCTAAATGTATCGATCCCGCTACCGCGGGATTTTGTCGATACAAAAGCGTATTCCATATTAGCCAACATCTCAACTTTAGGTGAATATGTATCCGAATATCCGATCCCTCGTCATGTACCTTTTTGTCTGTGCTAACTAAATGTATTTTCGTTCTTTCTGGTTCTGCAGGTCCATTACCAGTATATTACATGGAGCGAGTGCCTATATGAACTCGTAAGACTAAGGCTTCTGACGACCCGTAACAACTGTCAAAGATCTACAAATGATAGCCGGGACTAACGGCTTTAACGTGCTGTCTGAGGCAATTTGGTCTACACAAATAAATAAAATTGAAGAGTCTGTTTGTAATGGCAAAATAACAGTTGTTTTTTATAAAAAGCCACGCGGGCAAAGCCGCAGGCGACTGCTAGTAATAAATAAAGTGCAGTACTTACGGGTCATGTTCGTTGTGCAGTCTTGCGTGTAACGCCTCTGCGACGTGTGGTTGTGAGTCTGGTCGGCGTCGGGCATTCGCACACTTGAGACACTCATTTTCCGATTCAGCGTATGTTGTGAAACAGCTGTAAACAAGATGAAAGTTAACATTTCACTCATTAAACACGTCATCTAAATATATAAAACAAAGTCGGGTTAGTTACACCATAACTAGAGATCGGATAATCGGATGCATATTTATCTAAAGTTATTTATTAGCTATGAAAGTATGGAAGCAGCTTCATAAATTTTTTTTTGTAAGAAAATATCCCGTGATGCCAGGAATACCGGCAATGCATAACTAGGTTAGTGTATAGTATGAAACTGACTTCTAAAATATTATTTATTAAAAATAAAAAAATACCCGGGATTCTTGGATTGCATAACTATTCAGATGCATATTTATTTAAAATTATTTTAACCCCTTATGCAAATATGTGTATGTAGGGTGTAAGAGTAGGGGTGCTGTTAGTTAAAATAAAACATCGGAATCGCGGGATTTATTCGATACAAAAGCACTTTCCATAGTAGCAAACATCTCAACTTTAGGTGAATATGCATCTGAATATCCGATCTCTAACCATAACTAAAGAACAACTGGACCGATTTGTATGATCTTTGATTTGTTGGATTTTTCTCCGCCCCGAATAGCAGAATAACTATTAAAACATGCGAAAAACTAACGAAAAAAATTATTTATGGAGATCATTCATTTTCTCAAACATTTTGTATGGAACGGCTTTTTAGATGATATTTTTAGAATGGATTGGGAAACGTGGGAACAAGATATTTCACGCGGACGAAGTCGCGGGCAGGTGCTAGTTATTATATAGTTTCTATCTTAAACAGCGACATAGTTTAAGAAGAGAACACGGAGACGCCACGGCAGCCGCTGCTATAGGCGGTATTGTCAACACTTTCCATACAAATACTGTATGGAGAGTGTTACAAACCAGCCATGTCCTCCTTTACTCGCACTAGGACATTAATAATGTATAGAAACTGATGGCTTTGAAGGCGGTTCGTTACAGAAGTTGTGTGCTCAACGCACTTTCGATGACGCGAATTTGCCACGAGGGTACAGCGTGGCGACTGGAACACGACGGGCTGGCTCTGTAGCACGCTCTGATCACTTACCTCTGATGGAAGGAGTGTTGGCATAAGAAGTGGATGGTGGGCAGTTCCAGCGGCTTGGTGCAGACGGCACAGCGTGGCGACTGGAACACGACGGGCTGGCTCTGTAGGACGGTGGTCTGTTCACGCATTTTTTCGCTCTCGCTGCGGTATTTAGATGAAAGTTGCTGTTCTCTGGTTATTACTTCGTTCTCGGATTGTAGGACGTCTGTGAGGTACCTGCGTAAAAAAATTATACTATAGCATAAGCATTTAAGCATTATCCATACTAATATTATAAATGCAAAAGTAACTCTGTCTGTCTGTATGTTACGTTTTCACGCCTAAACCGCTGAACTGATCGTCATGAAATTTGGCAGAGATATAGCTTGGGATATGGAGAAGGACATAGGCTACTTTTTTACGCGATAACCGATATCCACGCGGGCGGAGCCGCGGGCAAAAGCTAGTATACTATAATGTTCCCACTGCTGGGACACGTGTCACATATAATTAATAATTAATGTATATAAACTACTGTTAACATTTTAGAAGAGTCAGTACATATGGAGTTTCTTGCCCATTCTTCTCCATACGTAACTACCTTTTGAAAGGGGCAACTAGAATCAATTCATTATTTTTGTAATTTTTGACGTTCTAAAGTGCCTTTCATGTGCCTATTTAGAGATAAAAATATTAGGTAGAAATGAAAAAAAAAAAAAAAAAACGATTACGAAAATTTCTACTAATCGACTTCAAGAGCATGCAAGCCAAGTAGATATTTGAATGTCAAATACTAATAAGTTGTAACGGAAAATTAACCATCCACAATATTATTAGAGGGGCTTACTGCAAAACAATGTATACCTACCTATATTTTAAATAAAAGTGCTAAACGTATACTTACTTTCGAACATCTCCTAAAGTATATGTAGGTGTGCTAGCGAGGCAGTCGATGACTAAAATAGGTGACAGTAATTTTTCATTTGCTGTGAAAAAAAAAATTATGAAATTAATATACATATCGAGAGCCTGACGCACAATCTATTGGTAGCTCATTCCATGAAGACACCGAGGCGCATAATTTAAAATCGTAGTACTGTAGGTATGTAGTGACCGATACGTCGAAGTAACTATGTATTGTAGTGAAGATAAAGCTGCACACGTGTACTGACAGATGACATCAACTAGCACATAGTGTACTGACCGATGACGTTGAGCAGCTCGGGCAGGCAGTGCGAGGGGGGCGGGGCCCACAGCACGTCCAGCCACACGCGCGGGCAGGCCGCGCCGCGACTTCTGCGCACGTGTACTGACAGGTGACATCAACTAGCACATAGTGTACTGACCGATGACGTTGAGCAGCTCGGGCAGGCAGTGCGGGGGGGGCGGGGCCCACAGCACGTCCAGCCACACGCGCGGGCAGGCCGCGCCGCGACTTCTGCGCACGTGTACTGACAGGTGACATCAACTAGCACATAGTGTACTGACCGATGACGTTGAGCAGCTCGGGCAGGCAGTGCGGGGGGGGCGGGGCCCACAGCACGTCCAGCCACACGCGCGGGCAGGCCGCGCCGCGACTTCTGCGCACGTGTACTGACAGGTGACATCAACTAGCACATAGTGTACTGACCGATGACGTTGAGCAGCTCGGGCAGGCAGTGCGGGGGGGGCGGGGCCCACAGCACGTCCAGCCACACGCGCGGGCAGGCCGCGCCGCGACTTCTGCGCACGTGTACTGACAGGTGACATCAACTAGCACATAGTGTACTGACCGATGACGTTGAGCAGCTCGGGCAGGCAGTGCGGGGGGGGCGGGGCCCACAGCACGTCCAGCCACACGCGCGGGCAGGCCGCGCCGCGACTTCTGCGCACGTGTACTGACAGGTGACATCAACTAGCACATAGTGTACTGACCGATGACGTTGAGCAGCTCGGGCAGGCAGTGCGGGGGGGGCGGGGCCCACAGCACGTCCAGCCACACGCGCGGGCAGGCCGCGCCGCGACTTCTGCGCACGTGTACTGACAGGTGACATCAACTAGCACATAGTGTACTGACCGATGACGTTGAGCAGCTCGGGCAGGCAGTGCGGGGGGGGCGGGGCCCACAGCACGTCCAGCCACACGCGCGGGCAGGCCGCGCCGCGACTTCTGCGCACGTGTACTGACAGGTGACATCAACTAGCACATAGTGTACTGACCGATGACGTTGAGCAGCTCGGGCAGGCAGTGCGGGGGGGGCGGGGCCCACAGCACGTCCAGCCACACGCGCGGGCAGGCCGCGCCGCGACTTCTGCGCACGTGTACTGACAGGTGACATCAACTAGCACATAGTGTACTGACCGATGACGTTGAGCAGCTCGGGCAGGCAGTGCGGGGGGGGCGGGGCCCACAGCACGTCCAGCCACACGCGCGGGCAGGCCGCGCCGCGACTTCTGCGCACGTGTACTGACAGGTGACATCAACTAGCACATAGTGTACTGACCGATGACGTTGAGCAGCTCGGGCAGGCAGTGCGGGGGGGGCGGGGCCCACAGCACGTCCAGCCACACGCGCGGGCAGGCCGCGCCGCGACTTCTGCGCACGTGTACTGACAGGTGACATCAACTAGCACATAGTGTACTGACCGATGACGTTGAGCAGCTCGGGCAGGCAGTGCGGGGGGGGCGGGGCCCACAGCACGTCCAGCCACACGCGCGGGCAGGCCGCGCCGCGACTTCTGCGCACGTGTACTGACAGGTGACATCAACTAGCACATAGTGTACTGACCGATGACGTTGAGCAGCTCGGGCAGGCAGTGCGGGGGGGGCGGGGCCCACAGCACGTCCAGCCACACGCGCGGGCAGGCCGCGCCGCGACTTCTGCGCACGTGTACTGACAGGTGACATCAACTAGCACATAGTGTACTGACCGATGACGTTGAGCAGCTCGGGCAGGCAGTGCGGGGGGGGCGGGGCCCACAGCACGTCCAGCCACACGCGCGGGCAGGCCGCGCCGCGACTTCTGCGCACGTGTACTGACAGGTGACATCAACTAGCACATAGTGTACTGACCGATGACGTTGAGCAGCTCGGGCAGGCAGTGCGGGGGGGGCGGGGCCCACAGCACGTCCAGCCACACGCGCGGGCAGGCCGCGCCGCGACTTCTGCGCACGTGTACTGACAGGTGACATCAACTAGCACATAGTGTACTGACCGATGACGTTGAGCAGCTCGGGCAGGCAGTGCGGGGGGGGCGGGGCCCACAGCACGTCCAGCCACACGCGCGGGCAGGCCGCGCCGCGACTTCTGCGCACGTGTACTGACAGGTGACATCAACTAGCACATAGTGTACTGACCGATGACGTTGAGCAGCTCGGGCAGGCAGTGCGGGGGGGGCGGGGCCCACAGCACGTCCAGCCACACGCGCGGGCAGGCCGCGCCGCGACTTCTGCGCACGTGTACTGACAGGTGACATCAACTAGCACATAGTGTACTGACCGATGACGTTGAGCAGCTCGGGCAGGCAGTGCGGGGGGGGCGGGGCCCACAGCACGTCCAGCCACACGCGCGGGCAGGCCGCGCCGCGACTTCTGCGCACGTGTACTGACAGGTGACATCAACTAGCACATAGTGTACTGACCGATGACGTTGAGCAGCTCGGGCAGGCAGTGCGGGGGGGGCGGGGCCCACAGCACGTCCAGCCACACGCGCGGGCAGGCCGCGCCGCGACTTCTGCGCACGTGTACTGACAGGTGACATCAACTAGCACATAGTGTACTGACCGATGACGTTGAGCAGCTCGGGCAGGCAGTGCGGGGGGGGCGGGGCCCACAGCACGTCCAGCCACACGCGCGGGCAGGCCGCGCCGCGACTTCTGCGCACGTGTACTGACAGGTGACATCAACTAGCACATAGTGTACTGACCGATGACGTTGAGCAGCTCGGGCAGGCAGTGCGGGGGGGGCGGGGCCCACAGCACGTCCAGCCACACGCGCGGGCAGGCCGCGCCGCGACTTCTGCGCACGTGTACTGACAGGTGACATCAACTAGCACATAGTGTACTGACCGATGACGTTGAGCAGCTCGGGCAGGCAGTGCGGGGGGGGCGGGGCCCACAGCACGTCCAGCCACACGCGCGGGCAGGCCGCGCCGCGACTTCTGCGCACGTGTACTGACAGGTGACATCAACTAGCACATAGTGTACTGACCGATGACGTTGAGCAGCTCGGGCAGGCAGTGCGGGGGGGGCGGGGCCCACAGCACGTCCAGCCACACGCGCGGGCAGGCCGCGCCGCGACTTCTGCGCACGTGTACTGACAGGTGACATCAACTAGCACATAGTGTACTGACCGATGACGTTGAGCAGCTCGGGCAGGCAGTGCGGGGGGGGCGGGGCCCACAGCACGTCCAGCCACACGCGCGGGCAGGCCGCGCCGCGACTTCTGCGCACGTGTACTGACAGGTGACATCAACTAGCACATAGTGTACTGACCGATGACGTTGAGCAGCTCGGGCAGGCAGTGCGGGGGGGGCGGGGCCCACAGCACGTCCAGCCACACGCGCGGGCAGGCCGCGCCGCGACTTCTGCGCACGTGTACTGACAGGTGACATCAACTAGCACATAGTGTACTGACCGATGACGTTGAGCAGCTCGGGCAGGCAGTGCGGGGGGGGCGGGGCCCACAGCACGTCCAGCCACACGCGCGGGCAGGCCGCGCCGCGACGTCTGCACACGGCTAGCGCCGCCTCCGCATCGCCACTGCGCAGGTGCACTGCTACTTGGGAGCGCCAACTGGAGGGATAAACAGTGCGCTTTTATTAAGGCATTCATTTAAGTGTCCCTCATGTTAATGAAAACGGCCATAATACTTTTAGGATTCACCTAGAAAAGCATTAGGAGAATCAACCACGGAGTCGGCACGCCGATGCTCAGGCGTTTATAAATATTATTTCTCGCTCTAGTGAAGCGTGTCAAAAAGATCTAGAGTTACGGGCAGATAGGTGTGGCTCAGTTTTATATAATAATTGAAATCTAAAAAAAATGGACACTACTATGTCATTACTCATATGACGTCATATCTGCATAAAAAGGCATGCATTTGGGCCGCAGAACACGAATGGCAAATAAAAAATAAAAAAAAACTGGTCAAGTGCCCGTCGGACCATTCACAATGAAGGGTTCCATTGTTGGGATTAATTTATCCCAAAAACCAACTTAACATTGTAGTTGAAAAACATGTTCTCCCATACATTCCAACAGAAAATGTAATTTTGTACGTACAATATTGAGAGATTTACCATGTTATTTTAAGACCATAGACGTCTTATAGGTTTTCCTGTAATCTACTATTTTCTGGTTTTTCTTTAAACATTTTAGTCTCGGACGTAGTTTTGGACATAAAAAGGGGGGGGGGGGGGGGTAATAGTCAATTTTCAACTATTTTTACAAGCTTTGATTTAACTTGTAATATTTGTTTGTTAGTTTGTGTGGGTCGAATCTTGCAAGCTGGGTTAAAACCATTTCCTCTTATCTTACAGATTTGACATATTACACGTTGGTTCAGTTCCGAAGACAATGAATTTTTATGATAAGCATAACCTGATCCTACACCTTGGAAGGGCTCGAGACGAAGGAACTCCTCAACGGTCAACAGTACAGACACAAAATTTTATATACTATTTAATCATGATAGTCCGTTCTTAATTCCACCATGACCTGGCTGCTGCACCCAGGATTGGCTTCAGACGAGGGAACTCTTCAACGGTCCACAGTACATACACGAAAGTTTATATACGCTTTAATTATGATAATCCGTTCTAAAGTCCACCATGACCTGGCACACAGGATTGGCTCCAGAAGAGGGAACTTCTCAACGGTCAACAGCTTAGACACTAAATGTTATATACGCTTTCAACTATGATATCCCGTTGTAAAGTCCACCATGACCCGGCTGCTACACCCAGGAATGGCTCCAGAAGAGGGAACTCTTAAAGGGTCAATAGCACAGTCACCAAATTTTATACACGTATTCATACAGTATGACCTGTCTGCTGCGCTCAGGATTGGCTCCATAAGAGAGATGTTCTCAGCGCATAACAGCACGAAAAGAAATTTTCAAGTTCACCAGATAGCCCTGTCGTGTTTGGTTTCATTGGATATGTATTGTCACGTGCAAAAAAGTGTAGAAACAAGCTTTTATTGAACTAAGAAGTTAAAACTTACGTAAACATAGAACTTTATAATTCTAAAAACTATTTTTTTTAAATATCTGTTAATAGAAGATATATTTTATGCTTCACTTTTTCTTAACGTTTACAATTTTTTTTTTTATCTTAGTTACTTTTGAATTATTTATTTTAAAATTATAAAAAATATCTATTTGAGACCCTCACAGAATGTGACACACGGTGCAGTTTGTATAACTTTTTTTTTAAATATTCTAATTTGTTCCCCAAAAACCAAAATTGGAATACAAAATTAAATAATTTACGTTACACGTCCGCGTTTGGGTCAAAGATATTCATATGTATTCTAAATTTCAACTTAATCGGTTTATTATATTCGGAGCAAATTGGCTGTGACAGACGGACAGACAAACACATAAGTAATCCTATAAGGGTTCCGTAATAATTCGGACGTATGGAACCCTAAAAATCATTGGGTTGAGCTATTATCAAAAAAATCCAATCACTTCCATATATTTTCTTGATTTCTTTACCACAAAAAAATTGCCCTTCAAAAACATCGTTGAGTATACTCAGTTTGTTCTCCTCGTACAGATACAGTACGCCCGCTTGGAAGCCTAGCATCTGATAGATGATCATAGTCTGATCCTTGTCGTAGTTAGCGTCAGGGTTTCGTAAACTTTAGTAGTAACATAGTAGAGTATACTCACAGTTTGTTCTCTCACAGATACAGCACGCCCGCTTGGAACTCTAGCATCTGACAGATGATCAGTCTGATCCTAATCGTAGTTAGCGTCAGTTTTCCTTACACTTTAGTAGTAACATAGTAAAATATACTCATAGTTTGTTCTCCTCGTACAGCTACAGCATATCCGCTTGGAAGCCTAGCATCTGACTGATGATCAGAGTCTGATCTTCGTCGTAGTTAGCGTCAGGGTTCCTTACACTTTAGTAGTAACATTGTAGAGTATACTCACAGTTTGTTCTCCTCGTACAGATACAGCACGCCTGCTTGGAAGCCTAGCATCTGACAGATGATCAGTGTCTGATCCTTGTCGTAGTTAGCGTCAGGGTTCTTTAGTAAGCGTAGCACTTTCTCTTCATATTCTTTCTTCTTGCTTTCTGGAGATTTAGCCCTGATGAAAGAAAACGATCAGACCATTATTATTTATTTTGGTTAGTTATTTTTAAGATTATTATACAAGGTGCAGCTTCAGTTACCTGAATTTTGCAAGAGGGTGATTCTACGTGTGATACTGAACAACTTTTCCTTTGAAACAAATATCCAGTGTTTAAAAAAAAAAACGTAAACTTGATTTTTCTTCACATTGGAGTGTTAATTAGTATGAAATCTATTACATAAATGATCAATAATCTATCTTTTAGATTCATGCTTGAAATACGGATCAGATTTTATACCACTGTTAAAATTCCTAATCACCACTTACCAAACATGAATATAATGTTCTATGAGCGCATCGAAAACAAGTTTGGAGCAGTCGTTCTGTTTCTGCGTCATGTGCTCAAGGAACTCTATGAGCCGCTCCGAGTTGCTCAGGAACATGGGTATGTAGTCGTCAGGGCACGCGCTGATTGGCTCCCTGACGCCTCCGGAAAGGGAAATCTCGTCGACCAACGGCTTGCTGCGGGGTTTGTAGTCTGTGCATAGTACTGTATGAAGGAGATTTTTTTAGAAAATCAAGTTTTATTTTACACCAAAAAACTCTTTTTAACTTTTATAATAATCATGAGGATTCAGTATGCAATTAAATTATTGCTTTATAATATTGGATAAATAATAAATCAGTGTTACCTAAATCTGTGTTAGATTTATGTAACACTGATTTATTATTTATCCAATACCAAATTAATTATTACTCTCTTCACAAAAGATCTCAAATAACAAAAAAAAAAAAAAAAACTTATTCTTAACGAACATTTTAAAGTTGTTCCTGATTCTGATAGTTTGAACCGGGAATATAATTACACCAAATCTCTTGACTTAGTTCAGTCATTTAGTGGACCTAGATAGTATTCCGCAAGTTTTGAAAATTGGTAATTTTATTGATTTCGACGTGCTCTTTGAAATAAGTCTGAAACGAGACATTGTCAAAATACGTTTCGTTTTTGGGCGCCATTTTTCTAATATGGCGGCGCGAGCGGCAAAGTGAAAATTGAAAATGGCACTTCGAAGTCAATAAAATCACCAGGTAACCTCCTTTCGAACACCAAATGTCTCTACTATCTATATTATTTGAAGATTTGATACGACAACCGAGCGTCAGTGCGATAGAATAGGTTCATATTTGTGCAAGTAGTATGTAGTAGTACATTTATGCATAAAAAAATTTAAACTTCAGTTTTTTTTTTTGTTGAAAATTCCATTTTATACCTACATTATAAGCAAATAAATTATTTCTATTGCTAGAATATTTACTCAATAAAAGCTGCACTCATAACACTAACTCACAAATAGTAAAAAAAAAAGTATTGTCACCCTAGCGATTATTTTCGCTTAATTGTATCCTATAGTTAATCTGTGAACAGCGTTGTGGGCTGCAATATTGTCTAGATAAGTTTTGTGTATTTCTTGTTTCTATTTTTTATATTGTAGCTGGTTGTTGTTCCTTTTGAATAGAATAGAATTAAAAAAAAAAAATACACTCACACTTCAAAAACTTGGTGCTCTCCTCCGGCTCATGCTGTATGAGCCGATGCCCGTACTTCCTCATATACTGGTCGGCGTCATCAAACTCCAGCTCTACGATATAGTCCAGAGCCTTGCGGTAGTCCTTGTTATCGTCTAGCATCATCTTGAGGTACCAGTCGTGACGTTTGTGGTTCGCAGCTAGCGATAACGCGTCGTCTACGCTTACTTGACGCATCACCTGATAAATAATAAATTACATTTATTTCTGTATTATTATTATTATTTTTTTTTAAACGTTGCCCCACACTAGGAATTTCTCCTGTATCGTGGGTGCGTTTACAAACATTTAATCTCACATATACAAAGAGCCAGACCCGGAACAACTACTTGTAGGTCATACAAATATTTGTTCCGTGCGGGAATCGAACCCGCGACACGCAGCGCAGCCGTCAATCGCTTAACCACTGCGCCAACCGTGTCGCAAAAAAAAAATTAAATTTTATTCCGTCCACCGAGAGAATGCTTTCTGAAACCTGTCAGTTGTACAAAATTCGGAACTAATAAAGTTTAAATTCGCCAACACTGTATTCGTTTGTATGAAACTGACAGGTGTCAGAAAAGCATTCTCTCGGTGGACGGAATATAGTGTGTGTGCACGCATCTGATTTTTCGGATTTATGGTGAAGGAAAACACCGTGAGGGAACCGACATGCCTGAGAGATATTTCTCGATGGCATGTAAAGCCAAGTCAAGAGGCCCATAAAAACTCTGACAACAGGCTAGTCACTGACCACACGAAAAAGAAGGAAGAAGTTCAAAGAAAACACTTTCACACATCAAAAATAAATTATGTTTTAAAACTAGATGTGTTCGGTGCATCTTATCTGCCTGTTAGTAAGAATAAGAGTTTAGGATTGTATAAAAAAATATGGGTTTATTTATAACGCAAACCTAGCCAGTAGTTCGTAAAAGATTACAGACTTATCGTTCATTGACAAAAATAGTACATTGTGATACAAGGGTGGAAAGTAGGTTATTGCAAACGAGCTGTCGTTTTTTCACATTGTGTATTTCTATTGCCGCTATAACAACAAATAATAAAAATAAAGTACAGTTGAAAATTCAAGGGGGTCCATACAAGAATAGTACATTTTGATACAAGGGTGGGAAGTAGGTTATTGCAAACGAGCTGTCATTAACAAGCCCGATCCGAAGGCGAGGGTAATGACACGAGTTTGCAATAACCTACACACCCGTGTATCACACGACGTTTTTCAATACGGTTGTGGGAAATTGTAAAAAACAAATCAAAGAATTAAATATGTGTATCACACAAAAAATTAAAATTTTCTACAGGCCTTTTTCATTATTTAGTAGATTTTTCTGAAGTAAGAATCAGGGCAAAATTTGCAAGTTTTGGAACAACTCAATGTCATTCAAGACAAAGTTCAAATTCCATTGCAACCAAAAATTTTTAGAACACTTTTATTACAATAATGTTTACTCAAAAATCAACTTTATTGTGAACATAATAAAGATTATCCTATCTATTTATCTTCGAATGCATAACGCTATAGTTGGGTAAGTGGCGACGGAATGAAAAGATCATGAATTCAAGTACAGCAAACAAAAACATACCTTAATAGCGACATTAACATCAAAATCAATGATTTTATCCTTTGAATTGATGAATTCCTTCAACTTTCCTTGCTGATCATGTTGATCGATCTTCATATAACATGTCAATAATAAAGTAGTATGGTCTTCAGTAGCGCAGCCCTTCTTCTTATGAAGTTCCTCTAAGTATTGTACTAAGGATTCCAAATGTCGAGATTCCAGGTATTTGCGTATTACATATGAGGTTTCTAACCAGCCAATAGTTTTGACATATTGGTCGATAGCGCCTTTTAAGTCGCCCTGAAAATTAGGATAATCAGTTTAGTACAAAAAAAAAAAAAATGGGACCAATCTGAAAGAATATCCTTTCAAATAAACAAAGAATTTTCCAAATCGGTTCATAAACGATGGAGTTCTGAGGTAACAAAAAAAAAAAAAATAAACAAAAAAACCGAATTGAGAACCTCCTCCTTTTTGTGAAGTCGGTATAAATACAACAAAAATACAAAAAGTTTTATACACAATTAAGTCTGTACATCACAATATTTTGGTTTGGCCCAAACCAAGCTCCAAACCTAGACAGAGCGCTGCCAACAGTACCGTGAGGCCGGTTTCGTAAACATGTGTGCACTTAGTGAGGCGTAGTTTGATTGTAAATGGTTGTAAATGTGTGCGTGTGAGCGTGTACGCATAGTGCGGTGGTGTAGTTTTGGCATGCTTCACTATATTGCTCGCAGCGCTCTGTCTTAGTTTTTAATTTGGTCTGAGCTCCAAACTAAACAGGGTTTGTATGTTTGTGGTCAGAGTACGATTGAGCAGAAAGACATATTATGTAGGTTTACATGCTAGTTTATTATGTTGCGTGTATTATGCAATCATGTCATTAATATTTTATGTACTTAGATTATTTTATATTTTGTGAATGTGAGAACGTTGTAAGCCTAGTAGAGTGTAGATTTGTTGGCGGTTTTTTATTTTGTTAAGTACCTGGTAATTGTTGAAAGGCCTACACTGTCCTCCTATACCTATTATCACTGGCTGGTATTTTAGAATATTGTGGTTTCTTACAACTTCCATAAGAACGAAGTCGCGGGCAGAAGCTAGTAATATTATAAATGTGAAAGTAAGTAACTCTGCCTGTCTGTCTGTTACGTTTTCACGCCTAAACCACTGAAACAACCGTCATGAAATTTGGCAGAGATATACTCGTAAGCCTGGGATATGGAGAAGGACATGGGCTACTTTTTTACTCGATAACCGAAATACACGCGGGCAGAGCCACGGGAAAAAGCTAGTTTATAATAATGGGTTTCGTACCACAAAATAGAATGAAACAAAAATCGAGAGGTTTAAACTAGACATTTGTTTTCTCTTTTTGTTTTATTATAATTATGGTCATCGGCATTGAGGTTAATAAGATTGAAGAACGCTTGCTGACATTTACTTACTTATACGAATATGAATATTATTCGCTTTCGAATAAGGTTCATATTTTTACGAAACGCTAACTTTACATAGCAAAGACGAGATGCGATCTCTGAAAAATTGGGTACCTAAAACAAAAATCGAAAGAAACATACCTTACTATACAAATGGTCACCGTACTGTTTATAAATCTCCGTCAACCCAGCTTCGTCATAATGCTGACTGCTAGCAATCCTAATAGCGACATCATACAAATTCTTCTTAAATAACAGCGTTAACTTCGACTGCAAATCCTTTTCCTCCAAATAGATCATTTCTTTATTCTTCGTGAGGATGTAGAACGACCCCCATTCAGTCAAAACTGCGTCAATTTCTTCGAAAGTTTTTGAGAAAACTATGAATTTGTTTTGTATGTCTAAAATCGTGATGTGGTGTGATTTCGGTGCAGGGGCAGTACTGGTGGATGCTGCAGTTTTGTTGGGGGTCTCGTTGGTGGTGATGACCAGGTAGCTACGGAACCAGTCCAGACGGACCTTCTCGCCTTCGAGGGCGTAGCACGGACCCCGGCCTTCGGTCGTGTAGCAGTATAGAGCCTGTGGAGTTTGCTTGGTGTTAGAGTGATTGCATATAAGGGTAGGAGCTCCTATACTCAATATATCATTCCTACCTCGCCGCCGAGGCCCATCGCGAAATCCCCGACTAAATAGTCCTCCCCGACCCTTGCCCGTAAGCGAAGCGCCAGCACGCGGTATAGCTGAGCCTGTAGCTTTAAATTCCCGCGATAATAATCATAACCCTGATTTTTTCCAGCCACCGACGGTCCCTTGCCAGCCTCCCTCCGACTCTGCCCTAAGCCGAGGTTCGTACCTCACAGGGAGTGCCCTTAGCGCGCAGTCGTTTAGTTTATAAGTTTTTACGCCCTGGCTGGAGGCTTTAAGTTTTTAGGAGCTTAAGGCAACCACAGGAAAGACCGGTCAAAGAGTCTCAACCTCTCAAGATTAACTCTGAGATGGCCTAGATAAAAAAAAAAAAAAACTATATAATATATGTATTGCTTCCACATGTGAACTTAGGTGGTAGGTTTAAACAGAAATATGATCATTGTGGACCCTGCACAGCAAACGTAGGAGATAGGAAGAGGGCTTTTATTTTACTCCCTAGTTGTTATACTATACATGATGTAAGACTGATGTGCTGAATTCAGTATATCATACTAAGATGACCGGTACTTGAAATTATTTCAGGAACGATATGAGAATCCAATAAACACGCAATGTATCGTTACCGTGGCAAAACGCACGGAGCGAACGGCAGCGCAGCGAGCCTTCGGTCGCCCTCCCCGCCACGGGGCGCAAGGAGTTCAATTAACTCTGTAGCTAGACAGAACGTGAACAGCTGATTTCACGCGTCGAGTACATACATGGAGTGTTGCGTACAGATAATAAAAATTTGCATTTAAATAAAGGAAAAGTAAGTGAGAATTTTTTCAGTTGAATTTTTTCGGTGTAGTCACAATAATCTTAATAAACAGGCGAAGTCGTAAGCGTTTTAAAGTCCATACTAGACAGGAACAGCACTGCTAGTATCTGACGTCACAAGACAGAAGTGCCAAAGTGATTTCGCGCCATTTAGTAAAATGGTCGTTTTGCGTGACAAGGTTAGAAGAATAACTTCAAAAGCATGTAACTTCTCCATTTATTCGCTTTTTTTTTTCACTATTCGATATTTTTTATAGTAGTCATGGTCAAGTCATCACCCTATTGTGATTTTGTATTTGTGCCCCACCAAGTAAATACTGACTTACGTCGTTGTTAGCCACAGTGAGGCGATGGTTGTCGGCGAGCACGCTGCAGGCGGGCGCGGCACCCATCGCGTCCAGCGTGACGCATCGCTCCGAGCTCAGCCAGATCACCATCACGCATGCGCGGGACACTACGAACAGCTTGTCTGCTCCCCTGATAAATATAAAGCATGATTGTTAATAAAGATTCATGTTGAACAAAGTAATCTTTCAATCAAGCCCTACCCATTTTGAAGTGGACGTAGATTGCCTGAAAAGATAATCGATCCAAACTGACTTCTCACTAAACAAACACTTCCACACAATCAGCCGAAAGACATCCATTGCTGGACATAAGCCTCCCGCAATTGGGGGGGGGTTTGCCATAATCGCCACGCTTGGCAGGCGGGTTGGCAATTGGGAGTATGGTGTCAAAAATGCATAGAGAACGCTGATGCCCATTCTCTAGTAAGTCCCTTAGTCGCCTTTTACGACACCCATGGGAGGAAATGGGGTGGTGCGATTCTTTACGTCCGGCACCACACAATAGGCTGAGGAAACCGTCGCGCATGTGCTCTTTGAATGCACAGGCACCACCCAGATTAGACAGAAGCCCTCAGGGCACCCAGATCTTTCACAGATGTTCTAAACAGACCAGGAGACGTAATTAACTTCTGGAGGGAGATGGGCCGGTTGGAATAGCCACCGATGGCCGCCATGACCCACGCACAATGGTTCACATGAAGAACTAAGTGCGGAAACCAAACCCATTCATGGATTCATCAAATCTTCACAATTGATTGATGCGAATTAAATATACCGTCATCCGCATGCATAGAGGTATGAGTAACAGGGTGTAAAGTTCACTCATATTCTATTGAAAAGGGAGGATCCTCCGACCAGACGGGTGTAGTGTCTGGTGGGCATGTCTACTGCCCGACAGTCTGTTGATGTCGGGATGTTGTATACATGCTATGGTGGCCGCCACTTAAATCTGAAATAAAGTTCATTGCTCTTTCCTTAATTTCTCTGCATAGGTACCCCGACAATACATTATGAATCGTTTTTTATTACTAGAAAAAGTCAAGGATCGAGGATAGGACAAGTTTATGTCATCATTTCTGTTTTCTGAATTACGTATTTGAATAAATGTATGCGGGTCAATGACCTTTAATTCAGATTTATTTGACGTTAGGTATAGTCGCGCAGGTCTTTGATGCATTGTTCGCATGTGGCGATTGTAAATGCTGCCAGTGATGGATACCAAAGGTCGGTCGAACGATCGACTATTCGACTGCAATCTAAATAGTTATAATATTCCCATTGCTGGGACACAGACCTCCTCTCTTCGAGAGGGAGTGGGCTGTAATCTAAAACGCGGGCCCAGTGCGGGTTGGTAGATGTCACATGTCTTCGAGTTTTTGGTTCTAGGACACGCCGCGCCGGTTTCCTCACGATTTTATTCACCGATTTAGAGAGCAAAGGTGATGAAATTATTTACACAAAATAACGCAGCGCGTACAGATGATTTCATTGCGATCATGCGTAAAAGATCTGCGTCACTACTGCGTCGGATGCGAGACAGTGACAACAGTCTCTTGAGAATTGTTGCCAGTAAGTCTGAAGGCGACCTGATGGGGCACCTGTGCGCATGTATTGTTGCCTGGTGTCTCCGGAAGATGGCAGAATAGATATTATGTTCCTTAGGCTGTGTTGTATTGTTATTGTTGTTTATAATTTGTTTATGTTTGTATGTATGTTTGTGTCTTAATTAATTTAGTCTAACATAGTTTAAGTAATACTAACAAATTATAGGTACTGTGCTTGAATTAAAGATGAATATAGTCTAGGTTCGAGCCCACATCCTATAACTCGGAAGTCGGAGCCGATACCACCATAAACCACATACATATGTTTACATGGAAGGAAAAAGTGGACTATCATGCAATGGGTTACAGGAAAAAATATAAATATGCGTTTTGTATTGCATTAGTTTATTAATCCGTGGATTTATTCAAGGACAGTTTGCAACTTTTTGTGGAGGATGATGACTTACTTGAAAGCAAGTCCAGTAATAGGACTGGTCCCTGACTCCGGCAAGGTTCTCATCTTCCCGCTGCGTTGTCGAGCGATGACACCGCGGAACAACGATACCGACCCATCTAGGAAACCAACGGCCAGGAGACTCTGGAAACAGACACATATTATCTAAACACCACCCACCAGTCAATAATAATAATTTAAAAAAAGAAAAATAAACACAGTACGCTTGAGCCTCAATATATATATACCGGACACAAAGCCAGTTATTTGCATCTAAAGTGTCTACTGATAATAAGAAATTCCAATAACACCAATTGTACCCGTTCTCAAACAAAAATAAATACTTTTTAGTTATGGTAACTACTCAACACAAATTCGTATAATATCCAACTTTAATACGTATTATTAAAGCTAACTCAAAAACTACCCGGGCAAATGTAACAAAATTTATATACGACCACCGCGTGAGCTTCCTCTATCAAATGAAAAATCAACCGTGGAGTTTCTTGCCGGCTCTTCTCCATAGGAAACGACCAATTCGTCATAATCGTAGAACAGTGACGGATCTGAAATTTATGTTGAACTGTTCAACATAAATTTCAGATCCGTCACTGTTCTACGATTATGTGGAATTGGAACCGTGCACCTAGCTTCTGACGCTTCATAAGTGCCCATGTAGGTATACGTGAAATAAAATATTTTGATTTTGATTTCAATAAGAATGACGTAAATCGGCCCAAAATTGGTGTACACACGACCACAAATCAAGCTATACATTTCCAGTATAAGCTGACCTCTCATTGTACGGAAATCCTATACAATGCGAGACCAGCGTAAACTGGCCGTGTGTACATACAAGAAAAAAAAACTCACCGAATGCATAATCTCTTACGCTTTTTGGAAATTCGGTAAAAAGTACCTTATTTTCGTGCACGGCGAGCGCGGTAGCTTGCGTGAGTCTCATGTGCGACGGCACGGCGCGCGACACTCTTGCGCACGTCGGGTTGCCATGCCGGTCGCTGCGGGACCAGTCCCACACCTTGATCAGAGGGTTTGTGCCTGCTTCGTCATCCTGGAATTAGTTTGTATTTTATGAATCTGCATGCAGTGTGTAAAAAGACACAGTCGTTATCTACGTATTCTGTACATCAAACTAAGATACATTGAGCAAACATTATTACTGGGAACCAACTTTTGATTACGGCAACGCGCAATGTAATGCACGCCAAAACATTGTGCTTATGGGTGCATGGAAGGGTACAGGAGTTGTGGGGGAATATAAAATTAAGATATTACATTTAAAACTTTTATTCGTGAAAAAGAGTAAGAAGTTGTAACTTTGACCTTTAATATCTCTGTAACAAAAAAGTTCCCAGACATGGTCCAGAACAAAAAAAAAAAAAAAAAAAAACTCAATTACGGGGAGTAATTGTGTTGTTCGCTTCGTTAAGCGTATTTTTACACTCATTATTTATACTGCTACAGGTTATGCAAATTATCAAAAACACAATAAGCAACTTATTTTTTTTTTTAAACTGGCCAAGTGCGTGTCGGACCACGCACAATGAAGGGTTCCGTAGTTGGTATGAATTTATCCCAAGAACAAACTAAATATCGTAGTTGAAAAACATGTTCTTCCATACGGAATGTATGGGAGAACATGTTTTTCAACTGTAAATGTAAGTTGGTTGACTATTACTCGGTAACTTGTGACGCCTACTTGGCTGTGATAGTTTTCCTTTTAACTTCGTTATATATACTACTGCTGAGATTTTTTTACATATCCAAGTACCTACAACCATTTAGCTGGCAAGGGAGGGACACTTAACTCTATCAAAAATTAGCACTTAAAAGCCTAATATTTCAGAAACGGATCCCTTAATCGAAAAATTGTTTGCACAAATGTTTTTGAAAGACCCATCCAACAATACCCCAAAAATAGGGTAGGCGAAAAAAAAAAAATCCCACTTTACATGTACAGGAGGTACCCTAAATAACAATTTTTTTCATGATTTTATTTTACCACTCTGTCGGTGTGATTAATATGTACATCCGTGCCAAATAATAGCTTTCTAGTACTAAGAGTCTCTGAGCTAAGCTGGGAACAGACAGACGGACGGACATCGCGAAACTATAAGGGTTCCTTGTTGACTACGGAAACCTAAAAAAGATAAGTCAAGTTTCTAAGCGCAAAAACTCATAACAAAAATATACTTACACCAATAGTAACGAGATACGGGTCATGTGGCAGCTGCTGAGCGAGCGACACTGTCAGCTCGTAAGCCTTGAACGAGGTGACCTCCCAGGAGCGGGAGATGAGGTGGGCCCAGCCTGTATAGTCGCACAGCACAACGTGACCATTGCCGGTAGTTGTAGCAGTTACTTGAGTATCCTGAAAGCGTACAAATGTTGTATGGGCTTAGTATAAAGTAGGGATGGGCCGAACATGGGTTTCACCGAATACGAACATTCGGCCGAATATTCGGTAAAACTTTTACCGAAACAAATATTCGGCATAATTGATTCCCTTGCGTGAAAAGTATATAGGTCTGAACTTGTTCACGTAAAGCGCGCGGATTGGCGCCGGACCCTAACGCCCGCTACCCCCGCTGTACCAGATGTTGTTATTGCATCATCTAGTAAGGAGTAAAACTTCGCGCGAAACAGCTGCATTACTTATATTTTTTAATAACCATCTTTTTATCTACTGTCATTGGAAATAAAGCTAAAAGACATAGACAGCTAAAGACAAAAATATAAAGCTGCACTGTAAATTACTTACCTAATAAAAATAACACATTTGACACTCAGCTCATGATAAATCATACACGGCTCAATACAATAAAAAAAAACTTTGAGTACCACTTTGCTGAACATTCGGCGATATAGCCGAATATTCCGCCAAATACGAATATTCGGTAAACCTGCTGAATATGCCGAATACGAATATAAACGAATATTCGGCCCATCCCTAGTATAAAGCTACCATTTACTGGGTACCTCTTTCATGGACTTGAAAGTGCTGTGGCGGCTGAGGGTATGACATGCTCACTCAAATGTCTCACTGATGGTGGTGTGTGTGTTGGATCATTTAGCTCTCTTCAAAAATTTTAAGCTGAATGGTGCTAATCTATGCACCCATGTATTCCGGTTCGTCGCCCCGACTTCGTCCACCAAGTGGGACGAACGGGAATTCGTTTTTTTTTTCCGATCGTCCCACTGATTTTGTTGGTGCGACGAACGGGAATAATGCATTAATATTTTTTTGGAGTCCCATTGGTCCCATCATATAATTTCAGACTAGTTGTTTAATAACATAAATTAATACAACATGAGACAAAATAGTATTAACTATGTAGGCAATCTAATAATATTTATAACAAAAATATTAGATAAAAAAAACACACGCTTTTATAGAAAATCCAACAAAAAAATAGAAAATATTTTTTTATAAATTTGAATTAAGAATAGTGTAATTTTTTTTTTAATAAATTTAAATTAAGAATAGTATAAAGAAGAAGAAAAAAAAAATATTGTTAAAAAAGCGTGAGGTGCTTTCTAAGATATTATCAAAATGATAATCCTACTCATATCTCTCAATAAAATATTTATAACTATTGACACTATGTACCCCAAGCTTTTTTTACAAGTCCATGTTCATGAATGGGTGCCGTCAGTAGGGACTGGTCATCTCTTAGCGGTTGATTTTGGGATTCTTAGGAGCCAAATGGCAAAAAACGGAACCCTTATAGATTCGTCATGTCTTCTGTCTGTCTGTCCGTCCGTATGTCACAGCCACTTATTTCCGAAACTAATATAACTATACTGTTGAAACTTGGTAAGCAGATGTATTCTGTGAACCGCATTAAGATTTTCACACAAAAAAAAAAAAACATTAAATTTTGGGGGTTCCCCATACTTAGAACTGCAACTCAAATTTTTTTTTTCATCATACTCATACGTGTGGGGTATCTATCGATAGGTCTTCAAAAATGATATTGAGGTTTCTAATATTTTTTTTTTTTCTAAACTGAATAGTTTGCGCGAGAGACACTTCCAAAGTGGTAAAATGTGTGAAACTTCTAAAATAAGAGAATAATAAAACTAAAAAAAATATATGATGTGCATTACCATGTAAACTTCCACCGAAAATTGGTTTGAACGAGATCTAGTAATTCGTTTTTTTTTAATACGTCATAAAACGTAAACCGCAATTTACCTTTCAATCAACTCAAATATAAAAAATTTGAAAACATTTAATTTCATAAACATAAAAAATTCGAAAACCGTAAATTTGTAGACACATTATAAAAAAAAACCTGTGATAGATGGATTAATATAAAAACCAATTGAATAACCCGTAATTTACATACCAACAAATTTGTATGGAACCCTAGGTGCGCGAGTTCGACTCGCACTTAGCTGGTTTTTTATTATCTTTTTATTATGGTCAATTTTAATGTTTTGCAAAATTCTCATAATTATGTATAATTTCAACATGAAGGATGCAACCAATGTTTTGTAATCTTACTTTGATTTAAAAGAGTGTCCATAGAGTTTTTTGCCCATTCTTCTCCATAGGTACCTACTACGCTTTGGCATGGGTAATAACCTTCACCTTTCTGACTGACTGACTCCTTGACAAGTGCCTGTAATTGGTATATTTGAACTGAATGCTTTGAGTTTGAGTTGTATAACACATAGCTATATGCTATATGCTGGGACACTGGGTGGGGACACTTATAGGTCTGCATAAATTAATTTGTGAAAACTAACAATACTGTTGGAACAAATTGGTAGCTTTAACCAACCTTCTTCATAGGTATTTTTTTGATAGGTTTTAAATTTAGTTTTTAATTTGAATGTTCTGTCTATTTTTTCGCTGTCACTCTATTTAATAAAATAAAAATACAAGCAACAAAATATTCATAAAGTTAAACATTATTTATTTGGATTACTAGAAACCCACTGAAAAACAATAACCTCCTTTTAATACTAACTTATTTACACTATTACTTATTTGCACTATTGTTACTAAAATCAAAATACTAACAAAAAGTGAAAATTTCAACTGTCTAACTATCACGGTACATGAGATACAGCCTGGTGACAGACGGACGGACAGCGGAGTCTTAGTAATATCCCTTTGGCTACAGAACCCTAAAAAGCATATACATATGAACTGAAAACACTTACTTGCAAACATTCAGCAACTTTCCCGTTGTCAACGTTCTTGTGGAGGTCGAAAAATGGAAACTTTCGCCACTGTAAATCAAGTATATTCGATGAAGAAAATATAGGGATTAGGGGTTTCTGATTTTCACTCATTATGGCTTTCTGGTACTCTATGCAAGGTTAATTTCGTAAAGTATATAAAATCAACAAGGTAGGTAATATTTTAACTAGATTTTTTTGCAATTATCCAAACAAAAGATATAAAGCAACCAGACAACCATTAGATACGTTAGTTTTAAAATCAATGTCCTATTCATTACCTCCAAAAAAGCCATTGTTATCGTATTTATAGTTCACGCACTGATCATGTTATCGATACAGTCACTGAAATTAACAATTTTCAGCGTTTTCCTCCTAAAAGATGTAAATTGGATACAGTATTTTTTTACAATATTCATGCGCTGACAGCTGAAGCAATGTCTCTCTCTGTTACACGTTATTTTATTTTAAAACTTTTCGTCTAAAAGAAGGACAAACATATGATTACTTCATGGGCGTGACAGTGACAAAACAAGCCACAACAAAAGAGTAACACAGATAATAATCGTGTAACAGAGTGAGAAACACCCTTCCCCGCTGACTCATGTCAACTGTCGATGTCAAAAATAATATTGTCAGCTCAATTTTACCACCAGCGTCATAGGTAGTAATTTATTACTTACATGTTGCATACATGTCTTTTTAGCCAGCAAGTCTATCGACCCAAGTATTCACAAATGGAACAAAGTAGCTTTCAAACCGTAGCCTGTGCCGAGACTACTTAGCCGACCACTTATAAGGTTAAAGTCAGACTACAGTGCACAGCGCAGTAAGCACGATAATAGACCCATGAGTTCCATGACTTGTTTCATCATCTTCGCTTTGTGACGAAGACTAGACTAGTGTGTTACGCAATTGGGGTGTGGGTGAGAAAAGACTTATAAAAAATGTTTATGGTCTTAAAATAACATGGTAAATCTCTCAATAGTGTGCGTACAAACTTAATTACGTTTGCAGCTGGAATGTATGGGAGAACTTGTTTTTCAACTATGTTAAGTTTGTTCTTGGGTTATCCTTCATTACCTGTGATTCTGCATAAAAACTTACAAATTAGACATAAGTTCGCTATTATTTGATTTTTTTCCCTCAAATATTGTTTTTTTAATAAACAGAGAGATTTTTTTTTTTGTGGGTATAGCGAAACATAATCTGTTTTGTTATTTTGTACTGGAGGGCTTGACCATAGCTATCACCACCTACATGTCGGACGATATCTGGGACACCCTGTCTGTATACAATATCCCTTCATCAACCGTCGGGCAGTTGCCCACCAGACACAACACACATCTGGCTGGAGGATCCTCCCTTTTCTATAGAGAACTAGCTTTTGCCCGCGGCTCCGCCCGCTTAGATGTCGGTTATCGCGTAAAAAAGTAGCCTATGTCCTTCTCCATATATTATCCCGGGCTATATGTCTCCAATAAGACGAAGCAACAAAATATGCTAAAGAGGAATCTGGCAGCTTTTCTTTACATCGAATTTTGTTGTTTCGTGTCTCAAGAAAGAAAGTAGAAAATTCTAGACACACCGAGGTCGCTGATTGAGCCGTTTTTCATAATTCCTTCTCAGTCACGAGATAATATTTTTTTAAAGGATCGGTGGTGGCGCTAGTGGATCGTAGTATGCTCTTTTAACACTTAAATAACTTCACAGAAAAACAAGTTCAATGAACTATATAATCTGCAACCGAGAAATAAACTATACTCCATTTATTATAACATTAGACAAATAACTGTTCTCACCCTTTCGTTATTTCGATGTAAACGTTTAATAAACTCCGTTATTTCACGATAAATACAAAGCACTGTAATCTATTTACCATTTACATTAAAAAAATAACTCTAAAGTGCAGTAATTTCGACAATATTACACAATAACTGTCGTTATTTAGCCGTTATTTGTCTAATGCTATAGTAAATGGAGTATAGTTGTAGTAGAAAATTATACACATCATACTGTATCTGGTACGCCAAGGAAGAAAGGAAGAAAATATTTGATGAAACGAAAAAGAAAAAACAGGTTACTTTTTATAAATGATCACCTGTTCGGTAAATACGTATAAACCATTGATGTATTAAAAGCGTAGATACGGGACTTAGTAACAGCGCCGGTCCTATCAAAGTGAGAGATTGCCCCTAGTTGGCACTCAGTCGCGCACGGGATATCGTTGATCAAACAGCTCTATAATTACAGTTTTTTTTGTGATAAATACGCATCAAAATGACTTCTCGTGCAGCTAAACAGTGTTTTAATAATACAAGAAAGAAAAATAAGACACACGGGATTACTTACCACTCTTAAGTACAGCCAAAAATGCTAATTTGTTGAAAGTTATATGATAATATTCGTTTGCTTCGCCATGTTTGTTCTGCCACATGCAATGTCATTCATAATCGTAAACATTCGGCCAACATTCGGCAGCTAACGCGATTTCGCTCGCACGACAGCGATGTCTCATAACTCTGTTCTTGTCTATCGGTAACTGTAGGTTTGCGACTGTGATCACACTGATCACAGATGTGTGAGTTTTGGTGCATGTAATCGTGCGCCGAGCCCAAGTTTACTGATTGCGATGTTAGCGCGTAACATAAATCTTCCTCCTTTTAATATATCAATGGTTTAAACATTTTATGTTTTTCACAATTATATTGGGCGTCGACTCGGCTTCATCGGCCATCGAATCTCAGGGGCCAGGCCCCCCTGGATAATAGCGCTAGATACTCCAATGCCAACTGCTCAAACCTTACTGTAGTTTTGCCTCTTCTAAGCAAATATCGATGGTCATACGTTGACAACTCGTAACCCACATTTTTTGTGCATTACGAGTTATCAATGGGAAGATTTGGCGCTTAATTAAAAAATAATAATTATGTACTTATCCCATTTTGCGAAAAAATGTGGGTTACGAGTTGTCAATGTATGACCATCGATATGCTACTTCAATATAATTATGTCGTATAGGGCTGCGCGGGGCTGAGCCACTCCTAATGCTGTCGGTATCAGCGACACGTCGAAGAAGAAGAATTAATGCTATCGTGACAATTTATTTTTATTCTGCTTCTTTTTCTATTGTATCGATAACATACCTATATTGTTTGTCCAAATAGCCCAGTATCACAGATTAATACAGATGGGACACTCTGCAAAATCATTTAAATAAAAAACGAGTCTGGGCCTCAAGTCTGCTATTACAATAGTGTCAGAATGGTCTCTTCATTGTGAGTTTTTGACAGATTTGCCATACAAACACTGTCAAATACTCACAATGGCGAGACCATTCTGACACTATTGTAATAGCAGACTTGAGGCCCTGTTGTTACGACACAATAAAGTGCAATTCAGGTCGCACAACGCTTATTACCTACAGTTATATTCACCTACAAGTTGCCTCTCGTCCTATCGCGTCTCTTATACCAGCGGCGCGCGGCAGTCCTACTGAATTGGCCCAATGAGATAGGCACGCCGCGTACTTGTAGCTTCATACAAAAACTGCGGAGTGTCCCATCTGTATTAATCTGTGCCAGTATTGCCCAATGCCCAGTAAGTATACAATCCGAATGCTTGCGCATACGCTAAACTCAGTGGGTAGGCTACCTAGGTATAACATTTTTATCGAAAAGCACCTAAATGCATATTTATACCAATATTTATATGTACCTAAATGCATATTTACCTTACAGCCCTGTATGGGCTCTGGCGAGCCGCATTGTAAACCCTCACAAACAAATAATTTGAGACATGTAGAACTAGTGCAGCGATTAGGAATTCGGTCATCAAACGAAGTGAAAAATTCGTCATATTTTAACATGTGTATCTAAATACATACATCAAAAGGAAAACAAAAAAAAAGGTCTCAAGAAATAAGTTAAGAAAAAAGGGTTTACAAAAATGACACTTCATTCTGTGTTAATAAGAAGGCAGATTTCTACAATTTTTGAAGGTAGTTTACAAATTATCTAGGAACTTTTTCTTTTGAATAAATCCTGGCCAATGTTCACTCTAGGAAGTGAACATTGGCCAGGATTTATTCAAAAAGCAAAAGCTAAAAAAAATATGATGTCAGAATTGTAATGTCATTTCGGGATCATCGTGAATGTTGTTCGCGTAATTTTTTTTTTTCAAAATTTTTATTGAAAGATGCCGAAATACTATAGGTTCAGAGCGACAACGCCGACTCGGAAACCAAAGCGGAGCAAAGAAAAAGAAAAGGAGAGAGAAATAGAGAAGTGAGTCGTTATTCAATTAACTGTAGGTACTCCGGTAGGTAGGCAGTAGGCTTGCCAACCGTCCCGCATTAGCCGGGATGTCCCGTTTCTAGAACTTTAGAGGATGCATCCCGCGAGAGACTTGTGCGGATCTTCGGGTAGAAACTATAGTGATTACTACTATGTTGTATTAGATCTCCTTACTGTTTCAACTTTTGTTGTGTTATAAGTCTTGTACAGACGCCAGCACATCAAGCTACTACAATCTGTCAAATTTCTTTAATAGATTTTCAACTTTATCACTACAGTGTAAGGTTCAAGGTTGATTGCGAAAATGTGACAGTTTCGGGTAGCTTGACTTAAGTAAAACATTCAATATACCCATTTATAATTATTTTTCATTGTATCTTTCGCCTCCCTATACTTTGACAGCTGAGTCCCACTTTTTTTGCCATGTCCCGTACTTTGACTGCCAAAGTCCCGGTAAATTCATGCATTAAGGTTGGTAAGCCTAGTAGGCAGGCCTGAATTTTCATTAAACCACCGGCAACTACCTAGGTAGTATTTTCTGGGAAGCTTTCACTATCGTCGATCCAAGGTAAGAAGCAACTCTTTAGTTACTCGTAAGTATTTCATCGCAGTAAACAAATACGGTTGAAAATGGCGATGTATTTGATTTTAGTTGATTTAAATTTAATTTAAAAAAAAAATCCTATCAGTTAAAACATTTTGCATAAATCTTTAGATGAAATATCCTTTTTTTACTGTTAGGTAAATATTAAGCATTTGGAGCCGAAAAAAGTTTAAACGCGTTCTTTCTGTCATTCACTAATAGCACGCAAGTAGCTTTAGCTACTATTGTATTTCGACTAGAATAACATAGCTGAACTACTTTACAGTATTTATGCATGGTGTACCTACATAATAAAGAGTATTCTATTCAATTTAACTTTATAGGACCAAGTTTGAAGCTGAAAGAAGTTGGTTGAACTTGACATTAGCGTGCACACCAGCGCCATCTTGGTATTTGCGGCGCACGTCATGGCGGGAAAGCCCGCCTCTGATGGGTTTGCCGCGAGAACTGGCCGCCGGCCTCCGAGCCTCGCTCCAGCTAAGCAACCGACCTATCTTTGTGTTTAAAATCCCAGCCGTTCGCTCCCAGGACGTTATGCGTCCATTTTAATTTTTTTACAGTGATAAGTGTAAATTTTTCCTCGTTTTTGCGCAATTTTTTTAAACCTTACCGTGATTCGTGAACGCTTTTTTTACGTGGTCAAGTGCGCGTAATGAAACTCCTAGTTTTTTTTTTCGTGTGACGGTTAACTTCCATATTTTGTGCTTGTTATTATATTGACTATAAACCAAAATTATCTTTCATTTTGCTTTGGATATTATCTACGTCGACAAGATCACATGAAAATTCAGATGAATTTGCTCTGGTGAGATAAGAGTTATTGAAATCAAACAATCCAGCTTATATAAAACAAACCATATTTTATTTAAAACAATTTTGACAAAAGAAAAACTAATATATATCACTTTTCTTTAAGTAACTCATGGTCTAAGCTATAGTTATCTAATGTAGACAGGTATTATAACGACCTTTGACGTCTAAGCGGATTTTACACTAAAAACCTATGTTGCTTACAAGAAATTATCTTTTATACGCGAGTACTGAAATTCTTAAGCAAATATTAATAGTAGGTATACATTAATAGTTTAATATTTTATTATTGTGATGTAAGTAGGCCTTGGTATTTCTCGCGCATACATTTTGTAAAAGAAGGTATTACAAATTCTACTTCTTACCTCGCGTCCTAAGCGATCATCGCGTCCATCGCTTTTTAATAGAACGCGGCCTTATACTTCTTATCGTACGAAATAGCACAAGTATTGACTTTCAATTTTCTAATCGAATTACTAAAGAAAATCTATGACTGGTAGAATTAAATAAGTAAATTATGTACTTATGGAAAGCATCGTTTTTTAAATATACCTAAGTATAACTAATTTGGGTAAAAATGTTTTTCAAAGAATGTTTATGTTAGAATTATATTGGAAAATGTGTAAATAATAAAGCATTTCAGTTAAAACTTAATAAACAAAAGTAGAATGATCAAAATATAGACTTAAATGTAGGATGAACATATTGTTACAAGTATTCGGTTGTCGTTAGGCCTAACGGAAGATACGCCATTGCTCAGTTAAAATTAAAACGGCCCATTTCTCTTGCCACTATCATAAAATAGAGTAACAACATAAGAAAGTAAAAGATGATTATATACATTTATAAATTATTCAACATTTTATTAGGTTTTGTCTTTGAGCATTTTACTGTATCAGAGCAATGGTTATCTTATGCTCATAAACAGATGTATCACATTGTATCCCTTAAAACTAAATTCAAGAAGTTAAATTACAAAGAAATAGAAATGCTTACACAGAGGGCCCTGACACAATACTACACGTTACATCGTTGCTACTAGAGGTGGGAAATAAACCGGGTTCAGCCCCGATTACTGGGTTTAACCCTTCATATGCCGAACGTAGATCTACGCGAGACACAATGGGTTTTTAATTGTGTCTCTAATTACGACATACGAGAGGTTAAGGAGATTTAACCCCACCTTTAGTTGCAACATAAATTCACCCGAAATTAGAAAATGTCACATTATTTTGCATCGCATTGATAATGTCTGGGGCTTATCATAGTTTGACTATTCAAGGAGTCTTATGAAAAAGATAATGAACAATATTGATTCGATTGTTTTTGGCATCAGTTTTATTTTAGAGCTCGAGTGCTCAGGTATCAATATTGCCACATTTGGATGTACTTGGAGAAATTAGCGATTGACCATAATCATTTAGCACTTAAAACTAAAACAATTTAGCATTTTAATAATCATATAATATTTAATATTCTGAAAAGGCATTCACAAAAAATACTTTATACAAATTTTATTGTGAAGGATATACTTGAATAGTATTTTAGAGATAAATAATCTATCTTACGTAGATACATCAGAGATAGTTAAACAAAATATTGAACAGCAAGGACATTAATATTTCTATATATAAGTTTTCTACCTATCTAACTACAAAAGCTATTTACAATTGTATTTATTAAGTAAGTAAGTACATAATTATTAGTTATAATAAAACATTTATACACCACATGGAAATTGTTTAGCACTTAAGTGACTCGTACTAGTCAGTATTTAATTGATATTTCATACAAAATAGTTTTGGAGATTCTTAAACTAATTTAAAAAAAATGAAAATAAATACAGCGGTCTGTATGTAATAAAAATGTTATTTTTTTAACTTAAATTATAATGAGTATGTTTTATATAAATATAAAAATATTAATAAAATAATCATTATCAAATTGGGAAAGTTGTTTATGAAATTAAAAATACTTATAAAAATTATACAAAAAAAAAACTTTGACATTATTTTAACATGTTCGATGCTTAGGCCGCGAATTCCTCATATAAAATCTTAATTAGCTTTTATATCATTTAGTAACCGATCTACATGTATTTCTAACGCATGCTGACGATAATTATTATACTTCTATTATTAACTTAATAATCAGTATTAACTGTACTTTAATAATGTACGCTCTCAGCGCAACAATAACACTAAGTTTGGATTTTATGTACTATATTGTCATTCTGTACTTTTAAATATTACAATAAAATGGCCGTCTGTACATTTATCTACAATTTCCGATCATTTACATTTTATACATTTAGGTTTAAATATTATAAAAAAAACGATCAAATTGATCTTAAGTTTACTTGATATTATAGTCGGCGATGATCATTAAACAAGTCATACATACATAAACTCACGACTTCCTTCCCATGGGAATTCCACCTCCTTATGCTTCGTTTACGTTCATTCATTTTAAGCAAGTCATAAACAAAAATAAGAATCGAAAGTCTTTGAGAACCTTGATCATGAAAAATCTACGCATCACACAAATAAAAATATTAAAGGTTCATAACAGATATATCTAGAAATTAACTGTATGCTTCATTTAAAAATAATTAATAATTTCTCAAATCATTTAAACCTTAGATACTAATTTGCATAAATACATTAATACAGACATTTATGAAATATTTAACAGGTAGATAAAAGGCCTATTTTTTATATTATGCACCTGTATTGTATAGTGCTGACAAATCCCTAGTGTTGCCATACTTAAAAAAAATGGGGTCAAAGTACATGTCAATTTATGACATCAATAATCATGGAATGATTAGACAATTTGGACCAACAGCGACACCTATACACAATAGTTTTATATTTATAACATCATGTTAATTGTCGCACACAATTGACTAATGACAAGACTTACAAAACACCTTCGCTTTCTCACACATTCAATAAAAACCGTACAAAAAATCACCCAGTAGTTAGTTATCAATAGAGATCGGATATTCGGATGCATATTTACCTAAAGTTAATTTTGAGCTATGAAAGTATGGAAGCGGCTTCCTAAAATATTTTATTGTAAAAACGGGAATGCATAACTAGTCGAGTGTGTAGTATGTACTTCTAAAAAAATATTTATTAAAAAAAAAACCCGGGATTCTTGGATTGCATAATTAATCTCATGCATACTATTTAAAATTGGGATTTTTACCAACATTTCAAAGTAAGTAAATCTACCAGAAACATAGTTATATCAGAAACCTAAACTTGTAGATCCCAGAACCGCGGGATTTTTTCGATACAAAAGCGCATTCCATATTACCCAACACCTCAACTTTAGGTGAATATGCATCCGAATATCCGATCTCTAGTTATCAATCACCGAAGAAAAACATTCGTTATTTTACCCTGGCAACACTAGTGAATTATCACTCGGTAATGCGAAAGAGATCAACAACACTGGGTAACAATCGTAATTTTTTTAGAAGCGTCTCTGCACGTAACTTTTGTTACCGATCATCGCCAAACAAGAGCTTGGCGAAATATGTCCATCAGCTACGCTCGTCTATGTTGGCTAGAATGTGCGTGTACAAGTGGTATTGCATCACTTGCACTATTTCGTATCTGAGGGTAGACAGACCATCCCTGCCAAACGTTTTTCCTTTTTGCGATAGCAGCTGGTACCTGAAAATGAGTAAATCGAAAATCAATCATTGTTGTGGTGTCTGACTTTTATCGTTATCACAATTCATGATAACACAGTTAACATGAATTGTGGCCAACATGATTTTGTTTAAATAAGTAATACACGTACAATAATTACATGATTCTCTAAACTGTTTGGCTGAAATGGGTGTTTTGAGGGCAGAGCAACCAATAATAGTGTACACAATTTTACGTCTTCACCTGGCCATAATGCGAGTTTTATCGTAGGCGTAGCGTGCGGTAAAACTCACATTATGGCCAGGTGTGACATAAAATAATTAACTATCTAACTTTAAATAAGAGTTAAAAAAAACCCGGCCAAGTGCATGTCGGACCACGCACAATGAAGGCTTATGTAGTTTGAGAGAAAGAGTTTGAGTACCTATTAGTAGTTCGGATGAATTTATCTCAAGAACAAACTTAACATTGTAGTTGAAAAACATTTTCCCCCATTCATTCCAACTGCAAATGTAAGTTTGTACGCACAATATTGAAAGATTTGACATGCTATTTTAAGAACATAGACTTCTTATAGGTTTTCCTGTAATCTATAAGTATATACTTATTTTCTGTATTTTTTTTCCAAAGTGTTAAGCTCAGCAGTTTTGGAGAATGGGGATGTTTTTTTTTTTTTAGGTACCTACGGAACCCAAAAAACAATAATGGCCTACCTCTTTGGATTAGGCGTTGACCTCTTATGTTCTAGACTGGCGTAGCGCGCGATAGACATCTTATACCTTGCTATGTGATAATTCTTTTTGAGTAATCTGTAACAGAAGAAAAAAAAATATGGATTGTCTTCGAAACCGAATCAACATATAAAATTTCAACTCCGTAGGATAAGAGGAAATGGTTTTAATTAAGCTTGCAAGATTTGGCCAATACATACTAACTTCCAAGGCAAGTTAAAAGCTTGTAAAAAAAAACAACTTCATAAATCTATTTAATAGGGACATTGACAAAAATAAAAATAAAATCTCATGTAGATTATTAAAAAATATTGGACACGTATTTTTTCTTTTTTTACGTAATCAAAAAATCAAGGCGATACACTGAAGTTCAAATGTGGACGTCACTCTGTACCTACTAGATTTTATGCGTAGTTTGTTAGAATTGTGACGTACCGAGCACCCACTCCCCAACTTTATTGTGTTTTATCTAAGTAATTTTGTATTAATATGATAAAGCAAAAAATACGTGTCTAATATTTTTTTATTATATGACGGACGGACTAAACAGATTCTTTTTTTTTTTACCCAGGAATCATTCCTATTAGTAATGACGATCATTGTGCATTGGCTTTTATTTTTGGCTTTGTTACCCACTTTTTGACTCAAATTAGGTATAGGTATTCAGAAAATGAAAGTTTCATAAAAATATATGACCGATGCATCCCAAAAACAGTGTGAGTGTGAAGCCTCTTCACAGGGATATAACATTATACCACGCCTGAATTCCCCGAAGGGTTAGGCAGAGGTGTACCTATGGTAGTAACCCAATGTTATCCTTCTGGAATTACTCAGTAGCTGCCCGAAGTCTGGATTTGTGCCTGATCGCGAAATGTGGTAGTACACAGTCAGTTATAGCGATTAAATAATAATAAACATTTATTTCAGAAAATGAATTTCCATATTACACACACATTTCTTAACTAATAAAACTAATAAAAAATTAGCTAATCCCTCTTTGCATATATGGTTGAGATTTTTTTAAATACGAATCGATAGAATTTTATAATTATTCTAAATTTATTGTTAAACCTATACGAAATCTACCCGAAACTAGAAAAATATGAAAACCATACGATTTGTTAGTAAAAAACCTTAACCACACCTGCTATTACAATACCAGCGCTGCGGTATTTATATTTTAAATATCGCAGCATTATGCTGAGATAGTGGCCTTTTTGGCCTCGCAAAGGTTTACAAAATGTAATTTTTGTTAGTTTTAAATGCTCTTTTTTTTACTGTTTGTATTTCTTGTGCGTGTCACAAATAAAATATTTTTCTTTCTTTCTTTCTTTCTATAAATGACTGTACTACCACATTTCGACATCAACCGGGTACAAATCCAGACTTCGGGCAGCTACTGAGTAGTTCCAGAAGGATAAAATTGGGTTTCCCATCTGGAATTTCTCAGTTAACCCGAACCGGGAATCGAACCCAGGACTTTATGTTCAGCAGAACCCTTTGCATTTACCACTAGACCAACAAGGCACACAGGGATATTATGTCGCATTTTATTTCCTATGCATCATATCCAACCTGCACCCTGGCCTCATTTAAAGGCAAACAACAGAGCTGTCCAAGTCGCTAAATATTGGTAGGAAAAATTAGTTGATCTATTGAAATGAAAAGAAGAAGAAATGCTTACCTATAATACATATCATCGTCTTCTCCGCCCCAGCCCCAGTACTTGTTGGAGAATCCGTTGACTGTCTGGATCTGCTCCAGGGTCATGGCTGATACTCCGCCAAATATGGCGCTGTATGGTAACCTGGAACAGTTCATGTATTCTAATTAACACATTGATATTTCAGACACTTATTGCATGAAAAAATCTGCCTAGCCTTTTCCCAACTAAGTTGGGGTCGGCTTTCATTCTAACTGGATGCAGCTGAATTGGTATACCAGTATTTTACATGGAGCGACTGCCTATCTGACCTCCACAACCCAGTAACTGGGTAACACGATAACCCTTGGTAAGACTGGCTCTCAGACTTTTGGGCTTCCGACGACCCATAACGACTGTCAAAGATCCACGAATGACAGCCGGGACCAACGGCTTAACGTGCTTTCCGAGGCACGGAGGAGTCTCTGTATGTAAAGATGGTCACCCATCCACGGACCAACCCCGACAAGCGTAGCTTAACCTGACGGATCGACCCGTGCGGCTGTTATTACTTAGGCACTTTACTTTTATTGCATGAATAGCACAAAGAATGTTTCACACCAAAGGTAAGTTGCGAAAAAATCTAGTGAAGAGTACCGCAGTTTTGTGCACGTATTACGTCAATTTATAACTTCGTTTAAAATAAGAATAGACATTTAAATACCTAAACCTTTTTTATAGCCGTTCAACTGATTTTGACTTCTATTGCGTTGGTGGCATGACAAATGGTAGCTGTAGTAAACAGTTGGTATTGTAACCACTTTTTACTTTTAACGCCATTCTTATGCCTACGGAATAGAAGTCAAAATCGGTTGAAAGGACTATAAAAAAGGTTTATTTAAATGTCTAATCTTATATCAAATGGAGTATAGGTTTTTGCAAGTTTATTAGTAACCAATAGTTCTAAAAGACGCCTGAAGAAAGTACGTAGCCATAAATTCCGTTCGACACCACTTTTAGGTAGGCACACTGCACACATATAAATACAGGGTAACTGTGTAACCCAATTAGTTTTACTCCTGCAGAATATCACAAAGCGAACTTACTTGAATTTAAACCTATCTATAGAAGCAGACATGTGCCTAGGTTGCCGCGTGCAGGAGTACAAGTTCCTTGTATCCAGCGGCAGCAGGTCAATGTCGTGGAAGATGAAGCACTGGAACCCGCCAGGCTCCAACTTCTGACTCTCCATGAAACCCACATTCATCAGCTTCGCGCGATTGAACTGTTTCGTACCTGGATATAGTGATGGCTTTTAGATTTAAGTTACTTTAAAAAAAAGAAAATAAGAAAAGAAGATAGTAAGGCTGGTTTTAGAGTCACGCTGACCATCGGCGCTGACAGCTCAGCGCGTAGCTTGTCAGCGCTGAGGTTCAGCGCGAGACGTCACAGTATCGTGCTGATCACTGCGGAGTATAGACGCACAAGAATGCGAAATTCGTCATGACTGTTCACGCTAACGACGTCCGCTCGTCCGCTACATTAGAACGCTCACTGAAGAAGTGAAGACATACCGCGCGCGTGCGGTCGCTGACCCGTCAACGCTGACAAAAGCACGCGCTGATAGCTACGCGTTATTCTAAAACGCTTCCTAGAAGTTCTTACGTTTCGGCTGTCAGCGCCGACGGTCAGCGTGACTCTAACACTAGCCTTAGTATATAAAATAAACAATAATTAAATTCTTTAGAAACGTCTTTAGATGGCAAATAATCAGACGGCCAAACTGATTGCATACCGCGTTCGCAATTTAGTTTCCAAACATGTAAACTAATGTGTTTTTGGAAAAACAACTTGAAAGAGGTTTATTACATTTCGACAGGGATTTTTGCGTTAAATGGCCAACTTTGGCGTTCTTATTCTGAGAAACTGAAAGACTTCGACAACTTTTTCTTATTAAGTGGTTGAGAATAGTTATTAGTATAGTTAATAGCGGTCTCCCTTTTCCCAACAATTAACTGTAAATATTTCCTTACTACATCAATATTATTACATAAAATTTGTACCAGAATAACCGTTAGTTCATAATAAAAAAAAATACATTAAAAAAAATGTATAAATCTTATAATAACAAATTACTACATAATAATGCTGGCGAACGCAATTTTGTGATAGGCCTCTTAAAGTCCACACAATAAGTTCAGTTTGAGCTACCACCTCAAACATTTGATTGGCTTTTTCATTAGAACTAGCCATTCTGAAATCTACTTAATTTACACTAAGATAAAGTTGATATTCCTTTAAGTGGAAATAACCTCAATTGGAAACAAGCATTTGAATAGACTAGGTGTAACCGTTGCCTATTGAGATCTGTAATACTAGCCTTCACAGATGCATTGCCATCTCAGAGATATAGCTGTTGGGATACCTAACTCTAACTATATTCATAACTTTATAGGACGGCTCATAAAAAGTGACCAGTAAACTGGACAGTCACTTCAAGGTCGTTATCTCATAGATTTTTATTTGTATATTGAACCTTATGAACATTTACGACCCGCGTCAGAGCACACTGGCCCGTCAACGGCTCAGCGTGCAGCGTTCAAGTTAGTCGCGCGATTAACCCTGAATATTTTGGAAGAAATTGCAAAAGGAAAGAAAATCCATTACCTTTTTGCTCAACAATGTATATCCCGTATTCAATTTGTTGCTTCATCAAGAAGGGGTGCATGTGGTTTAAGAAAATTGCTAAATGCTGTTGGCGGTCTCTGGAAATAAGTTAAATATTTGCTTCATTAATCGTCATCTTAAAATTCACGTAATCTTTCACGCAATCCATTTATGGTTTCTTTGGGTGTACCCAAAACTCCGTAAAAAACGCGCGCAATCGTTGCCTGTGTTTAAAACACTCGTGAAGGCACATTACTTGTCGTTGTGATTTTTTTCACATTATTAGCTGTAATAATCTATTGCCTTCATTTATTTTCGTTGTTTATATAGTTAGTATGTATGTATGTCTCTATGTATCTATTATATAGCAAATATCTGTGAATCTTAGTATATTGTACTTTTATACTTTTTATTTGCACCAATGACCCGAAAATAAAAATGTATGTCCAGAAAATCACTGTCCATGCCAAGGTTGGCTGGAAGGGATCGCAATACGCTTATTGCGATCATGACATCATCATTAATTTATGCTTGAAAACTTATATAAGTTTTTTCGTTTTGTAATGTTTAATCTGGTGTACAATAAAGTATATAAATAAATACACTCCATCATCATCATTCAGGCATCTACTGCTGGACATAGGCTATATGCCTCCCTCGAGCATCACCATAGCGACCGATCCTGTGCTTCTTACATCCAACGGATTCCCGTGATATTCACAAGGTCGTCGGGTCACCTTGTGGGGGGTAAGGTACACGCTGCACTTTTCGGTACGCGGTAAAAAAAGGATAAAATGTTTATCATACCTGTATGGCACAATAATAGCAACTTTATGTTTGGCAGTGCAGTTGGGCGGGGTATACCGACCCCCCCACTGCACCTCTGGGAACTTCTTCTCCACATCATCCAGTTCCATGTCGGTTGTGTTCGCTGGTACGGGACCTGTGGAGTTATCAGTGCTCAATTATTTATATGTAAAGTTTTGAATTATGTTTCAAATCCTCACATAGTAGGAGGAACCGTGGGGTTTGGTCGGTAGGGGTCCGACATAACCCTCCTCAGACGGAAGATTAAGACTCGGTAAGCATTTTAACTTGCGCAAATTCCCGTCGAGTCTTAAAATTTCTCTTTTAAAATTTGAGTTTTCATAAACGTAGCAAAATGAACATAAGTGTATAGTCGGGTAGCTAGTTTGAAATATAAAAAACCGGCCAAGTGCATGTCGGACCATGCACAATGAAGGGTTCCGAAGTTGGGAGTTGCGAGTCTTTGAGCTAAGCCGCGGATAGACAGACAGACAGACGGTCATGGCGAAACTATAAGAGTTCCTTCTTGACTACGGAATCCCATTCTACTCTTCTGTTCATAAAAAAATTGGTAGAGCAAACGATTTGTTGACAAGTTATTGAATAGATCTCAGTAATGAATCAAATAGGTACGCCAATGGACCAATATTCTTACCTAAATCACTCATACTCTCACACATCGGCAGGGTCACTGGAGCAGTGTCACTCTTGTTCACGACTTCACTCCCGTTCTTCATTCCATCCAGTATCTTTGTGATCAGCATCGAAGTGGGAGTAGTCTCATTTTGTGCAGAACTGTTCATGTCTTCAATAGACTTCGTTCTCGTCATATTGAGGTCGATCGGCCTTCGCATCACGTTGTTTGACACAGTGTGGTTGTTTCCAGTTAAATTCAGAGTTGGAGTTTCTGTATACCCTTCGGCATAATTCATATTCATAGGATCTGTGAGGGAGATCCTTTTTAAAGAAGCTGGTGTTCTTTCGGCGTTTCTGGAAACGATAAGATCAGGTTAGGCAACAACACCACTGTCACCCTAAACTTTTTCTTAGTTGAATTGATTTTTAGAGCTTCTATATCCCAAGACCAATGCGGCCATGTTTTGGGCATGGTATTCCTTCCTTTCAGGGGAAAAGAAAACATGAATGAAAAAAAAAAGGCAAGAATCATTGCCGCCGTACATCTTCTATGTTAGCTATACATTTTATGACAGATTTGAGCCCAGCCATGGCCATTTTATGGCAGATTTGACTCCTAAGTTACAGCTGAGAATCAGCTTTAGGTGGTTGTACCTAGTGCTGCCATGCCACGTAACGTTATGCTGAGATAAGAAAGAAAGAAAGAAAAAGTATTTATTAGGATTTGGGACTCATACAGGAAGATCACATTTTAAACTAAACACTCATAGTAACACTAATAAAAAATAAAATGAAAAACAAAAGTAAAATGAAAACAAAACCTGTACGGGGCCAAAAGGCTCCTATCTCAGCATGATGCTGCGACATTTAAAAATAATTGTCGCAGCGCCTTGCGATGAGGGCCTTTTTGCAATAAACATTGTTTTCTTGTATTTTTTTTTTAATGCTAGGTTTTTCTTACTGCAAATATTTCTTCCTTACCTGAGTGTAGGCTGTGTGGCGTTATAAAGCGGGGTGTACAGATAAGTCCTGAGGGGAGATGCGTCCAGGATGGACCCGAACAGGAACTCCACGGCCGCTAGGGCCAGCACGAGCAGCAGTAGCAGGCGAAGGGCGCGAGTCGCCCGCCCGCCGCCCGCGCTCGCGCCGCCGCCCATCAACGCATGCGGTGCTGGCGCGTGAGCATAGACCTCTGGAACAAAGACAGATTTATATCATCATCATCTGCCTAGGAGAAGGACATAGGCTACTTTTTTACGCGATAACCGACATATACGCGGGCGGTGCCGCGGGCAAAAGCTAGTTCTCCATATTCCAGGTCTCTGCCAAATTTCATGACCATCGGTTCAGCGGTTTAGGCGTGAAAACGTAACATACAGACAGACAGACAGAATTACTTTCACATTTATAATATTAGTATTAGTATGGAGGAGGCTACTTTTTACGCGGTAACCGATATCCACGCGAGCGGAGCCTCGGGCAAAAGCTAGTAGAATTATAATCATTAAAATCATCAATAAACTCTCTATTTCAGCGGTTTAGACATGAAAACGTAACAGACAGAAAGATAAGTTACTTTCACTTTTATTGAACAAATTGAAGCTTGGCATCCACCAGTTTTACGTCGCCAATGAGCCTCTTAGCTCTGCGTTCAACCAAGTCAAGCGCAGCAAGTTGGTACTTATATGAGGGAGAAGAAAGATATAACTCTCTCTCTTTCTCTCACATTAAATCTCTCTTATTTATTATTAAGAAGTTACACTTCTATCCCGTGAACGGTGCTGACGCCCATTTATTTTTTTATATTCATCATTATCAGCCCATAGCAGTCTACTGCTGGACATAGGCCTCTCCAGTTGCACGCCATTCAGCTCGATTCTCGGCAACTCTAATCCAGCTGCTGTGAAGATCGTCGTTTTTTATATTGCAGTCTATGAATTGGCTAAACTTAGGAGTACATTACCATTACTACTTTTTATCATACATTGCTGCCGCTTATCCAATAACAACACAAAAAAAGAAATAAAATCAAATACCTGTAATCTTTTCTTTACAAAATAAAATAGTAGGTATTTTATTTAGTACAACCAATATAGGCTTTATGGATCTAGGTACCTACTCCACGTAGGTGATAAAAATTTATGAAGTTATTAAATACTCGGGGCAATAAAGATACCGTTGAGATAGATCTGACAGTACCTATTAAGTTGGTAAGTACACCAATGCAAACCAGTCAAGATCTCAATCTCAATAAACATCCTTGAGGTACGTATAATATAACTCCCTGAGGGAAGGTCATAGAGACGTACAACCAGTTAATTTACTTGCCGACTGTACATGACAGCTAACGTCACGCCTGTCAGATGACGTCACAAATTTTAACACACGTGCGAGAAGCCGGAAAAAGGGTCCTGGGGCGAACCGGAATTTACCCTGGCAAATCTGATACGCTTAAAATCGGTCCACTAACTCGTGAAACGGAATTTCTAGTGAATGTAAATAATAACCGGAGTGTTTTTTCTACTGTACTGGCTATGACGTCATGTTTTCATTATTTTTCGTAAACTAAAGCTGTGTACAAACGACTTCATGATCCTGTTGCCCGTATCCTAATTTATTTGGGGTCGGTGCAGTGCAGCATGTCTTTTTCTTCCATATTCCTATTGTCGTCATCTCTGTAACCACCCTCTTTCTAGCCATATCATTTTTCACACATTCCATCCAGTTTCTGTGGTTTTACCCTAATCTTATATCCATCCACATTCATACTATAACTTTCCTCACGATATTTTCCTCGCACCTCCGCATCACGTGCCCATACAACCGATTTCCACTCAACTTTTCATTTACTTGCGCCGGTCGGTCTTATCTAATAAAATAACATTGGAGCTACGACTTACGTTTAATCGATGGTCATTATGGTCTTAGAACCAAATGTAATTAATGTTCCTATCCCCCAAATTAACGTTCCGATTACATAACAGAATCCTAAATTACTTCCCACTATCGGCGATGGTTATAAATCAATTGTTCTTTAGGAGGAAAATGTTCTATTGTTTTCCTTTGAACTTGACGGCACGATTGGCGCAGTGGTTAAGCGATTGACTGCTGCGCTGCGTTTCGCGGGTACGATTCCCGCACGGAATAAATATTTGTATGATCTACAAGTAGTTGTTCCGGGTCTGGCTTTTTGTGTATGTGAGTTTAAATGTTTGTAAACGCACCCACGATACAGGAGAAATTTCTAGTGTGGGGCAACAATTAAAAAAAAAAAAAAAAAATGTAGTTTTTTTTTACGACAGATTACAAAACACAAAAAAAACTTATGCATTACAAAATATACAATGGACGCTTATCACTTACTGCTATCTTTTCCAGGCAACCTTGGCATAGACAGTGATTTTCTGGACATAAAATACTTATCTACCTAGATATTAGAAACCACTGGGTTTCTAGGTAGAAACCCAAAAAAAATCTAAGGTTAGATTTAGGTTTCTTGGTTTCTACCTCTCTGACTGGCCATAGTAACAGTGTATAAAAAATGTACCCATCCAATCTGTCATGGGATTTTTTTTAGCTTCATAGACAAGTGATTATTAAATCCTCGACGACAGATCCCTTGACAGATTGGATTAGCAGACTCTGCTTATCTTCTTAGCTAGACGGTTACTTTTGATTCGCCATTTACGATGCCCACAGAAAAAAGGGAATTTATCGTACCTATTCTTTACACTGATCCAGTCCGGTCCAGTGTAACCTGTGTAACGTAGTCAGGGGTTCAAAAATATATAAGTGTACGACGCGTGTGTCGTACTTACTCGTTCAAGTAGCATAATCAGCCGATACCTAATGTTTCCTCAGCTGGGACATAGGCCTCCTCTCTGTTAGAATTAGTGGACCATAACCCACCATGAAGGCTCAGCACGGGTTGACAGGTCCGAATTTTAAGTTCTAGGATATGCCGGTTTCCTCTGGATGTTTTCCTTCATCGTTTTGAGAGCAGTGGGGTTGAAATCATTAACACAAAGTGAAACCCACAACCCCCACTCGTAAGTCGAGGCCGTTACCATTGGGCTTCCACTGGTCTTCAAGTAAATCCGCGTAAGTGCCGCGCAGGAGCTTCAATTAATATCAAAAATGCTTACGGTTCTGACACGTCCCTGACGCTAATCTTTGTGGACAGATCTTTAATATTAATCTTAAATTATACTTTCCACCGGTTTCTTAATTAAGAATTTGAAGTTGAGAACTTGCCAAACTCTTATTTAGCCCTACGTCGCCTTATTGGTTAATATAAATAAATAAAATCATTTCGGATAACACTAAAGATCCATAAATTGTTTAGTAACATGTTTGCACTTAAATCACTACTGTTAACCTTTTAACCGCCCCGGTCGGATTAATACGACAAATTTTTTCGTGCCCGTACCGCCTCAGTCGTATTTATACGACTGAGAACCTATGTTCGTTTTGTGCTTTTTATATCATTGCACGACCATATTTGTCGAAGATATTTATTTGTAGATTTATGAGCCGGGCGCTGGGGGCACGGCAATTGATATAAAACCAAGCGGTCAATAGGTTAATAACTTAAACTACAGACGAATTTGTGAGAAGACCACCCAACATCTAGACGATATAATAACCTCTTTTAAAATATTGATAGTTTTGCTTATCTAACTGGTATATTTAAAGGCCTTGTTCAGGAAACAATGTTTAAGTATTAGACTGTTTTTTTATTTTGTTGTTTTCCTTTTTTATTTGCATGCCTGTTTATTATAATTTTTTTAAAATAATTATGTGGAAAATGTCGTGGGTTTATGCATTTACTCACTTTGTAGCTAAAATTGTATGTAATACTATACTGTGTAACTGTTTATTTTCCTAAATAAATAAAATAAAACTAGCTTCAATGTAGCCAGCGAAATTGCAAAAATTATTTTCAAAAAACGAAATATTATAATTTTTTGAATTTCGCGGATTATCATTCTTATTCATGCTAAAGTGGAGTTTGACAAGTTATCTACTTCAAATTCTCAATTCAGAAACTTGCACCCTAATTGCGTAACACACTTTCAATCACAATCTGAATGATTTTGAAGGATATTGTTAATCCATTGCTTCACATGTTCGAAAAATTTGTCAGCTCAACAAAGTAAATAACGCAACTACACCGCGGGAGTCTGACTGCTAGATAATACTCGATTTTATGGAAGTAAACAAACTAAATAACACCAATATAATTAAAAGGTCGTATAGATTGTCGAGGGTAACATTTTACAAATTTTTAACATTTCCCAACGGTCCGCGGACGAATCCGATTTGGCGGCAGCGAACCAACAAAATAAAAATTCGGTAACTGAACTCTTATGTAGGTGGTCGAAAACAAATGTTTAAATTATGATTTCAATTTATTTTAGGTAAATGTATGTGTGGAGCTCGTGGCTCAGTAATAACAGCCGCACGGGTCGATTCATCAGTTTAAGCTACGCTTGCCGGGGTTGGTCCGTGGATGGGTGACCATCTTTACATACCGAGACTCCTCCATGCCTCGGAAAGCACGTAAAGCCGTTGGTCCCGGCTGTCATTCGTAGATCTTTGGCAGTCGTTACGGGTCGTCAGAAGCCCGAAAGTCTGACAACCAGTCTTAGCAAGGGGTATCGTATTACCCAATTACTGGGTTGTGGTGATCAGATAGGCAGTCGCTCCATGTAAAATACTGGTATATAGCTGCATCCGGTTAGACTGGAAGCCGACCCCAACATAGTTGGGAAAAGGCTAGGCAGATTGTATGTGTGGAACGGAATACGGGTATGAGATAAACAGAGGTTGGTTTTCGGTACCTTCATGTAATATTTTGAATTGCTATTAGTGCATTTTCCCGGTATAAGTGGCTGCCGTGGCGCTGTAGCGCGTTCGGCATGTTTGCTGGAGTCCGTACGTATAGCTTTCAAGCCATCATGCGCAATAAAACAAACTCTATGCTGCACCATCTACGAAGAAGCAGCAACAGCATCCTAAATACTATTGCCGCCCGTTTTGACTGTCCTTTCTAAGTCTGTCTGTTTGTGAAACTTGTTTGTATAAGACTGTGGTGAAAGATGAACTGTGTTCATGTAAGTTAATTGATATTATATCTTGATTATTGCTTATGACTATGTTGTTCTGTATGTGTTCAAATATGGCTAATTAGCTAATATTGTATTGTGTTTAATGAAAGGAATATTCATGTTCTATTTCTTTCCGCTGGTAAAGTTGCTAACTTTGAGAAATGATCCTAGAGATTTATGTTGTAACAAAGTATATTATGCTAATGTAAAAATGTGTTGATAAAATACTTTAAACCAAGCTCCCGTGGAGTTTCTTGTCCATTCTTCTCAACGAAGACCTAGTTTTGGAATGGACAACTAGTTTTCTCAGTAATGTTTCTTTGACAAGCCTAATTGAAATAAATGCCTAGTCTTGTCTAGTTTTTCTTTATGTTTGTCTTTTTGTTTTTTTTTTTATCAGTGGATAAGGACAGCCATAGGTATCAGTTAGGTATAGGTACTAACAATACTAACATAATTTTAGGTACAATTTTGTTACTAATACACAAACATTTTATGTTTGTATGTTCTTTTTGTATGATTAAGTACCTAAAATGATTAATGTATACTTATATGGAGATTCTCCAAAATAAATGACGTGCCATTATCAAATGACATGATATTAATAATAATAAAATAAGCTGGGAATTATCCCTCTTTCCCAGCTTTAAGCTAAGAAAGAGACGGAGAGAGAGGGAGTTAATTGTAATTAATTAATGTTATTAATTTTTTTTATTATTATTAACGGTGCCTAACCCTTTCGGGGATTTCAGGAGTGATGTTATGTTATTTTGTTAATTTATTTAAGTAGCGAGTTAAGTACCGCTGCCTAATGATACTTATTTCTGTAGTAGTCTGTGATTTTAAAAAAGGTCACATCGTCTATGATCGATTTTGTTCGTAACCTAAACTTATGTAAGCTCATGATGATACACATATCAGCACAGTAAATGACTGTCTTTAAGGAAGTTATATTTTCAGCTCGATGCTATCATTGATGTACAATGGATGCTTTCAGCCATTCCCTAATACAACCCTTTCACAACTTTTGGGGTTTTTCGAAGAGATACCAACCTCAGCGAAAGTGTTATGCAGGGAAGGCGCCCGGTGAAATTGTCCCATTCTTTTCAATGACAACTTGTATGCGCCATTACACCCGTTCTATCTGAAACAAGAGAAATATTAATTTGTTAATAAGACAATATTTATCACTGAATGTCGGCACATATTAGAAAGTTAGAAAGAAAAAAAAAATAAGTAAGAAAGAAAAGAAAGAAAGAAAATACGCTTATTTGCGGTAAAACATGACGCAAAGAAAAACACAAACAAAAAAAAAAAATTGTTGGAGGAAAATGGCGAAATGGGCAAACAAATCGCAATTTTGACGACGGTGGTGTAGGTACCCACCCACTTCTGCATACCCCATCGGGCCTTCGGGAAATGCAGGCGTAATGTATTCATCACTGACTGACGGCCGTAGGAAAATAATGTGAAGAAGCCAGCAATAACTGCGTAACATAGGTACTTTCTATCACAATCCAAGGGTGTTGAAGAACATTCCTAATCCATTGCTTAATAGGTTTGACAAAAAGGTATTTACGAAAAAAAAAAAAAAAAAATTACCGACTTAAAAACGAGCACTATATAGCGAAAAATAACTTTAGTTTTGGAAGTCAGTGTCTTTGGATCTGTATTTTATAAAAAAAAAAATCACCGACTTACGAAATTAAAGTTATTTTTTACCTTATACCTAGTGCTTTTTTTTCCTTTTTAGTTATGGTATCTACCCCTCACGAATTCGGATACCACTATAGTGACAGGAAGAATTAAAACATCACCAAGTCACACAAAGTGGATTAAATACGTGTTATCGAAGCTAACTCAAAAACTATCCAAGCAAAGGTAATAAAATTTATAATGGACGACCTCGAAAATTGTACCCTTTGAAACAAAAAAAGAATTTTTTAAATCGGTTCACAATTGACGGAGAAATCGGTGGACACACATAAAAAAAAAATACATAAATACAGTTGAACATAGAACTTCCTCCATTTTCGAAGTCTGTTAAAAAAATTGTTTTGCTCAACAGGCAGAGTGAATGAAGTTGCTTTCAGACTACGCTATAATATAATAGCATATAGTATATAGCTCATAGTACAACAATATCGCGCACCACACATTCCAATAATATATAGTACAGTACAGTGTGAACGTGTTTATAACAATGTATGGTGCGCGATATTGTTGTGCTATGAGCTATATACTGTATGCTATTATATTATAGGGTAGTCTGAAAGCAGCTTAATGCAATAATGAACCTGGCTGAACTGTCAAATTGCGATCAATTATCATTTTGTGTGTTAAGCAATTACCCCACTGGAAGTCCTGTGGGGTAATATATTGCGATTCGATCATCATCATTATTTCAGCCGAAAGACGTCCACTGCTGGACATAAGCCTCCCCCAAATGAGGGGTTTTTCCATAATCAGCACGCTTGGCAGGCGGGTTGGCGATCGCAGTACGGTGTTAAAAATGCATAGAGAACGCTGCTGCCCATTCTCTAGTAAGTCCTTAGTCGCTTTTTACGACACCCACGGGAGGAAATAGGGACTCGATAAACACTTGCGATTTCATACCATCTATGCTTATAAGTCAACTCGACTTATACCATACTATGTATATCTGTGAGAAGAGGTCTTTGCTCTGCAGTGGCGTAATAATAGTGCATTGCGCATAATTATACTTATTTATTAATAGTGTCATTGAATTTGTAATAAAACTTAACCTGACTTATATCAGTGTCTCTATTATTTTTAATAGTTTTATTGATCATCTTGTTTATGAAAAAATATAACCACAGATTAGCGTAACAACGAAAATAGCCTAAAGCTGCGTTCAGACTACGCTATAATATAATAGCATGTAGTATATAGCTCATAGTACAACAATATCGCGCACCATATATTCCATTAATATACAACAGTACAGTACAGTGTGAAGGTGTCCATGACAATGTATGGTGCGCGATATTGTTGTGCTATGAGCTATCTATCTATATATATAAAATGGTAAACTGACTGACTGATATATCAACGCACAGCCCAAACCGCTGGTTCTAGAGACATGAAACTTGGAGGGTGTGTTTTTTGTGAGGAGTAAGTATCCACTAAGAAAGGATTTTTGGAAAGTCCACCCCTAAAGGGGTAAAATAGGGGATGGAAGTTTATATGAAAGTCCGTCAGTTTAGAAGTTAGGATCTTCAAATTTTGTGTTTGGGCTGACGATTAAAAATTAATTTATACGTGTCGCAGCGTTTTTGATAATTCCACCCCCGAAGGGTTAAAAAGGGGGATGAAGTTGAAAAGTCCTTAATTTTCGAAGAAAAATCACAAAATTTACTATCTAGGCTTATGGTTGGAAGCTAACGCAACGGTATTGTTAGAATTTCAACCCTTAAGCGGGGGAAAAGTTTTTTTTTTAAGTTATTGATTTTTTAAGTTAAAATCACTAATATTTCGGCTTATGGTTGAAACGGTTGAAAACTAATACAACGTAAATGCCCAAAAAAGGATGGATGATTTTGACACACCGATAATTTATAACCTGGATATTTTTCGACATCCACTCGGGCGAAGCCGCGGGCAAAAGCTAGTATACTATATGCTATTATATTATAGCGTAGTCTGAAAGCAGCTTAAATTTAAATATAGTTATTTAGTTTTATGCTTCTTTTTATGAATTTTCGGTTTGTGAAAAGAAAAGTGTCCGGCCTAGTGTTTATGGTCTGTTTATGATAATTCTTGGTGGGATTGACGTCGAATTGTTTTGATGTTTTCAATTTATTTCGCTGTTTTTAGTCTAATCTACATATTGTGTCTATAGCTAGGCCATGCCCTTCACATTATTCTTCTTGTATAAATAACACTGTAACAATTATGACAATGACCATATCTTTGGCAGAATTTTGATCTAAATATACAAGTTTGAAAATTAACATTAGATATTCAGTAAAATTACAGGAAGCCGTAGCGTGGCCAGGCCTCCCAAGGTGGACCGATGACCTTGTGAAAGCCGCAGGAATCCGCTGGATACGGGAAGCACAGAACCTGTCGAATTGGCGGTGCTTAGGAGAGGCCTATGTCCAGCAGTGGACGTCTTGCGGCTGAAATGATGATGATTCAGTAAAAGACGCCAAGCCCTGTTCGCATTCAAAAATGTGTACCTAATGTTTATTAAAAGGAAATCGGGGACGCAGTACGAACCTCCCATTAAAAACAAAAGAGCGGTAATAACAAAGAGGTACGTAAAATAATTATCGTATTTAAAAAAGCGCACTTATTCCTGATGAAAAAAAAAAATGGTGCAATACGTGCGTCGCCGCCTTAATGACGTTATTTGGCGCGTTGCGTAAAGCCAAGCTCACATTACAGCCACAACGGGCCGCAGCGCAACTCATTTTCATACGGGACGCGTTGCGGCCCGCTTGTAGTGGGTGTTGGTTCACAGAAAATATACGAAAGTAATGAAGGAGAATTTTTGCAATGCGTTGCGTTGCGGTGCGGCCTGCCCCAATCTGCGCTAGCCTTATGCAGGCATAGATATTCTGCTGACGTGATGATGCTGTTTTATCGTAGGACTTGTAATGGCTATAATGTGGGTAGGACAATTTTTTTTTGGGACTTTTTGTGTAAAACTTAATTAGAAAAAGATGGAAATATAAAACAGAAAAAAGGTGGAAATCATGGATGCTACGTTGTTTTGATACAGAGGACTTTAGCGTCAAAGTAAGATAAAAAAAGACAAAGTATCTTTTGATCAATTTGCGAAATTTAAAACAGCACGCCCCTCCACTAAAATGTCAATACAAACATTTTAAAAGTGTATGCAACAAGCTTTGGAAATACGTGTAATTTTAAATTAGACGATCTTTACAAACCGCTACCGGCTGCGATAAACGATTTCAAAGATACCTACATATTAAAAATTACAAGCAAGCTTCGCTAAGTACGGGTTGACATGGCTGACATCCAAAAAAAGGTTAAATACGGCAAAAACAAAACATTTTCTAAGCAAACAATTGATTTCCGGCGGAAAATGTGACGGAACCCGAAAAATGATACTGACTGCCCGGAAGGGCCAAAAATTCACACGCGAAAGGGTTCAGCGCCATTTTAGGGACAAAGGGTCAGAAAATTCAGGGTTGTATTTATTTTTAAGAAGGGTGTTTGGAGAATTTATCAATGAAAATATAGGTGTGTGATCTTTAATTAACGTTTTAAAATTGGATGTAGTTAAACGAAAAGGATCCAATCCACACAAAGTCCTTTTAGAAATATTGATGTTTGTTTAAAAGATATAACATATTTTATATTTCCGTGCATGTGGGCAGGGCCTCAAGTCTGCTATTACAATAGTGTCAGAATGGTCTCGCCATTGTGAGTTTTTGACAGATTTGCCATACAAAAACTGTCAAATACTCACAATGGCGAGACTACACTATTGTAGCAGATTTGAGGCCCTGATTCTGAGGTTGATCAAAATGATAAACTTGTGTTTTTTGCTTGGATCTATTTTATTCGCCGATAATATCGATATTTAGACTCAATTTGGTACACTCAACTCTTTTTGACCAGGTTGTGGATTGGATCCTTTTCATTTAACTACGTCCAATTGTAAGTAGGTACTATTTAATACATATATATATATATATATATATATTGTTTTATTTTTTTTATTTCAATGTTTCAGAATTATTTTATTGAGTATGTGTGTATTTTGTGTATTTTTATATCAATTTGGTGTTTAAAAATTTAATGTAATGGACTTTGTCTGAAAAATAAATGAATTATTATTAATATAAGTACCAAATTAAATATCCGCAGTACGTTTACGATTTGAGTTAAGTATCTTTTTGTTAGAGACCGTTAATCCATACTTAATATTATAAATGTGAAAGTAACTCGTCGAAGAACAGAATATCGGTTCAGCGGTTTAGACGTGAAAAAGTAACAACGTTTTCACGCCTAAACCGCTGAACCGATCGTCATGAAATTTGTCATAGATATGGTGTGGGATATAGAGAAGGACATAGGCTACTTTTTTACGCGATAACCGACATCCACGCGGGCGGTGCCGAGGGCAAAAGCTAGTATACTGATAAAGTTAAGTTTGCCAAAACTAATCCGGAGATAGTGCCTCCAGATTAGTTTTGGCAAATTTAACTGGCAGCTAAATTAATCTTAGCTTCTATATTTTCTTGTAAAAAAATACTAAACTATGTTTTCTTCTTTCTTAGGGTCAGCTTCCAGTCCAACCGATGCAGCTGAACCTAACTAGCAGAAAATTCCTACAAATGCTGTTCCTGTTCTTTTGGTGTAATAAAACGAAGTAATTACTTAGTGAAATACTTCGAAAGTATTTGTATGAAAAAAGGTTGAATCAAACAAAACATTATCAACCCTACATGTAATTCCCTAACTTGTACACAATGTACTTGAGGGCCTACACGAGATCAAATTAATAGAAATTCCCCAACGTACGTACCAACTTAAGTAGCTATAGATAGGTATTTTCAACCATGAAGGGCCCCAGTAATGAGATATCAGATAAAAGGGATGTAGAACGTACTAACCTTTTGTTGTCAAAGTAAGTATTATGTTAATCAAATACCTTTTAACGGATAGAACGGATTTTTCTGATTTGATTGCCATTTGGGTTTAGGGTAGGTAATTATCTTCCCAAAATTCTAATTACATTAAAGATAGCATGTATTTAATTATTGCGTGGTCCTTTTTAGGGTTGCGTACCCAAAAAGTCAGCATCAAACAGCGTCTATCAGCACTAGTACAGTCTCGAATACTGAAGTTCTTTGGGTATGTCTCGAGACGGAATAATAACTCGGAATAATGCGTCTAGTGGTGCAGGGCTGAGAAGAAGGTAATAGGCCACGCGGGAGGTCACCGATTAGGTGGACCGATCAAATTAAATCCGCAGTTGGAGGCCCTGTTAGTGAATGCACCAGACTGTCATCTAACAGAACCAAATGGAGGGAGATCGCGAGGTGAGTTACGACAACACCTGCGATTTGAAAAACTCATGGTAACCACGACTGCTCTGTCAAGAGCGACGCGAAGAAGGAGAGACCCAAAAAGTACCAACGCGACCGACCGGCACCCACACCCTTCAACCACGGCAACGCTGCTTAGCGCAGTCATGGTGTGGTGTCAGTGTGGTAGCAGTGTGGTGTGCAGGTGTGTCGGACGAACTCTATACTACCAAACGCGTTTCAAGAGCATGCGTTATAGATTTGAAACGTGTGCAAAAAGATTGCAACTAGCAAAACTAGTTTTTTATTTTTATTTAAAAAAAGAATCTAATTGCAAAAATGCAAAATGGCTTCCACAGGTTCATTTTTTAAACAGACCATACTTCAATTATGCCTACTACCAAAAATAATCCAAATAAAATGTTATTCTTTAAGAAAAATATTTTATTTGGGACACGCACAGGACAAAATCGATCTGCCTAGCCTTTTCCCAACTATGTTGGGGTCGGCTTCCAGTCTAACCGGATGCAGCTGAATACCAGTATTTTACATGGAGCGACTGCCTATCTGACCTCCACAACCCAGTTACTGGGTAACACGATACCCCTTGGTAAGACTGGCTGTCAGACTTTTGGGCTTCTGACGACCCGTAACGACTGTCAAAGATCTACGAATGACAGCCGGGACCAACGGCTTAACGTGCTTTCAGAGGCACGGAGGAGTCTCGTTATGTAAAGATGGTCACCCATCCACGGAGCAACCCCGGAAAGCGTAGCTTAACCTGACGGATCAACCCGTGCGGCTGTTATTACTTAGCCACGAGCTCCTCGGGACACGCACAGGAAATACAACAATAAAAAAAAAACATTAAAACTAAAAAAATTGTGAAAACTAAAAAAAAAGACCTGTGCGAGGCCAAAAAAGCTTTTATCTCAGCATGATGCTGGAAAAAAAAAAAAACATACCGCAGCGCTGCAATTTTGATACTACCGCAGTAAGCCATTAAAACTAACCTGAGCTAACCCTATCAGTTTGTCTGTTTCTGTTAACACCGTTTCATTCCGCTGTTTACAAATTCTAAAGTTTACACTTATCTTGGCACCACTGCCATAAGAAAAACCAAAATTTTTATATTTGCATAAAAATTACTTAGGTGCATATTTCTCTACCTGCTCTGGTAAAGGACTGATGATACCATATACTACAAAATACACGTAATATACCAAAAACATGTAAGTTATATACCTACCTACACACAAAGTAAATATTGAACACAAACCAACGTCAAGTGTGGTCATGAAACTCGTGCGTCGCGGTTTTCAACGCAAATATAATATTTTAATCTTCTTTGCTTGTTCGCTGAGGATTATTTTTGGTAGTAGGCATATTTTACGTATGGTCTGTTTATAAAATGAACCTGTGGAAGCCAATTTGCATTTTTCCAAATGGACTTTTTTTAAATCAACAATTTTTTTTATTGTGCTACGGAAAATAAATTGTTTATTTGAATACTATCCGAAATTCTTATTTTAAATCACGTTAAAGATGTTTTTCATTTGACAATTATTGAGGGTTTATTTTATAACCTCAATTGGAGGTTGGACATAGAGGACTCAACCCACTTATGGTCAGGGATAAGTTGTATTTGCCAAAGAGGGCCTAACGGTTGGTTTTTTCACTCAGCAAAAAAGATCCATGACTCTACAAAGATAAGGTTGATTTTTGAATGATGGGAACCAACCCACATGTAGCTGGATACCTTTCGTTAACCGTTAGGACGTCTGGTATATACAACTCATCCCTGACCACAATGTGGTTTGAGGCTTTCTGCTTAACTACGTCCAATTTTCGTCGATGATTTTTCAATTACCATTTAATCATGTTATTAAAACCTCGAGCAAACTCTGCAGTTTGGTAAGAACAACTTTGAGAGGGAGGCTAACAGAAGAATTCAGCTGGGCTGGGCAGCATTTGGGAAGCTTCGTCGAGTCTTCTCGTCGCGTATTCCACAGAGCCTCTTTAGGCTCTGTGGATGCACTAATTGAAGACCTTGGTCTTTGCTAAGGTCTTCAATTAGTGCGTCCTGCCTATTATGACTTACGGAGCCGAAACGTGGACACTCACGGTACGGCTGGTCCATAAATTCATGGTTGCTCAGCGAGCTATGGAACGGGCTATGCTTGGAGTTTTTCTCAGGGATCGAATCCGGAACGAGGTGATCCGGCAGAGAACCAAAAATTGTCGACATAGCTCACAAAATAAGCAAGCTGAAGTGGCAATGGGCCGGCCATATTAGCCGTAGAACCGATGACCGCTGGGGTAGACGTGTTCTTGAGTGGAGACCGCGAATCGGCACACGTAAGATAGGAATCCCTCAGGTTAGGTGGAGCGACGATCTTCGCAGGGTGGCCGGTAGCAGCTGGATGAGAGTTGCCAGGAATCGAGCTGAATGGCGTGCAATTGGAGAGGCCTATGTCCAGTAGTGGACTGCTAAAGGCTGATGATGATGAATGTTATTAAAACAATAATTCTTGGAAAAAGTCGTGACATACAAAGTCGAAACCTTCTAAATACAGATGAATTTGTTTACACTTTCATGAACAGACATTAGATAAAAGTCGTGAGTATATAACCTATTTTTAATGTACCAAATTTGTGTCTTGTTTTGTCATTTATCGTCATGAAATCTGTTTAACTAACATGTTTAGCATAAAATCTCGGTACTTCTTCAATAAAAAGTAAGAATCCGATGGTGTAAGTACTTTGGTTATACTCGTAGATAAAAAGCATATGGGAACATACTTTTATTTTCCCGAAATATGTCTAGAGAACTTGGGACACATAAAATACGACTTCACCTATATTATAATTCGACTTATCCACTTCCTAAACATATGACTACGCTAAATCAGCAATTTTGTGGAGCAAGGCTGCTCATAAATAACCTCCTGGGGGCTAAATCCTGGGGGGACAGGTGATAAGTCATGAGGGATAGTATGTGACGCCTCCATCCTCTAGAAAAGGGTAAAAAGGGTTCATAAAGTGTTATTGATACTTATTTAATAGTGCCAGTTGATCGAGGTCGATAAATTGACAAAATGGTTTATTTTTGAAGATTGATGTTCGCCGTTTTGTTTTTTTAGTAATCGAAGGTTATGCGAAAATGGTTTAGTTTGAAAACCCGGGTAAGGCTAGATTCAATACGTATTGTCGTGATGGCCCGTTGGTTAAGGCCCCGCCTCTCATGCATGAGGTTGTGGGTTCAAATCAAGGCAAGTACCAATGTGACTTTTTCAATTCATATGTACTTTTTGAGTTTATCTTGGATATTACTGACATCGGTGAAGGAAAAACATCGTGAGGAAACCTGGACTTATAGTTAATATAAGTCTGAAATCGCCAACCCGTCTTGAGCAAGCGTGGTGATCAATGCTCGTGCCTTCTCTGTATGAGAAGAGGCCTTTGCCCAGCAGTGGGACAGTTATAGGCTGGTATTATTATTATATATTATTAAAAGTGCTTTCCATAATAGAAAACATCTCAACTTTAGGTGAATATGCATACGAATATCCGATCTCTAATAATAATCCTCGACAAACTCGACCGTCTTCTCAATAACTGCATTCGATTCGTTTTCAATTTGCGTAAATATGATCATGTCTCTGCGCATCGGTCGCTTCTAAAGTGTTTGCCCATACGCCAGCGTAGAGAGCAAAGGGCGCTGACCACTTTGTTTTCATTTGTTGACTCTCCCTCTTCCCCTAGTTATCTAGCTCCCCACTTTCAGTACATTTGCGCCAACCACAATAGAAATCTACGTTCATCACACAATCGTCTTCTTCAATGTCCTACTCACCGCACTGACTTCACTCACTCTTCTTTCTTCATTCAATCTATCTCTCTGTGGAATGCGCTCCCCCAGGAAATCAGGATGGTAACCAACCGATTATCCTTTAAGGTTAAAGTTCGCGAGCACATTCGTAAGAAGCTGGCAGTATCATAACAATGGAAATGTTATCCCATTGTTTGTTTAATTAGTTTTAGTATATTCGTGTATTTATATGTATTTATTTGTTCTTATATTTATATATAATTAGGTATATATCTTATTTATAGTTAAGGTATACAATTATTCCTCCAATTTTCATAATTGCACCTACCAGTGTTTGTCTCTGCTCCACCCAAAGGTTGACTGGTAGAAAATGCCTATGGCATTAAGTCCGCCTTTGTACATTTTTTTGTGCTAAAGTATTAAATAAATAAATAAATAAATAATACACCATCAAACTGGCTATTAATTTTTACACGGACAAAAATGTATTGTGTAAACAACCCGCTGTTAATTGATAATACTCGTACGGTTTAAATCGAATATTGTAAAAAACGATGGGTGTATTGCCGTGTGAACCCAGCCTAAGGCATAGTGTAAGTATGTGTTAAGAAAGTAATACCGAAATAGGTAATTCAAGAGGCTTTGAAGACAGTACCTACATTAGATATTTTAGTATCTAGTAATCACTACATATAAAAAAACAAAGTAATATTTTTTATATAAGGTGTATCTGTTCACGGAGCTTAGTGGCCACTATTTTCCGTTTTAATGATTACAATAAAACATAACAATTTAAAACCACTGTTTGTAGTAATAATAACGTATAGTCTTGTGAAGCACAACTTGACGAGCTTATTTTCTGCATTTTCATTCAAAAATAAAAGAAATCATCGAAATAACGATGAGGGCGCCACTGTGCGCTCGGCGTAGTCTTAACACAAGACAGCTAATCACACCAGACAATAGTGCCGATTCCCTTGTTCACAAACTAAACTAAATTTAAGTTCAGTACATCTTTTTCTTTCTTTTTCATTAAGAAAAGGACAGAAGAATTAATCAGCGCTTGTCACTACTCCATACAAGTTTAGAAGTGATTAAAAACTTGCCTACTAAAATTACGTCAAGCGCAGATAAATTTGACAGGACTAAACTAAAATTTATCTTCTGTCCTTTTCTTAATGAAATAGAAAGAAAAAGATGCACTGAACTTAAATTTAGTTTAGTTTGTGAACAAGGGAATCGGCACCTTTAACGGCTTCAATGATTATTTTTTTTTATTTTTTTTTAAACGTTGCCCCACACTAGGAATTTCTCCTGTATCGTGGGTGCGTTTATAAACATTTAAACTCACATACACAATCATCCAGACCCGGAAGAACTACTTGTAGATCATACAAATATTTGTTCCGTGCGGGAATCGAACCCGCGACACGCAACGCAGTAGTCAATCGCTTAACCACTGCGCCAACCGTGCCGTCAAAAACTAAGCTCAGTCACCATCTTTCTAAAAAACCAGGCAATAGCGAGCAATTATGGCTTTGAAAGATATTTGCCAACAACACAATTAATACCGACGGTAACTTGTTTCTAGTTCTCCGGCTGCTAAATAACTGTTACTATAAGCTTCTTTCGAGACCAGTTATTACTTTGTCAAAGGAAAAATGTGAAAAGAGCAATACAACCCCTTGGGAACGGATATTTATCGTTTCGTGTTGAATCGTAGTTAGTTTTCTGGTCAGATGCATCCGCATTTATTTTTAAATATATATATATACTAGCTGACCCGACAGACTTCGTTCTGTCAAAAGCTATAGTATAAACTCCACTACTCTACCCTACCCTACCTACCCTACCTACCTACCTACCTACCTACCTAACTACCTACCCTACCCTACCCTACCCTACCTACCTATCTACCTACCTACCTACCTACCTACCCTACCCTACCTACCTACCCTACCCTACCCTACCTACCCTACCCTACCTACCCTACCCTACCCTACCCTATCTACCTACCTACCTACCCTACCCAAATTTTTCTTAAAACCATAAAAAAAAAACAAAAAAAAAAACGTTGCTATAAACCTCACGGAGCCCGAGACCTTTCCAACGAATGCAAAACCGTGGAAATCGGTTCGTGCGTTCTGGAGTTATAGCGTCAGGAAGGAAAACCCGACTTATTTTTATATAGTAGATATATATATTTTAAACATTGCTCCACACTAGAAATTTCTCCTGTATCGTGGGTGCGTTAACAAATATTAAACTAACATACACAAACAGCCAGACCCGGAACAACTACTTGTAGGTCATACAAATATTTGTTCCGTTAACGACACGCAACTCAGCAGTCAATCGCTTAACCACTGCGCCAACCGCGTCGTCAATAAATACTAGATCACTTTTATACTTTTACTAGCTACTGCTCGCGGCTTCGCTCGCGTGGCTTTTTCTAAAATAAAAGTAGCCTAAGCACTGATAAATGATGATTTTATTTCTGTAAGTAGGTTTTTATTACAAACACTTTTACACGTCAATCATATTTTGAAACTAGATGAGGTCGGCGTTTCGTATCTGACTACTCTGAGAAGAAAGGCCGAAACAAACTCAGAGGTCACAGTCTCTTTCAAAGTCCAGACATAATCTTGGTCAAATCATGTGAAGACCATGTAGATTGGTGTCTGAAATGGTCTTTTGAAGAAAGAACCACACAGATTGAGTGGACCTGTCCATTCAGACTACATACTGACTCTTATAACATCCTTCGATGTACACCTAATAACATCAGCTATATGCCAGTGAAAGTCCCGTCATGATCGGTCCAGCCGTTTCGGAGATTTGCCAGAACAAACAGACAGAAAGACAGACAAAAAAAATTATCATTTTTTTATTGTTATTAATCCTAATACAAATAAACACGGAATAAAGTTATATTAGGTATAAACGTCAAAAATTGTATGGTTATACCGAAGTTATTCCTAGGATAACTTTATTCCGTGTTTATTTGTAAGGCCGTATTATGACTCTAAGTTAGTATTTAATCCAATGATCTACAAGTTAGGAACCCAAGTAGCTAGTAATAGTCCAATATTCACAGAATGCGTAAAGGCATGGATACTATAACAGTAGGTACTTATAGTAATGAGTAATGGTTTAAACTTTACAAACAAAGAACCCTTGAAAAACGTTCATAGACGCCGCCAACGCGAGCGTCGTAGTCAGCCAACATTCGTAGCACAGAGCTACGCCGTAGTAATGCTGTAGCACACCGTGCTACGAGCTACGAGGAACAATAATGACCGTTGTAACTCGTTGAAGGCACAACCAGGGCCTCAAGTCTGCTATTACAATAGTGTCAGAATGGTCTCTTCATTGTGAGTTTTTGACAGATTTGCCATACAAACACTGTCAAATACTCACAATGGCGAGACCATTATTGTAATAGCAGACTTGAGGCCCTGATGGATTACAATAGTCATGATATTTTCTATAGAAAAATATCCCTACATTCAAAGACAAAATAATAATACATTATTGCAAAGGCCGGAAAATAGGCAATTGCAGGTCGAGTATGAGTTTGAAGGCCGAGCCGTAGGCGAGGACTTCACTAATACGAGACAGGCAATTGCCATTTCCGCCGAGGCATACATAGTGCTTTTCTCAAAAGAATGCAGGGAAATAAGACATAATTTCATGTATTTTTCTTTTTACTTCGCTGGAAGCAGGTTTTCCATTGCCAATTTGGCTTCTGATCTTAAATCTGGTGGAGTACAATCAATCCCCATTTCACTCTCTGAACCGTTGGAATTCATTTTAATTATTAAATTTTTATTTATTAAGTATGTAAATAACAAATCAAGACGCATTTTCAGCTTGGCCACCAATTTTCTATTTGTCACCTGTGCCGAAAGGCAAACGCATAAATTGCTATACAGCCGCGTGAATGCAATTTGTGCTAAGCAAAGAGACTTACTTTGGTATGCCAAGAATGATAAGAGATCCAATCAAAGAGTATTTATTAACCTCAGCACGCCGTTTCATATAATATTGCTGGAGCGTTGTAATGTTCCAAATTCAAAAAACGCGCCTGCAATGATTTGATTTTCTTTGTCAGTAAATTCGTTACTTCGCGTGTTCTTTTTTCGAAAATAATGACAATGACATATTCATACTGTTTTTTTTTTTTTTTTACATACAACGGTGAAGCTCTTGGCCTTCATCTCACATGGTGAGTGATGGTAATATTGTTATTTATTTATTGATATTTCCATGCATGTTTGTGAAAAATAACATAAATGGCATACTACTGACATTTAAACTCCTACAGATTTAAACTTAACCACATTTCAAAAGATTGACATCCATAAAAATACACTAGAAACTAAACTATATTTTTCCGTACAAAATACGTTGCCTGCCCGTTCTAGACTGCGGCTATAAAAGAGAACAATGGCGGCTTGGCTGTTTACCTGGGACAGGCCGGAGTCGTTCGTTACAGTTATTTACGAGCCGAAAACGCGTCAAGTTTGGGTTTCTTACGTTAGGTATGTTTTGGTGCTCGTATTTCTTGGTTTTAAAATTGTTTTAAGCCGGATACAGATTGGTGAAACGTAACATTAAATGTAACACTAGTCAGAGACTACAAGTCACTAACAAGAACATTTTGAATGTATTTGTTCATTCCTCGCTTTTACTGGCACACCATAAACCAGGGGTTCCCAAACTTATTTTGTCTACTTTGAGAATACATAATTTTTTTGCGCCCCCATTTTTTCACCTACTTAAAAACCACTATAACTTCAAATTAAATTAATTATTGTGAGCTATATTAGCGGATATTAAACATTCATTCTAAACGAGACTTTTACTATAACCCGCAAGAGTTAATTTGAGACCTGAGCGCAGTAGGTAGTACACAACGGCGCTCAGGTCTCAAGTTAACTCTTACGGGCTACACCTGCCAATGAGAATGATTATTGAAAAGCAACTTTATAGTATTCAGAGTATCTTTTATTCAAAATAAAACAAACATATTCGATTCTAATATAAAAACGAATGTGAAGGATGAATCTGATGCTGTTTAATAAGTTTGTTGATATCAGGTTCCAATTTACTCCGCAAGTCGCCACGTTCGGTAACATGCAAACGATTTCTCTTTTTAGTAAGCAGCGTTGCCACAGCACTAAATCCACGTTCACACAAATATGACGATGGGAATGCTATCAATAATCGTTCAAACTCAAAGTCCAATCATTTATTTCAATTAAACCATTTACAGGCACTTTTGAATTGTCAAGGAGTCGGTCAGTAAGAAAAATGAAGCTACATTCCCATTCCAAAGCGTAGGTACCTATGGAGAAGAACGGGCAAGAAACTCCATTGACACTCTTTGAAATTAAATTGTTACAAAAATATTAGTTACACATATAATGTTGAATTTATAACTTAATATGAGAACGATGTAAAAATAAAAAATAAAAACGTACACGTTAAAAGCGTCCAGAGTAGGTACACCAAATAGAAAAAAAAAACAATTCAAAAATAAAACAATGAAAATAAGCTATGGCAGTTAATAGATGACCAGTCCCAACTGACGTCGCCCGTTCACGAACGTGACGCATGGATTAGCACCATTCAGCTCAACCATTTTGAAGGGAGCTAAATGATCCAACACACGCGCCACCATCAGCGAGACATCAAAGTGAGCATGACATACTCTCAGCCGCCAGGGCACATTCAAGTCAATGAAAGACATATTACCCGGTCAATGGTAGCTCTATAGTACATAGTACTCACACCTGTGCTATGCAATTATATAATACAAAGGAGATTGAGTTTATACATCGTTATATATCGTTGAATGATTGACCACAATCCAGTAACTGACAAGTTGTAGTCGAGAGTCGAGAGCTCAGTCGGTGTCTAAGTCCTCCTAGATGAAATTACAAATCGCCCCCCAAGCCTCTACACAACGGCTCCATTTTTTTTCTGGGTCTCTTACCGCCCCCTTTAGGCCTGCAGCGCCCACAAGGGGGCGTTATCGCTCACTTTGGGAAAGGCTGCCATAAACCAATATTCCCGCCAAATTAGGTTCAGCCAATGAACGTTGACTTTCCACCGCGCACGGACACTAATTTAATTAATCTCTTGAATAAATCTAATAGAACCGGTCAGCATGTAATTTATGCAACATACGTGTAGACTGTGAGGTGCGGATGTGAGCGAGCTTACAACGTATGTCGAGCAATTAAAATACGGTAAATGCTTGCGGTTTATTTTTTATTTTACGATGGGTTTGCTCTTGACTCTAGTCTAGGTCAGACGTGACAGAGACAAAGTGGACGATGGAGTGAGCTTACCCAGAGAAGCCTGTTCACTCTCACTTTGAATAGATTAGGGTTGTATGCGTTCGGAAACACAGACGAAGGCAGAGTACCACTCCTTTGCTGTGCGCATTATAAAAGACGTTTGAAAATGCTTAGTGCCAGTTGGTGGAATATCAACTAGGTAGGGGTGGTAACTTGTAGTGCGTCTAGATGTCCGATGGTAGAAGGGGGCCGGTGGAATGAGGTAGTGGCGTTCATGGGCACACTCGCCGAAGTACAATCTGTAGAAGACCGACAAGCAGGCAACCTTGCAACGATGAGCCAAGCTGTGAAGCTTGGCATGCACCAGTTTTACGTCGCCAATGAGCCTCTTAGCTCTGCGTTTCACCGAGTCAAGTGTAGCAAGAAGGTACTTAGCTGAGCCATCCCAAAGGTGGCTGCAATACTCCATGCAGGATCGGACTTCTGCTTTGTAAAGGGTTAAAAGCTGTCCAGGCTTAGTGTCAGTAGTAATTGTAGTAGTAGTAGTATGTGTTATTTAATGAGTAACTTCCAGTCTGTAAATGTTTATAAAAAAAGGTGAGAAGGTAACACGATTAGATTAACTTTTCTCGATAGAAAAAATCACAAAGTTACCCCTTTTCGTAATGCTAAATCAATCTCATGGCTACAAAACAGACCCTTTTTTCATAATTGTTATATGATTGAAAAATTAAATGGTAATAAATATGTTTTTTTTTTTTCTTTTAGTTGGATATTTTCAGTCACTGCTAATGTCTGGGTCAGTACTTAAGCTTCTGTGGCAACCCTAATCTAAGCGCTTGCGCTATTGATCCAACCGATTGGGAGAGGCTCGCTTCACATAGGTCATCTTGGCGCGCTACTGTCCACGAAAATGTAAAAACTTTCGAAATAAAAAAGCGACTCGATACACTCGCCCTCCTATATTATACCTTTAACTCTGCCGGCCAACTCTATTATATTAGTTGTGACCGGGTATACAAAACAAAAATCGGTTTGGCGAGTCATATTACTCCGGACGCTGTATCGGTTGAAAAACCTTCTCCCATCACACATAAAAGCAATGCTTGTACAGTCTCTAATCTTTCCCATAATTGACTATGGTTGTAGGGGACAGCAGGGATATATAAATTCAATGTAAACACCGTGGTCGAATTGAAAGGTACTTGCCACTATATTCATATAAACTATACGTTAATTCTTACAACAATGATATAACTGTGCTCTTTACAATGGGCGCGCGGCGTTTCTTCTTTATTCTATTAAACTTCAGCTCTTCAAGTCCAGGAGAGGTAAATAGCGTGCTAAGACCGCTATTACGAGAAGAAGGGTGCCAGTGTCGTCTTCTGAAGATGTTCTTGTTGTCTTGGTGGTCGGATCGTCGTGAATGAGCCCGGAGCTAACGCGTGCCTTGACTTTTATAACCTTATGCGGGGGGTCGAGAGGGGTAAGTGTAAGAGGCGAGGAAACATCCCGCCACCTTTCCGCAGGTCCTACGTCATACCTCGGCTATCTCCCCATTGGTCGAAATATATAGTCTCTGATTGGCTACTTTCTATAGCGTCTTCACCCACCAATGCTGTGGCCTGCCTTAACGTCTCAAAGTTTATCAGATCTGCGAATCCATGTACTTCCTTATGTATCCCAACGAGTTCCCTCAAGTTTCTTATAAACTGTACACGGACCTTATATACCTGACTTGTACATAGCTTAAAGGGTAACTAAAACCCAATAAAAGCGATGGACTAAGTTTCAAGTCCGTATCTTCATCCCATAGTGGTAATCGGCCAACATTCCATTGTCCCGCAAGTACATAGCAGTTATGAATATACCTACTAGCTATTACATTGCGTCGTAAAAACGTTTGTAGATGTGTTAACTATTTAGCTACGTAAATAGCTATATATTCTGCAAGGATTAAACTATGACGTACTCGTCGTCCGTAACAATGGTGATGTTTTTTACTATGACCTGAATGCAGATCTACTCAATAAACATGACCGCCTTCTAAATAACTGCATTTGATTCGTTTTCAATCTTAAGTATGATCATGTATCCGCGCACCGATTGGTTTTAAAACGGTTGCCCATTCGTCAGCGCAGAGAGTTGAGAGCTCTGTCTATGTTGTTTTCCATACTCGACAAAACCACTTCTGCTTCTTACCTGACTTCCCATGTTCAAAACTTATGCTCTGCGCATAGTAAAAATCTTCGTTCCACCAATAATCGTCTTCTGCGATATCCTTCTCACCGCTCTAGTTTCATTTACTCTTCTTTCTTTGTCCAAGCGGTCTTTCTTTGGAATGCGCTCACTCTGAATATCAGGATGGCAACCAGCCGTTCTATTCTGTAAAAATCTCACCGTGAAAACTTAGGTGAAGTGAGCTTGAAGTGAGCTGTCATCCTACCGAATCGGGGGATTGACAGCTCGGTTCAAACTCACTTCACCTAGGTTTTCACGGTGAGATTTTTACAGAATAGCATTACAGTCGGTTATCATTTACAGTGAAGGCACGTGAACATATTCGTACGAAGTTGGCAGAATCATCCCAGCGCTGATTAGTTTTCTCCTTTATCAATCGTTATTTCTCCTGACACTATTTTGTTTATATGTATGTATTAGTTAGTATATCACATATTTTTTTTCTTTTTCGAGTTACTTATTCCTTATGTTGCACCTGCCGTGTTTTGTCTCTGCATCACCCTAAGGTTGACTGGCAGAAAATGCTTCAGGCATTAAGTCCGCCTTTTGTACAGTATTTTTTTACTTGTGCATTTTAATAAATAAATAAATATTAGGGCACACGCTAGGAAATAATAATTTCAAAGGATCGCCGTTATCGAAATCGATAAGGAGGACTATACACCGTGGCATTTTAGTCGTCTTACAAAGACAGCCCACTTCATGTATCCAATGATTACTAATCATTCAGGTAAAAAAAAAAAAAACATTTTTATTTTTATTAATTATGACGCGTGACATAGTTTAAAACACCCTGTTACGAGTGCAGTCAGAGCCTTGTGTGACAAGGGTTCCGCGGAATGGAGCGGCGACATCTTTATCAGAGTTCATTCACCCCCTAACGCAAAAATGTGTTTCTTACTATTGCAACTTAAACTTAATCTAAATCCATTCTGCGGCGCCTTTGTATCACGAGGTTCGGACTGCACTCGTAACATGGTTTTTTAAAATATGTTATGCGTCATAATGAATAAAAATAAAAAATTCAAATGACCCAAAAAAAAAAAAAAAGTTACACGAATGATTTAGTCATTGGATACATGAAGTGGGCTGTCTTTGTAAGACGACTAAAATGCCACGGTGTATAATTATGACGGATTATTTTAATCAAATGTCGATTTATATGTTAATATGTCTGGTTGGTAGTGCCTATCCAGACACCGTGAACAAAAGACAAACAAAAATAAAGGACCCATCCCACACAAACTCATGTCGTAATGGTAGCAACGCAATCAAAACACAGCCCTGATAACCGAGGCAAGCTTGGCTTTGAATGATTCCCGTATAATTCCGGCATGAATATAAAAAGGTGGGCGTACCCGGGTTTATCCGGACAGCGGCTGAATTATATTCAATAAGACATTATTACCGCAAATGGTAATAAAAGTAAGTCTATCGGCAATTCTATTTCAGCAGTTCTATTGTGTGCTTTATAAAGATTGCTAGTAAGACCGCTTTCACATTTAGGTGACTTAGCAGCGCGAAAGTCGCGCGACAGACGCGCGACTGTCGTCCAGTCAGAATTTCATATTATAACAGAAGCTCTGCGACCGCGCGCGGCCGCCTCGTGCGCTCAGTCGGCGATGAGCCAGTGTTGCAAGCGCATGTTATTATCGACTGCAAATGCGTCCTGTTTTATGGGACTCAAGAAGCGACGATTACAAGAACAGGACCTAAGAAAAACTGGCAAGAATTATGTGCATTGTTTATGACGATTTCGAAACAAAGGTTTAATCCAGTACTGTCTTCTTTGTTTTTATACGCGACATCGACGGCACCGAAGGAGTACTAAAAAAGGAGTACAAAAGCAGGGCAACGTTTTCCCGTCGTAATCCATGAAGTGCGCCACACTGGTCTAAACTGCGGCACGGCAGCCGAGCTGATATCGCGCGGCTGTTCTTATATTGTAAAGGCATCTGCTTCTGCCACGCTGTCGTTCAAACCAAAGTTGTCGACATAGCTCACAGAATAAGCAAGCTGAAGTGGCAATGGGCCGGCCATATTAGCCGTAGAACCGATGACCGTTGGGGTAGACGTGTTCTTGATTGGAGACCGCGAATCGGCAAACGTAAGGTAGGACGTCCTCCAGCTAGGTGGAGCAACGATTTTCGCAGGGTGGCTGATAGCAGCTGGATGAGAGTTGCCGAGAATCGAGCTGAATGGCGTGCAACTGGAGAGGCCTATGTCCAGGAGTGGACTGCTAAAGGCTGATAATGAGTCTGTGATCAGAATGATTCAATCGGAATTTTGCTTATGTTTTGATTATTTGTTAGTTATCATTTGGCAGTGACGCACATTGATGTAATATAGGACTAGATCAGCAATGTACGGCGACGACGCACTACTACGTCGTATATGTCCACAGGCATATCTGACTCAGTTGTCAACTTGACGGCAAGTGAGCGATAGCTTAAGGATAAAAAAAAACAAAATTGTGAAATGTGCGATTAAAATTCGCATGTCACGGTCTGAAAAGATTAATAAAGCAAGTGGTGTTACATTTCACAAGTAAGTTTGCTAAATTTTCTTCAGATTATCCAAAAAAAACATAAAAAGACGAATTACATTTATCAAACATTTTTGTGCCATCAGTGTTACCAGTCAAAACGATTTTGATTTTGCCAGACTGTTGGGAGTTTAGATGTTCCTGTAAGACAAAATTATTATTATAGTCTGTTTGGTTTAAACATACTGTGCAGTACCCAACACTTACTAAATAGAAAAGTAACACATTCACGTGTATTTCGAAGGTTTTAACTTAATGTTTCACCATTTCTTACACCCAAAATAATTTTAATAGCAACAAATAACCTTAGACGTAAAGTGAGGTTATATGTTTAAATGAAAAATTCTAGATTGTTTATGATCACATATTCACATTGTGTTAAATAGTGTTGTGCACTGACTGGACAGTCCACTCAATCTGTGTGGTTCTTTCATCAAAAGCCCATTTCAGACACCAATCTACATGGTTTTCGCATGATCTGACCAAGATTATGTCTGGACTTTAAAAGAGACTGTGACCGCTGAGTTTGTTTCGGCCTTTCTTCTCAAGAGTAGTCAGATAGGAAACGCCGACCTCATCTAGTTTTAAAAATAAGATTGACGTGTAAAAGTGTTTGTACAAACTTACTACAAACTACTACTTACAGAAATAAAATCATTTATCTTTTGCGGCTCCGCCCGCGTGGATGTCGGTTATCACGTAAAAGGTAGCCTATGTCCTTCTCCATCCAAGGCTTATAATCTCTGCCAAATTTCATGACGATCGGTTCAGCGGTTTAAGCGTGAAAACGTAACATACAGACAGACAGACAGAGTTACTTTCACATTTATAATATTAGTGTTGTGGACCGACCAACCTCATTATAATATTAGTATTGGCAGTATGTATTTTCTACTTTTTTTTTTCAATATAAAGATTTTTTTTTAAACCATGGAAAAACTATGTAAAACGTATAGTAAAGATATAATATTATCATTAGTCTTTATTTTATTTGGTAATTTAGGATCGAGTGGCTTCCATCCTCCACAATTAGTATGGATAAATGATTATCATAAACATTAAAATAATATCATTCCATTTGAAACAATAGTTATTTGACACAATCTGAATAGTTTTGAAATATAATATTGACGTTTACGCACTTTTTTTTTTCTCTTCCTTTATGTATCAAATTCTTCAATTTCTTTCAATCTTTAATCTATTGAAAGTTCCATAATACAATTTTTCATAGTAGGTAATTGATTCAATAAAAAATATCTTTATTCATTTTGGGGTAATTACGTTGATCGTTGGCAACTCTGGCTGATTTTCCGATGACAATGTCTTGTCTCGTTCCAACGTAATTAGTTTGACAGAAGAAGAAATGAGACAAACAGATTATTTTGACATATTGACATAATTTATGTATCCGTTTCGAAGCTACGTCTTTAACTCGTAAGTGGTTAAGTTTTTCGGAAACTTTTAGTAGGACGTTGCGCCTCTAATATAATATATAATCTCATTGGTGTCGCAACACAGTGACACAATGGAAATTGTCTTTGGTCCCTGGTTCTGACATCAAGCGATGGACCAATTTTTGTCAATGCTTTTATTGCTTGAATACGAGGCTTTTGGTTACTTTGCATGTGTGTATTTTATTTTTGTAATGTGCGTGTTGTTTATGCAGAATAAACAACTTTTCTTTCTTTTTTTCTTTAATGCGACCGTTCTTAAAAATACAGGAATTACCGCTCTGATAAATCAACCCCAAAATAAGTCTCAAGATTAGAAAAATAAAGGAAAAAACAATAGATAGCCTCTACCATAACGAATAACTACAATTCACGTCCAAAGAATTTATGTCGGAAACGTATCGGATGTGATACCAACCCGTATCACTTCTTACCCCTGTAGTACGTCCCTGATTAATGTTGTACCCCGTCAGAGGCTGCCACTCGCACTCGCCTTAACGATTCATTACTCGATGGGTGTTGCTGAAAAATCGGCTAAATTTACTGGACAGTAATCGATTAATCGGTGCGCGATATCTCGATTGTTATCGCGTAATGGAGGTTTAATGGTTTTTGTGATAAAGTAAGTTTTTTGTAGATATTATTAATTATATTTTTAAGAAGTTACTTGAGGTAATAATATACCTCAAGGCATATATAGGGTGTATCTATTCAAACACGAAATATTTTAAGAGATACACATAGATACATACGGTGGTAAAGAAGCCATGGAAACGATTTTTTTAAAATCTGATATATTATTCAAAAAAAAAAATAATTTTAAATTACTTGATGTGATGATTAATTATCAAAATTCACCGCGCTCGTGCTGCCACCGTGGCCGCGTCCGGGCGTGTCATTCATAGAATAAGTAAATGTTTTTTTGCAAAATGTTTCCAGCAATTTTAAAATTATAATAATTATGTAAAAATATAAAACACTTAGATAAAAAAAAATTCGCTGTTATGGCTTTTTTAATACCTATAGATGTTTCTCTTAAAATATTTCGTGTTTGAATAGATACACCTTAAATATGGTGAATTTTCTGACATGTGCATAAAGTTTTAATAAATAAGAATAAGGGGCGAGCCTATTGCCATAAACCAGGCACAAATCCAGACTCCGGGCTGCTATTGAGAAATTCCAGATAAAAAAACCCAATAACACTTTGCGGCTGGCGGGAATCTCATGCTTAGCAGTGCTTGGCGATATTATATAATTTAACATACTTTGATTATGTTATGATAATAGAGGCCGTTGGGGCCGAAAGGTTCTGGAGCGGCGACCGCGTACCGGAAGACGTAGCGTTGGTAGGCCTCCCACAAGGTGGACCGATGACCTTGTGAAAGCCGCAGGAATCCGCTGGATGCGGGAAGCACAGAACCGGTCGAAGTGGCGGTGCTTGTGGGAGGCTTATGTCCAGCAGTGGACGTCTTTCGCCTGAAATGATGATGATAAAAAAATAACTGGCGTAATGTGGCGTACTTAGGTACACCTCTGCCTCACCCTTCGGCGAATACAGGCGTGATGTTATCCTAACTATTATAAATGCGAAAGTAAGTTTGTTTGTTACCTTATCACGCCTAAACCACTGAACCGATTATCCTGAAATTTTGCATAAACGTTGTGAGGTGTACAGCAACGGACATGTACTGTTCCCGATGAAAACAACAATAACGTTCTTATGATAATAGATGGCGCCACGTGTCTTTCGATTTTTCGAATCATGATTGAATTATATTATTATAGAAACTTTAGTAGTGTGTTTTTAGCTCGAATTGATGGTTAAATTCTAAATTAACGCGAGCGAAACCGCGGGCAAAAGCTAGTGTTTTATAATATTCCCGTCATTCCGGTTATTTCAGACTTTTTATCTCCATTAAAACTTTCAACGTATATTTTTAATCGATTACCTACATCTAAACCATATTCTTACATAAAAGCACTCCACTTATCTATTAGGGTTAAAAGGAAATCGATAGTCATGGCCGGATATATTATGTGGTATTCTATACCACAGGCTTTCACTTTTGCACGTTTCTCCATCAATCTGGCAAAAACTATATTTTCTTTTTCATACCGGTTTTAACCATTTTAGGAATCGCTCAGTTACAGCCCGAAGTATGGATTTGAACGTCACCAGTCACCCGCTACTAGCCGCTTACTGGAAAATTGGCCTTACTAATTACGAGAATAACAAAATCAAAAACAACTAAATATTTACAATACGTGTATACTACTTGACCTTGTGAAAGCCGCAGGAATCCGCTGGATGCGGGAAGCACGGAACCGGTCGAGGTGGCGGTGCTTGGGGGAGGCCTATGTCCAGTAGTGGACGACTTTCGGCTGAAATGATGATGAAACTGATGTATACTCATATAAACTCACGCCTTTTTTCCATGGGGGTAGGCAGAAACTATAGATCGCCACCTGCTACGCTCCTTAAATACTTCTTTTGCTTCATTTACGTTCAAATATCTGGTCATAGACGCAAGCTGGTTGCGAGTGCTACGCACCTGACCTTTCTGAAGAACATCACCAATTAAGTCACTATTTATGTTCTCCTAGGGCGTCCCCTCCTAGCGTTTCAACTCACATCTGCCTTGTAATTACCCTTCGTAAGTCTCCTTTCATTCATCCTCTCAACATGACCTTACCAATTTTTGTTACTACATCTTCTTTTAAACCACACCGTTGCTTTATTACAACATTTTCAGCCTTTCATTCATACTCACGCCAGACATGCTTAGCAAGTAACGCATTTCCTCAGCATTTATTCTACTTTCATGCTTGTTTTGCCACACCCAACATTCAATTCCATACACAAGAATAGCGCATGTATGATCATCAGAAAAATTCTTACCAAGAGTATTTATACGAACATAACACTCACCCAATATAAACAAGTCAGACAGCGTATAGAATACGGCGAGCTAGCTTGCTATTTTTACCCAAAACTATGGTAAAAAATCCTAACTTTTGAAGGAGCACAACTTTATAATAGAATACCCTTTAGTATAAGAAATCTACACTCTCTCAATCTGTTCAAAATTCAACTTAGTCGTAAATAATAGGGATGATTCCTGGGTAAAAAAAAGAAAAACTGTTTTAGTCCGTCAATCAGATAATAGACAAATATTAGACACGTATTTTTTGCTTTATCATATTAATACAAAATTGCTTAGATAAAACACATTAAACTTTGGGAGTGGGAGCTCGTTACGTCACAGCTCAGTATAAAATCTACTGAGAAGTGACGTCATGCCACATTTGAACTCAATGTATCGCCGTAATGTTTTGATTACGTAAAAAAAAGAAAAAATACGTGTCCAATATTTTTTACTAATCTACATGACGGACAAAAAATTTTTTTTTGTCGTTATCCCTATTGCGGATCGATCACTTCTGGAGAAATAAAGGCATTGTATGGGTATCTAGTTTGTAACTGATGACGACGAACTTTGCAATTTTAAAGTAAATTGTTCTAGTAACTGACATCATATGTCGTTATAGAGAATAAAGTTTCTTTAAACCTAAACCCGTTTATAAAATCACTGGTATTACCAGTAATGAAATCCTAGCTCTACAGTCAATAATGCTAATAGCATCTTCAATTTCAAACTGCGTATCATACTACTCCCCTTACACTTCAAACAGCTTACATTGTTCACATCAAATATCCGGTTACATCCAGCTATTGGGCTATCAGCTCACATAGCTATGTTATAGAGACATAACGAAGCTTACGCAAAGCGAGCTATGAAGCCCTTGCTGGCAAAACTTTATCGGAAACAGAAGAAATTCTTACATAGGACAAAAATCAATGCATTTTGTTTTTATGTCATTACTATCAAGCAGGGGCCCAAGTCTGCTATTTTTATAAATTCGTCACTGCTAAAAGTTCGTAATCTGCTAAATTGATAATGGTCGATCATTAGTCGGTCAATGGTCTCGTAATAGAATTGTATTACAATGGCATTGTCGTATTGCCATTATTATAAAACCCGTTAGTAGAAATGATTTTCGAAAAACTACTACTTACTAAATTTGAACATTTATTCATGCCAGATTTCATTTATATATAATTTTATTTATTTATTTATTACAATCTGAAGTAGTAGGAAATTGGAAGTTTAGTAGGAAGTTTTATTTGTCATTATGTACGAGATTACCAATATATGCCATTTCTTTCAATGGAGTGTCAGTGGCTGACTATTGGATTGCCATAATGACGCCATTATATTAGTAGATTATCAAACTTGGCAAAATCAACAATTATGAAGTCAATGATAGATAATTCTGACACTATTGTAATAGCAGACTTGAGGCCCTGACAGCTCTCCTGGGCCTCAAGTCTGCTATTACAATAGTGTCAGAATAGTCTCGCCATTGTGAGTATTTGACAGTGTTTGTATGGCAAATCTGTCAAAAACTCACAATGAAGAGATCATTCTGACACTATTGTAATAGCAGACTTGAGGCCCTGATGGTGAGTGATCACCGTCACCCGCCACCGACATCAGCCGTTCTATTCTGTACCTACAAATCTCACCGTGATAACTTAGGTGAAGTGAGTTTAAAGTGAGCTGACACCAGTGTCAATCCCCAGTATCAGCCGATTTAATCTGTAAAAATCTCACCGTGAAAACTAAGTGAAGTGAGCTTCAATTAAGTTGTCATTCCACTTGATGCTAGGGATTGACAGCTCACTTCACGTCAGTTTTCACGATGAGATTTTTACAGAATAGATCGGGTGTTATACTCGTACCAGAGGCATCACAAGAACGTTGCCAGCCCAGAGGCAAAGCTAAAATGTCTCATGAGCTTGTAATTACATCGGGACCATAGGTAAACCTTCAAACTGGGACACAGCAATGCTGCTTGGCGTAAGAAATATGTATGGTGGGCAGGGATATGTTGCGGATATTCGCAAGCGAGTTGCGGAGATCGCGCAATAAAAAAAAATGTTTATAAGATATATCTCTCTGCCAATCTGCAAAGCAGTTTGTTGGCAGACGTAGCTCCTTTTTTTTGTACATACCTAAGAACACATTTTTTTTATTGACACTTCTTCACTTAGAGGTTAAAACTATTCTAGCATACCTTATACTAAATCAGAAAAACAAAAGCATTAAATATTCTCTGAAGTGAGGTTTTGTCAAAATACATTAAGGAGGTATGTACATATTATACTTATGTATTTTATTTTTAAAAGAGAACGGTATTTTGGTTGTTGTTTTTAGTCCTCCGCATCCACATTAATCAATGCGGAGCTCAAACGAATGCAGATGTGGGTGGAAAAGGGTGAATATAAGTAAAATCATAATCAACAAAATTGAAATTATAATCATTTAAATCATCAATATCTAATTCGTCACAATTTCACGAAATAGTCTTATATCAAACATATAATTTCGAGAGCTACCAATCTGCCTAGCCTTTTCCCAAGTATGTTGGGGTCGGCTTCCAGTCTACTCGGATTGTATGGCTCAGGGTGGTCAGTTACTTGTAGTTGAGTTGTTGGATGTGAGTTGACGAAAACCACAGACTTCACGATAGTTCAGTTTATTCGTTACAACAAAGTTTCGTTGAATGCTAATCCGCGGTTATAGCGCTACGGCAGCTATTGGTCAACTAAATAATATAATAATAAAAGTAAATAAAACGAGTAGCAAAAGTAGATTGCGGCGTTAGCAGTTTGCCTGTACGTGAACCGTACACGGATGTAGCTGAATACCAGTATTTTACATGGAGCGACTACCTATCTGACCTCCACAACCCAGCAACTATGTAAGATTGGTTGTCAGACTTTCGGGCTTCTGACGACCCGTAACGACTGTCAGAGATCCACGAATGACAGCCGGGACCAACGGGGAATTTCGCCTTGCCGCCTTTTAGGGAAACTCTCAAAAAAACTTGAGATCCGCGGATGAGTGCCACCAAAAATCCGCATTCGCAACATCCCTGGGTGGTAGTACCTAATTCCCTAGAAGAGCTCCTTCACTACTGAAATATCATTTTAATTTTCCTCCCTCTTATGTTTTTAATTTTTTCACCCCAAAGTAGATTTTTTCAACACTTTCGGCTTTTTCAGTTGCGTAATGAAATTCCTTTCGCGTCACTGGCTTGGAATATTAAATTGTTAAGTTAATTTAATTCGGGTACTGGTTTATCCGTTTCTGTAGGGCCGTGCTTTGGTTTACAATTAAATTGGGTATAGACGGGTATCGAAGGGTTTGAGAGGAATATGGGGAAGGCAAATAAATACACAAAGTACTGGAAACCTTAGCTTACAAATCTTAATCTTTAAATAGAATGTATCTTTGTGTGAAACGATGAGTATCTGATTGAGATAAAGTATCACAGTGATAGAGATAAATTCTAAATATTTAATAGGTGGATGGAAAACAATACCCCTGAAATTCGCAAATAATACCAGAGTGAAATGGAGAAGAAATGTAATAAAGAGAAATAAAGTGATTGAATTAGGTAAGACATACGTTAGCATAAAATAGTTCTTCGGTTAGTTTTTCTTTTTTGTATCCTCAACGGGGTAGCTCTTGACCTTAATCTCACCTGCTGGTAAGTGGTGATAAAGCCGAAGATGGAGGCTAGTTTCGCCGGGAATCCATAACCGCAGAGGAACTGGCTATCTTACCTCTTAACTGCCGAAATACAACAAAGCTGTTACCATTTTTGTTATAGCTACAGACTTAGATAAGATAATGGTAGCTCAAGGCGGACTAAGAACAAGCCCTACCATCAACCAAACCGAGCAGAAAATTTTGTCCCCGCTGGGAATCGAAACGGACCTCTGGGTCTAAGACAGGTGGTCACCACTAGACCACAGAGGCGGTTTTCCTTCCAAAACTGAACGGTACGGCTGGTCCATAAATTCAAGGTCGCTCAGCGAGCTATGGAACGGGCTATGCTTGGAGTTTCTCTGAGGGATCGAATCCGCCACGAAGTGTTTCTGCAAAGAACCAAAGTTGTCGACATAGCTCGCGGAATAAGCCAGCTGAAGTAGCAATGGGCCGGCCATATTAGTCGTGGAACTGATGACCGTTGGGGTAAAAGTGTTCTTGAGTGGAGACCGCGAATTGGCAAACGTAAGGTAGGATGACCTCAGGCTAGGTGGCGCGACGATCTTCGCAGGGTGGCTGGTAGCAGCTGGATGAGAGTTGCCGAGAATGGAGCTGAATGGCGTGCGATTAGAAAGGCCTATGTCCAGCAGTGAACTGCTATTAAGGCTGATGATGATGATGACATAACCAGCTTTCAAACTATTGGTCGTTATCGTATTAGTATAACTAAACAATTTAAAATAATTATATTGACATGGAGTGTATGTTCACTTGGAAATTTGTTTATTCTTTGTTTATTTGTTTTTTTGTTTTGTTTCTGTTAAGGCATTTACTAATCCATTTCCATTCAGCCAGGTATATTAACCAACGAGTTAGTATGTCAAAGTCAAAGCATTTACGAGTATTACAAATAGGTACGTAAATGGCACTTTTGAACTTCAAAATTTACACGGAAATAAAATTGATTCTATTTACCCCTTCCAAAAGGTAGTTTCGCATGGAGAAGAATGGGCGAGAAACTCCACCGTTACTCTTTTAAACTGTTTTACAATAATTTGTTAACATCAATTATATCATTACATGTGAAGACGATGTACCAAGAATAAAATTACTATACTCAAAGTCTCAAATTCAGATCATTTATGTAAACAAAGTAATGTCAAGGAATGTCACTGTCAAAATGACAGTGGTGCGAAACATTTTATCATATTTTTTTTTGTAAATTATTATCTATGAAATTAAAGTGAATTAATTATAAGAACTATGCAAACAAAATACCGTACAATAGGTAAAAACAATTTAAAATGAAGCAATGACGTATAAATTAATTCTCCGACCAGACAGTTGTGTCTGGTGGGCTACCTACTGCCCAACAGTTGTTGTTGGGTTTCTGTATACAATGTAACCTGGATAACTAAGAAAAAATCAAGTGTCATTTATGTGCCTATTTGAAATAAATACTTTGACTTTAAATCCTCCTTTTCAAAGGAAGATGAGCAATTTTCCAACTTATTCCTCATACTACAAAAAAATTCATGTAGCTGTACTTTTTTCGGGAAACCTGGATGATCCACTGTCAAAGCCAGAGAAAATATGTTTTTCGAAAGTAAACTTTATTATTTAACTAGCTTTTGCCCGCGGCTTCGCCCGCGTGGATGTCGGTTATCGCATAAAAAAGTACCCTATGTCCTTCTCCATATCCCAGGCTATATCTCAAAATTCTAACTTAGTAATAATTTTAATGTGATTCACTATGTGAATAGAAACCGAAACAAATGATTTAATATAATAAAACTACTTATGTTCTGAACGTGAATGAGTCTTTACCTAAAGATAACAAACACAAAATCAAAATACGAAATTTCACTCAAATTCTTAAAGCAATCAATTGTACCAAATTACAACACGAAATAAAAGTGCGACACAAATAATCATTTTAAAATAATTCACGTAAGAACCAACAATGTGAAAACAAAATGAAATCCTCCGAAATGTCGCATGATACACCGCTTGTGCTGATAAAACTCTCGAAATATTTAATGAACATCATTGGTGCATAACTTTTCTCAGGGTCACGTTCGCAATTGGACGAAATATTTGACATTTATTTTGTACTTGCAACACGATCTGGCTGTAGAATTCGATTAATCGACTAATACTTGACCGGTTGACATTTTAGCGGGAACACCACTAAACGAACGAAAAAAAGAAAAGAAAATACGTCTGTACTCTGTGGTCGTGTGGCGGTGTGGCGCGGTGCTTAATGTAAACATTCATCAAGGTTATACGTGCGTAAAGTAATGGATTCAATAAGAAAACGGTTTAATCTTAGAAGAATCTTACACAGAATTACTGAGAAATAAGTGTAGATTTCGTATTGAGTGTTAGTTTACCGAAAAGTGATAAATATGTCAGTGAAAAAGTAACGAAAGTTTTGGAATGCACAAATTTTGATCATAAGGCCGCCGTGTTTAGTCATGTTTTTATGATAAATATTCTTGTATACTGTTTGAAATACACATAAGAAGCTAGCTTATTTATCTACGAACATAATTTGGCTAATAGCTACTGATATTATAGCGTATTGTTATCGTAATCGTATTTCCAAGAGTAACATTCGGCAAACAAATACCTACAAAAAGACAATAAAATGGATATAGTATGTTATCCTTAAGAGATAGACATATGCCATCGCGGACTTTTTTAAAGACCTTTGTAAGATACACAATTCCACCATACATTATTTTGTTATATCTCAAAGGGTTTAGACAGCGTTTTCGTTGAAAGCTCCCAGACGGCTTATTTTTTTCCGACACCTCCAACAAATATCGTTAATTCATACAAAAATGCATACAAAAACTTAACAAATTATATACTAAAACCTTCCTAGAGAACCAAGCTATCCATTGGTGCAAACAGCATGAGAATCGGTGCAGTAGTTTTTGAGTTTATCGCGAACAGACAGACAGACAGACAGACAGACAGACGCGGCGGAGGACTTTGTTTTATAATATGTAGTGATTTACCTAATTAAAAATGCACTCAAACAAAAGGCTTGTAAGTATTAAACATTTGTATAATTTTAATTACGAGATAGTGAAAGGTAGGATACATTTAATATTCTACGCAGTCCCGGAAGGATACAGGAATACTATTGTTGTGTCTTAATTATGCTGGGCCTAAGAGACTATGATCATTTAGATATAACCATTAGAAAAGTTCACTGTTTGAAAACGAATACAATCCATAACTATACAAATAAATAAGTCAAGTCTGTTTGCCAATATAACAAGCTTTTTACTATATCCGTATGAAAGTATAAACGGTACTAATAACAAAAAAAACTATGTAATAATAAAAAGGGATTTGGCACTTGTTACATATATTTTTAAGTTATTTCGTGGAAAGATCTCTAACCCGGGTGTGCTAAAGGATGTGTGTGTCTGAACGTGTCGGATAATTACGTGTCGCGGCGACGGCGCGCGGCGACCGGGGTTACTGGCGGTGCCTCGTGGCCGGACCAACCTGCTGGGTGAAGCACCTTTGACGCGCGCCTTGCATACACTTAACGAAATCGCGGAGAGGGTGGATTTATTTAACTGTTGTCTGAATGAGTTCACAATAATTACTTGCTTTACATGTGATAAGCTGTAATAGAAAAAATATTGCTTAAGACCACGCTACTGATTTGGGGCAACCTGTAATGCTAGTTGTGTTGGGAATAATAAATAAATAAATGTTTATTTTTTTTGTCTGTCTGTTTATTTCGGCTGATCTCCGAAACTGCTGGACCGATTTTGACCGAGACTTTCACTGGCAGATAGCTGATATTATAAGGAATAACTTAGGCTTAATTATTATTATTTTATTTTTATGTTTAAATATCTCGGGACCCTGGGATCCCGGTCCTTTGGAAGGCGTACGAGGGGCCGAAGCCAACTCGCAGAGGCCCGTTAGACGCTTTTTAATTAAATGGGCTCCAACCGACGATTATCCCTGTACGCACTATGCAAGTGCACCCAAGGACAACCCCCGGTTGGTGTAGGACTATTGCAGGATATGGAAACAAAGATATTGGACTATGGGTTTGGGTGGTTAAAATGGACTGGTTACCTAAAACTATGGAAGGACTATGGCCCCTGCCTGATCAATGTTTTATTATTCACGGATAAAATGGCAGGGGGTGATTTGCACACTCAATAGTGGGCCACCGAAAACGATCGCTAGCACATAGTGACGTAGCGACAAGGGGGCAACATGTCCTAAGGTGCTCGAGGAGTGGAGAGGTATTCCACGGCTCTCAGAACAATCCCAGAGCCCGGAAGATGGTCAAGATCCCTACAAGCACTTACTGGAATACTTCCTTCCTCCGAGCACGTTTGCTCTTGCGAATCTCCACTTAAGCCGGCCAATAAAGGCAAGAATGAAGTGGGAGCTCAGTTCCTCGTCAGTGTTCACTCCAGCCGCCCAATAAAGGCAAGCCAGAGATGAGGAACATGACTTCTCCCGGGAGATAGGGTCCGTGGGGTCGCAACTGCCCAACAGCTCGCCACATGCTGCCCTGCGGGTTTCTGTATCTCTCTTGGTCTGGCTCCTCACCCTAGACATGTTCCGGTAAAGTAAACTCTACCGGCAAAGGCCTAGAGTTCGGAGCGCGCGCATTTATTTACGGTACAGGTCCGTGTTTGGGTCACAGAAATTTATATGTCTACCAAATTTCAACTTAATCGCACCAGTAGATTCGGAGCAAATTGGCTGTGACAGACGGATAGACAGACACACGAGTGATCCTATACGGGTTCCGTTTTTTCTTTTTGAGATACGAAACCCTAAAAAGATATCAGATCAGTGACCATTTATCTTGAACGGAATCTTCGAGACAGGGTCGTCTCTGCAGTCTGTAAAATTATGTAATAATTATCTGATACTTAATAAGTCGAATCCGACTCGACTGGGCAGCGTTCCGGAAGCTACGCAATATCTTCTCGTCCCACATACCGCAGTATCTCAAGACGAAAGTCTTTGACCAGTGCATGTTGCCAGTGCTGACATATGGCACTGAAACGTGGTCGCTCAAAATGGGCCTTATTAGAAGGCTAAAAGTCACCCAAAGGGCAATGGAAAGGGCTATGCTTGGAGTTTCCCTACGTGATCGAATCAGAAATGAAGAGATCCGCAGGAGAACCAAGGTAACCGACATAGCTCGAAGAATTGCCAAACTTAAGTGGCAATGGGCAGGGCACATTGCGTGCAGAACAGATGGCCGTTGGGGCCGAAAGGTTCTGGAGTGGCGACCGTGTACCGGAAGACGTAGCGTTGGAAGCCCTCCCACAAGGTGGACCGATGACCTTATGAAAGCCGCAGGAATCCGCTGGATGCGGGAAGCACAAAACCGGTCGAGGTGGCGGTGCTTGGGGGAGGCCTACGAAGAATTGCCAAACTTAAGTGGCAATGGGCAGGGCACATTGCGCGCAGAACAGACGGCCGTTGGGGCCGAAAGGTTCTGGAGTGGGGACCACGTACCGGAAGCGTAGACGTAGACGTTGGAAGGCCTCCCACAAGGTGGACAAATGACCTTGTGAAAGCCGCAGGAATCCGCTGGATGCGGGAAGCACAGCACCGGTCGAGGTGGCGGTTCTTAGGGGAGGCGGGGAGTCCAGCAGTGGAAGTCTTTCGGCTGAAATGATGATGATGATGACTTAATAAACGAATTCCCATAATAAAAGTAGATATAAAATCAACTTGATTATGCCAAGAGCAAAAACAAAATTAGCTTGATGAAATCCATTCATTATTCAAGTTTAACTAAATAAAACCTTGTAAAAATAATTGCATGACATACGACTGCGAGCAAATCACAGAACTCAGAGGTTCAGTTAAAACTTTCTCTCTACACTCTCTCTCTACTCAGCTTTTGAAATTAAAGTGACTCACGCGTGACTTTTCAAGTAACTTGTGTGAAATTTTGATGTAGTTAGATGGCATACGAATGCCAGAATTCACTTTAATTAGTATATTCAAACTAAAAGAGTTCAGAATTTAAAGTAGGTTTATGGAAGTTGTTTTCAGAATTACAGAAAATGGGGAATGAAATAAAAAATATCGCTTACATTATTCGATTTGAAGGGCGGGCGTTTCGGGAGACTGTCTTATGTAATTTTGACGTTCGAAAAGTGCTGCCTAATTTGAATAAATGACTTTTGATATTGATTTTAGATTTTTTGTTCTATAGTCTAATATGGATGTGTCCTGGTTAAAAAAAAGGAAAACTGTTTAGTCCGTCAATCAGATAATAAAAAAATATTAGACACGTATTATTTGCTTTATCATATTAATAAAAACTGACTTAGATAAAACACATTAAACTTTGGTAGTGGGGGCCCGTTACGTCACAGCTACATATAAAATCTATTGAGAATTGACGTCATGCCACATTTGAACTCAATGTATCGCCGTAATGTTTTGAATACGTAAAAAAAAAATATACGTCTTCAATATTTTTTAATAATCTACATGACGGACAAAAAATATTTTTTTACTCATCATCCCTATTATGAGTTTCGTATTATTCTACATAACAAAAAGGTTGAATTTTAAATAATGCATATTTTAAAACAAATCTAAAAGTCCTCGAACGTACATAGTACTTCAAAAATTAAATTATTAACAACGTGCCTTAAAACAATACATATAAAAATTTACAAAAAGAATTCATTTTACCCTACACAGTCCGGTAAACTCAAACAAACGTTATCCGAACTCTTTTCCCACAATTTTACCCCACACAAATGTTTCTTTTACACAAATCTGAAACATTAAATGGCCAGCCACCCCGATTGTTTACGGCCAACAATCCGTATATCTTTCGGACCGTACCTTTTTTTCTTTTACCGTTATCTTTTAGATCTTTATTAAGGCTGGAAAGAATAAATGACGAATTTAGCTGTGAAATATAAAAGGTAAGTGAGATGCAATAAGAATTACATTTTCTTTTGTGAGTTGAAGTTTGTTTTCCTTTGAGCAAAAAGCTTTGTTTTGCAGTGTTCTCGCCGTTTGCTTTTGCTCATTTGTGTATTTACTCAACGTAACAGTTGTGACGGCTCGTTCTTTTGAATTAGAAAATGTATTTAAGTAACAATATTATTTGATTTCTACCAAAATAAATTTATTATTTTTCATTGCAAAGTAGGAATTATAGATGATATCGAAATATTAACGTCACACAAAATTAATATTTTCACATCGAAATACAACCATTTAGCTGACAGGGGGACACTTGACTCTAACAAAAATTAGCACTTCAAAGCTTAATATTACGGAAACGGATCCCTGAATCGCAAAATGATTTTCACAAACCTGCAATATTTTTGAACGGCCTATCCAACGATGCCCCACACCATGAGATACTCAAGAAAAAAAAAATATCAACCCCACTTTACGTGTACAACTTTGTCAGCGAGATTAATATGTATACCCATGCCAAATTACAGCTTTCTAGTACTAAGAGTCTCTGAGCTAAGCCGCGGACAGACGGACAGACAGACAGACGGACATGGCGAAACTATAAGGGTTCTTTGTTGACTGCGGAACCCAAAAAATAAACGCTGGTAAGCGCATCACTTGACAACAGCCTTACGGACACAAAATTTGGAAAAGATTCCCGGAAATATTGCTAATTCGGGACAAGCTAAACGTCCTTTTTCTATGGGATTGTAAATTTTAGACCGGACATCGTCTTTCAGGGCAGCTTTCAATAAAAATCCGATATTGTGCTAAAAATTGTCGTCATAAGAAAGGCGATTGGAGCATGATTTATAGAAAAGAGCTATATCATGAGGGTTTACTGGCGAGTAGCGTTTTATGGAGTCCCCAGGGAACCTATCCTCGGCCTCGTGAAAATGAAAGAAAGGAAAGTACCCACTTTGGTATCGAGTTTCGATACGAGGATCATTTTCCGGATCGTGTGTTTTAATTTAAAGCTTTTTAACCACGGTCTATAGGTTTTTAGAAAGGATGGTTTGCTTTATCGCAGCATTATGCTGAGATAGGAGCCTTTTTGGCTTCGCACAGGTCTTATACTATTATGATTTTTATTGTTGTTTAGAATGTAAATTTTGTTAATTTTAAATGCTCCTTTTTTTTCCTGGGCGTGTCCCAAATATTTTTTTTTTTCTTATGGGAACAGCGGAGTGATGCTATGATGCTTTATACTGTAATACTAGCTTCTACCCCCTACTTCGTCCGCGTGTTTAAGATAAACGTATCCTTTGGGCACTTAGCAATAGTGTAGATATCAATCAGTGAAAGAATAAACATAATAATATAAAAAAATAATGATAATAATAATAATCACGATTACAATTATTCTACACTACACTATTGCTAAGTTCCCATAAGATACATTTTACTAACATAATTATAATCAAACAATTTCTTTCACTTTTTATTATTTTGTGTTTCACAAACTGTGCCCAAATAAACATTATTATTTTTTCTTTCTTTTTTCTCTAAATAATATTACTTAATTTAAATTAAGTTAAACCAGTATATAATACGGTATAGGTAAAAGATTAAAACAGAGTCCAAAAGCAAAAAATAAAATAAAACAATATCAATATTATCACTAATAACACTAACCTTCTTAATTTTGCAAACAATTACCAACAAATAAAGGTAAATAACATTCTGTTCACTTTAAAATATTCCAACAAGAATGTTTTCATTTTATAACTGACAGAATTTTGTTTAGCTAAAAGAATTCTAAGTATTTCTACACTGCATTTCCACTTATGAGATAGGTATTCCGTGGAATATTCTGTTTCAGTAATTTTACTAAATACCAAACTACATTCTTTGTAGATATAAGGAAAGATAATTATTATTTTAAATGAAAGAATTTTGTTAAATAGTTACAGGTAATTGGTATGTAGTCATCAATAATATAAGCCAGCTTGATTTGCACCATAGCGACAGAGCGATGTTTTAAATTAGTTTAGCGTTCCAAACGTATTTTGTGACCAGCCTCTGTCCGCGATTTCGTCCGCGTAAAATTTCGGCCCCTCCCCGACGCATCGCATCGCCTGCCCGCGCTAGTACTTATTTTTCACTTAGCGTGCTTACCGACTTTTTGTCCGTTTGCTCGGCTCCTAAGGGTCGTAGCGTGATGTCAAATAGCAATGACCTCCTTTAAGAATTGGGCTATCAAATGCAAAAATAATTTTTCAAATCGACTGACAGTTCCAGAGATTAGCGCGTTTATACAAACAAAAAAAAACTTCAGCATTATTATTAATTAGTATAGATGCACTTACACCACATGCAAGTGGGCCTTAGTATTCAATCTTTGTAGTACTTATTGAATCATACTTACGCGGAATTTACCGAAACAAACAAGAAATATTGAAAGTGTAAAAAAAAAAAAAAAAAATACCTAACTAGAATCTTCTTCATAAGTTCTTTTATTTTGAGCCTGTTGAACATGCCATTTACGAGAAACAGTCGTACAATCAAAGAAATAAAATCGATAAATACTGTCAATCGTTTGGCTGTAAGTGAATCGTTCGGACACTCAATCGACACTCAATTACATTTGAGTTGTCGGTCAATTGGTCAAAAAACTGTCCATATGGGTCATACAGAGATTGAGCGTGTCAATTGGTATTTGACCATTGATTCGCTCGTGTAATACGGAATCTAGAACGGGAACAAAAAACCGGTCAAGTGCATGTCGGACCACACACAACGAAGGGTTCCGTAGTAAGGATGAATATATCCCAAAAACAAACTTAAGAGCGTTGTCACCGGTCCACTAGTAAACATATTATCTCGTGACTGAGAAGGAATTATGAAAAACGGCTCAATTAACTATATCGGTGTGTCTAGATTTTTTTAATACCTTTTATAAAGTTTCATGTTGAGACACGAAGCAACGAAATACGATCTAGAGGAATGTGGCCGTTTTTATTTAGATCGAATTTTGTTGCTTCGTGTCTCGGTATATCGGTATATTATGATCATAGACTTTATAAAAGTTTTCCTGTAATCTATAAGTAAATAACTATTTTCTGTAATTTTTTCAAATTTTTTGGATCAGTAGTTTCGGAGATAATGGTAAACTTTCATCAATTTTCTTAAATCACTTTAAAAGTATTTATTTTAAAATATTAAAAAAACATGTATCTGAAATCCTTACAATAAGCACTTTCATTTGATATGTCACACGGTACAGTTCGCTTTTCTTTCTTTATCTATGTGACCCCCATATTTAAAATTCATTTATTTACGTTACACGGTCGTGTTTTGGGTCTCAGAATTTCATATGTGTACCAAATTTCAACTTAATCGGCCCAGTAGATTCGGAGCAAATTGGCTGTGATATACGTACAGACAGACACACGAGTGATCCTATAAGGGATCCGTTTTTCCTTTTGAGGTACGGACCTCTAAAAAGGTAAAAAATTATGGTAGGTAACATTAACAAATGGACTCACAAAGAATGTGTAGGCAATTCAGTTCCACAGACACCGACGCCGATGGATGGCTCAAAGTACCTACTCATGCCTCTTTAATCATAATGGAAGGTCAGAAAAAGGATCAAAAGAAACACCCAAAAGAAGTCCAACGGGCAAATAAGATCACGGCCATCATCAAGAATAATAGCAATCACAAAATCTCAGGGAGCAAATAAAGTGAGATCCTTTGATTAAATCAAGGCATTTACGAGAAAATCTACTGAATATGTACGAAATCGAATAATTCCGTACACTTCGTCAAAATATTCTTATAACAAACCGTATTTTTCTACCTGCCTCCCTGCCACGTTAATTAATTTATGTTGTTAACGCCAAATTTAACACTTGCCGCGAGAAATGAGTCTACGGGTGCCGCCATTTTTTTTTATGGACGAATATTTTGGCGCGAAGTCGAAATGAGGGCATTTCAGCAAATATTGCGTTTCGTTATTTCTTTCGGTGGCAACATTTTATTAGCTTTTTTAAGGGCAATATTGAACGGATACGACTGAAAATGTTTAATGAAAAAAAAATTCTGTTATTTGCATGTTAATATTGGAAATATCCTGGTCTAAAAATAGATTTTAATTTAGTCATCTCTATGACGGAATCATAGATTAAAGACTTCGTGTTATCTTTCGGGGTAAAAGCATATTTTTATGAAAAGTGGACTTACTTGAAAAACAGTTTTTTTTTTAAGTTAAAAAGAAAAAAAAAACCTAATATCCTGTGAATTAAGAATATTTATTAAGTACAGACGCCAGCACATCAAGCTACTACAATCTGTCAAAATTCTTTATTAGATTTTCAACTTAATCACAACAGTATAAGGCGATTAACACACTGCCACGCACCACGCAGCGTAGCGCGTGAATGCATGTTTTAACGTTGCGTTTTAACGCGCGTGGATGCATTTTCTGTGTGTTGGACTGTGCGTGTTTTCTATACAAACGGAGATACTCACAAGCAACGTTAAAACACGCATTCACGCGCTACGCTGCGTGGTGCGTGGCAGTGTGTTAATCGCCTAAGGTTCAAGGTTGATTGCGAAAATTTGACAGTTTCGGGTAGCTTGACCTGCTGGCGTCTGTACCTATAAAATATGTATATTATGTAATCGAATGTACATGAGAACGATAAAATAAAATACGTAGGTAGGTTCGCTCAAGGATTCTGGATCCTTTAATCCGAAACAAATAAAATGAAATATATTGTATATAAAATGTTCGACTTTATTGCTTATCCTATTCCATTTCTGAAGTCAATCTGCGAGTAACACGATTCTCTTTTAGCCTTTGATAATATGTTTATTATTATCGTATTATTTAGGTTTTGAATATTTTTGTATTGTATTGGTGTAATTCGATTTTTTTTTTTTTTGGCATCACGGCATGACAGCATCATGTCGTTTTCCGTCACGGCATACAGTCGGTTTTATTGCCAAGGCGCGCCAATAGATGTTTCTCATCAAAAAGTTATCGTCTGCAAAGCGTTGAAACGATAAATCATTGTCAGTCTAATCTTCACGTCGACATTAACATTCAGGTTAATGTCGACTATCAATGTCTAGAAATAACTTAATACCACCACCTGTGCTATTAGGCATCATAAAAATATAATACGCGATATATTTCGCACTTTAAACGAGTCCAATTTCTCGAAGCTCGAATTGGAACATTCGAGATTGCCAATTGCCCAAGAACGGAATTATACCTGGGTTCCGTGGTCCGTACGATTGGCTTTACGACATAACCCACCTTCGTTCTTTGCGTTTAAAAACAGCGAGGTAGGAAATTACATCGGTCTTTGTTTTCTTAATTCCGATTTGGAAAGCAAATGCCTATTTCCTAAAAGATTAACGGGAGATTTGCGGTGTTGTAGATAATAGAATTGCTTGCCAATCAGCTTCGATAAGAAAATCGAGTCGAAAAAGCTGGAGGAAATTCTAAGAGGGTACTAAGATTTCGTATTCATGTGATTGGAAGAATGGAAATGGAACTAGATGACGCAGTTTTCTTTAAATATATAGAAGAAAAAGAAAAGAAAGAAAGAAAATACCTTTATTTGCGATAAACATGACGCAAAAAAGAACACATCATCATCATCATCATTTCAGTCGAAAGACGTCCACTGCTGCACATAGGCCTCCCCCAATTGGGGGGGGGGGGGTGTTGCCATAATCGCCACGCTTGGCAGGCGGTCGGCGATCGCAGTATGGTGTTTAAAAAAAATGCATAGAGAACGCTGCTGCCCATTCTCTAGTAAATCCCTTAGTCGCCTTTTACGACACCCACGGAAGGAAATGGGGTGGTACTATTCTTTACGTCCGGTAACACAGGGAACGCAAAAAAAGAATACAAACACATAAAAAAACACAAGTTATTTTAAATAACATGATTATATTTAAATACAATATACAATCTAACACTAAAATAATTATATTAAATGAACGAAAAAAAAAAACTGTGGAAGAGCTCATTGGGCATCAAAAAAATTCGTCCGCATCGCTGTCAGTGGGAAAAGTGCCCGAAAGGCTGGCAGCGTTGCCACGTTGGATGGCAATGTTGATTATTCGACTGCCCATTGTGTCACCCTATGTATTATTTCTACATTTATATCTGTAATTTTTATGGTGTAAATAATAAAAAGTATACTATTTATCTATCTACAAGAGTATCGTGTGGTGCCGGACGTAAAGAATAGCATCCCCCCATTTCCTCCCGTGGGTGTCGTAAAAGGCGACTAAGGGACTTACTAGAAAATGGGCCGCAGCGTTCTCTATGCATTTTTAATACCATACTGCGATCGCCAACCCGCCTGCCAAGCGTGGCGATTATGGCAAATTGGGGGAGGCTTATGTCCAGCAGTGGACGTCTTTCGGCTGAAATGATGATGATGATCTATCTACAAGAGTAGTATTTCAATAAAATTTATCGTATACCTACATTTCTCTCTGCAGCGATGAATAAAACAACCAATTTCAAAACTTTACTAACAAGCTGAATAAATCTGAAAAGTTCAGACACACGCCTAACAGATGTACAGTACAATGGTTCCGATGAATAATAGTCAGACGTCAGATAAAGATATTTGTCACGAGGTTGCGTGAGGACATCAGTCTTACGTAATCTGTCCCTGGGGGTGCCTCTGACATCTTGAGGACTGAATACAGGAAAAACCGACGCGTAATGATCCATTGTATCCAAATATATCACTTGTTTGTTTTCAAAGCTACCATCAATTCTTTAAAGGACAGGTCGGTTTTTCAGGTAGGTTTTGGTAGAGGAAACTTTCCATGTCCTTTCTTTGGCATAGTTCATCGAGTTGTTGAGCTCCTTAACTTTTGAGTTTAGCTGCACGATTACTGACAAATGCGTGCACTGACTGGACAGGTCTACTCAATCTGTGTGGTTTTTTCCCTTAAAATACCATTTCAGACACCAGTCTACATGGTCTTCACATGATCTGACCAAGAGAGAAGAGACTGTGACCTCCGAGTTTGTTTCGGCGTTTCTTCATAGAGTAGTCAGATAGGAAACGCCGACCTCATCTAGTTTTTAAAATATGATTGACGTGTAAATGTGTTTGTATAAACCTTTACAAAAGAAAAAAAATACTTATCATGTTGGTTTCAACATGTTATTTCTTTTTGGTTGACCATGGTAACGGTTGTCCATGAGTGGGAGACGAAGATCATTTCCTATTGCCATATACATTTCATACAGGCAGTGAAATGAATTGTTAAGCAAATTGACACCCTACGTCAATTTTTCGTGTGATAGTCATTTTATATAAAATAATGACAGTTAATTTACTTTTCATTACTTTTTTTTTTTTGAGTATGGGATATCATCAAATGACCCCTCCCGCTCAGGGTGGAGCAGAAGGGAGTGTTAGACTCTTACTGACTAAAACCCACCCGTGTTCCTTCCTTGGCCCTTTATGTTCCAGGGCAGCGGTACCCCTTTCGGACAATCCTGCTGACCCGGCAGGTTTGGGCCCTAATGGGCCCCTCGTTGTTACTGACATCTCTTTGAGGCGCGCGTGGAACACGTTCGCGCCGTCCGGCACGGGCCTGGTCCTGATCGGACGGTGAACTACCCATTACTCACCGCCCGCAGGCCCGCGCCTACTGTGGCCGGGAGTCGTCACGCGGCTCCCGACGCCCGGAGCGTCTACCGCGGCGGCTGGGAATGGAGGCTCTCTCCGTTCTCTCCCTCTCCCATCCCGCCACCTCCTTCGCTAGCATGACTGCTTCACAGAAGGAGGTGACTGTCTCCCATTCCCTTTCGCCCCGGACCATGTCTTGAACTAGGGCCGGGCGCGAGAGGTCTCCGCCGCTGCCGATCGTCTCTACGAGGACACGACGGTGCTCCGCCCAAGCAGGGCAGACCGCCACTGTATGCTCCACCGTGTCATCAGGGCGATCATCGCAGTGGTGACACCCGGGCGTTTCCTCCCGCCTGATAATGTGCAGTAATCTCCCGAAACATCCGTGTCCGGAGACGACCTGCGTCAGGCGGAAGGTGAGGACATTCTGCGATGGTACTAAATTCTTCAGTACCTAAACTTGAGCTTTCCTAAAATGTTAGTGTACAATAAAGCAATATTATTCTATCTATACTATCACTAACTACTACTAAACCAGCAAGCACCATTGTGTGAAGGGCCAGCCTAAACAAGGCACTCCCCTATATCGCATGTTTGTCCATGGTGTAATCGTGTCATTTAGTGGTGTTAATTTATTGGACCATAGACTATTGAAGTGCGAGGTCAATCGAACTGGCTTGTTCGCTCAACTAATTACTTTCTTGTGTAAAGGAGACAAAGAAAAGCTTTTAATATAATTTAAACCTCGAGTATCTATACCCACTTGGAATCTTAGGAAGATTGTGTAAATTTATTTTCTGTATTGATGATATGTATGACTACTTAAGATATAATATCCACAATAAAGCTAAATGAGACGAAAACATTTCGCTCTCATAAATAACAATAACAAATTCTTATTGTGATGGCAAGAGCACTGGACTGGCATCAAATATGCCATAAAGCTATGGAAAATATTCTAACCAAGTGTGTGAAAAAAAAAAAAAGTTGACGCCCGGAAAATGTGAAACATCGATATTGGTGGTTATTGAAAGAATTCATAATGAAAGAAAACCAATAAATAAATGTAGAGAAAAATAAACATATTTTTCTTGTTAGAATTGTGAAATCAGAATGTTTGAGTTTTAATCGAACACTCAGCAAAAAAGCATAATTGCATCGAACGCAAGAATGCACATTCGCTCGTTCTCCAAAATCACAGTTCACACACACAGGGTCAGTTCGCGTTCAGATCTCATTAGAGACACCATGTACTCAAAACCATTACCTACCATTACCATTTTACCATAAATTTTACCTATAAATTAGTTATAGTTTACCATTTTTACCATTTATTGTAACTAAGTGTTATAGTGATCAATATAGTTATTTCCCTTATAATTTGAGACTAACTTTTACCACATATATACCATATCTTATCAATACGAGAAAGGAGTGTTAGGTCACCATAGCGCCGAACAGTACTTTCTACACAGAATATAAATACAAGTCAAATAAATATTTTTAATATAGGCTTTGGGGCATCACAGCATAAGAATTGGTTTTACTTCCAAGGCGCGCCTATAGATTTTTTACATCAAAATAATGCAGAACAAATCGATTGACGATATGAAAAAAGAAGACAAGAAAACACGTCATGAAGTTTTCCAGCTGAAAAGTACCTAGAACCAAGTTGGCGATGATACTCACTGGATAAAGACTAAATTTGAGAGAGAAATCACAATTCACCTTATTAGTAAGAAATAATACAACATTTAAATTAACTAACAAAATATGGCGTCGAAAAATTCTTCCGAAACGCTGTCAAATGGTAATGTACCCAAGAGACTGGCAGCATTGCCACGTTGTATGGCAATGCTTAGCCTCTGGCCAAGATACAAGCCAACCCTAGGGTCACGGGAAGTGTCATCCAGCCTTTTGGAGATTTCATTGTACAAAACATGAGCACTGGGACCCCACGGCCCGAGGGTTGCAACCCCAAACGGCTCGAAAATATAATTACCGATAAGGTATACCTACTTTCGCCGCTTGAGGTTTTCAGCAGCCGCAGCAGCGGCGCCAGCACAGCACGCCGAGCCGGGAAGATGGGATGGTGCAGGAGTATCGACACATGTTGCGTCTCACACTAAAGGCCTACACACCTTCCAAGGAAATAAAGACATGCCGTCCGGTCTCTTGTCATCGTCGCATGCCAAGCTAGGTTCTAATACAGTTGGAACGCCGACGGTGACAAGAGTTCGTCGAATGATGTCACTAATCGTGTTTTCTTATATCCTTTATGAGTCTTGGCTCGAAATAAAGTTTTTGATTAGATTTGATTAATGGTTGCATGCCGCGCTAAGCGACCTGCAATTCGGCTGCAGGACAGGCCGTGGTTTCCGAGGCTGTTGACAATTTCGCCACAGTGACAACGATGGGGAGAAAAACAAGGAGCTCCTAGACGTAAGGAAGCAGCGAGTCGGAAAGTAGTATCGTCGAACAAAGTGCCTATGTTCGACGAAGGTAGTGTATGAAGCCAAAGACCCGACTCCCACTCACCCACAGCCAGCAAGCGCGCATGCTCCGCAGTAATAGCAGACGTGTCAAGTAAATTGTTCTGTACTACTCTATATTTTAGTTGATATAGGGCCTATAATACCTCAAATGGCTTAGCATGATCCTCCGTTATGTCGAAAATACTGCAGCATTAATTTTGAAATAAATATATGGTAAAGTTGAGGATTAATGTTAAGTACTATGTTAGCCGAAAACACGATTCCATAAAAATTTCTCGATAGAAAAAAATTCCAAACCAAACCTCCAAACTGAACAATAAACCGCTGGTATTCAAAAAATACTTCAAATTAGATAATGAAACTTTGCATATTAACTAAACTATAAAGCAGGTCTTACGTTATTTACTTTTTTTAAATGACCATTATTTTCACCGTAAAACTTAATTACCTAAACTGTCGGCGCCTTGGAGCCTTTTCCCTGCCGCCCTGTCTCGCTTGCTCGCGTGACCGGTAGTAATAGTGTGCGTGCGAGATACAGAGTGAGGTGGCGCTGAAGTTGAGGTGGAGAAGACCAAAGGAAAGATGGATGTGTGAAAGATGATATATGGCTAGAAAGAGGGTGACTACAGAGATGACTAATAGAGAAGAAGTATGGGAGAAAAAGACGTTGCACTGACCTTAAATAAATTGGGATAAGGGCAACAGAACTATTCAAGGCGTACCGTAATCGGGTCAAAAATATATTATGTATGTCGATAAGTCTCTAAGTGAACAGCTGCAGTTCGCGTTGGAAAATGTGTAGTTTTTGAAACCTATATATATATAAATTTTCATAACACAAGTGGCAATAAATATGGTATGGTAGGTAGCTAACTGTGTTCAAGTTATCACAAATGTTCCGAGTTTCTATGACGCTGAAATATGAAAGCCATTTCGAAGTCTTTGCACATATACTTTTCCAATTCGCAATATTGGAATACATTTGTAGTTTTATTCAAAGTTGGAAATATCCTTTATACGCGTTCAGTTCAGTAGAAGATTTAAAAAGGGCAACGCTTTATCGTCGCTAGCTCTTTGAAAGCGGCATTGAACATGTTCCATAACTGGATTTAAAAGAGAGGCATGCAAACAATTCGGTCGCAACGCCATCCAAAACCAATCGACCAAAAACTGCCTCCGGCTGTCCTTTGTCTAGTTTCAACTTCAATCCACTGCATGGCGATCTGAGTCGATAATTAAACTTTTGTTTTTCCATTTCTAAGACCAAACCCATTTGCATGTGTAGATGCGGACCCAAGTCACCAGCCTTTGAATTTTAAAGTAGGGTAACACAAAGTTACTAATCTAATCTAATTTTTAATAAGCTACCAAATGACATAAAAGATTTAAACTTGACTCAATTTAAACGCAAACGAAATAATTTTATTTTAATTAATTTTTTAACTAATTTTACCATTGATGAATTTCTTGTTGACAAAATTTCTAGTGACTAATCCTGTATTTATGATTTATAATGTAAGATTCCTATAGATTTTTTAGAACTGTATTGAATTTGCTAGAATTGTATCGTTTATGTCTTGTGTAATTTCTAATATTGTTAAATTAATAGTGTATAATAGTAAAAGGTAGATTTTTGAGTATCTATAAAATATCTGTAAGACCTGTTCATCAAAAATTGCATACTTTGACTTTAGAGGTTTTATAATAAAGCGTAAAACAAAACCGTGGAATGGAAAAAGGTCAATCAAGGTAGAACGCCAGGATTTTCTCTAATCCAAGCTGCCTGTCTGCACCGGGAATTTATCAGGGTCATAGCAGCGTAAAGGTAACGTTTACTTATTCCGCCCGTATAGCTCCCTAATTGTATGAATTAAATTATTGCTAAGCTGTACATGGCCAGATTCTAAAGTTTTCGCTAAGCACAAATTGTATGGACGTAACAAAATTGTTTTCTGTTTCAACAAAATTTGTTCTTTTATCGTTTACGTGGCGAATATTTAGTGAGTTTGCCTTTTTATTATTTTCGAATATTCCACCACAATTAATCTTATTCGCTGATCCAACTACGGCCTTAATCCAAATATTCTATAGAACTGAATCATACAACGGTGGAATACATTTATCTAAATTGAGCAGGAATTCTCTGAAACTCTCGCCGCATGGTATTGTGGGGGCGGCTTGGGGGATTAGATTGATATCTGTTCATTCCTGTTTTGATTTATTTCGACCCCAAACCGAGTTACTCGACACCTGTAATCAACACGGCAATGAGAGCTTTGGTGTTACCATTTTACGGAGATTAGTTTATTAACTTTTATATAGACGTATACAATTTCACAAATATAATATTAGCGTCCCTCAAGACCATCTGTCTGGGTTGATCACACTACACTCAATCCCTTCAAACTTTCTTCAATCAGCGCTAAACTAAACTATCATCCCACAAAACTTGTCCCCAAACTTGTTACAACATACAAACGCTTTTAGTTAAACTCAGACCTTTGCCTGAAACCTTTTGGCTACAAATAGCCTTGATAAGTGAAGTACATAATAATAGAAACGGGTTTGTACGAGTAATCGCAACAGGCGGGTATCCTACGGGCGCTGTAATATTGACGGACAATTTATATAGAACTACCCACCCTATATGAATAAAGCCAAAAAAAATATTTTATCGAACGTCAGCGCTTAATCAAAATGAGGATTTAAATTATGGAAAGATGTTTTGGGTGTTCGTGTTGGTAAATGTGTAAGCTTTTCAAGATTACAAAAAAATTAAAAATTGTTGTTCCATGATAGTCTGTAAATTGTGTCATGGTCGTGTGTATTCTGTAAAACTAAGCCAAGAATGAAAGGAGTTTCAACCGCGCGCTCCAACACGCGTTGAGCGTCTAGACCCTGCCTCTCTCATTGGAATAAGTTGGATACCTTTTTAAATTCCCGAGATATAAACCATACCTTAGCTTAAGTATAACACAAATTACACGATATCCGAACAAATAATATAAAAGGATTTCTTCTGTTATTATTTATCTCCAACGACAACGCGGCAGCAAGTCATTAGGTTAATCGATCAGCTGAGGTTTGCCGAGTCAATCGGATTTCGTACCCCGAAGGCTCTAGATTCGTGACGCATGACATAGTGGATGTGACCGGACGACGTCTAGGTAATTTCCCTTGACAATGGATTGACGCTGGCCGGTGTAAATTATTATAGGCGGGTCGGGTCCCATGCTGAGCGCCAATAAGCCTCCATAATGATAATTTGCAATATTGCTTTATCAAATTTCCTCTGCAGTGTTTGTTAACTAGAAATTATGTTGTAGTTATCTAAATATATATCTATCTCCCTGTATTTTGCAAATGTATTATACAAACTAAAGTCCCACGCTGGGCGCCATTATTTAAATGTGTTGTGTGTGTAGGTATATAAATTACACTAACTTGTCTCAAGTTAACAACTACGAAATGGAACAAAACGTTAGCCATTCCTAACTTATAACACACACCACATGCTCATATGACAGCCCTTAGAGGGTCGAGGCGTCATGTTGTCTTTATTATTAAAGTCCCTCAAACAATCAACCATTGACACCTTCATATAAAGTTGTGCAAAGAAACAGATGGCATCCCTCTCATTTCTTGGAAACCTCGTAGCTTTCATTCGTATTTTCTCAACCTTAAGATTCCGTACATATTTATTAGACGCTAATGAAAATGGACCGTGTAGGCTCCGACCATGAATACTTAAAAAGGTTAAGTAGGTTTGCAAGAAGGTTTTTTTATGATAATAAGGTAGTCAGGCTCGTTGACGTGAGATCGATTGGCAGTCTATCTCTGAAGCGATTGGATGGGTCGCTGATAGGCAATTGGTTCTACGAAGTTTATTTTAACAACCGACTACCAAAAAATAAACTAAAAATTTAAAAATAACTGTCCTTGGTTCTGTATTTTCGTTTTTTGCCGCCGACTTCCGAAATTAAAGTTATTTTTAACTATTTTGTGTTTTAGTTTTTTGGAAATGGTTTTTTTATTTTTCTCTTTTTAGTTATGGTACCTCCCCCACAACAATTTGATTACCACTATTTGTTACACCGCATAAACAACAATTTTATAGATATACGAAGTGGATTAAATACGTATTATCGAAGCTAACTCGTAAACTACCAAGCAAAGTTAATAAAAATCGGTTAGAAACCATTTATAGCTCGAGTGCATCTCATGACAATTCCAATAAGCCCAAACACGGCTAGGATACACTGTTTTATTACGGAGTTCCGATGCATACCTCCCGGATTCATCTTCAGATCAGTTCGATGGTACCATTTTCATCAGAATGAATGATTTATTTAAATTTGCTTCATAGTTGCTTAACTATCTTAATCGAAATATCTTATTGCCAGCCGTGAAATACTTATCATTGAGGAGTTCCGGTGGCCATCTGTGGTCTTCTTCATCAGTTCCACTTTATCAAATGATACTTTCTGAATGAAATGCTTGAGTTGTTGATGAAAATACGAAAATCGCTATATGTATGCCTATAATATTTGAGGAGATCCCTCAATTCCTCATGGATCCCATCATCAGAACTTGATTCTGATAAAAATGGGACCAATCTGGAAGTATATCCTTGCAAACAAAAACAGGGTTTTTTCAAAAAGGTTTATAAACGACGGAGTTCTGAGGTAACAAACATTAAAAAAAAAATACAACCGAAATGAGAACCTCCTCCTCCCAAGAGGGGAAAAAGCGTGTTTTAAAGGATATAGAAAGGTATTGGCCGGCTGCTTTGCGAACGTTTCTCGTTCACAGCTATTGAATCGGTTATTTTCATACGTCAATATTTACACCATCATGTCTCCACGAACGTAAAATTTCGCTATCAAATCTCACTTTTATCACCCACAAGTCGTGAAGGCGAAACAATTTAGTTACATTTAAACGCAACTATGTATCGTAAATGAACAGAAATCCTTCCTAAAGTGTACATGAAAACTCTTAAAAATAGTCGTAAAAGTAAGCTCTAGAAGTAAATTGCGCAGTGAATGTCCTATTAATCAAAAAGGGTAAATAAAACTTTGTTAATATTTAAATACAAATTGCAGTAAGTAGCTAAGTTAGGCTATAAGAGAGAAATAAAAGTGAGCCATATAAAATAAATGTACTTCGTTCCAAGAACACCGCTAGCCCAGGATTTACTGAAATGAGCTTTCTTACTTTATACGGTAGAAAGGCAATTATTGGATCCTCGTGACTTCAAAGAGGTCTATTTTTAGCGGTTTCTTTAGATTAAAGGTTTCTTATATTTTGGAGTCGGCCCTTTAAGGGCCTATACTACCTCAAATGGCTTAGCATGATCCTCCGTTATGTCGAAAATACTGCAGCATTAATTTTTAAATAAATATATGGTAAAGTTGAGGATTAATGTTAAGTACTATGTTAGCCGAAAACACGATTCCATAAAATTTTCTCTATAGAAAAAAAACCAAAGTTACCTCCAAACCGAACAATAAACCGCTGGTATTCAAAAAATACTTCAAATTAGATAATGAAACTTTTTATATTAACTGAACTAACTATAAAGCAGGTCTTATGTTATAAATGACCATTATTTTCACCGTAAAACGAAATTACCTAAACTATCGGCGCCTTGGAGTCTTTTCCCTGCCGCCCTGTCTCGCTTGCTCGCGTGACCGGTAGCAATAGTGTGCGAGCGAGATACAGAGTGAGGTGGCGCTGAGATAGTATACTCCTAAGAACTTATAAGGATTTGCAGATGTTTCAATTTCGATCAAGGTAAAAATAGATATGCTATTTTAAATGAGGTTCTTTTTATTTTGTATTATGTCCAATTTGTTTATTTGGAGCGTTTTTCCTGTCAATCTCTTATCTTACCCTTCCTGCTTAATGTATTCTTGCTCGAAGCAAGTTATCGCCGATAAAAAGTTTAATTGCCAAGCAGCAAAGTCCGAGGACAAGAGCAGCGCGACCCAAGGGACGGGAGGAAAAAATTATGTGCAAACTTTTAAATGGCACCGTTCTTTACGGCCCCCTTGGGAATTTGTACTGATACACAAATTAGCTTGTTTCCAATGCCGGACGGAAAACGAATGGGAATGTCTCTGGTTTTCGACAATATTGGCTGAAAATAGCAGTTGACATCAAACGAAAATGGAACGGCGAATTTAATTTTAAATTCGAAAAGAGAATTCTTAGCGAGAACGTCACATTTTGAATCTGGAAATAGCTTTTGGACTTGGAATAAACAGCCGATTCTTTATAAACTTATCCATACTAATATTATAAATGTGAAAGTAACTCTGTCTGTCTGTCTGTCTGTCTGTCTATCTGTCTATCTGTCTGTCTGTCTGTCGGTCTGTCTGTATGTTACGTTTTCACGCCTAAACTTCTGAACCGATCGTCATGAAATTTGGCAGAGATATAGCCTGGGATATGGAGAAGGACATAGACTACTTTTTTACGCGATAACCGACATCCACGCGGGCGGAGCCGCGGCCAAAAGCTAGTTTAAATATATAAATATGGTTGTGTAGATAAAATTCTGACAAGTCTTTGCTAACATTAAACATTTTAATACAATACAAAGCAAAATAAGCAAGCGGAAGTTGCGTTTAATACGAGTAACAGAGCTGCAGCTGGGACCGGCTAGCCGTGACGACTAGTTGTGGCACAATTAACTTAGAGATAGGTGTTACGGACAAACGGCCGCTGAGCTAAGAACGAACGGCTTTTGTGTACCGTTGTTACTATAATAATTTTAGTTGTGCAATTGTTTTATGATTAAGGACAAATATCATACCACTGTGAAGTATTACTATATACGAATCCGAAAGCTTGCTCATAACATAACTCACACTCGGAATCTCACTATCACAACAGATACACCCACATACATACACACTACACTCCACACGCACATACACCCACACCTCATTTTGATTTTCTTATTATTTCTTATTATTCTTTAGTCTTAAGCCTCGATCACAACAATTTCCTATTTTACTTAATTCAACACAAGTTTTTATGCTTTATTTTTGTTTAAAGTTCAAATTTTTATTTAGAATTATATAATTGTTTGCAATTAATTACTTAATCAGTCAAAAAACAGAATAATTTCTCACAACTCAGGCCCCCAAGATAGAGGCATCGCCTAGTTTGGGGTCCACCGCATGTGGAAAATCAATGTCATTAACGGTTACAGTCAAAATTATTATGTTAAACTAATTTTAAAGAAATAATTGTAACAATGTTTACATTTTTTTTTTTTTAATTAAACATAAGTAGAAAAATTATTTATATTTCTTAGAATCATAACAAATTTAGGTTACGATCTCAGTAATATCACACGAGAGATTTTCGATCGTAATCGAAATACCTAAAACCTAAAAAAAAACTTTCTTTGTTCTTTATATTTCTGGTGTCTGTTTAACAGTGCCCCAACTGAATAATACAATAGCTTTTGTATGAAATTATCTGCCAAATAACTAGACCATACACGGTGATGAAACTGGACATTAGAATAAAAAGATCTCAAAAACTTTTTAAGGCCCTCCAATTGTGTAGACCATAATAATATAAATATTATACCGATGATCGATGTTTTCAGACATTTCACGACGGCAAGAGACGACCTCCTTTCATAACCGTTGAAAAGAACTCTGAGCAATATTGCTCGAGTGTTGGATCAGACATGTTGGAAGTGTTGAAAACTAAGTATTTCAATAACATGTAAATGGCTTTTGCATGGCTTTAGAAAATGCTATTTTCATCCCAAGTTAAAGACTTAAAAGTGTTGTTTAAAACCTCAGACTGATTGTATGTATAGACAAAGTTTTTGAAATGCACTATATAGTTGTCATGTGTCTGTATCGTAATAAAAATTCAATAGAGTGATGTCCTGCTTTTCCTTTAAGTACATAATATGTTTCTATTCTAGTCAACTCCCAAGACATCCTACAAAAAAAAAATACTACTACCGAAGATGGTCGCAATAATGAGAGCAGTTTATAAGCGGATGGATATAAAAACCGGCCAAGTGCGAGCCGGACACGAAGAGTTCCGTACCGCCATACAATCATCATCATCATCATCATCATCATTACAGCCAAAAGACGTCCACTGCTGGACATAGGCCTCCTCCAAAAGGAGGGGATTTGCCATAATCGCTACGCTTGGCAGACGGGTTGGCGATCGCAATACGGTGTTAAAAATGTCTAGAGAACGCTGCTGCCCGTTCTCTAGTATAGTCCATTAGTCGCCTTTTACGACACCCACGGGAGGAAATGGGGTGGTGCTATTATTTACGTCCGGCACCACACAGTACGGCGCCATACAATATTTAGCAAAAAACACGTTTCTTGTACGAGTATGGACCCCCTTGAATTTTAACTGTATTTTATTTTTTCTTGTTATAGCGGCAATAGAAATACACAATGTGTGAAAATCCAACTGCCTACCTATTACGGTTCAAGAGATTATAGCCTGCTGACAGACAGACGGACGGACGGACAGCGGAGGCTTAGTATATTAGGGTTCCGTTTGGCACCCGTCGGGTACGGAATCCTAATAAACTGAAATCTCTATTTCGTCTGGATTTTTGGATAGAATCGTATAAATACGAGTAGATATTATGTAAATCAATCGTGACAGAGTTTTATTGCACTGTTGCCAAGTTCTTACAACTGAAGCATGATAAGTAGCTGATACTCCTAGAAAATGAAAAGAAACATGGAGTTTTCACAGACTGAGAGTAGCTCGGAAAAGAAAGGACATAACTCCTCAGACTGTCCAGAAAGGTGTCTATATTGTAAACTAGCTTCTGCCCGTGACTTCGTCCGAGTAAAATTTCGGCTCACAACCCACCCCGTCGCATCGCATCGCCCGTCCGCGCAAATACTTCGTTTTCGCTTAGCGTTTTTTCCGACTTTTTGTCGTTTTGCTCGGCTCCTTAGGGGCGTAGCGTGATGTTAAATAGCCTATACACTTTTTTGTTGCGAAGTTATTTTAAAATTATGATATTTCCTAAGATGTTAATTGAACTCAAGTGATGTCAAGGACAAATTTGTTTACATTTAAATACTTGTGATTAATAACATATTTATTTGGATAAGGATTAATATTACGTTGACAAAACTCCTTCGCAAGTTATGCATTAATTTCGAACAAATTTGATTACCATAAAAAAAAAGTTATAATGAATCAATCTTAAAAGATAGACATTTGCTGTCGCGGACTTTTTTTTAGAACTTTTAAAGAGGAATAATTCCATCATACATGATATTTACGTAACTTAAACCGTTTACGCAGTGCACGCACAGGAAGCTCTCAAAAAAGAATATTTTTTCCCGTTTTTGCAACATTTTTCATTTATGCTCCGCTCCTATTGGTAATATTAATCATATAATATATAAAACATAGTATAGATATATACTTCTATATATCTATACTATATATGTATATATATATAGTATAGATATATAGAAGTATAGATACTGCAAAGCAATAATGGCCTAAATAAAAGATTCCGTATGAGATCCTTTCAGAAAGTTGGGTACTTTCTACCTGAAACCTTATAGGCATTTTGAAAGGATATTTAATAATAATTTATGTTGTGTTTCATTACTGCTAAAGGTAAAAGAATAGCCGTAGAACTTTGTAAGAGTTTCCCCAAGTTTAATGAAGGAGGTTTTAATCTACCAGTGAATTTCTCGGATCTTTCGCCGAAAAGGAAATTACTGTTTTTATCGGAAAACGGCTGTGAATGCAAATTGACCGAAATTATTTGAATGGTCTTTTAGCCTTCTGTCGTAAAATTAGGAAATTTTGAGTAATAAGTAATGTATTTATCACTTGACATGAATCTGCAAAAACAGAATGGCAATAGGGATGATGCCTGGGTAAAAAAAAAAGAAAAACTGTTTAGTCAATCAATCAGATAATAAAAAAATATTACACACGTATTTTTTGCTTTATCATATTAATAAAAAATTACTTAGATAAAACACATTAAACTTGGCGGCTCGTTACGTCACAGCACAGTATAAAATCTAGTGAGAAGTGACATCATGCCACATTTGAACTCAAATGTCTCGCCGTAATGTTTTATTTACATAAAAAAAGAAAAAAAAATATGTGTCCAATATTTTTTATTAATCTACATGACGGAAAAAAATTTTTTTTTAGTCATCATCCCTATTGGGATTAACTGAATTACCTAACACGAAAAATAAAAAAAAATAAACGCTAGCTGTTCCTCGCTGTAACGTGCAAAAAAAACTCATAACAATTTTTTAATAATAAAACGTATATGTACTTTCACAATGAAAATTTGATAATCCCATCATGTGTGTTGTCTGTCGTAAATGAAAAGCCGTTTATAACGCTCAGTTAAATGATTAAAGCGTTGGCACACGGCAAAGGGGTTTTAATTAAAACTAACTATGCGTGCAGGTCTCTCTCTCTATGTCGCGTTATTGTTTTAAACTGGGGCGAAACTTTGGCGCGCATAAAAATGTCACATTTGACAGCTGCCATTTTGGTATTTTGAATTTGGAAATAATGTTACCAGTTAATGAAATGTTGAAAATTACTAATATTTAATGAACCATGAGCATTTCCTTCCTTCCAGTCCTTGGAATTTCGCAGATACTCCACTCAGGTCATTTTAGTGAACTAGGTTCTTTGATATTTTATATAATCCATACTAATACTAATATTATAAATATGAAAGTAACTCTGTCTGTCTGTATGTTACGTTTTCACGCCTAAACCGCTGAACCGATCGTCATGAAATTTGGCAAAGATATAGTCTGAGATATGGAGACGGACATAGGCTACTTTTTTACGCGATAAACGACATTCATGCGGGCGGAGCCGCGGGCAAAATCTAGTCTATATATATAAATAAAAATGAAATGCTTCTTTCGCGGGTAATCTTGTTTAAATATTTATTATAGTCGGAAAATTTACAAATTCGGGAAAAATTTAACGTCTGTTTATCTATGGAATTTTTTGTAATTTTTTTAATTTTTGAAAGGGCTTTGTCTAAAATGTATGGGCAGCTGGTGCCTTTTTAATGCTGAACTAACGCCACCTTACTTGATGTGTAGAGTACTTCCATACAAAAAACTATGGCAGTTCCGCTCTAAAGTATATCCGTCTCGAGTTATGCGCCCTAATCTATAACGCGTATTTAATTAGAAAAACCGAAAATATGAGTTACTAATGGTTCTATATTATTTATTTCATAGTACAAACTCTTTTGGACTCAAGTTGCATCATATTGGCGTAAGTGGCATAGTGTGATACCAAGTTACACTTCACCGTAACAATGTCATGAGTATTTTATTCACAACATGAAGTGTGACTTGATGTCGCATCACACTCTGTCACACTACACATCTAATACGGTGGCGTAAGTGAGCCACCAAAAAAAAAAGGAACCAGTTTTGGGCATTGCCCTTTGGACAAGACAAAGTCTATCAGGTTAGCTATATAGGATGTTATAAACTTCAAGAAGAAGTCAATTTAAGTTATATAGTGCTCAACTAAACGAGAATAAAGTGTCAACAAGGTGATAATAATAAAAAATGAATAACCGTTAACAACTTTTGTACTTTGGGAAATACATTTTAGAGTCACTAAAAATTCATGACGAACTTTATCAACTTATTAGTTTGATATTCATCAAAATTCGACCACACAGGAGTAGTTACTTAGAGTAGATAAGCTTTCCTACAACCAAGTATATTATTATTTAAGTAAGGATTATGACAAAGTAATGAAATAATAAATCTACGATACTATCACTTACTGCCACAGTAATCAATACACCGATTTATCACCAAAAACACCAACGTTACCTGTAATAACAAAAACCAATAAATTAGTAATGAAATGATACAACCATAAAAATCTGACGTAATTTATGAGCCAGTAAAAGTTATATCCCTTTTAGTATTAGTTAGGTCTGGCAACACCGCTTCACAATTGTCAACCCACAGGTAGGGTTAGGAAATTACGTTAAGTATTAAAAATAATGAATCTTTATGAGAACCCTCATAAAAATTCATTATTTTTAATACTTAACGTAATTTACGTCACAGCACAGTATAAAATCTAGTGGGAAGTGACATCATGCCACATTTGAACTCAATGTGTCGCCGTAATGTTTTGATTACATAAAAAAAGAAAAAAAAAAATGTGTCCAATATTTTTTAATAATCTACATGACGGATTTTTTTTTGTCATCATCCCTATTGGGATTAACTGAATTACCTAAACAGAAAAAAAAAATAAACGCTAGCTGTTCCTCGCTGTAACGTGCAAAAAAAAACTCATAACAGTTTTTTAATAATAAAACGTATATGTACTTTCACAATGAAAAACGACACAAATATGAAAATTTGATAATCTCAGCCAGTAAAAGTTATATCCCTTTTAGTATTAGTTACGTCTGGCAACACCGCTTCACAGTTGTCAACCCACAGGTAAGGGTTAGGAAATTACGTTAAGTATTCAAAATAATGAATCTTTATGAGGGTTCTAATAGGCTTTATAACTCGTTGTTAAAGTAAATTATGGTTTTCTTTATTTAAAGTGTAATTATGTCATGGTTAGTTTAGTTATCCAAGAGTTTTAAACTCGGATTTAACTTTAAAACCTCACTGGCCGGCTTTAAATTGTAATAGATGAAGTGTTTTTTTTTTCTGGCTACTTTGAAGGAATGAGATTTGATGAATTTTGGTGCATTATCAAATTCAGGGAATCAACAATCCCCGATTTTTTGCTTCATTTAATTTCGTTTGAAATGAAACGGAACACAGTTATTACTTTAGAGTTTCGTTATTTCCCGTTCCTTTTTAAAACGAATTTGGAATTTTTGAAGCTTCATTTTCGGACGACTTCATAAAGGGGTCTTTTAACTTCTGATTGCTTGTCATAGAATATTAAACTTTATTCTTTAGTACTTAAGATTTGAAGTTGATAAACCGTCAATCAAGTCTGAAGTCGTAGATGAATTATTATGTTGAAATATTAAGGTGGACTTTTCTAAACTTTTTAATTTCTTTTACCGGACTATTTCGGTTAAGTGAGTCATTTCTTCGTCTACAGATCCTACTCGGCCGTAATACGCCACATTGAGTTTTCGAAAAACTTCGATTTTGTAGAAGAAAGAAAGAAACAAAATACGTTTATTTGCGGTAAACATGACGCAAAGAAAGTACAAACACGAAAAGAACAAGTTAGGGGAAAATATGCATTACATCCACGCAATACGGCGATCGCTAAGCATAATGCTACGACCCTATACGAGACAGAGCTCCAGCGCTGGTTTTCAGCGACAGCCGGCGTTGACGTGATGACAACAACCGGTGCAGCATATAATGAGATGAAAATAACAAAATAAGAAATAAAATAAATACAGTACTTAGTTCTACAAATTTAAAATGCCAACATTTCTTTTCCGTCGGCAACGACTCTTAGAGCGACCAACCCGTCATACTTTTCATACAAACGGTCGTACGTGACTATGGCATTGTAACACATCTTTCTTTGAAAATTTTGTACTAATTGGTATCATGTACACTATACCTAGGTTTCTATAGAAGCAGAAAATTAAAATTTGGTGAAACAAATTCAGTATAAGCCTCCAAAAATTTGCTATTTTGGACAAATTTTACCTGAACTTTGGCCGTTCATAATGTACTCATAAATTGTAAAAATAAAGAAAACATCTTCATAGAAACCTCGCACATGTAATGGAGATTCTTAATGATACACATTTATTTCACAAACTTGTAAGACTTTCTATAAACACGTATTACAATCCACGTTTGAAATTGTAAAAGAAAATCACTCTGTACTCGCGGTTACCGAGACTAGCCATTTTCACAATTTTTTTTATTTATTTACCAAAGATTACTGATGCCAAGTTCAACAAACACAGTGTTGCAAAAGTCAAAAATAAAAAAACGGTAGATTTTCCAGCCAAAAATCGGGAGAAATCGGGAGGTTTAAAAAAAATAAAATAAATGTATTTTGCGCTCTAATTACTTTATTAAAAAGAAACATACATAGGTACATTTTAAGATTTTTAGGTTCAGTGATCCTCATACCATTTCTTGGTAGAAATTTTTTCGAAAATTTTATTTTCTATATTAAAATTATAACAAGTTTGGTTGTTTTCTGTTATAACTCGTTTGGTGTGTAGGAGACCTATTATCGATTCCGTGGATAGTTTGTTGCGTTGTTTAGTTTTCATTAAATTTATTGAAGAGAAAATTCTTTCCACGTTGGCAGATGAGTGTGGCAAACATAGTATTTTAAAAACAAAAGAACAAATGTTTTCAAATATGAGTGTACCATCACCATACTTCATGCTGCCAATGCTCGCCCAAAATTCTTCAGTTTTTTCACTAAACGACGCAATTTCTTTCGTGTTCCGAAGCAATCGCCATTCTGTGTCAATACTTTGATAATTATTGTTGTCTATTAAATTTGGGAATTGTCTACATATTGGTACTATTGATGACAGATCACCTTTTTTTACATTTTCCGGAGAGAAAGCTCCCAAATCTTTTAAAGGGTTATTGCTAATTGGGAACCTTTGTATGATTTGATCACAAGCTTCAATAAAGAATTGAATGCATCTCGTTTGGAATAAGTGGATTTGTTCAGAAGTCAATCTTTTATCTGTAAGCAAATTATTAATGGCATTTGCTCCGTAATATACATCTTCTATAAGTAGAAAATTACGTGGGTTTTTATAATCAATGCTTTCGAGATTGTTTTTTTCTAAATATTCTTTTTTCAGAAAACAATCAAACAAAGTTCTTAAACTAACACAAACTTGGGAATACAAAACGTGTACTCTTGCTGATTCAGATTGCATTTCTCGATTTAATTTATTGAAAATAGGTAAAACAAAGTCTAAAAATTGAAGAAAGAGTAACGTTAATGGATCGTTTAATTTGTGTAATATATTTGTAGCTGTTGCAATATCGTCATTTAGCGACGCATCAATGAAATATAATTTCAAAGCTTGATATTGCTCCAAAATTCTTGATATAGCTGCGTGTACTGACAGCCACCTCGTCTGACAAGGATGTAATAATTTATGTATTTTTAAATTACAAAATAATTGAAATTCTTTAAATTCAGCTGATCTTTTGGGACTAGAAGAAAAATAATTGTATATTTCCCTTACAACTTCTTCAATAAACCGAGGTATTTTGTTGCAAGCGTAGGACGCACACAAATGGAATGAATGACATATACATTTCATTATAAATAAATGTTGTACATCAGCTTTTAGTAACGTCATTACTGAATGATTACGTCCCATCATAACACTTGCACCATCAGAAGCAAAACCTATGAGATTTTGTCGAAATGGAACGCCATGTTGTTCAAAAAAGTCTACAATGCTTTTATGTAACGTAGTTGCGTCTGCAGTCACAACAGGGATAAGCCCAAAAAAATAATCTCCTACATGATTTTTTTTGACATATCTAACGACGAGACAAAGATGTTTGGTGGTACTCCTATCGGTGGACTCGTCAATTATAAGTGAGAACTTAACCTGTCGTAGATCTTCGCAGAGAGTATGAAAGCTTTCTTGTCCGATTACGTTATTTACGACAGCTTGAATCCTGGGGCGAGAACACTTCATATTTTCAGCTACTTTTGAATCTGGACAAATCTTCTGTATTAACTTGCCTAGATGGTCAGTTATCGCATATGGCAAGTTGTGTTCAGCGACAAAGCCGGCAATCCGAATTTCACCTGAAACAATTAAATAATGCAATGAGATGAAATAGTTTAAATGTTTTTGTTTAAAAACAACTTGCAAATCTATACCAAGTATATATGTAGTCAAAAACACTTCTATCCATTAAACATAGACCTGATAAAAATTGACAGAGTTGAACAATTTTTTTTAAATTAAGTATGTACATTGTCATAATAATATATTTTGTTATTTACCTTCCCTCACTTGATGTTTAAATTGGATCACTTCTCGATTCACAAAATTGGTCATCTTAGGTTGATCCGCAATGCATTTTATACTTTTGATGTGAAGTTGGGAAGCGGCATGTCTTTTAACAGCGTCGAAGCCAGAAGAAAGATTAATATCTTTATTACAACTTTTGCAATGTGCGTAGTTTTTTTCTTTCAAACTTTTTTTAAGCCAATTAGAGCATTCTGGTCGTGATTCCCATTCCACTTTATAATTTTGGGCATATTTTTTACGTTTAGCTCCAGTACTAGTGCTTGGGGTATTCGTATTTCCATCCGAATCATCGCTATCGGACATTGTAAATAAATGGAAGGTAAAGCACAACAAAACCAGTACACTTGCGAACGGACGAAACGATAATAAAGTGTAAAAAAACATCTCAGTACATTCACCAAACAACTCGAACTTAAACATTTATTTTTAGGGAATTTCCCCCATACACTCACCAAACAATAATGAACCTTATTTCAAAGGCATTTCGATCTTATATATTTTATGTATACTGCGGTATTGAAAGGACGTGCGAGAAGTTTTGGGGAATCCCATTGAATTGTTTTAGTGTTACCAGGTAAATTTTAGTGTTGTCGGCTTAATAATATTTTTGCCACCATAATAATAAAAAAAAAAACAAAAAAAGCAAAACTGAAATTCGGGAGATTTGGTCGTGAAATCGGGATATCGGGAGGGAAGAGCCGAAATCAGTAGATCTCCCGAAAAATCGGGAACTTTTGCAACACTGCAAACACTGCGTGCATGGACTTGTAATACGAGTAAGTGGCAGATAACCATACGCTCAGTCATACATGTCCAAACTTGTTACATTCTTTCTATTGCAACACTTATGGAACAGCCTACGTATATTATACTGTTATGGTTTAATCTTAAACAATGTATTTAGTTCTGTTTGCTATCCTGTAAAAAGTTTTTAAGTTTTGTTTTAAGTGATCCTATACAAATTTTTTCTTTTTCTCTTAATAAATCTATTTTGTTAAACACTGTAGGTACCAAATACTTCGATGTTCTCTTACCATAATAATTTGTTATCTGTGGTTGTACCAGTCTGTTCTCTCTAACCCTACGTGTGTTGTACTTCTTTTTAACATTAACTTTATATTCCTCATTATAATAATATTCCAGACCTACCAAATAATCCACTTTTTTATCTATCGGCATAATTTTACAGGTGGGAAATAACTTATCATACTCTTTTTTACACTTATCTTTAACATTTTTACTGAACAGAAACTTTATCAGTCTTACTTGTATATCTTAATATCTCTTAAAAATATGTTATAAAAGTTCGCCCGTACACAAGGAGTCCATAGCTTATTAGCGAACTGGTGACGGTTTCTTTGAAAGTGCAGACATAATCTTTGTCAGATCATGTGAAAAAACCATGTAGATTAGTGTCTAAAATGGTCTTTTGATGAAAGAACCACAAAGATTGAGTAGACCTGTCCAGTCAGTAATCGTGCAAGTATTTTTTATCTCTTTGTATGCTGCACCGGTCGACGTCATCACGGCAACGTCGGCTGTCGCTGAAAACCAGCGCTGGGGCTCTGTCTCGCATAGGGTCGCAGCATTATGCTGAGCGATGGCCGTTTTGCGTGGATGTGACGCATATTTACCCCCGACTTGTTTTTTATGTGTTTGTGTTCTTTTTTTGCGTCATGTTTACCGCAAATAAACGATTTTTCTTTCTTCTTTCTAACTCAGAACTTACTGCCAGATAATGTAATTAATATTGAATTTGTTACAACCTTTATTTAATTTGTCTGTTGCGTGTTAGTAATTGGGATGTTCACGTTAATATCGCTCGTTAACAAGGTCAGTTAGCTACGAATTTGTGTGACACGACAGTCATTACTTCCTACACGATGAAAGAATGTCGACTTTTTATTATAATTAACTAGCGACCTGCTCCTGTTTCGCACGGTTTTTACGACTTGAAGAAACATCGAGAATTTTTATTATATTATATGTACGTTTAAAATTATTATATTTTTTTTGTCTAGGGCATCTCAGAGTTTAACCACGAGGTGTTGCTACTCTTTAACCGGACTTTCCTGTGGTTGCCTTAGGCCTGTGTTCACCAACGTTCAAACCACCGGTTAGGTATTTAAACAGTTGGTTTATGTCAAATTTCCTATGAAATTTTGAGTAAACAACTGATTAAGTATCTAAACAGTTGATTTAAATGTTGGTGAACCTGTGTTCACCTGCTGTGTTCAGGAGCTTAAGGCCTGTGCCTTAAGCTCCTAAAAACTTAATGCATCCAGCCAGGGCGTAAAATCTTATAAACTAAACGACTGCGCGCTAAGGGCACCCCCTATGGGGTACGAACCTCGGCTTAGGGCAGAGTCGGAGGGAGGATGGCAAGGGACCGTCGGTGGCTGGATAAAATCAGAGTTATGATTATTATCAGGGGGATTTAAAGCTACAGGCTCAGCTATAGCTGGCGCTTCACTTACGGGCAAGGGTCGGGGAGGACTATTTAGTCGGGGGTTTCGCGCGGGGCCTCGGCGGCGAGGTCGGAATGACTATTAATTTATTATATACATACTTTTTTAAACTGTTTTACAATAGTTTGTATATATCAATTATATAATTACATGTGAAGACGATGTACCCAGGATAAAATTACTATATCGCAATAGGTAATAAAATAGAAAATGAATCATTGACGGATAAATTAACCATGTGTTAGATACAAGGTACTCACATATTTACAAATATTGTTAGAGTAGATGATGTTACTAATTTTTTTACAAATAAAAAGTCAGTGTGCGAGATAAACTTATCATAAAATTAATGTTTTAAAAATAATACAATAAACAATAAAATTAGCAACCCGTTTGATTTTGTTTAGATCCTATCCAATAATGATCACAATTTTTTTTTTTTTCTGAATTGCTCTATATTATTATATTATAATTGGGTTATATGTGGAAGGGAACAGACGCTGGCAGTCAATTTTCATATGAATAAATGAATTTCATCAGTAATAATTAAGGATGATTCTTTCAATAAAAATTGGTTTACCTACATTAATAATTCAGACGTGGTGAAAAAATTTGCATAGGGCAGTTTCACTAATTAGATTTAGAATTCAGATTAATTGCGTTTGAACCGGTTGAAGGCTTGAGGATCGTCTCCTGAGATTGGTAACGTTAAGTTATTCATTTGTTCGGAACTAGGTTAATCTGGTAACAACTGTAAGTGGGATGTTTGGGGTTTGTTTGGGGTTTCCATTATGTGTGGGGCAAGTAGGGACGTGACGGTTTAAGCATTTGTTTAGCAAACAGGCAACCAAGTACGTAAGTAGTTCTTGTCATATGTGCTTCAAAGAACACACAAGAATTAGCTGTAATTTTAGGTTAGGTTTAGAAATAGATGGATTTTAGTAGGTCCTTAAGAATCTGTATCTGCACGCTTAAATGTTTGCTTTTAAAAAAAATCTGCCAAATTTTCTGAAATCACACTCTTTTTATTAGGGTTCCGTACGTCCGAATGAAAAAACGGAAGCCTTATAGGATCACTCTGTCTGTCCGTCTGTCACAGCCAATTTGCTCCGAATCTAATGGACCGATTAAGTTGAAATTTGGTACACATATCAATTTCTGTGCCACAAACACGGTCGAGTTACGTAAATAAATGAATTTTGAATACAGGGGTCACTTTTGGGAGACAAATAAGAAAATTACCGTGTGACATATCAAATGAAAGTCCTTTTTGTGAGGGTCTCAAGTAAGTATATATTTTTTATTTTATTTTATAATAAATAGTTTTAAAGTAATTTAAGAAAATAGATGAAAATTTATCATTATCTCCGGAACGAATGAGAATAACAGATTTTTTTTTTTTTTAAATACAGCAAATATTGGTTTACTTATAGATTACAGGAAAACCTATAAGAAGTCTATGGTCTTAAGGGGCCGTGCACGAAATAGACTGATTTTGATCAATTTTGTTCACTGTTTGTGAGAAAGGGAAAAATAATTTAAACAAAATTATTTGTGATTTGAAAAGTAGTATTCTTTGTTTTGCATGTGGCTGAAAGGGATTTTTCAAATAAATATAAGTATTCACGGTAAATCATTAATATTCGCAACAAGTTTTCCGAAAAATGACGCGAGACTGACATTTGATCATCATTCTACAAGAAACTACTTTTGATTTTGAACATTAAAAAATATCATCAACATCATTTTATGGTCTCCTTGCATGTGGCGGAACCACTTTTTTAACTTCAATACAAAATTTAGCAGAAAAATAATATTGTAAAATCCTTTTTTTTTGTTTTAAACCCGTCAGTAATATATTTTTTACTATTATTTAGCAAATCATATCAAGAAATTTAAAAATCACAAATTAGTCTTCAGCTATCTTTGAAATATAATCAAAATTTTATTTAATGTTTATACAATATCTTCATTAAGTAAATCAACGGCGAAATAAACTATATGTGACTCACACGAATGGTTTAGCACCATGAAAACTGTACTTTTATAGTTACACAGACTTAATGTTTCGATTATTTCAAGTTTTCTCACAATTAGATAAGAAATTGACAAAAGAGAGTTTTTTTCGTGCATGGACCCTTAAAATAACAAGGTAAATCTCTCAATATTGTAGTACAAACCTACATTTGCAGTTGGAATGTATGGGAGAACGTGTTTTCCAACTACAATGGTATTTATGTATCAAACCAGGTGAATAATACAGTCAACTGCCACATCAGTGGTAACAATTATGACATTGACAGCGCCTTTGTGTCGTCGCAGAAAGGGTGATTTACGTAATGCTACTGTTACCACTGATGTGCGGCTGACTGTATGTGTGTGCGTAGGTACACTAAATGCAAACTATCCACGCTTTAGGTACACGTTATAGAAAACTAATCAGCAACTTCCAATTCCTCCTTTACCATATTCAAGCACTTAAAACGACACAAGTTAGCCAAACTTTGTCTTACATTGCTCGATTTACATACAGTAAGTCCGTCAAGCTACTTACTAATGCGACGTTGAAGTAAGTCTAACTCAGAAAAGCCATTTGTGTTAGTCGAACAACTAATTCCTATTATTTAAATTGCAATAGCCAGGTATTATACTAAGTACTCTGAAACTCGTTCACGATAACGCATTGCAGGTAGATCTGTCTTTGTTGTAGAATTAATACTGGAAGAGCTAAGCTTTGTAGCTTGGATGTTCATTTGTTTTAGTCAGTGTCATTGTATGACATTTGGTTTGTACTTAAGTTTAAATCTATACTAATATTATAAAGCTGACGAGTTTGTTTGTTTGTTTGAACGCGCTAATCTCAGGAACTACTGGTTGGAATTGAAAAAATATTTTTTTGTTGGATAGTCCATTTATCGAGAAAGGCGGCTATATAACATTACGCTACGATCCTTAAGAGCTAAGCGAAAAGAACAAAAGTCAGAAAGAACGCTATGCGATAACGAAGTTCTAGCGCGGGCGGGCGACGGGATGCGACGCGATGGGTGGGCCGTAATTTCACATATATAATCGACTCTTCACGTGACCGCTGGCCTATTTTTTGGCCAAAGAATCAGCATTTTCATACAACGTGGCAATGCTGCCAGCCTTTTGGGCACTTTTCTTGTTGACAGCGACGCGGACGAATCTTTTGATGCCCTTTGATTATTTGATTTATTCCGTTCTAAAAACGAACGGAATAAATCGATTATGGAGAAATAATCGATTTAATCCGTTCTGATACCAAAAACTAATACCAGTAGTATTTGATCTCCTATTTTATTTATTTTATTGTTTTTGGAAAACTTACAGCTAATCAGACACAATGGTCACAAAGTTATAACATGATGATGGCCAATTACAAGTTTTCACACGTAGACTAACAATTAACTTGTACTAGGCAACAGACAGTATTACTTTCGCGTTCTGTATACTCATTATATAATGCAAGGGCTATGTTATTTTGATGTCATATACTTGTACATATTATTATTACTAGCTTTTGCCCGCGGCTCCGCCCGCGTGGATGTCGGTTATCGCGTAAAAAAGTAGCCTATGTTCTTCTCCATATCCCAGGCTATATCTCTGCAAAATTTCATGACGATCGGTTCAGCGGTTTAGGCGTGAAAACGTAACATACAGACAAACAGACAGACAGACAGACAGACAGACCGACAGACAGACAGAGTTACTTTCACATTTATAATATTAGTATGGATTATTTTAAGACCGTTAGCTTTTTAAATTATGTAAAATAAACTTTCTTATTTATTAGAAATGTAATTCATTACTTAAACATATTCCTTACAAGGTTTTCTACACTTCATTAAAAAACAGATTTTTATTTCAATAAAGCCAGCTTCTCTGTCTTAACATTTCCGAATTATTCAAAGGAAGACTTATTATCTGTATCTATCTACATTATAATATAGTTTATTTTTACCGCAATTGAACTTTAGCGGTATGAGGAACCGGATGTAAAGTTCACTCATACTCTATAGTAAAGGGAGGATCCTCCGACCAGACGGGTGTTGTGTCTGGTGGGCAACTGCCCAACGGTTGATGTCGGGATGTTGTATATATGCTAGTCGCGCGGTAAACTCTGATAGCGCGATGCAGGATTTGTGACGTCAGATCTTTTGATGCGTAGTTCGCATGTGGCGTTGTTGATACCGCCACAGAACTACAACGCAATCTTTCACGTATTCTCTTCCTTACAGCTAAATACCTCCACAAGGGAATCAGTAGTTACTCTATTAACCTCTCACTATCGCGTGCTATTCTCAAAGGAGTTCTTATGCGGTGTTATAACGAAATGATGTAATCACTTCGCCATTATCCTGGCTAAATGCAGTACCGAACTTCGTGGTACAATATTCATGTGTATTGCAACGAGGAAGTTCTTATAATATTTAAGAGCAGCGGTTGCATGCGGTTTTACTTGTATCATATGGAAAATCGGAATGTACCCAGGTAAAATTTATCCCATGTGATAATCCAGGAAATGGTCTACTTGTACCTATTCCTAATTTCATCCATACAACCATCCATTCTCAAACTCAAACTCAAAACTCAAAGCATTTATTTCAAATAAACCAATTACAGGCACTTTTGAATTGTCAAGGGGTCGGTCAGTCAGAAAGATGAAGCTAGTTGCCCATTCCAAAGCGTAGTAGGTTCCTATGGAGAAGAACGGACAAGAAACTCCATGGACACTCTTTTAAAACAAAATATTGTTACAAAATATGGGTTACATTATTCATGTTGAAGTTATACATGTGAGAACAATGTAGAAAGACGTGCACGTTTACGACATTCGTTAGTATGATCGCAGAATGAGTAACAAAAAACGGCTGCGTGCGTGTCAGACCATGCGCAATGAAAGTCGTAGTTGGGATGATTTTATCCCAAGAACAAACTTAACATTGTAGTTGAAAAACATGTTCTCCCGTACAGAATGTATGGAAAAACATGTTTTTCAACTGCAAATATAAGTTGGTCGACTATTATTCGGTAACTTGTAAAGCCTACTTAGTTGAGAAGTTTTCTTTTTTTTTTTTTGGAAATGGCTTCTCGCGTTCAACCTAGGATGTTATCGTGTGCTTAACCGGACTTTCCTGTGCCTTAATAGATTAAGGCCTCCAGCCAGGGAAAAAAAACTTAAAACTAAGCGACTACACGCTAAGGGCACCCCCTGGGAGGTACGAACGGATTAGGGCATCGCTGAGGGAGGATAGCAAGGGACGGGCTGGATCGGATTGTTGATACTTTTCCTTTTAACTTCGTTATATTTATACTACTGCTGTGAATTTATTCACATATCCAAGTACAACCATTTAGCTGGCATTTTGCTGGCGGGTCATCATGCTGTGATAGGAGCCTTTTGGCCTCGTACAGGACTCTCTTTTCATTTATTTTTTATACTTTTGTGATTGTGTGTTTAGTAGTTTGTGATCTTCCTGTGCGAGTCACAATAAATACTTTTTCTTTCTTTTCTTTCTTTCTTTCTTGACTCTAACGAAAATTTGTAATTTAAAGCTTAATATTACGCAAACGGTACTCTTAATCGAAAAATGGTTTCACCAAACCTGACATATTTATCAGGGCCTATCCAACGGCACCGCACACCATGGGAAAACGAGAAAAAAAATCATCTCCACTTTATGTGTACGAGAGGCACACACCTACCCTAAAAAAAAAAAAACAAGATTTTATTTTACCACCTTGTCGGCGTGATTAATATGTATACCCATGCCAAATTACAGCGTTCTAGTACTGAGTCTCTGAGCTATGCCGCGGACAGACAGACAAACGGCCATGGCGAAACTATATACTATATTCTATGTCTATATACTACTAACTATATATTTAGGGTTCTTTGTTGACAACAGAACCCTAAAAATCAGTAGAACGGATCGGTTATCCATATTGTGTTGGTTTGATAACAAATATCAGCAGAACGGATTGGTTATCCGTGGTTTGGTAACAAATATCAGTAGGATTGGTTTTCCAGTGGTTTATAATAATGTCAATCCTTATTGTTCACGGATCCTAGTGTAAGGTTTTATTTTATCAGGCTAAATCATTGATGTATAAAAAGAGGTAGATAAGGCAACGCTCTAATGTCACGTCACGACTAGAAACATTTCCCGAAGTCGTATGTCATGCATCAACAACCGAAAAAGCGAGAGATATGACGCGGGCTGTGGCGGGAACGAGATAGCAATAATTGTCACTGTTACATACCCATATCAACTCGATTCGACCAACTTAAATTTGCAGTTGAAAAACATGTTCTCCCCATCGATTAATCGATGGTTCTCCCATACAATCTGTATAGGAGAGCATGTTTCTCAACTACAATGTTAAGTTTGTTCTTGGGATAAATTCATCCCAACTACGAAACCCTTCATTGTGCGTGGTCCGACACGCACTTGGCCGGTTTTTTATACATCAATGGGCTAAATATAATATTATCCATACAATACAGCCACCAAGGTGGGTGACTGTATAATGTACAATAGGTAATATTACAAAAGAATAAAGTTTTTCCTTCGAAAAAAGCCTACCCATTTTATAAAGCTCCAGTTATAAGAATTCCAAAAAGGAACCTAAATATAGCTTCGGAAATCTATTGAAATAACGCTAAGAATCGGCTCTCGATCTCGAAAAACATGTTTTCTCAAATGTGTCGGCACTTAGTACTTTTACTTTGAAGGAGCGTCTCTGAGTGGAAGGGGAGGCGTTACGTACTCGATACTTCAATGGGTTCCTTTCAGCCCACGATTATAACTAAAAATACCGTATTTGTTGCTTAAAAAGAAGGTTTTGATATTATATTGAGGACACAGCCTACTTAAAGGATGTTTTACCTAAACCAGGTAGGTAACAATAATAAATGTATTAATTACAGATTATCAATAATTATTTAATTCAATTAAGGATAAGTATAATGAATAAACTAGCTTCGTAAAAAAGCTTCTTCAATTATTTTAGATGAGTTCATCGATATCAGTATCAATATAAGTTTCCAAAAACAATAAAACAATCAAACTCATCTGAGCAGCATTTAGTGGCGGTATATCTTTGTACGGGGATTAGTTTTGGCGCCAATCCAGCGTCCCAGGTGCGTCCGTGTATGCAATCCGCCATGTTTGAATGTGGCGTGCGCGGGAATATATCTGGAATACGTAATTATAGTCCAATCTTTGTTACATTTGGGATTCCAAACACGTATCAGGTGCTTCTGTTTATTTGTTTAGTCAATCTAGACAGGCTATTTTTAATTGAATGCCAATTACTTGTTCTGACATCATAAAAAGGCACTCAGTGTTTCTTGAAATAAGAGTATTTATGTTGACATTGGTCTCAATAATATGGCTATTGGGCCCAGGTCCTACCTAATATGATTTCATTCCTACAACTAAGTGTAGGAATGAAATCATATTAGGTAGGTATACGAATGTGTTTCCCTTCACTATTGAGTATAGCCAATGAGCTGCTCGCTGCCAGCCGTCGAAGCGTCCGTCACTCAGTCGTATACAGCATAGGTCCATCAGAGTAATTAGTAATCTGTCAATGGATGGACGGTGGGATCGTGTCCAGTGTGGACCGTACCTTGTTACTGTTCGACATTTAAACAACGACGGTCGGTTAAATTCTCGACAGCAGAAACTCAGTTCAAAATAATTCTATACCCAAAGTCTCAAATTCAGATCATTTATGTAAACAAAGGGGATAACATATCAAAATAATATCTTCGTAATGGTAATTCACATAAACGGCGAAAAAAAAAAGTTTCCATTTTCTTTTAAGTACTGAATTTAAGAAATAATAATTCAAAAATAATTATACCGTAATTATTTTTATAAATTTTCGGTTTTAGACCGTTATTAAAAAAAGGAGGTTTTCTAGTATAAAATATTTTATGATACTGGTAACAATGCAGGAAATCCAAACATTTTCACATTTTTTACATCTTCAACAACACTAATATTAAAACTCTCATTCATAGATTCATATTGTATGTAGCATATCTAGCCACATTTTGGATGAAAACGGCTGTAAACTGTTTCGAGTGGAAATCGATTTTGGGAGGCCTACGTCTAGCAGTGGACTTAAAAGGGCTGATTATGACGATCATAGGCCGTGTCTCCGACACACTACATAAGTCATTGTTTGGCAACGGTATTTTTTTTTGCAGTCCTTATAATTAATTCACTTTAATTTCATAGATGAAAAAAAATAATGATAAAATGTTTTGCACCACTGTCCTGTCATTTTGACAGTGACATTTCTTGACATTACTTTGTTTACATAAATTATCTGAATTAGAGACTTTGGGTATAGTTTAATTCGATCGAAATAGGAAAGCCGATTTTCGCACAAAAGTGTCAATTTCGCACGATTTGAAAACCAGTGTATGGCTAACTATAGCGAACGATACGTATTATCAGCAAGTTTCAAATTCCGTTATAATTCGACAAAGTATTGCCCGTATTTACGCCGCTTAGCTCAATTTATGGGTCCTGACGTTACATTTGCTAATGCTAGCCCCAAAATGCCTCATTGGATGTTCGGCCTAATTACATTCATGTTAAATGATTTAAAACGTTTCAAATTACTCGGTTTGTACATTGATTTGGACGTGAAAGAGCAACAAGGGGTATTAAATTGGACTGAATAGAGACCATAGTTATTATTGTTATTTTAATGATAGGTTTGAAATCTAGGGCTATCAATTTTTGTGGGCATCATTATTTACAAGTACAAACATAGACTCAAATTATATCAACACTAGGGAATATAATCTCGTTCTCCCGAGATCTCGGCCATATTTACCGAGATTGACCGAAAATCGAACGAGATCTCGCGAGATTAACGAGATTAAATTGAGTTTTTCGAAGCGGAGGGTGTGCTTTCCCCCTCGGAAAGCCGTCTAAGGGAGAACTCTTACGGCCTTATTACAAAACAAGGTTTATCTTTACAACCAGGTTAAACCATCGAGACATTTTTGGATTTCGATCTTCATTCCGACAAAGTTCATGTTCTAAATACAAAAACTGATTTTAAACCCGAGTCTAGGTTGTCAATTTCGTATTCAAAACTTTACTAACTTCGGAATAAGGTTCGAAATACAAAAACTGGCTCGATGGCTTAAACTTGGACTAAAGTTAGAACTCGTTTTATAATAAGACAGTTACAGTTTGCAGACAATTGTTTACGCTTTGTAGACCAGTGTAGAGATTGAAATAACGTTTTGTGCAGCTGGTTATTTAGTCTACAAAATTAGAAGCCGACTGTCGGCCACACATTAGATACTTTTTTTTTTAATCACTTATTTTTAAATGTCGCAGCATCATGCTGAGATAGGAGCCTTTTGGCCCCGTATAGGAATTTATGTTTTTATTTTACTTTTTTTTTAAATTAATGTTGCTATGTTTGTGTTTAGTTTAAAATGTGATCTTCCTGTACGAGTTCCATTTATTTTTCTTTCTGTTTACGAAGCTACTTCCAAAATTTTGAGGATCTATTTTTTATTATCTTAAATAACTTAATTGTTTACTTTTTATACAAAAAAATAAATAAAAAAGCTGATTATTTGATTAATAAAAGATGAATTAATTATGATGATATACGATTATTAAAAAATACATCAAATTTCTTATAATTTTCCTATCAATTATGCTATTACTGTGTCAATAAAAAAAAAAGATTCACCAATGTCGCCGAGATATCGTAAATGGCGACATCTCGCGAGATCCATGTTTACATAACCTTAACAACACAATATTAAATGACGTTCCATTCTATGAAAACCAACAGTGGAGTTGCCTAACGAAAAAATAGCTAACAAAAATCATTAATAAACTCCGTGCAATAAAAGAGACTCAAAAGAAATTGCTGTACGGCAAACGAGAGCCAGGAGCTTGAAATACAAAAGGAAGACAGCCATGTTCCCACAAAAGGGTATTGATTCAGCAATGAATTATTAGTAGCTTTAGACATTTTAAAATGTCGACTTTTACTGGGCAGGCTGCCAACCTTCCTAAGTAGTTCAAGTTGCCTGGGAAGGCTTTCTGCAGACTTGTCCCGACTCATTAATGCACCTCCCTGGAGACTTTATTACGACAGACTTTATTTTTGTTGCCAGTTTAAAATTTGTGGTTGTCAAAAAGAAGTAAGTTTGGAAGGCCGTGAAATTAAAGCTTGTCTGAATTTTCATAGCACTTGCGCTTGCTTAAACAAGTAATTTTCAGTTTTTAAAGGGTTTTCGCATTTTTTATGATGTAATAGCCCGATAATTAACCTATACTCCATTTATTATAACACTAGCTTATGCCCGCGACTTCGTCCGCGTGAAATTTCTTGTTCCCCCGACCCATCCCCTCGCATCATATTGCCTGCCCGTGCTTTTACTTCGTTTTCGCTTAAACTTTCATTAACAAAAAATTGTGTCCTAGTTAATAGAAAAGTATTTCTTCCTCAGGAATTGGGCTGTAAAATGCAAAAAAGATTTTTTGCAACTCTCAGTTCCAGAGATTAGCGCGCTCAAAAACAAAAACCTGCCAAGTGCGAGTCGGACTCGCGCACCAAGGGTTTCTTACCATCCATACTAATATTATAAATGTGAAAGTAACTCTGTCTGTCTGTTACGTTTTCACGCCTAAACCGCTGAACCGATCGTCATAAAGTTTGGCAGAGATATATAGCTTGGGATATGGAGAAGGACATTAGACAAATAACTGTTCTCACCCTTTCGTTATTTCGATGTAAACGTTTAATAAACTCCGTTATTTCACGATTAATACAAAGCACTGTAATCTATTTACCATTTACATTAAAAAAATAACTCATAAATGCAGTAATTTCAACAATATTACACAATAACTGTCGTTATTTAGCCGTTATTTGTCTAATGCTATATAAATGGAGTATCTATGTAAATGGAGTATAGGTCCATCAAAAACTATTTACTCAATGAACGTGTATCTCGGACCATTCTGTATTATGCCATTATGTCGGTAAAAAAAAAGGAAGATGATGTCGGTCAATATCGTCAGTGAATACTTTTCAATATGATAAAAAAAAAAAAATACAGTAAAGGCTCCTACAAACAGGCGCGACACAAAGAGACCGCTCGTCGCGCGGAACGCGGTGTCTATGTGTCGGTTATCGTCACCTTAAGTGATAAAATATCCGGAAAATACGTCTTTTACCAAAATATTATTAAATTTTTCCTGCCATACGATAACAAGAAATGCCATTCACAAGTTAGGAAAAAACAAAACTTGGAAAACATCGTCAAAACAAAACGGTGTAAATATTTTCGCGCAAAAATAACCTGGATTACTATTCAATTTGACGTCAACAGGGAGCCATTATCGGATAAAAGAGCCCCCTTTATTATTATTATGTACACTATATATATATACAGTAAAGACTCCTTCAAACAGGCGCGACACAAAGAGACCACTCGTCGCGCGGAACGCGGTGTTTTTGTGTCGCGTCGCGTGTCGCGCCTGTTGTAGGAGCCTTTATAAATATAGTAATTTTACATAGTGTGATACAATGGGCGGTCTTATCGCTAAAAGTGATTTTTTACAGACAACCTTTGGATGATTTAAAACTAGAAGGAGATTATACTGCAGGTGCATTTACATATACAATAAATACATACATTAACAAAGGATATAGGTACTTATCTATACAATAGTACATTACTTACCAAGGGCTGTAAAAGAAAGAAATATAGTAATAAATAAAATAATATAAAATCAAATATCAAATATAATAATATAATATATAATACCCGAAATCGCAGGTATTTGTGACCCGAGCCGCAGGCTAGGGTTGTAAATATGCGACAGAGGGCTTTCTTTTTTACTGCCCGTGGTGAGTACACAATTTTACGTCTTCACCTGGCCATAATGCGAGTTTTACCGTACGCGTAGCGTGCAGTAAAACTCACATTATGGCCAGGTGTGACGTAAATATATATATATATAACAATCTTATGTGCAATGAAATAATAGGGAGTAGAAAACACTGTTTTCCCGGAAAGGAGCTTTCACAAAAAAGAGATAACGACGCACAGTCTGGGCAAATAAGTCGCCGATTTACATAATGAATTAAAATATTTCTAGTGACCGAGACTGCCAACATACAGACACATAAAGAATCATATTCATTCATTGCATCAGCCTTTGGCATAATGCCTAAGCCGTTGTCCTAATTGGCAACGACCACGCTAGCGACTCAATCGCTCAATTCATGCGAACTAGGACAAAAATTTATGAACTCAATCAGGACACAGATGTAAACTTTGCAATTTATGAGGCTGTTGAAGTTGTTTTGTGTAAAAATTTCCATAAAAATCGGGGTTGATCAACGAGGTTCTGTTAAAAGTCCTCCCTATTAATTAAAATGGACGCTACGAGTGGAAGGCAAATTCCAATTTGCCCTTTGAATCTAGTGTATATTTTGGATTAACTGAAGTGTTGACTAAATAGACAAGTGTATTTACCAATTATCCGTCAAAGTTTAGGCGATAAAATATACGAAAATTTGTCCGTGAAAGTTTAAGCGATAAAATATCCGAAAAATTGTGCGTCCAAGTTTAAGACGCAGATATATGTCAGTGACCTTGAGTGGTTAGCTTGCGTGTTCCTATAATGGGCTCACGCAACGCGTCGTACGTCCAGCCAGTAACAGGACTCGCCCATCCAGGAGCGCTCTCCCAAATAAGACGCACTATTAATTTATTACACATAAAACAAAAGGTATTTTTATAAAACCAAATATACAAAAAGATCAATAGTTAAATTATCTTTAAAAAGGTTAAGGTTTCAGAAAAATACGCTCGATAGATTTTGAGTGATTCTCAGTTTTTTATCCGCGTTAGACATAACTTTACAAATTAATTTCACTATGTACTATATACATATTCCAAAATATTCATATATTAAGTTATTAAGAAAATGCTCTTATTGAAAATACCTATATTTTTTTATTTTTTTATCCAAATCATTAACACTACTCGCTTAGACGTGATCTTCAGTATAAAATCATTAAAAGTCAGTTATCGCCACCTTAAGTGATAAAATATCCGAAAAATACATCTTTTACCAAAATATTATTAAATTTTTCCTTCCATACGATAACAAGAAATACCATTCACAAGTTGGGAAAAACAACAGTTGGAAAACATCGTCAAAACAAAACGGTGCAAATATTTTCGCGCAAAATAATCTGGATTACTATTCAATTTGACGTCAACAGGGAGCCATTATCGGATAAAAGAGCCCCCTTTATTGTGGTATACGGATATTTTTATCCGAAATTTTCCTAATTTTTTCTTTGATTAAGTCAGTAGACTGTCTTTATAAGTGTTATCTTTCCGTACAGTCGAATTCCGGTGTAGATATTAGCGAGATAAATGGTTATTGGGTATTCCATTATGCTAAGTACCTGTGTAAGCATTTTTCATAGTAGAAAAGGAATAAAATACTGTATGAAAAAGGTAATTCCGCTCGATTAGGCAGAATGAACTCAGCGGAGTTTTTCTTTTAGGGTGATCCCTAAAAGAAAAACTCCGCTGAGTTCATTCTGTTCAACTATGATTAGTTGGAATGTTACTGTGAAAACAATAAAATAAAACATCAACATTTAAAAACTCGCTTACATAAAAAACATATGTGACCGACTATTCCGAGTAACATCCTGTATTTGTATTCCATATTTTTTTAATAACTAGGTTCGCTATTGGCAAACAGGAAAAGCTTTTTGGTAAATTGGCTTTTATAAGTTTGCACGAAATAAAAATAACGAGTACTATGTTCACTAAATTAATTAATCCTAACTTCCTAACTATCTATATATATAAAAATGAATCCCTATTTCCCTTGGTCACGGCATCACGCGTGAACGGCTGGACCGATTTCGCTAATTATTTTTTTGTTGTGTTTTTTATTGTCAGGAGAAGGTTCTTATGTAAGAAAAATTTAAGAAAGTTAAAAAAAAAAATTGTAAGAAAACGACCATATTTACATTTTTATTGAAATAATAAGTAGGTAACTCTATCTTCTAATGTAACTTTATGGCGTTTGACATAACGAGTCAGTCATCATTTGGTAGGTCTGAGAATAGATTTTATCAAAAAAAAAAAAAAAATTGAAGGTTTTAGTTAGGTAGGGTAGGGTAGGTAGGGTTGGTAGGGTAGGGTAGGGTAGGGTAGGTAGGTGGGTAGGGTAGGGTAGGGTAGGGTAGGGTAGAATAGGGTAGGGTAGGTAGATAGGGTAGGGTAGGGTAGATAGGTAGGTAGGGTAGGGTAGGATAGGGTAAGGTAGGGTAGGGTAGGTAGGTAGTTTCCTTTGCGCGTAGACAAACTGCCACAGTCAAATAGCTTTTGACAGAACGAAGTCTGTAGTTTCCTTTGCGCGTAGACAAACTGCCACAGTCAAATAGCTTTTGACAGAACGAAGTCTGTCGGGTCAGCTAGTCATTAATAAAAGAAGCGATTTCCATATTATAAATATACGTAGTAAACATGAAATTGTGATACCCAAATTCAGATTAACTAAAACTAGCAAGTCATTTCTTATAAACAGTATCCGCTTTTATAACAAGTTGCCAAAGTCGATTACAGAACTTCGCGATGGAAAGTTCAAAACCCACATCAAACGTGTCCTTATCAAAAAAGCATATTTTAAGATAAAAGACAACGTTGAAGACAAGGAAGTTTGGCAATAATTCCTTCTGCACATGTGGCTTCCCTGGTACTCGTACCTCATAAACGGCATAACTATGGTAAATTTATCTATATCTATAATTTTTACTTTCTTCCTTAACATAATCCAATTCTTTATTAGTGGCTTTTGTGGACATGACTTTTATTCAGATTTGTTACTGTAGTTGTAATTGCAATCATGTCATTTGGTAACAGCAACTAACTTAACTACAGTAATTAAACTAACACTAAAATTCTTTACTTTTGGCTATGAGAATCTTAAAGCTATTCTGTAAACAAAATTCTTTAAATTTAAAAATAACTTTGATATTGTATACTTTTTTTTATCTTTTGGTTTCGCAACGTACTTGTTTGCCCTACCCCATGATTTTTTGTAGAGCCGAAGGCGCGCAGGGGCGGGGCAGCCTCAACGTGTTTTATTTGGAATTTTTCACTTTTTGTATGGAAAAAAAATATATTACCTACATGTTGAGTTTTAGGGGTTTACGGATTGCAAAGGTGGTAGAAATTTTCATTACTTTTGCGATAGGACGCACCATTTTCCAGATATAAGCAAAAGAAAAGAAAAAAATATGTACAGCAGGTACTGTTTTTGTGCCAGAAGTCGAGGTGTTGGTGTGAATTTTAGTTCATGACAACTAATTTTATTCCACACCTTTTTAATCGCGATTAAAAATTGTCAGATTAAGTTAGAAAATCTAAATTTTTAGTTTAAAAACGTCAAATTCAGAATAGCAAAATTGCCATTGTCACTAAATTGAAAATTCAGTACCATCTTAGTGTTGTCAAACTAAAATATAGGTTAGGTGTGTCACTTTTGTCAATTTCAGAATAGGAAATCGTCGTTTGACAGGAATAAACTAAATTTTGGTGATTTTTAGTCTAGTTTAGAGAATTTTGTGACTAGAGAATCGGCACCAATATCAATGTTACTGAAAGCAATAAAAATCTTCAAATACCCATCGGAGAGTGTACCCATGAACTCCACGACCACATTCCACCGGCCCCCTTCTACCATCGGACATCTAGAGGCACTGCAAGTTACCACCCCTACCTGGTTGATATTCCACCAACTCGCACTAAGCGTTTTCAAACGTCTTTTATAATGCGCACAGCAAAGGAGTGGAACTCTCTGCCTGCGTCTGTGTTTCCGAACGCATACAACCCTAATCTATTCAAAGTGAGAATGAACAGGCTTCTTCTGGGTAAGCTCACTCCATCGTAGACTTTGTCTCTGTCATCCAGACCTAGACTAAAGTCAAGAGCAAACTAATAGGAGAATAAAAAAAACAAAAAAAAAAAAGCTATTTCAGTGTAAATATTAGCTTGTAATTAATCCTCTAAAACATTTTTAATACTCATTTTTTGCCCGTTTTCGCTACTCTTTACTCAGTGGCTTTAAAAGGATATTTTTATGGAAAATGTTCCTCTCGCGACACAATCCACTTTACAATGATGGTCACAGTTTCAGAGACGATAAAACTTTTGGAATTTGTTAGCAAAGTCAATAAAGAGGAAGAAAGATCGGTTCCGCGAAACCTGAGTTCGATCGTTGAGGAGTTAAGTGCATTAAAAAGGTATTTCGTGTATCCATACAGAAATTGTACATAGCTATTTTCTAAAACTCATAGCTTGTACAATTTTAAGGATCAGGTGATCAGGTTACTTGCTACGCTTGCTGCGGTTGGTCCGCGGATGGGTGACCATCTTTGTGAATGTGAGCACTATGTGGGTCCGATGAGGACCTGTGTCAGGCGGAAGGTGAGGACGCCGTGGTGCCTCTCTAGCCACTCCTCAAAGAAGGGACTTATCGCTACAATTGTGGCGTGCCCAGCTTAAGATATAAGATAGCTTAAGATAACAGCGAGACGCTTGCGCTGGTGAAAACAAGTGTGAGAATAAGATTACATAATTTTCAGATCTAATGTTTGTAATACCGTAATCACGGTATTGGGGCGTCAATACCGGTATTGAAAAAGGCCAAAATAAAATCCGTAATCACGGTATTACGAGATCCTGGAATACCGGTATTGAAAGCCCTACTTTCTACATTGTTCTCACATGTATAACTTCAACATGAATTATGTAACCCATTTTTTGTAACAATATTTTGTTTTTAAGAGTGTCCGTCGAGTTTCTTGCCCGTTCATCTCCATAGGAACCTACTACGCTTTGGAATGGGCAACTAGCTTCATCTTTCTGACTGACCGACCCCTTGACAATTCAAAAGGGCTTATTCCACTAATCCCCCTTGAGAGAATCCCCCTCAGTGGAAAAAACTGAACAATAATGTAAAAAAATCACTTTCAGGGGGATCTTGGAATGAGTTTTTTTTTTTAAATTCTAGTTTTCCCCCCTTGGCGGGATTATCAGGGGTGAATTCTAGATTCAGATTCCACTTTTCCTCCTAAGGGGGATTTTCAGGGGGGATTTGTGGAATAAGCCTTTAAAAGATGCCTGTAATTGGTTTATTTGAAATAAATGCTTTGAGTTTGAGTTTGATACCTTATTCTCACATGGAATAATGTTAATGTATTAATGTATTTTTATTGCTCGTATATTTTAACGTTTCTTTGGTGTCTGTTTAAGTAAGTAGTATTTTGCTAAACTCACACATTTTTACATTTTGTTAAAATTTTGAAACAACGGCGCTGCGTATTTTGATTAATAAAATCACAGAGAAGGGTGGGAATTAGGCCCACAAATTAGGGGATTTGAACCAATTATTTATTGTGGTGTGGATGCATTCAGCGTCGGAATTATCTAAATTATTCTGCGGAAACTCACTAATTGACGGTAAATGTACATACACATATCTGAATGTGGTGCCTATACAAAAGTAAAGTAGAATGTTTCTGGGTATGTTGTGTTGAGAAAAAAAAAAAAAACTGCAACCGACTTAAAAAAAAACACAAGTTAAAAATATGGTACTTTAATTTCGGAAGTCGGTGTCCTTGGTTCTGTATTTTCGTTTTTCGCCACCGACTATAATATTTGAGGAGTTCCCTCAATTCCTCATGGATCCCATCATCAGAACTTGATTCTGATAAAAATGGGACCAATCTCGAAGTCACGTCGACGACGTCATCACGTCAACGCCGGCTGTCGCTGAAAACCAGTGCTGGGGCTCTGTCTCGCATAGGGTCGCAGCATTATGCTGAGCGATGGCCGTTTTGCTTGGATGTGACGCATATTTTCCCCCAACTTGTTTAATTTTTTTGTTTTTGCGTCATGTTTACCGCATATTAACGTTTTTTCTTTCCTTTCTTCTTTTTTTAAACAAACAAAAAAAAAAATCTATTCGGTTTATAAACGACGGAGTTCTGAGGTAACAATTTTTTTTATTTTAAATATATTAATATACACCGTGGCATTTTAGTCGTCTTACAAAGACAGCCCACTTCATGTATCCGATGACTACTAATCAAACGTAAAAAAAAAATTCTTTTGAACATTTACGTTTTGTATTTTTTTTTTTAATTAATTATGACGCATGACATAGTTTAAAACACCCTGTTACGAGTGCAGTACGAGCCTTGTGATACAAGGGCGCCGCAGAACGGATTTAGATTAAGTTTAAGTTGCAATAGTAAGAAACACATTTTTGCGTTAGGGTGAATGAACTCTGATAAAGATGTCGACGCTCCATTCCGCGGCGCCCTTGTAACACAAGGCTCGGACTGCACTCGTAACAGGGTGTTTTAAACTATGTCATGCGTCATAATTAATAAAAATATAAAAAAACAAATGTTCAAAAAAAAATTTTTTTTACGTGAATGCTTGGTAGTCATTGGATACATGAAGTGGGCTGTCTTTGTAAGACGACTAAAATGCCACGGTGTATATGGTGTATCTATTCATGCACGAAATATTTTAAGAGAAACATCTATAGGTTGTAAAACAGCCATAGGAGCGAGAATATTATTTTTATCTAAGTGTTTAATATTTTTACATAATTATTATAATTTTATGAGGTCTTTCTTGAGGTCAGCTTCCAGTCTAACCGCATGAAGCTGAATACCAGTATTTTACATGGAACTTCTTACAGTCTACACAGGCGATTAAAGACAGAGAGACATCCAAAGAGCGAAGTAAACTGTGGGAAGAGAGGTATCCACCACCTCAATACTTCGTAAAGCCCCAAGAACACCTGCCTCCCGGTTGCGAACTGCAGTGGCCTATTTGGAAAGCTCTGAATCGACTGACTACTCAAATAGGCCGCTGCAAACATAACTTGGTGAAGTGGGGCATACTCGATTCACCTAACATTCAATGCGAGTGCGGTGCTCCTGAACAGCCAACAACAACTGTCCGTTCACCTGCACCCTTGACGATCTGAACAACGCCGCAATAAATATGGCCACCTACTGGGCCCAAATAGTATAGATGTACCGTCGAAACGAAGAGAAGAAGAAGATGGAGCGACAATAAACATCACCCCTCAAAACTCACGAAAATGTAACACCAAGTCGCCTCAATTTACGTGTTCCCATAAAATCGAAGTGATCAGTACGTCACCTACACGTGTAAGACATAGCTACGACTCGTAAACGAAGCTCGTAAATTAAACGAGGGAATAAAACCTGCCAATGAGATGGGGCGGTCGCTTCTTTGACGTGGCAGACATAATTAGGAACGAAAATTGTAATTTAAAGACTTGCCATATATGAAAATTTCGGTGACTTGAGTTTTCGTTATAGTTTGCTACAGTCTCTGGCGGAGATTAATCAACGTAACTTAGGTCGTGCTTTGGCTTTGATATGTTCTCGTCTCTATCTTGCACTTGTAGTTTGACAGGTGAGCGACAGTGACAGGAATATTGCTTAGCAAAAGAAACTTAAACTTAACTTTGTGAACTCTTTAACTGCTCTAATCTGTGCATAACTGTCTAACAGTACCTAAAAAGGTACCATCGAGGTCTCGGACATTGAACCACCGTTAGGACTATTCATGCTTGCAGCACTAGGGCGCTATAGTAACGCTTACCTACGCTCAATAGCATCGCAGCATCAGATTTTTGGTGAGCCACTTGTTTTTGTAAAAGAAAAATAAAAAGAAAAACGGGGCAGTCTTAGGGGACTGCTGATAGAAGTGAAAACAAAGTAACTTGAAAGCGTTCGGTGACGATGACGCGAGTTCCATGATTTTTGTTCACACAAAAAGTGCTCAAGGCGCCTAAAGAAGTTTTCATTTTAAAAAAAGAACTTAAAAAAAGCCAAGGTGGTCAGATATTTCTGATCATTGTAACAGAGCTAGATTTTTTTTTTCTTGGTCGTCTCAAAAAGGGGGGCGGTAAACAGATGTGGTTATCGTGTGCACGGGATTTTGTTTTCACGGTGGTTAGATTTCCGATTGTCTATTTTCCTGACGGGTATGTAAGAACTTGTTTTTGCAAGGGTTTTCCTCATTTCATTCCTAGTTCTTTTGTAAGTATTCCATTGTAATTTTGTACAACTGTGTCTTTTCACAGTAAACTACAGAATTGCTTATCCTCTGGTCATTGTACGATTAGTACAGTATACCTAGCGACAAAAAAACAAATTTTTAAATTTTGTCTCTCTGTCTATCGGTCGGTCTGTCTGTCTGTTTGTTCTGGCTGATATCTCCGAAACGGCTGGACCGATTTAGACGGGACGTTCACTGGCAGATAGTTGATATTATAAGGATTATTTTTAGTAAAAGCCACGTGGGCGAAGCCGCGGGGAGCAGCCGGTAGGTAACAAAAAGGTTCCAAAATCGTATCAATCATTTTAATTGCACGAAGAGATAATGAGTTGGTAATTTGATCGTGTATACCCTTGGGGAGAATTGGAACATAATTATGACCATAATGAAGTTGGAGAGGGGATTTTCGATTTAGCGAATTAACGCTCCCTATGCAGGTAAGTTTGGTTATAGAATGTAAGTTTGGTTAACACAGATTTTCATGAATTTAACGCTGTTGAACTTCTAGTTGATTTTTTAGTTCAACAGCGGTAAGGCTCCTACATACAGGCGTGACACGCGACGCGACACAAAGGCCTAAATGTACGAACTGAGTGCACGCTCGACTCGAGCGTCCGGCGGGGCGGCGCGTGCGGCGTTCATGTTAAACATATACAATCCCTCGCGAGTGTCATGGGCCTCAAGTCTGCTATTACAATAGTGTCAGAATGGTTTCGCCATTGTGAGTATTTGACAGTGTTTGTATGGCAAATCTGTCAAAAACTCACAATGAAGAGACCATTCTGACACTATTGTAATAGCAGACTTGAGGCCCTGAGTAGCGGCGACTGCACGCGACGCAAAACGCCCCGCCGCACGCCTTTCCACATTTAGGCCGTACACTTAGGTGCCTTTGTGTCGCGGGCGATTCGCATTGCAAGTCGCGCCTGCCTTTAAATTAAAATATCAATACTTTATTTGTCTTATCTGAAACTTGACTTTATTTGAAAAAGCTATTGTGAACTTCATAAACAACTTTCATCAGCGATGTCCGAATCTACATCAAATCCGTTGAGGCAAAATAAAACCTTTTTATTTAATTAGATTGATGTGATCACCTTTCAAAATGCCCGCCACAAAATGGCGGCTCTTTAAATTTAAAACAATAGCTATCTATCATGATTCCAGCATGATTCCTACGCAATTTCCAGTCCAGTTGAAACATAAACCTTTTTGCTTTGTGACTTTTATCGATGTTAATTAAAGCTCACTGAATCGAGACACAATGTATGAAGAGTTAATTGTGTTTTATTAATAAATACACTATTATTATTAATTGTATTGCTGCGCAAGCATTAACTTCCTGATTGCTTTGGCAATAGGTAATGTCTGCTTTTATTGTTTCGTTTATTATTTGTTGATCTATCCCGATGGGATGGAGGATGAAGGAAGAATAGAATTCGGCTGGTTATCATTTAGAATACGTTGTGGACGTTGATTGAGTGAACTTATAGAGAAGTGATGGGGTTATTGTTAAACCTGGCGTCGACTACAGCCGAAAAGCGTCGAATCGAAGTCAGGCGATTCAAGTCGCATTTATTCCTTGTGCATTCATCTCAGCCGAATCGAATTAGGTGGTGTGTGCGTAAAGGTTTAAATACTTTTAAATGAAAAATAGAAGAAAAACGGCGTGCTCCGAAATACTGAGTAGACGATATTTTTATATTTCACTTTTTAGTTATGGTACCAACCCCAGAATTCACAATTCGATTACCACAACTTGCTACACCGCACAAACAACAGTGACACAAGATATACGAAGTGGATTAAATACGTATTATCGAAGCTAACCTAAAAAACTACCCAAGCAAAGTTAATAAAAATCGGTTAAAAACCAATTTATAGCCCGAGTGCATCTCATGACAATTCCAATAAGCCAAAACACGGCTAGGATACATTGTTTTATTACGGAGTTCCGGTGCATACCTCCCGGCTTCATCTTCAGATCAGTTCGATGGTACCATTTTCATCAAAATGATTTATTTAAATTTGCTTCATAGTCGCTTTACTATCTTAATCGAGATACCTATCTTATCGCCACGCGTGAAATACTTATCATTGAGAAGTTCCGGTGGCCATCTGTAGTCTTCTTCATCAGTTCCACTTCATCAAATCATACTTTCTGAATGCAAATGCTTGAGTTGTTGATGAAAATACAAAAATCGCTATATGTATGTCTATAATATTTGAGGAGTTCCCTCAATTCCTCATGGATCCCATCATCAGAACTTATTAATCTGGAAGTATTTCCAGATTGGTCCTATTTTTATCAGAATCAAGTTCTGATGATGGGATCCATGAGGAATTGAGGGAACTCCTCAAATATTATAGACATACATATAGCGATTTTTGTATTTTCTCGTGTATCTTGATTTTTTTTTGTTTTGTTTTCTAGGACTACATATATACATATGTAGTCCTAGAAAACAAAACAAAAAAAAAAAAACAATTCTCTTTATAAACGACGGAGCTCCTCCTTTTTGGAAAGAAAAAGAAATATATACGGCTAATAAAATACAAAAAACTCTGCGCATCCGATCCGCGTTCGCGTGAAGTCGAATTGCGTCGACGAAGAAATTCGCTTGTCGAGCAATGCGCGTGGGCGATTCGAACCGGCTCGTTGCTAATGGATGAGGCGAATTTCAGCGATTCGATTCGCCTCGAGGCAAGCCTAGTGGACACGAACCTTTATAGCTTTTATTAAAAAAATATTTTTCTTTCATAAATAGGAACAGGTATCATAAGAAATACGTAGATTTAACCGCATCGAATGCTTTTAAAATCTGTGGCAATAACAATGTTAAAATTAAAAGCTGTTCATTTCACAAACAATGAGTTTTAGACATTGGCTGTCCTTTGATAACATAACATATTGCATTATGTACTACCTAATCAAATAAACATACATGCATGTTAATGTACACAGTACCTATACATAAACGCATAATATTTTACGATGACAAATGATCTACAATGATCATTAACAAGCTTGGTTAGCTGTTAATTTTCATGCATGTCCATTTAATTAATTTATTGTTTGCAACTGAACTGATTTGATACGCACGTTGAATGTGTAACATATTACGATAATGTGGCTGATATAGCTGTGTAGCCATTTAATAGATACGTAAACACTGCTTCATTCACACACGAGGCTTGTGGCTGATAGTCCAGGAATATTAGGGGTTTCAACCTCGGAATGAGAGATAGTCAGCTATAAACTTTTATAAACCTTTGGCACCCTAAAACTTGTCTCAAAACCTACTTATCGTAGGGTGTCCGCGACTACAGATATTCCAAGGTCAAAGGTCAAAAATAGTTTTTTTACACATTTATTGCAAATATCTCGTTTCCTATGGATTTCATGCTATTTGTATTTATTATAAATATTGTAGATGATTGAATTCTGTACAACTTTTGTTTAGACATTTTTTTTTAATATCTTAAACCATTTTCGAGATATAGGGCAGAGCGCGCGCAGTGTTTGAGTATCATTCGAGGTCAACCTGTGGTCTTTATAATGTAAACAAATAAATTTATTATGATGATAACATGCATAACGATTAAATGACCTAGCTAAACTGATAATTTGGTAATAAGAGAAGTTTGTGAGTCTTCCTTAGTTAAGCTAAGTCCTGAGAATGACAGATATTCCAAGGTCAAAGGTCAAAAAAACAATTTTAAGTATAAGTATTTTTATTATAAGTAATAACATCCGCACGGATCGATCGACCACGTTAAGCTACGCTTGCCGCGGTTGGTCCGTGGATGGGTGACAATCTTTACATACCAAGACGAGACATGGATGGGATGTCTCGGAAAGCACGTTAAGCAATTGGTCCTGGCTGTCATTCGTGGATATTTGACAGTCGTTACTGATCGTCAGAAGCCCGAAAGTCTGAAAACCAGTCTTACCAGCTGTAGCCGGTTAGACTGGAAGCTGACCCCAACTATGTTCAGAAAAGGCTAGGCAAATGATGTTGTCATAATCACACAACTAATGAGGTAGCTGCTGTCACTAATGTCATCTGTCAGTTACCACAAATGGGGGGAAACGTTGAGAGTGAGGTGGCCCTGCACGAGAGGCTTGGTGGTACTGTGGTAGTCAGTCAGTGTTTTTTTTATTTTTGTAAATGGCATTGCGCAGAAAAACCTAGAAGGTTGTCTGCTTAACTGGACTTTCTTGTGGGTGCCTCAATAAATTAAGGCATCCAGCCAGGGCAAAAAAAATAAAATAACGGGGCAGTCTTTGGAGACTGCTGATAGAAGTGAAAACTAAGTACATTATACACAGTATACATATAGCTCATGGAAAGCGTTCGGCGACGATGACGCCAGTTCCATGATTTTTGCTCACCCAAAAAATGCTCAACGCGCCTAAAGAAGTTTTGACTTCAAAAATTATAAACTAAGCGAGTACGCGCTAAGGACACCCTCTGTGGGGTACGGACTACGGAACTCGGCTTAGGCCGTCACTGGGGGAGGACAGCAAGGGACAGACTGGATCGGATTATAAGAGCCAGTGTTGTAATATAATCAACTTAAATACGGGATCAACAGGATTCTACAGCAGCAATATAAATAAAAGGTTCGATTAGAAGCAAAGCGTCACATATTTTTTAGGTACGCATCAAAAGGTAAGGCCCTAAACTCCTAAAGGATCAAGAATAAACCTTTATTTATAAAGCAAACATGATAATCGAATGGTAGTACCCCTGTCACCGTATACCAGGGCTACCACTTCTCTAAAAGTCGAAATTTTACAATTCAACCTTATATACTTATAAAATAATCTTTAATGCTCAGTCAATAGGGTGCACAATAAAGCGTTCACTTGTTATATTTCTGTTTGTTTGGGGTTAAAAAGGGTGGCGAGGTTTTAAAGATTTATTAAGTTAAATGCTATCGGGGCTCCCTGAGTAATTGCTGCGGACTTCCGCGCTGATAAAACACAATTTTGTGGCAGCCCTGTAAGCTGCAGGTTAAGATGGCATTTGTTGTCATTTTGGCAGGGTGTTTAAAAATAAAGAGGGAAAATAATTGCAATGTCTCGCTGCAATTATTTTGCGGAAATACAATTTATAAGAGGATTATTTAGAGGATAGGAAGATTGCATGTAGCGGAGATGAGAATGTTGAGATGGATGTGTGGAGTGACGAAAATGGACAAAGTAAGAAATGAGTATATAAGGGGAAGTTTTAAAGTGGCGCCGGTGTCAGAAAAGTTGAAAGGAAGTCGTTTGGCATGGTATGCGCATGTGATGAGGAGGGAAGAAACGCATGTGACGAGAAGAATGATAAACATAAATGTGAATGGATGGAGAGGGAGAGGAGGACCAAAAAAAGGATGGATCGATTGTGTGAGGAATGATATGAAAGAGAAGGGAGTGAATGATAGCGTGGCGGTTGACAGGAAAGAATGAAAGAAGAAAACCTGTTCAGAAACAAATGTTTATGTTGAACACTATTTATTGATTAACTCTCAAACTGTTCTTAGTGTTAAAATGGAATATCGTCTTTTTCCAATGGCACACCCAAATTCCGAATGTCCGAATTTACGCGACGCATGATTCGGCTCGAAGGACCAAAAATATGTCGGGGTACATAGCAAGGTCTTGGTGTTTTTAAGGAGACACAATTAATGTTTATGTTGAACACTATTTATTGATTTACTTTCAAACTGGTCTTAGTGTTAAAATGTTAATGAAATGTTGATGAATACACCCGGCTAATTCGGCAGACAAAAGTGCACTGAATCTGAAATAATAAGTAATAAAATTAGGTCAACGCGTCGCCGCCTATATTTCTAACTAAGGTGTTCGGTGTTTGCACCGAACACCTTAGTTAGCAATATCGGCGGTCAGTGTTTTACATGGAGAGACTGCCTATTTGACCACGATACCCCTTGGAATGGTTGACTTGAAGACTGATTGTCAGACTTGGGCTTGACTACCCGTAACGACGGTCTAAGATCTACGAATTACAGCCGGGACCGACATCTTATTAACATGTTTTCCAAGGCACGGACGGGTCTCGATATGTAATGGATGGTCACCCATCCACGAAATAACTGCGGCAAGCGTAGCTTAACCTGGTCGATCAAGTAGTGCGGCTACTATTATTTAGCCACGTTTTTAATAAACCTGCATAGAGACAATATTCCATAAAATAACTGTATTCGCTGCTATTGCATTTGATCACGGTACATTGCACAGTGAGCTAGAGGCAATGAACCCATTTATTCAACTGTTATAGCTCCGAAATTTTACTGAAAAAGTTTTGCAAAAACTCTCCGGAAGTCGGATGCATTGTAGGCAATGACCACCGCAGCATGGGTTCCTGAAATCATCCAACGGCATCGCGGAAGAACCAGACGTAGATGGTGACGAACTTGACGCTTATAGGAGGGATTGGTCTGTATTGGCTCAGGAACGAGTTGAGTGGCAAAAGGTAAGGGAATACTTTGCCCTACAGTGGGAGAATACAGGCTGATTATTATTATTAATAATAATATCAGGTTAGTATTCAGGTACGTTAGGATTCCTGTCTCTGGAGCCCTAACCTCCGGTAGCTTGGACCCTGCTCCCGACATCGGTGAATCCTTTTTTTTTAAATATATTTGTTATTACTTTTATTAAAAAAAATATGATTGCAAAATCAGCCTTTAACACAGGCCAGGAGTGGGCCGTATTCCACCACGCGTGCCCAGTGCGGTTTTTTTCTAGCTGCGTTGCAATGCCACGTAAAGTTAAAAGTGTTTGATCGAACTTTTTTTTGTGCCCGAAACCCCTATGGACTTCCTCAGAACACCCTACCCAACCAAATTTTATCACAGTCTAATCAATGGTTTAGGAACGCATAGAGGACAAACATACAAACACGTAGACACGGTCGCGGGTTCGATTCCCGTACGGAACAAATAATTGTATGACCTAAAAGTAGTTGTTCCAGGTATGGCTGTTTGTGTATGTGAGTTTAAAGGTTTGTAAACGTACTCACGATACAGGAGAAATTCCTAGTGTGGGACATCGTTTAAAAAAATATATTATAAGGTTGTGCCTAGTATACCTACTAGGTACTTAATTCCAGCTAAAACTTTCTTCATATCGATCATATACGTAAGCAGAAGTTTGGGGACAACACAATTACCAGCATCCTAATTGCTTTACACACTATCAGTCACAATTTGAATGATTTTGAAGGATATTGCTAAACCATTGCTTCATATGTTCGAAAAAATACAGGCTTCTATGTCTTATGTTAGAGGGTTTGGTTTCCGCGGTGAGTCCTTCAAGTGGACCATTGTGCGTGGGCCATGGCGGCCATCGGTGATTATTCTAAACAGTCCACCTCCTTCCAGAAGTTGATCATGTCTCCTGGTCTGTTTAGAACATCTGTGAAAGATCTGGGTGTCCCGAGGTTTTCTGTTCTAATCTGGGTGACACCTGTGCAATTGAGGAGTGCGCGACGGTTTTGTCAGCCTTCATGCAAGCACTGCCGTTATGTGACAGTGCTCGTTTAGCGAGCAGTGTGCCTATTGTGTGGAAGTGCGAGTAGTGTCCCGTGATAGTCCCAGTCATCAAGCGCAGGCCGATCCTGTCCAGCCGATAAAATACAGGCTTATAATAAAACCTATAGAGGAAAAGACGCAGTACAAAATTTTCTACATAAACGAAATACGAATGAGAGCACCGATTCAACTGTATTGGATCGATACAAGTTCAATATCTAGAGATCTATTCGATCCACTGATATTGGACATTGTATATTGCTGCCTCGGGAAATTGAATGCAATTTTAAAGCCAATATGAGCGTTGCATGGATGTCAGAAGTACCGATATAGTGTGCAATATCGACGCTCAAGCGATTGGATCGTTGAAAAAGCTGTACATTTGCGGAAAACCTTCATTTGGGAAACTTTACGTGGTTATAAATATTCCATTGTTGAAAATGTCGGGTAGGTGCCTAAAGTCTATTCAAATCCTTGTTTCCAGTTGTTGTTATTGCCACTTAAATATTATTATTATTTTTATGTTTTTGACATATCTCGGGACCATGTGGTCCCGGGCCTTTGGAAGGCGTACGAGGGGCCGAAGCCAACTCGCAGAGGCCCGTTACACGCTTGTAAAGAAATGAGGCAACAACCGACGATTATCCCTATACGCACTATGCAAGTGCACCCAAGGACAACCCCCGGTTGGTGTAGGACTATAGCAGGATATGGAAACAAAGATATTGGACTATGGGTTTGGGTGGTTAAAATGGACTGGTTACCTAAAACTATGGAAGGACTATGGCCCCTGCCTGATCAATGTTTTTTTACACACGGATAAAATGGCAGAGGGTGACTTGCACACTCAATAATGGGCCCCGGAAAACGCTCGCTAGCACAAAGTGACGTAGCGACAAGGGGGCAACATGTCCTGAGGTGCTCGAGGAGTGGAGAGGTATTCCTAGGCTCTCAGAACAATCCCAGAGCCCGGAAGATGGTCAAGATCCCTACAAGCATTTACTGGAATACTTCCTTCCTCCGAGCACGTTTGCTCTTGCGAATCTCCACTCAAGCCGGCCAATAAAGGCAAGAATGAGGTGGGAGCTCAGTTCCTCGTCAGTGTTCACTCCAGCCGGCCAATAAAGGCAAGCCAGAGATGAGGAACATGACTTCTCCCGGGAGATAGGGTCCGTGGGGTCGCAACTGCCCAACAGCTCGCCACATGCTGCCCTGCGGGTTTCTGTATCTCTCTTGGTCTGGCTCCTCACCCTAGACATGTTCCGGCAAAGTAAACTCTACCGGCACAGACCTAGAGTTCGGAGCGCGCAAGCCCCACCACGACGTCAACGTAGAGATACGCCGGTGGGGTTATTTTTATTATTATTATCATCATAAACTTGATATTTAAGTGGCAATAACCACACTGTCGCTTGTTGTTATCGAACTCATAACCGTTTAAAAGATATAAAAAAATCGTAACAATATTCTTTAAAATCTTTTTGTATTCTTTTAAATGAGTACTTCCTCCATTTTTTTACAGTATAATAAAATTTGTACCTTCGCTGTTGACCGCTGAGGAGTTCCTTCGTCTGGAGCCAATCCTGGGTTAAGAATCAAGTCATGCATCATATTTAAATGCATTGTCTTAAAAACTGAACCAACACGTAATATTTCAGCTTCGTAGGATAAAAGGAAGTGGTTTTCATTTAGCTTACAAGATTCCACCTGGACAAACATACATTGCAAGTTGAACAAAATCTTGTGCACTTTTGGATTTTTTAAGTTGTTCTTTTTTAGAGGTATGAGGAACAGGGTGTAAAGTTCACTCATACTCTATAGTAAAAGGAGAATCCTCCGACCAGACGGGTGTTGTGTCTGGTGGGCAACTGCCCAACGGTTGATGTCGGAATGTTGTATATATGCTAGTCGCGCGGTAAACTCTGATAGCGCGATGCAGGATTTGTGACGTCAGATCTTTTGATGCGTAGTTCGCATGTGGCGTTGTTGATACCGCTACACTTTCATTCATTTGTTTTCTCCGCAGTCGCTGTCACAAGACGCGTGTCGCTTGAGCGTGCAGCTTGTGGCCAGGGGGTGAAGCGATATATCGCTTTTTGCATAAAGTGGGCTTTCTGGCTCTGTGTCACATAGGTTGCGGCTGGATTTGATTAGAGGCAACAAGGACACAACTGCGATGTAAATTAAAACTCCACAGCTTTATCAAACTGTACCGCGCATGACAATAATTTATTTGAGCAATTATACTGCATTGTTTATCTTGTCATCATATTTTAGCTTGTAGTCTTCTGTTGTATGTTTTCGAAGGGGTTTTCCTGTTATCACTGTACTAAGTAAGTACTTGGATTGGTGCTTTATGTTTTTTTTTTCTCTTCTACTCTTACACACGCTGTCTACATCTCTTTTTATCCTCTGTCCTATCGCAGAGCTGAAGAGATTTCTTTAGAAATAAGCATCACCTTTGTACGTATTTTTCTGTTCCTTTCTTGTCTGTTTTTTTGTATGTACATAAATGGTTATATAATTTCTTAACCTACAAAGGTGGAAATTTTACTGAAAAGATAAATAGATAGATAAAGATAAATTTATTTGTTCAAACACTACTCTCCTCCAGGAGAGTCGTAGGGAAACTAGTACAGTTCGCAAAATAAGAGCACACAATACACGATCGTCATTCCTACCTCGCCGCCAAGGCCCCGCGCGAAATCCCCGACTAGTGAATAGTCCTCCCCGAGCCTTGACTGTAAGTGAAGCGCCAGCACGCGTTTTAGCTGAGCAGCATGTAATCCAAACTCCCACCGATAATACTCAAAACACTGATTTTATCCAGCCACCGTCGGTCCCTTGCCACCCGCCCTCCGACTCAGCTGCTCTAAGCCGAGGTTCGTACCCCACAGGGGGTGACCTTAGCGAGCAGCAGTCGTTTAGTTTATAGTTTTTACGCCCTGGCTGGAGGCATTAAGTTTCGTTAGGAGCTTAAGGCAGCCACAGAAAAGTCCGGTTAAAGAGTTGGAACCTTAGTGGTTACACTCTGAGATGCACTAGATTAAAAAAAAAAAAAAAATAATAATATCAGTTTCACACATAAAATTAGAGTTGGTGCAAAATATGGTCTATATAATTCAACATACAATCAGAGTCAGTACAAAAAGAAGTCAATATTAATTACAGAAAAAATATGTCAACAATGAGAATACTCTTTATTATGTACACCATAAAAATTACAGATATAAATGTAGAACTGTTACAATGGGCGGTCTTATCGCTAAAAGCGATCTTTTACAGACAACCTTTGGATGGATCAAAAGTAGAAGGAGAGACAATACCTACTGTAGTTGGTCAGTGGTGTACCATTTACATATGCAATAAATACATACATACATAAAGCATAGATACTTATCCTTATAAATATATATATACATACAATAATAAACATGATACAAGAGCAAGGAACTTTAAGTAATGATGATGTTTAAGGAGAGAGGAAGTTGTTTTAACTAGAATTTTAAAAGTGGACAAAGATTGAAAAGCAATGCTTGCCCTCACCGTAATTAGTCACGCGAAAAAGCATTCTATACTGAAAAGAGTGAGCTCACACATTATTAGCGTTTCCATGACAATCAAGTCAAGTTACTGCGTCATTGTGTGTCAGACGTGTCAAAAAGAAAAGAAAACGCGATTAGGATAGTCGCGTTTCCGTTTCCTTTGACGCGGTAGGTCGAATCATACGATTTAAATCTTTGCTGAAAGCTGCATATTTATAACACGAACAAAGACGAGCTACGAAAAAAACTTATACCGCTTTACTTATAATTATAACGGAATAAAGTTATACTAGGTATAAACGTCAAAAATGTATGGTTATATCGAATTTATTCTTATACCCAAAGTCTCAAATTCAGATAATTTATGTAAACAAAGGGGATAACATATCAAAAAAATATCTTCGTAATGGTAATTCACATAAAATGGCGAAAAAAGAGGTTACATTTTCTTTTAAGTACTGATTTTAAGAAATAATAATTAACAAATAATCATACCGTAATTATGTTTATTAATTTCCGATTTTAAACAAAGTTATTAAAAAAAGGAGATTTTCTGGTATAAAATATTTTATGATACTGGTAACAATGCAGGAGATCCAAACATTTTCAAATGTTTTACATCTTCAACAACACTAATATTAAAACTCTCATTCATAGATTCATATTGTAAGCAGCATATCTAGCCACATTTTGGATGAAAACGGCAGTAAACTGTTTCGAGTGGAAATCGATTTTGGGAGGCCTATGTCTATCGCTGGACTTAAAAGGGCTGATTATGACGATCATATGCCGTGTCTCCAACATACTACACAATACATTGTTTGGCAACGGTATTTTGTTTGCATAGTTCTTATAATTAATTCACTTTAATTTTAGCGATGACTATTTACAAAAAAAGAATATGTTAAAATGTTTTGCACCAATGTCCTGTTATTTTGACAGTGACATTTCTTTGTTTCCATAAATTATCTGAATTAGAGACTTTGGGTATAGTATAACTTTATTCCCGGTTTATAAGTAAGGCGGCTATTGTTTACAAACAATTATATCCATAAAAATAAAAGCACGGTTAACTTCATAAAGCGTTGGTTTCTTATTTATTTCCCAAAACGGACACTTCATATAAAGCGAAATGACCAATTAAAATATGGGTAGGTACTACATAATAAAGGAAATAAAGCCTCAATTCCGGGAATTCGGGATTTAAAATGTGGCAACATTTCATCATTGACAAAGGTCGCGGGCGGTTGTTCGCGTTAATTTATGTGTCGGTGTTGCCATAAATTGCAGTGTTTTGGTTTGCTTTAATTACCAGTCGTGTCGCCCCGAAATAACGGATCTTGGTACGATTGTAATTAATTGTCTAATTACTGGAGCGACGCCCTTCCCCCAATTTTTGTCATCAAGTTGAGACAAAAATTAGGGGAAGGGCGTCGCTCCAGTACTAACTTACAAAATAATAGTCAATTGTTTAGATTCTAAACAATTGAATATTATTTTGTAAGTTTTGGAAATTTTATTACGATTATGAATAGAATCGTATCTTATCTTAATTACTTTCCAATAAATGACTTAGCGCATCGGTCCCGGTTTCTTCTTTTTGGCAAAAAACATTTTGATATTTTATCATGTTTTTATTTATTGCTAGTATTCCTACTATTTCCTACAACTCACCTCGTTTATAAAAAGGAATGACAAAAAATTTCGCAACAAAATAACCGAACCATATTTTATTAAAGCTTTTAATTCCCACCAAAGTCCAAACCTTTTTAAAACGTCATGTCATCAAACGCACCACAGATTAAAAACTCCATCAGATTTTCATTGACACAAACAATCACTTCGAATTTCGAACATTCATCAAATCGCGCTCAATATTTCGGCATCAATTTATTAATCGAAATTCGAAATTTCGAACCAGCGATCAAACACTAATCTGTGAGTGCATCAGTTTCGAATAGATTGTGTAGGACTTTGAGGCTATTCCGAGCTCCATCGATCACGCACGAACGGTTCCGATTCCGCAGGAGTCCGCAGGTGATCCATTAGAACAGTCAATAAATTGAGGATATTAATAGTTCAGGAAATGGCAGGAAATTAAGGAGACGATGTTGCGATATAGCTTCGTAATTACTTGTATGAGTCTCAATAATTGAGTGTAGGAGGTGGGTAGGCTTTATTTAGACCAGTAATGGCGCTTAATGCCAAGCGTAAGTTCGTGTGATGGATAGTCGCCCTACAAGTATGCGCTGACGCATGACGTGAACCCTACAGCAAAAGGTTATTTAGTTTAGTTTGCGTGTTTACATAACTAAAAAAATGTCTGTCATGGTTTATACAGGAAAAGTTTGTAATCAGTGCGCAAATTTTGACAAATTAAACCTAAGAGGGTTGTCACCGGTCCACTAGCGCCACTCTAAAAACATATTATCTCGTGACTGAGAAGGAATTATGAAAAACGGCTCAATCAACTATATCGGTAAGTGTATCTAGAATTTTCTAATACCTTTTTTAAAGCTTCATATTGAGACACGAAGCAAAAAAATTTGACCTAAATAAAAACGGCCACATTCCTCTAAATCGTATTATGTTGCTTCGTGTCGGAACGGCGACAACGCTCTTAAACGTGTTTTATTATACACCTATTTCTTATTTTGATATGTCTTAGTACAAAAATCGCCAACCCGTCTGCCAAGCGTGGCGATTATGGCAAATCCCCCCCAATTGGGGGAGGCCTATGTCCAGCAGTGGACGTCTTTCGGCTGAAATGATGATGATGATGACAAAAAAATTTAGTTATCACTAACGAAAGATGTTTATTTTGAAACTGGTATATTGGATAGGGATACTCGTCGCGCAACGCGCCGGCGCACAGTGGGTCGAAACTATGATTTTAGTGACTTAGGGGCCAACTTTGTTTTTTACTTTTTTTTTTTTTTATTCTACTATGAGTTTGCTCTTGACTTTAGTCTAGGTCTGGATGACAGAGACAAAGTCTACGATGGAGTGAGCTTACCCAGAAGTAGCCTGTTCACTCTCACTTTGAATAGATTAGGGTTGTATGCGTTCGGAAACACTTCTTCTCCTTCTCTTCTTCTTCTTCTTCTTTTTTCTTTCTTTAAGCGGATGGATAGAGTTCATTAACCTCAATAATAATTGCTCTGATGTTTTTGTTTCCTAAACTTTATACTTTGAGTAGAAAAATGTGATTTGTTATTTTTTGTTTTTGTATCGAGCGGATCTTTGCAATGGATTAAAATTGAAAGACTATTAAAAACACATTATTTCAATATTGAGCATTGAGATAATGTGTTTTTAACTTTTATTCAATCCACATCAAGTTATATTATTATAATTTTATGGTATTCTTAGGTGGTAAACTTATAATTAGCTCATATGGACCCGGGCCGGGTGTCGGGCACAGCAAGATAAGTGAGATAGGAGAGAGGAAGCATTTGTTAATTATATAAAATTACTTAGCAAAACTACTATATTATATTAATATTTTCTGTGATAAGCCTTTTAGAGGTATGAGGAACAGGGTGTAAAGTTCAGTCATACTCTATAGTAAAGGGAGGATCCTCCGACCAGACGGGTGTTGTGTCTGGTGGGCAACTGCCCAACGGTTGATGTCGGGATGTTGTATATATGTTACTCGCGAGGTAAACTCTGATAGCGCGATGTAGGATTTGTGACGTCAGGTCTTTGATGCGTAGTTCGCATGTGGCGTTGTTGATACCGCCACAAGCTAATAGCTTTAACATAAAATATAAACAGGTATCTATTGACAAATGTAATAATAATTCAAATAAATTTTAAAGTCTCGAGTACTATTATGGCTTTATAAGTCTATCACTTAGATAATCGTTTATCGAGTATTAGCTTTTATTTAGCAAAAATTGTGTAATAATTATGTTAATTTTCTCTTCTTTTTTTATTGGTAGTACATTATAATCATTGTTTTTACAATGGGAACCGTAGCGGTTGCCATATGCCAAAGTAACGAAGATAAAGGATCTCAATAGGCTCTAAAAGCTGAATCCGATAGTGAAGGTTTTATACCAATCCGTTATTACGATTTATTCGAGCTAAAAAAGAAGGGACGAGCAGATTTCCCTTTATTAGTATTAGAAAACAATTTATTTTGATGGATACTCATGAAAGTGGATAGCATTGACCTTTAGAATATTATTTGCTTTCTAGCTATTGTAAAAGTTCCAGAGGCCTTACTCCCGAAAACGATTCGAGTTTGATTTTGATTCCGATTCGAACTCGCTTCTGGGGTCTTACTCCCGACAGCATCGAGTTCTGAATCAATCGAATTGGGTTCGAATTAAATGCCGATCCATACTCTTGAATCGAACACTAGCGCACGATCGTGCGGTGGTTCGAAGCGAAACTAACTTCGGTCCAGTTTAAAGTTTTAAATCGAGTTCGGATCAGAAACGAAATCGAATCGGAATCAAAATCAAACTCGAATCGTTTTCGGGAGTAAGGCCCCAGATTGTTTGGTCGAATTTGTTCATACAGAACATCTGTCAATCTATATACTAATAATACAGCTGAAGAGTTTCTTTTTTTGATTGTTTGAACGCGCTAATCTATGAAACTACCAGCCGGATTAAAAAAAAAATCGTGGTAGTCTTTGGGGGCTGATAGAAGTGAAAACTATAAATACATATTTATATACACAGTATACATATAGCTCATGGAAAGCGTTCGGTGACGATGACGCGAGTTCCATGATTTTTGCTCACCCAAAAAGTACACATACATACACGGTATACATATAGCTCATGGAAAGCGTTCGGTGACGATGACGCGAGTTCCATGATTTTTGCTCACCCAAAAAGTACACATACATACACGGTATACATATAGCTCATGGAAAGCGTTTGGTGACGATGACGCGAGTTCCATGATTTTTGTTCACCCAAAAAGTGCTCAACGCGCCTAAATAAATTTTCACTTCAATAATCATTTTGCATTTGTTAGCCCATTTCTGGAGGAAGGTTAAGGTTTATTTAACATCATGCTAGGACCGTTAGGAGCCGAGCAAATAGAAAAAAGGCAGAAAGAACGCTAAGGGAAAACGAAGTAATAGCGCAGGCAGGCGATGCGATGCGACGCGTGGGTCGGGGAAACAAGAAATTTCACGCTGACAAAGACGCGAGCAGAAGCTAGTTTTTTAGGGTTCCAAACTCAAAACTCAAACTCAAAGCATTTATTTCAATTAAACCATTTACAGGCACTTTTGAATTGTCAAAGAGACGGTCAGTTAGTCAGAAAGTTGAAGCTAGATGCTCATTCCAATACGTAGATCACTATGGAGAAGAACGGACAAGAAAATCCAAGGACACTCTTTTAAATCAAGATATTACATAATCCTGGGTACATTATTCTTGTTGCTTCTATATGTGATACAATGTAAAAACTAATAAAACAATTCAAAATATAAAATTACAAATTAAAAATATGCCCTGGTAGTCAAGAGATGACCAGTCCCAACTGACGGCGCCCGTTCACGAACATGACGCATGGATCAGCACCATCCAGCTCAACCATTTTGTAGGGAACCGACCTTCCGTACCCGAAGGGTAAAACGGGTCCCTATTACTAAGACTCCGCTGTCCGTCTGTCTGTCTGTCTGTCCGTCTGTCACCAGGCTGTATCTCATGAACCGTGATAGTTAGACAGTTGAACTTTTCACAGATGATGTATTTCTTTTGCCGCTATAACAACAAATACTAAAAAAAAACAATAAAATAAATATTTAAGGGGCAAATTATTTTTTTTGCTCGTTTTTATATATATAATGGTACGGAACCCTTCGCGCGCGAGTCCGACTCGCACTTGGCCGGTTTTTAATAAAGTCAAAGTCAACTCTTTATTTCAAATAGGCACATAAATGGGCAAGAAACTCCATACTTACTCTTTTAATAAGTAATGATTTAAACAAATGAAGCCGCAAGAAATATTTGTTTTAGACACAGCTGAATTTTACGCAGGTACTTTTCATATTCTAAGATAAAACCCCCACAATATCTAAAACGAAACCATCAGAACAAATTTTCCCTTTGAATTGATTTTGTAACTAAATTAAATATTTCGGATTACATCGAACATCGGCAACAAGAGAGTCACAATACAGATATGATTTCTCAGAAAAAAAAAACATGGAAATATGGGTAATTAAAAAAAATTGTTATGTCCCAAAAACTACATTTATAGAGTTGGGACACTCTCATTGTCGATGTGCGACATAGTAACGTTTCTTTTCACATAAAAGAGACATAGAACCAAACTTTCCCACAATGTCAACATTATTCATATCTCACATTGTAGGCCAAACTATTCAGAATACCAAAACTTGGCGACAGACGCAAGGTTCTCGTAAGACTTTGCAATTCCTAACCAGATGAACAAGCTGTGGAATTTATGTGGTAAAGGTTTTTTTAAGTTGGATAGACAATAGGGATGATGACTATAAAAATATTTTGTATGCGTCTTGTAGATTATTAAAAAATATTGGATACGTATTTTTTCTTTTTTTCGTAATCGCGAAATATTTTTCTATACTAAAGGGGCCGCGCCATGAAAAAGGTTGAAAAGCACTGCTCTAAATCAATAAAATTGGTACAATAAAAAAAAAAAATATATACTACTGTGCAGATCATTTTTTTTTTTATTCACATGTAAGCTCTTGACCTTCATCTCACCTATACTCCATTTATTATAACATTACACAAATAACTGTTCTCACCCGTTCGTTATTCCGATGTAAACGTTTAATAAACTCCGTTATTTCAAGATAAATACAAAGCACTGTAATCTATTTACCATTTACATTAAAAAAATAACTCTAAAGTGCAGTAATTTCAACAATATTACACAATGGTGCCGATTCCCTTGTTCACAAACTAAACTAAATTTAAGTTTATTGCATCTTTTTCTTTCTGTTTCATTAAGAAAAGGACAGAAGATACATTTTAGTTAAGTCCTGTCAAATTAATCAGCGCTTGACGTAAATTGACGTAATTTTAGTCGGCAAGTTTTTAATCGCGTCTAAACTTGTATGGAGTAGTGACAGGCGCTGATTAATTTGGCAGGACTAAACTAAAATTTATCTTCTGTCCTTTTCTTAATGAAATAGAAAGAAAAAGAACTTAAATTTAGTTTAGTTTGTGAATAAGGGAATCGGCACCAATAACTGTCGTTATTTAGCCGTTATTTGTCTAATGATATAGTAAATGGAGTATAATTGTAAGTGATGATGAGGCCGAAGGTGGAAGCGAACTTCACCCGGAATCCTCAACCACAGAGGAACTGGCTATCTTACCTCTTAACTGCCGAAATACAACAAAGCTGTTACCATTTTTGTTATAGCTACAGACTTAGATAAGAGGTGGTGGTAGCTAGCCCTCACATAATCAGCCTATGAATGTTCGCACTGCTGGGATACAGGCCTACTCTCTGTGAGAGGGAGTGGGCCGTTATGAACCTCGCGGGAGCAGTGCGGGTTGGTAGATGTCACATGTCTTCGAATTTTTGCTTCTATCTAGCACATGCCACCAAACCGAACAGTAACTTTTGCCGGCCCTAGGAATCGAATCCGGGACCTCTGGGTCTGAGACAGGTGGTCTTACCTAGGGCTTTCATCCCGGGAATCTCGGGCTCGAAAATTTCGAGAGTCTCGACGTTTTTTTGGTATTTTCGAGACTCGAGACTGATATTTTCGGTCTCGGGAATAACTAGACTTTTGACTTTTCTTTTTTTTGTTACAATTACTTAATATCTATCCCCCACTACTAGCGTAGAAGCAGAGAGAGCTATTTCTAACGCGGGTTACTTTTGTAATAAATTCAGGTCCTCTCTGATAGAAACTACATTAAACACCGTTTTTTCCTTCCACTATAAAAATGAAAAACTCTCATTAATAAGTGACAGTTATAGTCACATACCTATTATAAAGGTAAATTAATATAAGTGTTTGATACTTACTATGAGTGTTTGATAAAATAAATCGTCCCTTTATTGGTAAAACCGATTATCTACACTTTTTTTCAAAAATGAGTTATTGACACCAAGCTACTCAACTTTTTGAGCTCTATCTACAGGTAAAACCGATTTTTCGATACGATGCATAGTTTCCGAGATAGATACGCAAAAAAACAATTATAATACAAGTTTTTAGGTAACATCTGCATTCAATAACAGCTAAAGTCTTAAACTTGTAGGATTTTTTTGAAGCCTTGCAATCAAAAACACATTCAGTTTCATATCTTATTTTAGTTGCAATTTGCTTACACTCTGAACATACTGTAGCATTGTACTAATACAAATTAAAATACTTTAGATGGTTCTGGTTTTGCTGATTTATTGGAAAGTACTTGAATCTTACACATTAAAAAGAAAGTAAGTAGTTCTACTTGCTTTTAACAGAACATAATCCTTCGCACTTGTGCAGATTTTAATTCAATTAAAAGAGATTAAGCAGCTTTATTTGTTTTTCCACAACATCAGAGATCGTATCGTTTAGATTTAAATACAAGTTTTTTTTATTATCTAGGGCATCTCTTCTGTCTGCTACTTTCGATTTGCAGGCTATTCTACAATTGCCATGCACTGATGTTGGTCTCCTTTACTATACAAGAAAATTAACTTTATACAATTTAACGCTTTACGAAAGTGCGCCTCCTAACGAAGCTTATTGTTTTGTATGGTCCGAGATAAATGGTAAAAAGGGATGTTCAGAAATCGGAACTATTTTGTGTCACTATTTAATGAAATGTGTACCAGAGGAAGTCACGGAAGTCAGTTTGTTCTCTGACACATGTGGAGGACAAAATAGGAATCAATTCGTGGCTGCTATCCTATTGTGGGTAATTCAAAACAGCAACCATTTACAAATCATAGAACACAAGTTCTTAGAGTCAGGTCACAGTTACATGGAAGCTGACTCAATGCACAGTGCGATTGAGTCTGCCAAGAAAAATGTTGATCTTTTTCGTATGACTGACTGGATTAACATTTTCAAACGTGCTAGATCAAAAAAAAAATACAGGAAAAACACAAAGACTATAACAAAAAATTGTTATCAAGTCAAGGAATTTAAATACAATGAGTTTAAAGACTTGAAAAAATTGGCCAATACAATAATTTTGAATAGAACCAAAAACACAGATGGACAGCAAGTGAAATGGTTGAAAATAAAACGGATGAAGTACATAAAAGGAGACAAAAAATATACTATAACTATGGCATGTCAAATTCATTTATGGCAATTGATGTAACTGCTTCAGACACACAAAATAAGATTACTATAAATTCAGCATCGACATCTTCAGCACATGGACACCACAGCTATGCAACAAGAAACAAAGCAAAGCGATTGCCAGCGGAACAGGTAATTGAACTACCAACTACCTCGGAACTCCAGTTCCCACCGCTAGAACAATTGTATGATGGACCTCTTCCAATAACGGAAGCTAAGAAAAAAGATCTCATTAATCTATGTGAGAAGGGGGTTATACCCGAAGAGTACCATGGATGGTACAGAAGTTTTCTTGTAGATAGGGATCGCATTGAACGCGTCCCTGATGTGGCCGCCTCTGAAGAGTCACAATCTGAATCATCTGTGGACTCATCAGCTGATGAATGAAAGATACATTATTTTAGTTTTTCTAAGTATACTAAACAATTTGTGAAAACATGAATTAATTTCATGGTTTCACAAATTGTTTTGTATAAGTACTTAGATAGAAAATCTAAATTAATTCATTTTTTCACAAATTGTTTTGTATACTTAGATAAAAATAAAAAGTTACTAATAAAGTTGATTATTTCCTAATACATACGAGTATATCATTCTTATTATTTTCCTACTTTATTCAGTTTTTACTTTCATGTAAGTAGGTAATGATTTTTTGGTATTTTTGTAATTATAAAAATAAACCAGGCTTGCTGTAGTTCGTTGTATGAACATTTTGCAGATAGTCTACCACAATTCTTAATTTTACTCAAGCAAAACCAATTATCATTTTTTAAATTTCAATTTGTAGAATGTTTCAGAGTGTTATTTTTACAGTTGTTTTTGGTACCTTAATACTTTCTTCGAAAGGTTACGGTGAAGCTATAAGATAAGCTCAAAGTCATTTAATTAATGATATATAATGCTTATGTCGTTATTCAGGAAAAACCAACTAAATGACCTCCCTGGAGATAGTTTTTGGCATTTTTTCAAGCATTATCAATGAAGTACTTCTATTTTTATGATTTACAAACATACTTTATTAATTTTTTCATTATAATTATATGATTGCAGGTAAGATATATGTAATTTATTTACATAATTATTCTGTCAAACTTTTAAATCATGATTGCCACAAGTTTAGTTTTCGGTAGATAATCGGTTTTACCAATAAAGGGACGAAATTATTAATGCGGTAGACCCATAAAGGCTGCCGTTTGTTGTTTTAATGAGGAGTATTTTTTATAAATGTTATTTCAAACAGTTTATTGTTTCCTTGTATTTCGGTACATAACCACCTTGCATCTGAGATTTTGTTCCAATACAACTAGGGGGACAAAATCTTTTATGTAACAATATATAACAATAAAATAATTTTTGAGTTTATAATTTGAATTTGAAACTATGTTTAATAAAGTACTTGATTGAAATATCTTGTTTTGACTGCCTTATGCCAAGCACCCAGCATTTGTGGTCGAAAAATAATTCGTTCGTGTGCCTACAACCCGTATTCGAGCAGTCGCTATAGATGACTTCTGTTCATGCCCAGGACCCGACTAGCGACACCAAATCTAAGTATGTTTGCCAAACAAATTATGGCTTACAAGAAAAAACTATTTTTGAACTGGGCAGCAAATGCGTTGTATGAAACCTACTTTAGAAACAGTCTCGGAAGTATCGTATTTCCCGGGAACTTGAAGACTGCATCGAGACTCGATTTTTTGTTGTTTCACTTCTAGAACTCAAAACTATTGAGTTCTGTCAATGCTAAGGATGACAAGGCCTTTATCTTTCGTTTACCTACCACCGATACAGTTTTCAGAGCAAGTTTTGCTGGCAGCCAGCCAGATCGCAGCCCACAATAATTATACTTGTTCGAAACCAGCGGCTGTACATTATCGGGATTTGCACTGAAATCCCAATAGTTTGCAACGCTGTGTTGCCCGAAGTTCAGGACGTATAACTAAACATTTGTAAATATTGAGTATGGTTTTCGTCGAAAGCGTGTAGATCAAACGGTGAAGCGGGAAACCCGAATTAAATGGTATAAAATGAAATGGATTGAAAGCAACGTATTTCAATTTTCTAAATTGACTTTCGTGTGTGTTTGTACTCAGAAAATGGTGGATATTTGTCCATCAAGTTCAGTGCTGCCAGCTAAGTGAAGTTATCGTTAGGTACTTGTGTACTCAGTCAACGCTCCAATGCATTTGTCAAATGAAGCTTTCCATTCACTATTTGGTTTCGTATCAAAAAGTTTCTTTTCGTATTTAAAATTTTTGTTTTACATCCAAAAATGGCGTGACGTTGGTACACACGGCTACATATCAAGCTATACTTTTCCAGTATAAGCTGATCTCTCATTATACGGAAATTCTATACAATGCGAGACCAGCGTAAACTAGTTTTGTATAGCTTGATATGTAGCCGTGTGTACATTCGTTTAAAAGAGTAACTATACCCAAAGTCTCTAATTCAGATAATTTATGTAATGTCAAGAAATGTCACTGTCAGAATGACAGGACAGTGGTGCAAAACATTTTATCATTATTATTTTTTGTAAATAATCATCTATGAAATTAAAGTAAATCAATTATAAGAACTATGCAAACAAAATACCGTTGCCAAACAATGTTTTATGTAGTGTGTCGGAGACACGGCCTATGATCGTCATAATCAACCCATTTAAGTCCACTGCTAGACGTAGGCAATATGAAACTATGAATGAGAGTCGTAATATTAGTGTTGTTAAAGATGTAAAAAATGTGAAAATGTTTGGATCTCCTGCATTGTTACCAGGATCATAAAATATTTGATACTAGAAAATCTCCTTTTTTTAATAACTTTGTTTACAACCGAAAATGTATAAAAATAATTACGGTATGATTATTTTTTAATTATTATTTCTTAAATTCAGTACTAAAAAGAAAATGGAACCTTTTTTTCGCCATTTTATGTTAATTACCATTACGAAGATATTTTTTTTATATGTTATCCCCTTTGTTTACATAGATTATCTGAATTTGAGACTTTGGGTATATGGAGTTTCTTGCCCGTTCTTCTCCATGTGAAACTAAACTTTTTGGAAGGGGCGCCCAAGCCAATTCTATTTTCTTGTTAATTTTGACGTTCAAAAAAGCCTTCTTGAAATAAATGATTTGACTTATACGGTTCCTCATCAAAAATTTTCACTGGCTTTTTTTTTATCACTACGGAGAAGCGCTTGGGCTTCATCTCCCCTGATGGTAAGGCCAAAGGTGGAAGCGAACTTCACCCGGAATCCTCAACCACAGAGGAACTGGCTATTTTACCTCTAACTGCCGAAACACAACAAATGCTGTTAACATTGTTGTTATGGCGACAAACTTAGATAAAATGGTAGATAGCCAGGCGGACCTAGAAGAAACCCTACCACCAACCAAACCGAGGAGATATTTTTTCTCCGCTGGGTATAGAACCCGGGACCTCTGGGTCTGAGACAGGTGGTCTTAACACTAGACCACAGTGGCGGTTAAATAACGACGTTTTTTAATAAAAGCTCTCGGTAGAGTTAAAAAATCATTCGGCACATCTTTTTGTTACTATCTATACAGCGTGTTACGGAAAGGGTATATCCATACAAACGGGGTGAAGGGTGTATCTGGTTCAGAATCTCTCTACAAAATTTCAGCTCAAAAGCACTAACTAGAAAATGCTTAATATTTTTTTTATTCGATAGTTTATTAAATTTAAATCATAACAAACGTGTTACCGCCGTTCCTTTGTGTGTAGTTTATTGACACCGATCAGCTGACTTGGTCTAGTGATGTGTAGAATTCAATTGGAAACATTTGGTTTTTAGTTAAATGTTTCTAAACTTTTTATTTATGTAGGTACTCGTATAGGTATTAAAAAATATTGCCCTGTAGTTTGTTATCACCAAAAGAATCCGTGCCTTTGATATGTATACCGGATGACATTTATTACCGTCTCGTAAAAATTTGGGTATACTAGGTGAACGGAGTAGAAGCCTATGGCATAGTTTTTATTATTTTTTCTTTAACCTAGAAAGAAATTGATCTATGGATAAATACCACACATTTGAAGTAAACTTATCATACTATAACAATAAACACAGAAATTTAACAAAAAACATAATTCAATAAATAAATACGATAAATAATATTTAAATTTAAATCATACGCACCCAAATTTCAATATTTTTATCTTTTATTTTAGTTTTATTTCTGAAAAAAAAAAAATATTGCTATGCCATAGGCTTCTACTCCGTTCACCTAGTATACCCAATTTTTTTCGAGACGGTAAAAAAAGTCATCCGGTATACCCTTTCCGTAACACGCTGTATAAACGAGCCGTAGTTTGAAACACACCGTAAAATACATAAGTCGTTAAGAACCTGACCACATTTTGGTATGGATCCTAAGATCTTGTTCAAAACAACCGCAGAACACAAATCACAGTGTTATTTATGAGTTTATGACTTGTCTGGCTACACACATTCGGTTATAAAGCTTATTTTATTAATCGTCAAAAGATTTGATTCGGAAATTTTACTTTTATTGTTAATCTTTGCTTTATTGGTACCGATACTTCCGATAAATTAAAGTTAAGAAAAAAAAAAAGGAATTTCCTTTTTTTTTTTTCTTAACTTTAATTTCGGAAGTCGAAGTCTTTAGATCTATATTTTAGTTTTTTTTTTCCCACCGACTTCCGTAATTATCTTTCACTTTGTAGTTTTTTTTTGGAAGTCGGTAGTTTTTTTTTTTGTACTTAAATTGTTTTAAATTTTTCACTTGTTAGTTATTGTACCTACCCCACACCAATTCGTCTTCCACTAGACCACCGCGGTCGCTTCTTCTACCAATTGAAAGAAGAATTTTTTAAATAGGTACACATTTGAAGGAGAAATCGTTGTAATTCCTATAAAAATAGAAGATTCCCTCGATTTCCATGGGATCCCGTCATCAGATTCCGGCTTGGTGACGATGGGAACACCTTGAAAGTATACCCTTTCAAACAAAAAAAGAATTTTCAAAATCGGTTCACAATTGACGGAGAAATCGGTGGATATACATTAAAAAAAAAACATATACAGTCGAACATAGAACCTCCTCCTTTTTCGAAGTCGGTTACTAAAAATAACCTCAATTGTCAAATACGCTCATACGTTTTCTGATTCATTTGTTTACATTTTCATCAGACTCTTCCGGAATAAGGTATAAACATCACTTACTCCCAATATCTGACAGCCATAGCTGTCATGTCAGTTATTATGATTGGCTAACCAAAAACATCACAATCCAATCAGACTAGACATGCGATTTGACACGAGTTTAATTGAATATATGCTTTCTCAAAAGCCAGTCTGTGGAGTTAGCTAAACCGAGGCCCGTAACCACACGGCGTTTGCCAATTCAGCTGTCCTAAGTTACATCACAGAATGCGGCATACTGGCAAGTACCCCGAATATAATTCACGATCGATGTAAAACCATTAGTCAGTCATTGCAATATAACTCTTATCTCGGTATTGTAAGGTATAAATTGGAATTATAGCCAAGAGTTTTATCAAACTCACGGTAATTATTCTGCAGCTTCATAGTTCGTTTAAAAAATTACTTATCGAGCAAGAGTTCTATGACGAATTTGTAAGAATGAAGTTTTGACATGATCGTGATGACTAATCCAATTTATTTTAAGTTTGATTATTATCTTGATGTAAATTATGTTTAAACTATGACTTTGTTTATTTAGGTACCAGCTGATCCGACAGACTTCGTTCTGTCAAAAGCTATAGTATAAACTCCACTACTCTACCCTACCCTATCCTACCTACCTACCTACCTACCCACCTACCTACCTACCTACCTACCTACCCACCTACCTACCTACCTACCTACCCTACCCTACCCTACCTACCTACCTACCTTACCCTACCCTATCCTACCTACCTGCCCACTTACCTACCTACCCTACCCTACCCTACCTACCTACCCTACCCTACCTACCTACCTACCTACCTTACTAGGGTAGGTAGGCCCTACCCTACCTACCTACCCAACCCTACTCTACACTACCCTACCTACCTACCTACTTACCTACCTACCTACATATCTACCTACCTACCCTACCCTACCCTACCTACCTACCTAAAACTTGAAAAAAAAAAAAAAAAAAAGATATTAGCCGATTCTCAGACCTACTGAATATGCATATAAAATTTCATAAAAATCGGTCAAATTGTTTCGCAGGATTATGGTAACTAACATTGTGACACGAGAATTTTATATATAAGATATAAGGTTTAGTTAATTGATATTAAAGTCGTCAGCAGAACAGTTGCAAGACGACATGGTGACTATGATGGAGGAAGCATATAATATGAAAGGGATGAATATAACTGTGAATAAGACGAAGGTCATGGTGTTTGAAGAAGAGGATGTATCGGTGTGTGATGTGAAAATAAATGATAAGAGTGTGGAGCAAGTGAGTTTGTATATTTGGGACTCAGTTTACAAGGGATGGAAAGATTGATGAAGATGTGGAAAAGAGAGAAAATGCGGGGAATAAAGTGAATTGTGCTATACATGCGATTGTGACCAACCAGTCGATGCCCAAAAAGGCTTGACTGGCTGTTTGCAATGGTGTGCTGGTGCCTACGCTTATGTATGGATGTGAATGTTGGGTGTGCATGGCAAAAGAAACATGAAACTAGAATAAATGCTGTGGAAATGCGTTCCTTGCGAAGCATGTGTGGCGTGACTGTAAATGATAAGTTGAAAAATGATGTGACTAGGCAACGGTGTGGTTCAAAAGAAGATGTAGTGACAAAAATTGAAAAGAGTAAGCTTAGATAGTTTGGTCATGTTGAGAATTTATGGAAAGCGACTTACAAAAGGTATTTACAAGGCCGATGTGAGTGGAAACGTCGGGAGAACGCCCTAGGAGAATACAATAGTGACGTCATTGGTGATGTTCTTCAGGAAGGTCAGGTGCGTAGCACTCGCAACCGGCGTGCGTGTATGACCAGATGTATGAATGTAAACGAAGCAAAAGGAGTATTTAAAGAGCGTAGTTGGTGGCGTTCTATAGTTTCTGCCTACCCCATGGGAAGTTTATGTATGTATGTTGATATTATATTTATTTTGTTATTCTTTTATTTTTTTGTACTTGTAAGAATCCCTTGCCAATAACTACTATGAATATGACTACTGTGAGCGCTTTGCAAGTTCGGCTGCATCAAAGCGTCCGTCCAAAACTCCGTGTCCGGTCATTTTCCGGCTCCGCCAATGGTAACACTTCCGATTGCTAGGAGTCCGACGGGCGTCAAGGATGGCGAGTGCGACCTTCCATAATAGACATGAGGAAATGAATGCAAACGGTCCTGAAAGTGGGCTCGCGGGTGAGGCGATATTTTGGCCAAAAATAACGTAAGCATGTCCCGTTTGTTACATTTGCGTTAGTAAAGTAGCGAATTTAGTTCAAGTAGCAAGCTATGTGACCAATTTCAGTTCAAAAGTGACACTTTTTCATTTTGGAGTGTCACGTCAAGTGACTTTATTTATTTATTAATTAAATCTTTTTATGCACAAGTAAAAAAATACTGTACAAAGGAGGACTTAATACCTCAGGTATTTTCTACCAGTCAAACTTAGGGTGATGCAAGACAAAACATGGCAGGTGCAACATAAGACGCGAGATAACACAAAAAAAAAATACAATCATACATAAAAACAAAATAAACAGTGTCAGGAGAAATAACGATTGGTAGAGGAGAAAACGAATCAGCGCTGGGATGATTCTGCCAACTTCTTATGTATATATAACTAGCTTCTGCCCGCGACTTCGTCCGCGTGAAATTTCGGCCCACCCATCGCGTCGCATTCGCATCCCGTCGCTCGCCCGCGCTAAAACTTCGTTATCGCTTAGCGTTCTTTCTGACTTCCGTTCTTTTCGCTTGGCTTCTAAGGATCGTAGCGTAGATATATAGCCTATAGCCTTCCTCGATAAATGGGCTATCCAACACTAAAATATTTTTTCAATTCGAACCAGTATCTAGTTCCGTTCAACCAAACAAACAAACTCTTCTTTATACTGTACTGTATAGCTTTATAATATAGCTGACCCGCGCAACTTCGTCTGCGTCACCTAAGAGAGAAAGTTGTTTAAATAATGAATTTTCCACTTATTTTGTTGCGGAGTTATTTTAAAATTATGATACCTATGTTGATTGAAATCAAGTGATGTCAAGGACAATTTTGTTTACATTTAAATACTTGTGATTAATAACATATTTATTTGGATAAGGATTAATATTATGTTGATAAAACTCCTTCGCAAATAATGAATTAATTTCGAAAAAAATTGATTACTATAAAAAAAGGTTATAGTGAGTCAATCTTAAAAGATTGACATATGCTGTCGCGGACTTTTTTTTTAGAACTTTTAAAGAGGAATAATTCCATAATACATGATATTTGCGTAACTTAAACCGTTTATGCAGCGCACGCAACGGAAGCTCCCAAAAAGGAATATTTTTTCCCGTTTTTGCAACATTTTTCATTTATGCTCCGCTCCTATTGGTCGTAGCGTGATGTTATATAGCCTATAATATTCCTCAATAAATGTACTATCCAACACAAAAATAATTTTTCAATTCCAACCAGCAGTTCCTGAGATTAGCGCGTTCAAACAAACAAACAAACGCTTCAGATTTATATATTAGTATATAGATATAGATTAGTATAGATTATGTTCACGTGCCTTCACTTTTAACACAAATCAGCGTTAACGGACAAGTTGATAATAAAGAAGGTTGTAGTTGAAAAACATGTTCTTCCATACGGAATGTATGAGAGAACATGTGAGCTAGCAGGGGTATATAATTTTTGTTAGAATCAAGCGTCCCCCACACTTGACTCTAACAAAAATTAACACTTCAAAGCTTAATATTACGCAAACGGATCCCTGATCGAGAAATGGTTTTCACAAACCCGCAATATTTTTAACCGGCCTATGCAGCGATACCCCACACTATGTTATAGACGAGAAAAAAAAATGATCATACCCCAGTTTAAGTGTAGTCCCCGAGGTACCCTAAAAAGATATATTATATTTTTTTAGGTTACCTTCCCTACATAATTACTAATTTAATAAAATTACTAATATATTATACTTCAAGATTTTATTTTACCACTTTGTCGGCGTGATTAATATATAATTTTTTATTTTACTATGTGTTTCCTCTTGACTTTGGTCTAGGTCTAGGTGACAGAGACAAAGTCTACGATGGAGTGAGCTTACCCAGAAGCCTGTTCACTCTCACTTTGAATAGATTAGGGTTGTTTGCGTTTGGAAACACAGATGCAGACAGAGAGTTCCACTCCTTTGCTGTGCGCATTATAAAAAACGTTTGAAAACGCTTAGTGCGAGTTGGTGGAATATCAACTAGGTACGGGTGGTAACTTGCCGTGCGTCTAGATGTCCGATGGTACAAGGGGGCGTAATACGTATACTCATGCGAAATGACAGCTTTCTAGTAATAAGGGTCTGTGAGCTAAGCCGCGGACAGACAGGCAGACAGACGGACATGGCGAAACTATAAGGATTCCTTGTTGACTACGGATCTCTAAAAAAGACTATCGATACAAAAGTTCATTCCATATTAGCCAACATCTCATCTTTTCATCATTTCATCTCATTTCATCTTATCTTTCATGTTATCACTATTTATCACAGTCTAAAATTTGTAAAAAAACATTAACGACTGACCAGGAATAACAAATTGTTTTGCTTTAACAATCATTCTTAAATCTCCAAAAAAAAAAAAAACAATAATATTCTATGACTTACATTCCGGTCTCCAAAATAGGTTTTCCAACAAAATAGACGCCATATTTTATCGTACGACAGAAACCAACAAATTACGCTTACTCAGCAAATATTTATTTGAGAGATAAGACTTGGCTAACTACACAAAAAATATGTAATTTAATTCGTATATTCTCTATTGGCGATGTGCCAAATCTCTGCTTTCATAGCGGAATTAGTTTAAGCTTCAAATGCAGGAACATTGGTCGGTGGCCTGTTATGTCTTCTAATCTGGGTATTACAATGTAATTGTGTTCGATTCCAGTTGTTAGTCAATTGTGGGTGGATTAAGGCTTTGTGGGGGAGTAGATATTTGTAACATAACATAAGATCACGCCTGTATTCTCCGAGGCTTATTCCACTAATCCCCCCTGAGAGAATCCCCCTCAGTGGAAAAAACTGAACCCTAATGTAAAAAAATCACTTTCATCTTGGAATAAGTTATTTTTTGGTTTTTCAATTCTAGTTTTCCCCCCTTAGCGAGATTATCAAGGGTGAATTCTAGACTGTTTTCAGATTCAATTTTTCCTCCTAAGGGGGATTTTCAGGGGGGATTTGTGGAATAAGCCTTCTCCGAAGGGCACCCACATTTCGCCAGTTATGTTTAAGTCCCATGTAATATGGGGGAAACGCAATGCATTAAAAGCCGCAAGAGCAGTAAGACCGATGCTTTCGAGATGTGGTCTTGGCAGAGGCTACTTCGTATACCATGGACTGCCATGAGAACGAATGAATCCATACTGGAGGAACTCAACATCACCAAGCGGCTATCTGGTACATGCCAGGAGCTCAGACCGAATAAAAAACCAAGACAGATCGCTGTCAACAGTGATGTGAGGCCGGTTTTGTAAACTTGTGTGCACTTAGTGAGGTGTAGTTTGATTGTAAATCGGTGCGTGTGAGCGTGTACGCACAGCGCGGAGGTGTAGTTTTGGCATGCTTCACTGTATTGTTCGCAGCGCTCTGTCTTGGTTTTTTATTTGGTCTGAAGTCAGGATATATGCGTTTACCTAAGCATGGTCTATAAATGCTTATAATCCTGGGGCGGGTGGAAGGAAATCGCGCTCAAGGTAGAGCATTGGCAAGATGGTCAGACGCGATCAAGAAGGTTGTTAGAGGTAGCAATTACCGAGCGGTCCACACTGCAGAAGACTGCATAACTTGGAGACGCGTCGTATGTGGTCGCGATCCCCAGTATTGAGGGAACGACGAAGAAACATAGGGGGCGAGCCTAATGCCATCAACCGGGCACAAATCCAGACACTGGGCTGCTACTGAGAAATTCCAGATGGAAAAACCCAATAACACCTTGCCCGACCCGGAAATCAATGTCAATGTGTATTAAACCTAATGTGTCTACTAGGTGTATTAAACTATTAGAAGCAAAAGACCCAACGGGGGTATTAATCGCATGGTATTCAAGCCATTATAATTGTGTATTTGATAAGGTCCTGTAGACCGATATTAATGTGTACCTTCTACTATTTAAACCCAGGATTTTATGCTCAGTAGTAGCGCTTGCGACTATAGAGGTATGAGGAACAGGGTGTAAACTTCACCCATACGCTACTGAAAAGGGAGGATTAAGTATATATTATGTAAAAAATTTAGGAAAATCATCTAATTTTACAATGTTTGTAAATATGTGAGCACCATGTATCTATCACGAAATTAATTTGTATGTCATTACTACACTTTTCATTCTTTTTTTCCCTTTTGTCATACATCGTCTGCACATATAATTAATAATGAATGTATACAAAATATTGTTAACATTTTAAAAGAGTTATTATGGAGTTTCTTGTACATTCTTCTCCATATATAACTCGCTGTTGCCTACCGCTCAAGTAACTTGCAAAAAACCTTAGCAGATGTGGAGTGAAGCCAACGAAATATGTGGCAAAATGTGTGACACAGGTATGTTCTGTAAGTACTGCTGGGTTTGTGGACACGTTATTAGGCAAGTGGGAGTTTCATGTAAATAAAAGTGCTCTGCCTTCGATATGTTACGTACCGAGTAGGAAAGTTGTTTAAATAAGTTTTTTTTGTGACGCAATACGGTCGTGTCACAAGTCTAGGCATTATGAACGAGAAAACACAAGTCTTGGATTCTAAAAATAGCAAGTGTTTATCCACTGTACCTCAGAGGTATACAACATTGTGTGATGAAACGAAAATTTTACAGGAGAGGCAAAAATGCGCGGAGTGAAACTTCGAATGCTATTGTTTTTTTTTTGTTTTGCAAAACTAATACTGTTGAGTTCAACAGTATTTTTTATTATTATTAGATGAATCTTATCGTCATTTGAGGTCCTATACCCATTAGACCTTAGACGTAAGTGGATTTAATGTCATATACGATTGGATATTTATTTTCATAGATGTCATAGGACTTAATATCGTATACCAGTATGAAGAACTGGTTCTTGCGATTTTAATGGTGCAAGAAACTAATTTTCGAAAAAAGTGGAGTCTATTGTATACCTCTGAGGCAATGTGTCCGATAAAAACAAGGTCTAAGCCAGTATAAACATAGGTAACACTATGCACTATGAAAACCACTACGAAACATATATAGGAAAACTTGTTGTGAAATGTTTTTGAAGCTTTTATTATTCTGAAAACATCGTCAATTTTTGTGCTGGGAAAAAACGCTAACAGCCACAAAAAACCTACGTATACCAATTTATGTAAAACAATACACCAGAGATTAGCCCGACTGCAACGCTCGCTTGCCAACGATGACGTCACAACTGCATTCACCGCGATCCCAAACGATCCCGCACGATTCGCGACGGAGCACCGCGATTCGCTGCGGACGCTTGCAGTGTTAAAATAACTACACCGCTTTGAGTATGGGACCCATTCACATTGTTTTGTGTGTTTTGCGTCCGTGTTCATTTAAGTTTATTATTAAGTGCTTTTGTCTATGAGCTGGCAAAACGAGGCGTCGCGTTGTGACGTTGTCGAGGTAATTACGTTGCAGTTAAAATTTAGTAGATTTTAACTAGACTACATGCACAGAAATCTCAATGTGAATAATTAATCATTGGGAGTAGTTAGTAGTGGAATAGTAAAAGGTTTATTATTAAACAGATAGGTTGTAGATACAAATACATTTCACCCATAGTGACTACATATCATAGATAAGTAAACATTAGGTAGGTACTATAATTATTATTATGTTAAGTAGGTATTTTAGGGGTTACAAATTACAAATCATTATTAGAAATTACTATTAGATAAGTACATTTAATAAATTAAATACAGAAATATTCGTACTGAAAAAGCTCCAGACCTGATCCAACCTGTCCCATTTTCCTGTCCTCCCCCCAGCGACGACTTAGTCCGAGGTCCGTACCCCACAGGGGGTGCCTTAGCGTGCAGTCGCTTAGTAATTAAGAATTTCGCACCTGTCTGGAGGCTTTCAGTTCGCTTAAGGCAGTCACAGGATTGACTGGTTAAGACTACGTCGAGCGCACAGTGGCGCCCTCATCGTTATTTCGGTGATTTCTTTTATTTCAGAATGAAAATGCAGAAAATAAGCTCGTCAAGTTGTACTTCACAAGACTACACGTTATTATTACTACAAACAGTATTTTTAAATTGTTATGTTTTATTGTAATCATTAAAACGGAAAATAGTGGCCACTAAGCTCCGTTTTAATGATTACAATAAAAAATAGCAATTTAAAACTACTGTTTGTAGTAATAATAACGTATAGTCTTGTGAAGCACAACTTGACGAGCTTATTTTCTGCATTTTCATTCTAAAATAAAATAAATCACCGAAATAACGATGAGGGCGCCACTGTGCGCTCGATAGCCTCTTAATGAACACTTAAAAAACAAGTAGGTACCTATTATCATAATAATCTTCATTTGTTTGTGAGATAAATCAACTAATTTTAATAATAATTTGTAATCATAAGAAAGTAAAAAGTAAATTATTCTGGATTGTAGTTTTTCGCTACCTGTTGCCAGCGTAAACATTAATCTCCAAAATTTTTAGTTAAGAAGACAGTAAAAATAAATAAATAAATAAAAAAATATCCGCTGTAAAAAATCAGTAAAAAGACAGTAAAAAATCAATTGATATAATATCGCTATATCCGCTGATATATATCGGCGCACCCTGATATTTATTAACGGTGATACAAAGCGTAAATAAAAATGTTCCCACTGCTTGAATAATAAACTATACTCTCGAGATATAAACTTTCAGTATTTTCAATTAATTAGGTACACATCTCTATCTCAATTTTCAACCAACCTCTGATTTGCAAACCTCCTTCGTAATCCCAGACAAAGTTCTATTACCAAAACCAATTCGATAATTATAATTGATTCAGCAATTCGAACCAGAGTGCTGTTAGTATGAATAGTATAATCAAACCGGGGCTGATTCCTAACAGTTTGAAACCAGTGTTGATAGCCGACTTCGAAACTACTGCAGAACTATAATATTGTGGGTAGTAAAATACGGGCCGATTTAATTTATGTTGCCTCAATTATTTGTTGGTAGATTTTAGAGCAATTTGGTTAATACTGTCGATGGTTGTCAGGTATCTGTTTTGAGGTTAGGTTTGTCTCAATAGTCTAAACTAAATGATATGCTAACATGGCAATGCTTTGTGTTTATACTACGAACGACTTAGCGAATAATTTTTTTTTCCAGTGCGGGGACACTTATTTTTAAATGTCGCAGCATCATGTTGAGAAATGAGCGTTTTGGCTTCGTACAGGACCTGTTTCTTTATTTTATTTTAATATATTATTTTAGGTTTTATACTTTTACCATTGTCTGTTTAGTTAAGTTTGCGATTTCTATCTTCTCCAACATGAGAGATATGTTCCTGCCAAAATCTGAACGACATCATCTAGTTATAACCTCATTGATCTTGTTGACATAATATTATTAATTAAAGAATTCGGTTCTGTGAAACGGTGAAACTTATTACAAGTCAAACAATGTAGGTAACAGTGGCGAGGCTTGAAATTTCGTAGGAGGGAAGCCGAAGAGGAAATTGTTCACTTCTATAAATATTCATTGAATGCATATACACACATGAAAACGACGAATTACAACCCAGAACCCTATAGAAGTTTCTAGAAGTCTGCGTAGACGAGGCGCGCACATGACAGGCGCGCCCTCTATAGTTTTCCATTCACCTTATTTTCTTGACAAGAAGAATGTCACCTTTATTATTTTTACGAATTCTTATAATGTTAAATTAATTAAATTATATTCTTTTTATTGGGGAAACATTCGTACTTTTTATTTCCATCCTTTTGCATTCATACAATTACGTTAATATTAACTTATCTACGCAGAAATGAAAAACATTCCTTTACTTAACTGAATTTAACACCATCTGTTGTCAATTCAAATCTATATTATTTGGTAATCTTAGACATTATTAAATGTGCTATTTTTCAAAGGTTAGGTAAAGTTTGCTCCGATAGTCAATCTAAATCAAAATTTTATTTTATGTCACATAAACTTACATGTGCACTTATGAAACGTCAGAAGCTAGGTGCACGGTTCCTATTGGTCGTTTCCTATGGCGAAAAACCGGTAAAGAACTCCACGGTTACTCGTTTAAAAATAATTATTTTTTACAATATTTTTCAAATAGTCCCAAGGGAAGCCGGTAGGAATGGAGTTGTTAACGCGCTACGCTTCTGGTAGGTGAAGGTGAGGTCTGGAAGTATGATCAGACCAGCTATATAAAATGCATGTGTAGATGATTTCAGTGGTAATGAAATTTCAGTATCCTAACATATCTAATAAAGACGTCCACTGCTGGACATAGGCCTCCCCCAAGCACCGCCACCTCGACCGGTTTTGTGCTTCCCGCATCCAGCGGATTCCTGCGGCTTTCATAAGGTCATCGGTCCACCTTGTGGGAGGCCTTCCAACGCTACGTCTTCCGGTACGCGTTCACCACTCCAGAACCTTCCGGCCCCAACAGCCATCTGTTCTGCGCGCAATGTGCCCTGCCCACTTCCACTTAAGTTTCGCAAATAAGCCTTATGTAAGTAAATTACTGAATTACTGTCGTCTTTATGTTATATGCCTTCGAATACTTTTCGTAGATTGTCCATATAAATCCAGCCTATCCAAGGTTTAGGCCAGCATAATATTTTATCGACGCACTTTATCGACGATTTTATAGTTTCCCAAAGTGCTAGTAGTAAAATCGAACCCGTCTAAGAACTGTATCGGTACAATTTACTTCTAGAGAGCCTACAAATTGTAGTATTTCTTATCTGAAATCGTGACTTGAGAAACGAGATAGATATAGCGACTTTTCAGGAGACACTTTTTTGTGTTTAATTAAATTAAATATGAAAAAATATGTATTGTTGATTTCTTATAATGTGTATTGATATTTTAAGGTTCAGCTAGGATTATTTTCAATAAATTATCTTTATATTTTATACGCATTTTGTCCTTTAAATCCCGTTTTCAATATATATATAATTTTTTTTTTTTTTTAAACGTTGGCCCACACTAGGATTTCTCCTGTATCGTGGGTGCGTTTACAAACATTTAAACTCACATACACAAACAGCCAGACCCGGAACAACTACTTGTAGATCATACAAATATTCGTTCCGTGCGGGAATCGAACCCGCGACACGCAGCGCAGCAGTCAATCGCTTAACCACTGCGCCAACCGTGCCGTCAAATGCCGTCAATTGTTTTGTTGAACTGGTTATATGTGGTATGATGAGCAGAATTGAATAATGCAATAAAAAAAGAAAGCCCCTATGTTCGTTAGGGCACTATTAGTAGGATACGACGATATGAACTGCGGGGTTTGCGTAACACAAAGCAGCAATGGGTTTGATTTTGACAATTCAACAACATTCATTGTTTTCAGGAGCTCGTGGTTAAGTGGTATCAGCCGCACGCAGCTAAAACTACTAACTTTTTAACGCAAAACTAAAGAATCTTTGTTACATTATGGGAAGATTATGGGTCAGTAAACTATGCCAATCGGCCATTACTCGTTACTCGTAACCGCTAGGCGGATATTGGATAATGCTGCCCAGACACCTAATATCCCTTAATCGCATATTATGACACTATGACGTAAGCAAGCCGTGGTACATCACAGAATAAAGAAACGGAACAGAGACAAAGCTTCTAAAGAACGTGCAAATACCTATTTTGGTAGGGTTGGCACAAAAGGATAAAATTAAATTAACAGAACGTTAATCAGCTTCGGTATTTTCATCTATAAACGTAATTACATAACATAACATCACGCCTGTATTCCCCGAAGGGTTAGGAGAGGTGTACCTATAGTATACCCACATTTCCCCAGTTATGTTTAAGTCCCATGTAATAGGGGGCGAGCCTATTGCCATCAACCGGGCACAAATCCGGACTTCGGGTTGCTACTGCGCAATTCCAGATGGAAAAACCCAATAATACTTTGCCCGACCCGGGAATCGAACCTAGGACCTCATGCTCATCAGTAACGCTTGCGACCACAAGAACAACGAGGCAGTCGACCTATTAATGTTTGAATAAAAGTAATTATTCAAACACTAGTAGGTCGGTAGGTATTACCTACGCATTTCAAATCATAAACACCAATCATGTCATTAATTGTAAAAAAAAAAAATACCAAAACTTTGTTGCACCCCCGGGTTGAGTTTTCTTTCGATGTTGAGGTATGAGGTATCCAATTACCACATTAAAAATAATAAATTATAATCAAATTACTACTTACCTAGTCGAGTATTTGATATGATAAAAAAATTACATGTATATTTCTATTAGTATACACACGGTACAGAAAACAACCACAAATACAATTTTTGAATTAAAACACTATTATGTTTTACTCGTAAGGGACTTACTAGAGAATGGGCAGCAGCGTTCTCTATGCATTTTTTAATACCATACTGCGATCGCCAACCCGCCTGCCAAGCGTGGCGATTATGGCAAACCCCCCAATTGGGGTAGGCCTATGTCAAGCAGTGGACGTTTTTCGACTGAAATGATGATGATGGTGATGTTTTACTCGTGTCAAAACGTGAAACGTTAACAAAGACGACGCACGACGCGTATGAGCGATTCAACTGATTCAACTGGCCCAGCCGGTATAAACCAGTAAACCGGTTTATCTTCGTACGTGACGCAGCTGCCTGTGGTACGCACACACGTGCCTCATTCTTGTAGTAGTATCATAGCGCAGTTGTATGAAGTTTTGTCTCTGTTCCGTTTCTTTACTCATGTGGTACATCTACATTAGATAGGTACGGTCAACAAAAGAGATAAATTACCATAGCTAACTATAAGTATTTTTAAGCCATCTTATGTGCGCGTTCATTACTTAGTCATTGTAAATCTGAGTAAGTCTTATGTTTACATAGATACGCGTGAAAAACATTAGTCTTTGCTGTCGCGCAGACGGGTAAAAAAAAGTTATAACGCAAGCAATTTCTTGGCTGATTACTTAAGCCTTTTGTTGACTGTATCTAAGTATGTTCGTAGCAGAAAATCGGTAACTACGAAACTGGGTGTGAATTTCAATAACAATAGGTAGGTAAATAGGTACAGTCACGAACTTATATATACTTTGTTTACATTTACGCAACATTCAAAAGCGATTTTTTCGTAAAATAACGATTTCAAAGCAAGAGTTAACTTCTCTGCTTTTTTTTTTTGCTTTTTTTACATAGCATTCACCACAAAACAACATCTTAATTAACTAAAAGTAATAATAATGAAGGTAATTAAAAATACAATTAGAATTAGAAAACAAAATTGAAATAAGTGGATATTTGAATTATATACTAAATCAAATTATTTAAATGAAATCATGAAAGGTGGAAGGTGAAAAAGGGTGTGTGTAATAATGATATCTAAGATTAAATATGATTAAATAAGAACATGAATTTACAAAAAAATAAAAAAGTATAGGTTAGTATATGCACTCCCGTATATCAGAGACAGATCTTCTAAACTGATACACCGTGTAAGTCGATTTCAGATGATTTTGTTGTAATTTCTGCAAAATCGGAGCAAGGGGAGCGTTGAGACCAAGATTGGATTTGCGGAAAGGAATATGAAACAACCTAGTGATGGGATGTCTTGGGAGGTTTTGAAGGGACTGCGTATTGGATACGCTCAACAAGATCGCTACATTTCACAAATCCGTTTACGACTTTGTAGAGGAATATTAAACCACACGAACGGCGACGGTCTTCCAGTGTTTTAATATTGATAAAGTGTAAGCGTTGCTCATACAGCGATGGCAAATTTCCCTGGATATAAAGGCTAAATGTTTAGTGAATGCTCTTTGTATACTCTCAACTCTTTGCGAATGAACTGCATATAATGGATTCCAGGCAATACTAGCGTATTCCAACTGACTTCGCACTAGGGTGTTGAACAAGACTATTCTGGTCTTTGTTAATTGGAAGCCCCGAGTATTCCGTTTTACAAAACCCATTTTCTGTGATGACTTTTTAACAATGTAGTTGATGTGTGGTTAAAAACTTAGTTCATTATCTACCAGAACTCCTAGATCCCGTATTTCAAATACTTTAGACAACGCAGTGTTGTATAATGTGTAGGTAGTCGAAACGGATGCTTTTTTTTTTTAGAGAAATGAATTTAAAAACATTTTCGTGTGTTTAAGGTTATTATTAGCATATATTATTAGTCATATCATACTATGACTTGAATGTGCCCTGGCGGCAGGGAGAATGTCATGCTCACTCTAATGTCTCGCTGGTGGTGGCGCGTGTTTTGGATCATTAAGTTCCCTTCAAAATGGTTGAGCTGAATGGTGCTGATCCATGCGTCATGTTCATGAAAGGGCGCCGTCAGTGACTGGTCATCTTGCTGCTATGGATTATTTTAATTTTTGATTTTATCTTTTTTTTTACGGACGCTTTTAACATGCACGATTTTGCACATGCACGATATTGTTCTCACATGTATAATTTCAACATGAATGATGTAACTAATATTTTCTAACAATATTTTGTTTTTAAAAGAGTGTCCGTGGAGTTTCTTGGCCTTTCTTCTCCATAGGAACCTACTACGCTTTGGAATGGTCAACTAGCTTCATCTTTCTGACTGACCGACCCCTTGACAATTCAAAAGTGCCTGTAATTGGTTTATTGAAAATAAATGGTTTGTTTTTTTTTTTTTTGAGAAAAGTCCTATTTCATTATAATACGGTTTCGAGAACACTTAATCATAACACCATAAAATATCTATCAATACTTAAAGAGCATATCGTTTTGAATCTTGCGTAATTTCCAATATAAGCTGACCTCTCATGGTACTGGAATCCTTTACAATACGAGATCAACTTATACTAGAAATACATACTTTGATATGTAGCCGTGTGTACACTGTCTGCGAAGTTTCCACACATTTAACGTTATTACTTCTAGAAACTCATCTCGTAAATGAGACCATTAAGTACCGACTCTATTTTCATTGGTTCTTAAAACCACATGGAGAGATATTAAGAGACGTTTAATAAAGTTTTATGGGAACCTTTAATTTAATTGGTTTGGCAAACTTATGGTTACGTAAATCGGTAATAATAATGGAACAATTCTGATTCTACCTTTTTATATTAATATCTTCTTGATGTTATAGAACGTGTCCCGGAATTAACGAACACCACCAAAAACCCCAATTAGGATCTTAATCTAAATATTAGAGTGAAAACCTCGGGAATGCAATTTTGGTCATTTTTATTTTATACATTTTTTTAAAGAAAACGTCGCAACGCACGTACACACGGCTACAGATCAAGCTATACATTTCTAGTTTAAGCTGATCTCGCATTCTAAAGGATTTCCTTACAATGAGAGGTCAGCGTAAACTGGAAATTTACAGCTTGATGTGTAGCTGTGTGTACTAGTTTCACACAAAAAGTTTTATGTCACTCCTGAATATTTGTATTATCAAACCAGTATCAAGATTTTTTTATTACAATCCAAGATAACATTGCAAAAAATACTTATTCTTTTTGTTGGATTCGGATGAAATTTAATCTGTGATACACGCGAGAGTTTTCAGTAACGTCTTCAGCACGACTTTTAAGGGTAGCTATTTGTTTATACTTATGTAGGTTTATAATTTAAGGTCACTGCGTCTGATAATGTGTGCCATTCTTGCTGGTTACTGGCTAGGCATGAGACTGAATGACATGCGTTTATCGTGTCTCCATTGTTTTTCACTGTATTTTTCAAAATATATTTTTATTAAAACCGTTACACCATCAAATACCAGGAGTACGTTATTCAGCTCCCAAACAAGATAGATGATAATCTGTCCAATCGACAGTTTCAGGGTTATCCATTATTTACGACACAGCCTGTATATAATTTGTTATTATATTTTTTATTATTTAATATGTGTATTATGTACATCACTGTAAGAAAGAAAGAAAGAATAACGTTTATTTGGTCACAGTTCGTGAAACACAAAATACAAAAAAAATAAAAAGTGAAATAAAAAATGTTATAAGAAAAAATTGCTGTGTGCCTCACGGCTGGGCCAAAAAGGTTCATTTCAGCATTAATGCCAGACAGATGCTGTCTGACGCTGGTTTTCTAATGAACCTGTAGGGACAAGTGACGGGGAGTACAAACAGTTTCAACATACCTAATACATAATTTTTATACTTATAAATAAATAAATAGGTACATAACTAAACAAGTAATCAAATCTAATAACAAAAAAATAAATAGTGAAAGCAATAAAGTCTGTGTCTGTGTGTGTGTAGTCTGTGTTGTTTACTAACATGTAGTTGTAAGAACATTGTTACTAACCCTTTATGAGTCTGTACTTAAATAAAATAAATATTGTATGAGACATTACCTAAGTTAATTTCAAATCGTACATTATCACAATCATCTGCCTAGCCTTTTCCCAACTAAGTTGGAATAGTAATACCAGTCTTTTACATGGAGCGACTGTCTATCTGACCTCATGAACCCATTTACTGGGTTATTCTATACCCCTCGGTAAGACTGGTTGTCACACTTTCGGGCTTCTGACGACCCGTAACGACTGTCAAAGATCCACGAATGACAGCCGATACCAAGGGCTTAACGTGCTTTCCGAGGCACGGAGGGGGTCTTGGTATGTAAAGATGGTCACCCATCCACGGACCAACCACGGCAAGCGAAGCTTAACCTGAACGATCGACCTGTGCGGCTGTTATTACTTAGCCACAAACCTCATTCCACCGGCCCCCTTCTACCATCGGACATCTAGACGCACTGCAAGTTACCACCCCTACCTGGTTGATATTCCACTAACTCGCACTAAGCGTTTTCAAACGTCTTTTATAATGCGCACAGCAAAGGAATGGAACTCTCTGCCTGCGTCTGTGTTTCCGAACGCATACAACTCTAATCTATTCAAAGAGGGAGTGAACAGGCTTCTTCTGGGTAAGCTCACTCCATCGTCGACTTTGTCACCTCTGACCTAAAGTCAAGAGCAAATCCATCGTAAAAACAAAAAAAAACAAAAAAAAAAATCAATAATCCAGGTTAACCCTTTGAAGTGGAATTTTTCCGAAACTGCGTTTATAGACAAAACACTCTCGATAAAAACGACATCACAAAATATCTTAATAAAAAAAACTCATTGATGAAAAGGTACGAAAAAAAAAATACATCTCAAAAGGATTTCAATCCACTCTCCCAAAGCACATGGCGACTACAAAGAAAAAGTAATTTATCAACCCACATAAGTGTTTATAAGAGGCTCGCAAAAAGCGGCTTACATTAAAAAAACGTCCTTCCAAGACAAAGTTTTGAGGGCTTGAAAGTGGTGCCTTCCACTTTGTACTGAAATATCTTTTCTAAAAATTTTGTTTCTAAATACTTTACGTAAAAAAATATATTGTTTATTGGTAAAACAAGTATAGGTATAAACAATTGTTTTTTGATTGGACCCTTTTAGGCAAATAGTGCCTGTATTAGGAGACTCCGCTCTTCCATAGCAAGACGTGTTATTTTGGGGTGTTTGGTGGTATGCATTAATTATTTAGGGACATGTTGTATAGAAGTGTTGTAAAAAACTATGAAATGAAAAAGCGTCTGGTCTGCCTTTATCCAGCTTTACATAACTTCACGCCTATATTTCCCGATGAGGTAAGCAGAGATGTAAAAGCACATATATTGCCAGTTATGTTTTGGTCACATGGGGGCGAGCCGATAAGTCCTTCCACATACTACAAATTAAAGCGGCTTTTCCTGTCTGTCTGTAAGACCGCGTAAAATTAATATTAAACCTATATATTATATAATAAAGAAATCTCGATGTTTTATCCAGTCGTAAAAACCGTGCAAAGCAGGGGCGGGTTTGTAGTCTATCTATACTATACTAATAATAATGCTGTACTTAGTTTGTTTTATTTTTTGTAAAATTCGCCTCTGGAACTTCCAGTGGATTTAAAAAAAGTTCAATTCTTGAGGAATTTTCTATTAAAACATCACGCTAAGACCCTTAGGACCCGAGCAAAAGTAAAAAAATAACCGGCCAAGTGCGAGTCGGAGTCGCGCACGAAGGGTTCGTAACCGTATCTATAAAAACGGCAAAAAAATCATGTCTGTTGTATGGGAGCTCCACTTATATATTTATTTTATTTTAATTATTTATTTTTAAAGTGAATATATAACTAAATATTCTGTGAATATTTCAAGCGTCTACCTGTTGCCGTTATCAATATCGAGCAAAAAAATCACGTTTGTTGTATGGGAGGCCCCTTAAATATTTATTTTATTCTGTTTTTCAGTATTTGTTGTTATAGCGGCAACAGAAATACATCATCTGTGAAAATTTCAACTGTCTAACTATCACGGTTCATGAGATGCAGCCTGGTGACAGACGGACGGACGGACAGCGGAGTCTTAGTAACAGGGTTCCGTTTTACCCTTTGGGTACGGTACCCTAAAAAGGGAGAAAGAACGCTAAGCGAAAACGAAGTAATAGCGCGGGCAATGCAATGCGACGGGGTGGGTCGGGGAAGACGAAATTTCACGAGGACGAAATCGCGGGTAGGAGCTAGTATTTATAAAAAGAAATCGCGAAAATCTTTGAAATGAGAGAACTTCGTGTCGGCACTTCATCATGTAAATTCAGTATCAAGTTTAAGTTCCAGCAAGTTAGGTTAGTTTGTTGACTTTTGACTACGTTTGCATTGTCGCGAACTAAGTTATGAAGCTCTTGGAGGATAATTAGCACGCTGAGGGTATATTTGCTGATGTCCTGGAGTCATATGTTGTGTCTTTAAGTATGGCAGTTTGTGACTTTTGAGAGTCCTTGGAATGCTCTGAAGTTCTATATTGGATGGGCAGTGCCCAAAAGTCTTCAAAAAGTACACTTTACAGCTTCTCTATAAAAAAAAAATGGCAGTTTCTTGTGCCTGAATTACTGAAAGCCTAATTCAACAGCCTTCACAAATTAAAACTACTACCCCGCATCGATTCTTAAGGTCATGGCACATCATACATCGCAACTGCACAGCTGCAGCACGGCGTCGCCTCGAATTTAGGCTACGGCTAGCCGCAAGCGCGCTAATTATGCGACGTCCGCGAAGTGCAAGCTCGCAGTCCGCGTTCCGGCCGCGAGGTGCAAGCTCGCAGTCCGCACGCTGGCCACGAGGTGTAAGCTTGCTGTCACCGCGAACACAATTGTTATATGGCGTTTATGATTGAACACGCCTAGGACTTGCACGTTTTCATAATGTCTCGGTTTACATTGACTTGTTTACATTGCGACTCGGAGTCGGCGCGCCGTAAGCAGTTATGCACGCGGTCGGCGCTCTGTAAGTACGCGGACCGCTCGCTTGCAGAGCGCGGGCTGCGAGTCGAGTTGTATGGTAGTGGCAAGCGAGCTGACTGCTCGACGTTGGCTTTTTCATATTGACATTATGAAATACGACACACGATCTAATGCTCTAATTTGAACGACAAGTCAATTGCTGGGTTGAAGCGGTGCTGTAACGGTGCCGATCATAGTGTGCCACGACCTTTATCGTCAAAACCAGCGGCACAATAATGCTATACCAACTAGTATATAGATAGACGCACGGCAAACAAAACAGTCCAAAAAAGCACACAAAAGGCCCGCCAAAAAAGAGAACTCCAAATCTGCCAATACAGCCAAAAAAGCGCTGTCCACTTTGTTCTATCCACTAGACACCTACAAAGGGATAACAGCGCTGCGTCAAAGCGAAACACACCGGTGGTCGTTGCACTAAGTTATATTAAAAGTCGCAGCTGTCGCTTACCAACTACCCACATGCGTTGGAAGAATTTTGCAATTTGCTGCTGGTGCCTGCTGGTGCGATCGTAAGTTTTGAGGGATATTAAACGGATTTTTATTTTTGAGAGATTTTGGATTGAGGGATTTTTTTTTTTCGGATTGGGGGTTTTAAAGCAAACATCTATAAGATGATTTATAATTTATAATTTCGGGTCTAAGTATTATAATAACCAAATCATAGCACTCAATTTGTAAGTGACACTACAAATTCGCATGCACAGGTACCATTTTCTGATCTATTCGTTTACATTTTCATCAGATGAAACAGATTATTCATATATATGTGTGTGACCAAGAAAAGATGGCGAGCACAACAAGAAATTATTTTCTTAAAATAAATATGAGGTAAAAGCAATTATGTCGTCACATAGCATAAGTAAATTAACATTCAAAATGGCGACGCAAATATTGTCCTAATAACGTTTCATCATCATCATCATCATTTCAGGCGAAAGACGTCCACTGCTGGACATAGGCCTCCCCCAAGCACCGCCACCTCGACCGGTTTTGTGCTTCCCGCATCCAGCGGATTCCTGCGGCTTTCATAAGGTCATCGGTCCACCTTGTGGGAGGGCTTCCAACGCTACGTCTTCCGGTACGCGGTCGCCACTCCAGAACCTTTCGGCCCCAACGGCCACCTGTTCTGCGCGCAATGTGCCCTGCCCATTGCCACTTAAGTTTGGCAATTCTTCGAACTATGTCGGTTGCCTTGGTACTCCTGCGGATCTCTTCATTTCTGATTCGATCACGTAGGGAAACTCCAAGCATAGCCCTCTCCATTGCCCTTTGGGTGACTTTTAGCCTTCTAATAAGGCCCATTGTGAGCGACCACGTTTCAGTGCCATATGTCATCACTGGCAACACGCACTGGTCAAAGACTTTCGTCTTGAGACACTGCGGTATGTGGGACGAGAAGATATTGCGTAGCTTCCCGAACGCTGCCCAGCCGATTGACCTCTTTCTCGAAGTTGGACCTACCTAACTGGACAGTTAACAACGTTTAATAACGTTTGTATTGTATTAATTAACGAACCAAAGTAAGTGTGAATTATGGAGCATTTTCATTAATCTCGTAATTTTGCTCTATCAAAGTCACGTTAGCAGTCTTACGTTTATGATCCATTAAAGTAATTAAATGTCATCAATTTCCACGTTTTAAGTGCTATGTCACAGTACAGGCATTAGTATACAGCGGCTATGCCAACCCCCTGCACTCAGGAAGTTATTATTCAATTTGTACTATAGTTCAATGTATGTGTGTGTATGATTCGTTGCTCTTTTGTCAACCCATCAACCAGTAATAAAAGTTAACATCTGATTAACAGCTAGTTAACTGATTAGAGAATTGATTGAACCACGAGAAATAAAAACCTCTAAAAGTTTGCAAATATTTAAATCACAGCTAAAATCTTTTATTATTGACAAAATTTTAATCCGGCCGTGGTTTATGTCTTCAATTAACCCACAAAATTTTGATTTTTGTTTCACATGAATCTTGCTGCTACCTTCAATGTCTTGCTATGTACGTTAATTATTGTTGTCTTCTTTTAATATTTGTGCATGTCATACTAGCTCTGCTCATGAATGTCATCATTATTATATGGTTAAAATATTTCTCATTAAATGAAATTTGTAGTAAATTTCTTTTGAATAAATAATGATTCTTTAACCACATCAGGCTTTTAGTATACAACATGTCCCAGAATTAACGCACACCATCAAACACCCCAATTAGAATATTATGTTATAATCATAATACATACACTGAATTTTTACTATTAAGTATAAAACATTATTTATTTATTAAATTAGTTATACTGATTGTAGGACACAATTGTGGTCACATTACAAATCTACTCGCGCACACAGTCGCACACGTATAAGGGTCTAGCATAGTAGGAGCGTCGTTCATTTTGGTTCGGCGGAAGTGTGACTGTAGTTTACGTAGTTTAAATTATTTTCAGGATAAATTTTTACTTATATCGTCACCTTTGTGGTGAAGAGAGCTAATCCACACTTTTGACCGAATTGAGCTATGAACACCACCATACTCGTCGTTAGACGGAGATTCTAGTGGTGAAGATATGTAAGTGATAGCTCAACTAGAGGTTTGGTTTTTCATTCAGACGTGAAAGGAGTTAAATGAAACTATACTCCATTTATTATAACATTAGACAAATAACTGTTCTCACCCTTTCGTTACTTCGATGTAAACGTTTAATAAACTCCGTTATTTCACGATAAATAGAAAGCACTGTAATCTATTTACCATTTACATTAAAAAAATAACTCTAAAGTTCAGTAATTTCAACGATATTACACAATAACTGTCGTTATTTAGCCGTTATTTGTCTAATGCAAATGTAAATAAAGTATAAGAACAAAAAATCAAGTGGTGAATTTTTGATTTACTTATCTTTATCTTGGAACCAGTTTGTGTGGAATAGCTCCCTTCACTACTAAGGCGAGGATATTAAAAATTACAGAAATCAATTCTGAACAAACCACTTTCATAATGTACATTAATTTAGTTACTAATTGTTATATTACGTCATATTATAAATATGAAAGGTTGTTCAACAATAAACGAACCGTAATTTTAAAAGCCTTAAAATAATAATCTCTCCTCCAAAACTCTCCCCATAAACCGCAGTAAAAACGTACAATATAAACGGGTGTTTAACTCAGTACAATGAGGGATTTGGCTCAAGGAACATGGCGACACACTCTTCGCCTTGCTTACGTCATTACGGCACATTAGGCACCGAATTGTGTTTGGTTTACACTTTGTGCTAGTAAAGCGCCGTGTGCAGGATATTCAGTGTTGATATTAGCGTTGGATAAGGCCGTAAGGCGTATTCGGAGCTCTGAATACAGTAGTCATGTAGTGTAAGGCGGTCTGTGTCGCGGATGAATTGTCGAATATTTCTCATTAAATGAAATTTGTAGTAAATTTCTTTTGAATAAATAATGATTCTTTAACCACATCAGGCTTTTAGTATACAACATGTCCCAGAATTAACGCACACCATCAAACACCCCAATTAGAATATTATGTTATAATCATAATACATACACTGAATTTTTACTATTAAGTATAAAACATTATTTATTTATTAAATTAGTTATACTGATTGTAGGACACAATTGTGGTCACATTACAAATCTACTCGCGCACACAGTCGCACACGTATAAGGGTCTAGCATAGTAGGAGCGTCGTTCATTTTGGTTCGGCGGAAGTGTGACTGTAGTTTACGTAGTTTAAATTATTTTCAGGATAAATTTTTACTTATATCGTCACCTTTGTGGTGAAGAGAGCTAATCCACACTTTTGACCGAATTGAGCTATGAACACCACCATACTCGTCGTTAGACGGAGATTCTAGTGGTGAAGATATGTAAGTGATAGCTCAACTAGAGGTTTGGTTTTTCATTCAGACGTGAAAGGAGTTAAATGAAACTATACTCCATTTATTATAACATTAGACAAATAACTGTTCTCACCCTTTCGTTACTTCGATGTAAACGTTTAATAAACTCCGTTATTTCACGATAAATAGAAAGCACTGTAATCTATTTACCATTTACATTAAAAAAATAACTCTAAAGTTCAGTAATTTCAACGATATTACACAATAACTGTCGTTATTTAGCCGTTATTTGTCTAATGCAAATGTAAATAAAGTATAAGAACAAAAAATCAAGTGGTGAATTTTTGATTTACTTATCTTTATCTTGGAACCAGTTTGTGTGGAATAGCTCCCTTCACTACTAAGGCGAGGATATTAAAAATTACAGAAATCAATTCTGAACAAACCACTTTCATAATGTACATTAATTTAGTTACTAATTGTTATATTACGTCATATTATAAATATGAAAGGTTGTTCAACAATAAACGAACCGTAATTTTAAAAGCCTTAAAATAATAATCTCTCCTCCAAAACTCTCCCCATAAACCGCAGTAAAAACGTACAATATAAACGGGTGTTTAACTCAGTACAATGAGGGATTTGGCTCAAGGAACATGGCGACACACTCTTCGCCTTGCTTACGTCATTACGGCACATTAGGCACCGAATTGTGTTTGGTTTACACTTTGTGCTAGTAAAGCGCCGTGTGCAGGATATTCAGTGTTGATATTAGCGTTGGATAAGGCCGTAAGGCGTATTCGGAGCTCTGAATACAGTAGTCATGTAGTGTAAGGCGGTCTGTGTCGCGGATGAATTGTCGAATATTTCTCATTAAATGAAATTTGTAGTAAATTTCTTTTGAATAAATAATGATTCTTTAACCACATCAGGCTTTTAGTATACAACATGTCCCAGAATTAACGCACACCATCAAACACCCCAATTAGAATATTATGTTATAATCATAATACATACACTGAATTTTTACTATTAAGTATAAAACATTATTTATTTATTAAATTAGTTATACTGATTGTAGGACACAATTGTGGTCACATTACAAATCTACTCGCGCACACAGTCGCACACGTATAAGGGTCTAGCATAGTAGGAGCGTCGTTCATTTTGGTTCGGCGGAAGTGTGACTGTAGTTTACGTAGTTTAAATTATTTTCAGGATAAATTTTTACTTATATCGTCACCTTTGTGGTGAAGAGAGCTAATCCACACTTTTGACCGAATTGAGCTATGAACACCACCATACTCGTCGTTAGACGGAGATTCTAGTGGTGAAGATATGTAAGTGATAGCTCAACTAGAGGTTTGGTTTTTCATTCAGACGTGAAAGGAGTTAAATGAAACTATACTCCATTTATTATAACATTAGACAAATAACTGTTCTCACCCTTTCGTTACTTCGATGTAAACGTTTAATAAACTCCGTTATTTCACGATAAATAGAAAGCACTGTAATCTATTTACCATTTACATTAAAAAAATAACTCTAAAGTTCAGTAATTTCAACGATATTACACAATAACTGTCGTTATTTAGCCGTTATTTGTCTAATGCAAATGTAAATAAAGTATAAGAACAAAAAATCAAGTGGTGAATTTTTGATTTACTTATCTTTATCTTGGAACCAGTTTGTGTGGAATAGCTCCCTTCACTACTAAGGCGAGGATATTAAAAATTACAGAAATCAATTCTGAACAAACCACTTTCATAATGTACATTAATTTAGTTACTAATTGTTATATTACGTCATATTATAAATATGAAAGGTTGTTCAACAATAAACGAACCGTAATTTTAAAAGCCTTAAAATAATAATCTCTCCTCCAAAACTCTCCCCATAAACCGCAGTAAAAACGTACAATATAAACGGGTGTTTAACTCAGTACAATGAGGGATTTGGCTCAAGGAACATGGCGACACACTCTTCGCCTTGCTTACGTCATTACGGCACATTAGGCACCGAATTGTGTTTGGTTTACACTTTGTGCTAGTAAAGCGCCGTGTGCAGGATATTCAGTGTTGATATTAGCGTTGGATAAGGCCGTAAGGCGTATTCGGAGCTCTGAATACAGTAGTCATGTAGTGTAAGGCGGTCTGTGTCGCGGATGAATTGTCGAATCCGCTGTTTTACAAAACCGCTAGCTATTTTACAAAACAGCTCCGTTATGTAAAACAGCATTAAAAACAAACGGTTATTAACGAAGCCACTTACTTCAAAATGATTGATTGGTGATGAATGAAATAATTAACACTACAATGTGCCAATCAGTAAAGTATAGATTTTAAGGCCAAAGCGTTTCTTACTTTTTTTGCTATTGCAGGTCAGTATCAGAGTAAATGTTGATCTGAATATGATTCGCGGCCGTATCAAATATTTATTTATCCATACTAATATTATAAATGTGAAAGTAACTCTGTCTGTCTGTCTATCTGTATGTTACGTTTTCACGCCTAAACCGCTTAACCGATCGTCATGAAATTTGGCAGAGATATAGCCTGAGGTATGGAGAAGGACATAGGCTACTTTTTTACGCGATAACCGACATGCACGCGGGCGGAGCCGCGGGAAAAAGCTAGTAGAATTATAATCATAAAAATCATCAATACTACTTTCTAAGTTAATATTACCCTATTGAATGACTATTTCATGAAATCATGACATTCTAGGACAACTCTAACTTAAGGAGTTATATTGCAGATTCTAATGATTATAATTCTGTAGAGAAAATTTTAATTTCGCTGTCTGAAATACATTTTTACTAAGGGGGCTTAGTAAAAATGTATTTCAGACCGTTCAACTCCAACAAAGTTTCATTTGCAACATTCTGTCTCATTTCAGATTCTCTCGAAAGACTTCATTTAGTGCAATGTTGAAACACTTAAAACAGCTTTACTTCTATTACCACGAACCCATTGCACAGTTAAACGCAATAAATTTCAAATTAATGTGAATACCAGAGCATTCCGCTTATTATCACAAAATATAGGAGCTATGTACTCATCAACATCAAAGCCAAGCGCTAGATTTCGAACGAACCGTAAAGCCGCATTTACACATTCGCGTAAGTGACGACGCGAGCGGCAAGTCGAGGCTCGGAACACGAAAATGTAAACGGTGGTTCGTCATTCGCTTCGTGTTTCTCGTCGCTGCTCGTGAAGCTCGCGTTGGGACTTGTGAGGTGTTTTTTTAGCACAAGTCAAAGGGAAAAGAGTGGCGAGACGAACTAGTGTTGACACACTCGCTTTCTAGTTATTTTCCTATGAAACGGCCTATCAAGCAACATAACAAAATGGACTGGACCAACAATAAAGTTATGGTGGAGCTTTATCAAAGTCAGCCTAGCTCAAACGACTCTTTGCAAATGCAATGCAAAAGCCGCTAGAATGACGACCTATCGCATTTATTAATTTTACTGTCATTACTTCACTTTTCATTCTTTTTACCAATTGTGGTAAGAATTTTTTTTTTTTATTCTAGGTACATCGTCTTCACCTATAATTATTAATTAATGTATACAAACTATTGTTAACATTTTAAAAGAGTAAGTATGGAGTTTCTTGCCCATTCTTCTCCATACATAACTACTTTTTGGAAGGAGCAACTAGAATCAATTAACTATTTATGTAATTTTTGACGTTCAAAAGTGCATGTTACCTGCCTATTTAAAATAAATGATTTGACTTTGACTTTGAAGTAGAAATGAATAGACGTGAATGTGTAAACGGTCCATTGTGTCGTGTAGCCTAAAGCCGCAAGAATATCTCGCCGAACAATTCGTTGAACGACGAGGCGAATCACGAGCACGCATGTGTAAATGCGGTTTTAGATCTGATGTGCACTAGAGAACGTATTAAAGTTATTAGTGAAGTTTAGACGGTTTCCCAGAAACGGACGGCACAATTAGGTACGTGGGAAATACTTGAACACCAGTATCTCTAATTCTCTAGATACTTAGGCTACTATCCAACGCTGACTGTTCACTCCGCCGCGGCCGGCGAGATCTCGTTTGTCGCAGGCAGCGACAAGAGCTATCAAAGAGAGTACTCGCTCAGCGACGCTCGCTTGGCGGGTAGAACACTCGTTATTCGAAACTATCGAATTTCTCCAAACGATTTTAAACCACGTTGATGTTTAAGTTCAAAATCGAATGAGAAAATGAGTTTGTAATCGCTCGTCGCGTACTCGCTTCTCGTTAATAACTAGGTAGGTAGGAATGTAGGTAAGCCTGCTTTAGTATGTATTCATTGTAGGTTTCTACTTTGAATATTTTGGGAGTTGCAATTGTCCTATTGTTCGTATAGTTTTAGTAACCGCTTGTTAATTTAATCTTCCGTTAACGTCAAATTTTTGGGTAAGTAGAACGACTAAACTCCGGCCGATGAAAGAATGCATTCCTGACAGCTGTCAGCTGAGTACAAAAGAAAACTTGTTTTACGAATTTACATATCTGTCTTATTACAAACGAGTTCTAGCTTTAGTCCAAGTTTAAGCCATCGAGCCAGTTTTTGTATTCCGACGTTAGTAAAGGTTTTAATACGAAATTGACAACTTAAACTCCGGTTTAAAATCAGTTTTTGTACTTGGAACATTAACTTTGTCGGAATAATAAAGATCGAAATTTGAAAATGTCTCGATGGTTTAAACCTGGTTCTAAAGATAAACCTTGTTTTGTAATACGGCCATAAATATTTATTTATTTTAGTATATGGAGGACTTACAGCTAATAAAAACAGACAAAAAAGGAAACCATAGTCACCAAAAAGCCAATTACAAATCCTCATGTATGGACTTAATAATAATAAGAATAATAATAATTTATAAGTGCCTGTAAATGGTTAAATTGAAATAAATGATTTGAGTTTGAGTTTGAGTTTATGACGTCACCACAAAAGCAAAAAAAATACACATCGCCTTAATTAAATTAAGAAGCAATATATATATACTTGGTTTGGTATTATATGACTGAAACAATAGTGAAAATAAAAAATAAAAAAAATATATATACAGGGTGTTTGGCAGAACGTTGAACATACGAAAATGGTGGATAGGTGGGGTCATCTGCTACTTACTCAGCCCTAATTTATTTGGCCCTGGCCCCCTGGATATTAAAAAAAAAAATTTTTGCTTTCTTTTAGTTTCACCACTTTCTTAACTTTAAAGTGTATTTTTTTATTAAAAATGGGTAAAACAGGCAATATTTTAGTTTATTTTTTTATCTTTAATATTGGCAGATTCTTATAAAATTATTGCTTTATTCAGATGTTAGCTAGAAAATAGTTATGACTCCTCAAACTTACAGAAAGATGTAATAAATAAAAATATTGCCTGTTTTACCCATTTTTAATACAAATTACACTTTAAAGTTAAGAAAGTGGTGAAACTAGAAGAAAGCAAAAAATTTTTTTTTTTAATATCCAGGGGGCCAGGGCCAAATAAATTAGGCCTGAGTAAGTAGCAGATCACCCCACCTATCCACCATTTTCGTATGTTCAACGTTCTGCCAAACACCCTGTATATAACCCTACTTGAAAAATTTAAGGCTTAAGCACTTTCTGGCCGAATTCACACTAATTGTGTATGAATCAAAATCATATTCCTTGCTTAAATTATTGAAATTTCTGCTTGCGCGTACAATATAACTGTTCTGCCTATAATTCGAAGATGTATGAGGTACAGCACAACTATTTTCTTAATGTCCTTCGGCAAACTTCGTGTTTCATCAGTGGTGGGTGTTTATTAGTTCCTCATCGTGTCCAACTCAAAGATGTCAGGAACACATTCTCTCGGTGGCCGGAATAAGGGTAGGTACATTAATGGAATCTTTAGATACTAATAAAATTATTAATCTGTGTTGTAATTTTCCAGCTCTTTGCTCTGTTATGGGTAGAGATCGGATATTCGGATGCGTATTTTTGGCTATGTAATTATGGAAGCGGCTTTTTAATTGTTTTTTCGTTAATATGAATCCCGGGATTCAAGAAAATCCGGTAATGCTCAACTAATCAGATACATGGTATGAAAACAACTTCTTAAATATCTATACTAATCTATACTAATATATAAAGCTGAAGAGTTTGTTTGTTTGTTTGAACGCGCTAATCTCAGAAACTACTGGTTGGAATTGAAAAATTATTTTTGTGTTGGATAGTCCATTTATTGAGGAAGGTTATAGGCTATATAACATCACGCTACAACCAAAAGGAGCGGAGCATAAATGAAAAATGTTGCAAAAACGGGAAAAAATATTCTTTTTGAGAGCTTCCGTTGCGTGCGCTGCGTAAACGGTTTAAGTTAGGCAAATATAATGTATGATGGAATTGATCGTCTTTAAATTTTCTAAAAAAAAGTCTGCGACAGCATATGTCTATCTTTTAAGATTGACTCACTATAACCTTTTTTATGGTAATCAAATTTGTTCGAAATTAATGCATTATTTGCGAAGGAGTTTTCATAAACATGGTATTAATCCTTATCCAAATAAATACGTTATTCATCACAAGTATTTAATTTTGAACAAAGTTGCCCTTACATCATTTAATTTCAATGAATATCTTAGGAGATATAACTGTTTTATAATAACTCCGCAGCAAAGTAATGATCAACTCTGCGAGGTAGTCTATTCTAAAGCTGAAGAGTTAGTTTTTAGGGTACCGTATCCAAAGGGTAAAATGGGACCCTATTACTAAAACTCCGCGGTCCGTCTGTCTGTCTGTCTGTCTGTCCGTCTGTCACCAGGCTGTATCTCATGAACCGTGATAGTTAAACAGTTGAAATTTTCACATATGATGTATTTCTGTTGCCGCTATAACAACAAATACAAAAAAACAGAAAAAAAAAAAAAATTAATATATGGCTCCCATACAACGGACATGATTTTTTTGCCGTTTTTTTTTGCTCTGCCCGCGTGGTTGTCGGTTATCGTCTAAAAAAGTAGCCTATGTCCTTCTCTATATCCCAGGTCGATCGGTTCAGCGGCTTAGGCGTGAAAACGTAACATACAGACAGACAGACAGAGCTACTTTCACATTTATAATATTAGTATGGATAGCTTTTGCCCGCGGCTCCGCCCGTTTGGATGTAGGTTATCGCGTAAAAAAGTAGCCTATGTCCTTCTCCATGTCCCAGGCTATCTTTGCCAAATTTCATGACGATCGGTTCAGCGGTTTAGGCGTGAAAACGTAACATACAGACAGACAGACAAATAGACAGACAGACAGTTACTTTCACATTTATAATATTAGTATGGATAAGGATTTGTATGGATGGTACGGACCCCTTCGTGCGCGAGTCCGACTCGCACTTTGCCGGTTTTTTGTTTTTTAAACGCGCTAATCCCTGGAACTGCGAGTTGGATTTGAAAAAATCTTTTTGCATTTTACAGCCCAATTCTTGAGGAAGAACATTCCTATTAACTAGAACACCATTTTTTTTTAAATGAAACTTAATGCGAAAACGAAGTAAAAGCACGGGCAGGCAATGTGTTGCGACGGGGTGGGTCGGGGGAACAAGAAATTTAACGCGGACGAAGTCGCGGGCAGAAGCTAGTGTGGTATAATTTAACTTTATACCATAAGCTAGCATTCGATTCTATAGACAAAAAAAAAGGAGTAAATTTATCAATTACGGAATCGCGAGTTCGATACAAAAATGCATTCCATATTAGCCAAAACCGAACGTAAGTAAATATACATTCTATTTTATAATCAGAACTCTAAATTCGTCGATCACGGAATCACGGGATTTTTTCGATAAAAAAAGTGCATTCCATAACAGCCATCATCTCAACTTTAGGTGAATATGCATCCGATTATCCGATCTGTAGTTATGGGTTATGAAGATTGAAGGCTTTGTAAAAATTCTACCTCTAAGTCAGTAGAAATCTTCCCTTTTCGCCAAAACAACGCCGACATACCTGAAACAAAGAACGAGACTAATTAGTACATTAATAACAATATCATCAAACTAGAAACAAAAGGTTAGAAATCGAACAATACATTTCCAACACAACTTAACCTAAAATAACAATGAAAAACAATTGGAAGTGACGTAACAAGGAACTCCAATTAGGAGGGAACCCATCATTACAGCGAACTTTGCTAAAGTATAGATAGGTATATCGTGAGTCCAGGTAAAACGGCGGAGGTCACGTTCTGCCAACTTGCTGGCTGAATGGCGTTATTTCCCTTGACACGTGAAAAAAAGGTTGAAAGGGCGCCAAAATAATTGAGCGACGACATTTGAAATGAGAATGATATTGTTGCCACCTTTGAATAAACGTTAATTTTTAGAACCGATTTTATTGAGAAGCCGGTTAGTTTTTATTCCTTGTATTATTATTATCATTATTTTAAAAATGTCTTTGACGTATCTCGGGACCTTTGGAAGGCGTACGAGGGGCCGAGCCAACTCGTAGAGCCCCATAAGACAATTTTAAATGATGAGGAGGCACCAACCAACGATTATCCCTGTGCACAATACATGTGCACCCAAGGACAACCCCCGGTTGGTGCAGGACTATTGCAAGATAAATGGAAACAAAGATAAAGATATATTTATTTTGTAAAACATGAGTACAATATTTAGGTCTTATATGTAAGTTAGGTAGCTACATGTTTTGTCATGTATGGCGTACAAAATTAGTCGCACTAAGCAGACAATACAATAAAATAGAATTTAAATTAAAATGGCAAAATTCAAATAATACAAAAAAAAAAAGAAAAAAAAAAAGCAACACAAAAAGACAAAAAAAAAACAATGTCAATATCCAAACAATACTAGAAACATAATTAAATAATAATGTCATAGTCCAAACAAATACCAGAAATAAATTAAAATCACAATGTCATAAAAATTCAAAGAATTCCAAAAATAAAATTAAATCATGTCAAAATCGAAACAAAACCAGAAATCAAATTACGTCATAATGCCAAAGATTCAGTTACATTACACCAATAGGAGACACACAAAAATAAAAACGCACGATCAGACTTCTAAATAACAATGTCAAAGATATTGGATTATGGGTTTGGGTGGCTAAAGTGGACTGGTTACCTAGAACTAACTATGCAAAGACTATGGGTCCTGGCTGACCAATGTTTTATATACAAAACACAGATAAAATGGCAGGGGGTGACTTGCACACGCAATAATGGGCCCCCGAAAACGGTCACTAGCACATAGTGTCACAGCGACAAAGAGGCAACATGTCCTGAGATCTTTATGAAGAATAGAGCGGTATTCCACGGCTATTAGGACAATCCCGGAAGTACGGTCAAGATCCCTACCAGCATCTTACTGGAATATTTCCTTCCTCCGAGCCCGTTTCTCTTGCGAATCTCCTCTCAAGCCAGCTAATAGAGGCAAAAATGAGGTGGGAGCTCTGTTCCTCGTCAGTGTTCACTCTGGCCGATCAATAAAGTCAAGCCAAAGATGAGGAATAAGACTTCTCCCGGGCGATAGGGTCCGTGGGTTCGCTACTGTTCAACAGCTCGCCACATGCTGCCCTGCGATTTTCTGTATCTCTCTCTTGGTCTGGCTCCTCACCCTAGATCTGTTCCGGCAAAGTAAACTGTACCAGCACAGACCTAGAGTTCAGGAGTGCGCAAGCCCCACCACGACGACAACGTAAAGATACGGCGGTGGGGTTATTATAATTTTATTATTGTTAACGTGACCATTATTTGGCAAATAAATTTTTGATACCAAAAAAGTAAATATTATAGCAATTTTCCTATTAATATTTTATAGTCATGTGTTTTTTCCGTTCACAAAATACAGAACATTTTGCAATGTAAATTTAAATACGTTAACACAACAACATTTTCAAGCAAGAATCGCAGTTTAAAACTAAACACGAAGTCCTTTGTACATGGGGACACAGTAAGCAGTAAAATGAGATCAGATCCGGCTGGCTGGCAACTGGATTACGTCTACAAGTCCACAGGCAAATAAAACTGCATTACAGTGTTCCGGTCTGAAGGACAATCGACCTCCTTAGAGCTGGAAACTGCAACGTTCGCGAATTTAGTTCCTTTTTCAAACAATAGGTGGTGTTCTTTTGACCCGAGGTTTAAACTTTATTTAAAGAAAAATGAAATTCCACGAAATGGAAAATTGAAAAGAACGGAAATAAAAACTGGAACTTGTATAGTTACTTCTGTGTTAGCTTTATATTTTGGGTTAAAATATACGTCAACTAAATTAGTTACCTATAGTTTCAGGGTTTATGTGGATGGGCACCTAAGTGAGATGTCCCATCATAATTTCTAATTAAAGTATTGGTTCTTAAACTCACACTAATATGCATTATGAAATAGATACATTACTTGAGCGGAGTATGGCGCGTAAAGGTGGATACAGACTTTGCGAGGCGAGCGCCACGAACGGCGCACAGCGAATGCCTCGCAAGGTGTGTACCTTTATTTTTTTTTATTTTTTTTATAAAACGTTGCCCCACACTAGGAATTTCTCCTGTATCGTGGGTGCGTTTACAAACATTTAAATTCACATACACAAACAGCCAGACCCGGAACAACTAATTGTAGGTCATACAAATATTTGTTCCGTGCGGGAATCCAACCCGCGACACGCAGCGCAGCAGTCAATCGCTTAACCACTGCGCCAACCGTGCCGTATTCGTGGCGAGCCAACGTATGTCGGCTAATGCTTCAAGATCAAAGTGCCTCAGTGCGAGCATTACATTAGTTGTGGACGTATTCGCGCATGCACGTTCGAGGTGTGCGCCGCGTACGATATCCACGAACGCCTTGACTAAGAAAGTGAAAGTGCTTTTGCTCGGGCCAAACAGCGCGCAGCGCATGCTCGGGCTGATCCAACCGACACGACACAGCAGCAGTCAAGATGGCACCTTTGCATCACGTACGCGTATCCGCTGCTGCTTTTATAATTGTTAATTAAATTATTGAAAAAAATAGAAAAGAAAAAAGTCGTCATCGTTGGTGGGTTAAAAAGTTCTTCCGCCTGCGTTATGAATATGGACACAACCATCCAAACGCAACGCACTGCTCGCAATGAGCCGGCCGATACACGCGCGCCTCGCATGCGCGCAACTGTTCGTAGCATGCCTCGCAACAAACATGAAGACAGACAAACGAGGCATTTGCTTCGCACGCGATGGCTCGACCCGAGCATATGTTGGTATAATTTTTCAACACGCACGCCTCAAGCAGAGGCATTCGCTGTGCGCCGATCGTGGCGCATGCCTCGCAAAGTCTGTATCCACCTTAACACACTAAGGGCGAGCGCGGTATTAGAATGCGGTGCTTTATTTCTGCCGTACGGTATAACAAATGCAGTCACGGGTCCGCGCACTGGCGGTGAAAAAAAAAAGGAAGGTTTTTCTAACAAAAAAGGCTACCTAAACAGTTACGGGTGCATCCCTTGACGGCCTTAAGGCCTATAAAGGTCTACTTTTTCGTAAGATAAAAAGATTTACGGGCACTCCAAAAAACTAATTCGGTTAGTACTGCTTGGTCGGAGGCTCGGTGGGTTTTTTTTTCACCACAGTGCGCGGTACTTCATTTATATGTGATACAAAATACGTGCGGTGGACTAACCGCAAAGGAGATGTCCGCTTTTTGTATGGACGTTGATTTTTTATTCCGGGAAAAATCTAACCAGCATCAACCTACACCTAAATAAAAGTGACAAAAATATGGAACTTGGAACCACTGATATAATATTTTAAGACATTTTTTTAAACTATTTAATGGTAGTACATATATTTTATACAAACAATTAAGCCAATAAAAAAAAAACGGGCAGTCTTTCGGGACTGTCGATAGAAGTGAAAACTAAGTAACTTGTATCGTCGAGCTATTATATTATTAATTTCGAGCGTTCGGTGACGATGACGCGAGTTCCATTATTTTTGTTCACCCAAAAAGTGCTCAACGCGCCTAAAGCAGTTTTCACTACCCATTCGCTGCCCAGCACCCAGCATATATTATGTCAAAAAATAATTCGTCCGTGTGCCTACAACCCGCATTCGAGCAGTCGCTATAGATGACGAGTTCATGCCCAGGACCCGACTAGCGACACCAAATCTAAGTATGTAAATGTGTCAAACAATTTATGGCTTACAAGAAAAAAATATTTTTGACTACTATACTATTACTGACTACATTCATTACTACTTTTCCAATTAAATATTTTCATACTGTTTCCACAACTCGATAAATATCGATAAATAATAATGACAGTTTTATACCATCACTAGCTGACCCGACAGACTTCGTTCTGTCAAAAGCTATAGTATAAACTCCACTACTCTACCCTACCCTACCCTACCTACCTACCTACCTACCTACCTACCTACCTACCTACCCTACCCTACCCTACCTACCTACCCTACCCTACCCTACCTATCTATCTACCTACCTACCTACCCTACCCTACCCTACCCTACCTACCTACCTACCTACCCTACCCTACCCTACCCTATCTACCTACCTACCTACCCTACCCTACTCTACCCTAATTTTTCGTAAAAACCATAAAAAAAAAACGTTGCTATAAACCTCACGGAGCCCGAGACCTTTCCAACGAATGCAAAACCGTGGAAATCGGTTCGTGCATTCTGGAGTTATAGCGTCAGGAAGGAAAACCCGACTTATTTTTACGAGTATATAGTAGATTTCACGTTAAGCACAGTGCTGTGGTCGCCGCAACTACGCTGCCCGATATGATTCCCTCGCAATTGTCATAAATATTTATTAAATTGTTATTTTAAGTAGTTTTTGGTGTGTAAAAATAATGACAAGCTTTCATTGTATTGCGTTCGTTTGCGTTGATTAAACTGTAGGTACATAATATCGTTATTCGTCGACCCAGCATACTTTTTATTTATTTATCTGTTAGGGAAAACAAACAGTGACATTAAATTTTGTAGGAAGAAATAAAAAAAAATATACGGCCAAATGTGTAAACAACGACATTTTCCACGGAATACACACAAAAAATAATCTTAGTATACCATGCTTTTAAAACTAAAACCTCAAATTATACATAATTGAAACGACTCACTAAGAACATTACTAGCCTACTAATATTTTTTTTTTTTTTCTATTTGAACTATGGGTTTGCTCTTGACTCTAGTCTAGGTCTGGGTGACAGAGACAAAGTCTACGATAGAGCTTACCCAGAAGAAACCTGTTTACTCTCACTTTGAATAGATTAGGGTTGTATGCGTTCGGAAACACAGACGCAGGCAGAGAGTTCCCGGCGCGTATGTGTTCCACGCGCGCCTCAAAGAGATGTCAGCAACGACGAGGGGGCCCATTAGGGCCCAAGCCTGCCGGGTCAGCGGGATTGTCCGAAAGGGGTACCGCTGCCCCGGAACATAAAGGGCCAAGGAAGGAACACGGGTGGGTTTTAGTCAGTAAGAGTCTGACACTCCCTTCCGCTCCACCCAGAGCGGGAGGGGTCATTTGATGATAACCCATCCTGAAAAAAAAAAAGCATAGAGTTCCACTCCTTTGGTGTGCGCATTATAAAAGACGTTTGAAAGCGCTTGGTGCGAGTAGGTGGAATATCAACTAGGTAGGGGTGGTAATTTGCAGTGCGTCTAGATGTCCGATGGTAGAAGGGGGCCGGTGGAATGAGGTCGTGGAGTTCATGGGCACACTCGCCGAATTAAAATCTGTAGAAGACCGACAAGCAGGCAACCTTGCGGCGATGAGCCAAGCTGTGAAGCTTGGCATCCACCAGTTTTACGTCGCCAATGAGCCTCTTAGCGTTTCACCGAGTCATGCGCAGCAAGTTGGTACCTACTTACTTAAATATACCTATACAAATAAATAAAACTGAAGTGTCTGTTTGTAATGTCAAAATAACAACTTTTTTACTAAATGCCTATGAAAGTATGACAATTTTAAATTTTTTTGTCGGTCTGACTGTTTGTTCTGGCTTATCTCCGAAACGGCCTGCAAATAACAAAAAAGAAAAACGTAATAAAATTTGAATTTCGGCGCTTTCGCCGTAATATTTATAATTACGGCAAAACAAAGGTTGGACTTTCTTTTAAGTACTGATTTTAGAAAGAATAATTAAAAAATCTGTACTTAAAAAGAAAATAGAACCTTTTTTTTCGCCATTTTATGTGAAATGAAATTTATTTATTTGCCAGAATATAGGTACATACATAATAACGATGGTAGAATAATTTTAGTCTCACTATATTCGACTTATCAGTCGTGCAAATGTTTTTAATAAGTGCATGCAGTATTTTGAAATTACATCAATACAATTATCATTAGTCACACACATCATAATCATAATAAAATTTAGTCTTGCGTTATTAATTAATTAATTAGGCACATTAACATTATAAAAAATATTAAACTAGTATAATAGATTTTAGCTCATAGTCAAGACAGTTCATCAATTTATTGATTATATGTATAAATAATGTCAATAATTATAATTTAAATAAGGTGATCATAAAATAAAGTTGTTTTTTTTTTCATCATGTCTGTTTAAAATTTAAATAATCATCATCAATCATGTGAATTACCATTAATGGGGACACGGGCAGTGAGGACAGCGGGACATACACCAAATAGCGTCCTATTTCTGCAAACTACTATCATAGTAATACAGTGACCACCATACAGAAGTTCTAGATTAAAAAATAAACCTTTTAATGATGTTGTCCTGAAACAGCTTACGCGTCAACTCAAAGCGTTTATTTCAAATAAACCAATTACAGGCACTTTTGAATTGTCAAGGGGTCGGTCAGTCAGAAAGATGAAGTCATAAAGCTATACATCCTATCTATGGTAGCAAGTAGACTGGTCGGTAGGTAGGTCTTTCTTTTCTTAGAATGTAGGTACATAAAAATAAGCTGTTAAATTATATAATAGGATCCGTGTACATTCTGCCTTAATATAGCATGCAAAAGTAATACAAAGTAAAGATATTACAAAATTTAAAAAATCCTGGCCTATTTCTTAGCCAAAGAATCAGTATTGCCATACAGCGTGGCAATGCTGCCAGCCTTTTGGGCACTTTTCCTTTTGACAGCGATGCGGATGAATTTTTTGATGCCCTTTGATTCTTTCCCCTCCCTTTTTTATATACTTGTTATCGATGGTCATACGTTGACAGCTCGTAACCCACATTTTTTATGCATTACGAGTTATCAATGGGAAGATTTGGCGCTTAATTTAAAAAACAAAATTATGTACTTATCTCATTTTGCGAAAAAATGTGGGTTACGAGTTGTCAACGTATGACCATCGATATTATTATTACTTAAAAATTAATTAACTATAATAAATAAGCTTTTGCACAGAATAATAACATTAATAACAGTAATTCTGTGAAACGTTTTCAAAATTTTTGCAACGGCAAGTTTTTAATTTTGTTCAGGTATTTTATTAAAGATTATAGGAGCCATACAAATCACACGCGGATTGTGCGTTTGTGAACCACTGCTGCAGGGTATCAGCTGGGCCTGTTACCTTGCAGCAGTGATGCCACAAATTGTGTCTGTTAATGTTTTACTAACATAGTTTGTAAGTATATTGTTACTAACGATACTGAACAGTACTGAAACCTCAAAAAAAAATTATTACATACATATCTAAATTATGTCCCTAACTGCGGAATGACAGTTTGGGGCATAAGCTCCGCCCTTTTCACAGAAACCCTTCCGCAAAATTGCTCTTCAAATCTCTGGCGTTGACCAATTGTAAGGAGTTACTCGTAGTAAGGTAGATTCAAGACTTTGTTAAAACCGTAACTAAACATATTTGAAGCTGATGACGAAATATCGAGCAGTTGTCGAGTAAAGAAGAAGCTGTATCACTAGTACTACTTTCACGTAGTTTGTGGTAGCGTCATAAAGTGACAAATGACGTCATTAACCTGTATAATGTCCTCAATGCTTAACACAGAAGCTTTTATGTAGCAATAAGTGATCATCTACTATATAAAAATAAGTCGGGTTTTCCTTCCTGACGCTATAACTCCAGAACGCACGAACCGATTTTACAAATTCTTTTTTTTATGTTCGTTGAAGTCCAAGGATGTTTTTTTTTTTTTTAATTAGGGTAGGGTAGGGTAGGGTAGGGTAGGGTAGGTAGGTAGGTAGGTAGGGTAGGGTAGCGTAGGGTAAGGTAGGTAGATAGGTAGGTAGGTAGGGTAGGGTAGGGTAGGTAGGTAGTTAGGTAGGTAGGTAGGTAGGTAGGTAGGTAGGTAGGTAGGTAGGTAGGTAGGTAGGTAGGTAGGTAGGTAGGTAGGTAGGTAGGGTAGGTAGGGTAGGTAGGGTAGGTAGGGTAGGGTAGGGTAGGGTAGAGTAGTGGAGTTTATACTATAGCTTTTGACAGAACGAAGTCTGTCGGGTCAGCTAGTTAATGTTATAAAATTAAATGTGCTTGTAAATAAAATAAATAAATCAATTTAAGTACCTACGAACAAAAATGATGATTATTATTTTATTCCGTTTGAAATAATATTAGACATTTATATAAACCTTTTTTGAAGTCCTTTCAACTGTTTTTGACTTCTATTGCGTTGGTGGCATGACAAATGACAGCTGCAGTAAACAGTTGGTACTGTAACCACCTTTTGCTTTTAATGCCATCCTTATTGCCTACGGAATAGAAGTCAAAATCGTTTGAACGGACTGTAAGAAAGGTTTATTTAAATGTCTAATCTCATTTCAAATGGAGTATAGTTGCCCATTTTAAAGCGTATTAGGTTTCCATGGAGAAGAACGGGCAAGAAACTCCACGGACACTCTTTTAAAACAAAACAGTACTGTAACCACTTTTTTGCTTTTAATGCCATTCTTATCGACCACGGAATAGAAGTCAAAATCGGTTGAACGGACTGTAAAAAAGGTTTATTTAAATGTCTAAACTCATTTCAAATGGAGTATAGTTGCCCATTCCAAAGCGTAGTAGGTTTCCATGGAGAAGAACGGGCAAGAAACTCCACGGACACTCTTTTAAAACAAAATATCATAACGTAATGGTGGCCGACTTTAGCAGAAAATTGAATAAGTTTAATAATGTGTTGGTTTTCCACTTCAGAGGCCATTTCAAAGATGGGAAGAAAACTACTGCGGGAGGGACATGCATGGAGGAGAAAAGCTCACGACCTCCCAGCTATAGGAAAGCCTGAGGAAGGCCAACGCTAAAGAGCAAAGCAATCTGGAGATATCTGATGTCCAAACCTTCATCCATACTAATATTATAAATGTGAAAGTAACTCTGTCTGTATGTTACGTTTTCACGCCTAAACCGCTGAACCGATCGTCATAAAATTTGGCAAAGATATAGCCTGGGATATGGAGAAGAACATAGAAAACTTTACGCGATAACCGACATCCACGCGGGCGGAGCCGCGGGCAAAAGCTAGTTTTAAATAAATTGTAAAACTAGTGTTATCATTTAGTATTTTATATTGCATTTTATTAAACTAGCTATGTTAAATCAAATCTGTTTTAATATTAAAAGTATTGTTTTGTCTATGGTAATACCGAATCAGTTCGTAGATGGCACGACTAACCAATGACAGCGATTTGCCGGAAAAGGTGGGAATGAGAATGGCGGGAAAACGCCACGGGGTGGTCGTGCTAGTCCGGGGAGCCAGGTCGTACTTAGGACGTTGGATACGAATACTGAAAGCTTAAGGGCCTATACTACCTCAAATGGCTTAGCATGATCCTCCGTTATGTCGAAAATACTGCAGCATTAATTTTGAAATAAATATATGGTAAAGTTGAGGATTAATGTTAAGTACTATGTTAGCCGAAAACACGATTTCATAAAATTTTCTCGATAGAAAAAAAATCCAAAGTTACCTCCAAACCGAACAATAAACCAATGGTATTAAAAAAATACTTCAAATTAGATAATGAAACTTTGCATATTCACTGAACTAACTATAAAGCAGGTCTTATATTATTTACGTTTTTTAAATGACCATTATTTTCACCGTAAAACGAAATTACCTAAACTATCGGCGCCTTGGAGTCTTTTCCCTGCCGCCCTGTCTCGCTTGCTCGCGTGACCGTTAGCAATAGTGTGCGAGCGAGATACAGAGTGAGGTAGCGCTGAGGTAGTATAGACTCAAGTTGTGTTTTTTAAAAGATTGTAAGTATATTTAATTTTCTGTGTTGTTGAAATATAATACGTAGGTAAGTACATGTGTGTCTATTATTTCTAAAACCATCTTTTCAAAAGCCATGAACTTGAATAACAGTTAATTTCCTTAATTAAACTATTACTAGACACTCCGTAAGAGTACAGAGTCTACACTAGTTGTTGGTTGTTATTGTTGTAGTAGTTGTTTAGTTGTTATTAGGTTTGATTAGTTCGTTTTAAGATTGCTAATAAAGGTTGTTTGAAATTAAATGTGTTGGTATCCTTTTTTACATTTTAAGTGCTTGCCATATTATAATTGCTTCTAGAAACACGATTCTGTACGTGTGCACGCATCTCATTAGTGTAAAGCCAGGTGCACATAGGTTTAAAAAATATAAGTAACTGGGTTCTAGCATTTTCCTAACTATACTCTGTTTGAAATAAGATTAGACACTTAAATAAACTTTTTTACAATCCGTTCAACCGATTTTGACTTCTATTGCGTTGGTGGCATGACAAATAGCAGCTGCAGTAAACAGTTGGTATTGTAACCACTTTTTTGCTTTTAATGCCATTCTTATGCGTACGAAATAGAAGTCAAAATCGGTTTAACAGACTTTAAAACAGGCTAATGTTATATCAAATGTATTATCGGTGCCTATACTGAAATATCTTGCCTAGTGTGTTTCACCCTGTTTTTTTAAACAGTTTTATTTTTAGAGTTCCGTACCAAAATGGTAAAAAGGAACCCTTATGGTGTGATTCAGTCTGTCTGTCTGTCTGTCTTTCACAGCTGAATATCTCAAGAACTACTGATGCTATCAACTTGAAATTTAGAATAGTTTTAGATTACGTTTGCCCAACTATTTTGCAAATAAGAAAGAAACAAAAAAGTTTTATTTTTTTTGCTAAAGGGACTGAAAGGTGGTCTTAAAAATTCGAAATGCCGCTACTAGGGCATGTGGGGTATTATATGAAAGAGCGGTGTTTGCACATTCTCAAACATTTTTTATTTTTTCTTTAGGCTGCATAGTTTTCGACTTTTGATTAAAAATGTTAAAAAAATACCGTTCCCCCCCTTATCTCCGAAGTTTGCATAGAGAAAAATCGGAAACTATTCTATGTGATAGAAACTTATGTAAAGATTACAGGAAAAATAAAACGATGTCTCTAAATAGCATACTTTTTCAGAAATCAACAAAAATTACATTGGTTCCTTTATCTGTCAATAGATGGCGCTGACCAAAAACTGCAATATTCTACACCACAATGTTAATATTAGCTGCACAGTTGTAGTTTTTTCTGGGCACATAACTATTTAGGTCCTACTTATACGAAAGAAGCTTATGAAGCTATATTATGATGGTGCAGAACCCTCGGTGCGCGAGTCCGACTCGCCCTTGACCGGTTTTTTATTAAAGAGTCTTCTGTGTCTAAAGTTAAAAACTAATTCTTTTATTGACTAGTTTTTAAGCTTTGGTCATAAAGAAAATAAATTTATTCTTCACATTATCCTAGTACAAAACGAAAAAGATAATCCTAAATTGAATCGTTAAGAATGACAACAAATCATAGATAATGTAGCATCCATATTGTTTTTGTTACAAATAAACGCTCATACTTCGAACTACAAAAGAAACTTAGACAGTGTTGTTCTTCTGTTAATCCAACAAGAAATCGTAAAAAGTACTGTAACATAAAACATCTGAGGTATATTTCTTTCAACAACAAAGGAATCTCATTAAAACATTAAAGTACCTATCAATCACGAACAAAAAAAAAAAAAAAAAGATACACATGGAATTCGCAAATGAAAATGTCCGAAACACTTCTGACAAACTGACAAAGCAAATTAAACTTTATACACAGATGACAGGATTTATTTTCTTATGGCTTGTTGTAGCAAGAGCTTACGTGGTCTTCCTCGGTAAGGACAACGAGTCGGTGAAATTAAACTTTATTAGAAGACAATTGAGTTTGTTTTCTAATGGCTTCTTGCCACAACTTTCATGTGATCATCCTCGTTGAAGACCAATAAAGATTGGTATTTCATTAAAATTGTATTGAGTACGAAGGTATTTTTTTGGGTTTTAGGGTGCATTCTTAAGGTCATAGCACACATATCAACTCGGAAAAGGATCGTAACCGTATCAACTCAGGCCGTTTATTATTGTTTGCATGAAACTCCCTACTGAAAAGCAGACTAATCGGAATCGTAACGTAAACGATTCGCCTCGGGACAAGCTCACGAACCGCGGTGTGGCGCGTGGTCAACTAGCGGTCCCCGTGCTTACGGCTCGTCGTCCCCGCGCTTACGCCTCTCCGTCGCCGCGCTTACGTCTCATCGTCCACCTTTGTCCCTCTCACCCCTCCCGCGTTCGGATTCAAACTGATCTGGTGCCAGCCAGGCAGGGCTTGCTAACGTTACCAAATAACAAAATAATAACCGTTACGTAACGTAAAATTTCAATGTTATACCTACTAACGTTACAAAACTTTACGTTACTTGATAACATTACCAGTAATATAACGTTAATTAACATTCACAAAAATACGATAACTAACGTTAATTTAGCTACGTTGCCGTTCTGTGGGTAAGAATCAGGCAGATTCAGGCAACGTTTTGATCGGCACGGCATCAGAGAGGCGCGAGGGCGGGCTCCCACCGCGCCGCACGCCTCAGGCCCCACTACTTACATCTCATCCGTTTAAAATAACGATAAAATTAATAGTCGCATAAATAACGTTAAATCGATTACCGTTATTTTAATAATAACGTTAACTCTGTCAATACAAGGTAACGTTATGAAAATTTACCGGTATTTAAAGCCCTGCAGCCAGGTCAACCAGCAGCAGTCGTGAGTCGCGAGCCGTAAGCGTGGCGTCGCCTACTGTAGCCGAGTCGACGTATCGGAGCTGCTGGTCCGCTTTGGTTACGTGCTTACGTTAGGGTGACGCCTATTTGACGGCGAGGCGAAAGGCGATACGGTGACGATCCCTTTCCGAGTTGATATGTGTGTTACGACCTTTAGTAGGAATAAGACGTCGTCAGAGTATTTTGTCATCAAAATTAATTATGTCAGGTATTTTAATAAATACGAGTAGGTACTTCTTTCTTTTCCTTGCAAACTTTTAATCATGTAATTTTTTTTTTCAGTAGCGCGTTATTATCATTCCAAAGTTTGGACCTACTCTACAGGTAACTACTTGATAGAAGATTATTAAAATAATTACAAACTACGATGACGGACCTCTTTTTACACAAATGGACACATCGACGATATTCTGAATTGATTAGGTCAAAAAACATCTGTTTTGGAAAATAAGATAGTACCTAGGTTAAGTTACGGTATCTAAGACTCAGATATGCCAGTGACCTTGAGCTTGCGTGTTCTGTACTGTGGTCACGCAACGCGTCGTACGTCTAGCCAGTAATAGGACTCGCCCAACCGGGAGCGCTGTCCCAAATATGACGCATTATTCATTTATTATAAATAAAACAAAAGGTATTAAAACATGTATACTAAAAGATCAATAATTAACAATCTTTAAAACGGTGAAAGTTTCAGAAAAATACGCTTGATTTATTTTGCGTGATTCTCAGTTTTTTATCTGCGTTAGAAATCATTTAACAAGTTAATTTCACTATGTAATATAAATATAATCTAAAATATTTACACAATAAGTTATTAAGAAAATGCTCCTAATTAACTTTTTTTTTCCAAATCATTAAAGTCGGTTATCGTCGCCATATGAAAGCGGTGAACCGCCACACAATACGGCTGTCCAAATACAGTGCGTTTTTGACACCTTAACGTCAAATACTCGAAAAAATGACAGATTTTATGACAGCCGGTATTTTAATATGACGGCACCGCTTCTAGGAAAACGCAGCATAACTATCTTATTTCCCAAAACAGATATTTATTTCGTGAAAGAACATATCGCACCTTTAGAATTATAGAGACCTTATTTGAAATCATCAATCACGTCATCAGTTAATGAAATCATCAATTAATTCACAATATTATAGTGACCTCATTGGTGATGTTCTTAAGAAAGGTTGAAATCTTAAAATTTCAAATATAGGTCACTATAATATTATTATAGTGACCTAATTTGGTGATGTTTTTCAACTTCTGAAGAAATTAGGTCTCTATAATTCTAAAGGTGCGATATATCAACTTTGTTCTTCATACTTTATTGAGCTAGCACGTGTATGACCGTATTATCAAGGTACCGTGGGAAATACTTAGAACACTGTAGGTACAAAGTAATATTTCAAAGAATGTTGGGCGAGCAGTTCACGGGTAAGGTGACAGGTGGCGCCACCTGCGCGATTCACAAGGTGCCACATAGAAACGATCCCTATCTATTATTCAAATGTGGAACGCCTACCTGTGTATTTGAATTTGGTATGGTATATGGTAATTTATTGTACATGTTTTTCTTAATATTTTGTAGGTTAAATGGGTTAGATAAGGGGTGGCTACCGATCTGATGATAAATAGGGAAGTATGGAAGGAGACTGAAGACATTTCGCGCCGACGCTGATAAAATAGGATAAGGGTAACAAAATGATGATGAGGTTAAATGGGAAATGTTATACATATTTGAAACGCAATTTGACAGAACATAGAGTATCATCAGAATAAAAAAAAAAAAAAACTTTAATATTTGTTACAATAAAAATAAATTCTTGTCTAGGTACGTTTACTTTCGGTTCAGCCGTATAAAAAAAATATTTTGTTATATTTTTAAAAGGAAGTATCTAATAATGGCGGGGAATGATTTGACAGATGGCTCAAGTCAGCTGTGTGCTCGTCTCGTAGTAGTTTTATTATTATTTAGCTTGGAACATTATTACTATTGCTAAGCAAAATAAAGCAAAAGAAGAAAAAGCTTTTCATATTAATTTAACATACTCCCAATAACATGTAAAACAGTGTAAATAAAAAAATTGTGTATTTCTAAAAATAACTCGTAAATACAGAAACCACAGTATAATTTATGACAAAAACAACCACCATTTTCTTAACAATAAAAACAGAACCTAGTCCCGTAAAACTTACTATTTTTAACGATAAGACTATTCATAGAGCACAATGACTGTCGGGCACAAGACCTCGGGCCACAAGGCACAATGGTGGAAAATAACGTGTTTCTCCCTTGTTTTAAAACGTAACAGTGGACCGTTGAAGTTTTTCTTTCTCTCACTTTGATTTAGACGACAAGCTTTCAGAACGAGTGTTTGTTTAGAAATAAAAGCGACAAATGAATTTTGTTGTGAAACTGCAAAGTGAGAAGTTTTAAGATTGTTTTGTTCTTGGTTTGAAAATGTTTAACAGCATGGAGTTTTACAACACTATGTCTAATATGCGAGATAAAAAGTTGATTGAAGAGAACATTTTATCCAAAATTGTCTCATTCACGTTGGTCGCGACTTTAAATACCCTTGATGAGTGTTTAAAACTACAACAACGTACAACGCTTATGCTAAAGAAATAAAAAAGACCAGAAAAATCCATTTTAGATCCATCACCATTCGCACTTCAAATAAAATCCAAAACACAATACGTACTACAATCCACCTCACCTTGTAATAAAGTCTTTGTTACACAACAAACCCACAAACAGTCAAAGAGAACAATAAAATAAAACAATCCAACAGTATCATAGACACAACCCTCTATGCTCTATGTATCCGACACAATAAAACTTAACCTTTACACCGCTAACGAGCTCTCACCGAGTAATCTAGTTTCCTACAATTCCGAAGTGCGCTTGTAAATAATGCATATAGGGCAATTGGATTGTCTGTCAGTCTGTCTGGCTTCCTGCAACGACTCACTGATGTGCTACTGTCGATACTCGATATACATGCAAAGGTTAACTGTAATGGAGATTGGAGATTTTAAATTTCCAGATTTCCATGCCTTTCGTTTGAAATTTTCATAGGTTTTAATTTCATTTTGGTAAAGGTTACTTCTAGGTACGCGTGTTATGTCATCGACTGCGTCGTCGCTTACCATCAGGTAGGATTTGGTCAATTAATGTGAGTCTATCCAATATGAAAACCAGCCATGTGCTTGTCGGACCACACTCAGTGAAGGGTTTCTTAGTTGGGTTGATTTTTACCCAAGAACAAACTTAATATTGTAGTTGAAAAACAAGGTCTCCCATACATTCCAACTGCGAATGTAAATATATACGCACAATATTGAGAGATTAACGATGTTATAAAAATGAAATTTTTAGGCTCAGTAGTTTCGGAGATAGTCAATTTACATATATTTTCTTAGATAACTTTAAAAGCAGGGTTCGAAAAAATGTGATTTTTATAATAAATATCAAAAATCCGATTTTTTTATATATATCGGATATATATCCAGGCCAAGAAAAAGAAGAGAATTTCATTCTGTAAGGGGATTAAACACTTAAAAATGTGAAAGGAATTTGTAAAATAACATAAGTGTCAAATTAGCACATTTTTTATTTAAAAAAAGAAACAAATGAATTTGTGTTTATTTGGGAAAGAATTTTTAAATGAACACTTAAAAAAACAAGTACCTATTATTATACGAGTAATAATCTTCATTTGTTTGTGAGATAATCAACTAATTTTCGGCTATATATCCAGGCCAAGAAAAACAAGCGAATTTCATTCTGTAAGGGGATTAAACACTTAAAAATGTGAAAGGAATTTGTAAAATAACATAAGTGTGGCACATGTTTTATTTAAAAAAAGAAACAAAAGAATTAGTGTTTATTTGAGAAAGAATTTTTAAATGAACACTTAAAAAAACAAGTACCTATTATTATAATAATCTTCATTTGTTTGTGAGATAATCAACGAATTTTAATAATAATTCAACAATAATAATGATGTTTTCAAATTTTCCATTGAACAATAATTTGAGAAGTCGCAACGTTACCGCAATATCCTTCGTATAAAAGAAAGAGATGGAGACATAAAACAGGGGAGAAAGAGTGAGACAGGTAAGATACATTTTAAAACGCGGCAGTTCATAACGTTTTAGTTGTAAAGTTTAGTGCAAGCTTAAAGGTTTATTTTTATCTTTATTAACATTGTTAACATTTATTTAGTAGGCTTATTTTATGCTGCAGCATTTAGTGTGGCCGGAAGGTTCTGGAGTGGCGACCGCGTACCGGAAGACGTACACTGAAAAAAATGCACTCCAAGCAAGTGACTTTTTAGCTTGATTGACGATATCTTGTTTAGATTAATCAAAATCTTAGTTAAGTTGATCATCACGACATGATTGCAGCAATACTAGTTAAAATGATTGAACGCTCAAACAAGTTTCTCGATCACCCTTAACATGACATCATTGTAGAAGCGTTAAAAAAGAGACAAGTTAAAAAAATGTTAACTGTAACAAAGTAAGTTATTAGTTGTGTCAATCAAGTATTTTGATTACTTCAATAAAGATCATTGAAACTTTAATCTAATAATTTTGTTTGGAGCAACTATGTTTTGACTAGATTGCTGCAAATAGGTTTTGTGATAACTCCAATCAAGATCCCGTTTCAAATCCCAATCAAATAAAAGTAGTAGCTGTGATCATTGTGCTTGATAGGCTCAGATGCAAACAAGTTACTTAGTCAATCTAAACAAAATCTTGATTGTGGCAACTACTTTTTTTTTTTCAGTGTAGCATTGGAAGGCCTCCCACAAGGTGGACCGATGACCTTATGAAAGCCGCAGGAATCCGCTGGATGCGGGAAGCACAAAACCGGTCGAGGTGGCGGTCCTTGGGGGAGGCCTATGTCCAGCAGTGGACGTCTTTCGGCTGAAATGATGATGATGATGATGTTTTAGTGTAATTATTTTGTTATATACAGGGTGGATTTTTGAGATGGGGCAAAAAGGGCAGGTACATTAACCGTTGTAGCTACAGGAAAACGGTCTTAGGAGACTATCCTTATTTTTTTGAGAAATTTTGATCCACATTCACAGATTTTGAAAAAATTGAACAGTCAGCAAGAAAATGGGCCATTTTCACAAAAACTTTTTTTGATGCGAATCGATCCTGTTCCTTATAAAGATCAAAAAACTCTATCGGACCAACTGAGGTTTGAGTACTAGAAAAATCAGAAATCGCAAAAAGAACTTTTCCCATTCGTAGGAAACAGTGGCGGATTTACCACCAGGCTGAGTAGGCTGGAGCCTAGGGCGGCAGATTTTAGTGGGCGGCAAATTTGACTCAAAATAGATATTTTTTGTTTTCCAGAAATAAAATAAAAAACATTATTACAGACAATTTACTGCAGGTCCAGATTGATGAAGAAATTATTTATTGGGGAAATGTTCTGAAGAGAGAACTTGTTGACGTAGTGAAGCGACTGTGTTCAAGAGGCCTCGCTTTCAGAGGAAAAAATGAAAAGTTCGGTGATCCGCATATTGGAAATGATTGTATGATTTTGGAACTGTTAGCGGAATTCGAACCTTTTTTAGCCTGCCATATTGAGTAGTACATGATTTAGCTTTTCTTAGCTAAGAAATATACCTAAAAACTATTTCTTGTATAATCTTCACTGTGGCTTGTAAAAATAGTCTAGGAAGTCAGTTCCTAGATTATTTTTACATCCATCGCCTATTTCACAACACAATCATACTAATAACGGGAAAAAGCTGATGTAATGGGGAAGATAGTGCAGAAATCATAAAGTTACAATTTCATTGACAATTTTTTTTAAATAAATATGATTGTGAACTAGGGTATCGAATTGTAGAGGTAAAGTCAAAGTCAAAGCATTTATTTCAAATAGGCACATAAATGGCACTTTTGAACGTCAAAATGTACACGGAAATAAAATTGATTCTAGTTGCCCCTTCCAAAGGGTAGTTTCGCATGGAGAAGAATGGGCAAGAAATTCGATCGTTAGTCCTTTAAACTGTTTTACAATAGTTTGTATACATCAATTATATCATTACATGTGAAGACGATGTACCTAGAATAACATTACTATACCACAACAGGTAATAACAATAAAAAATTGAGCATTGACGAATAAATTAACCATGTGTTAGATACAAGGTGCTCACATTATTTACAAATATTGTATTATTTTGTACAAATAAAAAGTCAGTGTGCGAGTTAAACTTATCATAAAAATAATGCCTTAAAAATAAGGTAAGTAGTGGCGGCAAATTTTGAATAGCCTAGGTACTGGTGACAAATGTGTAAATCCGCCACTGGTAGGAAACGAGACCCCGAACTTACTTGTGATTTATTTGTAACATTCGATTTCAATTTAATTTCCATTTTGGAAATTCGAATATGTTGAGGATAAGCCTGGTCTTAAAACCGAACAAAACGTTGCCGTTCACATGAACAAAGAAAGGTAGTGAAAAATAAAAGAAAACGTTCTTCGCTGAAAATATAATATGTAACACGAAGGTTTCCTCGTAAAAGGATTAGTTACAAAATGGGTTGGAGACGCTGCAATTTTAAAAACTATCTCCGCTCTCGCTGTAATCCTGCCAGATGAGATCTAATAATAAATTATACTAGTCTTTTGTTATTTTTGATGTAAGAATTAAGGATTTTAACGCGTCTTACTAAGGGCCGGTTGTTTCAAACGGTTGGTTAACGTAACATATGTACGTACGTCAAATAATAATGATTACATATGATGTTTAACGTTCGTTAAATACAAAGCGTTGTTTCACTGCATAAAAAACCGATCGTCAAACTTCAAATGTAGAAGAATAAAATGACGTTAACTAGTGGGTTACTGTAATTGTAATTTTTTAACGAACGTTAAGGGCATAATTTTGTGAAACAACGCTTTTTTTGGTTTGACGATAGTTAGCGCCATTTATGACGTATACCCGTGCGTTAGTGGACGTCAAACAACCCGCCCTTAATGATATAAGTAATTATCTTGAGAATGGAACTTCTTTCGAGATCTAGGAAAAAACTGTTTCACGGAAATAATGGTGACTGCAGTACTTAGGTACCTACGTATAGGTTGATAACAAAATAAATCAATTTTTTTAAATCTTTTTATTACAGATTGGGCCTGTTCTTGACCTCGACACAGATTAATACAGATGGGACGTTTAGCAGTTTAGGTATTAAGCTACAAGTACGCGGCGGGCCCATCTCACTGGGCCAGTTCAGTAGGACTGACGCCGCGTTACATTGATAGCACAAGTAAAGCAGTCACGAGTGAAGACGGAAATAAACGACTATTCGATTATAAAGCAGCTGCAAAACTCAACCCATTCAATATTAAACCCTCGTCTTGCAACAGTATCCGACCACAATATTAATGGGGATTCGATAACCTCGTAAGTTTTTTAGCAGCTACGTCGCGGGTATGGTATCTGCATTTATTTATTTAGGCAACCAACAGCAATAAATATAGTATGTGTATCAAACTCAAACTCAAAGCATTTATTTCAAATAAACCAATTACAGGCACTTTTGAATTTTCAAGGGGTCGGTCAGTCAGAAAGATAAAGCTAGTTGCCCATTCCAAAGCGTAGTAGATTCCTATGGAGAAGAACGGGCAAGAAACTCCACGGACACTCTTTTAAAACAAAATATTGTTACAAAATATGGGTTACAACATTCATGTTGAAGTTATATAATGTGAGAACAATGTAGAAAGACGTGCACGTTAGAAGCGTCCGTAATAAAAATTATTCAAAAATTAAAATAAGCCGTGGCAGCTAAGAGATGACCAGTCCAAACTGACGGCGCCCGTATTACAGTATTGTATGGCTAAGTGTAGTATTGTATGGTTTCCCTGTATAACTAGGATCAGTATAAAACATGCGAACGGACTATTAAAAAAAAATTAATTCAGAAGGTGCAACTTTAGGTATATCACTTATAGTTAAGTTTAATTTAAAAAAAAAACAAGTTTTAATATTAAAAGATAGAGTAGTCTGTCATTTGCTTTCGTCTACGGTTTTTATTAGCTTTGGTGAGCTAGCTGACATAATATGGCAAAAAAAATAATTTACTGTTCTGTGTCTCGTAATGTTAATTACTTTGCATACCTACTATTGTATATGTTGCGAACCGAAATTATTTGCAGCATATAACCTTTTCGGAACATTAATTGTATTCTAAATTCTAGTATTACGTTCAGTTCTGACACTTGTAATTTTTATTTTTCCTTGTTCTTCATGATTTCACGATTTTGCAATGGTATTGAAATAAACTGTGGCTACTTTACCACGCGTTTTAGTTATTAGTTATGATTAGTAATAGTATAGAATCATGTTTATATAACTGAACAAACAGTTGTGCTGCTGGGGAGTTTGTTGCGCCACTTCTTCCTCCCAGCTAAATCAGTAGGAAGTGGTGAAGCGATTTGGGGACTGTGTCATTTTGACGTTCGAATAGTGCCGATTTTAGCCTAATTTGAATATATGACTTTTGAATTTGATTATTTGTTTTTTGAATGTAGGTTTATTACAGTTAAATTATACAAAGAGAGAAATCTGTGTTATAAATTCGAGCAATACATACACAATTTTTGGCGTAATTAGTCGAGTGCCGAGGCACGGTAGCATCTTAATGTGACGTTTAGTGAGATTTTAATGTTAACCTTTTGTTTGGGTGGGAAATTATCAAATAACTTCTCCCGCTCTGGGCTTTTACTGGCTAAAACCCACCCGGGTTCCTTCAGTTGCCTGTGTGCCAGGGCCACGGTATCTCTTTCGGACAAACTCGCAACCCTGATAGGCGTCCTAGTGGACCTCGTCATTTGGTGCTGACTTCTGTTTGAGGCGTGCGTGAAACACAACGCGCCGTCGATTCGGACCTAGTCCTTACCGGACGGCAAGCTGCCCATTGCTCGCCGTCTGCAAGCCCGCGCCTAAGGTGCGCGGTGGCTGGGAATCGGCAATTGATTCCCACCGCCCAGGGCGTCTCCTGCGGCGACAGACTGCCTCTCCCTCACGTGTTCCGCCTCCTCCTTCGCAAAAGGATGTGACAGCCTCCCATGCACTCTCGCTCCATACCATGGCCTGGACCAGGGCCGGACGAGAGAGATCGCCGCCGCCGATCGCCTCCATGAGGACATGGCGGTGCTCCATCCAAGCCGGGCAGACTTCCACCGTATGCTCCACCGTGTCCTCCGGGCGATCCACAAAGTGGTAGCACCCGGGCGTTTCCTCCCGCCTTATCCGAAACATTAATGTTAACCCTGACAGCTTGTTCGAGCAACCGCTGAGGATGTGAAATGTTAATTAGCTCTTTGTGCTTTTGTTACATGATTTCTGATACATATTCAAGTGTTGCAAGTTTAAACTGAACTGTATTTTAGGAAAATGGAGCTTAAACTTCTCCTTCATATCTTTTCGGAGATATTATAATATAGAAGACTCTTCTGCAGCGTCCTGAGGTAGGTAAGTTACACAATAGTACATATAAAAAAGTGTTTAAGACAGAGTAGGTATATGGAAGATAACACAAACTGTCTAAACTGTATCTAAAAAAATTACCAAAGTTATATTAAAACATAGCTAAAATAATATCCCAAAGCAACTTATTTCAACATTATTTACTTTGACCTATTAGATCCCAAACTCGGTACTATCTCCCAACTATCCAAAGATACACCTATAACCAAAATACCAATCATAAATGCAAACATTACCTACATTGATCACGTATCTAGTACCTCATAACCCGGCGCCAATCTACATAACCATGTTATCCTAAGCCGCATACGTCATCAGCAGCAATAATGCCAATATCCTGGGATTTCACAGGTAAGCCAGCCTACGATAGCGGCAGAGTTGCCCGCCCGCAAAATAAAAATCTACTTGCCGTATACAGTATTAGACAGGACGTTGGCGAGCAACGAGTTTGCATAGCGGTTTGTGATTGTCTGTGGAGCGTTATTATTTTTTGTTACCTGTTGCAAAGTTGCGACGAAGCTTGTCTTTGGTAGTTAATCCTTTATTTTTAATGGAGTCTACTCATACTTAAGGGGGATGCGCTAAGGTAGTATATAAGGTAAGGCATAATTCGCGTCACGTACCCAACGATAGCTCAAATCATGAAGCGCATTTTAAAGCGCTTCTTCGATTCCTCAGCTACTCATCGCAACACTAGTTGTGCAGGCCGCCAACTACACCCCCTCTCGAATCAGTAAGACCCGCCGTCCAAGACATGCACTGACCGACCCAGATGACCTTACGACTCTCCTCCAAGAGAGCAGTAGGGAAACAAGTACAATAGATCGCAAACATAATACACGACCGTCATTCCGACCTCGCCGCCAAGGCCCATCGCGAATTCCCCGACTAAATAGTCCTTCCCGACCCTTGCTCGTAAGCGAAGCGCCAGCTCGCGCTTTAGCTGAGCCTGTAGCTTTAAATTCCCCTGATAATAATATCATAACCCTGATTTTATCCAGCCACCGTCGGCCCCTTGCCATCCTCCCTCCGACTCTGCCTTAAGCCGAGGTTCGTACCCCACAGGGGTTGCCCTTAGCGCGCTTTCGTTTAGTTTATAAGTTTTTGCGCCCTGGCTGGAGGCTTTAAGTTTTTAGGAGCTTAAGGCAACCACAGGAACGCGTCACCTAAAAAGACCATTGGACGACCGCACAAAAAAACAAAATAAACCTATTTTTCTTTCTTTCTTTCTTTCACAACTGTAACGTTGTGTATATCATGTCACGTAAAAAGCGCGCTGGCCAACCATAAAATCATACGTTGTATTAAGTAGTTCGCGTCACGAAAAATCGTATGGTATTGTTGTGCGTTGGCCAGGGCTCTTATTACGTGAAACGATCTATACAACGTTACAGTTGTTCGCTGGCCAGCGGTCTTTTTACGTGAAGCGAACTATATTTTTGATTCTAATGATTAAAATTCTGTAAAGCCTAGCCGTAGTCTGTAAGCCCCATTTCCTTCCGTGGGTGTCGTAAAAGTCGACTAAAGGGCTCACTAGAGAATGGGCAGCAGCGTTCTCTATGTATTTTTATCACCATACTGCGATCGCCAACCCGCCTGCCAAGCGTGGCGATTATGGCAAACCCCCTCCAATTGGGGGAAGCCTAAGTCCAGCAGTGGACGTCTTTCAGCTGAAACGATGAAAGCCAATCAATACACAACCTGACACTGACCAGCAAATTGCAATAAAACGTAAAATAAATTGAATTTCGCGTGCTACCCTGATGACGCTTTCGCATTAAACCCATGATACCATAATTTCAATCCTAGATTTCAAGTAACAACCGCTTTCAAATCCAATTAAATTATTCTACATAAATAATGATACTTAAATTAAAGCCACATTTTACCTAAGCCATTAACAGCGTAATTCAATTTCTAATTTGCTGTTTATGGATCGGGTCCAAATTATTAAGCAAACATCCATTCCGGGCAAGTTTCGCATAAATTATGTTCTGGCGAAATTTAATAAAACTTCGATCGCGATAACAGATTGAACGGGCACGAATTCGATATTAAAGCTCTCTCCAAGCATTGCCGATATTGTTTGCATTGATAATAACGCACTTAAAACCCGGCTGTTTTTGAAATCGTGAAAATCATTGTATTTAAGCCAGTTTATTCCGTATTGACGGATTTGGTTCATATAAAAACATTGGCCGAAACCGCTGAATAAATTATTCGTCAAACTGTTTGAATACAAAATGTTTATTTATTTTAACATCATTAATCTGTTAACCTATGAATGTTGGTTCGTGTATGTCTGTATATATATTTTATGTACTTAATTCAAAGACATAAATAATATTATTTTAACATACAAGCAGATGTGTAAGTTCTCTTTTACGTTTTGGCGCGAAGGTAACGCATACACAAGATAGACGCACGCCATTTTGTGTTTGATCGTGAACGATCGATCGTCACTAAATAAGCGGAAAGAAGTCTGAAATACAAAAAGTAAATGAGTGAAGGCGATAAAAGAAGAAGACATTGGATATTGTGTACGAGACTTACTAAAAGACGCTTTCGGAGTAATTACATGAAATCGTAAATAGTTTACTGTCGGAAATAAATTGATTCGTTTGAGCCTGCATTGTAATTCTGAAAATGTCGTGCAGTGCTTGGCGACTTGCCATATTGTTATTGGAATAGTTTGTTACATAAAGGAAGTAAAGGAAGGAAGAAAGGAAACAGGAAGTAGGGAAATTATTATTATAATTAAATTATTATTATAATTAAATTATTATTATAATTAAATTATTATTATAATTAAATTATTATTATAATTAAATTATTATTATAATTAAATTATTATTATAATTAAATTATTATTATTAATTTACGTAATAAAGGAAGTAGGGAAACTGATTACTATTTATTGTATAATGTCTGATGTTAAATATTACGTTGTTTGCAAAAGCTACGTATTTAATTGTTGGATTTTTCTGTTAATTATCATTTCATCAGCAATTTAATCATTTAACACTAAAAATATCCGGTAGTACAATTAGTGTAGTTATATTAATTTTGAGGAAAATGTTCATACTAGCTATTTTTTCCAACCATTTACCTTACGATTAAGAAGCCTGAACATTAAATAAATACTTAATGAGCACTGCGCTACACTCACAACTAACAATAGCACTTAATATTGAATGGAAGCAGTTTTCGAAGTTCAAACGTCAAATAGTAACACGAACAAAGATTGAAAGAGGGTTTGACAGCTTCCTAATTAGCCGCTGCTTTGTGGTCAATGTCAAATCGACTAGTCTTTGGCACTTTCTTTTTTGGCAGTTTGACAGTTGCCCATAGATTTGTAAACACTTTTAGTGGCCCGGTAATTTGGTAGACTCATTAAGGAAGGGACAATTTCTTGGGTATGGCTGTGTAGTAAGTTAGCATAATTATTATGTTGATTTAAAACAATGATTACAGTGTATGGGTAACTACTAGTCCACTCAGTGCTAATGACCTCTAAACAATGGACGACAGTCACAGACTCATAAATCATACAATTGACCACTCTTAAAAAAGAAAGTGTATAAAATTATTTTAATGTATTGGCACAATTAGAAATACACGTTTACGAATTAAGATTTCTAGACGTTTTATTAAATGGTTACCTCCTACCATTTCCAATTACGAGTACGAGCTACCATAATTAAAATGTAATAATTAAAACCATACATATTCCCCATATTTCGGCACACCTGTGCCGCCTAATTAAGCCAAAACATTTTCCACCGGAATTAAAACGTTCTCCAAGTCGGATGAAATAAATAACAACGTATTTACAGATTACGGAATAAAAGAAAATGGCAAATCGTCCATTTTCAATGTGGCTTCCCTAAAATGTTGCCATTTGTAATAAAACTCTCCATGGCGCGGTCACTGACAACTTTTTGAATTTCTTCATGCAAATTGGTTCTGGGTCGGCGTTGCGTCGATTTGCATCTCCATTTTTCATTTCCCTAAATTGTTTTACATTAACATTGCTTGGCGTTTTAGACCAATTGTCGCCGATTGTTTGTTTTTTGTAATTCGATAACGTTATTTGGAGCAGCGGTGTTTGTTTACCGTGGTTGGAGATTTGATTTCGTTAATAAATATTGGGATTTACGAGACGGAAGATTGTGTCGTCTACAGAACTGCTTCATCATCAGCCTATAGCAGTCCACTGCTAGATATAGGCCTCTCCAATTGCACGCCATTCAGCTCGATTCTCGGCTACTCTCAACCAGCTGCTACCAGCCACCCTGCGAAGATCGTGGCTCCACCTAGCCTGAGGGCGTCCTACCTTACGTTTGCCAATTCGCGGTCTCCACTCAAGAACAGCTCAGAACTGCTTATTTGAATTTAATTATTTACGTATGTTTCATTGATAAAAATGCCTTGTAGTATTTGATTATACTAAGTAAGCAAAGTGTGGAATACATACGTGTGCTGTTTTATCATACCTTGATTAAGTTTTTTATTGTAATACTTTTTATCATTGATGTATTAAAAGCATAGATACGGGACTTACTAACAGCGCCTGGTCCTATCAAACTAAGGGATGACCCGTAGTTGGCACTCAGTCGCGCACGGGATATCGTTGATCAAACAGCTCCATAACTATAGTTTTTTTGTGTGATAAATACGTATCAAAATGACTTCTTGTGCAGCTTAACAGTGTTTTAATAATACAAGGAAGAAAAATAAGACACACGGGATTACTTACCACTCGTAAGTACAGCCAAAAATGCTAATTTGTTGAAAGTTATAATAATATTTAATGTTTGCTTTGCCATGTTTGTGCTACCACATGCAATGTCATTCATAATCGTAAACATTCGGCAGCTAACGCGATTTCGCTCGCACGACAGCGACGTCTTCTATCTCTTTCTTGTTTATCGGTAACTGTAGATTTGCGACTGTGATCACACGGATCACAGATTTGTGAGTTTTGGTGCATGTAGTCGTGCGCCGAGCCCAGGGCCTCAAGTCTGCTATTACAATAGTATCAGAATGGTCTCGCCATTGTGAATTTTGACAGTGTTTGTATGGCAAATCTGTCAAAAACTCACAATGAAGAGACCATTCTGACACTATTGTAATAGCAGACTTGAGGCCCTGGTTTACTGATTGCGATGTTAGCGCGTAACATTTCTTCCTCCTTTGGATATACCAATGCTTTTTATTGATATTATCAGCATTGTGAGATTCTTTCTTACGGAACGACACACATGATGGGTTATACACAATCTAGATGACCATTTAACAATCTAAGTAAATAGCTATCGCTTTCAACCGATATTCTAGCAAATAGAACGATCATTCATTCATTCAATATTACGTCTCTTTTCATCCTTAGCCATAAATCTGTAGCCTTTACTATAAAATCGCTCAATAACTCCGCAACTCATCCTTTATAAGTTAGCCAGAGGCTGTAAATGGACCAGCCTATTTGTTATTCAGATTGGACGGACGATACCGCAAGATATAACTTGTGAACAACCCTTTGGGGTTAAATGATAGCCTAGTAAATTCATTGTTCTACCCATAAACAAGTTTTGGAGTCAAAAAATATGTAAGTAATGTAAAATACGAAGTAAAAAGAATCATAGTCCTTAAATTAGTTTTTTTTTTTACTTATATTAAATATGTATTACTTCACTAATAACCCCCCATCGTCGTCATACAGGATGTCCTAGTTCAGGGGTAGACCTCAATGATGTAATGTGTACTAAAGTTTTGGAAATAAATTACTATTATTTTTACTATCCTACAGAGGTATGAGGAACAGGGTGTCATCCTCTATTGAAGAGGGAGGATCCTTCGACCAGACGGGTGTTGTGTCTGGTGGGCAATTTCCCGACGTTTGATGTCGGGATGTATATATTCTAGTCGCGCAGTTAACTAATTGCGCGATGCAGGACCTACTATTTCTCAGATTTTCGCTCAAAGATAAAGTTGCAGATTGCAACTTCATTGGCTGCATCCAGCGTTATCTTTTACAAACTTTAGTGAATAGGGGAAAGTTTTCCGCCAACCTCTTTTAATGTGATCGACCAAGTCATATATGATAAATCCAATGTAATTACTTCCTCTTAGATTAGATTAGATTAGATTATTTATTTGTGGAAACATGAGTACACATACAGAGCATGCAAGTTATTAAATTACATTATGGATCAGTCATGTTTGGCCTTAGTGGCGTACAAATATTTATTTAAATTCTATTCGCCTAAGCAAATACAAGTAACAGTGACAGTAAGAAGAAAATATTTATACAGGACTGCAAACTAGTTCTTGTTTGAAGTGATACAAGGGCTAAAAAATTGATTCAAAAGTATAGACCGTGTTGTCAATCGTGACGTATGTACGTTGACATAAGGTTTAAACTACAACGACCGACGCGCGTTCGTGAAATGCAACAAAGTTTGGGTACCTATCAATATTGAAGGGAACACAAAGGGATAGAACTGAGTTATAAATTATCATAGATAGACCTTTTTATATACACCACGGTGATATAAACATAACGAGGTCGTTGTAACATTCGATTAGATCAAGTCTATATAAAGGCAGAGATGCGGAAGACATAACCAAGATGAGCGGAGCGGAGACAAGTGATATGAGAAGAGTGTACTCGTAATTTAGAACAGGGATGAGTTAAGCGAAAATACAAAAAGAGGTAGGCTAGTTTCTAATGGAGATTTAGCAAAGACATGAGAAATAACCTACCTTGAAACGGAGATGAACAAAGCAAAGATACAACAAGAGATGGGTTAGTTTCTAATGGAGATTTAGCAAAGACATGAGAAATAACCTACCTTGAAACGGAGATGAACGAAGCAAAGATACAACAAGAGATGGGCTAGTTTCTAATGGAGATTTAGCAAAGTAATGAGAAATAATTTACCTTGGAACGGTGCTGAGTGAAGCGAAGATACAAGTAACATAACTATTAACACAAACGGTATACTCGTATTTAGCATGTTTACTTTTTGATACGAGCACCCGATAGTTCGGCGCTGTTGCAAGCACCATGATCACGGATAAACTGAAGTCATTGCGGGTGGGTGTTTATAAGCAGACAAAACGGTCTACCCTCTTTATTGTTCGTTTTTTTGCGCTCAGTACCGCTACGACTGTCACTCGCAACTTGATTCTGCTCCCGACACACGAAACTCACTGTGTCCGCTCGCGAACTTTTTTCGGCAATTCTTCGGTTTTTACACAGCTGAACCACTGGATTACAGGCTCTCGACAGTTGGAACCCATCATCCCGGTTGAAGTTCCTATATTTGGTACCTAATCTCAATAGGTTCTCTAACCAGTCTAGGAATATAGTGGCGTTCTGTCGAGATGACCTGAGGGTTATGTAACTCCCCAGTGGTTCGATCCTGATTCCAAAATTATCCCGTTTGTGTTAATAGTAATGTTAGTGACCATGACAGTTTAAAAACTTAAATTACAAGTAACGTAGTTTGAAACATAAGTAAAGCAAAGATTCAAGAAATAGCAGTTTTAGAGGTAATCACAGATATTAGAAGCAATGTAGTTTGTTACAGAGATCATCATCGTTGATTTTATGTAGTAGGCTTCCAATCTCATCAGATGAAGCTGATTCATATTTTACATGGAGCGACTGCCTCTGAACTCCACAACCCAGTTACTGGGTGAAACGATACTCCATCGTAAGACTGGCTGTCAGATTTTCGGGCTTCAGTCAGAACACTGTCAAAGATCTGCAAATAACAGCCGGGACTGAGGGCTGTTTGCCGAAGCACGGAGGAGTCTCGATAGGTAACTGATAGTCACCCATCCAAGGACTTAGGGCTGAAACACAAACACGTTACGTCGACGTAACGTGCCAAGGCACAGCACCGTGACGTGGAAATCGACGTCGAGCAACGTATAAAAATCATGAAAATCCACGTCACGACAACGCAACGTGCCACGTTGAACGACGTCGTATTAATTTCGAGAAATGGACCATACTAGACGTGTTCTCCTCCTGCTAATATTAAGAAAACGGATAAAGAAGAAACAGATACAAAGAAAATACTGGATCCATCCATGTCTTTCAGTCATGAATAACGGGAGACACTTCGAGACGACGACGTGCCTTGCAACATGGCACGTTGCGCTGTCGTAACGTGATTATTTACATTACTCGACGTCGATTTCCACGTCACGGCACTGTGACGTGGACTTCCACGTCACGTTGCCGTGCCGTGGCACGTTGCATCGTCGTAACGTGTTTATGTGTTTGACCTGACCTCGGCAAATGTAGCTTAACCTTCGATCCGACTCGTGCGGCTGTTATTATTTAGCATCGAGTTTGTTACAGAGATGAACAAAGAAAGTTACAAGAAATAGTTCACATTCGAACGGAGATGAACGCAGCAAAGATAAAAGAGATGTTCTAGTTTTCCGTATATCCACAGTCCTATCAAAGTAAATACGGGCTGAACTGTAAAGAACTACCCGAAGTTGGGAGTTCTTGTTACTTGTAATGAAACTTGTTTTTGCTAAAGATGAATAATATTAATCTCAGACAATATTTTCCGGGAAGTTTGTATCTGAAGAAACTTTCAATCAGAACTATTGATTTAACGTCTTGTGAAACTGATTTTCCAAAATGGCTTCCAAGTCCTCAAACTTTATTGCTTTTCGTGTCAAATCAATTCGTCTACATAAATGTAGAATTCTGGAAATCGCGGTTTTGATCACCATCACGTAGTTTAAAGCCCACTTCGTTTACCTAAATGTAGAATTCTAGAAATCAGGTATTTGATCACCGTCGCGCAGTTGTTACCGGAATCTAGGATTCGCAGGAAATTCAGGTCCTTAAATGCTTTCGCTTCGTTAAGGCGTACTATAACTTGCCGAGAATTTGGTATAAAGGCAGTTATGTCCTGGCAGTTAAGATCAATGATGCTTGACGTCGTAACGAATCACATCGGAGATGTAAAGGTGCGTTTCGTTTACGCGAACACGATAATATTAAGCACAAATGGCTCGTTAAGGAGCGGATATGGAGCGAAAAAATTGTGTTTTGGTTTTAAAGAGGTTGATTTCGTTATAGAAGTTTATAGTGGACATTTGAGCGTGAAATGAGCTGTATTTTATTAAGGAAGTTAAAAGCATTTGAAATGCGGATATTTAAAGCGGTGATGAAAAGCAGCTCTTTTAGGGAGTTTGTTGAAGCAAAGGAACATGCCGAAAGTTTACACGTACGTGTTTTACTAATATTTGATTAATATAATTTAACTCACATACTGACTTATATATGTAAAATTTTTAGGAAAATCATATACAATGTTTGTAAATATGTGAGCAACATGTATCTATCACATTTATTATTTTTTCTGTAATTACTTCACTTTTCATTCTTTTTACCAATTGTGGTAAGTAATTTTTATTCTAGGTACATCGTCTTCACCTATAATTACTAATTAATGTATACAAACTATTGTTGACATTTTTAAAGAGTAAGTATGGAGTTTCTTGCCCATTCTTCTCCATACATAACTACCTTTTGGAAGGGGCAACTAGAATCAATTAACCATTTATGTAACGTTCAAAAGTGCATTTTACGTGCCTATTTGAAATAAATGATTTGACTTTGACTTTTTGACATGAACCATCTGCTTCACATATATCTTTCAGTTATCCACATTTACTGAAAAGATTGAGCGCGGTTTAGACCAAAGTTAGAAGTCGTTTTGTAATGAGCCGGTATAGGTCGGTTTAACTACCGCACTTCTGCACAGCCATTTTTTTTATGGCGGCTCAGTTCAGCCTAGGAAGCGGTTATCTGCTTAAATGGACTTTTCTGTGGGTGTCTCAATAAATTAAGGCCTCCAGCCAGGGCAAAAAACTTATGGACACCTACCTGTCTACGGTACGGCACCGGTCACCGTTTAACGGCACGATGCCGCTACCGGGAGACGGCACGGCATCATGCCGCGGCACGGTGCCGTGTACGGTGCACCGCGGGCACAAGGCAGCAACCATCGTTCAGTTTTTTTCTTAATATGGACCGCAAGACTTATTTTGCTCCTGTTACTAAGGCGACGAATGAAGAAAAAACAGAATCAAAGTATAATGTTTTCAATTTTTTATCCTTATAATTCTCCTTTGTCTTGTCCCAGAGAAAGGGACGTGCTTCCACTAGTGAAATGAAAAAGTCGGCATCTAAACTCTCAGCCATTATTATGTATTAATTAAACACGTGCGAACTAAACAACAACAAAACATTAACTACCGAGCGGTTCGCTGTATGCCACCGCGGTGTACCGTACACGGCACCGTGCCGCGGAACGACGCCATGCCGTCTCCCGGTAGCGGCATCGTGCCGTTACACGGTGGCCGGTGCCGTACCGTAGACATGTGTCAACGTCCTAAGAGTACCGACCTAGGGTTAGGGCGTCGCTGGGGGAGGACAGCAAGGGACAGGCTGGATCGGATTAGGCACTGCCATACTACTACAGATTGTCAATAAATACTAAATTCACGTTAAAATCTTGTGACTTTATGTATTTACGACGATGTTCACGTTTAATGTGTCAAAGAAGTCGGATTCTCAAGCTCCAGTGCATACACGTATCTAGTAAATACTTCTATTCACAACACTCAGGAGGAATTCCTTGCTTGCTTCGTAAAACGATAATATTCACACCATTTTGTGAGGGATTGAGGTGTGAAATCCGTAAAAATAAACACGGTTTTACCAGAGAAAAAACCCTATGACAACATCTTATTTGTGGTTTTTACTAACAATATTTATGACGGAATTGAAAGTTTTAAATGCTTCTGGGTAAAAGTATTATTGGGTTTTTCCATCAGGAATTTGTCAGAAGCAAGCCGGAGACACAATATAAATATGGACAGTACAGAAACTACGAACAAACGTTCGAAACGGCACACAAACAGACGCGCGCATCGACGAGTCAAAAAAGCGAGCGTGGCAGTGCTCTCAATCGCGAGTGCCGTGTCGAGACCAGTGGTCGTGTAATACGTTAATCTTTGGCGCCACGCACCATCCGCGATCTTTTTACATTAGTTATCTTAAAAAAATATATGAATTAAAAACATTACATAAATATAAATGTTAACAATAATATTCGTAATGTAAATGTTAATCTACTATACTTCTATACTATTATTATAATATAAATAAATTATAAAGAGGTATTTGTTTGTATGTAGAGGGTAATCTTTGAATCTACTGAACGGATTCTGAAAATTATTTTTGTATTTGATAGCCCGATTCCTGGAGAAAGTTGAAAACTATTATACTGATGTTAATATTATACTATATTAACATCACGCTGCGACCCTAAGGAGCCGGGCAAAAAGAAAAAAGTCAGTAAGAACGCTATATGATAACGAAGTAATAGCGCGGGTGGGCAACGGGATGTGAATGTGACACGGAGGGTCGGAGGCAAAAATTTCACGCGGACAAAGTCGCGGTACAGAAACTTGCCTAATATAAATTAATATAATCCAGACTCCGGAGTGCTACTGAGATATTCCTATTGGAAAAACCCAATGACATTTTGTCTGACTTGGGAATAGAAACCAGGACCTCAGCCAGTAGCGCTTGCGACCACCAGACCAATCTATACATCTTCTATACAAATAAATAAAATTGAAGTGTCTGTTTGTAATGTCAAAATAACAGCTTTCAACTTTTTACTAAATGCATATGACAGTTTATACAGTATTTATAATTTAAAAAAAAACTATTTTTTAAATGTTTGTCACGAAAAACTAATTTTTTAAATAAAGTACCTTATATTCTTTAGCACAGTGTTTTTCAACGTGTGGGTCGCGACCCCCTAGGGGGCCGCCAAGCCTCTTAAAGGGGGTGGCCGCTGCTTAAAATATAAAGCTCATAAATATAAAACCGTACCAGTTCAAAATGTTATATCGCACCTTTAGAATTATAGAGACCTTATTTGAAATCATCAATCACATCATCAGTTAATGACATCATCAATTAATTCACAATATTATAGTGACCTCATTGGTGATGTTCTTTAGAAAGGTTGAAATCTTAAAATTTCAAATATAGGTCACTATAATATTATTATAGTGACCTAATTTGGTAATGTTTTTCAACTTCTGAAGAAATTAGGTCTCTATAATTCTAAAGGTGCGATATGTATTAAGAAAAAGTTAATTAAAGGCTTAGGTTAACACGAATCAACAAATACCTACAAATCACATAAATCATTAATGTGACGAGGACCAAGCGTACCCATTCAAATTAATGTGATTGTTACGCCTGTTTATCGTTAACCAATTTTTCAATTCATCAATTTTTTATGATTAAAATTAAATCGTTTTCAAAATTTTGGCGATTTCTCTGTTTACCTTTTATTTGAGCCATCGACGAAAATGTTAAATCGCACAAGTAGGAGGTTCCAAATGGAATGAAACACTTCAAAGCTTCTGTGGTTAATTGTGGGTATTCTGTTTTTCTGTTTAACCAAAAGGTACCTAAAGTCACACACTTGTGCATTTCAAGGTAGGGGCTCGCGAAACATTTTTCTATACTTAGGGGGCCGCGCCATGTAAAAGGTTGAAAAGCACTGCTTCAGTACATATATACTTTCTTAAGCATTTTAGATTTTAAATTCAAATTCATTTATTCATTTTGTGAACATAGGGTAAAATTATACAGATGTTAAAAATAAATAGATTGTTCCATACTATGTCCCGCCAGAAGGCATACAAAATAGCTTTGGTAATCGAATGTCACATTAACAATATAAAAGCAAAAAAGGTAAAAAGCAAAATAGAATAAAGTCAATAGGAAATAATAAATTAGATGTCACAATTTCAAGCCAAACGCTAATTGTTAATAATAATTTGTCAATATATTAAGACGGCACAATAAACAAATAGGTAGAATTTAGTCGACATTTCGTATAAAATAATATATTAAATAAAAATGTCAATAGAGAATATCATTACCATAAGGGAGCAACATTTTAATTTTACAGATAATTATATAGATAATATAATTATATTTAGTACAATTATACAGATAATTATTATTTTAATTTGTCATTAAGATATTCATTACAAAGCTGATATTTTGCCTTTACAGACACTTCGATTTTATTTATTTGTATAGATTTGGTTTTCTATAGTCATGAGGCCAAAATCATTTACCACAAAATAGTATTTTCAATTTTATTTATTTAAACTTCATGTACAATAGTGATACATTGGCAATCTCTACCAGTCAACCTTTGGGTTTAATAGTCGGCTATTTTACGAGACACCCCTTGTGTTTCTTCCTTGTAAGATTAATCATTAAAATCGTGTGCGTTTAGAAGATATGCTTACCGACGCGTAACGTTCACGTCTTCACGATCACGACGTGACTTGTGGAAACTCCACGTTTTCGCTTCATTTGCTCGCCATGCATAACGTACTGACTACTGAATGACAGACTATAAATATTAATAATCTGTGCCAGACACGGATATATTAACATAATTCCAACATCTGAGATTCTGAGCAGCTTGGAGATAAGTTGAAGTAAGTAGGTAATAGTATCGGAATTATCGTGAATCAATGTGAAGCTTCGAAATAATGGTAAAACTATTTACGTCACACCTGGCCATAATGTAAGTTTTACCACACGCTACGCGTACGGTAAAACTTGCATTATGGCCAGGTGAAGACGTAAAATTGTGTACTCACCACGGGCAGTAAAAAAGAAAGCCCTCTATCGCATATTTACAACCCTCGCCTGCGGCTCGGATTACAAATACCTGCGATTTCGGACTTTCTTTCTTTTTTAGTCCTTGGTAAGTAATGTACTATTCTTACTAGCTGATGCCCGCGTCTACGCACACGTGGCTTTTTCTAACATAAAAATAGTCTAATTTTCTCCTTATATATCAGCTATCTGCCAGTGAAAGTTATCGAAATCGGTCCAGCCGTTTAGCAGCCAAAACAGAGAGACAGGCAGAAATTTAAAAAAAAATGTCATCAGTACCGTATATATACTTTCATATGCATTTAGTAAACAGCTGTTTTATTCTATGAGTTTGCTCTTGACTTTAGTCTAGGTCTGGATGACAGAGACAAAGTCTACGATGGAGTGAGCTTACCTAGAAAAAGCCTGTTCACTCTCACTTTGAATAGATTAGGGTTTTATGCGTTCGGAAACACAGACGCAGGCAGAGAGTTCCACTCCTTTACTGTGCGCATTATAAAAGACGTTTGAAAACGCTTAATGCGAGTTGGTGGAATATCAACTAGGTAGGGGTGGTAACTTGCAGTGCGTCTAGATGTCCGATGGTAGAAGCGGGCCGGTGGAATAAGGTCGTGGAGTTCATGGGCACACTCGCCGAAGTACAATCTGTAGAAGACCGACAAGCAGGCAACCTTGCGGCGATGAGCCAAGCTGTGAAGCTTGGCATCCACCAGTTTTACGTCGCCAATGAGCCTCTGAGCTCTGCGTTCCACCGAGTCAAGCGCAGCAAGTTGGTACTTTGAGATTACAAACACTCTTCCAATTTTATTTATTTGTATAGATGTAAAGCTGTACGCACAGCTACAAATCAAGCTATACTGTTCCATTGCACGCAGGGTTCGCCGATATATATCAGTGGATATACATATAAACAAACAAAAATATAACCACTTTTTATAATGTCAATAAAAATTACTTGCCTCTTAGAAAGAAATACACAGCACAAACAAGTAACCCATATAAGACTTCTACATTATAAATAACGCTCCAAATATACAACCAGAGACAAAACAATCCCTTCCTCCGCAGAACTTACGTAGAACTTGTCTGTTGCCGTCAAAGAGGCTTATATTCGTTACGATACATAAATAGCTCTCAATATCATTGCCCAGGCTATTATTGATACAAAAAATACGCTATTGGTTCTCGAGAAAGAAGCTTTAAAAGTAAACAAAAGAAATAATTAGAAATACGGAGAAACAAAATGAATAAAAATAGGTTTACGACGAGTATTCACGAAATATGACGTGAAGTGGCCGCCAAATTGAATTTCCAGTGACACATAGCCACAGTATAAATAAGTAACAGTATTACGTCTCGGCATTGACCTTTAAATAATTACCAACGGCTGCTTTAAAAATTAACTTCCGCGTCCGTGCGTAACTGCCGCGCACTTGAGACTGTTGCGTACTGGTCTACAGTTAGATTTCGAAGCACGTGGTTTCGGCCGTTTTATATGAAGACGTGTTACTTTATTATACTGTGATAGAAAAAATAATTAAATTTTCATTGGTCAAAATCGGTCTAGTTTGTTTCGTACAAATCAAAAAGTGCGAAAATTAGAGGTAACTCCGGCCCCATAAAAAAAAAAAAACGTTCACATCCGTGCGTCAGTGCCGCGCACTTGAGGCTGTTGCGTACTGGTATACACTGAGATTTCGAAGCACGTCGTTTCGGCCATTTTCTATGAAGATGTACTACAGTTACTTAATTATACTGTGACATAGCACAAAAAATTAATTGAATTCTCATTCGTCGAAATCGGTCTAGTTTGGTTCGTACAAATCAAAAAGTGCTCAAATTAGAGGTAACTACGTGGCGTTTATTTTTTTCTATTAAATTTTATGATTTTATTATTCTGTTCCTCGAAAAGTTTGGAAAATTATCATGTAGGTACTCATCATTTTTATTTTATACATAAATACATTAAAAATTATGAGTACCTAGGAACATATAGAATAATAAAATCTTGTCAATTTCATGAAAAATCAAATTTACAAACGGCAAGTTTGGTTTGGTCCCGCTCGTAAGCTTGTGCAAGATAAAAATCACAAACAGATATAGTCATATAGCAATGTCATAGTCAGAAAGAAAAATAGTAATAATAACTTAATAACGCGTTTAGGATGCTGGTGGGGCTGCCCCGCTTCTGTAGTGCATCGGAGATGTTCGCAGATGCGCATGGATTGTTTTTACAACAATGCGTAAAAGGTGCGCTACCCTGGTGCGCAGGGTGTGGGGGGCAGCACCAGGAAAGCAGGGCATGGCAGGCATGATCGCCAGTCGCCTGGACTGTGTTTATGTGGGTCGCTGCTGTGCAATTACTCATGGGTTGTCGCAGCAGTGATCTACCGTTATTTGTTGTTTTTATCAGTGCTTACTAACATAGTCATAAGTTTTACTGACAGCTTTTGAGTCATGGATACTCGTACTCGAATAAAGAGAAATTCTAAAGTAGATTTATTTCTTCCTTTGTGGTCAAATTAAACCGCAAATAGCTCACTTTCCCATCGAAATTGGAACATGAACCTCACAAACAGAAGGCGATCGATTCATTAGCAAGTCAACCGGAGACCTATCTGGTGCGGTATCGAATAATTCATCGAGAACTGAATATCTCCCGCCATTTGATCAGAACACAATTACCAAACACGCTTGTTGGTAAGCTTCTCGATTCTCGTTGGCGACACATAGGACGCCGAATTGTGTGTGATTTGGGATTGTGAGAAGAAATTCTTTTTATTTTTAAATCGGATTTGTAATTTCTCGATTTTTGTCTTTTTACAGAAAAAGGCAAGCTTAAATACTAACTAATCGTATCGTAAATTGATTTGTTGGGCCAAGAAAAAACAGGAACTTCCAACAAAAAAAAAAAAATGTATTGCCGTCAGAAGTGAACACTCAAAACTTTGGATTAACTGAGAGTCTGGCGCAACACGTCACGAGCATGTCGCGTATTTCGGTGACGCGAACCCATATGTTTTTCTCCTATCAAAAATTGCTCGACGCGGCTAAAGAAGTTTTTACTTCCAAAATGAGACTGAACGGCGTCACTGATTCAATAAAATGTCAGACTCTGTATCAATTTTGAAACAATTCATACTTCTGGAAGATTTTATCTTAAGAATAAAAATGAAACACAAACAATTGCAATGTCACTCGCTTCACGTTTCGTTTGGCGCTCGATAGAGCCCGAGAGTTCAATTCTGCTATGCTGTATTGGGCAAACACAAACACTGGCCCAACAATAGGTTGTACAAGAACACGGAAAAGAAAAAAAAAACCGGGCAAGTGCGAGTTTGACTCGCGCACCGAGAATTCCGTAGAAAGTAGTTGAAAAATGTTCTCCCATACATCGATATTCGTGACGGTCAATTCTCCAACTGCAAATTTAGGTTTGTAAACGCAAAAAAGATTATTTTTATGTGATAAAACTACAAATTAACAAGTTTCGGACTTTTTCCTTTACTTGTGCTGTGAGACCTTGCTCTAGGTCAACGGGTAGTTACCCTATAGGTTTTGATTTACTTGCGAATATCGCATAAATGTCGCATAAATGGCTGTATCTTTTTATTGCGTTGACTTAGAAGCTTGATTTTTTCAGAGCTCTAAGAGAGCATAAACTTTCGTATTTGATATTAATTTCAACTTGATATCTCCACGCGTTCCTGAGAAAAAGGGTCTTGACAGACTGACAGATAGACGGACAACGAAGTGATCCTATACGGGTTCCGTTTTTGCCTTTTGAGGTACGGAACCCTAAAAAAGAAAATAAATCAAACCAATATCGACTTTAGATCACAATAAGACAGCTACACTAAAACCATCCTAAGAACCAAAGTTTGTCTTGTGTGAAAACAGAGATAAAGTCAGGGAAATTTATTGTTTACTAACTGCTGCCCGCGGCTTCGCCCGCATGGCTTTTTCTAAAATAAAAGTAAGTAAGTTACTTCTTATAGCATCAGCTATCTGCCAGTGAAAGTCCCGTCAATATCGGCCCTAGGAAATTAGCGGCAATAGTTTTTTTTTTTTTAATTCTAATAATATTAAAATATTTTTTTTTTTATTTCAGACTAATTTGGCCCATAGTATTATATTATTATTACACGAATTAATTAATTAATTAAAATATTTGCCGCCCTCTGGGGCCCCGGGCAAACGCACTCTTGTGCTTGAACCCAGTGCCCCAGAAGGGGGCCGTCCAGCTTGTGGCTGAACACGCTCAGGATGGTGTTGGTACACACTTATAAGTACCGTATATAATTTCATAAGCATTTAGTAAAAAGCTGTTATTTTAACATTACTAAAGGTGCGCTTACACGGGAACTAAAATTGCTCAATCCTGGTCAATTCTCGTCAACTATGGCGTCATGACTACATCCGGCAATTTGGGGCGATGGCAACATGTAGCAACCTGTTGCCAGATATACGGCCAAACAATACCATGCAATATGGAGCAACTTAAAAAACTAGGCAATACAAGTCAATACACCGACGACACACTTGTACTGCGCTGCACGTAGAAAGAAAGAAAATGGCGGCGGGGGCAGCGGCGGCGCACTCCCCCGCTGCCCCCGCCGCCGCCGCACACTGTAAGAAAATCGCAATCTAGCGGTATTTAATTCAAAATCCGAACAATGTTTTATCTACCAATTATTGGTGTCTTTTTATTCCTTACCCTCTAATAAAAACGACACCATATTTTTTTTAATGTGGGTATGTCAACATAAATATTAGAAATGTTCATATCAGAAACAAAACTGAGTCACACTCACTACGTGTTTTGCAGTGTTAATTTGTGCCAATTACGCTTACGATTACGAAGTGATTATTGGGTCAATAGTGTTATTTACTTTATTTGTCGTAGTGTTGGTATTTCATATGTAAGTACATACATATTTTGTTCGATTTATAATAGTAATTATATACTAAAATCAACCATTTCTGTTAGGACACGAAACATACTTCGATTTTTTTACATTTTAAATTCATTAGTCCCGAAAACATATTATATAGCATTATATAGTAAAGTATATACCATCACAGTACAGCTGATAGTTTTAACTAACAGATGCAACTCATAAATTTTGCGCTTTTTTGCGGCACCCATACATTTTTTTTTTTCAGCATGGCTACCGAAATAACGAAATTGCAAATTTTCGAAATTTGGACTTCTAACAGAGGGAGTGATCGTTTTGACGAAGTTTTTTCATTTTTTATGAATAGATATCCTCGTGTAACTTATTCTGAATATTCTAAAAATAAAATCAAGGGTTTGCTGAGAGCATTATGCCAACAAATTGAAATAAAATGGACTAAATGCCATCGTCATCGGGATCGTTTTTTTAGAAAATAATATGAATTGGTTAAAAACAACTATTACTTTACCTGAAAGTGTTTTACAAGAAATTCCATCATCCTCCTCCTCAATTACTCCAGGAAGACCAGCAAAACGTTTTCAAGACTGTTGTGATAGAACACAAAAACGAAAAATCCAAACACTTATAGAGACGACCAGTCCAGAAGAAATTGCTGTGGCTAATGAATGCAATTTACGCAATGCTGGCAAACGAGATTCTGCAGCCATAGTAAGAGAATTATCGTCTGAGTCCGGTAATAGTGGGACAGTAATCAAACAGGCCCGTAAACGTCAAATTAATGATCCTGTATCTCTATCTGCAGATGAAGCTCTTGGCATGATGATAGATGCTAAATTATCTACTCACCAGTACAATATAATTCGAGAAAAGGTTAATAACCTGGCTAAAAACTTGTTACCTTCTTATGACCAAATACTGGAAGTAAAAAAACAGTGTTATCCGTTAGAAAAGACTGTCACGGAAACAACTGCAGAATGCAATCTTCAATCTTTGGTGAATCATACTATCAATCGTATATGTTTAACCCAAAGAAATGTGTTAGATTCTATTGAAATTTTAAAAGTTGGATCAAAGGAACTAACCTGCCTGATTAAGTGGGGTTGTGATGGAGCTCAACAACAAAGGTATAAACAGAAGTTCACATCAGAAAGTCAGTTTGACGAAAATCTCTTCAGCATTTCGATGGTGCCCATTCAAATGGCTTTGAATACTGAAAAGGAGAATATGGTCGTATGGCAAAACCCTGCTCCCTCGTCTACACGTTTCTGTAGACCTATTAAACTTCATTTCGCTAGGGAAACTACAGAATTAACAAAACAAGAGGTCAGCGCGATGCAACATCAAATAGATACATTATCACCTGTAGAAGTTCATATGGATGACGTTCTTATTTTTGTAAAACCGGTATTCATGCTTACTATGATTGATGGCAAAATTTGCACTGCCTTGTCGACAGTGTCCGGTTCCTCTCAAACTTGCTATATATGTGGAGCAAAGCCATCCGAAATGAATAAACCTGATGTTATTTCAAAGAAACCACTCGATACAGCTGCAATGACTTTTGGACTTTCTCCATTACATTCGTGGATAAGATTCATGGAATGTATACTGCACATTGCATATAGACTCGATATAAAAGTCTGGCAAGTTAGAGGTGATCAAAATAAAAATCTAGTCAAAAACAAGAAGGAGCAGATTCAAAGAAGATTCAGAAATGAAATGGGTTTATTGGTGGACATGCCTAATCAACAGTCGGGAAATACCAATGACGGCAACACTGCCAGACGCTTTTTTCGAGATTCCTCAAGAACAGCTCAGATAACTGGCGTGAATTCAGAACTGGTTCATCGATTTCATATAGTTTTAGAATCTCTCGGATGCGGGTTTTCGATTGACGTAAATGCCTTTGATTTGTTTGTTAAAGATACCAGGGAACTGTATCTTATGGAATATTTTTGGTACAATATGCCTGTCAGTGTTCACAAAGTTCTTTTTCATGGTAAAGACGTGATATCATCATGTATACTACCAATTGGCCAGTTATCGGAAGAAGCCCAAGAGGCACGAAACAAAGACAATCGTTACTATAGAGAATTCTTTACACCAAAAACTTCGCGTGTAGATACAAATACAGATCTCCTAAATAGACTTTTAATCTCATCTGACCCCTATTTAGCAGGATTAAGGAGCATACCACGAAAAAATAGAAGTATATTGGAGCCAGAAGTTTTGTCATTGCTTTCCCTGCCCACAACGAATGAGTAATATGTTTATTTGCTGTATTTTTCAGTTTTTTAAATTTCAAAAATACACGAAACAATACAAAATTATTTTATAAAACTAAAAAAACATTTAATTATAACTTATATCAATCAAATTAATTCGTTCCGTATCATAAGAATAAAATCCCGTCAGATTGCGATTTTCTTACAGTGTGCGCCGGCCGGTTCCAAACGAGATAGAAAGAAAATTGACAAAAAAAAAATCCCAACCGATTGGATGTTCGGCAACTCATATCATGGCGACATTGAGAAATGTGAAATATATGGAGCAATTAGAAGCAATATACCCGAAACAATTGTCGCATTTTATTGTTGTTGCTCCAGATTGCTTCATTAAGTTGATCCAGATTGATCCAATACTGTTGCCGAGCAATAATTTCTCAAAAAATTGCCCGTATAAGAGCACCTTCGATTTTATTTATTTGTATATGTTGCAAACTCCTTGGTGAGGTTAATTTTTTAGAAGATTTTTATAGTTTTAATTTGAACGACACTGGTGCCGATTCCTTTGTTCACAAACTAAACAAAATTTAGGTTCAGTGCATCATTTTCTTTCTTTTTCATTAAGAAAAGGATAGAAGATAAATTTTAGTTTAGTCCTGTCAAATTAATCAGCGCTTGACGTAAATTGACGTAATTTTAGTCGGCAAGTTTTTAATCGCGTCTAAACTTGTATGGAGTAGTGACAGGCGCTGATTAATTTGACAGGATTAAACTAAAATTTATCTTCTGTCCTTTTCTTAATGAAATAGAAAGAAAAAGATGCACTGAACCTAAATTTAGTTTACTTTGTGAACAAGGGAATCGGCACCATTTTGTTTCCTTTCTCTTGCTTATTTTTTCTTTTGTCAGAAGGATTGATTTAGGTTTTTGCGTTTTCAATTTATGTATTAATTTTTCCCTTTTAAATCCTAAATCACATTGAGATTTAGTTTTATTTTATTCCATTAGCCATTAATATAATACAGTCCATTCGCATCGTCAACAGTTTAGTTATAGATTATCAAGTTAACTACTTACTTAAATTGTCTGAAATCACAACTGTCATTGTATGATATGACAGTTGTATGATATGGCACACTGACACGGACAAACTGACTGGAATGGAACACGGAAAACTGACGTTGGGTGTCAGTTTGAAAAACAATGAATTTCCATGACTGTACATTTGTCAACATTGACTAATATGGTTTAGTATGGTTTTGTTCGGAGTATGTGGATACTAATCTGATTAATAGACAATTTCGAATAAGTCTGCCAACAGCCTATAATACTCCTTACAAAATGTTTACTAAAAAAACACGTAGAAAATAAAAGATTTATCTCTGGACCATTTGCTGCCAGATAAGTCCCTGGGGTCCTCTTATTCGTCTTGGACAAGCAAACATTGGCCCAACAATAGGTTTTATTAGATAGAATGCAATTACTTGCGACTAGTTCGGGACATTGTCGTAATACCCGCTTCCTTTCCGTTTGAGATTCAAATGATCCATTGTTGTTGAAGGAAAGAGTTCGGGACGAATGCTCAGTTTCTGCACTGAGTTTGTTTTTTATTTCCTGTTGGATTAAAATGTTGGTAGAAGCAGTTTTAGCTTTCTGTTTTTGTTTGACGAATAGTTTTGTGTACGGTCTACGCCCTATGGTATAATAATGATAGTTTTGATAATGGTGCCGATTCCCTTGTTCACAAAGTAAACTAAATTTAAGTTCAGTGCATCTTTTTCTTTCTATTTCATTAAGAAAAGGACAGAAGATAAATTTTAGTTTAGTCCTGTCAAATTAATCAGCGCCTGTCACTACTCCATACAAGTTTAGACGTGATTAAAAACTTGCCGACTAAAATTACGTCAATTACGTCAAGCGCTGATTAATGTGACAAAGTGCGAGTCGGACTCGCGCGCGAATGGTTCCGTATCTATAACGAATTAAAGGTAAATTGCGGTTTACGATTTATGACGTATAAAAAAAAAACTACTTACTAGATCTCGTTTAAACCAATTTTCGGTGTAAGTTTACTTGATAATGTACATCATATATTTTTTTAGTTTTATCATTCTCTTATTTTAGAAGTAACAGGGACGGACCGACACATTTTACCACTTTGGAAGTGTCTCTCGCGCAAACTATTCAATTTAGAAAAAAAAATATATTAGAAACCTCAATATAATTTTTGAAGACCTATCCATAGATACCCCATACGTATGGGTTTGATGAATTTTTTTTTTTGAGTTTCAGTTCTAAGTATGGGGAACCCCTAAAATTTATAGTTTTTTTTTTCTATTTTTGTGTGAAAATCTTAATGCGGTTCACAGAATACATCTACTTACCAAGTTTCAACAGTATAGTTCTTATAGTTTCGGAAAAAAGTAACTGTGACATACGGACGGACAGGCAGACATGACGAATCCAAAGGGTTCCGTTTTTTGCCATTTGGCTACTGAACCCTAAAAATAGAACAAAATAGAATCACGAGCACAAAACCGGAATATTCGGTCAAGACTGTGACAAGAAGGCTTCCACTCAGCATGATGCTGTGCTATGAGGGAGCCACAGCATAGCGCTGATTTTAAATGGTCATCCTAAATTGTTTCTACTATTCGGCTGATCCTTTCGAAAATGACGCACTTATAACATAGATTTGTTGTTATATTTGAGCAGTAAATGGAAGTAACAAAACCATACAAAATTAACTGTAAAGTGAACAAGAGACGAAACCAAGCAAAGAAAACAACTGATCCCGCAAATTCGTCGGAAACTGGCGAGCCATCTTTTATTCACATGCAACTGATGCCAAACATCCAGACAACTCGTTAGTTCTCGTCTGGTCCACAGCCGAAACGTGAATAAAATAATAAAAGCAGACATTTAACAACCACAGTTGGTAACGGAACGGGCAAAGTCCACAGCTTGCGCTCAAAACTAATGTGGAAACAACTAAACAGGGAAAAGTTGACGAAAACCCCACAAATTTTGAATTGCGATAACATGTTCAGCTGAGTTTATAGTTTTATTACTCTACAATGGTTAAAACCTTTTATAATATCATACTAAGAGAAAATAATCTACATCTATACATGTGAGAAAATAGTATAATGAAAGTCGGAAATGGCAAAAGAATAAGCAGAACTTATAAAATTAAAAGTTACATTTAAAAATGTAATGTACATGAAGTTGGGGAAAATTTGCTAATTAGTAACTGATATCTAATTTGACTGATACATAATATTTTTTATTATGAATGTATATTATAAAAATTATACTTCTCATAAAGAGAAGGCCTCTTCTCATAAACAGAAGGCCTCTTCTCATAAACAGAAGGCCTCTTCTCATAAAGAGAAGACATCTTCTCATAAACAGAAGGCCTCGTCTCATAAAGAGAAGGCCTCTTCTCATAAAGAGAAGATCTCTTCTCATAAACAGAAGACCTCTTGTCATAAAGAGAAGATTTCATAAAGATAAGGCCTCTTCTCATAAACAGAAGGCCTCTTCTCATAAAGAGAACATCTCTTCTCATAAACAGAAGGCCTCGTCTCATAAATAGAAGGCCTCTTCTCATAAAGAGATGATCTCTTCTCATAAACAGAAGATCTCTTCTCATAAACAGAAGGCCTCTTCTCATAAACAGAAGGCCTCTTCTCATAAACAGAAGGCCTCTTCTCATAAAGAGAAGATCTATTCTCATAAAGAGAAGATCTCTTCTCATAAACAGAAGGCCTCTTCTCATAAACAGAAGGGCTCTTCTCAAAAACAGAAGGTCTCTTCTCATAAAGAGAAGACCTCTTCTCATACAAAGAAGGCCTCTTCTCATAAAGAGAAGTTCTCTTCTCATAAACAGAAGGCCACTTCTCATAAAGAGAAGGCCTCTTCTCATAAACAATGCCTCGTCTTATAAACAGAAGGTCTCTTCTCATAAACAGAAGGCCTCGTCTCATAAACAGAAGGTCTCGTCTCATAAACAGAAGGCCTCTTCTCATAAAGAGAAGATCTCTTCGCATAAACAGGAGGCCTCTTCTCTTAAAGAGAAGATCTCTTCTCATAAAGAGAAGGCCTCTTCTCTTAAAGAGAAGACCACTTCTCATACAGAGAAGGCCTCTTCTCGTAAAGAGAAGACCTCTTCTCGTAACGAGAAGGCCTCTTCTCATATAGAGAAGGCCACAAGGTCTTGAAGATTTGTTTTTTTAATTTATTTTTAAACATAAAAGTCTATGCTTTTATAAATTCTTACCGCACCAATTATTGTACACAAAAATTAAAATGTAAGCATTACCCAAGGGGCGGAGACCTGGTGTCCTGAAATACAGACCATACGTCTAGTTTAGGCACCAGTCTCCCACAGTATAATTATTGTTGTTACGTACTTTGTATTGATACCTCTATAATGTACCTATATTGTGGTGAGAAATAAACGATTATCTTATCTTTTAATTAATGTATTATATTATGTTTTGTAAATATTTAAGAACAAAAGTTGTTGTTTATGAATATTGTGAATTGTTAGTGTTTTATTAACGGTACTTCTAACAAAAATGTTTTTTTTTACATTTTTGTCTGTATGACTGTTCGTTCCGACTAATCTTCGATACCGCTCGACCGATACTGACGGGTTTACACTAGCAGATAGCTGATTTTTTAAGGAGTGAATTAGGCTATTTTTATTTAAAAAAAAGGCATGCAGTGGAAGTCGCGGGCAGTAGGTATTAAAAATGTTAACGATAATATTTTCTGATAAATATTATAGTAATATTTTCCTTTGATAAAAGTTTAATAAAAGTAATAATTCAGACAATAGAATAACCTCAGAAGTACTTAGAACAAAACAAATTTTAATGAACCATTCTCTCTGAAGAGCCAAAACCGTACATGAGCCATTTTTAATTGGCTTTCAAACTAAAAGCAAACGCACTGCGTGGTAGTAAAATAATTAATCTACAATTTTAATAACTTTACAAACAATTTCCTTTAGCTAGGTACCTACTCTCATTACGGGCCACAACACCCGCTTTGATACATTTATAACTACATATACATATTATAAATTAAACTCGCTTTACGTGTCTGTGTGACCGCAATGTTCTTCTAAAATTCTAAACTATAGTTCACGTCAACAGTGAAAACCGCATCAAAAGCCGTTGCGTACAATTCGCGTCACGTAAAAAGCGCGCTGGCCAGCCGCAAAACAATACGTTCTATTAGTTTGCGTCACGTAAAAATGGTATGGTATGGTAGTGCGGTTGGCCAGCGCTCTTAATACGAATATAAATATTTTAATTTGAGGCATACCTGAGATATTTTCGACGGCATGTGTAGCCAACTCAGAAGCCCATGGGCGGCATAAAAACTCTGACACCAGGTTAGTTACTAACAGCACGAAAAGAAGAAGAAGACCGTCGGGCAGTAGCCTACCAGATACAAAACCCATGGTCCATGCGCCATGGTCGGAGGATCCTCTCGTTTCTATACGTAGAGGTTGAGTGAACTTTACACCCTGTTCCTCATACCTCTATAACATCATTAAAATGTTACATTATTAAATCCTTTTTTAACTTATGCAACACTGAGCTGTCTTGTGGGGAGTTAAACCCACATAACGCCAGTTCAACCCTTCGTTTGACAGATCACTTAACACAGGTTAGGACGGATGGTATACAGAGTCATATAGAGATGATAGAACAGAAGGTTGGACACACAAAGATCGATGACTTTTATCGAATAAATATGAACCACCTTATTACAACAATCACACATACATATACTCACGCCTTCTTGCCATGGGGGTAGCTAGAAACTACAGAACGCCACCTGCTATGATCCTTTCATATTCTTCCTCCTCCTCGTACTTCCATATTAAGGCACTATGATCGCGCTCGAGCTGACTGAAGTAGGATCGCGAAGTGGCGAGTGGTTCCTCGCGCATTTAGTAGGTATTTAAACATAGCAACTGCTATTGTATGCTGAGGCCCTTTTAGCATTATGATCATTGTTTTCTGTTTTAAAAACGCATTTTTCTTTCATTTTCTTTCAATTATTTGAATCACTCTATCAAGACAAACGCAGCAAATTGTGCTAAAAACCACACTACCTTTTCATTTATATAAAAAATAAGAAAAATAAAGGTTTTTTTATTTTTTATTACACAAACTTAGGGGTAACTTTGGGATTTTTTTTCTATGCAGCCAAGTAAATGTAATCGTGATATTAAGCGATTACATGTACGCCAGATCCTTAAATAAGATGTATATTTTTTCAGAATTTTACAACACTGTTTTATGTTTCCCGTGCATTCTATAAACTAGTAAGCGCTGCGCGCTGTCCCTGTCGAGTCATACCGCCTTAATATGTACTTTATTAAATGAGTCATCATGGTTGGCAAATCAACTTGAGTGTTACCAGTGGCAAAGAGGACTGTTACCTGCCTCTCGCATGCTTAGTTTGCTAAATCCCACAAATCGCTTTTGCTTTAGCAAACTTTCGTTTTCAGTAGCTTCAGTTTTCATATTACAGGACCAAAATTGCTTGTACAAATAACCCTAGCTTACGTAAAGTATCTACTGTTATATATTCTGCGCTTCCATGCTATCTTCTTCGCTTCGCTCTTGACACAGCGGTCGTAGTGACGATGAAGTGTGTCCGACGATCTCTCTCGGTCTGGTTCTGTTAGTTGACAGTCTGGTGCATTCATTAACAGGGCCTCCAACCAGAGATTTAATTTAGGCGGTCCACTTTACGGACCGACCACTTCCGTGCATGGGTATAACTCCTACTTTTAAAACTGCGTCGAGCGCACAGTGGTGCCCTCATCGTTTGTTCGGTGATTTCTTTTATTTTAGAACGAAAATGCAGAAATTAACCACGTTCAGTTGTGCTCCACAACACTATACGTTATTATAAAATAAATAAAATAGACATACAAAATAATTACAGAAATTGAAAATGAATTTAGAATTATTACTACAACTTATTACGACAAACAGTAGTTTTAAATTTTTATGTTTTATTGTAATAATTAAAACGGAGCTTAGTGGCCACTATTTTCCGTTTTAATGATTAAAATAAAACATAACAATTTAAAACTACTGTTTGTAGTAATAATAACGTATAGTCTTGTGAAGCACAACTTGACGTGCTTATTTTCTGCATTTTCATTCTAAAAATTAATTCATTTTTTATTTTATAGATGATTATTTACATAAAATTTAATGATAAAATGCTTTGCACCACTGTCCTGTCATTTTGACAGTGACATTTCTTGACATTACTTTGTTTACATAAATTATCTGAATTAGAGACTTTGGGTATAGTCTGTACTGTGTAGCGACACCTATTCAAATTGACAGACCATATTCGCAACACCACACAGATTACTGACGTTGCTCAAAAAGCCACTAAGGTGAAGTGGGACTGGGCTGGCCACGTCTGTCGTATGCCCAAGAGCTGTGGGCCAAAATAACCACTATGTGGAGCCCTGACCCAGCCAGCAGGCGTCGGGGCAGACCCCGTAGAAGATAGTAGGACGAGCTGAAGAAACCAAACGACCAGGGCCTCAATTCTGCTATTTTACCACAAATTGCTATGTCGCAGACACGCGATTGATTTGCCAACGCCATTGATCTAAAAACGGTATTCTACTAATTTTGATAAGAATGTCGTCAGCATAGCGCTGGCACGTCGTCAGCATCAGCATCGCATCAGCTTGGCTATAAATCACAGAGTAGGTACATCGTACTAGTGACTCTGTACTATTATTTAATTTGTGTAAAAACATTATACAGCCAAAATTTGCTGAATTAATTTGTCAGTCTTAAAAAAAAACGGGGGTTTTTGATGTTTGACAGTGGTCTGACACCTTTCTTTGTTACCAAAGCTTCCGTTCCGTATTATTATTTTCACTCTTATGCTCTAAAAGTTCATCTACATCGTGCTTAAGGTACATAAAAACGCTTCTATGTCTAGTACCTACATAAAGTATTTTTTTTATTAAGACTAAGATAATAAGGCTCAACAGCCACATGCACAATAAAACGTCGCAGATTAAAGGCGTTATTTTATTTCATTTGCGTTAATTTTAAAATCATTTTTTTCATCATTAATTTGCGTTGTAGCCTCTTGTCCCGACGCCGTTCCTCCCTGCTGGCCAATTCTAAATATCTCCATTTTAAAATGTAATGCGGCATTGTTCTTATCACTTTTTTATTGGAGAATGTGAGAGAGAACGTATGGCTGCACAATTGCTTCTCGATGGCCAATTTTGACAGTTGTCGACGATGCCAACGTTATCGGTACAAACGTCAAATAAGAGGAGAATACATATTTATGTTGCAATGCTGACGCTGTTGTGACGCCATTGGTTAATAGAATTCCGAAATGTATCAATAGCGGCTGGGTAGCCGCTATTCAACTTTCTTAACAGGAGCAGAATACCAAAAGTGTCATTTTACTTTAACTACATGACATTTAGCAGAATTGAGGCCCAGTGGTTCACATTAGCTGTGGATCGAAAGAGCTAGGAGTCATGGGGGCCTTTGCCCACCAGTGGGATGATGCAGGCTAACTGTAACAGTGCTAACTTTTCGTAGCAAATACAGAACGAACCTTCATCATATATTTTTATTGTGTGTTACCTGTATGTTATTGCGGTGGCATTGGTCAAGTAAACCCACGCTTGTCAAGTTGAGCAAACAAAAAACTTCAGCTCAGGCTTACGCGGCCTGTTCATATTTGCGAGAGTTGCCTCTTAAATTATTCATTGCTTTTTACTCATTTCGCCTAAGCTATGAAATGGCATTTTTTATGCGCAAGTAAATAAATATTTACTACTTTTTTATGATGTTTTTTGGTCTTGAATGGATTTTGTAAGTAGATTGAGTGATAGTGTGAATATAACCTTAATTATTCTGAGATAAAAACGTTTTCAAAAGATAATCTCGTAGTCTAATTTAATTATACACATACATAAACTCACGCTTTCTTCCCGTGCGAGTAGGCAGAAACTATAGAACGTCACCTGCTACGCTCCTTAAATACCTCCTTTTGATTCGTTTACGTTCATACATCTGGGCCTCAAGTCTGCTATTACAATGGTTGCATATTAGAAAATCAAAACTTTCTCGAGCAAATTTCAAAAGAACAAGAAACGAAATAACAAAATTTAAATGACCAAATGTTTTATTTAGAAAATTTTTAGAATCCCAATGTATGTGACATCAAATGAACGACTGATCAAAAGTTGCTAGATGTAATTTTAGAATATCAAATCAACACAATGGTGAAATCATTTCTGCGAGCAACTTGAAAGTAGCGCTCGCCGGCTCGCTTCGCTCGCTCGGCTCGCGCGCGGTTGGTCATAGTTTTAACCTAACCTAACCTATTTCAATGAGTTCAAAATGACGAATCATGCCTGCGACTAGTTAATCAACCAATAATTAATAATTTATCTAGTAATCCATTTTGACCTTTAAACGATTTGGTCAATTTGGTCAAAATCAATAAATAATTTAAACATTGATATTCCAGACTTTGGTCAGCTGAACTTTTGATCAAACGACCATCGTTATTTTAAACTTTGTTCATTTGTACGTTGTTCTTTTGGAATTTGCTCAGGAAAGTTTTGATTTTCTAATATGTAACCATTACAATAGTGTCCGAATGGTCTCTCATTGATTTGATATTTGTTGATTTTGACAAGTTTGGTAATCTACTAATCTAATGGCGTCATTATGACATTCCAATGGTCAGCCACTGACACTCCATTGAAATAATTGGTAATCTCGTACATAATGATAAATGAAACTTCCTACTAAACTTCAGACTTCCTACTACTTTAGATTGCTTATAACACCAATAAATAATATGTAAAATATATATAAATGAAATCTGGCATGAATAAATGTTCAAAATGCCATTGTAATACAATTCTATTACAAGACCATTGACCGACCAATGATCGACCATTATGAATTAAGCAGATTACAAACTTTTAGCAAAATGACAATGGCATCGTGTTGGAGTGACGAATTTATAAAAATAGCAGACGCGTGTATAACCAGGGGCCCACCCTGGTTATACACGCACGCCGGTGGCGAGTACTATGTACCTGACATTTCTGAAGAACATCGCCAAAGAGGTCACTATATGTCCTCCTAGGGCGTCGGTCCCGACGTTTCCACTTACATCTGCCTTGTAAATACCTTTTGTTGGTCGACTTTCATTTATCCTCTCAACATGACCAAACCATCTAAGCATACTCTTTTAATTTGTGTCACATCTTTTAAAAACCTCACCGTTGGCCTGGTAACAGTCTGGGACATTAATCGCTTAATCCATACTAATATTATAAATGTGAAAGTAACTTTGTCTGTCTGTCTTTCTGTCTGTCTGTCTGTCTGTATGTTACGTTTTCACGCCTAAACCGCTAAACCGATCGTCATGAAATTTGGCAGAGATATAGCCTGGGATATGGAGAAGAACATAGGCTACTTTTTTACGCGATAACTGACATCCACGCGGGCTGAGCCGCGGGCAAAAGCTAGTTGATTATAAACTGTGCGTACCTATATTAAAATCACATCTATGATTCTTTGACAGTTGTAGTAAATGGTTGTATTATGGCAAATTGACGTAGGATGTCAATTTACTCGTCAATTTATTTCCTACAGTACCTATGCCCACGAAAAACATGGCTTCTTAAAAGGTCACATATCCTTATTTATACTCGTCTTAATACTTATCCTCAAGTGCCACATAACACGACGTCTGGAGAGGGTAATAAGGACCTAAATATGTATCTAGTGCTTTCATGAAAGCACTTTACACACGACGAGAATTTTAATAGAATATGGAGCTAATGTAATGTAGAGTTTCAAACTTCAGACGTTTTCTCCCCATACCACTAGGAATGCTAATTATGGAGCTGGGTGATGTCACTAACTGTGCACGTTAGTGGAACATTTGAAACTTGATTTCTATACGATAATAATGTATATCATTTCGATTAAGGCGACGATAACCGACTTTTAATGATTTTATACTGAAGATCACGTCTAAATGAGTGGTGTTAATGATTAGGAAAAAATATATGTTAAATTAGAGCATTTTCTCAATAACTTAGTACATGAATATTTTAGATTATGTTTATATTACATAGTGAAATTAATTTGTAAAGTTATGTCCAACGCGGATAAAAAACTGAGAATCACGCAAAATCTATCAAGCGTATTTTTCTGAAACCTTCACCTTTTTAAAGATAATTTAATTATTTATCTTTTAGTTTACGTGTTTTATTAATATACCTTTTGTTTTATGTACAATAAATTAATAATGCGTCTTATTTGGGACAGCGCTCCTGGAATCAGATCAGTAGTTCCGTAGATTACCACCTACATACAAACTCACAAATTGTAAAAAAAACATGTTAATGTAATGAAAACAACGGACTGGGACAAGAAAACGAGCCTAGCTCTTTATTATACACGGAACTAAATCTAAAATGCACTAACATTTGCTTTGATACCTTTCTACATGTAAAAACTGCAAACACGTGGCGTTCCAAGCAAATTCCAGAAATAAAATATTAAATACTAGCTTTTGCACGCGGCTCCACCCGCGTGGATGTCGGTTATCGCGTAAAAAAATAGCCTATGTCCTTTTCCATATCCCAGGCTACATCTCTGCCAAGTTTCATGACGATCAGTTCAGCGGTTCAGGCGTGAAAACGTAACAGACAGACAGAGTTACTTTCACATTTATAATATTAATATAAGTATGGATTATTTTAATCAAGTTCGCAATCGACTTCCGTTCACTAACCGGAGACGGTATTTACAGCACCGGAAGTTGGTTACAAAATAATCTGCACCCAATCAACAAGATTTAGTTACTTTAAAGCCAAAAGCCAACCAAGATAACCGACATAGCTCGAAGAATTGCCAAACTTAAGTGGCAATGGGCAGGGCACATTGCGCGCAGAACAGATGGCCGTTGGGGCCGAAAGGTTCTGGAGTGGCGACCGCGTACCGGAAGACGTAGCGTTGGAAGGCCTCCCACAAGGTGGACCGATGACCTTATGAAAGCCGCAGGAATCCGCTGGATGCGGGAAGCACAAAACCGGTCGAGGTGGCGGTGCTTGGGGGAGCCCTATGTCCAGCAGTGGACGTCTTTCGGTTGAAATGATGATGATGATGATGATGAAAGCCAAAAGCTAACATTAGCAGGCATAGATAAGAAAGCAATTTAATTTAAAAAAAAAAACAAGAATTCTCACACATTTTATCCACAAAACCCACCATATTTTCATAAACCCGTTTCAGGAGACCGATGTTACCAGCTTTCAAAACTCGTAACTCACCGCGAATTCTCATATGGGGGCGCCGAAAGCCCCCATTTTCATACGAAACTGCTGTAAATCTTAAATATTATTTATAGCTGAAACTGAATGGTGTTGAAACACTAGCGTCTTGTGGTGATGCCGTAATTAATTTTGCTACTGAGTGTAACAAGTTTGCATGTTTTGGATTCTCTTTTGTAAAATAGTGTTGTTACGAACTTTTGATGTTTTGTAGGAAAGTTTCGCATGAGGGAGGAAGGATATTTGACTTAAAATTAGAATTTTATAAATCACTAGCTGCTTCCCGCCCGCGTGATAGATAGATGGTTAGATTCTTTTCTATTTTGTGAATGTGAGAACGTTGTAGGCCCAGTAGACTGTAGATTTGTTGGCACTTTTCTATTTTGCTAAGAGCGGCCAACCCGGTCATACTTTTCATACAAACGCTCGTACGTGATTATGGCATATCTTTCAATGAAAATGTTGAACCAATTGGTATCATGTGCACTATATCTAGGTTTCTATGAACGCAAAAAATAAAAATTTGGAGAATCAAAAGTATAAGCCTCCAAAAATCTGCTTTTTGCAAACATTTTTCTCGAACTTTGGCCGTTCATAAGGTACTCATAAATTGTAAAAATAAAGAAAACATCTCCATAAAAACATCGCACATGTAATGGAGATTCTAAATGACACATTTATTTCACAAACTTTTAAGGCTTTCTCAAAAACACGTATTTCCTGGAACAAGTTTTATGAAATTTCCTCACACTATTTTTCGTTCAATGTTATTGCGTTCTAACTTGCCTGTTAGCATTAACATTGCGCTGGATGAAACAACAAGCTTTTCAATTATGCTCGCGTTGTTAATAGACGGACCGGGAAGGGCCCTCTTAAGTACCTGGTAATTGTTGAAAGGCCTACACTGTCCTCCCATACCTATTAACACTGTTATTTGAAAATATTGTAAAAGCCAATTATTTTTAAAAGAGTAACCGTGGAGTTTCTTGCCGGCTCTTGTCCATAGGAAACGACTAATTGGAACCGTGCACCTAGCTTCTGAGGTTTCATAAAAATTAAAAGTTTTTTTTTTTCTAAAATTAAAGTCTTAGTTACTCCTTATAAAATTAGCTATCTACCAGTGTTCCCGACAAAATCGGTCTAGCCGCTTGGAGATTAGCCGAAACAGACAAATCGACATAAAAAAAATGTTTTTTTTTTTTTGTATTTTCATATGCATTAAATAAAAATCTGTTATTTTGACATTACAAACAGACACTTCTTTTTATTGATTTTTATAGATTAAGAGCTTCGTAGTCATAAATAAACGACAGTTTTTTTTATATTTTTGTGTCATTATTAACATAAGCGGGATATTTACCATGTTTATTCATTGTTCTGAGTTCCCGATATTTCGGCGCTGTTGCAAGCACCATGATCACGGATAAACTGAAGTCACTGCGGGTGGGTGTTTATGAGCAGACAAAACGGTCTACCCTCTTTCTTGTTCGTTTTTTGCACTCAGTACCGCTACCACTGTCACTCGCAACTCGATTCTGTTCCCGACACACGAAACTTGCTGTGTCCGCTCGCGAACTTTTTTCGGCACTTCTTCGGTTTATACACAGCTGAGCCACTGGATTCCAGGCTCTCGACAGTTGAAATCCATCATCCCGGTTAAAGTTCCTATATTTGGTAATCTCAATAGCTTCTCTAACCAGTATAGGAATATAGTGGCGTTCTGTCGAGATGACCTGAGGGTTATGTAACTCAGCTTCAATCTGCAAAGAACTTAGGTTATGTTCTTTTTAAATTCCTCTCTATTCTTCTATCACGTTTTCTTCTCCAGCAATTCACAAAAAGATTACATTTTATTTAAGGGGAGCTAACCTCTAGGAAATGTAATTTTAATGCCATTTTATTTAGAAACGGTAATGATTAAACACGTGAATAAATTATATGTTGCTTTTGAGACCTTTCTGTAGGTAGGTACGTTGGGTACTCGTTACATAATTGGACAAAGTTCGCTGGATAGAATTTTTTTTTCCAAATATACCCTTATTTTGTAGATTAAAACTCATTTTATTTCAATATTATACTACTTTATGTATTGAATATATATTATAATCAAAATGAACGTCTATGATGATGTAATGTCCGTCGGGTTTAACATTGTTAATATCGTAAAACATATAATTTTCAACCCAAAATTAACGAAGTTCACGCTTCAAGAACCTCGCCTTAAACGAAATTCATACGTGCATTATTACCGAACCTTTTTATCTCCATTGAAACATGTCCAAGTCTTGGACAATTTCGCAAATCGCACCGGAACTTTGTAACAAAACAGTGGGGCAAGTAGATCGTTAGTGTCAGGCCGTAACATTTGAAGTTTTGCCACCGCTTGGTGCCCTTCGAAGTCACATTAGGCCAAGAATCACCATATTTATCACCATAACGGCTTCTGTGACGCTTAAATTGATACTTATTTTCGTAAAGATGTAAGATATCATAAATTTTCGTGTGGAAATATGGTTTTAGCTACTTATCTTAGCTTTTATTGAATAACTTATCATTACACCTTGTTTATTTAATTATTATTTTTTGTTGACGTGACAACGTATAATAAATCGATGAACGCCGGCTGCATGCACGAAAAAGGATGACTCATTGTCCCGTTGCGCTCATTGTACGGATGAACGGCGGCTGCATGCACGAAAAAGGATGACTCATTGTCCCGTTGCGCTCATTGTACGGATGAACGCCGGCTGCATGCACGAAAAAGGATGACTCATTGTCCCGTTACGCTCATTGTCCCGTTACGCTCATTGTACGCTTGCGCCGCATCAATGTTTTGTTATGACGTTGTCACGTTAAACTATCGTCCGTAAACCAACTTTACAGGCAACCAATTTTTTTTACTACGGGTTTGCTCTTGACTTTAGTCTAGGTCTGGGTGACAGAGACAAGTCGACGATGGAGTGAGCTTACCCAGAAGAAGCCTGTTCACTCTCACTTTGAATAGATTAGGGTTTTATGCGTTCGGAAACACAGACGCAGGCAGAGAGTTCCACTCCTTTGATGTGCGCATTATAAAAGAAGTTTGAAAACGCTTAGTGCGAGTTGGTGGAATATCAATGTTCTCCTTCTGTTTCCTCGAAGGGTTAAGCAGTGGTGTACTGTAAAGGCTTGAAGCTGCTTTCAGACTACGCTATAATATAATAGCATTATAGTATATAGCTCATAGCACAACAATATCGCGCACCATACTTTGTTATGGACACGTTCACACTGTACTGTACTATATATTATTGAAATGTATGGTGCGCGATATTGTTGTGCTATGAGCTATATACTATATGCTATTATATTATAGCGTAGTCTGAAAGCAGCTTTAACCTGACTTGGTTTTTGCATGAAACCTCCGCGAATCTTTTACGATTACGAAACAAATATTTAATTTCGATTTAGAATTGAAGAAAAGATGAGAGAGTCCGCTCCCCAGGCTGACAAGCAGATGTCGTGATAAAAATATTATATTGTTAAAATATTTGAAAAAGATCCCAATAATGACGCTATATAATAGGCGTTTCATTTATTTTGGAACCGTAGGCGCTCCTATAGCGTCTACAGTACCACCAACCAGGGCCTCAAGTACGCTATTACAATAGTGTCAGAATGGTCTATCATTGATTTCATAATTGTTGATTTTGACAAGTTTGGTAATCTACTAATATAATAGCGGTCATTATGACATTCCAATGGTCAGCCACTGACACTCCATTGAAAGAATTGGTAATCTCGTACATAATGACAAATGAAACTTCCTACTAAACTTCAAATTTTCTACTACTTCAGATTGCTTATAACACTAATAAATAATATGTAAAAATATATATGAATGAAATCTGGCATGAATAAATGTTCAAAATGCCATTGTAATAGAAATCTATTACGAGACCATTGAACGACCAATGATCGACCATTATGAATTTAGCAGATTACGAACTTTTAGCAAAATGACAATGGGATCGTGTTGCGAGTGACGAATTTATAAAAATAGCAGACTTGGGCCCCTTAACTTACATACAACGTGTTCCTTTTGATATCACATAACCTAATGTATTAATGACACCATGTCAAATAATCAACTGGCATATTATTTTTTATTTAATTTTAACTGTAAAATCACAAAATACTAATAAATACTAGACTCTCGATGTGTGTATCTAAGTTTCATTGATATTAAATTTTGTATAATAATAATTATAATTCAATCACCATTTGGAAGACACGTGGCGCCATCTTTTATTATAAGAACGTATTGTTGTTTTTTTTCGGGAACAGTACTTTTTTCGGGATGAAACATAAATATGACAACGTATATGCAAAATTTCAGGATGATCGACTCAGTGGTTTAGACGTGAAAATTTTACAAACAAACAGAACTATCTTCGCATTTATCGATATTAGTTAGGAAGTTAGGATTATTGTGTGTTAAGTTTAGGTCGTGATCTTCCTGTGCGAGTCGCAATAAATACTTTTACTTTCTTTCTTTCTAAATACGATCCGAAAGTTACAAAGATTGACAAGAACATCAGAATTATTCAGTCCTAGTCAGTGTTGTTTCCTCAAACGACATAAATATTTAAAAGTCTTTGACCGCGAAGCTTTAAAAATGATTTGGACGACGGTTTGCCAGATGTCCCGGCTTTTACGGGACTACGATTTTATTTATACGTTTTTCGATCTTTTTACCTGTCTCGGGGACTGACCGCTCTGGGTGCAGGAAATAAGTAGGACTTCAGTTTTGATTTGTTACCTGAAACAAGATAATAATATTCAGTCAAATAAATGTTTAATGTTACAAAGTAAAGGTCTTGTGAACATTGGAGGTGCTCTGAAAAAAATTTTTACTTATACATAACCAAACTTTCGTCAACATGTAACACAAAAAAGTGACCACATAACTTTATGCAACATGTAACCAAAACCTGTGCTGGTTGTTGTGTATCACTTTTATTAAATCAAGTTAACTCTTATAAAGTCTTGTCAAACTTTGATTATTCCTGAAATAGCCGAAGTAGTTAGGCTAAATATTTTTTTCAGTGTGGATTGTGTGAAAGAAATAGTATCTAGTGGTATCGCTAGAAAAGGGCTGATAGAGATTCATTATTCAAATTCATTTATTACCATAACACAGGTGTAAGGGATGTTACAATAGATTGGTTAAGAAGACAAGATGACATTGTAGTTTTTATTAGAAAAAATAATTGTCAGAGGAATATGATATCCTTGCCGGATTGCCGCCATGGGATCTGGAGGCTAAATCCTCGCACACATATGGGAGTGGTGCAAGAAGGTGAAATGCCGGAGCGTAACTCCGCTGCCGCGAGAAATCCGCCTCTGTCACGGCTAGGGCATGCATTCCGGAATTCCGTAAAAAAAATCTGATAATTCAATTCCGGAATTGAGAAGAGTAATATCGGGATCCCGATATTCGTAATTTTTTGATTATTATTTTATCGAAACGCAACCAAACTAGTCTGTGGTACTTTCCACAAGCCGCTAGACGGCCGGGCCGCTAATTAGAGTAATAAGGGAGAAAGATGTTTAATTTGTTACTAAAAATGATTAAAAGACTGATATAATTATAAATCTTGTTTGATTTGAAACAAACTTTAAAAGTTACCAGTTCTGGAACCAGTTCCGGAATTCCGGAATCAGATTTCCAGTATTGGAACTCAGTTCCGGAATTGAGAACCTTCCAATATTGCATGCCCTAGTCACGGCACAGCGGACAGAGCTGCGACGGGATCTCATGGCGACATGGAGGGTGCGATTGTCGCAACCCAGCGCTGGGCACGCCACAATTGCGGCTATAAGTCCCCTCTTTGAGGAGTGGCTAATAAGTAAGTAGACCGTTTTAATACCCACTTGATCCCTCGTATTTACGCTAGCTTACACGTTTTTATCCTCGAAATACGAACACGCCACGGCTTTCCTCAAAGGTTAGGTATAGGTACTTGTGTAAACCGACATTATGTCGATAAGTATCTTGTGACCTCTATTATCTCCGACTGCGTGTTCTTAGTATAGGCTGTAGAACAATAGAATAGTCGAATTTGACTTCATCATCATCACACATACACACACAAACACCCTCGCACATATACACCACACACACACATAGTAACCTTACCTTAGAATAAGTAATAATCAATACTGTAATGTCTTTTCTCTGGTTTTATACGTATAACTTACCGCATTTTCGTACGAGTGCATAATCCATAGTCCATACTATACTATACTATAATATACTATATACTATATAATATTATAAATGTGAAAGTAACTCTGTCTGTCTGTATGTTACGTTTTCACGCCTAAACCGCTGAACCGATCGTCATGAAATTTGGCAGAGATATAGCCTGGGATATGAAGAAGGACATACGCTAATTTTTTACGCTATAACCGACATCCACGCGGGCGGAGCCGCGGGCAAACGGTAGTATATATATAAGAAGCTTCCACCCGCGGCTTCGCCTTCGAGGTATGTCGATAAAAACTATCTTATGTCCTTCCCCGAGATGCAATCTCTCTGCCAAATCTTATCGAAATCCGTTCAGTGGTTTAGGCGTGAAAACGTAACATACAGACAGACAGACAGAGTTACTTTCACATTTATACTATTAGTAGGGATAGCATTTTTTTTTGTCTATCTGTCTGTTGTTCGGGCTAATCTCCGAAACGGCTGAACCGATTTTGACGGGAATTTTAGAAAAAGCCACGTGAGCGAACTCGCGAGCAGCAGCTAGTTTTAATTCAATATTGCGTGGATGTGACGCAAATTTTCTCACAACATGTTCTTTATCGTGTTTGTGTTTTTAATTTGCGTTATGTGTACCGCAAATAAACATATTTCTCTTTAGCTTTAATGTGGACAAAACATGTTTTGAACAAAACCTGAAATATTACATAATATATAATTGTTTTCAGAAAAAAACCTTTCCCATTTCCCAGCACATCAATAAAACATAGCCATTGTCCCCAAATAATATAAAAACCGGTATAAATACAAAATAACAAAACCAAAACAAAATATACGGCGCTATATATTCTGTATGAACTAACTATAAAGACATATCTAGACAGTCGGTTACCGCATTGCGTCTGAACTGAGATTCATTCTACCGCTACCTACCGCGCCGCGACGCCGCACTATGGGACGAAACGTTATTTTCCATCTGAAAAATGGTTCGTACAAAAGGAGAGTTATTGAAACCGTTTCGATTGTTTTGTATTCTGAGATGATACAGCTATCTGTTATACCTCAAAAAAAAAAAAAAAAAGTTTTATGGATATAAAGGAGATTGTTCTGCATCCATACATCGTTCGCCCCCAGAACCAGAAGCAAAGGAAAATTACTTTGCGTGTTTTAAATTACAAGTATATGCCCATGAAGACAAAGTTGAATGACGGACAACTTGCAGAAAGGATTTATTTCAAAAGAAAACAAAGATTTTGAGGTTATATTTAGTAAAAAACAATCCTTTCAATACTTTGAAATACATGCTAATAAATGCATGTCACTTATTTCTATTGCCTGTATGTGGTTAATTAAGCTAAGAGAATCAGAAAAACATTTAAGTACTTACATAAGTACCTATTAGGTATTTGGTAAATCTTCTAGTTTTTGTATCAAAGAAGGTAGGTAGGTAAATAAGTACTTATTTATTTAACTTCAATGCAAACGACTTTATCCTAATGTTTGTTTGATTTTATTTATTTATACTTAGATAGGAAGTCATATTACCTCATGTATGCTAGTCATGTTATTGAAAGATTGGACATCACTAATTGTCATGTCTAATGTAATTGTTAAAGATGGCGGCATATTTTATGTGATGTCGATAGTAGCTCTTTTAATTGTTCATTATAGAACGCAGAATGTCCGTTTCATACACATATTCACAATCAGTCTAATAAAATATATTTATAATTATTATGTAGGTCAGATGTTTGTTGGTCCTGGGGCCATTTCCGACGATGTCCTTTACACCCAAACTTTGAACTTCGATCATTTCATATTAACTAGATTTATACTCATTATGGAAGATGTCTTCTAAGTTCTCCAAGGGAATATTTATTGGTATTTTTGGATTGCTCAGTACGTATCTCTAGTTTATAAATACGTTATCTTTTTAGGAGAGGGTTTTTTTTTTATAATTTTTTTTATGTGTTAAGGAAATTTCCGTTTGTGTGAAGTCGAGCAAAAAGATAAAATGTCAGAAAGAACACTAAGCTAAACTAAGTACTAAATGAAGTGATAGCGTGGGCGGGCGATGCGATGCGACGCGGTAAGTCTGGGGAACAAGAAATTTCACACGGACGAAGTCGTGGGCCAGTTGGTCCATAAAGAAGTATATTACATATTTCGCATATTATTATTATATATTTGGTTGGTGGTAGGGCTTGTTCTAAGTCCGCCTGGCTAGCTACCACCATCTTATCTAAGTCTGTCGCCAAAACAACAATGTAGCATTTGTTGTGTTTCGGCAGTTAGAGGTAAGATAGCCAGTTCCTCTGTGGTTGAGGATTCCGGGTGAAGCTCGCTTCCATCTTCGGCCTTATCATCACTTACCATCAGGTGAGATGAAGGCCAAGAGCTTCCCCGTAGTGTGTAAAAAAAAAAAAAAGACGCATATTACATATTTCGCATATTATTATTATATATTTGGTTGGTGGTAGGGCTTGTTCTAAGTCCGCCTGGCTAGCTACCACCATCTTATCTAAGTCTGTCGCCAAAACAACAATGTTAACAGCATTTGTTGTGTTTCGGCAGTTAGAGGTAAGATAGCCAGTTCCTCTGTGGCTGAGGATTCCGGGTGAAGCTCGCTTCCATCTTCGGCCTTATCATCACTTACCATCAGGTGAGATGAAGTTCAAGAGCTTCCCCGTTGTATGTAAAAAAAAAAGCTTATTTTTGTTAAATTCGTTCTGAAGTCACATAGCATATTTATGAGACACAGAAAAGTGAACGTGTATGAAAATAATTTGGTTACCGCAATGTCAATTGAGTTTGGGCACGTAAGAAGAAAAGTGATATAATTTGATATTCCTGTCTGGCACTAAGTGACTTCCGAAATGACAGTACACACTCATGTTCAGTGGGAGTAATATCATTCTCAGATACCTGAACTTATTTACGTACTAGCTGCGCCCCGCGGTTTCACACGCATAAGTCTTGATTCCATGGGAATATCGGGATAAAAAGTATTATATGTGTTAATCCAGGTCATAAACTAGCTGTGTGCCAAATTTCATCCAAATCCGTTATGCAGTTTTTTCGTGATTGAGTAACAAACATCCATTCATCCATCTTGTCATCTTCATCAACTTTCGCGTTTCTAATATTAAAGTAGGATAATAATATTAATAATAACCCTGCCATTTTATCCGTGTATAATAAAACACTGATCAGGCAGGGGCCATAGTCCTTCCACAGTTTTAGGTAACCAGTCCATTTTAACCACCCAAGCCCATAGTCCAATATCTTTGGTTCCATATCCTGCAATAGTGCTACATCAACCGGGGATTGTCCTTGGGTGCACTTGCATAGTGCGTACAGGGATAATCGTCGGTTGGTGCCTCAATTAATTAAAAAGCGTCTAACGGGCCTCTGCGAGTTGGCTTTGGCCCCTCGTACGCCTTCCAAAGGTCCGCAACCCGGGGTCCCGAGATATGTAGACATATAAATAAAATAATAAGAATAAATCATTAAGAGTCGACGAAAGAAGTCATTCAATCAGTTATTGTCATCTTAACTCTCGAGGCTTTCGTTAGGCGGTTGGATCAAAGGCCTGATTCAGAAGGCAGTAAGTACTCCTGGATACGGTTCGCATTGTGAGGAGGTTCCTGTCTCTACTGCCCTAACCATCGGTACCTTGGATCCTGCTCCCGACACCGGCGGACCACAATTTTTTTATTTTTAAATGTTTTTTATATATATTTTTTAAGAAATATTTAAAAATGTATTTTATATGGAAAAAAAAAATTAATAAACGTAATAATAATAAATTCATTTATTTTAGGTAAATAACACCCATTGCCAAACATTTAAAATCATATAAAATATATAAAATCAAATCAAATAAAAACAAATAAATTAAAATCAAAATAATCGAATCAATAGGAAAAAAAAAAAAACATAAATATCAAATCAAATGAAATCAAAATAAATTTGCTAAATTAATAATAAAAGATGAAGAAGAGCTATGACGTTTTCTTTGAGCACATTATTTGACAACGCACAAGAAGCCATTACTCTCGTATTTTCCGGATCTCAACTCCAGATCTGATCACTAAACGGATCTTCGCTGTACATAATCTGGTAGTCTCTCAGGACCGGTACCAACGAGTGGAAAAGATGTTCTATTGGTTGTGGACACCACCCGCATACGTAATGCACTGTCGAATTCAACTCTACCACAGAATAGATAGATACAGAAGGCCAGCTCCATACAATGGCCTGAAAACAGGCGCACGCACATACAGCCGCGTACGAAAGCCAGTCGCGAGTAGGGTTATCAGTTCGAAATTTGATAAATCCTGACAGAAAGCCGGACATTTGCAAAAAAGTCATTATGCTTTTTAATATTTTTTTATTGTCAGAAGTCATTTATGTATTTTTTTTTTTAAATCCTCTTTAGTGGAAAATTCTGGACAAGTCCGAACGCGAAGCCAAAAAGCTGGTCATGTTCGGACTTATCCGGGTGTATGGTAGCCCTAATTGCAAGTACTCGTGAAGACACGAGTGCGCTTGCACTCGCTGTATGTTAAGCGTATTTATGTGTGCGTACGTCTCGTATCGTTGCATAGAGCCGACCTTCTGTAGCTACGTATCTATGTTGTGTCTATGCCCTATTATTACATACGTGTTTGGCACAGTAGCGAAAAACCTTCGCAGGTTTTCATTTTTTTTTTCTCATTTTCTCTAAATTACTTCGCTTTGGAAATTCTGTTTCTATTTGGATGTAGCTTTGTGCGCGGACGCGGAATTCTCAAGTTAATATGTATGTGGAACGAGTGTTGTGTCAAGATTGAAAAAAGATGTAAAAGATACGTTCCGTTTTTAGCAACGTATCTTGTTGTAGGCAGGCAGGTTCATTACCACTGCAACAAACACGAAGGATTTTTACAACCGAAGTATGAATATCAAGCTTATTATACAGGATCAAAATTAAATTCGTTTAAATCCTCATATGGGATTATTGTACTCATTATTATGAACCACTTTTACTATGGGACCAAAACTGAGATCGCGAAAAAAAATCAGCTGTTCCCTACATTGAGGATTTTAACGAATTAAATTTGACTGTGTATACGAGGCTAATCTAAGAAGGTCTTCACACTTAGCATTATGATCGTGACACAGGCGCTGACATCACGTAAACACTGCGTAAATGTAAACGCTGCCATAATGCTGCCTGCGCATCCGCATGCTAGGGCACTCTTAGGCCCGTATTACATACAAGAACCTCACTCAAAATTCAAACATTACTTAAAACTACTTCGACGGCACGGTTAGCGCAGTGGTTATGCGATTGACTGCTGCGCCGCGTGTCGCGGGTTCGATTCCCGCACGGAACAAATATTTGTATGATCTGCAAGTAGTTGTTCCGGGTCTGGCTGTTTGTGTATGTGAGTTTAAATGTTTGTAAACGCACCCACGATACAGGAGAAATTTCAAGTGGGGCAACGATTTTTAAAAAAGAAAAGAAAAGAACCAATCAAAACAACAGTTAAAGCCTATTGGTGTGACTGTCGGACTGCCCAGTCATGGGTCTCGAGTTCGAACCCAAGGCCTCTGACTTTCGAATTCATTTGTGTATAATTATCACTTGCTTAAAAAAAGGTGAAGGAAAACATCGTGAGGATTAAACCAAATGACTTGATTGCCATAACAACTACAGTAACAAATCTACACTAATATTATAAAGCTGAAAAATTTGTTTGTTTGGTTGAACAAGCTTATCTCAGGAACTACTGGTTCGAATTGAAAAAAATCTTCTAGTGTTTGATAGAAAGCTATAAGTTATACAGGAAAAGTTTTTAATCAGTGCGCAAATTTTGACAAATTAAACTTGAACGTGTTTTATTATACACCTATTTCTTATTTTGATATGTCTTAGTACAAAAAAATGAAGTTATCGTTAACGAAAGATGTTTATTTTGAAACTGGTATAATGGATACTCGTGGCGCGATGCGCAGGCGGCGCGGTAAGTGAAGCGGAACGCAGTAGAGAAATCTATCAGCTGTGTGCTCGCACATTGATATTATTACGAATAGATTGTGTCCATATTTTGCTGATTTCAAATAGACAAAAAAAAGTATTGAACAAATAATTGAAATGTGTTCTATTACTGATACTGAACCACCAAAAAAAATTTAGGCACTGGTTTAAAACTTTTCCTGTATAACATCACGGTACGACCCTTAGGAGCCAAGTAAAAAGATAAAAAAACGCAAAGCGAAAACGAAGTAATCGCACGGGCAAGCGACGGGATGCCACGCGGTGGGGTGGGTTGCACTCCGAAATAATACCCAGACGAAGTCGCGGGCAGAAGCTAGTCTGAATATATATCATGTCCCCGAAAGCCAATAATTACCATTCAACAGATACTAATAAACCAATTCCTCCCAAACGCTAAATTTACCTATCAATCCAACATAACCTGACAATGTCAACATAGTTATTACCTCCTATATACTCCATTTACTATAGCATTAGACAAATAACGGCTAAATAACGACAGTTATTGTGTAATATTGTTGAAATTACTGCACTTTAGAGTAATTTTTTTAATGTAAATGGTAAATAGATTACAGTGCTTTGTATTTATCGTGAAATAACGGAGTTTATTAAACGTTTACATCGAAATAACGAAAGGGTGAGAGCTGTAATTTGTCTAATATTATAATAAACGGAGTATAGTAGATATAGTTACAGAGACGTTATCGCCGACAGCCCCCCGGGAACGTCTTAACTTAACTGACATCCGGAACTATTTTACATGTTATAAACGGAAGATTTAGTCTAAAGTTAGTTTAGGAAAATAGATGGCTAGGATTAGGTGGAAATTGTGACGTTATTTGCAGCCCTGAGAATTAATTTGTGGCAATTGTGGCCCGCTCGCCCTTTGTTATATGATTTAGTTGGTCATTGCCACCAGAGTTATACCTCTATACTATAGACCTAGGTATAACTCTGGTTCATAATATTGTTACGAGCTTAAAACTCAAACTCAAAGCATTTATTTCAATTAAACCATTTACAGGCACTTTTGAATTGTCAAAGAGACGGTCAGTTAGTCAGAAGTTGAAGCTAGATGCCCATTCCAATACGTAAATCACTATGGAGAAGAACGGACAAGAAACTCCAAGGACACTCTTTTAAATCAAGATATTACATAATCCTGGGTAAATTATTCTTGTTGCTTCTATATGTGAGACAATGTAAAAACTAATAAAACAATTCAAAATATAAAATTACAAATTAAAAATAAGCCCTGGCAGTCAAGAGATGACCAGTCCCAACTGACGGCGCCCGTTCACGAACATGACGCATGGATCAGCACCATCCAGCTCAACCATTTTGTAGGGAACCGAGTGATCCAACACTTGTGGTTCGTGACAATAAAAACTGCCGATTTAAAAACCAAAAATGACACTTATAAACAACACTCATAACAACTCAAACACACTAATTATAAAACACAAATGCACTACTGATCACTTTAAAGTCGCACTCGAATATCGCTTGTATCGTTTAAAGTTTCGACTGTATCGGGTCGGGGTCAATACCGGCCTTATATAGTCCTTAGAAAGTTCTGGAACTTTCCAACCTTCACCTTCCTTACCTTTACCTTCTACTGTAGAAACATCTAGAATGTTCGAGTACATACCGGCCCCTACTGACCAGATGTCGAAAATTCTAGAAAGTTCTAGCATCGAATTTTCTAGAAGAAACTCGAGTCTACTAGTTCTGCTACTCGATACTAGATGGCGCTAGTGGTACTTAAACTTGTCTCGATGTACCGGGCATTAATTGTGGCGCGTAACAATATCTATAGGTTATCCGAAGGGCTAGGGAGCGGTATACCTCTTCCAGGCCCTACCTGCCGCCCCCACTGGGAATTGAACCGACCTCTGGGTCTGAGACAAGTGGTCATACCACTAGACCACAGTGGCTGTTAAATTAATGATCTTTATCTATACAAATAAATAAAATTGAAATGTCTGTTTGTAATATCAAAATAACAGTTTTTTACTAAATGCATATGAAAGTATATACGGTACTTACATATATCAAACAACAACTGTTAAATTTTAGTCTGTTTTTCTGTGTGTTTATTCCGGCTAATCTCCGAAACAGCTGGACCAATTTTGACGGGACTTTCACTGGCAGATAGCTGATGTTATAAAGAGTAACTAAAGCAACTATTATTTTAGAAAAAGCCACGTGGGCGAAGCCGGGGGCAACAGTTTCATTCATAAGTTTGATAAATACGCCACATTAAAAAATCCTAATAAGTAATGTTGGGTAATGAAAACAGGAAAATACGATCTCGTTCTAAGGAAAAGCGAAAGCTTTCCATAAAATTCATAATTATCTACACAGTACCGTCCCACGCATGAAGGCTCGTACAGACTCGCGCGATATCGCGGCTGCGACAGGTGCCGACAAAGAAATTGTGCTACTAGTGTCGCGTCGCGCCCGCGATATTGCACGAGTCTGTACGAGCCTTGAGGAAATGTCACAAGGCTGCCTACAGACAAACAATAATGGGAATAAACTTGTTTACTATTACAAAACGGAAAAAATCGTGAAGGCGCAGGTCAGCTAGTAATACATACAGGGTGGCAGGGGCATTGACGAGAAGCCTGTTGCCATGGATTCAGTCCATGATTCTGGACACCCCTGCGTTGTAACTTTTCGTCAATAATTTTAAAAAAAATTGCTGTCCGATACATTTTGACCGCGTAGGTATTGCACTTTAGTTGGAAATAGCTTTTATTTTTTTATTAACCGACGAGAAATTTCCATCCTGTATACAGCGAGAGGAACTTCGTTCCAACTGGATGTCCCACGAGGGCCACGACACCTCCCGAGTTTTTTCGGAAGATACAATATATCATACACAACCTACCTTTGGTTACTTTTTGCACTATTGACGAACTTAATCAAACATTTATATTTAATCAGAATCACTATTATCACACTAAAACCATACTATATCATAAAACACATATTATCGCATTTAACTTTTTTTTTTTTAAAGAAGCGTAGAAAATTAGTAGACTATAAATTTACCATTTTTTTTAATAAAAAAAAAATTAAAAAACCTACAGGGTTATTGGTAAAACACTAACAACGTTGCAGGACTGTACGAGTATTACTAACATCATAACTAACAACTTTTGTTCTATGACATCCTTTACCAACTACAATTAGACCGTCGTTTTTTATTTTTTTATTTTTTATCAAAGTCTGATGAATTATTAAAAGTCATAGAACAAGTTGTTGTAAGAGGTTGGGAGTGTTTTACCAATAACCCTGTATAATAATCTTTTATAATTATTTTTAAATATTAAAAAAAAAACTTCTTAATACATTGGAACTACACTAAATGAACGGTACAAGGAAACTAACCAAAAAGTTTTAATAGTAATATCAGAATGGTTAATAAAACCTTATTTAGCATATTATTATTATAAACGAGGAAAAACATTCGTATTGACTCGTTATGTTAATAATTTTCCTGTTTCAGTACTTATCAGTTACTGCAGCTGGCTGAAGTTAACGACACGAATATCAATTTTAAGTTTTAGAATATATTCTTTTTAAACTGACTTCAAAAAAGGAGGTTTCTCAATTCGACCGTATACAGGCTGGGTAAAAAAATCGTGGATCAAACGAAACAGGTAGTTGGGATTATTTGCAGTAAAAAATATCTTTAAAAAAAAACTGCAAATAACCCCAACAGACTTTCGCCCTGTTTAGTTTAATCCACAATTTTTTACCCAACCTGTAGAAACAGGATGAAAAAAGAGCTATTACAAAGCAGTTTTCTACGCATTCTGTACATCAAACTAAGTAACTTTGTGCAAAAATAATTGCTGGAAAACTACTTTTATTTTTGGTATAAAAATTCGCTGTTTACGTTAGTGTGCAATGTAACGCACGCAGAACTTTGTGCTTACGGGTGCAAGCAACGGTACAGGAGTCGTGGGTGTATTTAAAGTTTAGTTATAACAATTAAAACCTGTTTTTGTAAAAAACCGTCAAAAAAAGTTGGAACTTTGACCTTCAATATCTCCATAACCAGAAGGTTCCAAGGCATGGTCCATTACAAAAAAATTATCACAATGACGGGAATAATAAGTGACTCACGGCTTATTTAAGTGTCTTTTGACACCCGGTATATATATTTTTTCTTTTAATGTGGTTTATACCATATTATCTTAGAGAAAGACTATGCCCCAGCCTGATCAATATTTTATACACGAATAAAATTTTAGGGGGACTTGAACACTCAATAATGGGCCCCCAAAAACTGTCAGACAACAAGGGGCAACATTTCATGAGGTGCTTGAGACAGTCCCGGAAGTACGGTCAAGATCCCTACCAGCATCTTACTGGAATGCTTCCTTCCGCTGCGCACGTTTGCTCTTGCGAATCTCCACTCAAGCCGGTCAATAAAGGCAAGAAAGTGGAGGGTGCTCTGTTACTCGTCAGTGTTCACTCCGGCCGCTCAATACAGGCAAGCCAGAGATAAGGAAAAAGACTTCTCCCGGGAGATAGGGACCGTGGGGTAGCTACTGCTCAACAGCTTGGTACATGCTGCCCTGCGGGTTTATGTATCTCTCTTAGGCCCTTATTACAGAACGTCACTCAAGCATAGCATGCAAAACTAGATTCAAGCCATTCGATTGGTTGAAACAAGTTTAAAGTAATGCTTGAGTATTGAGAATCGTTCTGTAATACGGGCCTTAGTCTGGCTCTTCACTAGACCTGTTTAGGCAAACTAAACTCTACCGGCACAGACCTAGGGTTTATAGAAGCGCGCAAACCCAACATTTTCGTCAAGAGATACGGCGTGGTAGTGGGTTTTTTTTTTTTGTAATTATCTCAATGGAAAAAGAAAGAAGAACAATCAAGGCAAAATTGGGTGACAAAATTTTAACCGCCTCTGTGGTCTAGTGGTAAAACCACCTGTCTCAGATCCAGAGGTCCCGGGTTCGATTCCCAGCGGGGGCAAAAATTTCTGCTCGGTTTGGTTGGTGGTAGGGCTTGTTCTAAGTCCGCCTGGCTAGCTACCACCATCTTATCTAAGTCTGTCGCCAAAACAACAATGTTAACAGCATTTGTTGTGTTTCGGCAGTTAGAGGTAAGATAGCCAGTTTCTCTGTGGTTGAGGATTCCGGGTGAAGCTCGCTTCCACCTTCGGCCTTATCATCACTTACCATCAGGTGAGATGAAAGCTTTTTTTTACATTCAACTGAGAAGCTCTTGAGCTTCCCAGTTGAATGTAAAAAAGAAAAAAAAAACTGGCCGTCCACCTACCCGCACTGGGCCCGCGTTGTGGATTATGGCCCACTCCTTTCACAGAGAGGAGGCCTGCCTTCTAGCAGTGAGAACATTACAGGCTGGTTATGAGCTCTAACCAAACTGAACAACACCGCGCGGGATGCGGGATGAAATTCACTCCCGCCGATTTTGTTAACTTACTTGAATGACGGTGTGTAACTGCCACTACTAGTCGCGGTATTTTCTAATCAATCCTAAACAGGATTCCGCTCAATGTTGCCAGAGCAATCATGAAATCACAAAAATGCGGAAAGGAATCATGATATCTCTCTGTGAGGAGAACTCTTTATCTGCACTATGAGAGATACAGACCAATATTATGAGGTCCACTCAGAGCAGTGATTTCAACGGCACTTGACCGAGCGGCACCGAAGCTGTTCAACTAACCGCACTGAAACAAAATATTTTGAATTTTCTTAAGACTATTTTCGGAGAAACTACGCAAACATTTCTATTTTTATCTTGAAACTAGCCTAGGTTAACAAAACGCTAGTCACGGACGCGTAGAAGTAGGTTCTTACTAAAAATGTATTCTTCAGAAAACACAAAACAAGTCTACGAATGTTGTACCTAAGTGTCTGAACTCCTAACATAAACTTGGAAAGAAAAACTGTTGAGAATGTTAAGTATGTGTGTGTTTTCACAACTTCTTGTGCCATTAAACTAATTTTGGTATAGTTAAACAATTTCACAAAGCCTTGTTGCCGTTATGACGATAAAAATAAGGTTCAAATTTAAATAACTAACACGACTTCGTGGCATGCTTTGAGTAAGTATATTAAGTTTACATAGATTTGCGATGCGAAGCTTACGTGGTATAAATTGTGCAGATAAATTCGATTTGACTTTGTGCGGTCAGCGCTGGGGTTCTGTCTCGCATAGGGTCGCAGCATTATGCTGAGTGATGGCCGTTTTACGTGAATGTGACGTATATTGTCCCCCAACTTGGTGCGTGTCCATGTTGAGTCGCGGGCGCGGTAACGAAATATCAAACATATGCCGTAATATCCAAGTGTTCACATACGAAACGCATGTGCGTGTGCGTCCACACTGAACGCGCGGTGACTGGGGCCTTTATTCTTTTCGTATTTGTGTGCGCGTCATAATTTCAGCCGAAAGACGTCCATTGCTAGACATAGGCCTCCCCAAAAAAAAAAGGGGGGGGGGGATTTGCCATAATCGCCACGCTTGGCAGGCGGGTTGGCGATCGCAGTTTGGTTTTAAAAATGCATAGAGAACGCTGCTGCCCATTCTCTAGTAAGTCCCTTAGTCGCCTTTTACGACACCTACGGGAAGAAATAGGATAGTGCTATTTGTGCTTTACGTCCGGCACCACACGGTGCATCATGTTTACCGCATATAAACGTGTTTTCTTTCTTTCTTTTCTAGACTTAATATTGAATTGGCTTTTAAGTGTTAATACCCAAAAACTAGAAAGACCTTTTAAGTCCCTCACAAAAAAACTTCAGCAGCAAGATACCCTCTTAACTAAATCAATTCCCTAACAAGTAAGCAGTAAACAAACAGAATAATTAATTCAATCACCTAATGCGCCTTATCTTCAGTCGGTAACGGCGCCCGGTATAGCGATACAAGAAATAAATTAGGAAGAAACGCTGCTCGCCTTGCTAGTCACGCAACGCGAGGTAATTTTAAAGCAAAATGTTCAAAGTAATTAGTTTTCACGTGTTTTTTGTTTGGTGTAATTGATTTTGGATTTGGGTAAAGCTTTTGGGATTTAAGTTCGGTAATTATGTCTATTTTTCTGAAGAAGTCTTTCTGTGTCATGTGACCTCATTTGCATAAACATTCGGACTCTGAAAAAGAGTCTGTAGCTTAAACAAATATTTTCTCATAGGAGATCGAAACTGAACCGTAGCATGCTAGTCACTTTGAGGAGTGGCTAGAGAGCCGCCACGGCGTCCTCACCTTTCGCCTGACACAGGTCCTCACCGGACACGTGTTTCGGGAGGTTCCTGTTTCGGATTAGGCGGGAGGAAACGCCCGGGTGTTACCACTGTGTGGATCGCCCGGAGGACACGGTGGTGCATACGGTGGAGGTCTGCCCGGCTTGGGCAGAGCACCGCCGTGTCCTCACGAAGGCGATTGGCGGCGGTGATCTTTCGCGTCTGGCCCTGGTCCAGGCCATGGTCCGGAGCGAGAGTGCATGGGAGGCAGTCACCTCCTTCTGCGAAGCAGTAATGCTCGCGAAGGAGGAGGCGGAATGCGTGAGGGAGCGGCAGTCTGTGCGCCCCCACGTCCCTAGTCACCGCGGGAGACGCCCTGGGCGGCGGGAATCGGGCCGATTCCCAGCCACCGTAGGCGCGGGCTTTCGAACGGCGAGCTATTGGCAGCTCGCCGTCCGGTAAGGACCAGGCCCGGGTCGACGGCGCGTTGTGTTCCACGCGCGCCTCAAAGAGATGTCAGCACGCACTGACGGAGTTCGCTAGGACCGGTGCCTGCCAGAGTTGCGGGTTTGTCCGAAAGGGATACCGTGGCCCTGACACACATGCAACTGAAGGAACACGGGTGGGTTTTAGTCAGTAGAAGTCTGATACACCCTCCCGCTCCGCCCAGAGCGGGAGAAGTTATTTGTTAATTTCCCACCCAAAACAAAAAAAAAGGATGCTAGTCACTGCTAAGCCGCTGCAATAATGTCACACGTAACGGCGCACCCTCACTGGAGCATTCGTCTGTAATGTAACAGTCCAAGATTCGATTTTGAGTATTACGTTACAAAACTGCCTCACTGACTGACGAGCTCGCCTGTAATGTAACAATCCAAGATTCGATAAGATTCGCATTCATTTTACAAATTGTATCACGGGTGCTCCTACTCACTATGTTACATTACAGGCGAATGCTCAGTTAACTCAAAATCAGTTAAACGGACTCTAAAAAAGGTTTATTTAAATTTTTAATCTTATTCCAAACGGAGTATAATCGATAAGCATTATGTAAATTGTTCGTCATCTAATTAATTAACAAGTCACTGCTAGATTATTCGAAGTCATGCAGATGTTTCCCGAATACGACGTCAAATTAAACAGAATTAATGCTAAGACGGCACAGAGTAACAGATTAACTAAAGATACATTTAGTAGATATAGGAGTGAATATATTTAAATTGAAAATCTTTGTTAAGAGGCTGCCGAGTGCACAGTGGCGCCCTCATCGTTATTTCGGTGATTTCTTTTATTTTAGAATGAAAATGCAGAAAATAAGCTCGTCAAGTTGTACTTCACAAGACTACACGTTATTATTACTACAAACAGTATTTTTAAATTGTTATGTTTTATTGTAATCATTAAAACGGAAAATAGTGGCCACTAAACTCTGTTTTAATGATTACAATAAAGCATAACAATTAAAAGTTGACAACAATGAGTCATCGTATTATCAGTTGCTTGCTACGAAAGCGTAGGTTGCGTATCGGCTACGTCATTGCAGCTTGCGTAGCGGCTACGTCATTGCGTCAGCTACGGCGTAGCGGCTACGTCATTGGAGCTTGCGTAGCGTCTACGTCATTGCGTTAGCTACGGCGTAGTGGCTACGTCATTGCGTCAGCTACGGCGTAGCGGCTACGTCATTGCGTCAGCTACGGCGTAGCGGCTACGTCATTGCGTCAGCTACGGCGTAGCAAGACGGTAAAAATAGCTTTTGTCTACGGTAAAGTTGACAAAAAGATTGCGTAGGCGTTTTTGGCAAGCAATAAATCTGCCTAAAGTATACCTACACAGTTTTTTCCAGAACTATCTGATGAAAAGGTAAACAAATAGATCGGGAAACGTACGTCTTGTGGATGCTAATATGAAATGCTACTCACAAATTGAGTGCTTTGATTCGATTATTAGAATACCTTAACCAGAAATTCTAAATTTAAATTTAATCATCTTAGAGATGATTTATTCCGTTGTAATACCAAAAACTAATATACCACTGATATTTGTTTAACAACCATACATAGTGGTATTTAGTTTTTGGTATTAGAACGGAATAAATCTTAGAGATGTTTCTTTATTTGACGATTGAGGTTACTTTTATACATCATTAAACATATTAAAAAAAAAAAAATCTTTTATTCTCAAGCATCGAAGGCCCATAGAGTGTTAGTATTAACAAAAAACTTTAAAACTCTCGTAGTAGACAAAGACACAAGAGTACAAAAACAAAACAAAACACAGCATCCAATTTGAGGAAGATGTATCAAGCCCCCTGACTGACATGTAACTTGATAAACCTATCCATTGTAGGCCCTTCAACCTATCTGAAAAAAAAAAAAAAACCTGAATGCTGCTCCCCCTCACTCCGCGCATCATTGATGCCACTTTCTTGCTCATGATCGCGAAATAATCGTCAGTATGCGCATCAGCAAACATCTCTGATGCACTACAGTAACGCGGAAGCCACAACAGCGCCCTGAAGGCATTGTTGTATTGAATGCTGGTGTAAAATATTTGACAAAACGCCTTAAAAAGTGTTATTTTAACCGGTACCGAACAACCACCAACCTGCGAGCTAGCATGCTAGCTACGAGTATGTAAACACAAATTTAATTTAATAAAACAAAAAACCCTACTGCAAAAACACATAAGTAACTGAAAAGAGGGGAAAAAAAAGCATTACTTACCTATAATCTATAGAATTTTGGTATCGCAAGCCCCCGGACAAACCAATAACCTGAAATATGGTGTAACTTTTGTTTGCCCCCCGGCCTGCGATACCAAAAGTCTATACAGATTATAATACTTGTTTTTCTCTTTTCAGTTATATGTTTTTGCAGTCGGGTATTCTGTTTTTTAAATAATTTGCTTTTTTTACAATAATTATTATTTGAATAACATTTTATTTTAAATTATTATAAAAGTAACCTCATTTGTCAAATAAACATGTTTAAGATGATTTTTATTTGAGGAGCTCGTGGCTAAGTAATAACAGCCGCACGGGTCGATCCATCAGGTTAAGCTACGCTTGTCGGGGTTGGCGCTACGATTGCCGCAGTAAGTCCGTGGATGGGTGACCATCTTTACATACCGAGACTCCTCCGTGCCTCGGAAATTACGTTAAGCCGTTCGTCCCCGCTGTCATTTGTGGATCTTTGACAGTCGTTACGGGTCGTCAGAAGCCCTAAAGTCTGACAGCCAGTCTTACCAAGGGGTATCGTGTTACCCAGTTACTGGGTTGTGGAGGTCAGATAGGCAGTCGCTAGATGTAAAATACTGGTATTCAGCTGCATCCGGTTAGACTGGAAGCTGACCCCAACATAGTTGGGAAATGCTAGACAGATTTTTGTTTAAGATGATTTAAAATTAGAACTAATTTCTTTTAGTGAGTGATTGCGTAAGAATTCAACCTGTATAGTCAAAACTTTGAAAGAAGCAATTAGTTCGTTTTAGTTGTATTGATTGCCCTATATCATCTTCATTATGATAATGTTGAAGAAAAATTAAACACAATTAATTTTTGCATTATACACCGTGGCATTTTAGTCGTCTTACAAAGACAGCCCACTTCATGTATCCAATGACTACCTACTAATAAAAAAAAATTCATGTAAAAAATTTTTTTTTTTTTTTCATTCGAATTTTATTTTTATTTTTTTATTAATTATGACGCATGACATAATTTAAAACACCCTGTTACGAGTGCAGTCTGAGCCTTGTGTAACAAGGGCGCCGTGGAATGGAGCGGCGACATCTTTATCAGAGTTCATTCGCCTAACGCAAAAATGTGTTTCTTACTATTTGCAACTTAAACTTAATCTGAATCCATTCTGCGGCGCCCTTGTATCACAAGGCTCGGACTACTTAACACTCATAACAGGGTGTTTTAAACTATGTCATGCGTCATAATTAATTTAAAAAAAAAACATTTTTTACATGAATGATTGGTAGTCATTGGATACATGAAGTGGGCTGTCTTTGTAAGACCACTAAAATGCCACGGTGTATAAAACTAGTCAAGACAAGTTTAAGGCATTATAAACTTGATGAATTTTTGCTTGGTTAACTAAAGGACACACGGAGAAGGAAAACCCTGAACTCCTAAACTAGGTGATCCTGTGACTTAGGAGTCAGTGTTCTGCTGTTGCTGCGGTACCAAAAACCTTTTTATTGTGTTCCAACATTACAAAAATAGTCATTGCCATTGCAGGTTACAAAGTATATTTATATTAAAATTAACAACGTAGGAATATTAAGGTATGCTGAAAACGACTTTTAAAGTGTATATGTGAGTGTATGTGTGAGAGGGTGTGTGTGTGTGCAAATAATATCCTTAGATTTAAAAAAAAAATCATTTCCATGGCTTATTTACCACCTATAAGTGTATCTCTTAAAATATTGCGTGTATGAATAGATACACCTTATAATAATATCTTAGGATGATGAGGGCTTTTTACAAGTAACAGTGAACTAGGTTTCTTCAGGACAACTATATTGCAATAGTATTTTTTATATCGAGGGACTAAACAATGCCATAATATACCAGAGGTAATGAAACCGAGGGTATATTAAGTTGGCGTTTAGTCTCGAGGTGCAAACTGTTCTTTTCACTTGGAGTGCGAGAAAAATAGTCAATTTAGTACAAAAACATTGAATAAATATGGAATATATTTATTAAATGTCCATAAAACTTTCGTAAGTTTTTAGATAAATCTTCCGCGATTTCGGCGGCAAAAGATTATCTATTATGTCTTTTGCTCTTTGCTCGACGTCAAACTCTTCACTGTCACTGGACATTCTTATTTTTATTTAAAGCCGAACAAATTTACACTCGACAAAAATTCTGAAACTTTCGCGGTCATTATTTCTTCTACACCAGTCATAGATTAAAAATTTAAAACACATGGCACCTTGTTTGCGGAAAAACCATGGAACTAAAACTCTCAACATTTTCGCAATGAAGATGGTCCACACTCCACAGATAATAGTACCTATATTTACTGGCTGTTTGAGTTTGTCTATGCCACATGAAGGAAATTAAAAAACTAATTACTTTTCACTCCCTAGAGACTAAAGGGGTCACTTTAGTCCCGCTTCGTAGCGCTTTATTGGCGTACTTTTAGAGTATGAGAAGTGAAAAAGCGTATTATGTCCGATGCATACACATAATCCATACTAATATTATAAATGTGAAAGTAACTCTGTCTGTCTGTCTGTCTATCTGTCTGTCTGTCTGTCTGTCTGTCTGTCTGTCTGTATGTTACGTTTTCACGCCTAAACCGCTAAACCGATCGTCTTGAAATTTGGCAGAGATATAGCCTGGGATATGGAGAAGGACATAGGCAACTTTTTTACGCGATAACCGACATCCACGCGGGCGGAGCCGCGGGCAAAAGCTAGTATAATAATATTTGTGGAAATAACCCAACTCTTCGGTAGCGCTACATACATAATTTATGACCAGCAACTTGGCTGGATGTCGTGGCCAGCTACTGCGAAAAATAGAAAATGCTTTCATATTTTTCTAGTTTATGTTTTGAGTACTATAATATTTAAGGAATTCTGGTTATATTTGTCCATATTTACGATGCGTGCCCGCCCCTTGGTAAATAAAATTGTTATTCCAAAAACCAGAACTATTCTTGAAGGTAAACTTAGTCTGTGCTAAATAAATTTATTTTCTTTCTTCTTTCTTTCTTTAAACCACAAATCCCATTATGATGACTTTTTTTCTGTTCTATCCCATGGGTTGGGATATCGTTGGATTCCATTGGTGGGATATCCATTCAGGGATCCGTTTGCGTAATATTAAGCTTCAAAGTGCTAATTTTTGTTATTGTAGTCAAGTGTGGGGGACACTTGACTATAACAAAGTTATTAATTGACAAATGTTATACTGTAGACGAATTTTTGAACGACCAATTATTATAAAAATAACCTTTTGATACGATGTACTATGACTATTTATTGATTTTATTTTATGTGATGGTTTTTTCTTTTCTGTTAATGTATTTAATTAATTTAAAGTGTGTGTTTTTTCTAAGTCACATATTCTAATGACACCTAATGTGTCACTTATAAATTTGTATGTCTTAATTATGACAAAACATAGCGCACCCCCTATTTATGTAAACACCTATGTTTCACAAATAAACTGATTGATTGATTGATTTAGCACTGCCGGCTAAATGGTTGTTCTTGGATATGTGAAAAAAATCACGGCAGTAGTGTATATAACGAAGTTAAAAGGAAAACTATCACAGAAAAGTAGGTTTTACAAGATAACGAGTAATAGTCAACCAACTTACATTTGCAGTTGGAATGTATGAGACCATGTTTTTCAACTACAATGTTAAGTTTGTTCTTGGGATAAATTTATGCCAACTACAGAACCTTTCATTGTGCGTGGTCCGACACGCACTTGGCCGGTTTTTTTTAAACTAGATACCAACTTGTAATGTTGGAAATTACTGGACGAAACAGAAATAGAATTGTTCATTAGCTACTTCCTTCAAGTTACTCGTATGTTCAACGAACACGTCACTCCGGGACCGATTGTTGTCAATGGCGGTGCTCTCGAGGTTGTTCGAGAATATGTTTACCTCGGGCAAACTCTGCAGTTTGGTAAGAACAATTTGAGAGGGAGGCTAACAGAAGAATTCAGCTGGGCTGGGCAGCATACGGGAAGCTTCGTCGAGTCTTCTCGTCGCGTATTCCACAGAGCCTAAAGACCGAGGTCTTCAATCAGTGCGTCCTGCCTGTTATGACTTACGGAGCCGAAACATGGACACTCACGGTACGGCTGGTCCATAAATTCAAGGTCTCTCAGCGAGCTATGGAACGGGCTATGCTTGGAGTTTCTCTGAGGTAGGACGTCCTCAGGCTAGGTGGAGCGACGATCTTCGCAGGGTGGCTGGTAGCAGCTGGATGAGAGTTGCCGAGAATCGAGCTGAATGGCGTACAATTGGAGAGGCCTATGTCCAGCAGTGGACTGCTATATAGGCTGATGATGATGAGCTACTTTCGTCTATGGGTAATAGCAGCAGTCATGTTTGCATTACCTGTACTTTTTTTTTTTTTTTTTTCATTTTCTTTCAGACAATTCACAGCCTAAACCGCTGATGGTTATCATGACATTTTGCACAGGAGTAACATATGCAGAATGTTTGGTAGAAGGACCGACCCAATTTTCTTATTAGGATAGTTTTCACCCATAAAACCCATGTCCTAAGTGTCACGGTAGGTAATTGAGATAATAATGTTTTTTTTTTGACGTGACAACGTCTAATAAATCGATGAACGCTGGCTGCATGCACGAAAAAGGATGACTCATTGCCCCGTTACGCTCATTGTCCCGTTACGCTCATTGTACGCTTGCGCCGCATCAATGTTTTGTTAGGACGTTGTCTCGTTAAACTATCGTCCGTAAACCAACTTTACAGACAACCAATTTTTTTTATCAACCGAAATGTCGTCACAACTTCTTTGTTTATGGTTGTAATGGAACGCAATAACTTTTGGTGTTATCATCTGCGATGTACATTTATGTACTATTGGTTCTAGTAAATGACTTTTGTGCTTCCAAAGTCTTGAAATTGTGTTAAGGTACGATTTTTTTTTAGATTATAGCCCACTCCCTCTCTAAGTGTGCGATTACAGTGGTGCGGTGCGGGCAGCGGGAGCGGGTGGCGTGTCAAGCGGAAAACAAACACAGGATGTACACAGGATGGACACAGTAGCAGCGGGGCGATTGAGCGGTCCGGACGTACCTACCTCGTGCGATATTGGAAATAATAATAATAATGTCAGATTATTTGGAAGCTAGTGCTTATATTATAAAGTGGGACCTTTTTTTTTCTAAAAGTAATCGCCACGATATCAATAATGATCGGTATAGACATGGAGTTGATTACCAAGAGTTAATTACCATCAGAATCTCCGCTTATTATTTTTATTTCTTCCCATAGTTTTTTAATTACTTGTCGATTCGAATGATTTGAATCACTAGAATTCCACAAAGGTGGCCGAGTCAATTCGGCACTTATTAAATCTTCAGTCATCAGCGGCATGTCCGAACAAATCGAGCGGGAAACGCAAACTGACTTGCGTCCACCCGCTCCGCTCGCGACACCCGCTTGTTCCGCTGCGATTCCCGCTCACCCGCCCCGCCCGCACTTGGTGCACCTACGTCAAAACTATGGGGTTTATTTATAAATGCTGCTTAAAGTTAAGTAATGATTAGCGACTGTTTAACCATACATTTTTGACGTTTGAACGTCACTTAACTTTAAGCAACGCTTATGAATAAACCCCTATGTGTTTGCGTTACCCGCCAGCGGATTCCGCTGCCCGCCCCGCTGCCACTGTAATTTCACACTAAGAGACTCCTCTCTTAGTGTGAAATTACAGTGGCCTGGACTAGCATTGGGAACATTATACGCTGATTAATGTTTAAATGAATAAATTTCACACTTAGTCTCTTAGTGTGGCAGCGGGGCGGGCAGCGGAATCCGCTGGCGGGTAATCAGCGTATAATGTTCCCAATGCTAATCCAGGCTTCCGCCTGTACTAGCATTGGGAACATTATACGCTGATTATGCATAGAGCATACGGCTTGTTTTTCAAATAAAAAACAAATGATACAAACAAAAACGCACAAGTCACCCGCTCACTGTAAGCCTAACATTACACAGGGGTAACCTACTGTGAAAATCATTACTCCCCTACCCGTGACCGCAGTCGGGAAACAAAACGCATCGGTTACGTGAGAGCAAAGGCAGTTTATCAAAGATATAAAGTTCGGTACATATGGGCCGGTGCGCACCTACGATTTAAACCTGTAATGCCGTTTGCACACTTGATACTTTTAACTTTCTACTACTATTTTGCCATAGGTTACCGTTTTCGAAAACATAAAAAAAACAAAACACAAACTCAAACTCAACTCAAAGCATTTATTTCAATTAAACCATTTACAGGCACTTTTGAATTGTCAAAGAGACGGTCAGTTAGTCAGAAAGTTGAAGCTAGATGCCCATTCCAATACGTAGATCACTATGGAGAAGAACGGACAAGAAAGTCCAAGGTCACTTTTTTAAATCAAGATATTACGAGTACATAATCCTGGGTACATTATTCTTGTTGCTTCTATATGTGAGACAATGTAAAAACTAATAAAACAATTCAAAATATAAAATTACAAATTAAAAATAAGCCCTGGCAGTCAAGAGATGACCAGTCCCAACTGACGGCGCCCGTTCACGAACATGACGCATGGATCAGCACCATCCAGCTCCACCATTTTGTAGGGAACCGAATGATCCAACACACGCGCCACCATCAGTGAAACATTTAAGTGAGCATGACACACAAAATGAGACTAGGTTTTTGAATTTTTGAAAAATATTTTGTGAGCCTCTTATAATACATGTATAATAGGGATGTGTTCTGGGTAAAAAAAAAAAAAAGAAAAACTGTTTAGACCGTCAATCAGAGAATAAAAAAATATTAGACGTGTATTTTTTGCTTTATCATATTAATAAAAAATTACTTAGATAAAACACATTAAACTCGGGGAGTGGGGGCTCGTTACGTCACAGCTACGTATAAAATCTACTGAAAAGTGACGTTATGCCACATTTGAACTCAATGTATCGCCGTAATGTTTTGATTACGTAAAAAAGAAAAAATATGTGTCCAATATTTTTTTTAATAAGCTACATGAAGGACAAAAAAAAATTTTTTAGTCATGCCTATTAGTCAGAGAGTCTCTGACTACCTGCCTAGTATATTTTTGGGTCTCTGTCAAAGACTGGTAGGATAGCCGACCGATGCGAGTCTCTGGACCAAAAACGTGACTGGTAATCTGGTTTTCGGTGCAGAGACTCGAGTCTGTCGGCAATCCTACCAGTCTCTGATACATTACTGTCAAAGCATGTCAATTGAAAAATTGGAAAATCCGTAGATAATTTCTGTCTGACCGTTGTTGTAGTCAGAAAAATTCGTTGAAACCAAATTAACTGATTTGATAAACAATTTAATTATCCGTAGACAGAGAATCTATTTCGTAATTTTCCAATTTTCCAACAGACATTCATGCTTTGACAGTTGTATGAATCTATTGAAAGTTCCATAATACAATATTTCCAAGTAGGTAATTGATTCAATACATACCCTCATTCATTTTGGGTTAATTACGTTGATCATTGGCAAGTCTGGCCATTTTTCCGATGATATTGGTGCCGATTCCCTTGTTCACAAACTAAACTAAATTTAAGTTCAGTGCATCTTTTTCTTTCTATTTCATTAAGAAAAGGACAGAAGATAAATTTTAGTTTAGTCCTGTCAAATTAATCAGCGCTTGACGTATAACAAAATATTGTTACAAAATATGGGTTACATCATTCATGTTGAAGTTATACATGTGAGAACAATGTAGAAAGACTTGCACGTTAGAAGCGTCCGTAATAGAAACAATTCAAAAATTAAAATAAACCGTGGCAGCTAAGAGATGACCAGTCCCAACTGACGGCGCCGGATCAGCACCACTTAACTCAACCATTTTGAAGGGAACTTAATGATCCAACACACACGCCACCACCAGCGAGACATTTAAGTGAGCATAACATACTATCAGCCGCCAGGGCACATTCAAGTCAATAAAAGACATATTACCCAGTAAATGGTAGCTCTATAGTACATAGTACTCACACCTATGCTATGCAATTATATAATTCAAGGAGATTGAGTTTATACAATGCAAAGATAGTCTTACAATCTTCAGCAGCTCCAATAATATTTTCCAATGCTAATCAATTAGTTTATGCGCCCTTAGTATTATATAACCTCATTGGAACAAACAATGTAAGGAGCCCTTCTGTCCTTGCCGTAAGTACTTTTTAAACTATAGAACGAACACTTACATAAAGATGTGATTGAACTAAAGGTCAGCAACATGACAATGTCCCATATTTCCTTGAATTCCGATAGCATGACGGATAAATAATAAAAGTGGTGTAATACGTACATCACTTTACTTGTTGCATGACGATGAATTGTCATGCAACCCTCATGGTGCCACAGCCTAACTAAAATCTTGATACCTATTGTGATTTAAAAGAGTGTCCATGGAGTTGCTTGCCCGTTCTTCTCCAAAGGAACCTACACGCTTTGGAATGGGCAACTACCTTCATCTTTCTGGCTGTCATTTTTAGGTTTAATTTAAAAAAAAATGTTATTCGTTTGATTTATCGCTGTTGAAACCTTTTTACGTGATAACTTCTTATAACGATGAACGTCGGCTGCACGCACGAAAAGCATGACTAATTGTCACGTTCCGCCTGAGCCGAGTGTGCAAGCGAGAGCGCGGAACAAGCGATAGAGAGGCACGATCGACATAAGCGTCCGGCTTGTGTTACGTTATCACGTAAAATTATCTTCCGTAAACTGACTTTACAGACAATCAATTTATTTCCTTAAAAGTGGTTCTCTACAAAATCCGCCACACAATCATAATAAAGCTGATTGTAATGTCACCTTCTGGACTAATAAAAGCGATTGGAAATATAATAACTGATCTGTGCCGTTAAAAAATAATAGGTACATAATTTTTTTTTTTTTTTTTTAATACTTATACCAAAACGTGGCTAATATCGTTTAATTATTATTTATTGATTTATACATAATTTATTGTACATCATATTAAACATTACAAAAGAAAAGAAAAACTTATACACTATAAAATATAGGTACAATGGGCGGCCTTATCGCATACTGCGATCTCTTACAGGCAACCTTGGCATGGACAGTGAATTACTTGATTTCAAGATTGGCCTACCGTTCAATCTATACTAGTACAGTATTTTTATCTCGAGAAGCGACGCGCGCTTTACTTGTGGTATTTAAGTGTACAAACACGCTGTGAATGTGTGCGTGAAGACGAGTGGCGAAAGCACATAACACACACACGCACACACGAACACACTTCCACTTCGCCATTGTCTTTGACGGTACGGAGAGCCCATGCGCTTACACACATTTACAGCGTTGTTATACACTTGGTAACCACAAGTAAAGTACGCGTCGTTTCGTGAGATAACAATATTACACCAATAATAATATTATAAAGAGATAAAATTTGCAAGTTGTGATGTAGGGAGTAATCTTCGGAACTACTGACCGGATTCCGAAAATTCTTTCTCTAATGAGAAGCTACAGTATTGCCCAATGTCATGGGATATATTTTATGTTAGCATGTTGACTGTCCGTGCATTACATGTAATGCATTAGGTAATAAAAATTACATTGGATTTTGTGAGTTGGACGTTTGAACTAGAAAAAATATTTTTGGCAGACGTATAGACAAGCATACACGGAAATTAAAACACAAAAAAAAAAAAAAAACAAAAAAAAAACCGGCCGTCTCGTGGTACACACGGCTACATATCAAGCTATAGATTTCCAGTATTAGCTAATCTCTCATTATACGGAAATCCTCCACAATGGGAGACCAGCGTAAACTAGATTTGTATAGCTTGATATGTAGCCGTGTGTACGTAGTAAATTTTGCTTGGACAGTCAACGTGTTAAAACAAGAAATTTCACGCGCACGATGTCACGGGCAGAACGTAATGAATTATAAGAACCAACAGATAATCGTTTCACAAAAACGACCGCTTCGACCTACTGTTTATTGTTAGACTGTGGAACAACTAATGACATATTATGAACTAACGTATGTGACGGCATGTCACCTGTTTTGATTCCCGCACATCGACGGTAAATTGAATGTATGATAACGATGCCAGCCTTGATGGATATACTGTCATTACTACTATACTGCTTTATAACAAACATCCATCCATCCTCAGTTTTCGCGTCTGAAATAATTATTATTAATAGAAAATAGGAAGTAAGATAATATTGTGGTGGCATCTACAACGCCACATGTGAATTACGCATCAAAGACCTGACGTCACATAAATCCTGCATCGCGCAATCTGAGTTTACTGCGCGCCTGGCATACTTGAACAGTTTGGCAGGGACAAATCGACGTGAAGCCTATTACCATGGACTCAGTCTATAGAGGTATGAGGAACAGTGTGTAAAGTTCACTCATAGTCTATGGAAAAGGGAGGATCCTCCGACCAGACGCGTATTGTGTCTGGTTGGCAACTACCCAACGGTTGATGTCAGGATATTGTGTATATGCCAGTCGCGCGTTAAACTCTGATAGCACGATGCAGGATTTGTGTGACGTCAGGTCTTTGATGCGTAGTTTACATGTGGCGTTGTTGATGCCGCCACAAGTCCATCATTCTGGACCCTGCGTTGAAAGTTATCGTCGCAGTTAAAAAAAAAATTGCTCTCCCACACATTTTGACCGCGTAGGTTTTCTCGCCGTTTGCTACTGCGACCTTCATGTTGCCCTTTTCAGATGTATAAGACAACAATTTGCTTTTATCGTGGGTTATATGATTTGAGCACCCACTGTCTAAATACCATTTATCTTTGTTTATCACCTCCTTCGTATTCAGGCAGATATTCGCGGTTTTTATCCGCTCTTTGCATTCGGACGCCTTGTGTTCTTGCTTGTGGCATTTAAAACACTTGTAGACGAACTTCTGCTTGAGACCTTTAGTTTTAGGGTTAGGTCTTGCATCGTTCTGTACTTTACGTGTAACTAAGGCTTGTCATCAGCTGGAAGGTCCATCAACGTCCAAGTCTGGTTCTCCTTTAGTGACATTATTTCATCATCTATCGCTTTTTGCCATAAGTCACCATCAGGTCTCACTTTTGTAGGAAATAGCTGTTTTTTTTTAAATAACCGTCGAAAAATTCCAACGCCCCCTCCCTGCGTTGAAATTTCTGGTCCAGAATCATGTTCTGAATCTATGGTAGCCGGTTTCGCGTCGATGTCCCAACATCCAGACATTAACAGTCGGGCTGTCCAGCGGACACGATACCCATCTGGTCGGAGAATCCTCCATTTTCATAGAGTATTAGTGAACTTTACACCCTGTTCCTCATACCTCCAAAATATCATCAGCTTCATTGCTACACGAGTAGGACACCTTTCTACAAAACAACTGGGCTTAATTGTATCCCAATGATTTTCTTTCCGTTCACGCCGACCACACGGCAAACATCTCGCAATAAAAGGTAGAAAAAGTACAACAGCTGTGAGGAAAAACCTCGTTAACTTCCTCAAAGGAACTAAATCAGAATAGACGTACAAAAGTTACACAACAAAAGCTTTCCAACAAATCAACATTCTGTAGTTTACCGCGAATTCTGTGTACCTTTACTGGATGATCACCTGCCTGGGCTTTTCCCAATAAAGTTGGGGTTAGCTTCCAGTCTAATCGGATGCAGCTGAATACCAGTATTTTACATGAAGCGACTGCATATCTGACCTCCACAACCCAGCTACCGGGCTACTACTTTCGGGCTTCTGACGACCCGTAACAACAATCGATCAATCAACCAATCATTTATTTTGTTAAACATAGGTATGGTTACAGATAATATATTGTCTAAAATATGTGCACCATATATAGCGTACAAAATTAACATAAACAAGCAATTACAATTAAGGTGACATGTCAATAGATTACAAAAAAAAAAAAACATTCAATTAAAAATATGTCAGGTAAACAAGTAATAAATAAAATCATAAGTGTTTAATTAGCAAGTCGGAATCGTCATACCTCTGTATATCAGTAGTAAACTCAGTGATGGAGTAGTAACATCTATCTCAAAGGAATTTAAATAAAGACCTCTTAAAGGTTCCCAGACACTCTTTCTTTCTAATAACTGCTGGTATACTGTTATATATTTTTGGGGCCATACCTAGCACACTTTTGCCGAAAAATGCGGTTTTATGAGAGGTAACATGAATGATATTCTGATAACGGCAAACACTAAAACTTGAACACTGTCAAAGATTTACAAATGACAGCCGGGAGCAACGGCTTAACGAGCTTTCCGAGGCACGGAGGGTCTTGATGTGGAAAGAAGGTCACCCATCCACGGACTAACTGTGGCAAGCGTAGCTTAACCTGATAGATCGACATGTGGCTGTTATGACTTAGCCACAAACCCCTTACTGTCTCAAGACGAAAGTCTCTGACCAGTGCGTGTTGCCAGTGATGACCTATGGCACTGAAACGTGGTCGCTCACAATGGGCCTTATTAGAAGGGTAAAAGTCACCGAAAGGGCAATGGAGAAATGAAGAGATCCGCAGGAGAACTAAGGTAACCGACATAGCTTGAAGAATTGCCAAACTTAAGATGGCAATGGGCAATGACATAGCTCGAAGAACAGATGGCCGTTGCCGAAAGGTTCTAGAGTGGCGACCGCGTACCGGAAGACGTAGCGTGGGAAGGCCTCCCACAAGGTGGACCGATGACCTTGTGAAAGCCGCAGGAATCCGCTGGATGCGGGAAGCACAGAACCGGTCGAAGTGGCGGTGCTTGGGGGAGGCCTATGTCCAACAGTGGACGTCTTTCAGCTGAAATGATGACCCCCTTACTGTACCCAGTACCTTTTTGTCGCAACCGTTAGGCACACACTAATTTGTAAAACATTATTTTCACTTTTGAATTTGTTATTTGTATTTTGTGTTTCACAAACTGTGACCAAAAAACGTTAAATTCTTTCTTTTTTTACCTTTACTGAATAAAACGATATAAAAACTCGTAGTCGCCGAATGTCGCTGGTCTACAGCCAGCCTTATACGAGCCCGGTAATAAATCAGCACCGGGTGCGTATATGCGTACGTAAAATCGCGGGGTTGGACCACCCCTTACATTACCATGGCAAACAGTTAAATCAGACAGAAAGGGCACAAAATATATAGAGTAGAAAATTAGGAGTTATTCTGTGTATTTGTTTCAATTGTGTACCAACATTATGTTTGTGTATCTTGTATGACGGGGGACATAATAAATTATGTTTTGCTAAATGGGTTAATATCGTTTGGCTCTAAAAGCTTTAGATGTTTCGCTCCTGATTCCTTGGACTACTCATTTGCATGGAACATAAATTGTCGTTCTATTTCTATTATATTTGATTACTAGCTCTTGTCCCGCCTTCGCACGCGTAGATGTCGGAAAATATCACACAGGTGCGTAGTACCGGGATCAAAAGTACTCTATGCGATAATCCAGGTTATATAAACTATCTGTGTGGTGTACTGGCTTCAAAGGGCGAGAGTCAGAGAGAGATATGGAAATCTTTGGAGGAGGCCTTTGTCTTTTAACAAGCTGTTTTAAAAAGTGCACCGAAAGTCGACATTTGAGAAAATTTATTAGGTATGATATAGAAAAATAATTTTAGAAACATTGTAGAACCAGCAATACAGGCTTGTTTTATTTTATATGTTAATCCAGGTTTTATACTATCCTTATGCCAAATTTCATCCAAATCCGTTCAGCTGTTTTTGCGCCAATACGTAACATACATCCAGACAAACGGACAAAAATTCTCCGTTACTATTTGATTGTGTATATAATATAATATATATAGATATTAGAGCTATGCCTTATTGCTAGAATTTCTGCCGAGGGAATGTGGTAAGGAATGTGTATTGCAAAATATTCAAACAATGTAGTTCGATAACGTAGCTAGACACAATATGACAGCTTGTGTAGAAGACTAACCGCTGTCCACGGCTTCGACCACGTGGCTTTTTTCTAAAATAAAAGTAGTCTGAGTTACTCCTTATACCATCAGCTATCTTCCAGTGAAAGTTCCATCAAAATCGGTGCAGCCGTTTCGCAGATTTGCCGGAACAAACAGACAGACAGAAAAAAAAGTTTTTTTTGTTATAAGTGCTATACTTTCATAATAATGTGCATTTAGTAAAAAGTCGTTATTTTGACATTACAAACAGACCCTTCAATTTTATTTATTTATCATCATCATCATCATCTTCCTGCCCTTGTCCCATGTTACTTGGGGTCGGCGCAACACCTTTTTTATTTCCATTCTCCCCTGTCAACCGTCACTCTATCATTCACTCTCTTCTCTTTCATATCATTCTTCACACAATCCATCCATTTTTTTTTGCGCCTTCCTCTCCCTCTCCATCCATCCACATTTATCTTCATCACTCTGTAACGTTGTATCGTTCCATTAAATTAAATAACAAATTGCTAACGTCTTTTATATTCAACGCAATGCGCGTGACCTTGGATCGCCTCAGGAGAACTCTTCTTGTTGGCGATTCCCTCTCCCTTGCCACCATCTTGGCGAGCCCGGGCCGTCATTCTGTGCGCGCCGGCTCGCGACACCGTCACATGCTGTCTACGTGGCACACCCGCTGTGGTCATCGTCACACCAGCTGAGCCAGGAGAGTACTGTCCTACTCCCAAGGAAATTGAGGGAATCTTGTGTGACCATAAACTTGCCCACCCCATCTGTAATTCTTTTATAAAATATATATTTTTATGTTGACAAGGTACGTGGGTCTTATTTACCTCACCCACGTAACTCCTTTCCGTCACAACTCTCCTCGTCACATGCGTTTCCTCCCTCCTCATCACATGCCGATAACATAGATGTATAGATGGACAAAGATTGTAAGGTATTAGATAAAGGAGGTCACCTACTTGAAGAGGCTGGAGGGTTGTTGAACTACAGATCTTGAGCTACTCGAGCACCATTCGCTTTGAGATTTCTTCGGATTTGTTCTTGAGTTTCTTTAGATTAGAAAAATCTACAGTCTTCTGTGCATACCCAAAGCTGCCTCGAATATCTAGACTTCCGCGTAGTTACGCAAATTGTATTAAATGTTAATATACTCCATTTGAAATAATATTAAGACATTTAAATAAACCTTTTTTACGTCCGTTCAACCGATTTTGACTTGTAATTTTTTTTTCCGTTTCGTGTTCGCCTACCGTGCGTCGTCGAATGAACAGCGGGACGCCGTGAGCGTTGACGAATGAACGGCGGGACGCCGTTAGCGTTGACGAATAAGCGGCCATTTTTTTTTTTTTTTTCATTTCTTATTTCGCCTACCGTGCGCCGTGAGTGTCGTCGAATGAACAGTGGGACGCCGTGAGCGTTGACGAATGAACGGACAATATTTTTTTTTTTTTCGTTTAGTATTCTCCTTCCGTGCGCCGTGAGCGTTGACGAATAAGCGGCTGGACGCCGGTATCGGTCAAACTACATAATGTTATCTTATTTCCTCACATAAGTGGCCCTCTTGTCTCTTTGAGAATAAAGTATTTAAACTTTATTTAACAATTATAGATTATACGTACTATTAAGTAATTAATTGAAACCACCTTTAATTTCCTAATCCCATGTCCAGCAGTCGTCTTACGGCTGAAATGATGATGACGATTATGATGATCTACCACAAGTAGGCTTATACAAATATGAAGCTTTTTTTCAGCAGACACAATTCAGGTGACATAGTGAAACCAACATAACCTAGCATAGTTTCTGAACTCGCAAAATAAAACATCAAACCACTTTTAAAATAACTTTCAAAGTTTCAAATTAAACAGAACACCTGTCCCCCAAATGGACTTAATTTCAGCCATTCACTCAGGCAAAACCCATTTTAAAATATCACAGGCCGAGTTACAGCTTAGGTCCTAAAGTTAGGCCTTTATACGCAAAACTTTTCTGTATAATTTCTGTGTACTTCAAAATTAAAGCCCAAGGCTGCCACGAGGGACATTTAAATAAATTAAAGAAAATTATTTATTTTCTGAGTTTGGCGAAGTTGGTTTCTTTTATCATGAAAATGCTGAAGTTAATCTTGGGATTTATGGTAGAAAGTCAACTGTATAAGAAAGCAGTTGTTTTTCAACAAAAATTTTCTTCTTTAATTTTTTCTTAGCTAAGAGCTGTTCTAAGAGGGTTGTCACCGGTCCAATAGCGACACATTAAAAACATATCTCGTGACTGAGAAGGAATTATGAAAAACGGCTTAATCAACTATATCGGTGTGTCTAGAATTTTCCAATACCTTTTTTAAAGTTTCTTATTGAGACAAGAAGCAACGAAATTCGATCTAAATAAAAACGGCCACATTCCTCTAGATCGTATTTTCGTGTTTTTCTGCTGGACATAGGCCTCCCCCAAGCACCGCCACTTCACTTGAGAGGCCTATGCTTGGAGTTTCCCTACGTGATCGAATCAGGAATGAAGAGAGACAAAAGAACCAAGTTATCCGACATAGCCCGAAGAATTCTCAAACTTAAGTGGTAGTGACTTATACATAAACTAAAAACAGGTCTCTGTTAGGTACAGAGACCTGTTTTTAATTTATGTATAAGTACTTGTACCATATTCCAAAATTACTTAAGCAAATTGGATGGCCTAAAGAATGGACTCATACAATATAAAAATAAATAAAAAGCAACTAAGAAGAGTACGACACGTAAAGAAGTAGCAGAAGAATATGATATTTCAAGTGTGCAAGTTAAAAAGTCGTTCCTGCAAAAGGCTCTGAATGTAATATATATTGTATTTCGTATTTTGAATACATGCGAGAAGGATTTTGTCATTTGTGTTTTAATTGAAGCAAACCACGTATTTTGCCCAGCCCTGAGTGTACTATATGTTAGTCACTTCTGCCTAACCTTTCGGGGAAAACAACCTTGATGTTATGTTAAAACAAATAACCCGTTTGACGCTGGTCTCTGTTATAAATGAAAAAACTAAAAACCCGACTGCGTTAAAAGACTTAAGTAATTAGTTTATTTTATTTAAAATAAATAGGCTTGTTTTTAACTTTTTTTTTTTTAAACTTAAGTCTTTTAACGTAGTCGGGTTTTTTAGTTTTTTTAATTACTTTTTTTTATTTCCAGCTTTTTAGTGATTCAATATTATACGACAGGGAACAAGAAATAATGCCTACTTTTATTTTATTATACATATTTTGATTTTACATTATTGTACGTGTTTTTTACGATTTGTCACTTCGAGGTACTTTTAACCATGTGAGTTGTTTACATTTTTGTAATCACCTTTTAAAACCCTTTATTTTGATATCCCACTCGATAAATTAGAAGAAGAAACATTTGGAACTCCACAATATCCGCCATTTTACTTTGTTTTTGATTTTAATGGTAGTGGTGACACTCGCGGTACCAAGAAAAATCTAAAGACGTATAATTTATCCAAATCTGTTTATTTGTTTAGGAGTTACGAGGGAACAAAGAAACGGACATACATACTTACATACAGATCAAACACATAACCCTCCTTTTGGGCTTCGCCGCAGTCGGGTAAATAGGAGACAATAGCGCAATATAATGTAACACATGTCATACACGAATACGGTTACGACTAAAAAGTTATGAAAACATTGGACTGCGGTGTGCACATTGCACGTGTCTAATTGTAACCTATATTGTTTAAAAAGAGTTAATGTAACAACACAAAACAGTATTGTCTGTCTACACGTATTCATGCGACATTGGCTCAATCAAGTCTATACAACTTTTTTATAAATAAATATTTTTAAGTGTCATTTTGTAATATCAAATTAACAGCTGTTTACAAAAGTATATATAATATATATACAAAAAAAAACCCAAACTTAAGTGATTATTTTTTTTTCTTTCAAAAAACCCTATCCTAAAAATAAAACCGGCCAAGTGCGAGTCACACTCGCTCACGAAGGGTTCCGTACCACGGTGGGCCTGAAGCCGCGACAGGTTGCATTAAAATGGTCACCAAAACTGATTGCACCACTCTTTAGTTGGTTAATCACAGATCAAAAAACCGTTCGAATCAAAATCCTAGCTGCTCCTGTTTAGAAGTTATGCGTATTTTAAACTTTTTATCCGAAAATCTCCATTTTTGTCTTTACGATCTTTAAAAAGAGTATTATAATCTCATTATTTTACCGCACTCATCATGATGGGTAGTAAAAGCTATAAAAGAAACATATTTACCTACATAAAAAAGTATAAATTTCCTTATAAAATAATTATAATAATAATAATAATAACCCCATCGCCGTATCTCTACGTTGACGTCGTGGTGGGGCTTGCGCGCTCCGAACTCTAGGTCTGTGCCAGTAGAGTTTACTTTGCCGGAACATGTCTAGGGTGAGGAGCCAGACCAAGAGAGATACAGAAACCCGCAGGGCAGCATGTGGCGAGCTGTTGGGCAGTTGCGACCCCACGGACCCTATCTCCCGGGAGAAGTCATGTTCCTCATCTCTGGCTTGCCTTTATTGGCCGACTGGAGTGAACACTGACGAGGAACTGAGCTCCCACCTCATTCTTGCCTTTATTGGCCGGCTTGAGTGGAGATTCGCAAGAGCAAACGTGCTCGGAGGAAGGAAGTATTCCAGTAAGTGCTTGTAGGGATCTTGACCATCTTCCGGGCTCTGGGATTGTTCTGAGAGCCGTGGAATACCTCTCCACTCCTCGAGCACCTCAGGATATGTTGCCCCCTTGTCGCTACGTCACTATGTGCTAGCGACCGTTTCCGGGGGCCCATTAATGAGTGTGCAAGTCACCCCCTGCCATTTTATCCGTGTACAATAAAACATTGATCAGGCAGGGGCCATAGTCCTTCCATAGTTTTAGGTAACCAGTCCATTTTAACCACCCAAACCCATAGTCCAATATCTTTGTTTCCATATCCTACAATAGTCCTACACCAGCCGGGGGTTGTCCTTGGGTGCACTTGCATAGTGCGTACAGGGATAATCGTCGGTTGGTGCCTCACTCCATTTAAAATTGTCTAAGGGGCCTCTGCGAGTTGGTTTCGGCCCCTCGTACGCCTTCCAAAGGTCCGGGACCCCAGGGTCCCGAGATATATAAACGATATATAAACATAATAATAATAACCCCACCGCCGTATCTCTACGTTGACGTCGTGGTGGGGCTTGCGCGCTCCGAACTCTGGGTCTGTGCCGGTAGAGTTTACTTTACCGGAACATGTCTAGGGTGAGGAGCCAGACCAAGAGAGATACAGAAACCCGCAGGGCAGCATGTGGCGAGCTGTTGGGCAGTTGCGACCCCACGGACCCTATCTCCCGGGAGAAGTCATGTTCCTCATCTCTGGCTTGCCTTTATTGGCCTGCTGGAGTGAACACTGACGAGGAACTGAGCTCCCACCTCATTCTTGCCTTTATTGGCCGGCTTGAGTGGAGATTCGCAAGAGCAAACGTGCTCGGAGGAAGGAAGTATTCCAGTAAGTGCTTGTAGGGATCCTGACCATCTTCCGGGCTCTGGGATGGTTCTGAGAGCCTTGGAATACCTCTCCACTCCTCGAGCACCTCAGGATATGTTGCCCCCTTGTCGCTACGTCACTATGTGCTAGCGACCGTTTTCGGGGGCCCATTAATGAGTGTGCAAGTCACCCCCTGCCATTTTATCCGTGTATAATAAAACATTGATCAGGCAGGGGCCATAGTCCTTCCATAGTTTTAGGTAACCAGTCCATTTTAACCACCCAAACCCATAGTCCAATATCTTTGTTTCCATATCCTACAATAGTCCTACACCAACCGGGGGTTGTCCTTGGGTGCACTTGCATAGTGCGTACAGGGATAATCGTCGGTTGGTACCTCATTCCATTTAAAATTGTCTAAGGGGCCTCTTCGAGTTGGCTTCGGCCCCTCGTACGCCTTCTAAAGGTCCGGGACCCCAGGGTCCCGAGATAAGTCAAAGAAATGTAAAAATAATAATAATAATACTATATAAAATATATCGCAGTGTAAGAAGGCGAGCTAAGCTTGCGCTGCATACATCATGACAACCTCGTATTACATTTGTATGTATAATGCATAGCTTTACGTACTGATAATAAATTGGATTATGTTAAGACTCCGAGAGTCGTCGATAGGTGGCGAATCATACAATAATTTTCGCACCCGAGATTGGGCGTGAAAAAGCTCTACTCTGGCCCCACAAGTTGTCATTGGTACCGAAAACCTATCAAGGTGAAATTTTCGAGGGGAATCATTGTCGAAAGCTTTTGAAAGAGGCAGATAGATTAGATGATCCCGAAATCAACGAGAAAGTAGGGCCATTTCGTTTGCAACCTTACATTATTGCATTCAAAATCATGAACAAAATTGTAGATTCTTGTTTTTCTACAAAACGAGCCGATGTTAGTAATTTAGATGATAATTTAGCGGATCTTCGTAAAGCTATTGTTAGCACCGGAGTATCTCAGACTTTAAAAATTCATGTGCTTTTAGATCATTTAAAAGACGGTCTGGCTTATTTAAATAATGATGGCTTAGGATTGTGGTCAGAGCAAGCGGGTGAATCAGTTCACCGTGAGTTTTTAAAATTTTGGGAACGCTTTAAAATAAATTCGATTGATGATAAATCATTTTCGAGTAGATTAAAAAAAGCAGTTGTTACTTTTTCGTCTCAGCATATGTAAAGGCGTTACGTGTGGATTAGGCCTATAGGGGATACCACGTAAAAAAAAAAACGCGCCTCGGTATGTATCTCATTAGATGGTGTGGAAATTATATCAATTTCCGCATGTCTTTGACAGATATTAATTATTTTTATATTAATAATTTTAATCGTATCTAAGGTTGTACGTGAATATTTATATAATTTATACCTAATATTTATTACGTACACTTAGAATGTGTATTTGATATAAATATAAATAGTACGATCTTCTTTTTAAAGATCGTAAAGACAAAAATGGAGATTTTCGGATAAAAAGTTTAAAATACGCATAACTTCTAAACAGGAGCAGCTAGGATTTTGATTCGAACGGTATTTTGATCTGTGATTAACCAACTAAAGAGTGGTGCAATCAGTTTTGGTGACCATTTTAATGCAACCTGTCGCGGCTTTAGGCCCACCGTGGTACCACAGTAAAATATTTAACACTAAATGTACTAAAAAAAAAAAAATACTTATGCACCTACTACAGACTTATTATTAGAAAATAATGGTTCACGGTTTATGCATAAGGTTTATGTTTATGTAATGAAATGGTTTTTTTTTTTTAAATTTTATATTTGAGTAGATTGAATGAAAGGTACATTGCGGTTTACGATTTATGACGTATTATAAAAAAAAAACTACTTATTAGATCTCGTTCAAACCAATTTTCGGTGGAAGTTTACATGGTATGGTAATGTACATCATATATTTTTTTAGTTTTATCATTCTCTTATTTTAGAAGTTACAGCCCCCCCCCCCCCACATTTTACCACTTTGGAAGTGTCTCTCGCGTAAACTATACTAGTTTAGAAAAAAATTATATTAGAAACCTCAATATCATTTTAGAAGAGGTATATATATATATATAAATAATATGGGTCTGATGAAAAAAAAAATTTTTTAGTTGTAGTTCTAAGTATGGGGAACCCCCAAAATGTACTATTTTTTTTTTCTATTTTTGTGTGAAAATCTTAACGCGGTTCACAGAATACATCTACTTACAAAGTTTCAACAGTATAGTTCTTATAGTTTCGGAAAAAAGTGGCTGTGACATACGGACGGACAGACAGACATGACGAATCCATGAGGGTTCCGTTTTTTGCCATTTGGCTACGGAACCCGAAAAATATGTCTTGATTTTATTTTACCACTTTGTCGGCGTGATTTCTATATACATCTGCCAAATAAGCTTACTAGTACTGAGTCTCGGAGCTAATCCTCAGACAGACAGACAGACAGGTGACCGATCGGTGACCTCATACTCAAGCAGTGGGGAACAAAGCTACCAATAATGATGATGATCGAGATTTTGTCATTAGTAGTCCAAATTTAGTTTTAATTCAAAAGACACCTCGGAACTACCCAGTTTTAAGCTAATTCGTAAAATAAAAACCAGGCAGGCGATATATTTTTTGCAAAATGTCGTGTTTCCCGACCATTAGCATTGCTTCTTATGCAACAAAGTGCTAATCTCTTGCAATCTGGCGACCATCGGCCTGTCGCTTTGGATTCACGTTGTGGAAACATGCAAGCGGACACTGACCCCTGCTTAAATTCACTGCAGTCCAAAACGCAGGTAGGTACCTAAACTATACCTATACTTTAAGACTGCGCCGAGCGCACAGTGGCGCCCTCATCGTTTGTTCGGTGATTTCTTTTATTTTAGAATGAAAATGCAGAAATTAACCACGTTAAGTTGTGCTCCACAACACTATACGTTATTATTACTACAAACAGTAGTTTTTAATTGTTATGTCTTATTGTAATCATTAAAACGAAGCTTAGTGGCCACTATTTTCCGTTTTAATGATTATAATAAAACATAACAATTAATCATAAAAAATTCAGCCGAAAGACGTCCACTGCTGGACATAGGCCACCAAGCACCGCCACTTCGACCGGTTCTGTGCTTCTCGCATCCAGCGGATTCCTGCGGTCTTCACTAGATCATCGGTCCAACTTGCGGGAGGCCTTCCAACGATAGGTCTTCCGGCACGCGGTTGCCATTATAGAAACTTTCGGCCCCATCGGCTATATGTTCTGCGAGCAATGTGTAAAATCACATATAACTCCAATGAAGTACTATTCTGCCTTAGCCTTCGGTAAATACAGGCGTGATTTTATGTAAGTATGCCATTGCCAAAGCATGCTTTTGAAAAACTACTTCACATTGCAATCTACCAGTAAACTACAAAATACTAAGCAATAATTTTCCCACTACATAGTGACATCACTATTATGAGAGTACGTTCCTAATTTAAATATTCGCGACTAACAAGACTATACCATACTTTGTAAGCAACCAGCAGCACAACTTCACTACAGTTAAATTTGAAAATGGAACATAAATCAAAATGGCTGGACGTGCAACTTGCACTGCCGGAACATTGTTTAGAGATGAAAGTATTTGGTTAACAAATGGTTTGCTCCTACTTTACTTTCTAGTTTTGGAGGATGTGGGAAGCAAAGTTTTGAATAGGATAACTATGCTGTTTCCTTATTTAAACTGAAATCTGTTTGAAATAGGATAAATGACAGTACCGCCTTATTGCGTAACACACTATGAAACACAACATACAAGATTTTGAAGGATATTGCTAATACATTGCTTCATATGTTTGAACAAGTTCAACAACGTAAATAACGCAATGAATGCTGTTGAACTGTCAAAATTAAACCCATTGCTACTGTTGCTTACTTGCTGTTGCTTGCTTGGTGTTACGCAATTGTCTTTTCCATCATCGCATCGTTATCACTCAACTTTTAGGGCCTCCAGAAAGTGCTTGTGTCCTAGTAAACAGTTTTATCATTTGATTTCATACATCGACACAGCAACAATTTTTTTTATTGCTAAACAGCAAGTAAAAATAATTGTTGCTGTGTCGAGTTCAAAGTCAAGACCAGGCCCAAACGGGCCTGGTCTTGACTTTGAACTCGCTTGATGGAAAGCGATGTATGAAGTCTATGATGGAACGAGCTAGCCCAGAAGATGCCTGTTCACTCTTGCTTTGAAGGCACATATTATATGTTATATGTGGAAGGGAACACAGACGCTGGCAGAGAGTTACACACTTTGGCTGTGCGCATAATAAATGTGGAGGAGAAGCGCTGAGTACGACTGGACGGAATATCAACCATCGCATGATACCCTGCAGTACGACTGGTAGTCCGGTTACAAAAGGGCGATGGTGGGATCAGGTCGTGGAGCTCCTGCGAACACTGTAGAAGACCGACAGGCAAGCAACATTATTATTAAAATACAGAATAAAGGTGTGGCGGTATCTACAACGCCACATGCGAACTACGCATCAAAGACCTGACGTCACACAAATCCTGCATCGCGCAATCAGAGTTTACCGCGCGACTAGCATATACAGGGTTATTTGTAAAACACCAACAACCACGCAGGAGTAGATTACTAACATCATAAACAACAACATTTGTTCTATGACTTTTCCGAAAACAGACAAAAAAAAAATCAACTCTCCATACATATGTCCGAACAGCTGATCGAATTTTTATATGAATGTTGTTGTTTTTTATGTAAGTTATCTACTCCTGCGAGGTTGTTGGTGTTTTACAAATAACCCTGTATACAACATTTCGACATCAACCGTCGGGCAGTTGCCCACCAGATACGACACCCGTCCGGTCGGAGGATCCTCCATTTTCAATAGAGGATAAGTGAACTTTACACATTGTTCCTTCATCTTCTTTTCGTGTCGATGGCATCGCGTTATAATATTGTTTGAGCCCAATAGGTGGTCAAGTTAATTGCGGCATCAGTGGCGTTCATTAAGTCTTCTTTAGTGCATGTGAACGGGCACTTAGGACACTCCAGCAAGTGGGACATGGTCTGATCAGAAACACCGCACTCGCACTGTGTGTTGGATGGAACAGTAATCCCCCACTTCGACAAAAAACCCTGTTCCTCATACCTCTATAAAGGTATACTCATAAGTAGAACTTACATAGCATGACGCCTGTTTTCCACGAATATGTAGCTAATACTCATTATTTCTAACAAATATACACACGCTACAATTGCCTTACAAGCCTCGCATCTTATTTAGATACACAACAACTTACATCTAGCTGTCATAACTCACACGTCGCTCCGAACAAACTCGTCTAATTTCGCATTCGTGCAGATTACCTGACGCGGGCACTTGAGACCGTACCCTGGCAATGCCTGGCATATTGAACGCATTTGTCATGGAAACAGAGGGAAGAGAGACGCTTGTTTTAATGCCGGGATATATTGAATAGAGCTGACGTACAAAGTAGTATAGTTTATATTTGTTTGAAGATGTTAGGTACATAATTCGTTTTCATTTCTGGTAAAGAACTACTCTGTTTCCTTATTGACAGGCCGATATTAAATTTTAACACGGCATCAAGCTTGGCGTCAATTAAACTTCGATTTGACAAAACTTTTCAGAAGTTGCTGCACCGATTTTATTCGTAAAACAAGTAAAATATCGCTATATAAGCAGGGACTGAATACCGATATAATTTGGATACATGATACCAAAATATCGCTATAAATACCGGTATTTGGATATCGATGTATTACCGTTATTATTAAATTTTCTTACGTTTTTTTGCAATTTGCAGGGCAGTGTCAGGTTGTATTTTGATCAAAATATGATCCGCTACTGTAAGAAATATGTATTTACTTAAGAATCATCAATAAAGATTCTGTGACGTCATATTGTAGCCTGATATCAGTACTGAGTATCGATAGAATTATCGATATTTTATACCGATACTCAAAATTACTTATATAAAATAACAGTATTTACTGTTATCGGTATTTTCTTAAAAAAATATCGGTATTCTTCGAGTACCGATATCGGTCCCTGACGGCACGGTTGGCGCAATGGTTAAGCGATTGACTGCTGCGCTGCGTCTCGCGGGTTCGATTCCCGCACGGAACAAATATTTGTATGACCTACAATTAGTTGTTCCGGGTCTGGCTGTTTGTGTATGTGAGTTTAAATGTTTGTAAACGCACCCACGATACAGGAGAAATTCCAAGTGTGGGGCAACGTTTAAAAAAAATAAAAAAAAATAATAATAATAACCCCACCGCCGTATCTCTACGTTGACGTCGTGATGGGGCTTGCGCTCTTCGAACTCTAGGTCTGTACCGGTAGAGTTTACTTACCGGAACATATCTAGGGTGAGGAGCCAGACCAAGAGAGATACAGAAACCCGCAGGGCAGCATGTGGCGAGCTGTTGGGCAGTTGCGACCCCACGGACCCTATCTCCCGGGAGAAATCATGTTCCTCATCTCTGGCTTGCCTTTATTGGCCGGCTGGAGTGAACACTGACGAGGAACTGAGCTCCCACCTCATTCTTGCCTTTATTGGCCGGCTTGAGTGGAGATTCGCAAGAGCATACGTGTTCGGAGGAAGGAAGTATTCCAGTAAGTGCTTGTAGGGATTTTGACCATCTTCCGGGCTCTGGGATTGTTCTGAGAGCCTTGGAATACCTCTCCACTCCTCGAGCACCTCAGGATATGTTGCCCCCTTGTTGCTACGTCACTATGTGCTAGCGACCGTTTTCGGGGGCCCATTATTGAGTGTGCAAGTCACCCCCTGCCATTTTATCTGTGTATAATAAAACATTGATCAGGCAGGGGCCATAGTCCTTCCATAGTTTTTGGTAACCAGTCCATTTTAACCACCCAAACCCATAGTCCAATATCTTTGTTTTCCATATCCTGCAATAGTCCTACACCAACCGGGGGTTGTCCTTGGGTGCACTTGCGTAGTGCGTACAGGGATAATCGTCGGTTGGTGCCTCATTTAATTAAAAAGCGTCTAACGGGCCTCTGCGAGTTGGCTTCGGCCCCTCGTACGCCTTCCAAAGGTCCGGGACCCCAGGGTCCCGAGATATGTAGACATATATAAATGAAATAATAATAATAATATATATATAATTATATATATATATATATTATTATTATTATTACATATATATACTATATTACATAGATACTTATATATATATATATATAAGTATCTAAAACCATCGAATTAATTATCAACCCCATCGTTCCCTCTTTAACCGACATTTTCCATGAACCCTTAAAGCACGAAAATCAGTCACAGTTATTGTTCGAAGCTATGGATTTTAATAGCTGTACTATTAAAATCTATAGCTTCGAACAATAACTGAACTGACTGCATTAATATTCTAAAGACTCTTGAAACCTTTTGGCGATTTCATCTCAAATAATCCATTACCCCGTCAAAACTTATTTCAACAAGTTCGCTACTTTTTCTAACAAATGTATAGAATCATAACAAAGTTTCTTTCTTATTTACTTTACAAAGTCAAATATGGTGAATGATTACAAGAGAATTAATCTTGCGACAGCGCAAAACTTATTTATTGAGGGGTTTATTTATAAACGCTGCTTAAAGTTAAGTAATGATTAGCGACTGTTTAACCATACATTTTTGACGTTTGAACGTCACTTAACTTTAAGCAACGTTTATGTTTAAACCCCTTAATGTATAAATAAAGCTTTGGTAACAGGAATGTTTATTTAAATAGAACAGAAGATTTGAGGGGTTTCATTTGAGATTTCAAGGAGTCTGTGAAGGCCTTTTTTCAAGAAGGTGAATATTTATTTTACCTTTCCTGTTTCCAGAGACATTTCAAAAAAATGTGTCAAAATGAAATTCCATAGTGTAAATAATAATAATAATAATTGAAACAACAAGTAAATCAACGCAATAACAATATTTATCATAAATTATTTAGCGTAGTTCCTTACATTTTCAATGTTTACTGACCTTACAACTGGTCATACCGGTGCCTTGTTCAAGACTGCCTCATGTCAGCAACTTGAATTCATTTCAACGTCAAATAGTAGATTGTACATCAAGTGCATAAAACGCACCATTTTACGCGAGACGTTTATCCATCCGAGCGAGCTTGCGAGCGAGGATGGATATAGAGTGTAAAATGGGTTTTATGGACGAGTTGTACACTCTACTTTTCAATTCGATTGCGAGGAAATGAAACAGCAACATGAAAAATAATAAATGGATGAAATAAAAAATATAACTTTATTTCATGAAGTTTTACTGTGTACTTTGGCTGTTGGTATCCTTGCCTTTTTCTTAGAATACTAACGAAACGAATTTAAATAAAGAGGTTATTCTATGAAGTTGAAGTTATTCGTGTGGCTGTTGGACCGATTGCCTTGGTCTTCGACGAAGATTTTACTTTATGCTCTAGAACATAAAAAGCGACTTTATGTCGCCTACGCACGACATAAAGACGAACTTTTAGAGCATAAGAAGTGAAAATGATTTTATAACTGACAGTGACTTTTTAATGATTTAAAATGACACAACATGACTCGACTTTATCAAGCTTACCCATGCACTGTTTTCTATAATATTACTAATATAAATCAACCCTCGCATAGATAAGTCTTGTTACAATAGAGAAAATTAGGTTAGCTTTAGCTCAATAATACTCGTATAAGCGTAGTGAATAAATCAGAAATTTATTAATCTAAATTCTTCACAAATTACATTGATATTTTCATCATCATTTTATACTTTAGACTAGCAACTGCCTGTGGCCCAGCCCGCGTGGGTTTTTCTAAAATTAAAATTAAAATACATCAGCTATCTGCCAGTGAAAGTCCCATTTAAATCAGTCTATCCTTTTCGAAAATTACCCGAACGAAACAGACATACAGAGAAAGACAAATGATTTTTTTCTCGTCAAAATCAAAAAATTGGTTGTCTGTAAAGTTGGTTTACGGACGATAGTTTAGCGCGACAACGTCATAACAAAACATTGATGCGGCGCAAGCGTACAATGAGCGTAACGGGACTGAGCGTAACGGGTCAATGAGTGTAACGGGACAATGAGCGTAAAGGGACAATAAGTCATCCTTTTTCGTGCATGCAGCCGGCGTTCATCGATTTATTAGACGTTATCACGTCCAAATTTTTGTAATTTTTTTATGCCTACCGTTTGCAGTTAGCTTTTTAGCTAACTGCAAACGGTAGGCATAAAAAAAATAAAAAAATTGCTAGAGGCCCTTCTGGCCCCGCCAACGCTTTTGCGTTGGCGGGGCCAGAAGGGCCTCTCGCCTGTCAACAAAAGTTAAATAGCACAGCTAAGGGCGTTCCATAGTGGGACTCGTACCTAGGCTTAGGGCGCTACTGATCACTGAACAAGAGGGGACTTGTTGTATCTGGTTATTATTATTACGGACGGTGTTTAATGGCTGCTCCACACAATCGGCGATGATGGGCGATTACACGCGAGCAGGTTCATGCAGAAGGGCTACTCGCCTGTAGTCGTCCTTAATCGTCGTCGTGATCGCGGCGATCGGCGGATTGTCGGTTTATCAGGCACGCATCAAAGGGAATCGTTTGTAGAACTTGCGTGCGCGTGTCCACACGATCGCCAATCATTCATTTCACCGGAGGACAGCGAGCCGTGCGTACGTCGCGCATCGTGTCATTTTTTTTTAAACTATTATAAGTGCGAAACAATAGCTACTGGGTGGTCAAACCACCATCTTCTCTTCTTCCATTTTTTTTTTTCGGAACTTTTCGTTCAACTAAATTGATAAAATGATTATACTGAAACTAAATTATATATATTATATTATATAACTGAAATTAAATTAATGGTAGCTGCAGCTATAACCTCCACGTCCATCTTGAATGCTTGCCGCTCAATAAATGATCACAATCGTGTGGATGCTTGCACGATGACCGTGACGATTACCTTGCCGATCATAGACGATCAACGAGTGTCGATCATGGCCGATTGTGTGGAGCAGCCATAAGACTACTTGCTCCGCGCGGGTGTTCCGGGTTCGAGGGTCGGGGGGAGATTTGTTTTTTTTTTTTTTTTGTCATAATTACTGTATACATATACTTTCATACGCATTTAGTAAATAGCTGTTATTTTAACATAAAAAACAGACAGTTCAATTTTATTTATTTATTTGTTTTGTGTAATAATACTGCTTCACCCGCAATGTTAATCAAAGCCAAACCACGGACAAAGTCAAATAGAGCCATTTGTAACCATCACCAAAGTCACGTCCTATTTTACGAGTTCCCAGTTTGCCAGTTTCAATTTCATATCAAACCGAGAGTTATGGACTATACTCTCAAATTATACAAAGGTAGGAATACCCTTACGCATATTTAGTACTAGCTGTGCCCCGCGGTTTCATTCACCGTTTAATTTACAAGAAATCGGATCGCCCACCCACGCTATTACTTCGTTTTCGCTTTGCGTTCTTTCTGACTTTTTTGCTCGGCTCCTAAGGGTCGTAGCGTGATGTTAAATAACCTATAAACTTCCTTTAGAATTGGGCTATCAAACGCAAAATATTTTTTTCATATCTGACTAGTAGTTCCAGAGATTAGAGCGCTCAAACGAAAAAACTAACTAAACTCTTCAGTTTTATTATATTGGTATAGATTGACGCAAACCCGACAGGCCCTCACAATCATTTGGGAAACTTGCGTAATTTTATGCAGAATAGTCTGGGTTCTGGCTCCTTTATCAAGGCTCATTTACACGGCGTGAGTTTCTAGTCTCGAATTAGTAATTGGACCCTGTTATGCAGAAAAGATCCAACCAACGTGTTATTAAACGTTGGTTGGATCTTTTCTGCATAACAGGGTCCAATTGTCGAAAAAAGATATAAAGTTGACTCGTGTAAACGGAAATATTTCTTCATGTTTAAAGTTAAGAATTGCCTCGCCTTTGAAATTAGAAGCGATCGACCGTAGAACTGTAAACAAAAAATCGTATTGGGAGTTTTTGTTGAATTACAGTTTCAAAAATTACTTGATGAGTCTCGTATGACATAATCGTAAGCGAGTTTTTGTTTCTCTCTTGTACGTCAACACATGAGAGCGATAATCACCCGGCGAGTCTATAGCCTACGAGACTCGCATGGACATTCTCGCCTCTCAACGGGCTAGAAACCCTCCTCCAATAAATGAGCCTATATTAAAGTCCCTCCAAGTTCATAAAACCACAGAGCAATCACGTCTCCACTATATTTGTTATCTCTGCAAGTTATCGAGGCCCTTTTCTTGAACATTTATTTACATGCGAAAAGTTTGGCGGACCGTCTCATAGCAATGTTAATGAGATGGACGGGTCTGAGACGAAATTTGTAGTAACATGGAAATTGGATGTATTCTTAGGCTCTTTCTTTGTTGGGTTAATTTGGGTTCTTGATAAGGAGTTGGAAGTAACTTTGTCTGGTCTAGTTTGATTACATGATGCGTGTGATTAGAGACGAAATTTGTACCAACATGGAAATTGGATGTATTCTTAGGCTCTTTCTTTGTTGGGTTAATTTGGGTTTTAGATAAGGAGTTGGAAGTAACTTTGTCTGGTCTAGTTTGATTACATGATGCGTGTGATTAGAGACGAAATTTGTACCAACATGGAAATTGGATGTATTCTTAGGCTCTTTCTTTGTTGGGTTAATTTGGGTTCTAGATAAGGAGTTGGAAGTAACATTGTCTAGTCTAGTTTGATTACACGATGCGTGTGATTAGAGACGAAATTTGTACCAACATGGAAATTGGATGTATTCTTAGGCTCTTTCTTTGTTGGGTTAATTTGGGTTTTAGATAAGGAGTTGGAAGTAACTTTGTCTGGTCTAGTTTGATTACATGATGCGTGTGATTAGAGACGAAATTTGTACCAACATGGAAATTGGATGTATTCTTAGGCTCTTTCTTTGTTGGGTTAATTTGGGTTCTAGATAAGGAGTTGGAAGTAACATTGTCTAGTCTAGTTTGATTACACGATGCGTGTGATTAGAGACGAAATTTGTACCAACATGGAAATTGGATGTATTCTTAGGCTCTTTCCTTGTTGGGTTAATTTGGGTTCTAGATACACTGACCTAAACTAGTACATACCTATCGCGTAGTAGACAAAAGATTTGAAGGATTAATAAAATAGGAAAAGGATACACTTAACTATGCTTCATTTTCTGTTCTGATTTAGTATTTAGAATGCTTTTAATGTCGCACGTTAGGAGGTTGTATGAGATAACTCGGAGTTAAACCCCCGGGATATGCAAATACTGCAGTTAAAAGCGGTTGTCCTGTGAATATATCCGAAAATCCCATTAGTGCTGAATCAAAGCAGAATTTGATAACATTTTAGAAACTCTTTTGAGTGCTTTGAAATTGTGAATAATTTGTTTTGCTGGACGTGTTTTAGATTTGATTATTCGTAATTTTGTAAGATGCATGCATGCATGTCCTGTACAAATTTGCAAGCAAGCAATATACCTATAAATCAGGTACTTACATACAAATTTAATACATCCACGTTTTTTGCTTTTTAGGGATCCGTACCTCAAAAGGAAAAAAAGGAACCGTTATAGGATCACTCGTGTGTCTGTCTGTCCGTTCCTCTGTCATAGCAGATTTGCTCCGAATCTACTGCGCCGATAAGTTAAAATTTAGTACACATGCGAGCTTGTGTGACCCAAACACGGACGTGTAACGTAAATAATTGAATTTTGAATATGGGTATGACTTTTGGGGACAAGTTAGAAAATTAAAAAACAAATATTGCGAACTGTACTGTTTGACATATCAAATGAATGGATTTATTATGAGGATTACAGATATATATATTTTTTAATTTTTAAACAAATACTTTTAAAGTTATTTAAGAAAATAGATGTAAATTAAACCGAAAATTGACCCATCCATGTCTCCGAAACTACTGATCCTAAAATTTTGTATAAATTACAGGAAAACCTATGAGAAGTCTAACACAACATGGTAAATCTCTCAATATTGTGCCCACAATTACATTTGCAGTTGGAATGTATGGGAGAATTCGTTTTTCAACTACAATGTTAAGTTTGTTCTTGGGGTAAATTCATCCAAACTACGGAACCCTTTATTGTGTGTGGTCCGACACTCACTTGGCCGGTTTTTTTTTTAGGTTTCAATAAAATCTAGAACCTGGGGTCATGTATTTATAAAGTATTGAATCAATCATTGCCAAAATAGGGCAAGGGCTATGGCATGATATCTTTATCGAGAGCGAAAGAGCTCCATCTCTCTCCCGCACTAAAACAATGTCAAAGTCAAATCATTTATGTATTTCAAATAGGCACATAAAAGGCACTTTTGAACGTCAAAATTTACAAAAAATAATTAAGTGATTCTAGTTGCCCCTTCCAAAAGGTAGTTACGTATGGAGAAGAATAGGCAAGAAACTCCATGCTTACTCTTTTAAAATGTTAACAATATTTGTATACATTAATTATTAATTATATGTGAAGACAATGCACTAATGATGGCGCTAACACATGATTATAATCAACAATGTCTAAACACAACCCCTTGTTACACAAACATCAAAATTCAAACAGCAATAATCAGGTCCCACCAACATAAGTTACCCTAACAAAAAGGGATGAATATCGTCCCCCTACACAATGATACCGCATGAGCGATTACCAAAGTTAACGGTGTTACTAATTAGCCGTAAATGTAGACACATTAATCAGGAGTAGTCAAGGACGTAAAGTGGACAAGAAAGGATGTCTCGTGTCAGAGACATGGGGACTTACGCGGAGACCAAGTCTTAAGTCGCGTGGATCAAGATTTGGGGAAAAATGAGGCAGTTCTGGAAGGTGTTTTTGGCGGAGTAATGCTAAATATAATGCTGCATGTAAATGGGTGAGTGAAGAGGAGAAAGGAGTATAGCAATGTTAACAAGATACCTGTGGCGAAGCAATACATTTTTATTAAAAGGAAGCTGAAGATTTTTTTTTTTTTCATTTCTCATAAACTCTAGATAAAATCAAAATTAATTAATACAATTTTTTTTGTTATATTTGTTTTGTTTTTCTGAATTTAATGCCAGCTATGGTCGGAATCCTTTGTTTAATAAAAAAATGTAGGCATTTTTGTAATGTTTTTAATCTTATTATGTTTTAAACTGGTACTAAATATCTGTAATGGGATGTGATACACTAAGAGGTGTAAGAAGAGTGGTTGTCCGAAGGGAAGCCGATAGGAATCAGGTTGTACGGCAGAACTGGCTAACACAGAAAAATCGAAAGGGTATGGGCGCGATTATGAGAAATATGTAGGTAAGTATACCTCGGGGTAGATAATTATATTTTCTCAAACATGCATGGAAATATTGTCATTATTTTCGAAAAAAGAACACGCGAAGTATCGGATTTACGGATAAAGAAAATCAAATCCATTGCAGGAGCGTTTTTTGAATTTGGAACATTACAACGCTCCAGCAATGTTGTATGAAACGGCGTACTGGGGTTATTAAATACTCTTTGATTGGATCTCTTTTATCATTCTTGGCATACCAAAGTAAGTCTATTTGCTTAGCACAAATTGCGTTCACGTGGCTGTTTAGCCATACATGCTTTTGCCTTTCGGCACAGATGACAAATAGAAAATTGGCGGCAAAGCTGAAAATTCGTCTTGATTTGTTATTTACATACTTTTCCCTGCATTCTTTTGAGAAAAGCACTATTTATGCCTCGGTGGAAATGGCAATTGCCTGTCTCTTATTAGTGAAGTCCTCGCCTACGGCTCTGCCTTCAAACTCATACTCGACCTGCAATTGCCTATTTCACGGCCTTTGTAATAATGTACTACAACGTAGTGAAAACCTTTTTTGTTTAAAATTGTTTTTCCACTTACCCATATGACTTATTTTTGTGTAATATAATTTTATTTCAAGTACATTAAACTGATTATATACCTACAATAAATGACGCACCTATTTACACTAGGTACTAAACTAAATGACTAAGAAACTTATGGTGTGCAATAAAGAGTATACTATCTATGTACCTTAATCTTATCTCATCAGAACTAAACTTTGCATTCAAAACAGAATCAAGAGCCGCAGAAGCTTTCTACATTTCTACAGTATACCTTAATCACTTTATTGGTTTTGCAACTTAAAGTTACAAGTTCTACCGAAGTTGAGAACAACATTAAATATAATGTTCATTGCATTGGCTCTCAAATAAATAAGTACAGAAACTTGGTGCAAAGGTCATAAGATGAAAGGTTTATATACCTGAGATACTCGACTCATTATTTGAAGTCGAACAAACTTTCATGAAGTTACCGCATAACTTGTAATTCTATGGTGACGGTATTTGGGTCGTAAGGGAGAGATACAACAATGGATGATTCGATGAGCATAGTGGTTGGGCAACAAATTTAAGTGTTTAATTGTTTATTATTCTTGCGTATGGCACTTGAGGGTTGCAATTGAAAATCAGCGTCAGGTACACCTTGTGTTGTCATCTGACATTATGCTGAGCTGAGGTCCATTTTGCATTATTATCATTGTGTTCTGTTTTTTTTTTTATAGTTTTTAAGTTGTTTTTTTTTTGCTGTAATGCCAAATCAAATCAAAATTCGTAAATGTAGGTTTCAATAAAATAAGGTGGTAGAATAAGATGGTAAGTTCGCTACATTTTACTCGAGAGCATACAAATAATCATAAAGTTCGTTGTGTCGTAACAACAGACACACATTTACAATTACTTACATAATAAATAACACACAATTCCGTACGTACTAACATACAATTACCAATGTCAAAATAATAATAATCTAAATTTAACATTGTAAAAAAAAAAAATGTCAGTGGTGGCCTCCATAAACTCAGTTGTGGTAACATTTATGAATTAAAAATTGTTTTAATTTATTTTTAAACATATTATTATTAAGATTCCTTATCGGTCTTGGAATTTTATTGAAAATAACTGGACTCTTTCGATAAATACTACCAATAAACGCATTTTTCTTTCTTTCTTTTTTAGAGGTGGATTTGTGGTAGATATTTTGAGTTTTCGAGTAAGACTATGCCAGATTTATGTCTATAGAAGCACCAATGATACAGCTTTATTTCAATGTAAAATCACATTCTCTGTACGCAGCACTCCATTTATGTAAATAAAACAGCTAACATCAGCTGTGGGTGTTGCAATACTCTAACGAACGACGCTCGAAATCAGCTATTCACTTCTGCCTAGCTACAGAGGGCGGTCGAAGGCACGCTGCGCTGCCGTTCGCTACGTGCGTTTAGCCACGGTAACGATACATTGCGTGTAAGGTAATAAAACAAATCAGGGTTATTAGATTCCCACAACGTTCCTGAAATAATTTCATGTACCGGTCACCTTAGTATGATATAAGTAAGACTATGCCAGATTTGTGTCTATAGAAGCACCAAGGATACAGCTTTATTTCAATGTAAAATCACATTCTCTGTACGCAGCACTTCATTTATGTAAATAAAACAGCTAAAATCAGCTGTGGGTGTTGCAATACTCTAACGAACGACGCTCGAAATCAGCTATTCACTTCTGCCTAGCTACAGAGGGCGGTCGAAGGCACGCTGCGCTGCCGTTCGCTACGTGCGTTTAGCCACGGTAACGATACATTGCGTGTAAGGTAATAAAACAAATCAGGGTTATTAGATTCCCACAACGTTCCTGAAATAATTTCACGTAGCGGTCACCTTAGTATGATATACTGAATTCACCCCATCAGTCTGCGGAGGGCTGTCCTTACACCCTGTACTGTACTCTTATTTATATAAGTACATTAAAACATTCGACCCTCCCCCCTCCTCCGCGCGATGTTTCGCCACTTTTTCTCCTATAGTGTATTCTTTTTCGATTTTCATAAACTTTCGAATAACGGTGTGTAGCCAAAGAGTGAATGAATCCTCATAAATGACCTACAAATATGATCTCACATAAATTTTGATAGACGTTATAGTTTCCGAGTAATGGTTTAACAAAGTTGACTGAAGGGTATTGAACAGATTTCGAAAAATCGAAAATAAAGACACTTATAAAAAGGGAGGGGTGAAGCGTCGCGCGGAGGGGGAAGGTTGCCTATTTTAATGTACTTTATGTAAGGGTACAATATAAAATCGGTTTATAAAATATTAAAAATTATGCCATTTCGCCCATACATTCAAATCTAGAATGAACATACTAATTGCTTTAACCTTTGAGTCGATCACGGTCAGTGAGATATCAAATATGGCCTCGTATATATTTTACTTATCCTGGTTAAAATTATTGGAAAAACAATTTTCGGACACGTCCTTTGTAAAAAAACGGTGTGTAGCCAAAGAGTGAATGAATCCTTATACAATGACCTACAAATATAATATGATCTCACATTAATTTTGATAGAAGTTATAGTTTCCGAGTAATGGTTTAACAAAGTTGATTAAAACTGGGTATTAAACAGATTTCCAAAAATCGAAAATAAAGACACTATAGAAGGGGAAGGGTGAAGCATCGCGCGGAGGAGGAGTTTTGCCTATTTTAATGTACTTATGTAAGGGTACAATATAAAATCTGTTTCAAAAAATTATAAATTTTGCTGTTTCGCCGATACATTCAAATCTAGAATGAACATACATAAGTCGATCACGGTCAGTGAGACATCAAATATGGTCTCGTATATTTTCTATTTTCGATATAAATTTATGTCCCTCGTAACGTACCAATCATGTCCGAGTAATGTCGAAAGCCTTTCATGATTTATGAAGTTACGAAATAGAATTCCTAAATAAGAAAATCATGTCAAACCTGTCAACCGACAAATGGGAAAGCTGTTTCCTATTTACGGCTGAAAGAAAGATTCTAATTTCGAATGGTTACTATTTGTATGTACAGCGTCGTGCGATCGAGTTATGTTCGAGTAATGAGGTGGATGAAGAAGAGTATTACTTTTTTTTTCGCGGTTGGTCCGTGGATGGGTGACAATACATCAATACATACCATGACCACTCCGTGCCTCGGAAAGCACGTTAAGCCGTTGGTCCCGGCTGTCATTCGTGGATCTTTGATCGTCGTTACGGTAGAAGCCCGAAAGTCTGACAACCAGTTTTACCAACGGGTATCGTATTACCCAGTAACGGTTCTGGAGGTCAGGTAGGTAGTCTAAATTCAGTAAAATACTGGTATTCAGCTGAAACCGGTTAGACTGGAAGCCGACCCCAACATAAAAAGGCTATGGAGATGATGATGAAGAAGAGTTTCGCTTGTTGTAGGTAGGTATAATGACATCATCATCATTGATAGCTTTGTCCTACAACTGCTCTAAGTTTATGTCTTCCTTCTATTGTAGAAAAGCAGCACGGATGAATCAAAGAAATCTGAGGATTCTTGAAGTGAAAACTTCTTTTGTTGGTGAATCATTTGGGTAACTAAATCAAGATAATAAAAATAAATTAACCTAAACTAAATAAAACTAATAACATAATAAACTAAAATATGGCGTCGAAAAATTCCTCCGCATCGCTGTCGACTGGTAATGTACCCAAGAGACTGGCGGCATTGCCACGTTGTATGGCCAATGCTTAGCCTCTGGCCAAGATAAAAGCCAGCCCTTGGGTCACGGGAAGTGTCAACCAGCCTTTTGGAGATTTCATTGAACAATAAATGAGCAATGGGACCCCACGGCCCAAGGGTTGCAATCCCCCAACGGCTCGCAAATAGTATAGTATATTATCATTTGGGTTAGGTAAGAACGTGTATTATCAAATTGCCCAATTGTCATGTAGCAATATAATAATGACCGTGCAATGTGATAAATAATGAAGTTAAGATAGTGATTAATCACTTAGCCCGATAGAGCTAGACATTATTCATAATGCTCGTACATTATTAATAATGCTCGTATTAATCACCTGGTCCATAACATATATATGTATTATGTACTTAGTTTTCACTTCTATCAGCAGTCCCCAAAGACTGCCTCATTTTAATTTAATGAAAGTCGCCACATGCGAACTACGCATCAAAGACCTGACGTCACAAATCCTGCATCGCGATATCAGAGTTTACCGCGCCGCAAGCATATATACAACATCCCGACATCAACCGTTGGGCAGTTGCCCACCAGACAAAACACCCGTCTGGTCGGAGGATCCTCCCTTTTCCATAGAGTATGAGTGAACTTTACATCCTGTTCCTCATACCACTAAAAAGCAAAGGCATTGTCAATAAAAACCGAGGTGGCATATATCCCCAAAATGAGTAAAAAGCCTCCGGGAGGCAATTTAGTTATCGCCTCAACAGTTTCACGTCAATATCTCAACTTACACACGGCAAACATTTCAAGTTCATTCAGCTGTAAACACCGATTTTCACCGTCCCTCCACCAAAAATCATTCGTTCACTCCCCTTCGGTGGGTCGCAGTCTCGCTCCGTCAAACATTCACTCAGTCCCTCGACCTTCAGAGAAGGTCACGCTTACATTTCTTCCCCTTGTTATGTCACGGTCCCATGCATTCGACTCACTCAGAATTAGGATCTCTTTGGTTACTCAGTGTTTTGAGGAAATTACTTTTAGGGATGTTATGAGTAAATAAAATATTGTGTTATGAGCAGGGTTCGAAAAAATTATATATATCGGATATATATCCGATATAAATATCCAGGCCAAGAAAAATAAGCGTTTTTCATTCTGTAAGGGGATTAAACACTTAAAAATGTGAAAGGAATTTGTAAAATAATATAAGTGTCAAATAACCACATATTTTATTTTTAAAAAGTAACAAAAGAATTAGTGTTTATTTGAGAAATATTTTTTTAATGAACACCTAAAAAAACAAGTACCTATTATTATTGTGGAATGCAGTTAAGATTTGAGTATTTGAGTATAATAATCTTCATTTGTTTGTGAGATAAATCAACAAATTTTAATAATAATTTGTAATCATAAAAAAGTAAATTATTCTGAATTGTAGTTTTTCGCTACGTCTTGCCAGGGTAAACATTAATCTCCAAAATTTTTAGTTCAGAAGACAGGAAAAAATCAATTGATATATATCAAGACAAAAATCAATTGATATAATATATATCGTGATATATATCATGATATATACATATATATATATTTTTTTTTTTTTTTTTTAAATATATATCCGCTGATATATATCGGTGAACCCTGGTTATGAGTACATTACACGTTAAGATGAAAGCTTTTTGTTTCCCTTTTAATATTCTTTAGGATTGTCGATAATATTTAAGTGCTGTCTTAGCTGTCTGTATTTATAAGCAAACGTTAATTTTTATTAAAAGATTGTTTAGTCTACTACGAGATAGCTACTAATTTAGGACAGTTTCAATTTCAGTACACAGCTGTAGGATTATGGTCGGTATTATTTTTTAATGACTAATTTAATGGCTTATTCTAAAATAAAAGTAGCCTAAGTTACTCCTTATAATATCAGTTATCTGCCAGTGACAGTCCCGTCAAAATAGGTCCAGCCGTTTAGAAGATTAGCCGGAACAAACAGACAGATAGATAGACAAAAAAAATAAAAAAATAAAAAGACGTGTGGCACTCGGGGACTGCCGCGGTAAAGCTATTGCATAGCATTTTGTATCAACTTATGTAATTATAATTATTTATTTATTTTATTTATGCAGTATTTCTTTTTCTTTGATATTATTTTTTTTTGTTTTTTTTTTCGTTACGGAATTTCTGGATTCGGTCCCCGCGCTCAAGGCCCGCGATAGAAGCTATGCAATAGCTTAAAAACAAAATAAATAAGTGCTGAACGTCGTAAAAGTGTATAACTACGTAAACAAAGTCAAATACTATTCAAATATAAGCATAATAACAACTTTAAAATAGACGAAAGTGTTGAACCTAAAGTAATTTTAAATAAAAAAAGAGTGACAAACTGTTTTGACAGCGAAAAATTCCATGTACATGAGTCATTTCCAACCGTCTAGTCAAGTTTAAAAATTGTTCAACTGGAATGGTATCAACTATTTGGCACGCTTTAATTAAGTCTTTGTAGCCTTGCGTGCTCGTGAGCCGACTGCTCGTGAGTTCAAACCCCACTATCAACAATCACTTTTTGTGAAGATCATAATTTAATAAACTAATATTTATAAGAATAAAATACGCAGTACACAGAAAAAAGGAACTGCCAGAAATTATTAGATCACTAGAGGGTACTGGTGTAGGAAAACCGTCGGAGTGGGGAGCGTGAGGTTTTTTCGTTACGGAATTTCTGGATTCGGTCCCCGCGCTCAAGGCCCGCGATAGAAGCTATGCAATAGCTTAAAAATGTTATAAGTACCGTATATACTTTCTTATACATAAAGTTAAAAAAGCTGTTATTACTCGACTGCCAAGGAAGGGTTGTTTTTGACAATAAAAACAGACCCTTGAATTTTATATATTTGTATAGATATTTTTTATTTTATTTTCTATGGCATCTCGGAGTTGACCTTGAGAGGTCGTGACTCCTTAACCGAATTTTCTGGTTCGAATTACTGCGACCTTAGTAAACGCACGTGTATCTCTTAATTGATGAACTGAAAAGGCTAAGTATGACGTCCCAGTTTGTACATAGCCATTAGCCATAATGACTACACAACAAGAGGTTGGTAACCGCAGGTACTTACAGTAGGTTTAAGATAAATTGTGGCTATGTTCAAGTTTATACCTTAATGGTAACATTAAGTTTGAATTTAGTATAGCTCAAAGAAGCGTTGAAGCGTTTTCGAGAGCTAGAAAGTGAGCAACCAAGGAATATACACATACTATTAAATACTTTTTCTCAAGAACGCGTAGAGGCAATAAGTTAAAAAAAAAAAAAAAAAACAACTGCATGGTGCTAATCCATGAGTTATATTAAACGGGCACCGTCAGTGGGGACTGGTTATCTCTTAGCTGCCACGGCTTATTTTAACTTAATTGTTGAATTGTTTTTTAATCTATTTATTACGGGCGCCTTTAACGTTCTGCACCGTTCTTACATGTATAATTTTAAAATGAATGAAGTAACTAATATTTTGTAACCGTTCTTTGATTTAAAAGAGTGTCCACGGAGTTTATTGCCCGTTCTACTCCCTGATGGATTATAAGGAAACACTTATTAATTAGTGGTTACTTTTATTAGGATATAAAACACAAAGCTAAACTTGTTCGTTCGATGTCACAGAGTAGAGAGCACATCATAGACTAAACTATCAAGAGGCGCGAAATTTAAAATTAGAAGTTACATTCAACACTCTCCCTGAATTTAAAGCGAGTTTCTTCAAGTTAACCTCTAAAAAATGTAATTTTAATGTCATTTTATTTGGAAACGGTAATGATTAAACACGTGAAAAAATTATATGTTGCTTTTGAGACCTTTCTGTAGGTACTTCGGATACTCGTTACATAATTGGATAAAGTTCGCTCTATAGAAAAAAAAAATCCAAACATACCCCTTATTTTGTACATTTATTTCAATATTATACCACATTATGTATTGAAAATTACATTAAAATAAACGTCTAAGATGATGTAATGTCCGTCGGGTTTAACATTGTTAATATCGTAAAACATATAATTTTCAACCCAAAATTAACGAAATTCACGGCACAATTTACTCTCGCCCAGCTCTAGAACAAAAATGCACGCTCGAAGAACCTCGCCTTAAGCCTCAAAACAAGATATAAAATTAACATTAAATTTGTGACATATAAATTGAAATGTACTGAGACAATGAAGTACCTACTACGCTTTGGCACTTTAAAACTTAAACTTTACAAAAAGTAGCACTTTAAAACTTAATATTTCGCAACCGGATCCTTGAATCAAAAAATGTTTTTCACAAACCGGCAATATTTTTGAACGGTCTATCCAACAATACGTACCCTCCCTACACTATGGGATAGACAATAAAAAAAAAAATAGTTCATGATTTTATTCTACCACTTTGTCGGCGTGATTAATAATGTATACCTATGCCAAATTATAGCTTTCTAGTACTAAGAGTCTCTGAGCTAAGCCGCGGACAGACAGACAGACGGACATAATGAAACTATAAGGGTACCTTGTTAACTACGAAACCCTAAAAATGGTTGTCATTGATGATAAGGCCCGGACACCAAAGCGGAGATGTGCGGAGATGTCCGAAGCGGAGACGAGAAGAGATGTTTTTCAGCAAGGGTGTATCCACCAAAGCTATGCGGAGATGCGTACTGGCTAGACTGGAACGGAGATGTGTGCTGGCTAGAGCGGAGATGTGTGCTGGTTAGAGCAGAACTGAGCTGCGTGCGGCGAGCATTGGATATTGAGATGGACGCACAGTTTAGGGCGATCTGACCGCCGCTCACTACACTCCGCTCAAATCTCTTCTCTCTCGTCTCCGCTGCGAGCAGGCGCCAGCTTACAAGGCACAGCTCACATCTCCGCTTTGTACCGCCGCCCAGCTCAATCCCGGTGAGGCACAACTCACATCTCCGCTTCAATCGCGCCATACAAATATGATACATCTCCGCTCAGTGGTATCCACTGAAGCTGAGTAGAGACGAGATGTGTGAATAACGAAATAGGGATGATGACTAAAAAAAATTTTTGTCGTCCGTCATGTAGATTATTAAAAATATTGGACACGTATTTTTTCTTTTTTTACATAATCAAAACATTACGGCGATACATTGAGTTCAAATGTGGCATGACGTCACTTCTCACTAGATTTTATACTGACCTGTGACGTAACGAGCCCCCACTCCCAAGTTTAATGTGTTTTATCTAAGTCATTTTTTATTAATATGATAAAGCAAAAAATACGTGTCTAATATTTTTTTATTATCTGATTGACGGACTAAACAGTTTTTCATTTTTTTTTTACCCAGGCATCATCCCTATTCTATTGGTTGTGTAAAACACATCTCATCTCCTCTCCTCTCGTCTCGTCTCCGCTTCGGTGGAGTCCGGGCCTAACGGGTGTTTACAATGATATTTCCGTATATGAAATACTGATAGTTGCCAAGGTTAAATCGAAAGATTGAAAAAAAAAAATATGGAGATACGATGGCCGCAGAAATCAAAGTTATTCTCTTCGAACCGGGTTAGAGGCAACTCATGCTGAAGTTATTTTTGTACGCTGTGAGAAACAAGTTAAGAATAAGGAAGTTAATTCTGAACTTTGGTTCTTTATTACTAACTTTAATAGGCTTCAGTAAAATTTTTGTTAATAAAGTTTATATGGATTAATTAGATACTTACCTTCAGGCGTCCGGCAACGTTGCTAATAAATGATTTCCCTTACCTAAAACAAAAAACAAAAATTCATAAGCACGTACGTAATATCCGCTACAAAACATAATTAATTTATTCGTACTTACAAGTATTTTTTTCCTATTATTGATAACAATATCTAATAGGAAACGGAAGCGTTTAAATAGCTAGAAATTTTAATAACATCATACCTACAGTAAAATTATATTTTTCAAATAGTATATCACACACAAATGAGTCCTCGTCTGGCATAATGAAATGAAATGAAATCGTTTATTCTGTAAATAGGATATCGGAATCACATTTACACGTCATATAAAAAATATAAAAACACGCTTGGTGAAGTCGACATTTCCTATCTGACTACCCCTGAGAAGAAATGGCGAAACAAACTCAGGGGTCAAAGTGTCTTTTAAAGTCCAGACATAATCTTGGTCAGATCATGTGAGGACCATTTAGATTCGTGTCTGAAATGGTCTTTTGAGGAAAGAACCACACAATTTTGGGTGGACCTGTCCAGTCAGTGCAAGCATTTGTCAGTAAACGTGTAGCTCAACTCAGGATTTAAGTAGCTCAACGACTACGACATACGGAAGTTAAATATTAAAATACGCAAATAATAAAATAATAATAATAATAAAATATAAATAAATGTATTAATAATATAATACCAGTATTTTACATGGAGCGACTGCCTATCTGACCTCCACGAAAAGACCTGACGTCACAAAAATCCTGCATCGCGCAATCAGAGTTTACCGCGCGACTAGCATATTTTATATATACATCATCCCGACATCAACCGTCGGGCAGTTGCCCACTAGACACAACACCCGTCTGGTCGGAGGATCCTCCCTTTTCCATAGAGTAAGAGTGAACTTTACACCCTGTTCCTCATACCTATATAATACGACTGTCAAAGATCCACGAATGACCAACGGCTTAACCGATTTTTATTAAATTTGCTTGGGTAGTTTTTGAGTTAGCTTCGATAATACGTATTTAATCCACTTCGTATGTCTTGTGTCACTGTTGTTTGTGCGGTGTAGCAAGTAGTGGTAATCGAATTTTTGTGGGGGGTAGGTACCATAACTAAAAAGTGAAAAATAAAAACTTAGATCATATACTTGTCTAGATGACACATTGACCGTACCGAACGGCCCAAATAAAGTCTACTATATTTAGTTGACTCGCTTCTAACAAACGTCAGTATCATTTGAAAAACTTAGGGGTAACGTGCTCACGAAAAATAATTAATTATACGGTTTGTGCTGTCAAATTGTCTAGTAATTATGTGCGAAAACCGTATAATAACACCAAGATCACTTTTCATCGGTAGGTTTTGCTATTTAACCACAATTATTTTAAGAAAACACGATTTTTATTCGTTATTTTGTAGGTTAGTCTGATTAGCCGATGTTGTCAGTTTATTACTAGGGAGTTATGGCGAAACTATGGGAGACAAAATACAAATATCATTACTTCATCATTCTAAAAAAAAAATAAGATGTCACCATATTTGTAAATCAGATAACATAGCCCAGGCAATAAAATTAAATAGAAAACTGTTCCGACAACAAACACAAAGAGATGGGTTTTGATTTATAATTTTTTTGTTGTAACTAAATTAAATAAAACACTAATCTACAAAATAATTACTTTATTTAACCTTATATTATTATTAACATAAGCGGGATATTTACCATGTTTATTCATTGTTCTGAGTTGTCGATATTTCGGCGCTGTTGCAAGCACCATAAACTGATGATCACGGATAAACTGAAGTCACTGCGGGTGGGTGTTTATGAGCAGACAAAACGGTCTACCCTCTTTCTTGTTCGACAGAACGCCACTATATTCCTAGACTGGTTAGAGAAGCTATTGAGATGACCAAATATAGGAACTTCAACCGGGATGATGGGTTGAAAAAAGTTCGCGAGCGGACACAGTGAGTTTCGTGTGTCGGGAACAGAATCGAGTTGCGATTGACAGTGGTAGCGGTACTGAGTGCAAAAAACGAACAAGAAAGAGGGTAGACCGTTTTGTCTGCTCATAAACACCCACCCGCAGTGACTTCAGTTTATCCGTGATCATGGTGCTTGCAACAGCGCCGAAATATCGGAAACTCAGAACAATGAATAAACATGGTAAATATCCCGCTTATGTTAATAATAATATTAGTGACCATGACAGTTTAAAAACTTTATTTAACCTATTTTGTTTAACTTTCATCTTATTAAATAATGGAGAAAGGGTGAGTTAATAATTTGGAGCAGGCATCCCTAAACACGTACACCTTGACAGTTTGACTACAATAAGTACACGAGCGGTACTCACACGTATTACACAATTGGAGACAGTTTTCGGGCGTCGTTTGTTTGCATTGCTCCATCTAGACAAGTATATGATCCAACAATAAGAATAAAAACTTGAAATTAAAGTTATTGTTGTTTTTTTTTTTGGAAGTCGGTTGTTTTTTTGTTAAAAAGTTTTTTATTAGTCGCCTTTCATTCATCCTTTCAACATGATCAAACCATCTAAGCATACTCTTTACATATTTGTCACTACATCTTTTCAGCCCAACATTCATAGTCACGCCACACATGCTAGTAATGCAAATACCTAATCGTTACGCAATAATGGCGTTCGCATTATCAAAATTATAGTTACGAGTATTGTTAATAATTACCAATTAGAACTAGGCAATGGGGATAACGGTCGTGCGATAATTAAAGGATAAAAAACACTGTACAATTACAATAGTTGATTGATGATTGCGTACCTCGAGAAGAACGTTAACCATTTATAGCCCGAGTGCATCTCATGACAATTGCCCAAACACGGCTAGAATACATTGTTTTATTACAGAGTTCCGGTGCATACCTTCCGGCTTCATCATCAGATCAGTTTGATGGTACCATTTTCATCAGATTTTTTTAGTTTTTGCTTCATAGTCGCTTAACTATCTTAATTGAGATATCTTATCGCCACCCGTGAAATACTTATCATTGAGGAGCTCCGGTGGCCATTTGTGCTCTTCTTCATCAGTTCCACTTCATCAAATGATACTTTCTGAATGCAAATGCTTGAGTTGTTGATGAAAATACAAAAATCGCTATATGTATGCCTATAATATTTGAGGAGTTCCCTCAATTCCTCATGGATCCCAGCATCAAAACTTGATTCTGACAAAAATGGGACCGATCTGGAAGTATATACTTCCGTAAAAACAAAAAAATACCCGTAACCCTGCATAGTTACAATGAAAGTCTGAAATTGCAAAAGAATAAACAGAACTTATAAAATTAAAAGTTACATTTAAAATATACCATAATATTGATTTTGTTAATCATGCAATTGGGTAAAATTGCTAATTATATTAACTGCTAACTAATTTGACTGATACATAATTATTTTTTATTATATGAATGTATATTATAGATTGCCATCAGTACGCTAAGAAAACCAATGAACAGTGACCTCATTGTTCATAATCCACACTAATATTATAAATGTGAAAGTAACTCTGTCTGTCTTTCTTTCTGTCTGTCTGTATGTTACGTTTTCACGCCTAAACCGCTGAACCGATCGTCATGAAATTTGGCAGAGATATAGCCTGGGATATGGAGAAGGACATAGGCAACTTTTTTACGCGATAACCGACATCTACGCGGGCGGAGCCGCGGGCAAAAGCTAGTGGCATACATAACCTAACATAATTTATTTTTGTAAATACTACGTAATACTCATTGCTGTTGCCCGGTATTCTTGTTAGGAGCCGAATTATTGTACTTACATATCTATGTATTATAGAAAAGTTTGCCTATTGTTGCCATACCCAAAATGGATGCCTATGGAGCGCCTTTGTCCGTAAACATCCGCAGGGTTGACAGTTATTATTATTGGTATGTAGAATCGCACTGAAATGTATTGTAGGTAGGTACTTATAGCTTTAGATATGAGGGGATCTATTCTTGAAAATGAAATTAAGGTTACTAGTTAGGAGAACAAAGGTAGCTGAAATAGCCCGAATAATTGCCAAACTTATTTATTTTATTTAACCCATTAACAGATACTCGTACCACCACCAACAAAAATTAAATATTTTTAAACTGTACTATTTTGACTAACAGGTTTCAAATTTATACCTGCCGATTAACGCGTACACCAATTAACAAGTCCCAAGTACCGGCACCATTCATACAGAGGACAATACACTTAAGTGGCAGTAGGCAGGGCACATTGCTCGCAGAACAGATGACCGATGAGGCTGATAGGTTCTGGAGTAGCGACCACGTACCGGAAGACTTGCATTGGAAGGCCTCCCACAAGGTGGTTCAATGACCTTGTGAAGGCCGCAGGAATCCGCTGGATGCGGGAAGCACAGAACCGGTCGAAAAGGCGGTGTTTTGTGGAGGCCTATGTCCAGCAGTGGATGTCTTTCGGCTGTAATGATGATGATGATGACCTAAACGAAAAATATTGTTGATAATTATTTTTCTTTTTAGTTAGTTTACACTTGTCCGAGGAAGCGCTGGCGTGATGACTTAGAGGAGTTATGGGAAATTGGCCCGGGAAGGCAATACACAGGGAAGAGTGGAATGCTATGGGGGAGACCATTACAGCAGTGGGACAATAAAGTGTGGAAAAAAACTTGTTCATAATTATCTACATTAACCTAACCCCCGACGCAAAAAGAGGGAGAATTTATACAAAAATGTAAATTTTTTATTTTTTTTCTATTAACATTTTTGCACTATTCTGTATATTCTCAAGGGTAGTTATTATTTTTAACTTTTTAAATGTTCGCTTTTCTTTTTTGCGTTGGGGTTTTTTTATTTTAAATTAAATTTTTTTTTATTCATCTAGCGTAACGCTTGAAACTATCTGACCTTGGCTTAAGATTATCTTATCTTAGGATTTTTTTTTTTTATTCTACTATGAGTTTGCTCTTGACTTTAGTCTAGGTCTGGATGACAGAGACAAAGTCTACGATGGAGTGAGCTTACCCAGAAGAAGCCTGTTCACTCTCACTTTGAATAGATTAGGGTTGTATGCGTTCGGAAACACAGACGCAGGCAGAGAGTTCCACTCCTTTGCTGCGCGCATTATAAAAGACGTTTGAAAACGCTTAGTGCGAGTTGGTGGAATATCAACTAGGTAGGGGTTGTAACTTGCAGTGCGTCTAGATGACCGATGGTAGAAGGGGGCCGGTAGAATGAGGTCGTGGAGTTCATGGGCACACTCTCCGAAGTACAATCTGTAGAAGACCGACAAGCAGGCAACCAATGCAATGAACTCGCTTCCAATTTTGTAGGTGATCATACTTTTATTTTTTGTTATGTTTTCTTCTACCCGCACTGATTTAATATAATTAGTAATAAGATTTATTGTTCTCATGTAGGTGACGATTGTCTTAATGAGAAATAAAGGTCTTTAAGAAGATTAACACCTAACTAAATCAAGCTAAAGACAAATCACATTAGGTACATAGATCACATAAAACACGAGAAAGCTCCTTCCCAAATTGCATTTGGACAACCCTATTTAGGTGTTAACGAGTACAAGAAGAACAAGGAAAACTCTTCAGAAATAACTTACGAGGTTAACTAAATGTTGGGTAAGTAATTCGACTGCTCGGACCCTATTCATCATCCAAGATGGCGCGGTGTGACGTCATTTTCGGAGATAACGTCAACTGAATAAATTGGACAATTTTGAAGCAAAGTTTTGATTGTGTCAGTTGGGCAGCCTGTACAGCGTATATCAGAAATGTGTGGTCATATTTGAGGGTGTGGACCAACTTTCTCCATGGGACCAGTTTTGGCTGATTTTCACTCTAAAATGCTGTTTAAAAGGGCGTATAAGGGTCCCCTAGCACTACTCAAATATTATTTCGTGACTGAGAAGGAATAATGAAAAACGGCTCAACAGCGACCTCGGTAAGTGTGTCTAGAATGTTCTAAACCTTTTATAAAGTTTCATATTGAGACACGAAGCAATAAAATATGATCTAGAGGAATGCCGTTTTTCTTTACAATGAATTTTATTGCTTCGTAATATATATTTTTGCTTTTATGTTGAAGCTTAGTTGTAGCATGAAATTATTCAGCCAGTTTGGATTTCATAAAACTCAGTTGGTGAACGAAATCATCTAACTAAAATACGATACGCAACTCAAAGCTCACTTCATCGAACATCGTGAAAAGCAGGATTACATTGAATTTTGGAAAAATATGCCTAGCACATATAAATGTTTACGAGACTGTGTATTATTTATTTTAATAATATTTCCTTCAACATACCTCTGTAAAGCTTCATTTTGGAAAATTAATTTCTTAAAAAACAAATACCTATCGCAATTGTCTTTCCACTCATTTAGAAGACGCAATGAGGATTGCATATCGTCATAATCGTAGAACAGTGACGCATCTGAAATTTATGTTGATCTGTTCAACATAAATTTCAGATCCGTCACTGTTCTACGACTATGATGAATAGTCTAAGATGCCAACATAGAACAAATAACTAAAGGAGTACAACAATAATAATTAAAACCTGTTAGGCTGTTACACGAAAATTAAGTACCTAAAATTTTTTTGTTGTAATAAATATCTCTGGTTTTTTTTTGTTTTTTTGACGTGACTACGTCTAATAAATCGATGAACGCCGGCTGCATGCACGAAAAAGGATGACTCTATTAGGTGGCATAATACTAATCTAGCTCACCGTTGCATCTCAATACATTGTATCTCATTGCGTCATATTCCCACGACCTATCATACGATATCAAAGAAATAAAACAGTAGGTACGTAATACGAATATAGTACTGACTAGCTGCTGCCCGCAGCCTCGCCCGCGTGGCTTTTCTAAGACTTTTTCGAAAGTTCCATCAAAATCGGTCCAGCCGTTTCGAACATTAGCCGGAACAAACAGATAGACAAAAATGTTTTTTTTTTTTTGTTATAAGACTTAAGTACCGTATATACTTTCATATGCATTTAGTAAAAAGCTATTATTTTGACATTACAAATAGACACTTCAATTTTATTTAGGTACTTGCTTAAGTGATGTCACTGTTCATGACATGACCATTATCTCAAACATATTGATACGTCACGCGAAAAAGGTTTTCTCACGAAAAATAGTGCAAAGGATAAAGGATTGTTAATAGGATTCGGTACAAATCTTAAGCTTATTCATGTCAATGCCAAGAAAACCTGATGAAGCATTTCTCTGGAAGATTCATCAATACCTAAGTACTCCATTTTCAACAGGAAGGAAGATCATCAACCTATTAAAATGTTTCCTGATCTATCAAACAACGGCAATTTTGATTTTCCCAATAGCTATAGCTAAAAGAATCAAAGGCGGTGCCAAAGTCCGCAGAACTGCAAGAGGCCGAAGTTAGGGGCACAATTTCCGCTGACTGATTGCTCGGATCTCATTCGTCCGGAACATACAATTTGTGCGCTAAACTAATATGCAGCACACATTGACTGCCTCGTTGTTGTTTTAGTGTTCGCAAGAGCTACTGAGTCCTGGTCCTGAGTTCGATTCCCAGGTCGGTCAGTGTATTTGGGTTCCTCAGGGATTTCTCAGTAGCAGCCCGGAGTCTGGAGTGCCCGGTTGATAGCAATAGGCTTACCGTAACCAGCCGTAGGGGGTCATCCAAGTATAATATGTAAGTACCAAAGGGGGATGGGGGGTCTTTTCGTCTTTCTACATTGTTCTCACATGTATAACTTCAACATGAATGATGTAACCCATATTTTGTAACAATATTTTGTTTTAAAAGAGTGTCCATGGAGTTTCTTGTCCGTTCTTCTCCATAGGAACCTACTACGCTTTGGAATGGGCAACTAGCTTCATCTTTCTGACTGACCGACCCCTTGACAATTCAAAAGTGCCTGTAATTGGTTTATTTGAAATAAATGCTTTGAGTTTGAGTTTTTCTTTGATTATTTTTGATGACGTGAGGGACGGGGGTCTGAATGGTCAGCGTTACGTCAGCAATATTTATCTATTTACCTTTCAGATTTTACCGCAAAATTTAATTGATTTTGATTTGAACAAAGATGGTAATCCCATGTTCAGGGATTCCCCAAAAGAATGGATATTGCTTACTCGCTCTCACGCGGTGTTTTATGGTTAAAAAGAACCGAAGTAGGGAAATTACTTAAATGGGCATTAAATTACTTTTAGTCTATAAATTCCTTAATTCTAGACGTTTCGTTATGTTATTATCAAACATTGGGCAAGGTAAAAGTGACGTCTTTCACACAGCTCTTGGGGCTTTCCGGGGACCCTTTTAGTTAATGTCCTCGCAATAAAAGAGACCCACATAAACGGAACTGTTTATTTTATTACCACTATCAAGATTCATCATAACTACTCGTATCTCTGCACTGGATTAATTAATGCAACATGCAATACTTCCTCAAAGACTTTTGTGAATTATGACAGTGTTTTGGTTTGCTTTCGCGGAGAGACTACGGTATAATGTGTTAACGATTGCTAGCAACACCAAGTAGGCATCCACCGCGTATGACGCAACATGCAGTGATGGTTATGTATCACATTGGATTAAGAAATGCTCTAAATTATTGCAACATGCCATAATACTTCCTCAAAGACTTTTGGGAGTTATGACAGTGTTTTTTTTTTTTTTTTTTTTGTGGAGTGGCTGCGGTATAATATGGTAACGACTGCTGGCAACACCAAGGACGCATCCACCGGGTATGACGTGTCATGCAGTAATTGTTATGTATCACATTAGATTAAGAAATGCTCTCAATTATTGCAACATGCCATAATACTTCCTCAAAGACTTTTGGGAGTTATGACAGTGTTTTGTTTTTTTTTTTTTTTTTTTTGTGGAGTTTCTGCGGTATAATATGGTAACGACTGCTGGCAACACCAAGGACGCATCCACCGGGTATGACGTATCATGCAGCGACTTTTATGTATCACATTAGATTAAGAAATGCTCTACCAGTGTTTTGCTTTGCTTTCACGGAGAGACTGCGGTATAATATGTTAACGACTGCTGGCAACACCAAGTAGGCATCCACCGGGTATGACGTATCATGCAGTGATTGTTGTGTATCGCATTAGAATCCATATTAAGAAATGCCCTACGATTGATTCGATTATTTTAAATTTACATTTAAATAGTTAATTCAATATTATATACAGCTTTCAATAATTACTTGATTGTATATTGACTGAAATTGTAAAAGTATAAATAGAGAAGAAAATAATAGTGACAGTTATTCTTGGAAAATGCTTTGCTAAGAACGTGGCTGTTCAAAATATACCGCTGTGTTAAAAGTATATTCAAGAATTTTATTCGTCCAAACTCCTGCTTCCTTACAGACAGTTTATTCTATATATTTTAGTCATTTATGGCGTAGGGGATCGCAGTTCTAACCTAATCTAATGCTTTGCTAAGAACGTAACTCTGTTTAAAATATACCGTTTGTGTTATAAGTATTTAAGAATTTTGTTCGGCCAAACTCCTGCTTTGTTACACATAACAGTTTTTTCTATATATTCTACAAATTATATTATAATTTCGTTACAAATAGCTTACAAAAGCATCAAGTTCACGTATTCCTTGAAACTTTTACTACACTCGTGATTTGTTTGTGATATTGTCGAGATCCTGTTAGGCCGAATGAAACGAGTATTTATCTAGGCTAATACATGACAAAATTCAAAGCCCAAGCTGTCGGGTGAATATTCAGAAAATATTATTTTTGAGTAAATTTTGTGGATTCTTGAAAACCTGCGTGCATTGCTCATATTTTTTAATAGTATTAATAGGCATATTCAAATTACAAGTTTTATATTAGATTTACTCCAGACAAACAAGAATTTATAGAGATATTAATAAAAATAAAAAAACTATTGTTGAGGATAATGATGTAATGTGAGAAAAATGATTTTCAAGCTTAGGAAAATGACGATATGTTGAGGACAATGATATTGCACATGATTTTAGTTTTGTACTTCTGTAAACGACAAAGGTAAATGAAAATAAAAAGAATTAAGTATCTAAATCATATTTTTATTTGGTTTAAAGTAGTCACATTCAACTTATATAAATAATAAATGAACATTAAAAAAGTCCAAGAAAAACTAACTTCTAAGACATTTATAAACTTGATTGCTTTATTCAGATAGATTATGTAAATTATAAGTATCAAAATCAACAGTCGAATATCAAAATATTAAAAGTGAATCGCCGTATAATCGTAAAAACCCTTCATAAACCGACTATAACGAACTATAAACTCACGGTTTTCACAATCATACGCTGACTGAAACAAACAAAAAACAAAACTAAATGTTATTTATTAAACATGGTCATTGATTAGATAATCTTTCATATTCACAATATTAATACTTACCTACTTATTAACTATTTAAATATTTTTTTGAAACAATTAACAGCCTCATTTATTATATTTATATTATTTATTAAAATAATAAAAAGAAAACAAAACAAAATGAAAACGTAAGAATTCTAATTCAAACCCTGGAAAAGAATCACTTTGAATATGATCAAAATAATGCAAAAAGATATTTCTGTTGAAAACAAAACAACTTTAAGTACCTACCTATCTAAAAAAATAATGATAATTTACTACGGAGCAGTAATTTGTAAAAAATAATGTATTTCGTGAGCGAGATCGACGGATCGACCTTATTAGGTTTTATTACAAAGATACCTTTTTAACATTTGAGTTGGGAGGAAGTAGATGGTATAGGGGAATTAAATTTGTTAAAGGTTATATCAGAGAGAACCACTATACGAGTTTTCTTTGCTTTATCAGGCTCAAAGGAAGGTGCATTTTCATCTTGTAAGTCAATCACTTTCTCTATAAAACCAATATGTTTTCCATGAATGCAAATTTCTGAAGCTTCACAATCAAAACAACTCATATTGCGTACAGTTGTTCTCGATGTAGATTTCTCCCAAAGAACTTGGTACACAGAAAATGTGCCCCTAAATGGTTTTAATTTTTTGGGAATTAAGCTGTCTCTAAATAAGATATCCTCTCTTTCTATTTTTTTCACAATTATATTAAAGTTGTCATTTTCTATGTAAGTTTTAATCAAATCGTAAAATTGTTCAAAAGTCCCTATATCCTTCCCAAAAGTTACCATACGATCCGCAGTCCTTTTTAGAGTTGCTCCAACTCCATCAGGAGCACCTTTTCCGTGTCCAGATTCTGAATAATTCCACGTTACTCTTTTTAGCTGTGAGAAGTCTTTATAAAGCTGAGTAATTAAATAAAATATATATTTGTTTCTGTATTGTGAAGATGGTGAGTCTGACAAAAAATGGATAGTGTCAATAAAGGGGTTTAGATTAAATACTTCTTCTAACAATGGTATCAAGTGGGCCCATACGGCTGGAGCATCATGCCGCAAACAATTACTTAATGTGCACATAGATTTCGGAGTAATTTGTCCAGTAGAAAAACTGTGAGTGTAAATAACAGCGGTATGTAAAGACAGTTGTTGCCTGCTGGCCCCGAAATGAAATGACTGAACTTCTACTCCATACTTCAGGGAATAATTTTCCGAAAAATCAATGTGTACACATGCTTCATGTATATTAAGGTTTTCTTTCAAATTCTTCATTGCTTTGTACTGACTAACAATTTTGAATGTATGATGACGAAATTTCTTTAAATCATCTTCAAATTTTGCAATTGCATCTTTGGTACTTATGGTAATGCTCTTTTTCTCAGTGACTATCTGTTTTTTCTTTGTTCCATTCGAAAGATTAATTTCTTTAGTCACTCTTTTCCATTCAAAAAAGGTACATACAGAGTTTTTAGAATCCACGTAATATTCAAGAGGATTCGATCTGCAAGCATCACATGTCCTTTGAAGGCAGTCTGTGTTTCTCGAATCGCAGCACAGCTTAGAAAGCACCTGGTCAGAAGTTTTTTCACGTATGACTGAAGTTTTGTGCAAAGCCTCAATTAATAATTTGATGTTTTCATGAATTTGGCATTCGCACGTGTCTCTATTAGATTTTTTAGGAAAAATTACCCAAAACGGCCGCAGTTTACAAAAGAACGGGTAACTTACTCTGATCTTCGTCTCAACCAAAAATTTTTGGTATAAATCTTTCAATGGCAAGCATAAGTACCGTTTTTGCATTTGTATCTTATTTTTTGTAATATATTGTTTCTTACCTGCACATTGTACGCTGTTCGCATCTTGCAAATAAATTTTTTTTATGGTTTCAAACACTGACACTTTCTTACTTTTTGGATTCGTTTCTAATTGGTTTCTATTTTCTGCGGTAATAGCACATGTATTTGAGTTTGAACCCAAGAAGTCTGCATTTGATTCTGTAACCATGAAGTTAACTTTATTCATCTGTCGGGAATCTTTAAGTAGCTTCTGGAGTCTCTGTAACTTTTTTGCTTGAGCCTTGTTTTTTTTCTTATAAGATATGAGAAGTCTTAAAAGCCGTATTCTTTTTTTTGACTCTTCACATCTAACTTTTTTAATTGCTGATTGAATAGCTGCACGATTTACTTTTAAAGGGTCTTCTTTATTAACTGAGCTTGTATCCGAAGAATTACTCGCACCTTGATCTTTATCAACTGCTTTTACTTGAACTGCTTCGAATGTTGGTGGTTTACCTTCCTTTTTTCTCTGTCTGTACCTTAAAATTAAATTATCACTATTATAATATTGTGCCATACTTATAACAGTTATGCTAAAACCTATCGTATAAATACATACTGAAAAATATACTGAATTACAAAGTAGACTAACGAAACTTATTTACCTTTTAGAATTTTCCTTCCACTTTTTGCGTTGTTCTTTAATAGCGCGAGGGCTTTTTGTTGAATTATATTCTGCTTTCTTTTTTAAGTATTTCTGTCTCCTTTTTTCTTTTTCTACAGCTAGCAATTCGGGATCATTGTTTATTTCTGCATACCGTCGCTTTTGACATAGTCTTTGTTTAGCTAGTCTATCTTCTCTGCCTTTTTTTGATTTAGGTGGCATCTTCTTAATTTAATAAACTTATAGATATTTAAATAATATATTCAGTCTTGGCTCAGTCTTCTTTTAATCTAGGAAAAAAAAAACAGTTATCGGATTGTATTTTGCTCCCTTTTTTAAAGTTTGTCTGAATAACCTAAGTCCATTTTAGAAATACTGATAGGTTATTTCTGCATTTACTATAGCAAGTATGAGTTTATTAATATTATTATTTGTTATTAATACTTACCAGTATTATAAACAAGTTTTTTTGATCCAACGTAATATAATTATAATTTGACGACAATTATTTATACTTAACCTGTAATTTAAAGGAGCAGTATTATTTTGCAGGAAATTTATTTCATAATTGGGATCTAATCTATAACAAGAGATACCTCTTTGATACTTCTGCCATTACTACTGCTACTACTACACTCCATACTACACGAAAGTCATGCATTACATAAATATTTCACTGAGCTTAATAGTAAGTACCTATAAATACTTTATAACATTCTGAAAAGGATCACAGGGACCATTTGTGCCTGTTATCCATAAGCATGATTCCATCATCATTTATTAACTCCTCAAATAAACTGAACAGCTGCCCCTGCTTTGAAATATATACTTCATCGTATCTAAGGCTGTTGTTTGTGTCATATAATTTAAAAATCTTTAAGTCTGCACTATCTTCACATAAAGCCTTGCATTGGGGACCTTCATATGTAGCGTATATAACATTAAATTCTTCCAATATATATAAAAATCGTCTATCATCAACAATATGACGATTTATATAAATGATTACAATGTAATACTTGAGCTCCATGATAGTATTAATTATTTAATTCCACAAACTCGACCTTCAACAAATGCATATTACGAACTCCCATCATTATCCTCAAAATTTGTCATTATCATTCCACATAATGTCATTCTTCTCAACGTGCGTCATTATCCTGGCAATAAAAATTCAGGACAATGACGTTGAGAAAAATGATGAATCGGAAAAAAAATTGATCTAACATGTTTTGCGCACGTGGTATTTCAAAAAACGTTTTATAATTGCGTATGTACACCAAAACTTCAAACTTTTTTGCTAAATGAATAGAATAACAATAGAATTTAACGGATATATAAATGAAAATGTAAATGACGTTTGCAATGAAACTTTTTGGAGAACAAATTTCAAAGCCTTACCTGCAAAAAACGAGCGCGTGTATCTACACCAAAGCGCGTCGCCCGACTGTGGTGCGGGGAGGTCTGTTGGCCCAGCCACGAGTTTCCCCCACTCCCGTCTCTTACTCGACGTAATATTGAAAACAAACATAGCGCAGGACAATGACGCCCATTTTTTGAACATGAGTTTTTTATTTATTAACTTAGCGGGTATTGGTAGTTTTATCAAGAATATGAAGATTGATTATGTATAATTACAGCACTCAACAGCAAATAGCTCCATGAAGTCACAATTTTTTATATCATCAAAATGTAGACCGCGTGTGGGCGAGGCGACACGTGAAAAAATGGCCATTTTATTAGATTTTCTATTAATATTTGTTTTATTATACATTTTTTACAACCGTGGTTTGAATTAACATTTTCGTTGATTATTTTACTATTAAAAGTAACAATTTAAAAAAAATACGTACACACGTTCTCGTGAAATTTTCAAAGACATGAATTTGGAGCCTCTCAAATATTGACCCTGTCGCTAAAAGTTTTCTCATTTGAAAATCAAATAATGTCCAATATACTATCAGAACGCCCCACTAAGCCTTTGTGACATCCAATGAAGCTGTGTGAGGAACCTCATTTGAGTAATTTGTCTTCCTGTTAAACGTGTGTGACTTCTGACCTCTCGCCCGGTGGATTAATTTAAAGGGACATGTTCCAACTTACTCGTACCTATATTTAATTTGTATAACCAATGGCGGACGTGTTTATCTTTGAGTCTAAGTCAACACCGGAATGTGGACACGTTTAAATTGAATAAATTAGATTTGTTTTTACCACTTTGTTTTAGGTTTTTCATTTCTCATACTTAGAAAGTACGCTTGATGTTACCTGATCAGAGGGATGAAAACAGTACTTTTCGTCCCTAGGAAACGATTTTCCCTGCTGTCAATTTAAAAACTATGCAAGCAATGTTTCAACTTTTTATACAGCCACTCTGTTAAATCGCGGCTTAAAATTTTATGTAATAAAAAATAATATCAACAATTTTCTAACATGACTTTATAATAATAATAATCTAGTAAAAAGTAAATTATAAGTATAAACTTTTAGGTAATTTACTTTTCACTAAATTATTATATAATTAACATAGATTTGAGCTAAATATTTATCATCATCAATGATAAAAAATACTGGCTGGTAGAGGGCCACAGAAAAAGAAACATAAAAAAGCCGGGAAAGCGGCAATTCGATCTTCAGTTGTTTTGTTGCGTGCAATTATTGACGCATACAGATATTTGTATAAAATGAGTTCATCAGATTCAGAAATGTATTTGTTTAACTAATAATGTTTTTATTTACTTTCCTCTTATTCGAAATGAAAATCAGTGTTTACCTTAGGTGAAAAGAACTTGTTTAGGCACTCAAACCATCTCGTGCCTAAATAGGTCCCTTTCATCCCTTGTATAACAATCTACTATTGTTTATTCTATATTTAGAATGAGGTAATGAAAGCCAAGAATATAGTGTATTTACTGGAGATGGACTTTTAACCTACGAGGCCAAAGAATGTAATTTAGTCAAGATTACATTAGAGTAGATTAGAAAAGAAGAATTTTGAAGGTCCAAACCCTTCGAAATTCTTCTCTCTTCTCTTCTCAGTTGGTTTGGTAAAATTCGGGTGTTTCAAAAAAGGGATTGATGATATCGAAAATATTACCACTCAACTCAAAATAGACAAAATATAACGGTATGTAATTCATTCGTGATTAAACAAAAGCGACTAACAATGATGATCGAGATAGCTAATCAAAATTAAGATGCATACCTAAATGGTGACGAGCTTGATTATTAACTAAAGATGACCTTGCCCGAAGTTGGAAAAGTTCACAAACTCCTTAAGATATTAAGTCACTAAACCAAGCCCACAATTAAAATATAGTAGCACCCTTACCCATAATTTTCGGCGACTAAATTACACATTCAGGGTTACTCTCAAAACTGTATCATCACAAGTACACAGCCCTGAGTCTGTCCATAAGACCACTACAGTTGAAGGAGTCCAAGGATCCTTTTATAGAGGACTTGGCAAAACCCCTCTTAGCAAGTTTACATTATGATGTTAATACTCTGAACTCATGTTTTTGGTTAGGGACCGCGTTTATTGGATCATCTATTACCGCTGTTAGGGTGGAATGTGTTACATATGAATTACTTGGAAAGGGTAATTTTGTGTTATTTATTAAAATATGCTACATCCGAAAAAAAATCACGTGTGTGGTGAGTTCTTGAGTGTGTTCTTGTCATTGTGATCTTGATCTAGTAACTGTAATTATCTATAGTCTTCATTTATTTAGGATATGTATATATCTGTGTATCTGTTTTTAGTATATTGTATACTTTTTATTTGCACCAACGATAACTCCATTTTATGTCCACCACGCAAATCACTGTCAATTCAAGGTTCGCAGAAGAGATGGCAGAAAGCGATAAGGCTGCCCATTGTATATTTTGTAGTATTTGATTTATCTTTTGTTATGTATTTTTGTAGTGTACAATAAAGTATATGTCGGAGAACGGAAGGTTTCTCTCGTTATCATCAGCCATATTTTAACTACTGTGGGCGTACTGTGGGTAGTGTTGGTTATTGCGCAATAGAAAAACCGAATTAAACTCAGAAGTCATTTACTCAACCTGAGAACCTTAGTTTACATAAGACAGTCCCCCAAAACGCCCATCCCTTCACCACTTCATAGTGTTTTAGCTGGGGAGAAGAAGTAGCGGAACAAACTCCCCAGCAGCACATCTGTCTGTTCAGTTAGAAGAACTTGATTCTATACAATAATGGGTATGCAAAGTAATTAATGTAGGAACATGACACAACTATACCGAACGCGCAACAGTTTCTAGATGTCTTCACTGCTTGACCGCTACCGATGAACTTCACTTGTTGCCTGTGCGGCGATCACTTGGCACTGGTCGAACATTATGTTGTAGACTCTGTCATGCGCCGCTAAACAGCACTGGCGTCCCGATTAGTAACAATCGATGGCGCGAATTCCAATAACTCCATCGAACGCCACTAGATGGCGCTGGTGTACCGGATACAACACGTCTCCGACATATATATAAATAAATAAATAAATAAATAAGTGAACCAAAACTCATCCTCTACATGAAAGAAGTAAACCAATCAATCTGACTAGGTAAAGGCTGACCCAAGTATGTTGTGGTCAGATTCCAGTCTAACCGGGTGCAACTGCACACCAATATTTTACATGGAGCGAGTGCCTACCTGACCTCCACAACCCAGTTACTGGGTAATACGATACCCCTTGGTAAGACTGGTTGTAACAGACTTTCGGGTTTCTGACGACCCGTAACGACTGTCAAAGATCTACGAATGACAGCCGGGACCAACGGTTTAACGTGCTTTCCGAGGCACGGAGGGGTCGATTTGTAATGTATGGATACCCATTCATGAACCAGCCGCAGCAAGCGTAGCTTTACCGGCGATCAACCCGAGCGGCTGATACAATTTAGCCATGCCTCGAAAGAGGTAAAAAAACCACGAAGAATAAAAAAATATCCAACTACCTCACAAGTTAATGGTGTAAACTAGGGCGCTAATGACCTTGTTTTTCACTTGAACCTTTATGTTCGTTCAAGTGTTATGTTATCGCCCTCGTAATCGCATCGATTGACCACTATATACAGCGTGTATCAGAAAGGTGTGGTACAGATCATCAAACTGAACAACTTTCTTCATGCGACAACATCGTAATCGCGAAAAGCATGTCAGCTGTCCCATACATTAGGGTCGAGTAGGTATTGCGTTTAGAAAACTTCGTCAAGTCTTCTCGTCGCCTATTCCACAATGTTTGATTACGAAGGTCTTCAACCAGTGCGTCCTACTCGTAATGACACACGGTGCCGAAACGTGGACACTGGCAGTCGGGCTAGACTAGCCCGACTGTCAAATTCAATGTGCGCGCTATGGAGCGGGCTATGCTCGGAGTTTCATTGAAGGCTAAATCAGAAACGAAGTTATCCGGAAAAGAATTGGAGTTACCGACATACTCGTAGCTTGCAGAGTAAGCAAGCTGAAGTGGCAGTGGGCTGGCCATATTAGTCGAAAGACCGATGGCCGGTGGAGCAGACGAGTCCTTGAGTGGAGACCGCGTATCGGCAAGCGTAGTGTGGGACGCTACCCGGCTAGATGGACCGACGACCTAAAAAGATGACTGGGACAGACTGGATGCGCAAGGCGGAGGGCAGGATGTTGTGGCGCAGCCTGGGAGAGGCCTATGTTCAGCAGTGGACTGCTATAGGCTGAGTTGATTGAGATTTTGAAGTTTTGTATGGGACGGGGGATATTTTTTTCGTGATTTCGATGTTCGTCCCATGGAGAAAGTTGTTCAGTTTGATGATCTGTACCACTCCCTCACCGTTATGATACACACTGTATACGGCACGAACGCAATAATTATGACTTTAACCTACCCATATTATGTTCCGATAAAACGGGGAAGGAACTTGCGTGTTTTCGACGTTTTTGGGCTGATTTACAAATAGATGGTTTTTTACAGATATTGCCTTGACCTTAAATGAGGCAGTTACATTAAAAATTATATATCGCACTGAAGGAAAACACCAGATTGTTTTAAATAAAGAACTTGGAACTTGAATGAATTAATATATTGCACAGAGATACTGTACATGAATATACCTCACAAAATGAAAGTTAATGACAAGCACCTAAATTGACAGATGACACGAGCCCAGCTTTGTAGGGTTCCGTACCAAAATGGTAAAAAGGAACCCTTATGGTGCGACTCAGTTTGTCACAGTTGGATATCTCAAGAACTACTAATGCTATCAACTTGAAATTTGGAATAGTTTTAGATGACGTTTGTCCAACTATTTTGCAAATAAGATTTCCTTTTTTTGTAACGGACTGAACAGGGGTCTTAAAAAATCCAAGTGCTGCTACTATTGCATGTGAGGTATCATTTATGAAACAGCGCTATTTGCAAATTCTAAAACATATTTTTTTTTGAGACACATAATTTTCAACTTTTGATGAAAAATAAAAAACAGAAAAAACTGATCCCCCTTATCTCCCAAATTTGCAGAGACAAATCTGAAATTATTCTATGTGATAGAAGTTTATGTAAAGATTACAGGAAAAATAAAATGATGACTCTAAATAGCACACCTTTTCTAATATTGCAGTTTTAGGTCAGCGCCATCTCTTGACCAATAGTGGAACTAATGTATTTTTTTTTAATGATTTTTATGGTACGGAAACCTCGGTGCGCGAGTCCGACTCACTCCTAACCAATTTTTAAGTACTTATGATTACGTACTATTTTAAAGTTATTTTAAAATGTTATTTAGAGTGATTGTTAGAAGGTTTAGGTATTATATTTACATCGTATAAATTAAATCTCTTAATATTGTATAATTGTATAGCACATGATGTGTGAGTACCATGTACCTACTATGAAGCTACCATTTACTGTGTACGTCTTTCATTGAATTGAATGTGCCCTGACGGCAGAGAGTATGTCATGCCCACTCTAATGTCTCACTGATGGTGGCGCGTGTGTTGTATCATTTAGCTCCCTTCAAAATGCTTTAGCTGAATGGTGCTCATCCATGCGTCGTGTTCGGGAACGGGTGCCGTCAGTAGGGACTGGTCATCTCTTAGCTACCACGGCTTATTTTAATTCAATTTTTAAATATTTGTATTTAAATCTTTTTATTACGGACGCTTTTAACGTCCTTCATCGTTCTCACATGTATAATTTCAACATGAATGATGTAACCAATATTTTGTAACCATACTTTGATTTCAAAGAGTGTCCGTGAAGTTTCTTGCCCGTTCTTTTCCATCTGTACCTACTACGCTTTGGAATGGGCAACTAGCTTCATCTTTTTGACTGACCGACCCCTTGACAATTCAAAAGTGCCTGTAATTTGGTTTATTTTAAATAAATGCTTTGAGTTTGTATTTGTATGTGCAGAAACTAAGAGTACCAATAATAATAACAAAAACTGACATTCATAAATCATCCCTTATTTATTTTATACGTCAGTCTCAGCAGTTGCTCTTTGAGAGGAATGCGTGGGATTATAAGGGTCTGAATGTGAGGATATCTTTCGTGTCGGCCATCACGCTCATAAATTCAAGTTTTCCTTATCTCGGCCTGCAAGTGATACAGCGTATTATCACCGCACTAAAAACAAGACAACTGCCATTTATCATCAACACACTTAGAAATACCCCAAAGATTCCATCGCACCCGAAATCCTCTATCTCTCACTCGAAAAATGGCAACACTAAAAGCATTTCGGAAACAACCTTCAAGACAATTTAAACCTTAAGACCACTGATTACAATTCAATTTATCTTTCAGACGTAGAGCCAAGAACAATAAATAAAATATACTAGCACCATCAGATTCTCAAAAGTAACTCAGATTTAAGCCGATTCATATTTCATTCAGATGAAAATCTAAACTTGGAAATGCCTTGGAAATTAATGGTTTTAACATTCAGTGACGCAGCTGGTGTGAACGAATGAGATTCCTCATTAGGTCTTGATTGAACTGATTGAATGGATCGAATGAACGTTTTCTCTGAGCTGTCAAACTAGGATGGAAGAGCGATATTAATTAAAAATACTGAGAAATAACGATGGTAATTAAAAGTCGCAGATAAATCTGGTTGCTTAGCAATTACACTCGTCTAGGCTTAATTGGTTTTTCAAGGTGCTTATTACTGAGGTGGTATTTACCGGATTATTGTAGGTATAAAGGCCTATTCAGATATCAGCGATAGTGGTACAGATTCTCTTGTACACCGAACTAAACTAACTAAACTATCACTAAAATTCCTTACTTTTGGCTATGAGGATGTTAAACCTATTCTGCAAACAAAATTCTTTAAATTTAAAAATAAGTTTGACACAACTAAATCGAATTTGACAATCGTGACTCCACGTGGTATATTTTTTTTCTTTTGACTTCGCAACGTTGTACTTGTTTGTCCCACCCCATGTTTTTTTTTAGAGCCGGAGGCGCGCATGGGGGGCAGCCTCGACGTGTTTTTTATGGAATTTTTCACTTTTTGTATGAAAAAAATATATATTACCTACATGTTGAGTATTAAGAGTTTATGGTCTTCTAAAAGGGGGTCGAAATTTTCATTATTTTTGACGCACTATTTTCGAGATATAAGCATAAGAAAAGAAAAAAAATATACAGTACTGTTTTGGCACCAGAAGTCGAGGTGTTCGTGTGAATTTTAGTTCATGACAACTAATTTCATTTCACACCTTTTTAATCGCGATTAAAAATAGTCAGAGTTAGTTAGGAAATCTAAATTTTAGTTTAAAAACGTCAACTTCAGAATAGCAAAATTGCCATTTTCACTAAATTAAAAACTCAGTACCATCTTAGTGCTGTCAAACTAAAATATAGTTTAGTTGTGTCACTTTAGTCAATTTCAGAATAGGAAATCGTCGTTTGACAGGAATAAACTAAATTGTGGTGATTTTTAGTCTAGTTTAGAAAATTTTGTGACAAGAGAATCGGCGGCACTGGCTACTAGTATCGCTGTCACGTTCCGGAGCGATACTGGTTTGCCTTCCGGTTAGTAAGCGCGACAGCGATATCGCTTATATCTGAACCGCGGGGTAATAGCGTAGCAATAGGTTTTATTTTGACAGTTCAACAACATTAATTGCGTTATTTCCGTTGTTGAGCAGAATTTTTTTTCGAACATAATTATGAAGCACTGGATTAGCAATATGCTGCAAAATCATTCAAATTGCGATTGAGGCCTTAATGGCAGGTTTATGATACTTTTCCTCGTAGACTGTAACATCTTATGTGCTGCGTGTAGGTAACTTATGTTAATGTTAAGTTATGAATGTAACTTATGGCTTACTAGCGACGCTGCTTCGCACGGTTCTGACGATTTCACAAAACGTTTAGATTTCTTTATTATATATATATATATATATATATACCATAATTTCAGCCGAAAGACTTCCACTGCTGGACATAGGCCTCCCCCAAGCACCGCCACCTTCCGTGCTTCCCGCATCCAGCGGATTCCTGCGGCTTTCACAATGTCATCAGTCCACCTTGTGGGAGGCCTTCCTACGCTACGTCTTCCGGTACGCGGTCGCCACTCCAGAACCTTTCGGCCCCAACGGCCATCTGTTCTGCGAGCAATGTGCCCTGCCCATTGCCACTTAAGTTTGGAAATTCTTCGAGCTATATCGGTTACCTTGGTTCTCCTGCGGATCTCTTCATTTCTGATTCGATCACGTAGGGAAGCTCCAAAAGCATAGCCCCCTCCATTGATCTTTGGGTGACTTTTAGCCTTCTAATAAGGCCCATTGTGAGCGACCACATATATATATATAAGTTAAATGTTAATGTGTTATACGCAACTTCCGAAATAAATTCTCTAAATGATGGTGAAAACCGCATCAAAATCCGTTGCGTAATTCGGAAGAACAATAACTTTAATTTCTAATATGTATGGATGATTACAATAGCGAAATTTATTTCTGCTTTTGCTAGAGACATATTGATTTTATAAACTACCTACGTCATTAGTTCATTACAGCTAAAAGGTAATAAAAACGAAACCACAAAACATTTTCCTAGTTTTCGATGATAGGTGCACGCCAGACTAAAAGATATACTATAAACCCATTTCTCCTAAAAAGAGGACGAATCGTACCAAAACTACTATTATGTTTTTCAACTAGCAACACTGATGTCTTCCAAACAGTACTAAATAGAGTTCCGTAAACGTTTTTTACAGGCAATAAAAAGATAGAGGCAAATGCGACCGTTGTTCGAGAACTATGTCTCATTACTGTGCCTCAGAGAGTACTTGCTACTAAACGACCGACCTAAAGTGGTTTGACGAATACAAATTGTTCAAAGTTTCCAAAGTATAGTATAATAGTTTTGTTTCCAAAGTAGCGGGTGCTTAGGTCAAAAACACAGCGGCTGTCAGTCATACTGATGGTTTATCTGCCGAACAGATTAGCCTAATTGGCGCTTAAAAGGTTAAGTTGAACACTTGTTATGGCCTAAAGCAGAAAGCGGTTGTCCGTCAAATCTATACTAATATTATAAAAGCGAAAGTAACTCTTGTTATCCCGTCTGTTACCTTTTCACGCCTAAACCACTGAACCGACCGTTCGTTCGTTTCGATCGAAAGACAAATAGGTAGCCTGGGACCTGAAGAAGGATATAGAAGAAAGAAAAATTATTTATTCTGCACAAAAAAACGCAAATTGCAAAAAAAAAAAAATATGCTAAGTAGCCAAACGCCTCGTGTTCAAGCTATAAGGTTCAAGGGCCAGATAAGGCCTTAAGCAGCATTTTCCCCAAAAACATAAGATTACGGCAATAATGAGGCCTCCTTATCGTGACGGTTAAGACTTATAAGTCGAGGCAGTGATGACGTCAGCCTAGAGAAAGATGAGATCACACGTCTGTCAATCATCTTAACATCCTCGAGGAAAAACAGCTTGCGCCAAATGTTTAACCAGGACATAAGAACAAGAGATTGGACTATAGCCTCTATTTTTAATAAAATAGGGAGTAGTATCCCGTGAATGTTTTCTCTCGTTAGTCTGTCTAGTAATGATGTTGTAATGGCGATAAAAATCTCAGTGAAAATGGAGCTGTAACTACTCGCTAATGACTTTTTTCCATTTCGTAATGGTAAACGAGTTTATTTCTATTATTGTTTGTCTGTAGGCGGTCATTGTGACATTTCCACATGCGTGGGCCGGGAAGGTAATTATGATGGAAACCTTTTTCTTTTACTTAGAACGAGACCGTATTTTCCTGTTCTCATTACCTAACATTACTTTTTAGGTTTTTTAAATGTGGCGTATTTATCAGACTTATGAATTATGATGTACACACGGCCACAAATCAAGCTATACTATTCCAGTTTAGGCTGATCTCGCATTGTGTAGGATTTCCGTACAATGAGATGTCAGCTTTAAATACAGCTTAGCTTATACTGCTGCCATTTTAATTTAGAATTAAGTAATGTGTATTTGTTTTTTTCCTTATTTATATCTCGTCAACGCCGGTTGTCGCTGAAAACCAGCGCTGGGGCTCGTGTCTCGCATAGGGTCACAGAATTATGCTGAGCGATGGCCGTTTTTCCCGAACTTGTTCTTTTTGTGGTTGAGTTCTTTCTTTGCGTCATGTTTACCGCAAATAAATATATTCTTTCTTTCTTTTACTGTTTTTGTATAGCTTGATATGTAGCCGTGTGTACCTACGATAAAAGTAAATTAATTAAGAGGCTACCGAGCGCACAGTGGCGCCCTCATCGTTATTTCGGTGATTTCTTTTATTTTAGAATGAAAATGCAGAAAATAAGCTCGTCAAGTTGTGCTTCACAAGACTATACGTTATTATTACTACAAACAGTAGTTTTAAATTGTTATGTTTTATTGTAATCATTAAAACGGAGCTTAGTGGCCACTATTTTCCGTTTTAATGATTACAATAAAACATAACAATTTAAAACCACTGTTTGTAGTAATAATAACGTATAGTCTTGTGAAGCACAACTTGACGAGCTTATTTTCTGCATTTTCATTCTAAAATAAAAGAAATCACCGAAATAACGATGAGGGCGCCACTGTGCGCTCGATGCAGTCTTAAACACACCTACATTCGACTTAGCCTTAAAAAGACATACAGAAATAAAAGTCTATTCCGATAGCAAAAAAATTACATACTGAAGGCAAACTTCTTATGGCTAACATCAGCAAGAAATCTTATATTAAACTATCTACAAGTTATCGAAGACCCGAAATTATTTCGGACCGTCATCCTTTTCCCTTACCGACCGACGACGTTGCCTTAATATACATACATATATCGCGCACGGTTGTTTAAACTCCGGATGCGACCGACCTATGGGTTAAAGTAGTTTATTAAGAATTCATGGTAAACGATCAGAAGGAATATTTGATGGCAGACCACAAGACTATAGCAGCCTTTTTTCACAACGAGGTAGGTCTTGGCTTTCATCTCACCTGATGTTAAGTGATGATAAGCCCGAAGGTGGAAGCGACCTTCACCCCGATTCCTCAACCACAGAGGAACTGGCTACCTTACCTGTAACTGCCGAAACACAACAATGCATGACATTGTTGTTATGGCGATAGACTTAGATAAGATGGTGGTAGCTAGCCAGGCGGACTTAGAACAAGCCCTACCCCCACCAAACCGAGCAGAAAATTTTGCCACCACTGGGAATAGAACCCGGGATCTCTGGGTATGAGTCAGGTGGTCTTACCACTAGACCACAGAGGCGGTTACATAAACGGCCACACGGAAAAAAAAAAACACTTTTGTAAAGCTATTGAAAGACACCTACTACAGAAACTGAATGTGCCACAAAAACTTACACAATAACGAAAAACAAAAATGATTTTCGAAATTCAAACTCAACTGACATTCGAATCAAAAAGTTACATGACAGCTGTCACTGTCAAATGATTATCCACACAGAAATAGTGTATAACGACCATGGCATCGAGGGAACAAATTTAAAATTAATTATTTATAGATTCAAAAATATGCAAAATGCATGTCATTCGTAGAAACTTCAGCCATGATGATACGCGAATGAGTTTCAGTGCTGAGCGATTCGATAAACGAATTTCTGAACACTACTGTATTATAGTATCCTGTTTTTTCAGAAGCTTCTCTTTTCTTTTATAAATAACCAATTCCAACCCACAATCCCATAAAAAAGATCCAACTGAAGACAGTTTTCGTCTATCCCAGATCAGCAAGGCAATTCGTCTTTGAATTTATCGCCTCTACTTTGTCTTGGTAAAGCTGTTTGAGTAAATTATTCGAGGCAGTACAGGATGAGGAGGATTTTTTGTCTAAATAAAAGAGTCATATGCTCGTTTGCACTAACTTCAAGTTTAGCAACGCATAGTTTGGTAGTGTTATAGAGGCATGATCATGTGATCACGTCGGGGTCACCAGTATAGAGGCATGAAGAACAGGGTGTAAAGTTCACTTGTCCTCCATACAAAAGGGAGGATCCTCCGACCAGACGGGTGTCGTATCTAGTGGACAACTGGCCGACGGTTGATGTCGGGATGTTGTATATACAGGGTGTAAGGGACAGCCCTCCGCAGACTAATGGGGTGAATTCAGTATATCATATTAAGATGACCGGTACTTGAAATTATTTCAGGAACGTTATGGGAATTCAATAAACCTGATTTGTTACCTCACATGCAATGTATCGTTACCGTGGCAAAACGCAGGTAGCGAACGACAGCGCAGCGAGTGAGTTCGATGAACTCTGTAGCTAGGCAGAAAGTGAACAGCTGATTTCGCGCGTCGTTCGTTAGAGTATTTCAACATCCATTGCTGGTTTTTTTATTTCAGCTGTTTTATTTACATAAATGGAGTGCTGCACACAGATAATGTTATTTTACATTGAAATAAAGGAACAGTAACTGAAAAAAAAGATTTATAAAAATTAAAATTTCCGGTGGAATATGATTCAAAATCAGGAGCTGAATGCACGCTGTTAGTTTGCGGAGGGCTGTCTCTTACACCATGTATGCTAGTCGCGCGGTAAACTTTGATGCGCGATGCAGGTTTTTGTATGACGTCGGGTGTTTGATGCGTAGTTCGCATGTGGCGTTGTAAAAGTCTTTCTACATCGTTCTCACATGTATAATAAATTTCATCATGAATGATGTAACCAATATTTTTTTACAATATTTTGTTTTCAAAGTATCCGTGAGTTAATTGCCCTTTCCTCTTCATAGGAACCTACTACGCTTTGGAATGGGTTCAGTTTCATCTTTCTAACTGACGACCCTTTGACAATTCAGAAGTGCCTGTAATTGGTTTAATTAAAATAAATGCTTTAAGTTTGAGTTTGTGTATGCAGAAACTAAGTGAACCCATATAGACTGATCGCATTACTAAACCATGCCTTATTTATTTTATATATCAGTCTCAGTAATTCCTCTTTGAGAGGAATAAGCAACCACTCCTTTGTCAGCATTCATTTCTCAGCAAAGTCGAGCTCGTAAGCTTCGAAAATCGAAATCGAAATTTTTGACACTTGTCTTTGGTTTTAAAGTCAAGTTCAGCGCCTGTCAATTTTGTTCGAAATCTGTTGCTAGGCAACCCGTAAGAATTGTCTGCGCATTAGCATTACGCATCGGCGTATCGGTGTCATAATTTTAGTGATCGTCAATTGGCTGGTGAAATGTATTTTAGCGCTAAGAAACTGCTTGATATCTACGGATTAAACTATATATTGTCTTTAGTTGTCGCATTTAGCATGGCAATAGCGGTCATTGAACTTTTCGTAGTATCTCTCCGGTAGAAACCCAAACAATAAACTATGTACGGTTTTTCATTGGAACATGTTGACAATAACGATCGAAATTAAATATTAATATTATTTTAACTTCTCGCACACAATAACCTTATTGTGTGCGATAAGTTACGTACAACGTGTACCTACAAAGGCGGACTTAAGGCTCGTACAGACTCGCGCGATATCGCGGCCGCGACAGACACCGACAAAGAAATTGTGCTACTAGTGTCGCGTCGCGCCCGCTATATCGCACTAGTCTGTACGAGCCTTTAATGCCTTAAGCATTCTCTACCAGTCAACCAAGAGTGGTGTAGAGATAAGATAGCAGGTGCTGTTTAAAATAATAACAATAATAACCCCACCGCCGCATCTCTACGTTGACGTCGTGGTGGGGCTTGCGCGCTCCGAACTCTAGGTCTGTGCCGGTAGTTTACTTTCCCGGAAGTCTAGGGTGTGGAGCCAGACCAAGAGAGATACAGAAACCCGCAGGGCAGCATGTGGCGAGCTGTTGGGCAGTTGCGACCCCACGGACTCTATCTCCCGGGAGAAGTCATGTTCCTCATCTCTGGCTTGCCTTTATTGGCCGGCTGGAGTGAACACTGACGACGAACTGAGCTCCCACCTCATTCTTGCCTTTATTGGCTGGCTTGAGTGGAGATTCGCAAGAGCAAACGTGCTCGGAGGAAGGAAGTATTCCAGTAAGTGCTTGTAGGGATCTTGACCATCTTCCGGGCTCTGGGATTGTTCTGAAAGTCGTGGAATACCTCTCCACTCCTCGAGCACCTCAGGACATGTTGCCCCCTTGTCGCTACGTCACTATGTTCTAGCGACCGTTTTCGGGGGCCCATTATTGAGTGTGCAAGTCACCCCCTGCCATTTTATCCGTGTATAATAAAACATTGATCAAGCAGGGGCCATAGTCCTTCCATAGTTTTTGGTAACCAGTCCATTTTAACCACCCAAACCCATAGTCCAATATCATTGGTTCCATATCCTGCAATAGTCCTACACCAACCAGGGGTTGTCCTTGGGTACACTTGCATAGTGCGTACAGGGATAATCGTCGGTTGGTGCCTCATTTAATTAAAAAGCGTCTAACGGGCCTCTGCGAGTTAGCTTCGGCCCCTCGTACGCCTTCCAAAGGCCCGGGACCACATGGTCCCGAGATATGTCAAAAACATAAAAATAATAATAATAATAATATTAATAATACTGTATATCCCGCGAAAGTGTGGAGGTCGAGGCTTATTAAACGTTAAGATCCTCCACAATCGCGAGATATGCAGTCTCAGGGAATATTTCCTAGAAGCCGACGTGGGGATGCATCGAGATGTGGTCGCGGCGGACAAGAGCCTCACCCCGCTCTCCTTGGCTAAAGAGAACTGGCGCAAGCCTTTAGTTCTTGACACTAACGATCGCAGGGGGGTATGGCAGAGCAAGGAGCTTCACGGACGCTTTTTTCGGGCCCTACATGGACCCGATGTAGATTTCCTAGCGTCCGTAGCCTGGCTGCGTTTCGGTGACCTCTTTGGGGAAACCGAAGGTTTTGTCTGTGCAATTATGGACGAAGTTATCATGACGAACAATTACCGGAGATTTATTGTGAAGGATGGCACGGTTGACATTTGTCGGGCATGCCACCGTCCGGGAGAATCAATCCGACACATTATCTCCGGTTGTTCTCGTCTAGCTAACGAAGAGTATTTGCATAGACACAACCTTGTAGCCAGGATTATCCATCAGCAACTTGCTCTGAAATACAGCCTAGTGGAATTGGAGGTGCCGTATTATAGGTATGTGCCCGACCCAGTTCTCGAAAATGGCAGTATCACATTGTACTGGGATCGATCCATCATCACTGACAGGACTATTGTTGCCAATAAGCCTGATATAGTGGTGATGGATCGAATAGAGCGGCGCGCAATGATTATTGACATAACAGTCCCACATGACGAGAACCTCGTGAAAGCCGAGAAAGATAAACAAATCAAGTATCTTGACTTGGCTCGCGAGGTTGTCGACATGTGGGATGTGGACTCAGCGATCATTGTGCCGATAGTCGTATCAGCCAATGGCTTAATTGCCAAGAGCCTCAACCAACACCTAAAGAGGCTCTCGTTGGGCGGCTGGATCAAGGGCTTGATTCAGAAAGCGGTACTTCTGGACACGGCTCGCATTGTTAGGAGGTTCCTCTCTCTGGAGCCCTGACCGCCGGTAGCTTGGACCCTGTTCCCGATACCGGTGGGCTACTATTTTTTATATTTTTAAATGTTTTTATATTTTTTATATTCTAATATTTAAAAATATAATTTATATGTATTTATTTGAATAAAGGAAATAATAATAAATATATTAACAAGATAACACAATTATAAACGAAATATGTAGGTACACAATTACATAAATAGGTTATAAACTTATATTAGACATACATACTTACCAATATATAATATATAATACATACCTACTTACCTACCTACCTATTTCAGTTTCTGAAATAAATAATGTTATAAAATGTAGGCGGGTCAATGACCGCTAATGCCATGCTAAAACTCGACTCAAACTCAAACTCAAAGCATTTATTTCAAATAAACCAATTACAGGCACCTTTGAATTGTCAAGGGGTCGGTCAGTCAGAAAGATGAAGCTAGTTGCCCATTCCAAAGCGTAGTAGGTTCCTATGGAGAAGAACGGACAAGAAACTCCATGGACACTCTTTTAAAACAAAATATTGTTACAAAATATGGGTTACATCATTCATGTTGAAGTTATACATGTGAGAACAATGTAGAAAGACGTGCACGTTAGAAGCGTCCGTAATAGAAACAATTCAAAAATTAAAATAAGCCGTGGCAGCTAAGAGATGACCAGTCCCAACTGACGGCGCCCGTTCACGAACATGACGCATGGATCAGCACCATTTAGCTCAACCATTTTGAAGGGAACTTAATGATCCAACACACACGCCACCACCAGCGAGACATTTGAGTGAGCATGACATACTCTCAGCACACATTCAAGTCAATAAAAGACATGTTACCCGGTAAATGGTAGCTCTATAGTACATAGTACTCACACCTGTGCTATGCAATTATATAATTCAAGGACATTGAGTTTATACAATGCAAAAATAGTTTACAATCTTCAGCAGCTCCAACATGATTGTCAAATGTTAATTAACTAGCTGAGGTTGTGGAGCAGGACCAGCATTCAGCCAAGCATTTTTATCAGCGATGTAATCCCCCAACTTATAATATGCCTGCCTGCATAGTGTGCGTTTTATACAAGATTTAAATTTAGTCTCATTCAGTTGAAGTATGTGGGGAGGAATTTTATTGTAACATTTTAAACAGTACCCCATGAAAGATGAGTCTACTTTAGCCAGTCTGAAACCTGGTTGAGCTAATAGGTCCCTATTTCTAGTACTATAATTATGTCTTTCACCTCTTTTTCTAAAAAGATGTAAATTTTTCCTTACGTACATGATGTTTTCGTAGATATATTGACAAGGTACCGTCATGATGTTAATATCCTTAAACAGTTCCCTTAGAGAATCGCGCCTGCGGAGATTATATACGGCTCTGATGGCTCTTTTCTGCAGAATAAAAATAGACTCGATGTCTGCAGCCCGTCCCCAAAGTAAAATACCGTAAGACATTATACTATGGAAGTAACTGAAATAGACTAGCCTCGCGGTATCTATATCAGTAAATTGACGGATTTTTCTGACAGCATATGCTGCTGAACTCAGCCGTCCTGCAAGAGATGTTAAATGAGGACCCCATTGTAGTCTTGAATCGAGCGTGATCCCCAGGAAAACAGTTTTATCGACGAATTCTAGTTTCTCTTGATTCAATACTATCTCACAATCACTACTTTTGACATTTGGTAAAGAAAATTTTATGCACTTCGTTTTTTTCCCATTTAATACTAAATTATTAGCAGTAAACTAATTTTGGACCTGCAATAGAGCGTTATTTACGTCGTCAAAATTTGTAGCACGTCTATCTACCTTAAAAATTAAGGAAGTATCGTCAGCAAATAACACCATTTGTGGTTGATTTTTTAATAAATGGAGTAGATCATTTATATACACTAAAAAAAGGAAAGGACCCAATATCGAGCCTTGTGGAACACCCATTTTTACTTTTAAACCGAGTGAATTGATACCATTTATTTGAACTTGCTGTTGTCTATCGTTTAAATAAGATTTTACTAAACTAAGTGCAAGTTTTCCAAGTCCTTAATGCTCAAGTTTCAAAAGTAAGGTTTCGTAATCGACGCAATCAAATGCCTTGGAGAGGTCACAAAAGATTCCTATGGCGTCTTGGGCCTCTTCCCACGCGTTAAAAATGTGTCTTAATAATGTTACACCGGCGTCGGTCGTGCAACGTCCTTTGGTGAAACCATATTGTTGTTCGTGAAGGATTTTATTCGTGTTAAAATGATTGAGTATTTGATTAAGCATTACCTTTTCAAACACCTTACTGAAAACCGGCAACACGGATACGGGTCTATAATTATTGGTGTCTTTACTGTCCCCGGATTTAAAAAGAGGTATTACCTTACTGTATTTCATTAAATCCGGGAAGACTCCTTGATCTACACACAAGTTAAATATTAAGGCTAAGTAAGGCGCTATAGTCTCAATTATAGAGGTACAGACTTTAATAGACATTCCCCAAAGATCTTCGGTTAATTTGATCTTGATTTGCTTAAAAGCTTTTATTACTATTATGGGGTTAATATGCTTAAAGTTAAATTCAATCGGGCAGGCTGAAACGTTCGCTTTTACTAAATCAAAAGAGAGCGAGGGTGAGGAATTTAAGATTTCAGTCGTTTTGAGTGGGATACTGGTAAAGAAATTTACAAATTCTTGCGCAACTACTTTGTTATCGCAAATAAGACCACACGACGTCTCCAGTGTATAATCAGAATTATGCTTTTTGTTCCTATTTGTTTCATTATTGATAATTTTCCAAACCGTCTTTATTTTATCGTCTGCTGATTTAACCTTGTTACTGATGAATAAGGCTTTAGCTGCCTTACAAGTGTTCCTAAAAATTCTAGAGTAAGTAGCAACATACTTATTAAAAGTTTCTGTGTTAATATAAGGCTTAAGGCCATACAACTCGAAAAGTCTTTCCCTACTTTTCCTGAGTCCTTTAGTTGCCCAGTCACTAAATAAAAACCTAGGGCTGATAGTTTTAGTGTTCTTTTTAAAATAATTATTGAACTCGGTTTGGACTACTGAAAAGAATTCTTTATACAAAATATTAACATTGTTCATTGTAAGGTCCTGATCATTTAACTTATAAATTAAAGTGCTATTAAATTTATTTAAATTAACTGTTGTTAATGGTCTGAACTGTATCTGCACTTTTTGTATTGGTATGTTGGACTCAAAGATTACGGTTTGACCGCTGTGATCAGAAGGGAGATAATTAACTATGGCTTTATCTAAATAGGTGCAGCAACAAAAAACATTATCAATACATGTAGCAGTAGTCGTAGTTATTCTGGTTGGTTCTACAAACACATTTGACAAATTAAATGATTTAAACAAATTTAATAATCTACTGGTATTTGAATTATTTTCTAAAATATTAATGTTAAAATCACCACAGATAATTACTGATTTATTACCAGTTGCAAGTTTTGCCAAAACATCTTCCATAACAGACTCAAATATAGACAGCTATAATGTTAGAGGAAACGGGTATTCGTTATCAGTAAAGCCGAAGTTTTACGCTAACATGATGCTAAATTGCTAATGTTAGGTAACTCCTTGTGATATTTATCTTTAGCCTGGAAAAGTCTATTTATTGTCAGACTGGTTCCACTAAGAGAATTAACCGTTCTCAGTCAGGCCAATACAAATAGGCATAGCTTGCTAGTAGTTTTGTGTGCGTAAGTAGATATAATTTGTACTTATATCGAAACTTTTGTCCTTTTCGCCTTTATTCACCCTAATAATATAAATGTGAAAGTAACTCTGTCTGTCTGTCTGTGTATTAAGTTTTCACGCCTAAGCCGCTGAACCGATCGTCATGAAATTTGGCAGAGATATATTAGCCTGGGATATGGAGAAGGACATAGGCTAGTTTTTTTCGCGATAACCGACATCCACGCGGGCGGAGCCGCGGGCAAAAGCTAGTCACTAATAAAGGCTGTAACGAAATTGGATTACATTCTCTTTTCTCTCGGTTTTCTCAAATTTTTGTAACAGCCCTAAGAATTTGCGTTCTTTTTCTTTGCTTCAGATAATCATGAGCCTTCTTTCTAATCTATGAACTTTTTATTGTATTTCTATTTGCTGGTATATTGCCGTGTACTATCTGACATAAATGGCAAATAATTTTATTTACTTTGCTCACCTACTATTGTGTAGAATTAAGTTCTTCTAACTAAACAGACAGCTGTGCTGCTGGAGAGTTTGTTCCGCCACTTCTTCCCAGCTAAAGCACTAGGAAGTGGTGAAGGACGAACGTTTTGGGCGTTTTGTTCGTGTGTTTTGGGGGAGTTTTCACGTTCAAAAAGTGCTGATTTTCAGCCTAATTTGAAAAAACTACTTTTCATTGATTGATTGAGACAAAATTGTTACAAAAATTACGCGTGCTGCATGGTAGATATGATTAGAAGTAAATCTTCTTAAAAATAAAACAAGTGAGATTAAGTGTCAGAGACAGAGAGAGAGAGAGCGAGAGTTATACCTTTCTTCTCTCTCATATAACGAAATGTGCCTAACCGTGACGCGTCCTTGAAATTCACTCTCAATTCTCGTCAAATTATCGAATGGCCGCCTAAAGGTGCGTCCAGACCTCGCGAGTGCGCCGCTTGCGAACTGCGCGCGTGCATTTCATGATCGTACGCAGCCCCTGCGCCGTCCGCTAAGCTACGCGCCTGGCCACAGCCTAGCGCGGCGCGGCGTGAGGCGCGGCAAGCGGTGAGTGGCGAAAACAAATGCGCGGCGGCGACGGGCTGCGCGGTGTGCGAGTGAAACAAATGTACCAGCGAGTATGGAGGCGGCCACAGCTCAGAGCGGCGCGCGTGGCGCCGGCGGCATCGGTGGACGCATTCAGGCATCGCACGACCGAAACAAATAATTTTGTTTTTATCGCGCGTTGAGCTTATAAAAATAATGGTTATGGAACAATTTATTGCTGAAATACTGAGTATTTCATAGATATTCACGGTTTCATAGATAGGTACCCACCTATTCTTGGGTTGGATTGTTGAAATAAAGTTTGGATTGATTTCGTATTCCAGTTGCTTGAATCGAAGCTCGATTATTCCTATTCTTGACTGAATGATGTCTTGAGCTAAGAACGCGCTTGTTTCAAGGCAATACCGTGTCATTTTTGATAGGGACATTTTTATAGTTTAGCCGTTCTCTAAATACGTCCACCGCTGACGCCGCCGCGGTCGCAACTACTCTAGCTGTGGCATACCACCGCAAACCGCGCCGCTCGCCGCGCCTCCCGCCGCGCCGCAATCCGCGCCGCGCTTGGCTGTGGCCAGGCCATTACTCGAGCGGCGCAGGAGGTGCGCGCGGCAGTCGTATGGTCCGACATCTTCGGAAGCAAATTCACAACTGAGGCTTATAGTTCACGAGCTGCACGCGCGTCCCACTCGAGCCTTCCTAGGGTTGCACTAGAGCGGCGCTCCAAACGCGTGCAGTTCGCAAGCGGCTCGCGAGCAGCTTACGAGCGGCGCATTCGCGGCACATTCGCCAGGTCTTGACGCACCTTAAGAAGTTTCACTTCAATAAAAATGGTCCCCTTCAATAAAATACCTCTCAACCCACAAAAAGTGGATTGAAACTACGCCCTAAAAGTTGACGCATCTAAGAACTCTGTCCCACGTAGAAAGGGCTCTACAATCTTCAAGAGTACGCCAAGTACTTGCTAAGAGTCTATCAAATTACTGAAAGTACGGTCAACAGTACTCTTGAAGAACGAAGAACGTCCTTACGGCTAAGACATAACGGTGTTTTCAATGTCAAATTGTTACCATAGACACAAGCTTGAAAGTACACAGGGGACGATAGGTAGGTATTACTTCACAGACTTTGCTGATTGAGTCTTTGCTCTTTAGTTGTTCTACTGGAAGAAGTTAGTCTTTAGGCTAATTGACGTGAAGATACTGTTTTAATTGATACCTAATTGGAACGACGATTGTATAGTACAAGGATCTTTTACTTTGATGCCCACTGCGTTCGATTGAGCTTTCATTCTAAGAAACGTCAGTCTAGCTTCTACATTAGTAAAAAAACCGTGATTTCTTCTTCCCGTAATATAAAAATACACACAATAATGTGCTCAATTTCCTGATCCCAGACTTTGCTGATTTACTCTTTAGTTGTTCTTCTGGAAGAAGTTTGTCTTCAGACTAATTGACGTGAAAATACTGTTTTTATTTGATACCTAATTGGAACAATAATTGTATAGTCAAAGGGTCTTTTACTTTGATCCCCACTGCGTTCGAGTGACTTGTCATTCTGCGTAAGAAATGTCAGTCTAGTTTCTACATTTGACTACAAGGATCTTTTACTTTGATCCCCACTGCGTTCGATTGAGCTTTCATTCTAAGAAACGTCAGTGGAGCTTCTACATTAGTAAAAAAAACGTGATTTCTTCTTCCCATACATTGATTTTAGTATATCAATGTTCCCCTAAGATAAAAATACACACAATAATATGCTCAATTTCCTGATCCTGATGATCGGACCAACATACTTATCCGCTGTACCGAAAGCTGGAAATTCAATCAATCAACGTGGGATAACGTTATGAGATTCGGATACTTACAGGCGGTAAGCAAATAATAATATTTGAGCAGCTTTTCCCGTCCATACAACATCAACATGGCTGATGACATAAACTGCTTTCTTATAGAAGTCATTAATTTATATCTCAGTATAGCAGCTTTAGTCCTTTTCGCCTTTATCCACCCTAATAATATAAATGTGAAAGTTACTCTGTCTGTCTGTCTGTGTATTACGTTTTCACGCCTAAGCCGCTGAACCGATCGTCATGAAATTAGGCAGAGATATATTAGCCTGGGATATGGAGAAGGACATAGGTTACTTTTTTACGCGATAACTGACATCCCCGCGGGCGGAGCCGCGGGCAAAAGCTAGTCACTAAAGGCTGTAAACGAAATTGGCTTACATTCTCTTTTCTCTCGGTTTTCCCAATTTTTTGTAACAGCCCTAAGAATTTGCGTTCTTTTTCTTTGCTTCAGATAATTGGGACTAGTGCCCTTAATACAAGTTATCCTGATAACTTAGCAAAGGTGCTAGTTACGACAATAATTTCTAGTATGCTTTTTAAATCTAAGTCAGTATGTAATGTTAAATAGTCATTTTTGATGCGAATACATACTTATTATTATTATTGTTATAATCATGAGCCTTCTTTCTAATTTAAGAACTTTTCATTGTATTTGCTGGTATATTGGCGTGTGCTAGCTGACATAAATGGCAAATAATTTTGTTTACTTTGCGTATCACTATAAGGCGAAATTGTCAGGGTAGCCCGCGAAATTCAAATTTTCTTATGTTATTGCAATTTGCAGGTTAAGTATCAGGTTGTATGTTGATCTTAATATGATTCGCGGCTATATCAAATATTAGTTTATAGAATTATAATTATAAAATCATCAATAAAACTCTCTAAGTTCATATTACCATATGGAATGACAATTTCATGAAAAATCATGACATTTGAGGCCAATTCTAACTTAAGGCGACGATAACCGAATTTTAATGATTTTATGCTGAAGATCACGTTTAAACAAGTAGTGTTAATGATTTGGAAAAAATATATGCTAAATTAGAGCATTTTCTTAATAACTTTATCTATGAATATTTTAGATTATGTTTTATTACCTAATGAAATTAATGTGTGAAGTTGTGTTTAACGCGGATAAAAAACTGAGACTCACGCACAATCTATCAAGCAAGTCTTGAAACCTTCACCTTTTTAAAGATAATTTCGACACCTGCAAGGAATAACATTGTAACTAATATTTAGTAACTTTACAGGAGAGCGCGTCAAAGATTAAACAAATCTCTCAGATTTCGGTTAAGTCTTATTGCCAACCAAGCTTGAAAATATGAGTCAACGAGGGATTAGCTACACTTTCGTATGATTATATTATTATACATATATGTATATTTTAAGACTTTTTTGACGCGCTCTCCTGTAAAGTTATTAAATATTAGTTATTATGTTATTCCTTGCAGGTATCAATTTAACTATTGATCTTTTAGTTTTTGTGTTTTATTAAAATACCTTTTGTTTTATATATAAATTTAAAATAATAATAATATTAAATTAATAATGCGTTTGATATTTTGGGACAGCGCTCCTGGATGGGCGAGTCCTATTATTGGCTGGACGTACGACGCGTTGCGCGAGCTCAGTACAGGGGGTCTACTCCCTAAGTCCGTCAACGAAGTAACGGGCCCGTCCGTTAGTAGTCCGATACGTCGGACTGAACCCTACTCCCTAGTAATTTCGGATTCATCCGTTTCCAACGGAATCATAGACAATATTCGTGAACGAAAGACGCATGGCGATTGATGACAATAGAGTTGTGCTATTTTACCGGTCGATTACCGGTTTAATTATTTTGTGGTTTTCAAGCTAAATAAACAAAAATCAATATTTTTTCCTTAGAAAATGACTAAATTTTTAACAATATACTTTTTATTATAAAGATTAGAATTCTTTTTGACATTTTTGTCCGGAAACCGGCATTATCCTGTTGATACCTTTGCCTTTTTCCTTTTTGACATTTTGACGGAAATTTTCAAATTAATTCAACGATACTAGCCGGGAAGTTTAAATATTTTTTTTTTTTTTTTCTTATTCATTTCGTAAAATGGCCCCAATCGCTGCAGAAACTCACGGACACGGACTCTGACCGGAGCACAGTGGAACGAATGTATGGGAGCGGTTGGACGTAGACATGTCCGAAAAAAAAGAGTAAAATTATGCCAAACTAATGATGCCATCTTATTCGATTACTTAATGCCTTCATAACTTGTGGTGATGAATTTCTTCATAACTCCCATATTTCGGGAGTAATTTGAGAAAATGTGAAATTTTACTATGAAAATGAGTGTATCGAGCTCTCTCCCTCCTGATTCCGGGCTTGTTTCAAGTAGCGGTCTCTAATATCATAATGCTAATACTAAGAGCTATATTTAATACTAAGACACATAGTGCGCCAAATGTGCACTTTCTGGGATAAAGAGTGATGTTTATTTTATAACACAATTTTTTTATTTTTTGTTTATTTTGTTGATTAAAACCGTTTTTCTAAAGGTTTACCTTATTACAATAACATTTCTGAGCAGCCAATTAGAGAAGATATAAGCTAATTAGGATATATAATTAGGGACTTAAGGTTTACATATAAAACTGATGCACTAATGATTACTGATAAGAACATTGCTATTATTTAATTACTAAATGGCTCTTAATACACTAATTTAGCATGCATCATTTACTAATTATCACAATAACTAATTACCTTGCAATATTTAACAAAGGATACCTGGGATACCTGGATTTTATATAAATAGGTCACTATTAGTAACTTTAAAATCAGTGTTGATTTACACCTCGTTGTATCCAAGCTAATCTCGCAATGTATTTTCCAAATTTTAATACAAATCTTGATATTCACGTTGCTTTGCGCACATAAAGATTTACGCGACTTTAACTATTTGTTCAGTGTTTTAAAAGATAACAGTTGTGTTCAGTTATGTGAAAGTGCTGAAACAAGTTTAAAAGACTGGTGTCGTCGATTTTGCTACCGCATTTATGCAAAATGGACACAGTCTGGAAGAAGCACAGATAAGTTTCGGAAGAAACATGAGATTTGGCTACAGGCTGCAATTCAATGGCCGGAATTACAGAATGAAAATATGGAACCTTCTACAGAAAATATAAGTGACGTCATCGAGCCCATAATTTCTCCTGCTAAATCTGATGCTTCAACTTGTACACATCCTAGTCCTCGTAAATCTTTTGAGGACCTTAGTAACCGGCAAAAAAGAAGACGCACTGAAGATAGTCTTTCATGCAGCAGTAGCAGCGCTGAAATTATGTTTTCGGCCGAAAGGGCGCTTCAAAAGGCAGGACAAAGCGATACAGCTTATGTTATGAAATACTTGACGGAGAATCCAGAAGAGGCCTCAAAAATCAAAGCCTTCATTGAAGGTAAATCAATTCAGGTACGGGAAATATCCCCTTTGAAGGCATTGGCTCTTTATGTATCGATGAACTTATCGAAATGGCGCTATAACACTCTTCGGGATTTCAACACTCAAGAAGGAGCTCTTCAATACCCGAGTTACTACATGTTGGTTAAAGAAAAAATTAAGTGCTATCCGGCCAAAGAAGATCTCACAGTTACAGAGAGCTCTGCAAAAATCAAATTACAAGCCTTGATGGATTTAACCTCAAGAAGACTTATTAGGTCGTTAGAAACCCCTGTTGATCCCAATCAACAGCTCGTATTGACCAGCAAATGGGGTTTTGACGGATCATCTAGCCAAAGCATTTATCATCAAAGGACGAGTGAAGATGAGCAAATCGATCTTGCTAGTAATTTTATGATTAGTCTTGTACCACTGCGGCTCGTCTCAAAAGGTGTAACAATTTGGGAAAACGAGCGACCATCTTCCACTTCATTTTGCCGGCCAATATTGTTTAAGTTTATAAAGGAAACCAAAGAAAATGTGCAGAGAGAGATGGCTGAAATCGAAGCAGAGATTGAAGCCTTAACTCCATCCACCATCACTGATGGAATTAGTGTCAAACACCAACTGCTGTTGACAATGATTGATGGTAAAATTCATTCCATTATATCCAATACAGCAGCTTCAGTGTGTGACATATGCAAGGCTTGTCCTAAAGAAATGAATAATTTAGAGTTAATCAAAGATAAACACGCAAACGAGGACATGTATAAATATAGCTTAAGCACCCTTCACGCTTGGATTCGCTCAATGGAATGCTTATTACACATTTCCTACAAATTAGACATAAAATCATGGCAAGTAAGGGGTGATATAGCAAAAAGGCAAGTTGATGACAGGAAGAAAAGAGTTCAAGAGGCTGTAAGAAGAGAAACGGGCTTACTTCTCGATGTTGTGAAACAAGGCAGTGGATCCACCAACAATGGCAACTCGGCAAGGAGATTTTTTGAAAACTACACTAAATCTGCTGAACTGACCGGAATAGATGCTATGCTTTTAAGAAAAATCTGTGTGATCTTGCAGTGTATTTCATCAGGAGAGAAGATCAACGTAACTAAATTCCGAGAGTTCTGCTTTGATACTGCTAAGCTTTACGTGGAGTTATACCCATGGTATTATATGCCTTCTTCACTTCATAAAATTTTAATGCATGGGCCAGACATAGTTCAGAACATGTCAATTGTGCCCATTGGTTTTCTATCCGAAGAGGCATCTGAGGCTAGAAATAAAGATTTTAGAAAATATAGAGAGGGGCATTCTCGAAAGCATAGCAGTATCTCATGCAATGAAGATATTATGCACAATCTTTTACTGTCTTCTGATCCACTTGTTACAAGTATCCGTCCAAAAGGAAATAAGTTTGTAAAAAAATCTTCTTTTAAGGAATTTTATGAGCTTACGGATTCTGAGAAAAGTGATATCGAATTTGTTAACATAAATGATTTAGCGGACATCGATTCTGAATTTGAATTAATTGATGATGATGATGATGACGAAGATAATTAAATGATGTTATTGTTTTAAAATGTGTAACTTAGTAAATTAGAGCTTACATCTTAATTATTTATTGTACTTTTAATGAAACTAGGTAATTTATTATCAACTTACTTAAAAGTCATACTCTCATCAGTTCTTGTGAATATTTTTGTTAATATATATTTCTGTATATATATAATATATTTATAGACCTCTTAATAAGTCTGTCTGCGGTTTAAAGTAAATACAAATGGGGAAAAAACGTTTTTTTTTTTAAATTTTCATTTCCTTTTATCCCAGAAAGTGCACATTTGGCGCACTATGTGTCTTAGTATTAAATATAGCTCTTAGTAATAGCATTACGATATTAGAGACCGCTACTTGAAACAAGCCCGGAATCAGGAGGGAGAGAGCTCGATACACTCATTTTCATAGTAAAATTTCACATTTTCTCAAATTACTCCCGAAATATGGGAGTTATGAAGAAATTCATCACCACAATTTATGAAGGCATTAAGTAATCGAATAAGATGGCATCATTAGTTTGTCATAATTTTACTCTTATTTTTCGGACATGTCTACGTCCAACCGCTCCCATACATTCGTTCCACTGTGCGGAGGCGCGCAGGAGCTGGGCAGCCTCAACGTGCTTTATAAAGAATTTTTCACTTTTGGTGTGGAAAAAAAAAAAAAAAAATTACTAACATGTTGAATTTTAGGGGATTGGGGTATCTAAAAGGGGGTCGAAATTTTCATTATTTTTGCGATAGGACGCACCATTTTCGAGATATAAGCAAAAGAAAAGAAAAAAATATGTACAGTAACATACTGATTTTGTACCAGTAGTCGAGATGTTGGTGTGAAGTTTAGTTCATGACAACTATAATAATTGATTTTATTCTACATCTTTTTAATCGCGATTAATAATAGTCAGATTTAGTTAGAAAATCTAAATTTTATTTTAAAAACGTCAAATTCAGAATAGCAAAATTGCCAAATAGCTTTAAGATAAGTCAGTAACGTCGGGAATACTCGCCAACCTAAATTCTTGGCGTAAATATTGTCGACGTTGCCTCCGCTCTTCCTATAAAGCTTCGTCAAGCAATAAAAAAGCAGCCATACTTTGGAATTCCTTACTTTGTCTCTAAATAGTATAAACAATTATAATCGTTCGTCGACAGAACGATAACTATTTTGATGTCGTATCAACTGACACAAGGTTCCGTCAAAACAAGCGTCAAGTTCAACTTTTCGGACGGGCAAAAACGCATCGGGAGTAGGAACAGTTGTCAAATCGTGTTGTCATTCATTCTTCGTCGGGCCCCGACCGAATCGTCCGTCCGTTGGTGATAGGGAGTAGGAAACGCCCGAAACGAAGCCCGAAACGACGGACTTCGTGCTTAGGGAGTAGACCCCCAGAACACGCAAGCTACTCTCACACATAATATTGTTGAATTGTCAAAATAAAAGGTATTGCAATTGTAAATGTGTTACGCAATCACCCTGCAGTTTTCCACCTACACCTAAATGCCTCTTGCTCGAATATGATATCCTAGGACCCAGCACAACGTATGCTGAACTTTAATATCACTTAGAAATCCAATATAGGAGGGAAAGGCTGCGTCTACTGCATGCCGTTATTAACCTCTTAAACTATGCACAAGGGTTAGTGCACGCGGTGAATAGTTCAACACGGCGGTATACCTTCCAACCCCTTAGCTCGGTAACTTCTACGGGCATTATCGCTTTACGGATTGTTCGCAGTCTTGGTTCATTGAAAGCCGTAATATATGGCTAAATGTCGAGCTGTGGTTTTAGTTTAGACTAGCTTCTGCCCGCGACTTAACCGCGTGAAATTTCTTGTTTTAACCGTCGTTAAAACAAGAAATTTCACGCGGTTAAATCAACAAAATCATCGGTCATCATCGGTAAAATCATTAAAAGTCGGTTATCGTCATAACCGACTTTTAATGATTTTGATTGAAGATCAATAACGTCTAAACGGGTAGGGTTAATTATTAGAAAAAAATATACATATGTTACATTAGAGCATTTTCTTATTAACTTAATATAAGTATATGAATATTTTAGATTATGTTTATATTACACAGTGAAATTAATTTGTGAAGTTATGTCTAACGCGGATAAAAAAACTGAGAATCACGCAAAATCTATCAAACGTATTTTTCTGAAACTTTCACCTTTTTAAAGATAATTTAATTATTGAGTTTTTAGCATTCGTGTTTCATTAAAATACCTTTTGTTTTATGTATATTAAATTAATAATGCGTCTTATTTGGGATAGCGCTCCTGGTTGGGTGAGTCCTATTACTGGCTGGACGTACACACATCAAAAAAAGTTTGTGATCACTAGCATAAGCTGATAAAAAAAAATTCATTGAACCTTAACAAGAAAAATTCTTTGTTGTGTGTTTTCTTTAAATATAAATACCCTGTTTGAAATTAAAAAATAAAATTATTTTTTATTAAAAAAAAAAAATAATGTAATTGTAACAGAAATTTGATAGAGAGAAAAAGACTGTTTAACCAAACTTAAACAACAATGTCTTAATAAAAGATTTATATTCAATATAATATAACTCTTCTCCTGGCTCGAACACATGCGGTGATCCTCCTGGGCATGCTGAGAATAAAGTTATCCAGCATTTCTTGGGGTAACCTGTCCCATTCAAGAATAGCGGCTTCCCTGAGCTCTGACACTGTCTGGGGACGTGGCTGACGGTTCCAAATAGCTCGCTTTAGAGCATCCCACGCGTGCTCCATTGGGTTTAAGTCAGGCGAGCCGAATCATTATATAATCTACCGTACCTAACAAAAAAGATTCCGATTTTTTTATGTGAACGCAAACTTGTTTTGATGTGCGTACGACGCGTTGCGTGAGCTACCTAGCTAGACACGAAGCAACAAAATACGATCTAGAGGAATGTGGCCGCTTTTCTTTAGATCGAGTTTTGTTGTTTCGTGTCTCATTAGGAAACATTATAAAAGGTATTAGAAAATTCTAGACACACTTACAGGGGTTCCTTATTGAGCCGTTTTTCATCATTCCTTGTCAGTCACGAGATAATATTTTTTGAAAGAGGTGGCGCTGGTGGACCATTGTAGACGCCTCTTAACATAATTAAAAATTACACAATTCATAATTTTAAAAAGAAGCTGACAGCATTATTAATTGTAAAATGCTATTATTATGTGAATGACTTTCTAAATGAAACTGACTTATGTACTGAATAATTTAATGTAATTCAATTTTGACATACCTAATTATGACATTGTTTCGATCTATTATATTTTATTACTATTGTGTTGTAGATATTTCAATTATTCTTTTATTTTCCTTTATATGAATGTACAGTCAGCTGCAGAGAAATCTCACCCCCTAGCAATGTATTTATTCATTGCTAGGGGGTGAGATTTCTCTGCAGCTGACCGTACCATGCCAACTGCCAACTACTGTTCAACTGTAATACCTCAAAATAATTTATCTGTTTTACCATTGTATTTCAATTTATAATTAATGATTAATTTAATAATAATGTTGCATGCCTATATAAGGTAGATTGTACAAGGATCACCCATATTTTAATTGTAACATCTTATGTACTGTACATACAATCTATGCAAATAAATCTTTACTTTACTTAACATATAAGATACTATTTATCTCGATAGTACGTCTCCGTAGAATAATTTCCGACCTCCACGCGGGCGAAACCGCGGATAAAAGCTAGTTCCCTATAAGTACAGTCAACCATTTAAACAGTATCATCAATCATGAAATTAAAAGCTTATATAGTTTAACTACTCGATTTAAATGTTCAAATTACTGTTAAATGTAATTATGTTTTGTATTGATTGCCCGGTTATCGCCACATAAATAATTTCAGATACATTATAGGTCTGACATTTTAGTATTTATGGGTTTAATCTACAGCACCATATTGATAAATGAAAATTATTGCAACAGTTTTGAAAAGGTTCGGTTTGTTTTTGCTTCTGTTTTTTCATTGTTAACTACATAAAACAGTGTTTCCCAACCTGGGGTCCGCGGACCTATCCTAGGGAGTCCATGGACAAATTCGGTTTAAAGACATTTATTTCTCAAAGAACAAATTACAGTTCACTTAAAGAGAAACTTAACTAAATTAATAATAAGTTGTAGTTTATATTACGCCGTTCAAGCCATCTAAGAAACAGAACACCATAGTTCCATTTCTAAAATATAACAAGTACCCATGTTCCAAAGTCTAAATAAAATACAAAACAGTTCAAGCCAAACTTATATGTGTCCAATATAAAAAAGCTAAACTTGTATATCTAATATATAATTCCTTAGGCCTTTTTTAAATGTTGGTATGCTTGTACACTCTCTGACTTTTTTGGGTAATTTATTGTATAGTCGAACCCCCTCATACTGTATAGTTTTCCTGCCGCACAGAGTTCTCACTCTTGGTACTTCTAGGTCGTCTTGATTACGGGTATTATGAGTCTTTTGTGTAAATGAAATATTTGTGTGTATGTTGGTCTTAAGGATCTTTCGGATAGTCATGCAAGTATGGTATGTATACAATTGTTGTAGGTTAAATAATTTTGTTTTTTTTGTAGAGTGATTCTGTAAGAGTATAGTAGTTGTAATTGAAAAGGACTTTGATGATTTAATAAATTAAAAGTTATAAAGCAAAATATAAAGCCGTGCGGCGCACTATGCTCCGCAGTAGCGACTGTGGCAAAAAGTTCATTCGCTGCAAAAATAAATACATGCATTCTGCATGTAGAGGCTGATTTAAGAATCCAACTAAGCGACATCAATCCAAGCATTACGACTTTGGTTGCAAAAAGGCAGCACCAACCATCTCATTAGAATTTAATAAACATAGATACACCAATATGAGTAAAGTAGACCTAAGTAAATAAAGCAAATAAAAAGATTAAAACAGTGTCTCTTGTTTTATTTTAGGGCACCGCGAGTCATGGTTAGGTTGCACTAGGGGTCCGCCCTACGGAAGAGTTTGGGAAACCGTGATATAAAATATAAAATATTTTTTTGTAACAGAGAGTACTATTATCCACATACCACAGCAGAAGGACTATGCCTGGGTTGTGTAAGTCCTTATTCAAAACCTCGTACGTACCTGTAACAAAAGTATATAATATTTTAGGTAAGTTACACCTTATAACTTCAGCTATTAGAAGCCAGTAAAAGTCCCGTCAAAATCGGTTCAGCCTTCAGCAGGAGATTAGCCGAAACAAACAGACGGTCAGAAAGATTTTATTATTAAATTGATTTTTTTGTTATAAGTACCCTTTACATTTTCCTTACTTATGCAAAAAGCTTTTAATTTGACATCACAAACACACTTGTTTTTTTATTGACGTGACAACGTCTAATACATCGATGAACTGCATGCACGAAAAGGGGTGACTCATTGTCCCGTTACGCTCATTGTACGCTTGCGCCGCATCAATGTTTTGTTATGACGTTGTCACCTTAAACTATCGTCCTTAAACCAATTTTACAGACAACCAATATATTTTTTTTGACGTGACAACGTCTAATAAATCGATGAACGCCGGCTGCTTGCACGAAAAAGGATGACTCATTGTCCCGTTACGCTCTCATTGTCCCGTTACGCTCATTGTCCCGTTACGTTCAATGATCAATGTTTTGTTATGACGTTGTCACGTTAAACTATCGTCCGTAAACCAACTTTACAGACAACCAATTTTTTTATTTCCTTTTGGCACACGGTTTGGTAATTGGTAATCATAACTACAGCTTTTAACGAAGGAAGATACTCCAAATTTAGTAAAAAGCTTTTAATTTGACATCACAAACACACTTGTTTTTTTATTGACGTGACAACGTCTAATACATCGATGAACTGCATGCACGAAAAGGGGTGACTCATTGTCCCGTTACGCTCATTGTACGCTTGCGCCGCATCAATGTTTTGTTATGACGTTGTCACCTTAAACTATCGTCCTTAAACCAATTTTACAGACAACCAATATATTTTTTTTGACGTGACAACGTCTAATAAATCGATGAACGCCGGCTGCTTGCACGAAAAAGGATGACTCATTGTCCCGTTACGCTCTCATTGTCCCGTTACGCTCATTGTCCCGTTACGTTCAATGATCAATGTTTTGTTATGACGTTGTCACGTTAAACTATCGTCCGTAAACCAACTTTACAGACAACCAATTTTTTTATTTCCTTTTGGCACACGGTTTGGTAATTGGTAATCATAACTACAGCTTTTAACGAAGGAAGATACTCCAAATTTAGTAAAAAGCTGTTAATTTGACATCACACTTGTTCTTATAATGACGTGACAACGTCTAATAAATAGATGAACGCCGGCTGCATGCATGAAAAATGGTGACTAATTGTCCCGTTACGCTCATTGTACGCTTGCGCCGCATCGATGTTTTGTTATGACGTTGTCACGTTAAACTATCGTCCGTAAACCAACTTTACAGACAACCAATTTTTTTTTTTGACGTGACAACGTCTAATAAATCGATGAACGCCGGCTGCTTGCACGAAAAAGGATGACTCATTGTCCCGTTACGCTCTCATTGTCCCGTTACGCTCATTGTCCCGTTACGTTCAATGATCAATGTTTTGTTATGACGTTGTCACGTTAAACTATCGTCCGTAAACCAACTTTACAGACAACCAATTTTTTTATTTCCTTTTGGCACACGGTTTGGTAATTGGTAATCATAACTACAGCTTTTAACGAAGGAAGATACTCCAAATTTAGTAAAAAGCTGTTAATTTGACATCACACTTGTTCTTATAATGACGTGACAACGTCTAATAAATAGATGAACGCCGGCTGCATGCATGAAAAATGGTGACTAATTGTCCCGTTACGCTCATTGTACGCTTGCGCCGCATCAACGTTTTGTTATGACGTTGTCACGTAAACTATCGTCCGTAAACCAACTTTACAGATAACCACTTTTTTGACGTGACAACGTCTAATAAATCGATGAACGCCGGCTGCTTGCACGAAAAAGGATGACTCATTGTCCCGTTACGCTTACTGTCCCGTTACGCTCATTATCCCGTTGCGCTCATTGTACGCTTGCGCCGCATCAATGTTTTGTTATGACGTTGTCACGTTAAACTATCGTCCGTAAACCAACTTTACAGACAACCAATTTTTTTATTTCCTTTTGGCACACGGTTTGGTAATTGGTAATCATAACTACAGCTTTTAACGAAGGAAGATACTCCAACTGAAAAATTATTACTGAAAATTAATTTACAAAAATACTCATCGTCAAAGGAATTCTTATTTTTTACAATAAAATGACTGTGCTCTGATCAATTTCGGTTGTTTTCCAGCCTTTTGATCTGAGCGCACAATACATTTTCCGATAATTATTTCATCGTCATTCAGAATTTTCGCGGGAAAATATTCATTTAAAATTACCGAAATGAATACCTCTTCAGTAATCGCACTGAAACATTGTATGCACATGCATTTCGTTTTAAAATGTCATTTTGGACGCTATCATGACGTTTTTTCACACCGGCATTTTTTTTTAATGCTCTGGCTTTCGATAAATTGTATGAAATTTTCATTGGACGCATATTGAACGCGTCATTACGTCGTCCTTTTTTTGTGCGTGACTGAAATTCTTGTATAATCCCGTGAAACACGTGGAATGAACACGTGAAATGCAGTTGCATTAATTTCATAAAGAATAAAATATTTATTAACTTTAAATCAGGGTTCGAAAAAATCTGATTTTTATAATAAATATCAAAAATCAGATTTTTTTATATATATCGGCCAGGCCAAGAAAAATAAGTGAATTTCATTATGTAAGGGAATTAAACACAAAACAAAAATGTGAAAGGAATTTGTAAAATAATATAAATGTCAAATTACCACATTTTTTATTTAAAAAAAGTAACAAAAGAGTTAGTGTTTATTTGAGAAATATTTTTTTTATGAACACTTAAAAAAACAAGTACCTATTATTTTAATAATATTCATTTGTTTGTGAGATAAATCAACAAATTAAAAAGTAAATTATTCTGAATTGTAGTTTTTCGCTACGTGTTGCCAGGGTAAACGTTAATCTCCAAATTTTGTTTGTTCAGAAGACAAGAAAAAATCAATTGATATACAGTGTGCGTCCTTTGATCCTTTCCCCTCCCATATTTTTATATATTTCAGTGTGCGTCTTTATAATGTGCACATATCGAAATGAGGGAATCTATGCTTAATTTTATCTACGGAAAAAACACATTTTTTTTTTTTTTTTTTATGGAATTTCTATTTCAAATTTTTATTTCAAAATTTCTCAATAAGGGGCCTTATTGAGATTTTTTTAATTATTGTAGAAAATGGTGAAAAAAAAAAAACAGATATTTGCTAAAAAAAACATGTTTCTTTTCAATTGAGGGTAGTTTTTTTCCCCAATTTTTATTTTCTAATTACTTCCAATCATTATGGAGTTTGTTTCATCGTGATAGATCAAGTTGTTTACACTGGGATCAATATTTTTTTAAATTTTGCCGTAGATAAAATTAAGCATAGATTCCCTCATTTCGATATGTGCACATTATAAAGACACACTGTATATCAAGATAAAAATCAATTGATATATATCGTGATATATATCATGATATATATCCACTTATATATATCGGCGAACCCTGCTTTAAATACTCTTTGCACGATACAGCACTCAGTAATGTATCTACTGTGAGAGATCTTGGTGTGTTTTGATTGATGGTAAGTTGTTATTTAAGTTATATGGTTTCGTTATGAGATCCTCCACTGAGTTCAGGCGGGTCGCCATATACCTTTACCTATTTATGACCCTTGTACGATCACAATTAGAATATCCCTATCTGGAAACCGTTTTACCAGGAATACATCGACGAGATTGAAAAAGTTTAGCGTAAGTTCCTATGAGCGATGCATTACAGATGCCATGTAGCGTATTTGTCGTACTCACAATTACTAGAATATAGGCAGGTCAACCTAGAATCTAGACGAAAGTATCTAGAGGCTTCTGTACTGTATGGTATTGTTCATGGTGATTTTGATTGTATCGATCTCACGGGCAAACTATGTTGTAGTTCCACGCACTGTTAATACACGTAATATCCCTGCAGTAGAGCAAATCTCTAAAAATCTCACAGTGAAATCCAAATTAAAATGTAATGTTATGAAAATTATTATGACCGTATGAATGTAAGCTAGTCTAGATTTTATTATTTATTTGTTTTTAGTGTTAATTATTACTCTGTCGCCAAGTAATCAATTAATTGGAATTTCTATTTTGCATGATTTAATTAAATATTTATTACCTATCTAGTGGCACTCATTATCATATTTTCTTTTATAATACGCGGATAATGTAGAGGGCTGCAATATTGTTAATATTTTGTATTATCTTTTCTTTGTTCCAACACATATTGTAGCTGTTTATTGTCCTTGAATAAATAAATTTTAACTAAACAACACTAGACTAAGTTTAAATTGCAACATCCGACGAAAATAATAGTAAGATCGCCCGCCAGGACAAACTTACGCCGTTCGGCAGAAAAGATGGATGCCTTAAAATTTCCTTTTTACTCAACGTAGGCGACAACTCCATACAGCCTAGTTTTAAACTCTTGTTCGGCGCACACGAAAAAGTTCTTTCTCGAGATTTTAACACATTCTAGTTGAGCTAAATCGACGCCATTTTCGCGAACAATTTTCTGCAAAGCTCCAGTGAATTATAGAGATGATGTTTCTTGTGGTAACTGGGTTATTTCCCGCTATGAGCTTTTGTGAAATGAAAATACTGAAAATTGTATTGTTTTAAGTAAGAAAAATAATACATTAGATGCAGGAATAACTGATATTATAATAATAGTACAATCTCGGTAATCTACTAATTCAGAGACAAGGGTGGCGGATTAGTAGAAAATTCGGATTCGTGGAATATGAAAAAGTAATGCCAAATATTGGGACATGTTTATTTCTTGGCAATAATTCCTTCTGCACATGTGGCTTCCCTGGTACCTCATAAACGACATAACTATGTAAATATCTATTAACTGCTCCCAAATAACGATGTTTATTTAGATTTTCTATTTTCACATACTTCCTTGACATAATCTTTTCATTATTTGACATTATTTACCTACAAATCGAATTCCAATTCTTTATTACTGGCTTTTATGGACATGATATTTATTCAGATTTGTTACTGTAGTTGTAATTGCAGTCATGTCATTAATCTTTTATATAGATTATTTTCTATTTTGTGAATGTGAGAACGTTGTAGGCCTAGTAGAGTGTAGATTTGTTGGCACTTTTCTATTTTGTTAAGTACCTGGTAATTGTAGAAAGGCCTACACTGTCCTCCCATACCCTACACTGTTATTTGATAACATTGTAAAGCCAATTATTTTTAAAAGAGTAACCATGGAGTTTCTTGCCGGCTCTTCTCCATAGGAAACGACTAATTGGAACCGTGCACCTAGCTTCTGACGTTTCATAAGTGCTCATGTAGGTTTGTTTTTTATTTTATTTTTTTATTAAAAAAACAATGAACTTAATGTTTCTTGACATAATCTGTTATACCTTTGGTTTTTTTTCCACTAGGCCTTATTTAAAAACTTTCTCACGTAGATTTCTGAGAACGATCACTTCTTGTGTAGAAGCTACATTTTCTTCTGCCCAAGTGTATGAAACTGAATTATCAGCGAAAATCAATATAAATCAATCTCGTGTTTACTGTTTTGACGCGCACTCGCGTTACACCCAGAAGGAAGCTGACCTAGCAATACAAAAAATGCGAACTAATACTATGCCGGTTTACTGGACGTGTCGGTGTATTGAAGTGCCGGAATACCAAAATCTTTTTTGTCACATAAACCTACATGGGCACACATGAAACATCAGAAGCACTAGGTGCATGGTTCCAATTGGTCGTCTCCTATGGAGAAAACCCGGCAAGAAACTCCACGGTTACTCTTTTAAAAATAATTGCCTTTTACAATATTTCCAAATAACAGCACAGGTATAGGAGGACAGTGTAGGCCTTTCAACAAGTACCAGGAGCTTGACAAAATAGAAAATTGACAACAAATCTAGTCTACTTACTAGGCCTATAATGTTCTTACATTCACAAAATAGAAAATAATCTATACTTATACAAGATTTGATAGTTGATAGTTTGTTAGTTGATATTCCACAAATTCGCACTAAGCGTTTTCAAACGTCTTTTATAATGCGCACAGGAAAGGAGTGGAACTCTCTGCCAGCGTCTGTGTTTCCGAACGCATACAAGAAGAAGAAGCCTGTTCACTCTCACTTTGAATAGATTAGGGATCTATTCAAAGTGAGAGTGAACAGGCTTCTTCTGGGTAAGCTCACTCCATCGTAGACTTTGTCTCTGTCACCCAGACCTAGACTAGAGTCAAGAGCAAACCTATACGAAATAAAAAAATAAATAAATCACTATCACTATCACTATCACTATCACTATCACTATCACTATCACTACATATTATAAAACAAAGTCCTCCGCCGCGTCTGTCTGTCTGTCTGTCTGTCTGTCTGTTCGCGATAAACTCAAATACTACTGCACAGATTCTCATGCTGTTTTCACCAATGGATAGCTTGGTTCTCGAGGAAGGTTTTAGTATATAATTTGTTATGTTTTTGTATGCATTTTTGTATGAATTAACGATATTTGTTGGAGGTGTCGGAAAAAAATAAGCCGTCTGGGAGCTTTCAACGAAAACGCTGTCTAAACCCTTTGAGATATAACAAAATAATGTATGGTGGAATTATGTATCTTATAAAGGTCTTCAAAAAAGTCCGCGATGGCATATGTCTATCTCTTAAGGATAACATACTATATCCATTTTATTGTCTTTTTGTAGGTATTTGTTTGCCGAATTTTACTTTTGGAAATACGATTACGTTATCAATACGCTATAATATCAGTAGCTATTAGCCAAATTATGTTCGTAGATAAATAAGCTACTTATGTATATTTCAAACAGTGTACAAGAATATTTATCATAAAAACATTACTAAACACGGCGGCCTTATGATCAAAATTTGTGCATTCCAAAACTTTCGTTACTTTAACACTTTTATTTATCACTTTTCGATAAACTAACACTCAATACGAATTCTACACTTATTTCTCAGTAATTCTATATAAGATTCTTCAAAGATTAAACCGTTTTCTCATTGAATCTTTACGCACGTATAACCTTGATGCATGTTTACATTAAGCACCGCACCACACCGCCACACGACCACAGAGTACAGACGTATATTGTTTTTTTTTTTTCGTTTGTTTAGTGGTGTTCCCGCTAAAATGTCAACCGGTCAAGTATTAGTCGATTAATCGAATTCTACAGCCAGATAGTGTTTGTTGCAAGTACAAAATAAATGACAATTATTCGTCCAATTGCGAACGTGACCCTGAGAAAAGTTATGCACCAATGGTGTTCATTATATATTTCGAGCGTTTTATCAGCGCAAATGGTGTATCATGCGATATTTCGGAGGATTTCGTTTTGTTTTCACATTGTTAGTACTTATGTGAATTATTTTAAAATTATCATTTGTGTCGCACTTTTATTTCGAGTTGTAATTTGGTACAATTGATTGCTTTAAGAATTTGAGTGAAATTTCGTATTTTGATTTTGTGTTTGTTATCTTTAGGTAAAGACTCATTCACGTTCAGAACATAAGTATGTACTTTTATTATATTAAATCATTTGTTTCGGTTTCTATTCACATAGTGAGTCACATTAAAATTAATATTATGTTAGAATTTTGAGATATAGCCTGGGATATGGAGAAGGACATAGGGTACTTTTTATGCGATAACCGACATCCACGCGGGCGAAGCCGCGGGCAAAAGCTAGTATATAATATAAAAATGAAAACATTTAAACCAAATGACATGATTGCCATTACGACTTCAGTAGATTGTATTGTATTCGAGACTGTACTGTATTTGGCATGATACGATTACCTGTTTTAATATATTGTGCTTTCTTAGTATGTTAATTTCCACTGAAACGACATGATAAAATAATTATGGAATAGCCGATTTAGAACATGACATACACCACATGAGTGGTAATGCATTAACTACAAAGAACTGATTCTAATGAAAACAATTCAGTAATATGGTCAGTGTTTATTTATGAAAAAAGGTAAAAGCCTGGAATACACATGCTATTAAAAAGCATGCTTGTTTGCTAGTAGCATGATAATTTATAGCATGCTCTTCGTGTATGTAAAATGATCATACTTTTGTCGTAGCAAAAAGGGGCGGTAAACAGTTGTGGTCATCGTGTGCACGGGATTTTGTTTTCATGGTGGTTAGATTTCCGTGACCGCGATAGTACTTATTGTACGTAAAATGTGTCTGAAATTGAATGCATTATGTGCCTACTGAGTAAGTAAACTATTCGTTCTGCCAAAAATGACAAAATGAAAAAAGGAGCAACATTGTTTTTGACTTCAGTCCCAGACCCCACTTGCACAGCGTATCGTATTTTAATTTAAAACCCCCCGGATTTGTAAAACGGCGAAGAACCTCGAGGGTCCTAAACCCCTGTAGGTAATATTTTATTTCTATCAAACAATGCGTACAAATGGCCTGAATATAATAGCTTTATTGCCAGTGTTTCTTTGACGAGGTCCTCAATTGTAATTGGCGTTGTAAGGTGAAAATCGATCTCCTTGTTTCCTGCTCAGACATCAATTATTTAAATTTAGATCGTACCTACAGCCGAATTTAGATGAATTAATTATGGTGGAACATTTCCATGAATCGTTAGGTGTGGTTCCGGATTCCTGGGTAACAATAGGAACAGTCAGGACACAGATTAATACAGATGGGACACTCCTCAGTTTAGGTATGAAGCTACAAGTACGCGGCGCGGCGGGCCCATCTCATTGGGCAAATTCAGAAGGTCTGCCGCGCGCCGCCGGTATAAGAGTTACCAAAGAGATTTACGTATAATTTAATGTCTTTGAGAGTTACACAATAGAAAGAGAAGCAACTAGTAGGTGGTACACACGGCCACAAATCAAGCTATGATTTCCAGTATAAGCTGACCTCGCATTGTACGGAAATCCTATACAATGCGAGATCAGCCTAAACTGGAATAGTATAGCTTGATTTGTGGCCATGTGTACATAGGTAATAAGTGTTGTGCGACCTGAAATACACTTTATTGTGTCGTAGCAAGAGTCGCTTTTTATTTAAAATACCATCAGCAGCACATCTGGAGCTTGATACTCAACATATGGTCCTTCGAGCCGGATGTGCTGCTGGTGGTCTTGACTTCTTAAATAAAACTACTTGATTTCGACAAGTATCTGTATTTCTTAGGTATGTAATTGATTACAATATTTGAGACGACCGAGATGTGTGCGCACGCTCAAGGTGTCGGTGAGCGAGTGAGCCGGAGGGGGGAAGCCCACGATCATGGTGTGATGTGTGGGCCGATGTGACGTCAGGAACAATTATGTATACCCATGCCAAATCACAGCTTAAAGAAGAGTATTAAGAGTATCTGAGCTATGCCGCGGACAGACAGACAGACTAACGGATATCGCGAAACTATAAGGGTTCCTTTACGGAAACCTAAAAAGAAGGTGATTTCCGACGCATTTTCCTTTCAATTAAATAATTCGTTGTGGCCTCATGATAACCGACCTCCTATAGGTCGGTTATCATGAAATTCTGAAAATTAATACCTAATAAAAAACCGCAACAGAGCATCTTATATCTAGTATCGCACACTTTACTTAATGCAAACTCCTTTATCTCCTCAGATTAGAGTAACAGACTCTTAAATTCATAAGTTGTTAAGCTAGCTTTTACTAAGAAGCATTGTTTACGAACGATGAATCACATTCTTTGTCAATATTACGCTGAGTAAGGTGTTTTGAGTAATTTATTTCAGTATTTTTCGTGAACGCGGTAAATGCTATGCATGTTTTGTCACACAGAGGTGTGTAACCGCATTTTGGGATTTTTCTCATATCCTTTGCGTTATTTTATGTTCCAAGTAATTAAAAAAAAAAAAATATATATATATACTTAACCCGATTTTTGGTTTTAATAATTAGTTCTTTTTATACAGGTGTTTTTGTGCAGTTTCTTGCCGGCTCTTCTCTATAGGAAACGACCAATAATGGAACCATGCGCTTAGCTTCTGAGGTTTCATAAGTGCCCATTATGGTTTATGTGAAATAAAAGATTTTGATTTTATATTATGAAAAATTTTACAACTAAGTACTAGGTACTTAGTTGTTAATTATTGTTAATTACTCGCACACACAATCATCACTCTGTGGTTGATATTATATGTGTATATCTACCATACCACTAGGGTTGCCAACTTTTTTAGTGCAAATATAGGGTTTTTGAAGCCATCGCATGTAAAAATATAGTAGATGGCGAAAAAATATGGTAGGTATGTTTAAAAAAAAATCTTTAAGTGCATATTTTTTGCTACTATGAACCTTTATTGACAGGATTTTTATTTTTAATGTCTCGCTACTATTTTTACACTCTAAATGAAGGTTACAAAATACCATTAATTCAGCTTTGAGATTAATTCTGGCCCCATTGCGTTCACCTCGTCATTTTGTATTGAAATAAAAATATAGTAGTTTCGCCTACTATATATTTTGTTTAGATATATAGTATTTAGGCCTCTAATTAGCAGGATACTATATAATACAGTAGGGTTGGCAACCCTACATACCACGTAGAAGTGTAACCGGAAGTTTAAACTGATATGACAATCAGTACACTATCAGTAAATTAATATACATTTTTAAAAATTTACGTAACATTGCCGACTTTAAATTAATTAGGCAGGTTTATTTGGCGTTGGGTCAATCTATTATTACCTACTGCATAACGTCCTGGGGGGGTCTGCTAAATCAATTTTACTGCACCTAGAACGCGCCCAAAGAGCAGTTTTAAAGGTTGCTACTTTTCGTCCATTTAGATTTCCTACACACCAGCTTTATATGGCATGTAAGGTGCTAACAGTACGTCAATTATTTGTTTTGAATATAGTTTTATTCCAACACACTGAACTCTATTTTAACCCAGTACCTTCTGATAGGAGAAGAAAAGATTTGGTTTGTGCTAACTCTCAGACTAAACATGCTTTTGCTAATCGATTTTATTTATTTTTAGGGCCCTACTTGTATAACCAGTTTAACAGAGTGTTAAAGATTTATAGTTTAAGTTATAATAGGTGTAATTTACTGGTACAGGAATATTTGTTAAAACTCAATTACGCAGACACGGAAAAACTACTAGAAATTTTATAATAATATCTCTAGCTACCTACTCTAATATAAGTCTCTTCCTTTACCTAAATATTAATGGTGTCCACTTTATTTACTTTAATATTATTTGTTAATGTATTTAAACATAATATATCTTACATAATCTAGTTTTAAAGTAATAAACATATTGTTGTCTTCTCTTTAAATGTTTGATGTAAATTGATGGCCTGAAACACAGGTTTTTAATTAACCTAGATCAGGCAGGTCTACATTACAGTTAGAATAAAATGTTTCTCGATTGTAATTAATCTAAATCATAATTTTACTTTATACTTGAATAAATTATATTTTATTTTTTTAGTACTTAATTAATATTATTAATTTATTGTGTAACCTACAAAACTGTAGGAGCAAAACGAATTTAATTACACTAAACTTACAAGTTTCTAACAAACCGTAGTTTAATTAAACCGTGGTTACAGTAATGATGCTACAAACTGGACTAAACTATTTCAAAATACGGTTTTCGTTTCCATTTTACTGGAACTAGAAAGTTTCATGGTAATTAAGCAGAACATGAATGTTTTACAAATTAGGTGTTAACGACCCAATATTTAACGAAAAGTTGTTCAATTAAAAATTTGAATTAATTTGGATTTTATTTAGAATACCCTAAATCGATGTATAACTGACATCCACGCGGGCGGAGCCGCGGGCAAAAGCTAGTGAGATTATAATGTCTGTTTGAGAAGCGTTTATTAAAGTGGTTAGGTCAGTTATATTTGTTTCTTATTGTTTATGAAAATAAAGGAAGATTTACGATTTAAAACTTAGTAGTAATAATTTATATTCTAGGCTTTCGCAAATATTTTTTATAAAGAAACAGGTGCTACAGAAACTGAAAAAATAAAATAAAAATCCATTGAGAATATTCTGACGTTCGAAATTATTTAATTCAGATATTCTGAATTCAAACTCGGTTTTGGCAGACTTTTTTGAACGCAGTTCGAATCCAATTGATGGCTAAGGCAATCCAAAACAAAATTCAAATTAATTCAACTTTTAATTGAACAACTTTTTAAATCGATGCAGTTATCGCGTAAATAGCCTATGTCCTTCTCCATATCCCAGGCTATATCTCTGCCAAATTTCATGATGATCGGTTCAGCAGTTTAGGCGTGAAAACGTAACATACAGACAGAGTTACTTTCACATTTATAATATTAGTATGGATTGATATATGTATATGTTACACTAGATTAGGTAATTACCGCGCTAAGGTTTTGCCACAGCCATATGCGTAGCTAACGTCAGTTCAGTGCTCTGTGTGACACCAACCGAAGTGAACCTAAATATATTAATAATAATAACTAAATAACTTTTTAATAAGAATAAGAATCAGTATTATTACTTTTGAATGTTGAGTGGTTTCAAAGCTACATCGTTGCGTTTAAATAGTGGTCACACTTTTTTGACACATTTTAATGAGGTTTGCTTCTCTAGATAATTAACTCAATGTATAATATCTCCCATTTCTAAAGACGCTTATCCTAATCCTCTAAAGCTATCAAAGGCCAAATCATATTGACACAACAATACAGTTAGCTTCCGAAACTATTCAAAGCTCAACAGTTTCAAGTTTCGAACGTCGAGTGAAGTTGCCAGCTCAAATAACGTTTGTACTCGCTCCCCGTAGACTATAGAGTTAGACTGAATAATTTGAAGAGTAACGTGTAGATTTTGTTTATTTAGTGTTCAGGCTGTGAGGAGATTAAGAATCCGTTGTTTACACATTGCAGTTCAGATACGTAGGAAAATATGAAATGGCCTCAGAGCTAAATTCTGAAAAAAAAATCCTTAGGTTTTTTTTTTTTTTCTTGACGGCGAAGCTTTTGCGTTCATCTCACCTAACGGTAAGGGATGATAAGGCCGAAGGACCGGAATTCCTCAACAAAAGAGGAACTGGCTGTCTTACCTCGAACTGCCGTAATACAACAATGGTGTTAAAATTGGATGGTATTTAAAAGTACTTCAATTTTATTTAAAAGTACTCCCATTTCATTTACCTAATTTTGCCTGTGTTCCACCAAATATACTGAATGTGCACCAAAATATAACCTAACCTAACCTAACCTTTAATATTTGGTGCACGATCAGTATTTTTCGGGGAAGAATAAAATTTTAGAAATGCATACATAGATGTACCTTAAGATTTTTGGTGAACACAAAAATATTATCCGTTAAAATTGTTGATATAGAGACATACTGAGACAAGACGGTGGTAGATAGCCAGGCGGATTTAGAACAAGCCCTACAGCCAACCAACAAAATAATCTCAACACTTAAACATTCAAGTTAGTTCAACACAAAGCTTCTTTAATTGGAAAAATAAGTAGCTATCTGAGAACTATTAGAGACGTAAGCTTTTCCCTCATTTCCCCATGTCACCGGTTATCGAGAAACGGCTGTCATTCCGCCAACGCGCTGATTGGATGGCCCAGCAAAATGTCAGGCCCGAAAATAATTCCGCCAATTACGATTCAGCATATATAACGTCATTGGGAAGCGAAAAGATAAAAATACAATCGTACGTACATTAATATAATGAAAATTCTGCATACAATGTTTAAGATAGGAATAAAAATATGAAGATTACTAAGAGCGAAAAGCACAAAAGAGGACTAAAGAGGATAAAATGCGCAAAAAGGCTTAAAATACTGCTGAGATAAGAAGGCGGAAGCAAAGAGGATTTATTTTACATACAATTTTTTTTTTTAAAGCGACAATAGGGATTGGAGCACGAGTAAGAATAAGCCTTGTGTTCACCAACATTTAAATCAACTGTTTAGATATTTATTCAGTTCTATATTTAAAATATTCTTAGGAAATTTGACATAAACCAACTATTTAAATAACCAACCGGTAGTTTGAATGTTGATGAACACAGGCCTAAGGGAATCACGTTAACTGGCGTTTGTGTCAATGTCAATTTTAGCCCGCATTTGCTTTTATAAAGCGGAGTTTTTAAACGTACTCTGGATTTTTTAACTCTCAGCGTCGAACCAAGCGTTGAGAATCCAGCAGAGTGCGTTGAAAAATTGCCCAGCTGGATTTTCAAATTTAAAATTCTGTCTGTCTGTTTGTATGTTATGTTTTCACGCTTAAACCGCTGAACCGATCGTCATAAAATTTGGCAGAGATATAGCCTGGGATATGGAGAAGGACACAGGCTACTTTTTACGCGATAACCGACATCCACGCGGGCGGAGCCGCGGGCAATAGCTAGTATTACTATAAGACACGCTACGCTCGACACGTGTCTCGTCGAAATCTGCGCAGCTGTACGTATTTTTTCCCCAGTGAAGCTAGTTACAAATTTATCCTCATTTCTCTTCGTGACTCCATCATCAGACTCTAATCACCATGTATCTATAACCTATTCATTGAGACCATTCCAATGAGCCCAAACACGATACCTCTGCTGTAATTTGGTGAGGGAGTTGGGTATCCCTATCCTGCAAACTCCAGACGATGCTGCAGCGTCAGTTTAAGGTAATGTAATATCATTGAAGTATCAGAATACCAAATTTAGACTGGATCAGACCTATGGAAGATGCTCACATCCAGTCACCAACTACAGAAGAGCAGATAATCATCAAACGGCTGAACTGATTTTCTTGAATCATAGCTAAGAATACTCTCGATCAAGTCATCTTTCAACCAAACCAAAAAAGAAACAAAATCGTTTCAGCCGTTTGGGTGCTACGAGGGCGCAGACAGACACACAGATACACACGTTTAACTTATAATACCCCTCTTTTTCCGTCAGGGGTTAAAAAGAGCGCCCGTGCGAATGTAGGCAACAAATACTAAAACACAGAATTAAATAAATATTTAAGGGGGCTCCCATAGAACAGACATGATTTATCATAATATTACTCGGTATACAGTGATTTTCCAAAAATAAAAACTGGATAATATGCGCCCAAAGATGCTCTATCAAAATATATTTATATAAAATAAATATCTTGGACAGTTACTTTTTCAGAATTTACTAAAAATTTTTAAATGGTAAGATCACCTAAACTTCGAGATTAAAAATAACAAAAAGAATTTGAAATGGACACGTGGGTGTTTTACTCGTGCATTATAAATGCATCCCTTGTTCGATAAATACCACAATAAACAGCCGAGGATTTTTTTAAATCAAATGGAACACTGTGTGACATAACAAACAGACACTTCAATTTTATTTATTTGTATAGATTCTATTGTATTCTAAGTCGTAAAAACCCGTGCAAAGCAGAGGCGGTTCGCAAGTCTAAATACGTATGTACATATCGCACTCTAATTTCCTTAACGTCACTAAACAAAATATACACATTTTCAGTACAAGCGTTTAAAGTTTTGATTATTTTGGAAAGGGTATAAATAAAAGTAGAGTAATTATGTCGGTCATATCTTTTGTTATTCTAGTGTATTAAAGCCAGTGTTTTTGGAAAAAATAGGGAATAGTTCATAGTATAGATGGCGTTACTTGGCTCAAAATTGATAATTTTTGTTTAATGACGTTAAGGAAATTAATGTGCGATTATGTATATAAATAAAAGAAGAAACTGACTGACTGACTGACATATCAACGCACAGCCCAAACCGCTGGGTCTAGAGATTCCAATTTTAGCACGTAGGTTCCTTATGAGGTCTAGGGGTGCACTAAGAAAGGGTTTTTGGAAATTCCACCCCTAAGGGGTTAAAAAAGGGGATGAAAGTTTGTATGAAAAATCTTAATAACATTTTTCATTATTAGTTTTTCAAAACTACCCCTCAAAGGGGGATTGCGGGGTGTCAAAGTTTGTATGTAGGAATTTTAACGCGCGGTTCGATTAACTTGAAACTTAGCAGAAATACTTGCGACCAAAAATAAAGAATAACATGTATCAGGGTTTTTCATAACTCTACCCCTGACGGTGTGAAAAGGGGTAGTCAATTTTACAGAAGAGGATTTTTTTTAACAAAATCCGATTCAACTAGGGAAGTATTGATATCCACGCGGGCGAAGCCGCGGGCAACAGCTAGTTTGATATAAGTTTGTGAAGTACGATGACGTTCATGGAGAAGCTTAATCCTCAAAGTAATTGGGTTATCTAAGGATAGTAGTTTTCCGCGTATTTTCGGGAGCAGTGTCTATTTTGTTTGGCGTCATCCCTTTGTTGGTTATCGATTGGCTTATCTGGTTACGAAAAGATATGGCTTTGTTGTGTCTATGGTTTGCGGACGTTTTTATTTGCTTCCGACCAAAATATTTACTGTGTTGGACAAGATCTTAGATAGTAAAGTAATTGGTGAAACACGAACGAATATACATATAAAAGGAACGGCAAAATACAGATTGATACAGTCAGTTTTAAATTGTAATTTTTTTTTTCTACTAAATTAATAACATTATTATTTTTTTGTATGAATACCATGTTTTGAAAATCGAAACACAAAGTTGTAAAATCTACAAGGAACAAGTGAAAACTAAACATAACTTTAATGCGATACCAAAATATATTTTTTTGTCAATGTCAATGTCAAAATTCATTGGCGGTACCATATAGCATTTAATGGTGCCGATTCCCTTGTTCACAATCTAAACTAAATTTAAGTTCAGTGCATCTTTTTCTTTCAATTTCATTAAGAAAAGGACAGAAGATAAATTTTAGTTTAGTCCTGTCAAATTAATCAGCGCTTGGCGTATTTTGACGTAATTTTAGTCGGCAAGTTTTTAATCACGTCTAAACTTGTATGGAGTAGTGACAGGCGCTGATTAATTTGACAGGACTAAACTAAAATTTATCTTCGGTCCTTTTCTTAATGAAATAGAAAGAAAAAGATGCACAAAACTTAAATTTAGTTTAGTTTGTGAACAAGGGAATCGGCACCAATATGTAAAATTCGAATACCCTGTACAACCTCATCATTTACTCTGCCAGCCAGATACACAACCAACCGTAATGAAATCCGTAGCCCTATGGAGTTCGCGTACTATAGCAAATACTTCACGCGAGTATTCGCCACTGACATATAAAAAGCATTCAATATTGTTACTGTCTGTGTCACACCCAATGGCACAATGGGCCTTATTAGAAGACTAAAAGTCACCCAAAGGGCAATGGAGAGGGCTATGCTTGGAGTTTCCCTACGTGATCGAATCAGAAATGAAGAGATCCGCAGGAGAACCAAGGTAACCGATATAGCTCGAAGAATTGCCAAACTTAAGTGGCAATGGGCAGGGCACATTGCTCGCAGAACAGATGGCGTTGGGGCCGAAAGGTTCTGGAGTAGCGACCGCGTACCGGAAGACGTAGCGTAGAAAGGCCTCCCACAAGGTGGACTGATGACATTGTGAAAGCCGCAGGAATCCGCTGGACGCGGGAAGCACGGTAACCGGTCGAGGTGGCGGTGCTTGGGGGAGGCCTATGTCTAGCAGTGGACGTCTTTCGGCTGAAATGATGACTGTGTCCAAGAGAAGTTTGCAAACGAGTTTTGTTTGTTTATGGTATGTCCGCTTCAAATATGTTACGCTGGCAACATTGGAATATAGACGTCATTGCGGCTTTTGTTATTTTACGCCAGAAAATATTGTGGGTACATTGATGTATAAAAAAAGGTAGATAAGACACCGCTACCGCTCTAATGTCACGTAAACATTATTGGACTAGACACAATTACATGTAAACACACCCACACAACTACATTTCCCGATATCGTGAAACAACCAAAATAGAGGGATATGACGCGGGCTGCAGCGGGAACGAGATAGCAATATAGTCACTGTTACGTACCCATATCAACTCAGAAACAAATGGCGACCTAGAAAGCAATATTAATCGGAGAATTTTTAAGAAAATAAGTTTTGATTTACTTACGAGTGGAAAGTAATACCGTGGAACATGTTTTTGGTTTGTGAATTATTTTTGCACATTTTGAAAACACAGGAAGGCATTTTTGCTGCTTATTTAGACGATTACGGTAATTTTACTTAACGTGCTGCACATGTGCTACACCAGGAATTCCCAAAGTGGTCGATATCGACCCCTTGGGGTCGAAATCGGTTTCCCAGGGTACGACTAGGGTTGCCAACCCTACTATATAATATAGTATCCTGCTATATTAGAGGCCTAAATACTACATATCTAAAGAAAAAATATAGTAGGCGAAACTACAGTTTATTTCAATACAAACCCATTTACCCATTTTACCCTTTGATGTACCCCACTTTATTCGTACTGGGTATGGTGGGGTACAATCAACTCGAAGTGCGACGGGAATTTGCACTGGTGTCGTACATGGTGAAACTGCTCCGAGGCATAGAGCACAACCCGAGAGTGCTGCAGCGGTTGCACTTGTACGTACCCGACCGTTATGTGTGGAGGCGACGGCCCCCGCCACTGCTGGCCGTACCATCAGCCAGGACCAACTTGCTGGCCAAAACCACTCTGACTCGAGCGATTCACACCATTAATTATATTCAGGTAGAAATTGATATATTTACATGTCACTGGGGTGAATTCGCAAAAGTACTATTGTTTACACTAAGTTACAAGCAATGATCATTATCATCTTCAGATGTATTTTGTGCTTTAATTTTAATTTTGTGTTTGACTTGACTATCGCATTAGGTTAAGACCTGTAATGATAGTTTTAAGGCATTTAATTAAATTTAAAAAAAAAAATGACGAGGTGATCGCAATGGGGCCACAATTAACCTCAAAGCTGAAGTAATGGTATTTTGTAACCTTAGAGTGTAAAAATAGTAGCGAGACATTAAAAATAAAAATCCTGTTAATAAAGGTTCATACTCGTAGTAGCAAAAAATATGCATTTAAAGATTATTTTTTAAACATACCTACTATATTTTTTCGCCATCTACTATATTTTTACAGGCAATGGCTTCGAAATAAAAAAAGTTTGCAACCCAAGGTACGACATAAACGAAAACGGATTTTGGGGGAACCCCCATTAGTTACCAGAAGTTCTTATTTGAAACTTTCAAGATACCGTTTATGTTGTGTTACGTGTACCAACTTGTTATAAGAATGACTAATATTTTAGTAGGACGTATCATTGTTGTACTTTTATAAAACTCAACAAATCGATAAGTTCAATTTCTTTCAGGCACGTTTTGACTTTGAGAAAATGATGTCAAGTTTACTCACTTAACCAACCGCAAAGTTTTTAAATTGGTAAGTATTTTGTATCAATTGGGGAAAAAAAAACCAATCAAGAGTGACTCGGACCCGCGCACCGAGGGCTACGTACCAACAAAAATCATGAATAAAATGATGTCTCTAAATAGCACACTTTTTCTAATATTGCAGTTTTAGGTAAGCGCCATCTCTTGACTGATAGTAGAATCAGTCAAGAGACATATCAACTAATTTCAGATTTGGCAACGGTATTTTGTCGGATCAGCGCATGTGTTCGAGCCAGGAGAGGAATTACATATATTATATTGAATGTAATCCTTTTATTAATAAATTTTCGTTTAAGTTTGGTTAAACAGCCTTTTTCTTTCTATCAAATTTCTGTTACAATTACATTATTTTATATTATTTTTAAAACTGGCAATCTTTCACACACACATCTACACATCACGAACACGTTTCACCATCACACTTAACTCAACATCTTCTTGGCTTTTGCTTTCTCATTTTTTTTTTTTAAATCTTTTTTTTAATTCATTTTTATTTTTTGTAATATTTGAACCCAAAATTTTCTTTTTGTAATGCCTTAGAATAAGCGAACCAAGGGTTGGGAAGTACAAGTTATCCTGATAACTTAGCAAAGGTGCTAGTTACGACAGTAATTTCTAGTATGCTTTTATAAATCTAAGTCTTAAGTATGTAATGTTAAATAGTCATTTTTGATGGGAATAAATACTTATTATTGTTTAAAAAAAAATATGATTAATTACTCAATTTTATTTATAAAAAATAAAAAATTGTTTTATTTTTTAATTTCAAACAGGGTATTTCTATTTAAAGAAAACACACAACAAATTATTTTTCTTGATAAATTTCAATTTAAAAAATTATATCAGCTTATGCTAGTGATCACAAACTTTTTTTGATGTGTGTACATATCGTCGGTTTTCTGCAAGAACTCATTAAGTGACATAGTCAAAACTTTGAAATAAGCAATTAATTAGTTTCAGTTGTATTGATTGCCCTATATTATCTTCATTATGATTATGTTAATGAAAAATTAAACACAATGAGTTTTTGCATTATATAAAACTCGTCAAGACGAGTTCAAGGCGATAAAAACTTTACTTGATGATTTTTTGCCATTAATGAGTTCTTGCAGTATACCGACGATATTAGGTAGGCTAACCTTATGTATGTAGGCTAGCTTTAGTTTATTAATCGGAGTTTAATTAGCTACAAACATTGCTCAAAGATAGCTACAGCATTGTTTTCTCATTCAAGTCTATTTCATTTCATACAAACAAATAAACAAAGTATTAAGGAAAACCATCTATCTTTGCAAAATGTTTTATTTAAATTGAAATGAAAACAACTCGGCCATTCAGTCTCTTTTTAAGTCAAACCATAGACTAAGTAGGTACAATAAAGGAAAAAATACTGCATGGCTCACGTATTATGCACAGACGCTCTTCCGAAAAGCAAATTTAAAAGCGAATATACTTTTGAAAAGCACTTCAAAGCGTAGTGTAGGGAATGCCAAAGACTTTACATCGGTGAATAAAAGCTTAAAAATTACGTCGAATCTATTGCGATATGAAGCAGTGTACAACGTGCCTAAGCGATTTACTGCACGTCCGTGAATGAAATTTGGAACGAGCGGAGGCTTTTTTAAATTTTAAATAAGGGATAATAAAAGCTACGGACTTTTATGAAAGTCTCACAGAAACGTAACAAAAAATATGAAATGAAATTCCACCAAGATTACTTTTTATTAATTTAACAGCTGTAGGTACGGTGACGGGAATAGTGTTGCCATGTTCATTATTATGCTTAGATCTTCAAGTAGCACAGATAATGTAAATTCTAAATTAATATCTAAGTAATAGAGCAATTTTTTTTTTTTTTTTTAAGTGTTTCATATTATTATATCCACGATCAAAAATGGGGAAACTGTAGAGTTTCATATTTATGCTACTTCGATGCTAGTAAGTAGATAGTAAATCTGATAAACGCGATATACGCTTCAGTCAAGACACATAACAAATAAGGGTCTTACTATAACGTCACATCGTAACAAATGCACCCGCGGAAAGCCTTCGAGATAAAGGAGATCAGTTAAAGACGCACCATCGTTTATCCGGTAATACGATTTCCCGAATCGAATTCGATCACCACTAATCGATTTAAAAGTCGATTTCTGTCGCCACATCCTTACTTCTTAAAAATAATAGCTCCATTCGAACAGCAATTCGAATTCTATTCGAAATTTAAAGTGATTTGAACTTAATGGCGCTGTAGAACGGATATATTTTTTAAAGAATTCGTGCAGTTATTAATTAAATCAAATGAAAATAATATGAATAGTCGATGAAATAGAGTAATTTGTATTTCAATTTCGTATTTGATTGCTGTTAGTGTTGACATGTCAAACAATATTATATTCTAGTAGGTTCTTCAATCTTCTACGTAAACAGTAAATCAATTTACTGTACTAACGTTAAAATATTCATAGTTATCGGATAAGCTCGGTTCACGCGTTCAACCGTTGTGCTAAAGAATTAATGTATTAATAACACTTGATCCCCGTGTTAAGGCGGCTTTATTAGTTTGGTAACACCGGCAAGCAAGCAAGTTCGAGGTAATGTTAGTAGGATTTTAAGGAGTTTCACGTCATTTTGTAGGCAAAATGACGTGAAACTCCTGTGACGTTATAGTAAAACCCTCATATTTTTATGTGTCTTGACTGAAGCGTATATCGCGTTTATCAGATTTACTTATTACTTATTGCATCAAAGTAGCATATGAAACTCTACAGTTTCATTTTTGATCGTTGGAAATCGTTTATTTGCTTTTACATCATGCACTTAGGTTATTAGTTATCTATGTTCCCATGACACATGGTTCTATTTTAATTAAGCGAAAATGCTTAATATTCTGTTATTCGGTTTTTGTGGGCTGGATCCATTTTTCATAACTACGTCAAATTATGCAATCCCAAATATTAATAATATTAAGTCAAATCATACACCCACTGCTAAAGATTAAGAGCTCGGCTCAAGATGGGAACGGTAGCTAAGCCAGCCCAAATAAACAGATTATTGTACAGTCGGCCGGCAAATCAAGATACTACAAACTGCCAGACTTTCTCATTCGATTTTGAACTTAACTATCAACATTTTAAAGCTTAAAATCGTTTGGAGAAATTTTGCAGTTTTGTCTAGTGTATAATTTTGCGAATAAATGAACTCCAGGAATATTGTTTACAATATTATTTCAGTAATTTAACCAATTCTGTAAGAGATCGCTAGTCTAGTGGTCCCAAGCGCTATCGCTGCGGGTCCAGCAAAGTTTTATCGGGTTTTTGCTGGATTTTCTCAGTAGCAGCCCGGAGTCTGGATCAAGGATGTTGCGATTGCCGATTTTTTCTCATCCGCGGATGTGAATGCGGATGCGGATTTTTGAAGGCTCACATCCGTGGATGCGGATGCGGATACGGATGTTTAGGATCTTATATAAATCGTGTATTTCCCGTTCATCCCCCCGACCCCCCCGTTATTTTATTAATTATTAACATTTTACTAATGAAAATTAGTAGTACCTATGTTAATGCTACAATTTTTTTTTTACTTCAATTATTTGTTTTCATATTAGTAAGTGAAGTTAAAAATTGCCGCCTTTTCTGATTCAAGGCGGTTACGTAGAGGTTCGTAACTAATAAACATGGTGGCTAGGAACACTGCCTGGTGGAGTGGATAAAAATCTTCGTGCTATCGTGGGGCTTAAATTCCTCTCGATGAACACTCCACCATTAAAGAGGATTTTCATCACATTGACTCTTTTTTTAGTGCGGTAAGAAAGTAATTCCTTTTTGAGTACAGCTTCAGTGCTACCATTTTCTGGTATTTCTTGACTTTCTTGTCTTCTTGTAAATAAAAACGGCCACATTCCTCTATATCGTATTTTGTTGCTTCGTGTCTCAATATGAAACTTTATAAAAGGTATTAGAAAATTCTAGACACACCGATATAGTTGATTGAGCCGTTTTTCATAATTCCTTCTCAGTCACGAGATAATATGTTTTAAAAGGAGTGGACGGGTGACAACGCTCTTAAAGCGTTGAATTTAAATATTTTTATTTTTGTATGAAAGTCTGATGAATTATTAAAAGTCAGAAGAAAAGTTGTTGTTTATGATGTTAGTAATATAGTCCTGAGGGGTTGTTATTGTTTTACCAATAACCCTGTATATTTGTTTTTGTACTTAAACAATTTAGTCGATTCTTAAAAATCTCAACAAGACTTTCCTAGACTTAACAAAACCCCATTTCTTGAAGGTTTAGTTTTGAAATGGAGCTGTCGCAGGCAGATTGTATAAATTTGTAATATTACAAACGGTGCCGTCCGTTTACAAACGCGCCAAACCGCCAACCTAAGACAAATTGGCAACTCGTAATTTTTTTATACCTCATTTACACTCGCGCGAGCGGCGAGACGAGCCGCAAGGCGAACCACGAGACGCTTGTGTAATCGGTGCTCTCGTGGCTCGCCTCGTAGTTTGTCTCGCCATTCGCAGCGCTCGCGTCGGAAGCGGTTTTTTTGGCACGAGTCAAAGGGGCTCGCGAGGGAAGCGCGCGTGGTGTTCACACACGCGGTCGTTACTCGATTACAAACGTTTAGCCGTGCCGGTTGCGTTGTGAGTAGGTAGTGTGAATTATATTTTTTACTGTTTATTTTTCGTCTGAATTCTTTTAAATTAATTTAAAATAAAAACAAAATGAAAAAATAAATAAAAATAAATAATGGATGATAAAATAATTTTAATACTTAATCAATTTTTTTTTTCGTTTTTTTACTTGTTTGTGTTTGTAAATTAGTTGCGTAGTCGTAGAAGCTCAGTAAAGAAAGAGTTGATGTCGCTAATACCTCGACGTCCTCCATAGTCGATGGTTCGAAAACAACTGAACGCGCCGCGAGAGTGTGAACATAAATTGATTATCTTGACGAGCGAACGAGCTGTGTCGCGAGACACGAGACGAGCCACGAAACGAGCCGCGAGCCGCGAGTGTAAATGAGCCATTATAATTTCGACATTCAGGCACCCCGACCAAATGGGTTCAGGGTTAGATTAGGTTAGAACTGTGACCAACCGCACGCGATCCGAGTGAGCAAAGCGAGCGGAACTGCGGCAGCGACGGGCGAGCGCTTTTAGAAATAGATTTCAGTTCCTACAACAGTGATGCCCGCCACATAAAAGCTGCAGTGACGGCTGTCATGTCTGAACATGGCGCTCGTCAACTACGTGAATGTCCCGAGATAATGTCGCGGAACATTTTACAGTCAAAAGTCGAAAGTCAAAGTCAAATAATTTATTTCAAATGGGCACATAAAAGGCACTTTTGAACGTCAAAAATTACAAAAAGAATTAATTGATTCTAGTTGCCCCTTCCAAAAGGTAATAACATTTCAATGACGTCATTCGCCATTAAATTGTGGACGCTACATGGCGGCCACCACACTTAGAGGAACATGTAGCTTTAAGCCTCGAATACACTAGGGTACAAATTGAGCGACATTTTGCGGAACATGGCGCTCGACAACTTCGTGAATGTCCCGAGATAATGTCGCGGAACATTTTACAGTCAAAAGTCGAAAGTCAAAGTCAAATCATTTATTTCAAATAGGCACTGTATAAAAGGCACTTTTGAACGTCAAAAATTACAAAAATAATTGATTCTAGTTGCCCCTTCCAAAAGGTAGTTACGTATGGAGAATAATAGGTCACACTAGTCAGTGTTTTTAGAAATGTCGCCCGAGAAGGTTGTGGCGATTAGTGCTGCGTATATGATTATTTCGAGCACTTTAGTGAAACGTAATAGAAAAAGGAGGAAGGTGGATGTGGAATTACTTAATACAACGAGAAAAAATAATTAATATTTTAAGTGACTCGCTTCGATCAATAATAGCGACTCGGCGAGAAATAGCGCGATACTGACGCGCGACACGTGTGCTCGCTTTCGGAGAGGAAGCGGACACGTAAATGCGTCCTAAGTTGTTGCGCGTGATGTTAGGGGATATTATGTTCCCGTAGTGTATTCTAGTGTATTTCTATTAGTGTAGTCCTAGTGTATTCGGGGCTTTATTTAGAGTACATTGCAAAGTAAACCTCCTAGAAATGGGGCAACATTACGTCTCCGTTCCGCTCAATGAAGCATGAAACTTTACGCATAGTTACATGTTTGATAACATGACATTATAATGTAATTGAAATCGTGACATGTTCAACATAAATAGAGGTAGTAGAAAACATACAACAGATAACAGGCTTCCAGCGTATTGTACAAATAATGTACAAAAGGCTAACTATAAAGCAATCATCCAACAGACTCCTCTTAAAACTGTGAAGGATAACTCTGAGGAAAACGGCACGGTCTATATTTAAAAAAATCTAAGAAATCTTCTAACCGCCCTGGCCCGCGTGGTACAGCCCTCCTCTCACGGAGAGGAGAGTCCCCGCAGAGAGATATAATTGATGTATACAAAGTATTGTAAAACAGTTTAAAAGTGTAAAGACTCGTACAGACTCGCGCGATAGGCACTGACAAAGAAATTGTGCTACTAGTGTCGCGTTGCGCCCGCGATATCGCACTAGTCTGTACGAGCCTTAACGGTGGAGTTTCTTGCCCATTCTTCTCAATGCGAAACTACCTTTTGGAAACTAGCAAATTTTGACGTGCGAAAGTGCCATTTATGTGCCTAATTGAAATAAATGCTTTGACTTTGGAACGTTATAGGCTGATTAATTATGGTTAGGAATTTTATCCAATCGATGCGTTGTATAGGTAAAAGTTTTTTGTAATAGCGTCATTTAAGGCGCTACCCCGAACAAACTTTGCGATAAAGAGTTTTTCAGAGGCTATCAACTCATTAATAAAGAGAAATAAAAACACATTATTAATGTTCGATATCCGATCATCACATTGCACGTTCTTATTTGTTTTTATGTGTTATAAATACAATTAAAATCTTCCTCGTTGGTCTAGTGGTCGCAAGTGCAAAGTGTTATTGGGTATTTCCATTAGAAATTTCTCAGTTGCAGCCCAGAGTCTGGATTTGTGCCCAGTTGATGGCAATAGGCGCGCCCCCTATTACATGGGACTTAAACATAACTGGCGAAATGGTGGGTGTTCCAACTATGAGTACAGCTATGCCTAACCTTTTGGGGAAACAAGACGTGATGTTATGTTATGTTTAAAATCTCTTTGTAAATTAAATTAAATTACTAAAATATTTGATTGCATGCATCTTTTACTAAAGGTGACTTTCTATTAATTTGAGGATTACATTAATGGATAGATATTTAAAATCTAATCATTCACATTTTATTTTATTTAAAAAAAAATCTATTTCTGTTAAAATAATTCCAAAAATTGTGTGAATTCAGCGAGTGCATGGAGCGGGACAGAGCGGAACAGAGCGGCCCTGCCCGGTCACGCTCGAGGTCGTTCACTATGGGAAGCGCCTTAAGGGCGTAAGGGCTTCAAGGTTTTTTACCATGATTTGCGGGCTTTGTTTTTGGGTCAGTTTAGAGTAAAAGAGTCATATGCAACGACTAAGTTAGTCCAAAAGTTAAAATAAATTTCAAGTCTCGTCCAATAATAGCCCCCTTGCACGTTTCAATAACTTTACATAGGGCAATACGTTCGAGCTCGTACAGTGTGCCACAGTTACAAATTGTGAATGCCAAACGTGAACCTTTTACCGTTGAAATCGGCGATATGTTACTGAAAAGCGTTTTAGTTCAAGCGACTGCAGAGCTCAATGTCAGTATAATAATTGCACGTTTTAGTGAATCGATGATGTATCGTAGTCGTGGCTTACATTTAAACTTTTGGTAAGAGCTTGTAGTGATTTTAAATCTTGTGCTTTCGAGACGAGTAACCTCAGTTTTAGGAAAACTAAGGTTGCTCGAGGTTGCCTCTAGTGAGGTCTAGTGGATATGGAGCCAACTAAACGCACGGCTCTGAAAGGGCTCCTTTGGTGACTACAAAAAACCGACAAAACATGAATTGAGGTGATGAAATTGACTTAATCGCGCGGCATGCTTCAGGTAGTGGTAACGTCTCTAGACAAGACGCTCCTTTGACCCGAGGCTGCCTCTTAATCTATACTAATATTATAAAGCTGAAGAATTTGTTTTTTTGTTTGTTTGAACGCGCTAATCTCAAGAACTACTGGTTAGAATAAAAAAATATTTTTGTGTTGGATAGTCCATTTATCGAGGAAACTTATAGGCTATATAACATCACGCTACAACCAATAGGAGCGGAGCATAAATGAAAAATGTTGCAAAAACGGTTTTTTTTTTACTTTTTGAGAGCTTCCGTTGCGTGCGCTGCGTAAACGGTTTAAGTTACGCAAATATCATGTATGTTGGAATTGTTCCTCTTTAAATTTCTAAAAAAAAGTCCGCGACTGCATATGTCTATCTTTTAAGATTGACTCACTATAACCTTTTTTTATGGTGATCAAATTTGTTCGAAATTAATGCATTATTTGCGAAGGAGTTTTATCAACAGAATATTAATCCTTATCCAAATAAATGCGATGCGACGGGGTGGGCCAAGAAGTTTCACGCGGACGAAGTCGCGGGCAGAAGCTAGTATACTTATATCCTCCTTAAATGAGCCATGACATAATATATGACACCTGTCAAAGACGATTTATTTATTTATTTACTGACATGCACATCCAAAATTTTACTATTATTAAGACAAATTTCCATGTTCTGCAATAGTTTTTTTTGGGTGCACTTGCATACAGGGATAAATTTATTTATTTAAACTTCTCGCACTCAATAAGGTACAAAGGCGGACTTAATGCCTTAGGCATTCTCTACCAGTCAACTAAAGAAGAAGAAGGGAAGGAGGGGGGAGGGGGAGAAGGGTGGTGAAGAGATAAATAATCTTCGGTTGATGTCTCAACACTTAAAATAGTCTAAGGGGTCTATTGCCTCTGTGAGTTGGCTTCGACCCCTCGTACGCCTTCCAAAGGTCCGGGACCCCAGGGTCCCACCTGAGATACGTAAAAAAAACTAATTTAACGATAATATTATACTTTTAATATTATTAACTGTCGGGTTTTGTAAAGTGGCCAGCAAATGAAACTACACAAAACTGCCAAACGCCAAATGATTTTTTAAAAATGTTGATGGTTAAGTTCAAAATCGAACGAGAAAATTTGAGTTTGTGGTAGCTTGATGTGCTGGCCACCGTACATGAACCCTGTCAGGGCTCTGCAAAACACAATGTTAAATTTCGATTTTTTTTTTTTTTTCACAATTAAACAGAGTTGAATTTCTGTCGCTATTCTGTGTGATGTCACGTTACCGATAACTGCGTGTCAGACGCCCACTAGCTGTTAACATCCGCGCTTACTGATAACTAGCCTGATGCGATTATGATTGACACACACTGCCATTGTTCTTGTTTCAGCTCAGACATCGCAGAATCAATGCTGGTTATTACTCTGTTATCGGATACGTAGGTAGGTAAGTACTTTGGCTGTGTGGTAATGTATGGGTTCTATTTTGTTTTAACAGTGTTTTTGAGGTTGGCTAAATGTTTAGCAGATTCGGCTGTAGGTATTGCAGTTGAAACTTCGGTCTTTTTTTTTGGTGGGAATTATCAAATAACTTCTCCCGCTCTTGGCGGAGCGGGAGATTTTGTGTGTCAGACATTTACTGACTAAAACCCACCCGTGTTCCTTCAATAGGGATGATGACTAAAAAAATTTTTTTTGTCCGTCATGTAGATTATTAACAAATATTGGACACGTATTTTTTCTTTTTTTACGTAATCAAAACATTACGGCGATACATTGAGTTCAAATGTGGCATGACGTCACTTCTCATTAGATTGTATACTGAGCTGTGACGTAACGAGCCCCCACTTCCCAAGTTTAATGTGTTTTATCTAAGTAATTTTTTATTAATATGATAAAGCAAAAAATATGTGTCCAATATTTTTTTATTATTTGATTGATGGACTAAACAGTTTTTCTTTTTTTTTTACCCAGGCATCATCTTTATTACCTGTGTGCCAGGGCCACGGTATCCGTTTCGGACAAACCCGCAACCCTGGCAAGTGAAACTCAGGGCTGACTAAGTGGTTTTGAAAAATTCTAAGATGTCGTTAACTGATACGTTATAACTAGAGATTTCCGATCTTTGGTTATAACGTATCAGTTAACGACTAGCTTAAGTTAATTTACCTAAACTTTGAGGAAGGATGTAACATAGAGTGAATAATACCTCCTCTAAAATCCCGGAATAGTTGCTTTAAATCCCCCTGATAATAATCAAAACCTTGATTTTATCCAGCCACCGACGGTCCCTTGCTACCCTCCCCCCTCCTCCGACTCTGCCCTAACCCGAGGTTCGTACCCCGCAGGGGGTGCCCTTAGCGAGCAGACGGAATCTATTTAGCTTTAAGTATGCCCCTGGCTGGAGGCCTTAAAATCCGTTAGGAGCTTAAGGCACCACATGATAGACCGGTTAAAGAGTCCGTGGTTACACACTGAGTTGCCATTTCAAAAAAAAAAAAAAAACCGGAATAGTTATAATGACATTTAAATCCCGGGATTTAAAAACCACGAATTATTTATTGGACTTTATTCATAGTTGTTACAAAATATTTATTTGAAGAATCATATATATATTTTTTTAGGGTAACTTACTAAATTGCTAAAAAAGCTCTTTAATTTAATAGTTTAATTAATTAATTCCGATCTCTGGTTATAACTTATCTATTTGTTAACAAAAGAGTTAATAAGAAATTAACAAAAGAGGCATAACTAATGAGAAGATACTAGACATTTCTTCATATAGACGTTTAGCATAGCTTGTCAGTTCATTACTTGAACGAAATCAACTTAATGAATAATCTATTGGATTTAACATTGTGTTACGAAAATCTCATAAGCTACATCATATTATAATATTAACAGCCTTCATGACGTTTCATGTAATTATCACGCCAACCCCTTTGAACAACATTCTCAAACGCAGTCTCTCAGGGAAATTAATGCTACACAACAAACAACCCATTATAAATCACCTCCACTTCTCTATAATAATCGTATCGAAATTCCTGTGTTAGTCCAATAAGTTACGCACTAAGCAGAGTCAAACTAATCGCCTGACATAATCTGTAAATACCGATAATCGTTTATCGAGATTACGAGAATACACGCCTTAAGCCGCGGCCCGTGCGTAACTCGAGGCAAAGGTAAATATTTTAGGGAGCCTAAGGGATCCCCGGAGTAATTAATCTTCATCATCTAAGGATCCCTTTGGATAGTTTGGGGAATGCTAAGTACTGAGGCACACGAATGATATCGTGCGAAGGACGGTTGCAGGCCGATAAAAGGGAGAAAGGTCACTCGGATATTTAACTACACTTTGGGGCCCCTTGACATGCAAGCACCCACACAAAAACTTAATATCGCCGGGTTAAAGGCAAAAACGACTATCTGCGTTCTTAGTTTTTCACTTTAATATAAGCACCATTCGAATCGGCATTTGATTCTTTATCTAATAGTAAAACCAACTGAACCGCAGGACTTACTGTTCCTAAGTTACCGAATGTAAAATAAAATCGGTCAAACCGGGTTAATCGGTTACAGCAGATAGTCGGTTGTGCCTTTAACCCGGCGATATGTCGCTTTTGAGCTATGTAGAATATTTTTCTAGGTATAAATAAAGTTATTAAAATTAACAGTGAACGTGCTAATGAGAAATTAATGGTCATCCATCGCGCATCTAGACATAAAAGTTGTGTTTATAATTTGATAAGGATTATTTATAAAATAAAAAAATATACTATCGAAGCTATTTAATGTGACCTAGCACGCAAACACGCTAATATGCAGTAGATATTGATTAACTATTGTATTTTTTTATGCACGTAGTCACCTAAGTACTTACTAGGTACATATGTAAAGGTGAGCAGAAATATGTTCTTATTTAGATGCGAAGAACGCGAAACACGTCACCAATTATAAACGACCCACACTACTGATCTCTTATTTTTTTTATACCAGAAAAAGCTACTCAGGATTTATTTAAGTCCAGTGGTGAGGCTGTGTCCAAGTGGCACTTAGCAAAAGTCGACAGTCTCTTCAGTTTCAAGCGCTCGACAACCCTTTAGTGATCGCGTCGAGAATGTCAGGATAATTTATTACATCGATGACAGTTCGTTTTGACATCTGTCAGTTAGAATTATGGCGGGAAACTGCTAACAACAGAATTTTGATGTTAATATTATTTTGGGATACCACCACCTGCGTTAAGGCACCGATTTAATGATTATTGAAAATATATTACACGGGGTTAACCATTTTTTTTTGTTCCTTGGTGGTAAATTCTCATGGATGGCCTCTGCCCTGGGAGGGCGGAGGGGCCTGTCAGACTCTTACTGGATAAAAACCACCCCGGTGTTCCATCTCACACCTACGCCGGGGGTCGCGGGAACGTACGATTCTTACGCAACCCCCGACTGGTGCCAGCCCGCATCAGCGGGCCTCCTCAGGTCGGGGGGAGGAGTGAGGTGATTGACTCCCCCGAGACTTCTAAAGAGAGGCGCGCGTGGGACACTACGCGCCGCCACCTCGGGTCCTGATAGTACACGGGGTTAACCATGGATTAACCTTTGTCTTAATGAAATAATAACTAGAACAATTTCAGAAAAACGTAACCACTTACAAGTTTAAAGTCGTAGGTTTGAAATGGATCATATATAAATTGTCAATCTGTCAAATAATCTGTTTGTCTCATTTTGAAAAAAAAATTAAACTGAGAGTACTCACAGAGAGAGTACTTACAGAGAGTATTAACAGTTTGAGAGTACTTACAGACAGTATCCACATACCACCGCAGAAGGCCATGCCTGGGTTGTGCTAGTCCTTATTCAAACCTCTAACATACCTACCTGTAACAAAATGATATGATATTTTAGGTCATGAAGAATATAATAATTATGAAGATTGAATAAATAAACCAAATAGAACTAAGGATTATTTTATCTAGATAATTTGCAGCTTAAGAAACTGATCGCTTCGCCAAGAAAAAACTAAAATTTCTTAAGAATTAATAGATTAGATGTTTGATCAGTAAGGAGACAAGACAAGCCTAAATTACTCCTTATAGCATCAGCTATCTGCCAGTGAAAGTCCCGCCAAAATCATTCCAGCCGTTTTGGAGATTAGCCGTAACAAACAGACAATCAAACATGAAAAAAAAATTTTTTTTTGGTATATTTACCGTTTATACTTTCATATGCGTTTAGTAAAAGCTGTTATTTTGACATTACAGACAGACACTTAAATTGTATTTTTTTGTATAGATTATAATAAAAGTATACCAAAATCTTGCATTGCAAATAATATCATAGGAAAATCTGACAAGCTTCCTTCGGGACACGCCTAACCTAGAGCAGGATGTCTGGAAGTTGCTAATTTGTTAAATTCTAAGAAAACTAAAATGTTTTAGCTGTAGTACGTATTCTGTAACCCTTATTTTTTATTTTATTTTATTTAACAATTTATGTACATATAAACAGACAAGAAGAGAGGAACAGAAAAATACGTACATACAAAGGTGATGCTTATTTCTAATGAAATCTCTTCCAGCATACCTTTTTTTTTTTTTTTTTTTTTTCAGGCTGGGAAATCTTCAAATGACCCCTCCTGCTCTGGGTGGAGCGGAAGGGAGTGTCAGACTCTTACTAACTAAAACCCACCCGTGTTCCTTCCTTGGCCCTTTATGTTCCGGGGCAGCGGTACCCCTTTCAGACAATCCCGCTGACCCGGGAAGCTTGGGCCCTAATGGGCCCCCTCGTCGTTGCTGACATCTCTTTGAGGCGCGCGGGGAACACGTACGCGCCGTCCAGCACGGGCCTGGGGGTCTACTCCCTAAGCACGAAGTCCGTCGTTTCGGCCTTCGTTTCGGGCGTTTCCTACTCCCTATCACCAACGGATGGACGATTCGTTCGGGGCCCGACGAAGAATGAATGACAACACGATTTGACATCTGTCCCTACTCCCGATGCGTTTTTGCCCGTCCGAAAAGTTGAACTTGACGCTTGTTTTGACGGATACTTATGTCAGTTGATACGACATCAAAATAGTTATCGTTCTGTTGACGAACGATTATAATTGTTTACACTATTGAGAGACAAAGTAAGGAATTCCAAAGTATGGCTGCTTTTTTATTGCTTGACGAAGCTATATAGAAAGAGCGGAGGCAACGTCGACAATATTTACGGCAAGAATTTAGGTTGGCGAGTATTCCCGACGTTACTGACTTATCTTAAGCTATTTGGCAATTTTGCTATTCTGAATCTGACTATTATTAATCGCAATTAAAAAGATGTAGAATAAAATCAATTAGTTGTCATGAACTAAACTTCACACCAACATCTCGACTACTGGTACAAAATCAGTACTGTTACTGTATATATTTTTTTCTTTTCTTTTGCTTAAAATAATGAAAATTTCGACCCCCTTTTAGATAGCCCAAACCCCTAAAATTCAACATGTTAGTAATTTTTTTTTTTTAAACTTCCCGGCTAGTATCGTTGAATTAATTTGAAAATTTCCGTCAAAATTTCAAAAAGGAAAAAGGCAAAGGTATCAACAGGATAATGCCGGTTTCCGGACAAAAATGTCAAAAATTATTCTAATCTTTATAATAAAAAGTATATTGTTAAAAATGTAGTCATTTTCTAAGGAAAAAATATTATTTTTTGTTTATTTAGCTTGAAAACCACAAAATAATTAAACCGGTAATCGACCGGTAAAATAGCACAACTCTATTGTCATCAATCGCCATGCGTCTTTCGTTCACGAGTATTGTCTACGATTCCGTTGGAAACTGATGAATCCGAAATTACTAGGGAGTAGGGCTCAGTCCGACGTGTCGGACTACTAACGGACGGGCCCGTTACTTCGTTGACGGACTTAGGGAGTAGACCCCCTGGTCCTGATCGAACGGTGAGCTACCCATTACTCACCGCCCGCAGACCCGCGCCTACGGTGGCCGGGAGTCGTCACGCGGCTGCGATAGAGATGTAGACGTGTGTAAGAGTAGAAGAGAAAAAGAAAAACATAAATTACCCTTATTATTATTTTAATAAGTTTATTCTTATACAGAGTGTAACAAGACCTTTCACGATGCCGTCATCAAAAATAATTGCTGGGAAACGACTTTCAATTTTTGATGTGAAAATTCGCTGTTAAATAAATATAGAAAAATCCTAATAAATACAATAAAGTACCGTATACTTTATTTTATTTATTAGGAAAAAAAAAACACAGTGACATTACATTTTGTAGGAAGAAATACAAAAAAAGATACGGCCAAACGTGTAACCAACGACATTTTCCACGGAATACACATACAAAATAATGTTTACAAACCATGCTTTTAAAACTATACTCCATTTATTATAACATTAGACAAATAACCGTTCTCACCATTTCGTTATTTCGATGTAAACGTTTAATAAACTCCGTTATTTCACGATAAATACAAAGCACTGTAATCTATTTACCATTTACATTAAAAAATTACTCTAAAGTGTAGTAATTTCAACGACAGTTACAAATAACGACAGTTATTGTGTAATATACACAATAACTGTCGTTATTTAGCCGTTATTTGTCTAATGCTTATAGTAAATGGAGTATAAAACCTACAAACTACAATAATTTAATTTAAGAAAACATTTTGACGCATAAAAAACATTGGGCTTATGGGTGCATGCAACGGTGCAGGGATCGTGGGACTAATAATTACTTTAAATAATTAATTAATTAATTATTTTTAATTAATAATTAATTATTCAATTATTAATTAATTAATTATTCAATTATTAATTAATCAATTATTAATTAATTAATTAATCAATTATTAATTAATTAATCAATTATTAATTAATTAATCAATTATTAATTAATTTATTTATTTATTTTTAATTACTTTATTATAATATTTCGTTTCCATTAAGAATGAAATACTAAAATCGAAACTAATTTATTATTAAACTTAATGTCCACGTCAAGCCAGAGCACCCTATCAAACTGGGCAATTCCTTTTAAAGTTAAGGTATATCATTTAAAATTGGTTTTCGTAAATACACATATATCCAGACCACTCCATGCATTGGTCCCGGCTGTAGCATAGATAATCCAACTACGGGCCAGAGTATAAACAAATATGACTTGACTTGATACCAAAGCGCCAAGTTCATAGATTTGTACGTAGGTAAATAATAATAATAAATTCGTTTATTTGCAAACAAGAGTCACTGTTACATAAAAAAAGCTCTGCCTCCTGAACTAGGTAGTTAGCCTGTATCTCAGGAGACAGTATCTACTAAGTTTCAGCTGGGTACTAAGTTGCCTATTAAAAACAAATAAAACATATTCTGTTAAGGTATACAAGACCCCAACCGTCAAAAAATATAATTTGCCCTGAATTACATAAAATTGCCAAGAGCAATATCAGAAATAGAATTTCTTCCAGATCAAAAGTAAGATAAAGTGAAACCAGAAAAAGTATGCGCTTCGGCCATATTCGTGTTTCCAAATTAGCACAAACGCGTAACGTCGCGTCACAGAGGCAATGCTTCTGAGTGTTGTACTACCGCGTGTGTTGTACCTATGTATGAATATGTATCGTATTGAGTCTAGTATATAAGGATATTTGTGTTTGAGAAATAAATAAATAAATAAACAAATGTATATTGTCGCTGTCGGGCTACCAACTTTGGTTACAGATCGTCATTTGATACTTAATAGTACGTTTTTTTTATTTTTTTGGAATTGGTATAATTTCGAATTTTGTAATCATGGTAACACTAAATAGGCAAGTACTTCGATGATGTTACAACCATGGAAGTACTTGCCTATTTAGTATTATATTAGATCTCATTATCGCACGATCGTATTTCCGAAAATAGACGATGATTTCCGAAGCGCATATTCTTCTTGGGTTATCTGTATTTATATGCAGAGGCACCCAAGCTTAATATTACACATTACAGCCATCTTTTATTAGATCTCATCATCGCATGATCGTATTTCCGAATATAGACGATGATTCCCGAAGCGCATACTCTTCTTGGGTTATCTGTATTTATATGCAGAGGCACCCAAGCTTAATATTACACACTAGCTTCTGCCCGCGACTTCGTCCGCGTTAAATTTCTTGTTCCCCCGACCCACCCCGTCGCAAGACATTGCCTGCCCGTGATTTTACTTCATTTTCGCATAAACTTTCATTAAAAAAATATTGTGTCCTAGTTAATAGGAATGTTATTCTTCCTCAAGAATTGGGCTGTAAAATGCAAAAAAAAAAATTTCAAATCCAACTCGCAGTTCTAGAGATTAGCGCGTTCAAAAAACAAAAAACCGGCCAAGTGCGAGTCGGACTCGCGCACGAATGGTTCCGTACCATCCATACGAATCCTTACTAATATTATAAATGTGAAAGTAGCTCTGTCAGTCTGTCTGTCTGTCTATCTGTCTATATGTTACGTTTTCACGCCTAAACCGCTGAACCGATCGACATGAAATTTGGCAGGAATATAGCCTCGGATATAGAGAAGGACATAGGCTACTTTTTACGCGATAACCGACATCCACGCGGGCGTAGCAAAAAAAATGGCAAAAAAATCATGTTCGTTGTATGGGAGCCCCCCTTAAATATATTTTTTTCTGTTTTTTAGTATTTGTTGTTATAGCGGTAACAGAAATACATCATGTGTGAAAATTTCAACTGCCTAACTATCACGGTTCATAGATACAGCCTGGTGATAGACGGATAGATAGACAGACAGACAGACAGACGGACAGCGGAGTTTTAGTAATAGGGTCCCATTTTACCCTTTGGGTACGGAACCCTAAAAACTAACTCTTCAGCTTTAGAATAGACTACCTCGCAGAGTTGATCATTATTTTGCTGCGGAGTTATTATAAAACAGTTATATCTCCTAAGATATTTATTGAAATTAAATGATGTAAGGGCAACTTTGTGCAAAATTAAATACTTGTGATGAATAACGTATTTATTTGGATAAGGATTAATACCATGTTTATAAAAACTCCTTCGCAAATAATGCATTAATTTCGAACAAATTTGATTACCATAAAAAAGGTTATAGTGAGTCAATCTTAAAAGATAGACATATGCTGTCGCGGACTTTTTTTTAGAACATTTAAAGGGGAACAATTCCATCATACATGATATTTGTGTAACTTAAACCGTTTACGCAGCGCACGCAACGGAAGCTCTCAAAAAGGAATATTTTTTCCCGTTTTTGCAACATTTTTCATTTATGCTCCGCTCCTATTGGTCGTAGCGTGATGTTGTATAGCCTATAACATTCCCCAATAAATGTACTATCCAACACAAAAAGAATTTTTCAATTCCAACCAGTAGTTCCTGAGATTAGCGCGTTCAAACAAACAAACAAACAAACAAACTCTTCAGCTTTATATATTAGTATAGATTACAGCCATCTTATATTAGATCTCATCATCGCACGATCGTATTACCGAAGATAGACGATGATTTCCGAAGCGCATACTCTTCTTGGAATATCTGTAACTACTTATAAGCATAGGCGCCCAAGCTTAATATTACATATTACAGACATCTGCAGACTGCGATACGTGTACCATGTAGCAATAAGTGAATTTAGGACCTTCGTAACTGCGTTAAAGCTCCTGAAATTGATGCTAACTAACTTTGGACGTTCTACGAGAAATAGAGTCACATTGAACTAACTTTAAGGGTGATCCCTAAGACACGAACCAACTTGGTCTGACGTCAATGGTCAGATATTTTCTCACGTATAGGTAAGACTTAGTTAATCCGCCATATATTCTGCGAGCAATGTGCCCCGCTCACTGCCACTTAAGTTTGGCAATTCTTCGGTTATGTTGGTTACCTTGGTTCTCCTGCGTATCTCTTCATTTCTGATTCAATCACGAAGGGAAACTCCAAGTACAGCTCTCTCCATTGCCCTTTGGGTGACTTTTAGCCTTCTAATAACGCCCATTGTTAGCGACCACGTTTTAATGCCACATTTTAACTTTCCTTTTTTGGTAAATATTTTGCGATTTCTGACTTTTTTAGTACTCAAACCTCAGTTTGTAGCATATAATGTTTTGATCCTTATAGGAAACAGAATTTATTGGCATCAAAAAAAGTTTTTGTGAAAATGGCCCATTTTCTAGCCGACTGTATTATTATTATTATTATTTTCAAATTCTGTGGATGGGTTTCATAATTTCTCAGAAAATGGAGTCTCCTGAAACCGTTTTTCTGTAACTACATCGGATAAGGTACCTACCCTTTACTGCCCCGTCTAAAATTCACCGTGTATAATATCATGGTACACAATGATGAATTGATGATACTTCTTAAATTGTGTTTCTTACAAAGATCGTTCACTTCACACCTAGAATACTCAAAATAAAAATAACTAAAACCAAATACTCAAATGTGTGATTGATGCGAAAACTCGTGACTTTGGTACCATTGCTTGTTTACTTACTATATAAGCCATATTCTTACAGAAAAATACACAGCAGGTCCCTACAACAGAAGCTCAATAAAAGTTGAAGGATTTTTTTTTTTTAAAGATTTTGTGTCTTTATTTATTTATATAATTATACTTTATTGTACATCAGATTACACATAACATAAGAAAAGGAAAACTTATACGCTATAAAATATACAATGTGCAATCCATCACTTCATTGACATTAACAAGTCAATACTATCAACAAAAAAGCACCGAATTGACGTACCGTTTTATCAATCAAAGTCAAATACACCATTCATGTGTCAACATTATTATCAGCTCAATGTTTACACGATTATATTGATTTAATAGGTAACATAAATATCCATTTGGATTTATTTATTTATTTATAGCCGATTGCCGAAGCGGTGTGTCTGCAGTTCTGCACACTGCTTGTAAATATTTTCATCATAATGGATCATCAGCGCTATTCTGTAACTATCTCACCGTGAAAAAATAAGTGAAGTGAGTCAATAGTGTCAATCACTTAAGTTTTCACCGTGAAAATAGCACTGCATTTCTGGCAAGAAAACTGCCCTTTTTGTTTTTCTTTCTCCTCTTGTAAGACACTCGGAGAATGTCAAGGTGGTTGTAAGTAAAGTCCCTACAATAGGGATGGTTCCTGGGTAAAAAAAAAAAAAACTGTTTAATCAATCAAATAATAAAAAAATATTAGACACGTATTTTTTGCTTTATCATATTAATAAAAAATTACTTAGATAAAACACATTAAACTTGAGGAGTGGGCGCTCGTTACGTCACAGCTACGTATAAAATCTACTCATGCCACATTTGAACTCAATGTATCGCCGTAATGTTTTGATTACGTAAAAAAAGAAAAAATACGTGCTCAATATTTTTTTCATAATCTAAATGACGGTTTTTTTTTTTAAGCTATTGCATAGCTTCTATCGCGGGCCTTGAGCGCGGGGACCGAATCCAGAAATTCCGTAACGAAAAAACCTCACGCTCCCCACTCCGACGGTTATTTTACTACACCAGTACCCTCTAGTGATCTAATAATTTCTGGCAGTTCCTTTTTCTGTGTACTGCGTATTTTATTCTTATAAATATTAGTTTATAAAATTATGATCTTCACAAAAAGTGATTGTTGATAGTGGGGTTTGAACTCACAACCAGTCGTTTACGAGTACATTCAGTTTCCCTGTTGCAGCGCAAGGCTACAATGACTTAATTAAAGCTTGCCAAATAGTTGATACCATTCCAGTTGAACAATTTTTAAACTTGACTAGACGGTTGGAAATGACTCATGTACATGGAATTTTTTCGCTGTCAAAACAGTTTGTCACTCTTTTTTTTATTTAAAATTACTTTAGGTTCAACACTTTCGTCTATTTTAAAGTTGTTATTATGCTTATATTTGAATAGTATTTGACTTTGTTTACGTAGTTATACACTTTTACGACGTTCAGCACTTATTCATTTTGTTTTTAAGCTATTGCATAGCTTCTATCGCGGGCCTTGAGCGCGGGGACCGAATCCAGAAATTCCGTAAAGAAAAAACCTCACGCTCCCCACTCCGACGGGCACGGAGGTGTGGCTTGAAGGCCGTGCATCGTCTAACGTCGTTTCAGTTCGGCAGTCTTCGACACAGCGTTGTGTGCGTGCGATTAGACGTATTGTACGACTCTACGAAACTCTGTGGTGGATTTACCGCGCAACGCAACGCCATCTAGTAATCGCAGGTAGAACTAACTAAATAGAGGTGGCATTGGCGTGGCTTGTGATTCGTAATCGAGACAAGCGTTGCTCTGTTGGTGGTCTCAGTTGTGTTTTGCTGTCGGTTTTATCCACTAGATGGCAGGCATCGTAATTCAAAAGTTTTTGAAAGGTTGTTGAGGTATGTGAGCAATTTATTTATAAATCAATCATTTTACTCGTGTTTATGATTCTCCTAGCTAGAATTAACATTAAACATTAACGTTTTTCATAGCTTATAAAAACCACTTTTAAACGGTTCTCCAAAGTTCTGGGCCGATTATGGATTGACTTTACTTTCTTATCGGTCACCACGCTCAAAAATTGTAACTTGAATTAATATCAAAGAAAAATAAATACGGCATAAATAAAATAAATAAATAATTATAATTGCATAAGTTGATACAAAATGCTATGCAATAGCTTTACCGCGGCAGTCCCCGAGTGCCACACGTCTTTTTTTTTTTGTCATCATCCCTATTGATGGCCGCCTCACGAAACAGGTTCTCTGACTAACCAAACAACAACTACGTACAGTTACAGGAGCTATAACTGGCCCCAGGTCATTTTATAAACACCTCTTTATCACACACAGACGCTGTGCAGGTCCTGCATGGAGGACGACGAGACAGGAGGCCATGTGCTACTCGCACGTAATATTAGTAATACACATCTTCCAATATAAAAAGAGGATAATAATCGTGTTATTGAAATCCTTCGAACGGCCTTTCTTTTGGTGTCTCCTTTTAACTAGAGATGCCGCGAATACTCGCTATGATTCGGTATTACTCGACATTTTTTTGTTATTCGTCGAATACCGAATAATAGTGTCTATTACTCGACATTCGGCGAATAGTTGTTGTCTAAATAAAAATAAACTATTAATGACCAGAAAATCTATACTTAGACTTAAAATTAATTAAACTTGAATTAATCTTTAAATACAAAACACAGTATTATTATCATTAAGATAAAAAGTTAGCCAAAAACCTGTCATGTAAGTTAATTATACCCAAAGTCTCTAATTCAGATAATTTATGTAAACAAAGTAATGTCAAGAAATGTTACAGTCAAAATGACAGGACAGTGGTACAAAACATTTTATCATATTTTTTTTGTATTGTAAATAATCATCTATGAAATTAAAGTGAATTAATTATAAGAACTATGCAAACAAATACCGTTGCCAAGCAATGTTTTATGTAGTGTGTCGGAGAGACGGCCTATGATCGTCATAATCAGCCCTTTTAAGTCCACTGCTAGACGTAGGCCTCCCAAAATCGATTTTCACTCGAAACAGTTTACAGCCGTTTTCATCCAAAATGTGGCTAGATATGCTACATACAATATGAATCTATTAATGAGAGTTGTAATAAGTGTTGTTACAGATGTAAAAAATGTGAAAATGTTTGGATCTCCTGCATTGTTACCAGTATCATAAAATATTTTATACCAGAGAATCTCCTTTTTTTAATAACTTTGTTTAAAACCGAAAATCTATAAAAATAATTACGGTATGACTATTTTTTAATTATTATTTCTTAAATTCAGTACTTAAAAGAAAATGGAACCTTTTTTTCCGCCTTTTTATGTGAATTACCATTACGAAGATATTTTTTTGATATGTTATCCCGTTGTTTACATAAATTATCTGAATTTGAGACTTTGGGTATAGTAGTTAGTATCAGAAACTCTCTCTATAGGGCTCTTCAAATTGACGCGTGGCCCTTCAATATTCGAATACAGTCATCGACAATAGGGATGTCGACTAAATTTTTTTTTTTATTGTCCGTCATGTAGATTGTAAAAAAATATTGGACACGTATTTTTTCTTTTTTTACGTAATCAAAAAATTAAGGCGATACAACTGAGTTCAAATGCGGCATGACATCACTGTGTGCTAGATTTAATACGTAATTTGTTAGGGTTGTGACGTAACGAGCCCCCACTAAGTTTGATGTGTTTTATCTAAGTCATTTTTTATTAACCCCCTTACTAATAAACGTTGTATAGCGTCTGTATAGTTACACAACGCTTTGTCTTCTTCTATCGAAAGTCAAATTACTGACGAGTGAAAGAGAAAAATCGGTGTGTAACTATACAGACGCTATACAACGTTTATTAGTAAGGAGGTTCGGCAATAACGCCAGGATAGCTTGCAAAATTCAAATAATCATACGTTTTTTGCAATTTGCAGGTCAGTGGCAGGTTGTATGTTGATCAAAATATGACTTGCGGCCGTAACAAGTATGTATTTACTGAATTATAATCATTAACAGCATCAATACAACTGTCTAAGACCATGTAACCGTATTGAACGACTATTTCATAAAATCATTAACATTTGACGGCAATTCTAACTGAGGAGTTGTATTGCTGGTTCTAATGATTATAATTCTGTAAATACATACTTGTTACGGTCGCAAATCATATTTTGATCAACATACAACCTGCCACTGATCTGCAAATTGCAAAAAACTTAAGAATATTTGAATTTCGCGGGCTACCTTAGCGCTTCCCCCTTAATATGATAAAGGCTCGTACAGACTAGTGCAATATCGCGGGCGCGACGCGACACTAGTAGCACAATTTCTTTGTCGGTGCCTGTCGCGCCCGCGATATCGCACGAGTCTGTACTAGCCTTAAAGCAAAAATTACGTGTCTAATATTTTTTTATTCTCTGACTGACGGACTAAACAGTTTTATTTTATTTTTTTAACCTAGGATACATCCCTATTATGTTGATGTATTGATTTATTAATATCAGTCATTTGTCACGTCTCAAGGACTTCTTTGAAGTAAACCATCGATTAACGTAAGCCTACTGTTAAATTCAATTATGGACTAGTTTCCGATGCTTGATAGTTCCGATATAAGGCTTCAACAAACAGGCGCGACAAGCGACGCGACACAAAGAGACCGCTCGTCGCGCGGTGTCTTTGTGTCGCGTCGCGTATTACGCCTGTTTGTAGGAGCCTATAAAAGTGTTGGTAGGTAAAGTCAGGATTTATTGTTTATCAATTTGACTACCAACTTCAATTGTATAGTGACCTTAATGGTGCTGTTCTTTAGAAAGGAAAGGTGCGTAGTACTCAAATTTTCAATACTCAGATTAAAAAAATAAAAATATTGTTACATTATTTGTGAGTATTCCTGCATCTTCAAAGGGGGGGGGGGGGGGGCAGCTGCCCCCCTGCCCGTACCTCGCTACGCGCTTGACACGGCTGCTAGTCTTTTATATAGATTGTTTTCGATTTGGTGAATGTGAGAACGCTGTAGGCCTAGTAGATTTGATGATTTCTATTTTGTTAAGTACCTGGTATCGTACTTGTTGAAAGGCCTACACTGTCCTCCCATGCCTATTAACACTGTTATTTGAAAATATTGTAAAAGCCAATTAATTTTAAAAGAGTAACCGTGGAGTTTCTTGCCGGCTCTTCTCCATAGGAAACGACAAATTGGAACGGTGCACCTAGCTTCTGACGTTTCATAGGTGCCCATGTGAAATAAAATATTTTGATTTTGTATGGTTTTCAAATCGCAATTCTTTTGGTGAGCCGCAGGAATCCGCTGGATGCGGGAAGCACAGAACCGGTCGAGTGGTCGAGTTGGCGGTGCTTGGGGGAGGCCTATGTCCAGCAGTGGACGTCTTTCGGCTGAAATGATGATGATGATGATTTTCAACAATTTAAGACATGTTAAAAAGTATAACGGATCTAGCTAAGATACCTTATTCTTCTTCTTCCATCCCTGGTCCCGTTATTTGGGGTCGCGTCTCCTCACTTTCCTGCGCCAAGACGAACGGTCTTGGGTTGTCGCATCGGGCAATTGGGCTTTCTTGAGGTCTCTCGCGATATTGGACCACCAAGTCATTGGCGGGCGGCATCTACCTCTTTTTGTTTCCGGTAAATTTAGAGCTATTTGAACCACATGATCCTCACTGCGTCTTTTAATGTGTCCATACCATCTTAGGCGGTTTTCTGTCATTTTGTCTGTGATAGTTGCGACTTTGAAGCTACCGCGTAAAAATAAAGTATCAGTTTATGGCTTCTATATCGAAACAGATTCTACGACGTGTTTCGTTCAGGCATAATCTCAGTGTTTTTTCTATGAATTTTGTGAACAAATAAACTAAGCGAATATTTTTCGCACTTAAACATAAAATACGAGGTAATTAGCAACGAATGCGGGGTACGGAAACTCATTAGTTAGTCCAGTGAATCTATGGCGCTAGGGCAGAAGGATAGCTGTGAAAAATATGGGACTTACTTGAAAACAAAAGAAGGACTTTAAAGAAGAGATTTTTTGTTTTGTAGATTAGTATTTTTTAGAGTTATTCTTTCTTTTTCGTGCGGTTTTTTACTAACCTAGTGTCAGAGTTTTTGTGCCGCCCATGGGCGTCTGACTTGGCTACTCATGCCGTCGAGAAATATCTCTCAGGCTTGTGTCATACCATAGATTAATACAGATGGGACACTCCGCAGTTTAGATATTAAGAGCGCTGTCACCGGTCCGCTAACACCACTCCTTTAAAAACATAATTATTATCTCGTGACTGAGGAGGAATTATGAAAAACGGCTCAACCAGCAACCTCGGTAAGTATATCTAGAATTTTCTAATACCTTTTATAACGTTTCGTATTGAGACACGAAGCAACAACATTCGATCTAAAGAAAAACGGCCACATTCATCTAGATCGTATTTATTTGCTTCGTGTCTCAATACGAAACTTAATAAAAGGTATTAGAAAATTCTAGACACACTTACCGAGGCAGCTGATTGAGCCGTTTTTCATAATTCTTACTCAGTCACGAGATAATATTTTTTTAAAGGAGTGGCGCTAGTGGAACCCTAGACAGCCCTCTTAAGCTACAAGTACGCGGCGGGCCCATCTCACTGGGCCAATTCAGTAGGACTGACGCGCGCCGCCGGTATAAGAGTTACGAGATAGAAAGAGAGGCAACTTGTAGGTGAATCTAACTGTAGGTAATATGCGTTGTGCGACCTGAATTGCTCTTTTATGTGTCGCAGCAAGAACCGCTTTTTATTCAAATGATCTTGCGCAGGAAAAAATATTAATCTTTGGTCATACTGAAAAATAAGGCACACCTCCGACTTTTCAGATTCATTTGCGTGTTGTCAAATTGTATAATTACATATCTATGATACTACTAATACACTAATTATATAGGTATGATATAACGGTGAAGGAAAACATATACTACTGTAATAAAACTCACTAAGTGTAGATACTGATAAGTACTTTATTTTCAGTCACCACAGTTGATTCACACCGAACTGAGCTCTCTCGGCCAAGCGTCCTTATTTATAAACTACGCTTTCCCCGCCAAAATGGACGGTTGGACAGTGTTGCCATTTCTCAAACATAAGAATGAATGATTAAAATCTTTAAAAACCCTACACTACTACTAATTATACAGGAAAAGTTTTTAGCCAGTGCGTAAATTTTGACAAATTAAACTCAAACGAGTTTTATTAACCACCTATTTTTTATTTTGATACGTCTTAGTACAAAAACATTAAGTTATCGTTAACGAAAGATGTTTATTTTGAAACTAGTTTATTGGATACACGCCGCACGATGGCGCGTCCATTGAAGCGGAACGCATTTGTATGTACTTATCAGCTGTTTTCCCGCGCAATTGGCCGTGTACATAGGTATTTAAGCAAGATATTAATCACATTTTTTTATTATTATAAAAAAAAGTATAGAAGTCGCAGCTTAAAGCAGTCTGTCCTGACTGCTTCAAGCTGCCCGTGTATGGCTACTCTTAAGTTTTCACGGTGAAATTTTTACAGAATATATGTGCAGGATCTTTAAAAGAACGATGACGAAATAATTCTATTATCCATAATTACCTAAATACAGCACAGATAATGAATCAGGCACGGAAAAGCATCCGTTCTACATATTATGTCAAAAACCAACCTCGTGATAGTTTGACTAAACAGTTCGTTTCACTGTGAGCGAAATACACAGATCCTTATCTATGGAACCTTGAATTACAATTAAGTAGTATGACATTATTTGAATCTGAGCAGTGTGAAGGCCACTCATGACTAATTTTATCTAAAAATGAGAGTAAATATTTGGATACTGATGTGCGATTTTTAGGGTTCCGTAGTCAACGAAGAACCCTTATAGTTTCACTATGTCCATCTGTCTGTCCGCGGCTTAGCTCAGAAACTCTTAGTACTAGAAAGCTGTAATTTGGCATGGATATACAATAATAATCACGCTGACAAAGTGGTAAAATACGCAACGGGGGAATATTTTTTTGCTCGTCTTTCCCATGGTGTGGGTTATGTTTGGATAGGCCGTTCAAAAATATTGCGAGTCTGTGAAAACCATTTTCCGATTCAGGGATCCGTTTGCGTAATATTAAGCTTTAAAGTGACAATTTTTGTAAGAGTCATGTGCCCCCCCCCCCTGCCAGCTAAATAGACGTTAAAAATAAAAATTAAATCATAAAAAATTCACGGCAGTAGTATACATATATACATTCCCTCTAAATCCATCCAAAGGTTGTCTTTAAAAGATCGCTTTTAGCGATAAGACCGCCCATTGTGTCACCCCTTGTCAAATTTTCTACATATAAATCTGTAATTTTTATGGTGTGCAATAAAGAGTATTCTATCTATCTATCTATATAACGAAGTTGAAAGGAAACATGAATCTATTGGAGAACATGTATTTCAGTTACATAATGTTAAGTTTGTTCTTGGGATAAATACGTCCCAACTACGCAACCCTTCATTGTGCGTGGTCCGACACGGACTTGACCGGTTTTAGAATATGTTTCCGCTATCAAAAACAATTATACCTTTGTTCTATTTGCTTATCTGATTGAAAAAGAATGTTGCTAACCAGTTTTCATCCGGTGTAGTTTTCCAACGAAAACAATTTACTGAAACCGAATCGGACCAAATAATTAGCTGAAACCGAAGGAAGCCGGCTACGTCACAATATTGTTAAAACAATCTAACAATATCATTTTTGGTGTTGAATTTAAGATAAAATATCTCCAGAGAGCCGATATATAAATCAAAATCAAATTATTTTATTTCAGATTAATCTACAAGTTGTGCATGTTAATGGTACCTAACGCACTATGGCACTGAAACGTGGTCGCTCACAATGGGTCTTATTAGAAGGCTAAAAGTCACCCGAACGGCAATGGAGAGGGCTATGCTTGGAATTTCCCTATGTGATCGAAAAAGAAATGAAGAGATCCGCAGGAAAACCAAGGTAACCGATATAGCTCGAAGAATTTCCAAACTTAAGTGGCAATGGGCAGGGCACATTGCTCGCAGAATAAATGGCCGATGGGGTCGAAAGGTTCTGGAGTGACGACCGCGTATCGGAAGACGTAGCGTTGGGAGTCCTTCCACAAGGTGGAACGATGTACTTGTGAAGATCGCAGGAATCCGCTGGATGCGGGAAGCACAGAACCAGTCGAAGTGGCGTTGCTTGGGGGAGGCCTATGTCCAGCAGTGGCCGTCTTTCAGCTGAAATGATGATGATGAAATCTACACGGGCACTTATGAAACGTCAGAAGCTAGGTGCACGGTTCCAGTTGGTCGTTTCGAAGACAGTAAACACCAGAAAACATAATATACCTAAAGTATTTCTCGCCGACATGGTCGACATTTCACATGACGAGAGGACTGGCTCGTTCTTTGGCATTGCCATTCAACGTGGCAATGCTACCAGTCTTTTGGGCACAGTTCCGGATGACAGCATTACGGACGAGTACTTCGACGCCCAAGTGTCTTTCTTTTTTGATTTATTTGTATACTAGCTTTTGCCCGCGGCTCCGCCCGCGTTGATGTCGGTTATATCGCGTAAAAAAGTAGCCTATGTCCTTCTCCGTATCCCAGGCTATATCTCTGCCAAATTTCATGACGATCGGTTCAGCGATTTAGGCGTGAAAACGTAACATACAGACAGACAGACAGAGTTACTTTCACATTTATAATATTAATATGGATAGTTAATTTGTCATTTAATTTAGTACCTAGTGTAAATAGTTAATATTGTATTGAACAATACTAACTATTTATGTAAGCTTTTACTGTATAAAGTAATATGAAGCTTTAAAGAAGGTATAAGAAAATTCTAGACACACTTACCGATATAGTTGATTCAGCCGTTTTTTACAATTCCTTCTCAGTCACGAGGTATGTTTTTAAAGGAGTGTACCAATGCGCTAGTGTACCAGCGACAACCCTCTTAACGAGTTGTAGGTCGTAAACCGTTCGTACTCGTTACATAATTGGACAAAGTTCGCTCGATAGAAAAAAAAATCCAAACATATCCTTATTTTGTAGATTAAAACTCACTTTATTTCAATATTATACTACTTTATGTATTGACATTCACATCAAAATAAACGTCTATGATGATTTAATGTCCATCGTTTACATTGTTAATATCGTAATACATATAATTTTCAACCCAAAATTAAACAAGTTCACGGCACAATTTACCCTCGCCCTGCTGCCACCTCAAGAACAAGAATGCACGCTTCAAGAACCTCGCCTTAATGTATATGAAATGTTATGCTTACTAGTCAACGTCTGAAGTGGAAATGGGCAAGCCATGTAACATGCCTACTTGTCACAAGATGGACCCACGAAAGAGAACCACGACATGGCGGAACATTGGCACTATACTGGATGGTCAAAGCTAAAAATACGGAAACCTGGAGAAAATTCGAGGTAGCGGAGTACCCGAAAAGGGGCCATAGCCTACACTGAACAATCGAATAGTTGATTTTTTGGTTGTCGATTCCTTTTGGTTGTGTTGACATTAAATTGTGTTAAAAAAACTGTCCCATGACGTTTGTTTTGACAAAAATTTTGTAGTACTAAAAATTTTACAATGTTTCTAAAGTATATACAGGTTGAAATTGAAAACATGCGACAAACCGTAATGGGAGATTGTACTTATCATTATGAACATTTTTTACTAAGGGACCAAAGCTGCAATCGCGAAAAAGAATTCAGCTGTCCCCTACATTTATGTTAGCATAACTCGTCAAAATGTACGGAACAGCAGATTTTTTTTTCGCGATTGAAATTTGGTCCCTAAGTAAAAGTTGTTCATAATGATAAGTACAATCTCCCATTTCAGTTTGTCGCATGTTTTCAATTTCAACCTGTATATATTTTTTTAAATGTAATTTTTATTAATCCACTTGTATAAATTGTATTTAATTTTTAAGATTATGGAAATAAAGGCCGGCTGTTATCACGCTGTAAACGCTGTAAAAAAACTTAACATTTCCACGAAATACTAAAATAATCTCGAAAGCAAGAAAATTAGGTCGCCATTTTCCCTCCCTCCCTAATTTGCTCATACGCACTTTGATTACAAGTGCTTTTCATTCCGCCCGTCTAGGTTTTCAAGCGGCTGCAAATTAGAGGCATACTAATTATCGGTGGTAATGTGCCAGGCTGTATGTAGATTTTGTGCCTTTTAAATTGACAACCTCGTACCATAGAGTTTTTTGCGATGAGATTTGTCAAGAAATCTTTTATCAATCTTGTAGCTTTTATACAATAATAATTGTAGACAACAATAGCAGAGAAACTGAGCAAATTACACTGAATTAAAAGATGAACTAGCCCGACTTTGGCATCTGCAAAAAGTTATAATTGTACCAATTTGTCAAGATACCCCAGATTGGTCAAGATGACGTTGGTTGGTTGGCCAAGACGAGCCAAGCGAAGCGTAAGGGCACTACCTACTCTCATAACTTGGGTTTGGATTATACAAGATAAACAAAATTCTCGGGATATGATGTCAGTAGTGGACTTATTAAACATATAAAGTTTTAATTATTATGATAAAAAGGAACAAATATTTGTATGACCTACAAGTGGTTACAAGGAGTCTGGCTGTTTGTGTATGTGAGTTTTATCATCATCATCATTTCAGCCGAAAGACGTCCAATGCAGGACATAAGCCTCCCCCAATTGGGGGGTTTTGCCATAATCGCCACGCTTGGCAGGCGGGTTGGTGATCGCAGTATGCTGTTAAAAATGCATTGAGAATGCTGCTGCCTATTCTTAGTAAGTCCCTTAGTCGCCTTTTACGTCACCCACGGGAGTAAATGGAGTAGAGCTATTTTTTACGTCCGACTCCACACCTCATGAATGTGAGTTTAAATGTTTGTAACCGCACCCACAATACAGGAGAATTTCTAGTGTGGAGCAACGTTTAAAAAAAAAAAAAATATTGCATAGCTCTTATGATTTAGATTTTATTGATATCTAAAAAACCCCGATTTTGTCTGATATCTTTATTTGCTCATTAGCGGAATTCCAGAGAGACACTTGACTTACTGTCCTCTGTATAATTTGTGCCTGTACTCGGAGTCGTTACTTGGGACTTGTTAATCAATATCCACGTTCATCGACAGGTATAAATTTGAACCTTGTCAGTCAAAATAGTACAGTCTTAAAACATTTCATTTTTGTTGGTGGTGGTATCTAATTGGTTGTTGGGTGTCGTCAATGAGTGTGGAAATTGTGACTACATGTTGTATTGGGATCCCTTCTGTAAAAAAAAAATGGAAGTGGTAATAGTAAATAAATAAATTTATTTTATTTATTCATTCATATAACAATTCGCATTGTGTCTGAAATATTTTTTACATTAATTAACATAATAGATATAGCTAAAAAATAATAAATTATGAATTTCAAACAGTAGTTTCAAAAAAAGAGAAAAAAAAAATGTAACGTGATAAATACTAAGCATTATGTCCATAGATCGTAAATCGATAATATGTCAATAAATTTTTAAATAGTTATTATTATGATTGTAAATATTATTGTGTCAAATGATTGTAAATATTATTATGTCAAATGATTGAAAATCTATTCTTTATAATGTATAAAATCTAATAATGTATTGCATATATTTAATGTCTTATGTTAATAAATAAAATATTAAAACTATCTACTATCATTCGTCAAATAAACGTTTGCATGGTGAGATTTTTACAGAATACATCGGCTGGTATAGGGTTTTCTATAGGCTATTTTCGATATTACTTGCCACAGCTTGTACCTACTCGACAGTCGATATGAGTGGATGATAAAATTAATCTAAACACTTTATTCCGATAGTGTATGTACGTAACCCAGAAAAATTAACATTGGTTCATAACTTCCAACTAACTCTTTTAGTTTCCAGCGAGCAATCTAAAAAAGTTTTCTTCACATAAAAACTAAAAACAAACTGCTTTTCAACATACGCTACACTCTAAACTTTTAAACTTACTTTTTAATTAACTCTGAAAACGAACGCTATGCATTCCAGCTGACGAAGAATTTCGGACTGCGGTTTCAGTTGCCGGTCAGGGCTTGAGGGTGGGAGAAAGAGACAGAAGAACAACTTGACAAAAACCCGCTGAGAATTTGTACAAAATACATCGCTATCTAGTACCAGTCTTAAAGAGGGGTATCGTGTTGGTCCGTCACTGGATTGTGAAGGTCAGAATAGGCAATCGCTTTTTGTAAAATACTGGTATTTCAACTGCATCTAGTTAGATTGGAAGCTGACCCCAACTTAGTTGGAAAAAGGCAGACGATGACATCGCTGACATCTACAATTGTTGTGAATTACCTCTCCCATGATCTGACCAAGATTATGTCTGGACTTTAACAAAGACTTCGACTCCTGTTTGTTTGTTTGTGAACAAAAATCATGGAACTCGCGTCATCGTCACCGAACGCTTTCCACGAGCTAATGTTACTGTGTATATGTGTACTTTTTGGGTGAACAAAAATCATGGAACTCGCGTCATCTTCATCGAACGCTTTCCATGAGCTATAAGTATGTATAAAATAACCATTATTTCAAAGTTATGTTTTCACTTCTGTCGGCTTTTTTTTTTAAATATTATGACGTGTAAAAGTGATTCCGGTATCCTATTTACAGAATCAACAATTTCATATCATTCCATGTCCTAAGACCACAATTTGACTTACGAGAAGTACGAGTGTATGTACTTAGGGTTGCCAACTTTTTGTACAAGAAATTAAGTATATTATGGTCAAAGCGCAAAAATGCAGTTAGCTGACTGTACGACTGAAGTTTGTTCCGTTTTTTCATTTGTAACAAATTAAAACAAACGAATGATTTTCCTCTACGAACGCAATATTGCACCTCGAGAAATAGTGTGGTTGTGCTCTTTCCCGTTAGTCTGATTAGCACAAATTATTAAAAAACCACGGCTATTTTTACGTACGTACAATACAGTCGATGAATCATTGCGTGTCGTCAAAATTTACAAGGAAATAAAATAGGTTCTAGTTCATCATCATCATCATTTCAGCCGAAAGACCTGTGACCTGTGTCCTGTGACCTTGTGAAAGCCGCAGGAATTCGCTGGATGCGGGAAGCACGGAACCAGTCGAGGTGGCGGTGCTTGGGGGAGGCCTACCCTAGTAGCATTTTTTGTTGGCGTTTGGTTGGGCCACTTACTTCTGTATAAGTGGCCCAACTGAGTGCCAACAAGAAATGCTACTAGGGTATGTCCAGCAGATTCTAGTTGCCCCTTCCAAAAGGTAGTTTTGTATGGAGAAGTATGGGCAAGACACTACACCGTTACTCTTTTAAGGCAACGATAACCGACTTTTAATGATTTTATACAGAAGATCACATCTATACGAGTAGTGTTAATGATTTGGAAAAAATATGTTAAATTAGAGCATTTTCTTTATAACTTAATATAATATGCTTTTGATTATGTTTAGTTTACATAGTGAAATTAATTTGTAAAGTCATGTCTAAAGCGGATAAAAAGCTGAGAATCACGCAAAATCTATCAAGCGTATTTTTCTGAAACCTTCGGCTTATATAGATAATTTAATTATTGATGTTTTAGTTATGTGTTTTATTAAAATACCTTTTGTTTTACGTATAATAAATTAATAATGCGTCTTATTTGGGACAGCGCTCCTGGATGGGCGAGTCCTATTACTGGCTGGACGTACGACGCGTTGCGTAAGCTCAGTACAGAACACGCAAGCTAACCACTCAAGGTCACTGGCATATACAATGCGTCTTAAACTGTTTTACAATACTTTGTACACATCAATTATATCATTGTATGTGAATGAATACAATGTTAAGCTAGAATAAAATTACTATACCACAACAGGCAAAAAGGAAGCAATGAGATACATGGACTCGCCTATTTACCAATATTATTAAAGTAGACGAAATTACAAAAAAATTAAAACACACTCCCACTCGCCTCATGTCACTATTTAGTCCCTAAAAATATTTTTGCGCAGACTTCAGACCATGATGCATCGCAAAAACGTGCATACAAGGTAAATTAGTAAATGCGGATGATACCTATAATATAAATAAACATCAGTCATTAAATTATAATTAACAACGGCACAATTATTATTGTGCTTCCTAAGTATTGGCATGTGCTAGGCGACATATTGCAAATAATTTAATTTAATGTTCTGAGTCTCGTAAAACTTTGCATAACTACTATTCAATTGTATAGAATCAAGGTTTCCTAACTGAACACCCAGCTGTGCTGCTGGGGAGAGTTTGTTGCGCCACTTCTCCCAGCTAAAGCATTAGGAAGTGGTGAAGAGGTTTTGGGGGACAGTCTTAAATAATTTTTACGTTCTAAAAGTGCTGATTGCTTAGCCTATCAAGTATAGAATCAAGGTTTCCTAACTGAACACCCAGGTGTGCTGCTGGGGAGAGTTTGTTGCGCCACATCTCCCAGCTAAAGCACTAGGAAGTGGTGAAGATGTTTTGGGGGAATGTCTTATTAATTTTTACGATCTAAGTGCTGATTGCTCAGCCTATCGATAAATTACTTTTGATTTTATATTAATTAATATCTACAGTCATATAGACGGCCATTGTACGGTGGCTAGTACATCAAGCATCAGATTTTCGTCAGATTTACTAGTCCGATTTTAAACTTAAATTAAATTAAATATCATTTATTTCAGGCAATTATTAAACCCATAACATACAGACATCAACATAATAACACTGATAGAATAACATTAAAATACAAAAATATAATAACTAAAAATATATATTATTAAAAGTCTTTTGCCTCTCTTGCAAAATAGACGACACAGTACACAGCTTTTATAATTTCATTCCTAGAGTAGGGTTACCCTTGTGTAGCAACATTGTAAAGTTTAAAATCGTTTGGAGAAATTTGTCAGTTTCGTATTCCTAGATGTGCCTGCCACTGTACCCACAGATTTGGCAATATTGTAAAAGAGCTGTGTAAAAATTTTGTTGTAATATAATGGTATGTTTATTCTATTCTATCTTTATAGTTCTGTCAGAAGTACTGTCTTACATACCTCAGTACTTCTGTACTTTCATACCTCGTGTGCCAGGGTTGAGTTCTGATGAATGAACCATCCTCTCCCCCCTTCACCCCCTCGGAACCCCCGGGCACTCGAGCCTCCGCTCTCATCCATTGTTCGAGAAGAACTAGGTACCTTCACAAACCCGCAGTGTATGCATTTTGCCGGCTTAGCAGACTTTTAAAATTCATATAAGGATTTCAAAAGGACAGATTTGTATTATGTTTACGGTAAATGTGAATCGGTGGGGAAGTTATGCAGTTGAGATGATGGTTATAATAGTTTTTGGTACTTAGTGGAGTATTGTACGGTGATTTTAAGGCTTTTCCGAGCAGGAGGAAAGTGGGAAGGCTTGATACAAGCATGCTACCAAAAACATTCATCTTTAAAATGTTATGTTATTTATCAAAAACTAGATCCAGGCTTCAATGCAAAGCTAGGCATCACAGATTTTTTAATGGACGAAAAAAGGAGGAGCCTAGTTAGATTAAAAGGATTTTTTATTTTATACTTTAGTTTATTTTTTTCATCGGTTTAATTTATTGTTAAAAAGTTTTCTTAACTAACATCGAACTTTCTTTCAGATTTTGAGACGTCGTAAGTAATTCACATTCAGCAACACGGAACATCGGAAACAAACATAAATACTATGTAGGTAATATCGTAAGATTATAATTATGTACATATGTGTTACAAGCCCTTTTCCTCGAACCCAGGACCAGAGTAACGGACAGGAGGCAAAGCTTCATACAAACACGATGTGGCGATATGATAGGAACACTACTACAAGCATGAGGCGCATGTGTGCGTACCACTGGCGGCTTCGTTGCGTACGAAGAGAAAGCGGTTTATACCGGCTCGGCCAGTTGAATCGCTGAGGGCTGCGGGTACGCGTCGCACGTCGTGTTTGTTTAAGTTTCACGTTTCAATTTAATAACAGCACATGAGTGAAGAATAATAGTGTTATAAAAAATTGTAAATATGGGTTAGGTACTGTGTATATAATTAATTAGTTGAAGGAATAAAAACATATAATTTTTAAATGACTGTACTCGATTATTATCCTTTTATATGGTGTCACGGTTGATGATACTTTATTCGCATTACGATCTAGCTTATTCGCTAATAAGTAATTTATGTATAACTTAAACTACTAAGTAAATATAAAATTAGGAAATCGTCCAATAACTTCTTTATTGGTCACTTAATGTTAAGAGGAATACTCATAATTCACGTGTTCTTAAGTCAGCACTTGTACTGCAATTTAACTTGATTATAATTTATTATTTGTAATTTGTAGTATACAACATTATTTTTAGTATATGCTAAACCTGAATATAGTTTGTTCAGAATAAGTAACTGAATCGATTCCAATAGTTTTTACGCCATGTTATATTTTTTCCCAAAAATATTTAAAAAAGGTTACAAGTTGGACACCGAGCGACACTAAGTACCTATCCGCACTTGACCACTACGACAAAGTCCAAAGCCTGTAAGTGTGATGGAAAATATTATCACTAGTTAATTACAATACAATCGTCGTACGGTTAGATACCTACTGCCAAATTAATATTATTATTAATGAACGCAAGGCGCGGGCGGCGCGGGTGCGCCGAGTGGTGAGCATGTTTTTGTACGGACAACCAGGTAACATAACAAGCTTATAACTTTGTTATTTTTAATGATACAGTTTTGAAATTTTGTACATAAATTCTTTACATAAAAATACTAGACACGTGTTTCGGGTTTCGCATAAACTAAAACTAACGTTGTATAGATGTCGGAGACGAGTTGTATCCGGTACGCCAGCGCTATCTGTTGGCATAATAGTTCGATGGAGTTGGTGGATTCGCGCCATCGGTTCTTGACTAATCGCGACGCTAGCGCTGCCTAGCGGAGCATGACAGTCTACGACATAACGTTCGACCAGCGACAAGTGTCCGCCGCACATTCGACAAGTGGAGTTCATCAGTGGCGGTCAAGCAGTGAAGACGTCTAGAAACTGTTGCGCGTTTGGTATAGTTGTGTCGTTTTCCTACATTAATTACTTTGCATACCCATTACTGTATAGAATCAAGTTCTTCTGGCTGAACAGACAGATGTGCTGCTGGGGAGTTTGTTCCACCACTTCTTCCCAGCTAAAGCACTAGGAAGTGGTGAAGGGATGGGCATTTTGGGGGACTGTCTTATGTAAACTTATGGGTACTAATTCTCAGGTTGAGTAAATGACTTTTGAGTTTAATTCGGTTTTTCTATTGCGCAATAACCAACACTACCCACAGCACGCCCACAGTAGTTATAATATGGCTGATGATAACGAGAGAGACCTTCCGTTCTCCGACATAGATATTGTGAGGTGTGAGGTACTTGTACATGATATCTACCGGTGGCGCAAAAAAGTTTTGGTATTGATAGTAAAATATGGTTTAGTCGTTTTTTAGTAAGTGGCACAGAATAGGCACCTACTATTGCTACCTATCTCGTAAACGGTACGTTCAAGAACAAAAATAACGACTATTTGAGAACTTTTGTTTTACAATTCATGCCAGATGATTTGAAATACGTAGGTAAAACCTACCGACCTACTCGTATTAGTGAGTGAATAATTATGTATGTTTATAAATTGGAACACGTAAGCTGATTAACGTTCTGTTTATTTAGTTTTAGCCTCCTGTGCCAACTGTACCAAAATAGGTGTAAATTTTGCACGCTCTTTAGAAGTTTTGCCTCTGTTCCGTTTCTTTACTCATGTGACCCCACTACGAAGAGCAGCCGCGGTTGCGACAGTAGGTGCAGTGGCCGCCAGCACATCCAAGCTACACGACTGTTAAATTTCTCCAAACGATTTTAAACTTTAAAGTGTTAATGATTATGTTCAAAATCGAACAAGAAAATTCTGACAGTTTGTGGTAACTTGATGTGCTGACCACCTTACAGTAAGCCTACAAAGTATGTAAACAATAAATCTATTTGCCTAGTTTTTTCCCAACTATGTTGGTGTCTTTCCGGAAGCAGCTGATACCAGTGTTTTACATGGAGTGACTGCCTATCTGACCTCCCAGTTACGGTAACACAATACCCCTTGGTATTAGGACTGGTTGTCAGTTTTGGGCTTCTGACTACACGTAACGACTGTCACAGATATCTACGAATGACAGCTCGGACCGACGGCTTAATAACTTAATTAAGAAAATGCTGTAATTTAACACATATTTTTTTGCAAATCATTAACACTATTCGTCGTTTAGACGTGATCTTCAGTATATGAATATTTTAGATTATGTTTATATTATACTAGCTTTTGCCAGCGGCTCCGCCCGCGTGAATGTCGGATATCGCGTAAAACAGTAGCCTATGTCGTTTTCCATATCCCAGGCTATATCTCGGCCAAATTTCATGACGATCGGTTCAGCGGTTTAGGCGTGAAAACGTAGCAGACAGACAGAGAGAAGATGAAAAAACAAAAAAAAAACAAAAACATTTGTCTTCAGACACATGTTCAGACAATTGTTCTTTTTTCATCTTCTTATTTAGTTAACCTGTAAATGCATCACACGTACCTAATATGTTGTCATATTATATTATGTAAACCATTCGTAATCAACGGCCATTCATCACAAGCTGTCACACAGTGTTGCCATTATTCACGAATTAGCATGTAAATAAGACAAGGAAAAAGCAAGCGGCATAGACAATGACCGCGTGCATTATCATACGTTTTAGCAAGTAGCTTCGGAATATTTATATACTCAAACTAGGTATATTGTGCGATTATCTACTTAGTTAACAAGCAAGTAATTAAATATGGAATTTTCCGTTTACATACAATACATAAACCCACGCCTTCTTAACACAATATACGCCGATTAAAATTTAGTGGTTAAATTTAGGCCACCACCGATGAGTGACAGCAATACTACCCATTCAGGCCATGGGGCTCACCGGTGACCCCGCGACGGGCTCGTGTTTGAACTCAATTTTGTCGCTGAAGGGCACAGTGCCGGTACATAACTATATTTAGCGTGCCCGGCGCGGCCCTAGAGAACAGTTTACGCATCATAGCTCGTTTCGACAGTAAGTACAAAAAAAAAACTTAGATGATTTTTTGGCTAAGTATACAAGATGTGGTTTTATAAAATAAAAGAATGTTTACAAAATATGTTTTATTCGAAAATATTCAAAAACGTTACGTAATAAGAAATAATTATTTAGGGTTTTTGACTATTTTCGAACCGTATGAGCCAATAAAATATAATGTGTAAAATTTGTCGAAATCGCGAATCGGCGTCGCCCATATGGGAAGTATAGTGGTGGTCACTGGTGACCACCACGGCGTTCAATGTGTTAAGGCGGCGTTCTGTAGTTTCTTCTCCCATGGAAATGGGAGAAGCAGTAACTATAGAACGCCACCTGCTACGCTCCTTACGTAATACTTTTGCTTCGTTTACGTTCAAACATCTGGTCATAGACGCAAGCTGGTCCTGACCTTTCTGAAGAACATCACCAATTAGGTCACTATAATAAACCACTACTATCACTTCAGAAATAGCATTAGCGCTGAAAAAAGAAAATAAAAACAGCAATTAAGTATTCCGGACGATTCTCTTTCTCCTTTATCATTTTTTTTTATTGTATTTTTTTTTGTACTATGTGGGACATCCGAATCGGCACACTTTCAAAACAATAGCTCGAGCTCACGGTGTCCACATCTGTTTACCGCCCATTTTAGCGTTGACCAATAAAACAAAAATACATAGGAATATTTTGTTTAAATAAATTTCTCAACAATACAATAATCACAGATGTCTGACCATCCTTTTTCAACCAATAGGAATAGCAAATTAAAGACCCAAGGACGAGAAAGTTTGTCTACTTAACATTTTATTTGATGAGCTTATGTAAGCGTTACTCTAGCGGCCAAGCGCTGCAAGCAGAAATAGTCCGTTACGGTTGTCCGATTCGGATGTCCCCGATAGTACCTATGCAAAACAACACTACAGAAGTAACCCTCAAACGCGAACGTGCTTATTTCTCAGCTCCGCAGAGACTAGCTATTTTATTCGAAGAAACCTCAATGCAACACAGAAAATGTATTTTATGTGCAATACGTGAGAAAGGAGTTTTCTATTTTTGAAATCTGTGAACTGCATGGGCTGAGATTTGCAGCGAGCGTTGTGGGGGGTTAGATTAGCGAGACAGAGACATATTTTCACCTATGGGTTTACGGAGAAATAGCTGTTATTCGAAAAATTTTGTATTGTCTAATAAATAACAAGTATCCACGAGTTACTGGCTGGATATTGAAGGATTCATTCCATTATTTATTCAGTTAGGACGGTTTTATTTTGGGCACTTCGACAAAGATTTCATATCGGTATTCGTCCAATATAGTCTACATTCCTATTATAAAACTGTCATCCTTTTTCAATCATCATTAGGTACCTGGACGGTGTACCTTTATTTTTATTCCAATACTAGCTGCTACACGCGGCATCGCCCGCATGGCTATTTCTAAAATAAAAGTAGACTAAGTTACTACTTATAACATCAGCTATCTGCCAGTGAAAATCGAGTCCCGTCAAAATCGGTCCAGCCATTTCGGAGATTAGCCGGAACAAACAGACAGACAGGTTTTTTATAAATACTGTAATACTTTCTTTAGCATTTAGTAAAAAGCTGCTATTTTGAAATTACAAATAAAAAATCTACCTAGCCTTCCAGTCTAACCGGATGCAGCTGAATACCAGTATTTTACATGAAGCGACTGCCTATCTGACCTCCACAACCCAGTAACTGGGTAACACGATACCCCTTTGTAAGACTGGCTGTCAGACTTTTGGGCTTCTGACGACCCGTAACGACTCTCAAAGATCCACGAATGACAGCCGGGACCAACGGCTTAACGTGTTTTCCGAGGCACGGAGGAGTCTCGGTATGTAAAGATGGTCACCCATCCACGGATCAACCCCGGCAAGCGTAGCTTAACCTAACGGATCGACCCGTGCGGCTGTTATTATTTAGCCATGAGCTCCTCGAATTTTTTTTTTTTTTTGTTTCGAATTTCCTCTTCGTCCTTTGAAATTACAAATAGACACTTCAAATTCATTTATTTGTATAGATTTCCAATACGTTATCGACCGACAATCTATCAAAATCCCTTTGTTATAATTTTCTATGTACAAATTGCACCACAGAAACGTGATTTCGATAAACAGTCTTACTCAATCTCACTCAGTGGAGAGCTAATAATGCGTCAACTGCAGCGCAGCACTACACTACATTTCGCTACTCTCGTCTCAACACAAGATTACAACGAAGACGTGCTTCGTGAAATGTAGCGAACGAGACAAGAATAAAAGCATCGGCAACGCGAGGGTTGATTAGCTCTCGTGTGACGTTTTCTGTATTGTCAATTTATTGCGATTCACGGGATACTGATTCGATATGTTTTATTTTATTTGTACACTGAAAAAAGAAAGTAGTTGCCACAATCAAGATTTTGTTTAGATTGACTAAGTAACTTGTTTGCATCTGAGCCTATCAAATAAAAATAAAAAATCAAAAATGTTTATTTGTTAGGTTATGGTACAATAGATGTTATAAATATTGGTTCCAGCATACCCTGCCATAGTATGGCGTACAAATATTTCCAAAAACAAAACCTTTTATTACTAATCTACTAATAATTATGAATAATAATGAATTAGAGAATAAAATATGAATGCATAATAGTTAATTAATTGTATTGTATTGATTGTATTGTAGTAATAATATTAATTATTAATGAAATTATGTCGTTTTTGCATATAGCGGAATTAAAGGTTATTTTTACTTTATTATATTATTAATGATTTATCCTCTAAGTATTCTTGAACACTGTAATAATTTTTCTCTAATAATAGTCTGAACACAAGACAGAACAAGCACAATGATCACAGCTACTACTTTTATTTGATTGAGATTTGAAACGGGATCTTGATTGGAGTTATCACAAAACCTATTTGCAGCAATCAAGTCAAAACATAGTTGCTCCAACCAAGATTATTAGATTAAAGTTTCAATGATCTTTATTGAAGTAATCAAAATACTTGATTGACACAACTAATAACTTACTTTGTTACAGTTAAAAATTTTTTTAACTTGTCTCTTTATTAACTCTTCTACAATGATATCATTTTAAGGGTAATCGAGAAACTTGTTTGAGCGTTGAATCATTTGAACTAGTATTGCTGCAAATGTCGTGATGATCTAAACAAGATATCGTCAAACAAGCTAAAAAGTCACTTGATTCGAGTGCATTTTTTTCAGTATAGAGCAAAAACACTGCAATACATTATGTATCGCAATGTGAAATATTAATAGCACTGTGCGTAATTAAAATAAATGAAAACTTGAAAAGGGGTAAAAGGGGCTTGAATTGTATTCATCATTAGGAACAGCAGTGCTATTCTGTAGAAATCTCACCGTGAATACCTTTCGTGAAGTGAGCTTGAATTAATGAGCTGCATGTCAATAGTATCAATCCCTAGTCTCAAATGGAATGACAGTTCACTTCGAGATCTCTTTACCTAAGTTTTCACGGTGAGATTTTTACAGAATCGACCGGCTGATGCTTGGGATTGACATTATTGACATCTCAATCCACGCTCACTTCACTTAAGTTTTCACGGTGAGATGGTTACAGAACAGCAGTGCTATTCTGTAACCGTCTCACCGTGGAAACTTAGGTGAAGTGAGCGTGGAGTGAGCTGTCAATGGTGTCAATCCCTAGCATCATGTGGAAAGACAGCTCACTTCAAGCTCACTTCACCTAAGTTTTCACGGTGAGATTTTGACAGAATAGCACTACAGCACTGCTGAACAACATATTAGAGACTAAACCTGAAAATGCGACAATTTGTATATTTACGTGTTTTTTTTATTATAAGTGTCTAATTCTATAAGTACAAATAATACAAAAAGTCCTAGAATACGTGGTCCTAAAACGCATAGTTTCGAAGATAATTATCATCAATCATATTAATATAGGTCAAAAATTGACACCCGTATGACAAATTGTTACTCTTGCGACGTTGCCAAACTGATGAAACTGAGGCCCTCGATGTGTGTAGGTATCTAAGTTGCATTGATAAATACGAGTAGTTCATTTTCATTCAAACCAATCATTCATATTTAAAGCTATGAAAATGCGACTCTGTCATATTTCACGTAAGGGTGTTTTACATTAATAACCGTGAATTTGTCGAATTATTTTGTTGGAAAAATGAAGAAAAAAAAAAAAAAAAAAAAAGATAATTGAAAAATAAAATCTATGCCAGTTGATTCTTTGATATGGTCTCATTCATACCCTAGAGTTATGGGATATAAAAAAAAAAAACACCTTGTAGATGTGCCAAATGTGATGACAAATAATTTTATTGAGTTCACGAAATAGCGCTATCAGTTAGTTACAGCCATTATTCATTCTAACATGGTTAAATTAATTAAACTGAAATGTGTGAATAACCGCCTCAGTTTTCTCTGAGGTAAAATTCTGCACGGTGTATTTTGTTGCCGAAACGCGGACACTCACGGTACGGCTGGTCCGTAAATTGAAGGTCGCTCAGCGAGCTATGGAACGGGCTATGCTTAGTGTTTCTCTGAGAGATCGAATCCGGAACGAGGTGATCCGGCAGCGAACCAAAGTTGTCGACATAGCTCATAGAATAAGCAAGCTGAAGCGGCAATGGGCCGGCCATATTAGCCCTAGAACCGATGACCGTTGGGGTAGACGTGTTCTTGAGTGGGGACCGCGAATCGGCAAAAGTAAGATCGGCCGTCTTCAAGCTACGTGGGGCGACGACCTTCGCAGGGTGGCTGGTAGCAGCTGGATGAGAGTTGCCGAGAATCGAGCTGAATGGCGTGCAATTGGAGAGGCCTATGTCCAGCAGTGGACTGCTATAAGCTGATGATGGTGATGATTTTGTTGCCACTATACAGACTGACTTTAAATTCAATGGTTATCATAAACGAGATGGAAGTACTCATGAAAATAACAGAGTTATACTATGGGACCGTCACTGAAATAGCGAAAAAAATATAATTATCTTCATCATACATTTTCATTGGTTCTGTATTTAATTTGTGTATGAAACAAAAGATTTTTTTTCTATATTCTAGAGTGGTTCTAGTACTTACTTTTAACCCCATGGAAATCAAAAAGTCGCCAATGAATTCAAAAAGTCATACATTAAGAGATGTTAATCCATATCCATACTAATATTTTAAATGTGAAAGTCTGTCTGTCTGTTAAGTTTTCACGCCTAAAGGCTCAATGAAAATATGCGATCGGTCGAACATTTTTTAAACAGGATAGAATATAATTTTATTATTTATGTCTGAGTATATTGTGAGTATACATATAATAGTTACACTAGCTTAACCGCGGCTCCGCCCGTTTGGATGTCGGTTATCGCGTGAAAAAGTAGCCTATGTCCTTCTCCATATCCCCGGCTATATCTCTGCCAAATTTCATGAAGATCGGTTCAGCGGTTTAAGGCTCCTACAAACAGGCGCGACACGCGACGCGACACAAAGACACCGCGTGCCGCGCGACGAGCGGTCTCTTTGTGTGGCGTCGCGTGTCGAATCGCGCCTGTTTGTAGGAGCCTTAAACCGCTGAACCGATCTTCATGAAATTTGGCAGAGATATAGCCGGGGATATGGAGAAGGACATAGGCTACTTTTTCACGCGATAACCGACATCCAAACGGGCGGAGCCGCGGTTAAGCTAGTGTAACTATTATATGTATACTCACAATATACTCAGACATAAATAATAAAATTATATTCTATCCTGTTTAAAATGTTCGACCGATCGCATATTTTCATTGATCAATAACATAAAATGCCAACAACCGAGCAATCTGCTTTCAAAGAATTTTAATTGCCTGCATAATATTGAACATTGCGCGTAATATTAAAACAATGGTTTAGCGTATTATACGATATAGAAATACTTGAACGAAATACTGTTGGAGTATTGAAATTAAATACTTACCACGAGCTTTAGGAATGAGATCTAAATGCGGTAATTACCTGAAACAAAGCATAGTTTTAATAAAAAACAGCTCAATGGAAAAAGAGGGGGCGTGCCTATGACCACACGACAGAACTTACGACTACAGCCGACTATACGCGTATGAGCATAGCCGACCGACTGGAGCAGAGTATACGCGAGCCAGCGTCACAAACCGTGTGGAGCCGAGTATACCCAATTCAGCGTTACCGACCGGCTGGAGCCGAGTATACGCGATCCAGCATCGCCAACTGTTTGGAGCCGATTAACGCGATCCAGCGTCACAGACCGGCTGGAGCCGATTATACGCGATTCAGCATCACAAACCGGCTGGAGCCGAGTATACCCGATTCGGCCTCACCGACCGGGGCGTGACGGTTCAGTTTTGTTTACTGCCCAGAAAGAGCGCACCAAAGAAGTTTTCACATATCAATATCTCTTATAAAAGAGAACATAATAAGGTCATCTATGTAATTGGACCGCAGTCTTCATTACTCTGAAGTCTAATCTCGCGTTCAAAGGAATTGATTTCATTGAAGGTAATCAGACAGACATTCCGAATGAAACCAATTCCCCCTGCCATTGGTATTGTTGGTAGTTGTTTTCATAAAGTATACGGGGCTTTCTGTATTAAGATAATTATGATACATTTGTAGTTAATAAATACCAATTTATACCCAAAGTCTCAAATTCAGATAATTTATGTGAACAAAGGGGATAACATAACAAAAAAATATCTTCGTAATGGTAATTCACATAAAATTGCGAAAAAAGATGTTCTATTTTAGATATAATAATTAAAAAATAATCATACCGTAATTATTTTTATAAATTTTTGGTCTTAAACAAAGTTATTTATAAAAGAAGATTTTCTGGTATAAAATATTTTATGATACTGGTAACAATGCAGGATTTTTTACTTATTCAACAACACTAATTTACAACTCTCATAGATTCATATTTTAAGTAGCATATCTAGCCTCATTTTGGATGAAAACGGCTGTAAACTGTTTCGATTGGAAATCGATTTTGGGACGCCTACGTCTAGCACTGGGCTTAAAAGGGCTGATTATGACTGCCATATACCGTGTCTCCGACACACTACAAACGCCATTGCTTGGCAACGGTATTTTCTTTGTATAGTTCTTATAATTAATTCACTTTAATTTTATCGATGAATATTAATTACAAAAACATTTAATGATAAAATGTTTTGCACCACTGTCCTGTCATTTTGACAGTGACATTTCTTGACATTACTTTGTTTACATAAATTATCTGAATTAGAGACTTTGGGTATAAGTGATTGGATACCAAGCGGTATTGTATTACTCAGTTACTGGGTTGTGGAGCTCAGACAAAATAAGGCATAGGTTATGCGGTCCACGTCACGTAAGTACCTTATTTTCCTTTTTTTAGGATTCCGTAGTCAACAAGGAACTCTTATAGTTTCGCCATATCCATCCGGTCCCTCCGTCTGTCTGTCCCCAGCTTAGCTCAGAGACTCTTAGTACTAGAAAGCTATAGTTTGGCATGGATATACATATTAATCACGTCGACAATGTGGTAAAAGTCATGAAAAAAATAGTTATTTAGGGTACCTCCTGTACATGTAAAGTTGGGATGTTTTTTTTTTTTGTTTTCGTCTTCCCTCTGGTGTGGGCTATTGTTGCCCTAGTAGCATTGTGGCCTAGTAGCACAAACAATGCTACTAGGGTGGATGGTTCTTTCAAAAATATTGCGGGTTTGTGAAAAAAAATGTTTCGATTAAGGGATCCGTTTCTGAAATATTAGGCTTTAAAATGCTAATTTTTGTTAGAGTCAAGTGTCCCCCCCTGCCAGCTAAACGGTTAGTTTTGCATAGGTGAAAAAAATCACGATAGTATAGTGTATATATAACGAAGTTAAAGGGAAAACTATCACAGCTAAGTAGGCTTTTCAAGTTTACGAGCAGGTAATAGTCGAGCAACTTAAATTTGCAGTAGAAAAACATGTTCCTCCATACAATCTGTATAGGAGAGCATGTTTCTCAACTACAATGTTAAGTTTGTTCTTGAGATAAATTCATCCCAACTATGGAACCCTTAATTGCGCGTGGTCCGACACGCACTTGCCGGTTTTTTATACATCAACTAGCTTTTGACCGCGGCTCCGCCCGCGTGGATGTCGGTTATCGCGTAAAAAAGTAGCCTATGTCCTTCTCCATATCCCAGGCTATATCTCTGTAAAATTTCATGACGATCGGTTCAGCGGTTTAAGCGTGAAAACGTAACATACAGACAGACAGATAGACAGACTGACAGAGTTACTTTCAAATTTATAATATTAGTATGGATGTTCACAGAGCTTGTGGCGAAATAGAGAACTGTGACTTTCTCTGGCAGATAGCTGATGTTAAAAGGAGTATCTTAGTTTCATTTTAGACAAAGCCACGCGGTCGAAGCCGCTGGCAGCAGCTAGTGAAGTAATACATAATAATTATCCATGGAAACTGGCGTACTAAAGGAGCTCGTGGCTAAGTAATAACAGCCGCATGGGTCGATCCGTCAGGTTAAGCTACGCTTGCCGGGGTTGGTCAGTGGACCATCTTTACATACCGAGACTCCTCCGTGCCTCGGAAAGCACGTTAAGCCGTTGGTCCCGGCTGTCATTCGTGGATCTTTGACAGTCGTTAAGGGTCGTCAGAAACTCAAAAAAAAGTCTGACAACCAGTCTTACCAAGGGGTATCGTGTTATCCAGTTACTGGGTTGTGGAGGTCAGATAGGCAGTCGCTCCATGTAAAATACTGGTATTCAGCTGCATCCGGTTAGACTGGAAACCGACCCTAACATAGTTGGGAAACGGCTAGGCAGATTGATTGGAAACTAGCGTACTTACATTGTTAATTTCATCAACAAAATAAGTGGCCATGCTTGATTGGGATATCAAATTGCTACTATCGTCAATAAATCAGACATCGAACAGGTTGGCGTGTCCATTTGACAGACACATGTGACATGACGTGCGTGACGTACGAATAAAGTAATCGGAAGGAAATTATTGATAACCGAATAATATGTGAATAGGTTAAATTTTATTATTACTGGAAATACGTTGCTGGCAAATGATAACTTTAAGGTATTATTTGGTATTATTGGTTCATATCATTAGGGTTGCCATACGTCCCGTATACACCGTGGCATTTTAGTCGTCTTACAAAGACAGCCCACTTCATGTATCCAATGACTACTAATCATTCATGTAAAAAAAATTTTTTTTTTGTACATTGGTTTTTTTTTTTTTTTTTTATTAATTATGACGCCTGACATAGTTTAAAACACCCTGTTACGAGTGCAGTCCGAGCCTTGTAATTGAGCGGCGACATCTTTATCAGAGTTCATTCGACCCTAACGCAAAAATGTGTTTCTTACTATTGCAACTTAAACTTAATCTAAATCCATTCTGCTGCGCCCTTGTATCACAAGGCTCGGACTGCACTCGTAACAGGGTGTTTTAATCTATGTCATGCGTCATAATTAAAAAAAAAATTACATGAATGATTAGTAGTCATTGGATACATGAAGTGGGCTGTCTTTGTAAGACGACTAAAATGCCACGGTGTATACGGGACTATCACCATATTTGACTATCGCGTCCCGTATTTAACGATAACGTCCATAATTGTCCCGTATTTCAATAATTTGAACATCATTCGGAAATGGCCCGAACTGGGCCGTCTTTGAACAAAAACTATAATTTCGACTTTTTATTTATTTGTTTGAAACGTCCCGTATTGGTCCCTGAAGTTACGGGAAGCCAACTTTTTTTTTTTTGGGTTGGGAAATCGTCACTTCTCCCGCTCTGGGCGGAACGTCAGACTTTTACTGATTTAAAACCCACCCGTGTTCCTTCAGTTGCCTGTGTGCCAGGGCCACGATATCCCTTTCGGACAAACCCGCAACCTTGGCAGGCATCGGTCCTAATGGACCCCGTCAGTTCCTGCTGACAACTCTTTGAGGCGCGCGTGGAATACAACGTCTCCACCGGGCGTCTCCTGCGGTGACGGTGACGTCCGCGGTGTTCGTGAGGCTGCCTCTCCCTCTCGCATTCCGCCTCTCCCTTCGCAAGGAACCTAAAAATGAAGATTTAAACTAGCTCACCTAAAATAGATTACAAGAAAACCTATAGGAGAGGATTAAGAAGTCTATAGTCTTAAAATAACATGGTAAATCTACCAATATTGTGCAAACAAACTTACATTTGCAGTTGGAATGTATTGGAGAAAATGTTTCTTAACTACAATGTTAAGTTTTTTCCTGGGATAAATTCATTCTAACTACGGAACCCTTCATTGTCCGACTCTAACATAGCCGATAAAAAAAAAGTATTTGAAAATATACGTAGTGTTAAATATTGTTCGGTGCGGTGGTACAGAACCCTTCCCTCCTTACTAATAAACGTTGTATAGCGTCTGTATAGTTACACACCGATTTCTCTCTTTCACTCGTCAGTAATTTGACTTTCGAAAGAAGAAGACAAAGCGTTGTGTAACTATACAGACGCTATACAACGTTTATTAGTAAGGAGGTTAGTGTGCAAGCCGGCACTTGGTCGCTTTTAGCTTTTACAAGTAAGGATAAATAATGCCATTAGTTGTTAGGGCTACATGTTATTTCTTAAATAGGTATGTCCCTTTTTCGTATTAGGATTAAAAGCATTGAGTAGAGGCTGTATAAGGTAATTATAGGTTTACAATTTAACCCACGCCAACCAACGACGTCTATGTAATATGAATACAAATGGGTAGGTATTCAAAACTTGCGGGGGATGAAAAAAAAAGCTGAATATTTTTTTTTTTTTGCGCTAAGGAGAAAATTAGGTACCTACTCAAATTATTCTTAGAATGAAGGCGACGATAACCGACTTTTAATGATTTAATACTGAAAGATCACGTCTAATAAGACTAGTGTTAATGATTTGGAAAAATATAATTATATGTTAAATTAAAGCATTTTTTTTATAACTTAGTATGTGAATATTATAGAGCGGATAAAAAATTGAGTATCACACAAAATCTATCAAGCGTATTTTTCTGAAACCTTCGCCTTTTTAAAGATAATTTAATTATTGAACTTTTAGTACACGTGTTTTATTAAAATACCTTTTGTTTTATGTATAACTAGCTTTTGCCCGCGGATCCGCCGGCGTGGATGTCGTTTATCGCGTAAAAAATTAGCCTATGTCCTTCTCCATATCCTAGACTATATCTCTGCCAAATTTCATGACGATCCGTTCAGCGGTTTAGGCGTGAAAATGTAACATACATACAGACAGAGAGACAGACCGACAGTTACTTTCACATTTATAATATTAGTATGGATAAATTAATAATGCGTCTTATTTGGGCCAGCGCTCTCTGGATGGGCGAGTCCTATTACTGGCTGGACGTACGACGCGTTGCGTGAGCTCAGTACAGAACACGCAAGCTATAACCACTCAAGGTCACTGGCATATTATATCTGCGTCTTAAGCGAAAGTGCCAGGGTAACTCGCGAAATTCAAATTCTCATTCATAATTTCTTAAGCGCATCCCCCTTAAATAGATTTCCACGGCCAAGTATTTCTTCTACTTTATCAAAGCATGCACATAGACACATAGAGTACAAATAAAGCCATTCAACCTAATTCGATAGCATAAAAATCTCATCACACCTCGAAACTATTTAAATGGAGGCTTTAATGACTGTGTCATTCCTTTATATGGCATCACCGGGTATATAAAAAACATAACACAATCCATATTAGATGAAGAGTTTGTTTGTTTGAATGCGCTAATCTCTGGAACTACCAGTTGGATTTGAAAAAATCTTTTTGCATTTGATGGCCTTACACTTCGTCGGATTTGAAAAAAATGTTTACTTATACATTAACCAAACTTTCGTCAACATGTACCACAAAAGAGTGACCACATAACTTTATGCAACATGGAACCAAAACCTGTGCTGGCTGTTGTGTATCACTTTTATTAAATCAAGTTAACTTATATAAAGTAAAAGTTCGTGAGCATATTCGCAAGAAGCTGGCAGTATCATCACAACGGTAATGTTTTCCCAATGTTTGTCTTATTTGTTTTAGTATACATATTTATGTGTATTTATTTGTGCTTATATTTATATATAACTAGCTTTTGCCCGCGGCTCCGCCCGCGTGGATGTCGGTTATCGCGTAAAAAGTAGCCTATGTCCTTCTCCATATCCCAGGGTATATCTCTGCCAAATTTCATGACGATCGGTTCAGCGGTTTAGGCGTGAAAATGTAACATACAGACAGACAGACAGACAGAGTTACTTTCACATTTATAATATTAGTATGGATAAGATTTATATATTGAATCTATAGTTTTTTTTAAAACGTTGCCCCACACTAGGAATTTCTCCTGTATCGTGGGTGCGTTTACAAACATTTAAACTCACATACACAAACAGCCAGACCCGGAACAACTACTTGTAGATCATACAAATATTTGTTCCGTGCGGGAATCGAACCCGCGACACGCAGCGCAGCAGTCAATCGCTTAACCACTGCGCCAACCGTGCCGTCAGTTTGTAATGGTTTATGTATATCTTTATATTTAAATGAATATTTATTCCTTAATTTTCGCTATTGCACCTACTACTGTATGTCTCTGCATCACCCAAGGATTGACTGGTAGAAAATGCCTATGGCATTAAGTCCGCCTCTGTACATTTTTTTTGTGCTTAAAGTATTAAATAAATAAATAATAAAGTCTTGTCAAACTTTGATTATTCCTGAAATAGCCGAAGTAGTTAGGCTAAATATTTCTTTCAGTGTATTCTTGAAGAAGGTTATAGACTATTTTATCATCACGCTCCGCCCATTAGGAGCCGAGCAAAAAGATAAAAGTCAGAGAGAATGCTAATAAAAATAAAGTAAAAGTGAGGGCGGGCGATGCGATGTGACGCGGTGGGTTAGAGGCCAAGGAGTTTTATAAAAATTTGGCTGTTATTTTATATTGTGTATCTTACGCCTTCCACGTGAACGAAATAGCGTGCAAAAGCTAGTATTCAGATTATGGTGCCGATTCCCTTGTTCACAAACTAAACTAAATTTAATTTCAGTGCATCTTTTTCTTTCTATTTCATTAAGAAAAGGACAGAAGATAAATTTTAGTTTAGTCCTGTCAAATTAATCAGCGCTTGACGTAAATTGACGTTATTTTAGTAGGCAAGTTTTTAATCACGTCTAAACTCATATGGAGTAGTGACAGGCGCTGATTAATTTGACAGGACTAAACTAAAATTTATCTTCTGTCCTTTTCTTAATGAAATAGAAAGAAAAAGATGCTCTGAACTTAAATTTAGTTACTTTGTGAACAAGGGAATCGGCACCACTATAAACTTTTATAGCTCTCGTGAAAAAATGTAGTCGTACCAAAATTAAGCGAAAAGAGGACATTCCATTTTCCTTAATGAAGAGGGAGGAAAAGAATGATGGTAATGACATGACGTTTTAACTTGTGTTGGAGCCGTTGGAGGGCGCTGTAATTGTAGGCAGGGGAATTGTTCGGGGACTGTTTTAGGGTTCCGTAGTGCAATAGGAAAAAATGGAACTCTTATAATAACACTTCGTTGACCGTCCGTCCGTCCGTTCGTCTTGTCTGTCTGTCAAGACCCTTTTTCTCAGGAACGCGTGGAGGTGAGAAGTTGAAATGAATGCCAAAAACGTTGGTCTACGGTCCCTAGTAGCTCAATAAAATAAAAGAGCCATTTATGCGACATATACACGACACGCAAACAAATCAAAACCTTTATGGTACTTCCCGTTGACCTAGAATCACGAAATTTGTCAAAGAGCAAGGTCTTACACAAGTACAGAAAAAATCAAAACTTTTGCGTCGTCTGTTTTATTACAAAATAAGTTTGCAGTAGGAATATTTTTTTTAGAATTGACCATGATGTATACCTATCTATGTAGGGGAGAACATTTTTTCAAGTATGTAACTTTGTACCTAGTTGTTTTTTTATTTTTTATTGTTCCTGGGATGAATTCATCCCAACTACGGAACCCTTCATTGTGCGTGGTGCGACACTCACTTGACCGGTTTTTTATTACTTGGCAAAGAACTTACAATTGTTTTTGGAGACGTTGTCGATGTTTTTAGGAACGCTATCGATGTTTTTCTGCGATCCGAACATGAGTGTTTAAAGTTTTATTGAGATTACATTGGAAGGAGAATGACTCGAGGTTCGAGTAAGTTTTGTTTAGAAAGTGTATTGCAGTTTTTGTTTCTGTTTTTTTGTTTTGTTTCATTATTCCTTTGCTATATCCGAAGTCTCAAATTCAGATCATTTATGTAAACAAAGGGGATAACATATCAAAAAAATTTCTACGTAATGGTAATTCACACAAAATGGCGAAAAAAAAGGTTCCATTTTCTTTTAAGTACTGAATTTAAGAATTAATAATTAATAAATAATCATACCGTAATTATTTTTATAAATTTTCGGTTTTAAACAAAGTTATTAAAAAAAGGAGATTTTCTGGTATAAAATATTTTATGATACTGGTAACAATGCAGGAGGAGATCCAAACATTTTCACATTTTTTACATCTTCAACAACACTAATATTTCAACTCTCATTCATAGACTCATAATGTATGTAGTATATCTGGCCACATTTTGGATAAAAACGGCTGTAAGCTGTTTCGAGTGGAAATCGATTTTGGGAGGCCTACGTCTAGCAGTGGACTGAAAAGGGCTGATTATGACGATTATAGGCCGTGTCTCCGACACACTACATAAAACTTTGTTTGGCAACGGTATTTTGTTTGCATATATTCTTATAATTAATTCACTTTAATTTCATAGATGATTATTTAGAAAAACAAAAATGATAAAATGTTTTGCACCACTGTCCTGTCATTTTGACAATGACATTTCTTGACATTACTTTGTTTACATACATTATCTGAATTAGAGACTGGGTATAGTTATACAGGCGCATAGCCGGCGCCATTAGTTGTGTAATAAGTAATTGAGTACTAATGAGATATAGCTCACGCATTGACATAGTTACTTATTATAATTGATGTCAATAAATATTGTATTTATTTTGTATTTATACTTATAAAAAAAATTAACTTATTTAATAAAACAAAAAAATCCCGACCGCAAAAACACATCTGAAATGAGAAAACAACAAGCTACATTATTTCAATGTTTAAATCCCTTTTACGGTAACCATTTAATTTTAATTTAATTTAAAAAAAAAAACTATTTTATTTTTCATTTTAATTTACCTATTAAATTTTATTTTTTATTTTTATTTATTTTCAATGTTATTTTCATTTCAATTTATTTTCAATTATTTATTTGGTTGATCGCGTCATACTAACATAGTTTTAAGATAATGGATGTAATACTAACAAGACATGGAAAAAAAATTGCCTGTTTTTTCTTTTTTGGTTTGTATTAAAAAAAAAAATACAGTCTGCCTAGCCCTTTCCCAACTATTTTTCGGTCGGCTTCCAGTGTAATCGGATGGCGCTGAATACCAGCACCTTTCAATCACAATCTGAATGATTTTGAAGGATATTGCTAATCCATTGCTTCATATGTTCGAAAAATTTGTCTGCTCAACAACATAAACAACGCAATGAATGTTGTTGAATTGTCAAAATTAAACCCATTCCTATTGTAAGTGTGTAACGTATTTACCCCGAGTATTTTACATGGAGCGACCTACCAAACACATAAATTTAAAAAAAATCAGGTACCTAATTATTAAAATGCGAGAAAGATTAAAAAGGATCTGCACCCATTACTCATTCAGTTTTCTAACTTGGACACGGCTGAATACCTAATAAAAAGCACTGAGTCGGAAAAAGCGCAGTATTAATTCTGCGTCGTCCTTTTTCGAGTATCCGCTAAGTTGGGAATCAAAGGCGAATTGCAGGATTTTTCATTTGGCCCCGCTAGCTATATCATCGGCATAACTATGATATTTGCATAATAATATTACGAGTTTTCTTCATAATAAAATGGAAAATGCTACGTTATGTGAATGTTAAGTGTGCCCCTTGCTATGACAACTTCGTCTTTTATGGGTCATTATAATTAATTACAGGAAAAATATACTATTTTAGTAATTTGTAGTAATTGTTTTGTATTGTATTTAATTGTTTAAGTAATCCATACTAATATTATAAATGTGAAATTAACTCTGTCTGTATGTTAAGTTTTCACGCCTAAACCGCTAAACCGATCGTCATGAAATTTGGCAGAGATATAGCCTGGGATATGGCTTCTTTTTTACGCCACGCGGGCGCGGCCACGCGGGCGGAGCCGCGTGCAAAAAGTACTTAATTACATAAAGTAACAGAAAAAATATATTTGCCTAATATACCAAAAAATTAAACATTCCATGATTTCTTTGTTAAAGCAAACGATGAAAACATTCATTTATTTTTTTAATAAAACCCTAAACGAGATATTTATAAAAATAAACTAAAAAGTCTCTCATTTTATAAGTAAAATCCTCTCGCATACTGCGCACCCAGCACCAAGATTAAATTAAACAGAACCGAGCTCAAATTACCTAACAAAAAGCATTTCCACTTGTATTAAAACGACAATATGTAGATTAGGAGTCTGAGTGTATAATATCGCGAGACAGCGGTATGTCAAGCCAGGGTCATGAATAGTGATGTGTCTATTCTGGAGTGTCATTCTGAATTTCGACAGTCAAGAGCCTATACAACCTCAGCGCTACCTCACTCTGTATCTCGCTCGCACACTATTGCTACCGATCACGCGAGCAAGCGGGACAGGGCGGCAGGGAAAAGGCTCCAAGGCGCTGATAGTTTACGTAATTTCGTTTTACGGTGAAAATAATGGTCATTTAAAAAAAGTAAATAACATAAGACCTGCTTTATAGTTAGTTCAGTTAATATGCAAAGTTTCATTATCTAATTTGAAGTATTTTTTGAATAGCAGCGGTTTATTGTTCGGTTTGGAGGTAACTTTGGATTTTTTTTCTATCGAGAACATTTTATGGAATCGTGTTTTCGGCTAACATAGTACTTAACATTAATCCTCAACTTTACCATATATTTATTTCAAAATTAATGCTGCAATATTTTCGACATAACGGAGGATCATGCTAAGCCATTTAAGGTAGTATAGGCCTTTAATTATTTCGACACAATCTTAATTTCGAAAAAAATTGTTCGACTACTCATTGCTTCGACAGAACATATGTATATTCGACAAGCATTAGTCCGACAGAACATACTTCTACAACACACACCTTCAAAGAACACAACTTCGAGAGAAGCCTTCTTCGTTATGCACTTGTTCGCGCTGTGATGTCACGGAAGTCGTAAGTTCCCTTCCAAAAGAATATTCTCGAGGACTTAAAGTTCTCAATAGGAGAATATTCTCGAGAGCTTAACAGCAAAGTTCTCGATAGGAGAATATTAGGACCAAGAATTTACCATCACTAGTAATGACATGTGCCAGGGAACGGTAATGAGATCCCAGGACGCCTCCAGTGAAAATTTCCAGGTGATACAATTAATATGTGAACCGCTAATAATATGGTTTCTACGTTTCGATATCGAGGATTTTATACCTTGTCTGTTTTAGAAATTTTATCAAGGGAGAGGTGTACTTACAGTATACCCACATTCAACAGTTATGTTTTAAGTCCCATGTAATAGTGGGCGAGCCTATTGCCAAAAACCAGGCACAAATCCAGACTCCGGACTCATCCATTCATTCATTTCAGCCGAAAGACGTCCACAGCTGGACATAGGCCTCTCCCAAGCACCGCCACTTCGACCGGTTTTGTGCTTCCCGCATCCAGCGGATTCCTGCGGCTTTCATAAGGTCATCGGTCCACCTTGTGGGAGGCCTTCCAACGCTACGTCTTCCGGTACGCGGTCGCCACTCCAGAACCTTTCCCATTGCCACTTAAGTTTGGAAATTCTTCGAATTATGTCGGTTACCTTGGTTCTCCTGCGGATCTCTTACTCCGCGGAGACTCCGGACTGTTACTGGAAAATTCCAGATGGAAAAACTCAATAACACTGCCCGGCCTGGGAATCGAACTCAGTACCTCAAGCTCAGCAGTAGCCTTTCGACTACTAGACCAACGAGGCAGTAATGTGAGATTAAACAAAGAATTCTAAAGTTATGTGGCAATGAAACTTAACAGAACGTTAACGTGTTATCTGGATCCCATTAGCAAAGTAAATTACGCTTCTGAAGACTTATTACAGGTAATCTAATTCTAATTACCAGAGATCGGAATAGGTAGAGTTAATTTATCTAAACTTCGAGGAAGGAAGTAAGATAGAGTGGATAATACCTCCTCTAAAATCCCGGAATAATTATAATGACGTTTAAATCCCGGGATTTAAAAACCACGAAGATTCATATATAATTTTTTTTAGGGTTACATACTAAAATAGCTAAAAAAAGCTCTGTAATTTAATAGTTTTAGTGCCCTAAAAATGTTAAGTAAGTATATGTTTTTTCAAAACAATAATTTGTAACTATAAATAAAATCCAATAAATAATTCATCATCATTTCAGCCGAAAGACGTAAACTGCTAGACATAGGCCTCCCCCAAAAGGGGAGGATTTGCCATAATCGCCACGCTTGGCAGGCGGGTTGGCGATCGCAGTTTGGTGTTAAAAATGCATAGAGAACGCTGCTGCCCATTCTCTAGTAAGTCCCTTAGTCGCCTTTTACGACACCTACGGGATGAAATAGAAATAGTGCTATTCTTTACGTCCGGCACCACACGGTACAATAAATAATTGATGGTTTTTAAATCCTGGGATTTAAACGTCATTATAATATACGAAAACTCCCACAGTATCCTGAGTGTATTGCGTGATAGGTGGGACAGCTCCATGCTGGCTAACTGGACGCGGCTGCACGCGTAGGTGTCAATCGTTTCAATTTTGTATTAGAGTGTGGTTTTTTACTAACATTAGGTTAAGGCCCAGATATATGCCAGTGACCTTGAGTGGTTAGTTTGCGTATTCTGTACTGAGCTCACGCAACGCGTCGTACGCCCAGCCAGTAATAGGACTCGCCCATTCAGGAGCGCTGTCCCAAATAAGACGCATTATTAATTTATTACACATAAAACAAAGGGTATTTTAATAAAACACGTACACTAAAAGATCAATAATTAAATTATCTTTAAAAAGGTAAAGGTTTCAGAAAAATACGCTTGATAGATTTTGCGTGATTCTAAGTTTTTTATCCGCGTTAGACATAACTTTACAAATTAATTTCACTATGTAATATAAACATAATCAAAAATATTCACATATTAAGTTATTAAGAAAATGCTCTAATTTAACATATATTTTTTCCAAATCATTAACACTACTCGTTTAGACGTGATCTTGAGTATAAAATCATTAAAAGTCGGTTATCGTCGCCTTCAGACTTTTACTAACAACATTTATGGATCTTGATAATTGATCTGAAATAAAATTTATTATTATATTATTATGTTACTTGTAAAAAAATACAAATATATAAACAGCCAAAACTCGATAACAAGCTCACGTACAAAATTTCTAATCTAATTCCGAACTCGATTCACTTGCCTTCACGAATTAATCTCACAAAATACAGCCTCTCTCTCTACCGTGTTCAAATTAAACTAGGGAATTGCCGAGGAACGCAGTTTAGGTACTGTGTAGTTAGTGAAAATGTCGTGTGCTAAAATTGAGTGGATCATTCCCGGTGTTACGTCATTACCGTTCATCCAGTCAAGGTTATTAATTCGGAGTACTTACTACCTCTAATCAAATGTTTTGGACGAAATTCGCTTTCTAGCTAACGTTTTGGTAAGACGAGCGAGTCTAAGAAAAACCGGCCAAGTGCGTGTCGGACCACACACAACGAAGGGTTCCGTAGTTGGGATGAATTTATCCCATGAAAAAATTTAACATTGTAGTTGAAAAACATGTACCGTACATTCCAACTGCAAATGTTGTACGCACAATATTGAGAGATTTACCATGTTATTTTAAGACCATATACTTCTTATAGGTTTTCCTGTTATCTGAAGTAAAGGACAAAGAAATTCTGCTACTAGTGTTGCGTCGCGCCCGCGATATCGCACTAGTCTGTACGAGCCTTAAAGCACTTTTTCTGTATTTTTTTCAAAATTTTCGGCTTAACAGTTTCGGAGACAAGGGAATCTTTTTTCATCTATTTTTAACCGATTTTCCAAAAAGGAGAAAGATCTCAATTCGTTTGTATTTTTTTTTTCTTTTTTATAATGTTTGTTACCGTCGTTTATGAACCGATTTGGAAAATTCTTTTTCTTAAATAACTTTAAAAGTATATATTTTAAAATCCTTACAATAAGCCCTTCCATTTGATATGTCACACCGTACAGTTCGCAAAACTTTTTTTTTTTTAATTTTCTAGGATTCCCCCCATAAGTGAGTCCCATATTCAAAATTATTCGCTTTTATATACGTTACACGTCCGTTTTTGGGTCATAGAAGTTCATATGCTATACTAAATTTTAACCTAATTGGCCCAATAGATTCGGTGCAAATTGGCTGTGAGAAACGGACATTATATTTTATATTTTGTGAATGTGAGAACGTTGTAGGCCTAGTAGAGTGTAGATTTGTTGGCGGTTGTCTATTTTGTTAAGTACCTGGTAATTGTTGAAAGGCCTACACTGTCCTCCCATACCTATCACTGTTATTTAATAATATTGTAAAGCCAATTATTTTTAAAAGAGTAACCGTGGAGTTTCTTGCCGGCTCTTCTCCATAGGAAACGACTAATTGGAACCGTGCACCTAGCTTCTGACGTTTCATAAGTGCCCATGTAGGTTTATGTGAAATAAACAATTTTGATTTTGATTTTGGACAGGCAGACAGACACGAGTGATCTTATAAGAGTTCCATTTTTCTTTTCGGAACCCTAGAACGTAGGTTAAGTAGGTAGGTAATTCTTGTACAATCTACCTTATATTAAGCACGCAATCATTATTATTGAATGAGTGAATTTAATATGATCGAGTTAGGTAAACACAACGACCAGGCGCCCAAGTCTGCTATTTTTATAAATTCGTCACTCCAACACGATCCCATTGTCATTTTGCTAAAAGTTCGTAATCTGCTAAATTAATAATGGTCGATCATTGGTCGGTCAATGGTCTCGTAATAGAATTGTATTACAATGGCATTTTGAACATTTATTCATGCCAGATTTCATTTTTTATTTATATTTTTACATATTATTTATTAGTGTTATAAGCAATCTGAAGCAGTAGGAAGTTGAAAGTTTAGTAGGAAGTTTCATTTGTACGAGATTACCAATTCTTTCAATGGAGTGTCAGTGGCTGACCATTGGAAAGTCATAATGACGCCATTATATTAGTAGATAACCAAACTTGTCAAAATCAACAATTATGATTTCAATGATAGACCATTCTAACACTATTGTAATAGCAGACTTGAGGCCCAGGTCTATATGGTCGTTGGGTAAATATGACAAAATTAAATTATTTTTGAGGTAAGTAGGTATAATTATTAAAAGAATAGTCGGCATGGAACATTAATAGTTTAAAACAAAAAGTTGGTACTTAGTACAATCGGAATAAAATCAGGTAATTCTAAACAATGTGATAATTTGGTACCTATATAGATACTTGTGTCAACAGTAAGTTATTGTACTTTTACAATGATCAAAAACCCATAGTCGAATTCAAATACAAAAGGAGAAATCTATATATTAATATGTTATAACTATTAACTACATAGGTATTTTAATGGAATTGTATACGAGATCAACAGCGAACGTCATTGCTCGCTCATCAATCATCGCTCTTATTACAATTGCTAATATTATCACAGCGGCCATATTGCCGACTTTTTCAAACTATACAGAAAACAAACGAGAAAACTTTTACTAACATTATTAACGAAAGGCCCTGAAGGTCGGGACCGAGATTGTTTTTGATAAAATCTCTGTGATTACTATGTTATAATAAGATTTATTTTGAGTAAAAACGATAATGGAGGTTTGCATGAAATTCTTAATTAAAATTTCGTCCTGATAAAATAAGGGGTAATCGAATAAACTTTAGTGAAATTTCTTGTTTATCTCGTTTGGTCTCTCAAAAAGCTTTTAGTGGAAAAATAACAAGGTTATACCTGAGAAAATCACATTTAAAATAATCTTAGAAAAAAATCATGAACAACTTTGTCGTTCAATGTTTATTGCACAGAGTTTTTATTTATTAATTTAACATGGTAAGTACTAACTTATAAACTTAGCCCCACAAAACCATTGCAATGGTTTGACTGTGGGGTCAGTGAGTCTCTAGACAATAATAGTTATTTGAATACAGAGTTGATAATGGCGTCAAGAAAATTAAAGGCCCGCGCAGACCTGCGCGATATCGCGGGCGCGACAAGGGTCGCGCTGCCTGTCGCGCCCGCGATATCGCGCCAGTCTGCACGAGCCTTAAGTCTTAAGACGATGTATAGGACGATGGTTGCCGTTGTAGACATACCGTTACACATTAAGTATGTGCTAGAATGTTACACTAAAATCGACGTTAATGCCGAAGTAATCGGATTACAATTATCGAAGCCACTTAATGGTTAACACAATATACAGAGGGCGTTTGCCCACCGCCACAGGCAACGGGACGTCAACGAGAAACGATATTATTGGAACCGAACTTGACGTCCCGGTAAAGGCGATCATTTGTCCACTGCGACAGAACTCGGCGGTTCAATACCTATGTGATAGACAAAACAAAAGATGGGCGATCGGAGCCGCCCGGTGCGACGGCAGTAGCGAAGCAGTAAAAAAATAAAAATAAAACGATATATCCATACTAATATTATAAATGTGAAAGTAACTCTGTCTATCTGTCTGTATGTTACGTTTTCACGCCTAAACCGCTGAACCGATCGTCATGAAAATTGGCAGAGATATAGCCTGGGATATGGAGAAGGACATAGGCTACTTTTTTACGCGATAACTGACATCCACGCGGGCGGAGCCGCGGGCAAAAGCTAGTATATTATATATTCATACGTTTAAAGGGGAGTGCTAAGGTAGCTCGCTACTTAGTACATTATGATACATGTGTGCTATGTTGATCATTGCGCTCGAGGCGGTATTATTCACCGAGGGTCACACGCGTTGATAATGGCACTAGTATTATCGAAAAATTCATATTATTAAAAATAATAATAATATAATAAAATAATAATAATATATTATTAAAATTCATATTATTATTTTTATTTACATTTCTATTACTCGCGTCCAAACTTCATGCTCGTTATTAATGTTATCCGCCGCCATTTTATAATCGAAATGCGTGCGCTCCGCGTGACCCATACCAACCAACTGATTGGGAAAAAGGGAAATTGCCCCAATCGCGCTACACACGCTGCAAGGCAACGTAGCAGGGCGGCAGGGACGATCTAGGGAGCAAGGGTGATCTCGCGCTCCTGCTGCCCTGCCGCAGGGCCAATCTAGTAAATTGCCCCTGCTTCCCTATACACATCACAATTTAGGTGGCAATTTGGGGATCCCCACCTAAACACCCTAGATTGCCCCTGCGGCAGGGATGTCAGTAGCCCGCTCAAAAGGGCGCCGTTCCAGTCTTTCACCTAGGGCGTCAGGAATTCTTGGGCCGACGCTGCAAAGCCACCAACTAAAACTGAAAATCTGGGCTAGCAACAGTTGCACCTAATTATTTGGAAACCCGGCTTCAATTTGACAAAAAACGCGGCCGTCCAATGCGTACGACATATAGGTTGTATGCATATCACGTATTGTAAGCGACTAGGTAGTTAGTAACGAATAGTTTTCGTGCCCAATAGGATTGCCAGCATCGAATTTGGCAACAAAAATGATTCACGGCGGTCGTGCCAGCAATTTTTGTGACATAGATATTGTTGAATTTATCAATATGTAAAAGGTATGGGAAATAGTAGAACCACTGTATTTTTTATGGTTTATGGATAGTAGGTATCCTACTAATTAATAATTAATTTAATACTACTAATATAATAAACGTGAAAGTTTGTATGTTTGGATGTTCGTTACTCAATCACGCGAAAAGGCCTGAACGGATTAGGATGAAATTTGGCACACAGAAAGTTTATAACCTGGATTAAAACATAGGATACTTTTATCCCGATATTCCCACGGAATCGATACTTATGCGAGTGAAACTGCGAGGAGCAGCTAGTAATATTATAAATGCGAAAGTTTGTATGTTTGAGACTCAATCACGCAAAAACGGCTGAACGGATATGGATGAAATTTGGCACACAGATATTTTATAGCCTGGATTAATACCGGATACTTTTTATGCCGGTTTTACGTTCCCGTCGGACAATTTCCGACCTCCTTCGGGCAAAGCCGCTGGCAAAAGCTAGTCGACCATAATCTTTACAGAACTTGAGATTTCTCAAGTTCTGTAAAGATTATGGCATTGGAATATGGCATTCAAATTATGTCCCGTACTGCAGTATGCCAATTTGGGACACAAAAACTCCACTTCTGTTCCACCGAACCCCTCAGCATGATTGCTCTGCAAAAATGCCCGCGTTGACCGACTGTTAGGAGTTAAACATTTGTAGTCTGTGGTAGAACTGCATTATGAATGAGACAGGATCAGATATTCATGAATTTAATGTGTTTATGACGTTACAATGGCCGTGGTTTTTTCACTTGTCATTGCCACTATCGCTGACAGGTAAGTAGATCTAAGTAGTTGGCGGAAATGTCCGTCGTTTAGTCGCATTAGTTACTCACGCATGCGCAATGCACATGCAACTAAACGAATGATTGCTGACATTAGAGGAAGTAGAGAAAAACTTTAAGTACGACTGTTAATTTTGATACACATCTTATTTTTATTTTTTCGCAAAAAGTCTTGCTAATCTTATACATATATATAAAATTCTCGTGTCACAATATTAGTTACCATACTCCTCCGAAACGGTAGGTATGCATATTCAGTAGGTCTGAGAATCGGCTACTATCTATTTTTCATAGGTACCCTAAGTGATAAGGGTTGTCCACCCCTAACATTTATTTTTTGGACAATTTTTTGCTTTATAATGTGGCATTAAAATATACATACAACCTTAAATTTTCACCCTTCTACCACCAACCCCTATTTTTTAATAGCGATATTAGTACTTTAATAATTATAAGAAAAGAAAGGAAGGTTCAGGGAAGGTTTTAGGTACCTACCTAAAACCTTCCCTGAACCTTCCTTTCTATCTACCTAGATAGGGTAGGGTAGGCTAGGGTAGGGTAAAGTTAGGTTGGGTTTAGTTAGGTAGGTAGGGTAAGACAGGTAGGTAGATAGGAAGGGTAGGTAGGTAGGGCAGGGATTTATTTATATATTTTATTTAGGAAGGTACGGTAAGGTAGGTAGGTAGGTAGGGTAAGTAGGGTAGATAGTGCTACCCGTGCGAAGCCGGGACGGGTAAAGCTAGTTAATTCATAAAATATAAAAGACACAACGGAAACATTAATAAATAAAAAGTTATAAAAACAAACATAACCAAAGACAACATTAATTTAAGACTAATGTATCACAGACATACTGTCTGTCTCTGACGTTTTTATGGCGCGAATTCTAAACGGCATATGTCATATTTGTGCGTCAGTCAAATTCCCGCGTCTCGAAAGCAGTGAGACGACAAATCTTCTGACGTTGAATTGTCCATAAATGTTTTACTTATGAAGGAGAATTATTTTTAAACCTTTACGCATGATAATTTATATTTTGTTATTTTTTCAGGTTTTTGGTTTAATAGAGTGATTAAGTGAGTCAGTGAGTGATTTCCTTGGAAGGTCGGTAGGCCTTTAGTGTGGGACGCAACTTGTGTTGATACTCTTGCGCCATCCCATCTTCCTGGCTCGGCGTGCTGTACTGGCGCTGCTGCTGCGGCTACTGAAAACCTCAAGCGGCGAAAGTATAGTAACTTTATCGGTAACTATATTTTAGAGCCGTTTGGGGTTGAAACCCTCGGGCCGTGGGGACCCAGTGCTCATATTTTGTTCGGTGAAATCTCCAAAAGGCTGATTGACACTTCCCGTGACCCAAGGGCTGGCTTTTACCTTGGCCAGAGGCTAAGCATTGCCATACAACGCGGCAATACCGCCAGTCTTTTGGGTACATTACCAGTCGACAGCGATGCGGAGGAATTTTTCGACGCCATATTTTAGTTTATTTTGTTATTACTTTTATTTAGTTTAGGTTATTTTACTTTTATTAACTTGATTTAGTTACTACCTAAGTTCACATTATGGTAAAGCAATAAAAATCAGCCCTGGTTTACACATAGAGTAAATGAATGTGAAGTGATGTGACGTAAGAGGTGACGAATTTCTTGTTCCAATTTCTAGCTTTGGTTACCAGCTGCCTGACTTTCGGTAGTAACAATCTTTACTTATATGGCTGTCAGTTTTTCCATTGATGCCTCGACCCTACGATAGGTAGGTCTTTATGGAGGCTTCGTCATTCGCAACGTATCGATCTATGTGTGAATTGGATTTATCATTGACACAATAACAAGTCGTAGCACACTTAATAACGGCCTGCTAATTATGGCAACTGGGTCAGGTTAATGGGTGATAATTAGTTCTGAACATCCCTTCAAAACATTATAAAATAATACCCCATATTCAAAGAGACATTCATCATCATCTAAGACTTCACAGCCGCAGTTGGGCTTTAACTTGGTCAAGTATATTTCTCCAACGTGACCAGTTTCCGACTTTCTCTCTCTCCAACAGTTCTTAACTCTAGGTCTACGCCATCCAACCATTTGAGCTTGGGCCGCCCTCGACTTCTCCGGCCATCCGGTTTACTATCCAGTAAATGTTTGGGTGCTCTGGTCTCGTCCATTCTTGCGACATGTCCTGCCTATCGAAGACGTACTATATTGATGATTTTAATTACATTAGACACGCCGTATATCCCGTAGAGCTCATGGTTGTACCGCGATCGCCATTGCTCGCCTTGCCAGAGACATTAGTGAATAATAAACCGCCTGTCTATAACTATTCATAGGAGCCGTCTACGTGTAATGCATATTCAATTCGGACAGGCATTTTTGTGTTTTTTTACGATTCCATTACTAGCATTACTGATAATGTAATGAAATGATAAAACTACGCAACGAGGCGACAATGTCCATAAAAAACCTCAAGGGACCATCATTATCATATTTCCGAGCGTATCAAACGTGGTGACATCAGCGAGAGTATCAATATTGTTGGGATCGTGGGCGTATGTTGTAAATGGGTGACATTTATATCGCGGACGGGCCTGCTCCAAGGAAATATTGTGGAGTAACCATTGATGTATAAAAAAAGGAAGATAGGGCATCGCTCTGACGTCACGTAAAAATTATTGGACTACAAACAATTACATGTAAACACACTCACAACTACATTTCCCGATGTCGTATGTCATGCATCAATAACCGAAAAAGCGAGAGATATGACGCGGGCTGTAGCGGGAACGAGATAGCAATAATTGTCACTGTTACGTACCCATATCAACTCAGAAAAAAATGGCGACCTAAAGTCGAATTATTAATTCACTGACAGGTGCTAGCTGTCACATTGTTAAATAATAAGGAAATATGTATTGTATTCTAAACTTTTACACTTGTAGAATACATTTTTTATACATTTATTTTACATTTTATAAATCAATTGAACTAAACGATCACCATTACAATAAATATGACCATTTTATTACACAAAATGACAGCTAGCACATGTCAGATTACTGCAGTAAATTAATTATTCGACTTTAGAAAGCAAAATACTTTTCAAGAAAATTTTATAGAAAATAAGTTTTGATGCACTTACTGTGGAAAGTAATCCCGTGGAACTTATTTTTGTTTTGTGAATTGCGCACATTTTGAAAACACAGGAAGGCACTGTAGCTGCTTATTTAGACGATTACGGTAATTTTACTTAATGTGCTGCACATGTGCTACACAAATGCGAGTTCTATTGTGACTAAGGTCAGTTGTGCCGGTCGGCATAGGTTATGCGGTCCACGTCACGGAGCGCGTACCTAATCTTCCTTTTTTTTATACATCAATGGGAGTAACACTTGGGCAAGTAAGCGGTAAATAAGAAGGTAGTAGACTGTAAGTAGTACATTTGTTGTGGAAAGAGGACTTCGAGATGTTAGGAGGAAACGCACTGCTTATTAAATGCATGCATGCTTTTTTAAATGTTATAATATTATTTTTATAAAAACTATGTAATATGTATTGTGTATTTATGTTATTTTTTATCTCATTGTATGCTGCACCGGTCGACGTCATCACGTCAACGCCGGCTGTCGCTGAAAACCAGCGCTGGGGCTCTGTCTCGCATAGGGTCGCAGCATTATGCTGAGCGATGGCCGTTTTGCGTGGATATGACGCATATTTACCCCCAACTTGTATTTTTTATGTTGTTTTTTTTTGCGTCATGTTTACCGCAAATAAATGTTTTTTCTTTCTTTCTTCTTTCTTTATTCAAGGCTCGATCATGATTTTTTTTTTGCATTAGGAGCTTGTGTTTGTGAAGTTGGGTTAATAATGGAAATGGAATGTCTTATAGATACAAAAATCAAAATTAAAAGTCAATTATTTAATTAAGGCTGAGAATCAGCACTTTTCGAACGTCAAAATTACATAAAACAGTCTCCCGAAATGCCCGCCCTTCACCACTTCCTAGTGCTTTAGCTGGGAAGAAGTGGCGCAACAAACTCCCCAGCAGCAAATAATAATAATAATGCTTGATAATCTTGACACCAAGTCATGAGCTAACTTCCTTACATCTGGCAATACGAGATAGTAAGAAAATTATACCACTGTACCACTATAACATATTCACACACCCATTCGCAACTCCTCATGCACAATCCTACACACTCACACACACTACACTTAGAAATGCATAAACCCAAAGTCTCAAATTCAGAAAATTTATGTAAACAAAGGGGATAACATATCAAAAAAATATCTTCGTGATGGTAATTCACATAAAAGGGCGAAAAAAAATGTTCCATTTTCTTTAAGTACTGAATTTAAGAAATAAAAAAATAAAAAATAATCATACTGTAATTATTTTTACAAATTTTCGGTTTTAAACAAAGTTATTAAAAAAAGGAGATTTTCTGGTGTAAAATATTTTATAATACTGGTAACAATGCAGGAGATCCAAACATTTTCTCATTTTTTACATCTTCAACAACACTAATATTACAACTTTCATTCATAGATTCTTATTGTATGTAGCATATATAGCCACATTTTGGATGAAAACAGCTGTAAACTGTTTCGAGTGGAAATCGATTTTGGGAGGCCTACGTCTAGCAGTGGAATTAAAAGGGCTGATTATGACGATCATAGGCCGTGTCTCCGACACACTACATAAAAAATTGTTTGGCAACGGTATTTTGTTTGCATAGTTCTTATAATTCATTCACTTTTATTTCATAGATGATTATTTACAACAAAAAAAAATATATATATGTTTTGCACCACTGTCCTGTCATTTTGACGATGACATTTCTTGACATTACTTTGTTTACTTAAATTATCTGAAATTGAGACTTTGGGTATAGTTGGTGCTAGCATTTCACATGATTCTATGTTTGTTTCTGCTGCATGTATTGTATGGCTATTAAATCGTAAATCCGTAATTGGCTGTAAAACTAGCTTATATATGTATTTTAAGTTAAAATTTCAAAGAGTTGTGGATTTTTTGAATAATAAATAAATAAATAAAACAATATAAGTTTTCAAAATTCATTAAAGCTTTAAAAGTAGAATTAGTGCCTTTTACTCTAATTTTAAACGTGATAGTGGATGTAATAACTTTAAAAGTTATAATAAGCACGTTAATTGACAAAGTTTCAGGCATAAGTTTTTAAGTAGCAAGAGCAGTTTCCTTTGCCAAAAACTTTATGCTATAAACGAAAAACTGTTAAAGAAAAAAGGCGCTAATGAAACCAGAAAAACTGTATTTTAAGAAAAAAACGCTTATTAGCAAACTGGTGCCCGCGTCTTCGCTCGTGTGGCTTTTTCTTAATAACATAGTCTTAATTACTCTGCCGTGCTAACGAAGAATGCAATAACTCGATTTTGGAAGATTTTGTGTAACATATTCGTTGAGTTATACCGGATGACTTTTTTTACCGTCTCGAAAAAAATTGGGTATACTAGATGAACGGAGTAGAAGCCTATGGCATAGCAATTTTTTTTTTTTTTTTTTTTTTTTCAGAAATAAAACTAAAATTGAAGATAAAAATATTGAAATTTGGCTGCGTATGATTTAAATTTAAATATTATTTATCGTATTTATTTATTGAATTATGTTTTTTGTTAAATTTCTGTGTTTATTGTTATAGTATGATAAGTTTACTTCAAATGTGTGGTATTTATCCATAGATCAATTTCTTTCTAGGTTAAAGAAAAAATAATAAAAACTATGCCATAGGCTTCTACTCCGTTCACCTAGTATACCCAATTTTTTTCGAGACGGTAAAAAAAGTCATCCGGTATATTTCGAGTCAGCGAATCGAAATCTATTACTATACTATATATACTACTATTTATTGATCCTTCAGGAACTCAGTTTTTTAAGTAAGCAAGAATACAATAACTAAAACCGGAGTTAAATGACATGAAAAGCTCTACACGACAGCTTACGTTTCTTTAACGAGGAAATCAAATCGCTGCACAATTAGATTTGAAACAAGCGCAACAAATCAACACTAAACGATGCAATGAATAATCAAGCGCTACAGCGCTGTCTGCCAGCGTACCTACTACGTTTTCAGCGCTTAATTGTTCGTAATTGCTATATTTGTGCCTAGTTGCAGACCCCTTCCGCGGCAATTTGTTACCCTTTTCTACTTCGTTATGGTTTTCGAAAAAACCGTTTTCGCTCCCCGGTATCTTGGGGAAGGAAAACAGTCGTTATATTTTATATTTCCGCCTAACTTCTTCAGTGTTTTGGTCGCGAATCTACTTGTTTTTACATTAATGTTAATGGGAAATCGTATTTTTCAGAAACAAGTACTTTCCCCTTGGAAGGTAAGGTTATACTTAAACTTATAATCTAAGGTAACCTACTTGTCAAATAATGGTAAACGAATATTATGATCTTGACTTGACTTGCTGCTCTTGACTCGGTGGAACGTAGAGCAAAAAGGCTTATTATAGGCGACATTACGTTGGTAGCAAGGCTTCACAGCCTGGCTCATCGTCGTAATGTTGCTTGCTTGTCGGTCTTCTACAGACTGTAGGTACTTCGGAGAGTGTGCGCAGGAGCTCCACGACCTGATCCCACTATCGCTCTTATAATAGAAGACTACCAGAGGTAATGCAGGGTACCATCGGCACTTGGCTGATATCCCGTCCAGTCGTACTCAGCGTTTCTCCTCCACATTTATTATGCGCACAGCCAAAGTGTGGAACTCTCTGCCAGCATCTGTGTTCTCTTCCACATGTAACCCGTCTGCCTTCAAAGCAACAGTGAACAGGCATCTTCTGGGCTCTTTCCATCATAGACCTCATCCATCGCTTTCCTTAAGGCGAGATCGACGGCAAGAGAACGCCAATCAGATTAAAAAAAAAATGTATATACATTTTGTTTTGCGGTTTCACAACAAGCAATAGCATCGCACCGTCAGCGCTAAGAAATGACCTACTGAGATATTCGCTTCATCGGCTCAATACACACACAACACACATATAAATAGTATGTGTATATTGACCACAAAACTTGTATTAATTAAGTTAATTGTTGTAATAAATCGGTCATCAAGCTGGAGTCAAGTCTTATTCGTCTCCTATAACTCCTCTTACTGCGGCCAAGACACTTTTAGCCATCATCGGTCCAGAGTCTGTGGGATCGGCAGTGAGGAAACCATTTCCTGTGTACATTGCACGACGTACCCCTATTCCTTACAAAAGTGCACTTTACTAAATTGTAAGTAACTATTATAAACATGGTAAATGATTTTATTTCCGTAAGTAGGTTTGGACAAATATTTTTACACGTCAATCATATTTTAAATAGGAATGCATCCGATACCGATACCGATGTCGATATATCGGCGATACTCGAAGTTTACCGATATATCGGCATCGGCAATATTTTTATGGCGAATTTAACGATACTTTTCTCATCAATGTTAATTTTAATTGCTAAAACTATTAACTAATCTCAACCTGTCTATAGTTTTAAACGGTTTTATTTAGTTTGTCATGTTATTTGATCTTTTATATTAATTAAAAAAATAAACTGACTTGTGTTTTATTTATTTTACCTTCATTTTTGAATTCAATAAGCGTATCGGTATCGGTATCGCCGATATTTTTATAAGAGCATCGGTATCGGTATCGTATCGGCAAAAAGGCGTATCGAGGCATCCCTAATTTTAAAACTAGATGAGGTCAGCGTTTCGTATCTGACTACTCTGAGAAGAAAGGCCGAAACAAACTCGGAGGTCACAGTCTCTTTTTAAGTCCAGACATAATCTTGGTCAAATCATGTAAAGACCATGTAGATTGGTGTCTGAAATGGTCTTTTGAGGAAAGAACCACACAGATTGAGTGGACCTGTCCAATCAGTGCACGCATTTGTCACTAATCGAATAACATCCATAATGGACGGATGGATAGCCCCTGGTTTTTCCTAGCATAGGGGTCTTTGATCAATATTTTGTACCAGGCTATTTCCATGTTTAATGAAGGCGACGATAACCGACTATTAATGATTTTATACTGAAGATCACGTCTAAACGAGTACTGTTAATGACTTGGAAAAAAAATATTATGTTAAATTAGAGCATTTTCTTAATAACTTAATATGTGAATATTTTGGATTATATTTATACTACATAGTGAAATTAATTTGTAAAGTTATATCTAACGCGGAAAAAAAACAGAATCACGCAAAATCTAAAGATAAAGATAATTTATTTGTCAAACATGCGTTTACATAAACTGACTAATCAGACATGCAAGGTATTGAACTAATAGATGTTGTGTGCGGCCATGTTTTGCCAATAACGGCGTACAAGTTTTGTAGGTATAGAAAATTACATTTAATTGCATTTGACATAAATAGTCATTCTAAATTTCATTACAAAATACAAAACAAATAAATAAATATCAAGCGTATTTTTCTACGTGTTTTTTTTTTTTTGTTTTTTCCCGTTTAAAGATAGTTTATTTATTGATCTTTTAGTATACGTGTTTTATTAAAATATATTTTGTTTTATGTATAATAAATTAATAATGCGTCTTATTTGGGACAGCGGTCCTTGATGGGCGAGTCCTATTAATGGCTGGACGCACGAAGCGTTGCGCGAGCTCAGTAGAGAACACGCAAGCAAACCACTCAAGGTCACTGGCATATATCTGGGCCTTAAGTGTCACCCTGTATGTGTACTTTTTACGTCAAATAAATATATTATATTATTATTATTATTTACAACATAGTCTACATTTTCCTATGTTGGGGTCAGCTTCCAATCTAACCGCATGTAGCTGAATATTTAAATGGAACGACTGCATATTTACATCGTACCTACCTATATTATCTAGATTCTAGACAATACCGTAACCATTATGTAAGCCGCTGCGGTATATTATTAAGTTAAGCAAAGAATTGGTTTATTTCTGCATAAATTAAGCACACAATATTCAAACTTCAAAAGCCTTTACCGTCATCCAAAAACATACCTAAATAAATATCTGTCTCAAATCAGAGATAATTATAATCAATCCGATATCAGAGATCGTTAATCAAAAAATATTTCATCAAACTCTTCATTGTTATTACCTACTACAATCTATATGTAATCAAAAGTTCGGTAATTATAATAACGTAAGCCCAACATTTCCTAATCACTTAATCTATATTATTAAAATAAAGCTGAAGAGTTTGTTTGTTTTTAGGGTTCCGTACCAATATGGTAAACAGGAACCCTTTTGGTGCGACTGTCTGTCCGTCTGTCACAAGAACTACTAAAGCTGTCAACTTGAAATTTGGAATAGTTTTATATGACGTTTGCCCAACTATTTTGAACTACCATTCGAATTTGAAAAAATATTTTTGGCTGTGAAAGACCAATTCTTGAGGAAGGCTATTTCTCATCACGCTAGGACTCTTAGGAGCCAAGCAAAAAGAAAAAAAAAAGTAAGAAAGAATACTAAGCGAAAACGAATGAATAGCGCGGGCAGGCGATAAGATGTGACGATGTGGGTCGGGGAACAAGAAATTTCAACAAATTTCTTTTATTATAATAAAGCTGAAGAGTGTGTTTTTTTGTTTGGACGTGCTAATCTCTGAACCACCAGTCGAATTTGAAAAAAAATCTTTGTGTATTTGATAGCACAATTCTTGAGGAAGGATATAGGCTATTTTACATCACGCTACGACCCTTAGGAGATCAAAAGTCAGAAATAAAGCTAAGCGAAGTAACGGGGCACAGCTATATGACATATTTTATGTTAAAACACGAAATTTCACGCGGAAGTCGTGGGATGGCTAATTAATTATAAGAAACAATTATGATCTAAATCTAATCAAAGGTTCGATAATTACACTAGCCCATCATTTCCTAATCACTTAATCAAATGATAAAGACTCCAGCCCATGTTTAACGGTTAATGACTTAGGTAAGGGTGTTAGACTGCTCTGGGTGTTAGGTCCGGGTCGACGGCGCGTTGTGTCCCACGCGCTCCTCAAAGAGATGTCAGCGCGCACTGACGGGGTCCGCTAGGACCGGTGCCTGCCAGGGTTGCGGGTTCATCCGAAAGGGATACCGTGGCCCTGGCACACAGGCAACTGAAGGAACACGGCTGGGTTTTTGTCAGTAAAAGTCTGACACGCCCTCCCGCTCCACCCAGAGCGGGAGAAGTTCTTTGATAATTTTCCACCCAAAAAATAAATAAATAAATAAAGCCTGCTCTCAAAACGGTGAAGGAAAACATAGTGAGGCATGTCCTAGTACCAAAAATTCGAAGAGATGCGACATCTACCAACCAGCACTGGTACCGCGTGGTGAACTACGGTCCACTCCCTCTCACAGAGAGGAGACCTGGATCCCAGCAGTGGTGATTATGAAGGGATTTATTTTGTTTTTCCATCTGGAATTTCTCAATAGCAGCCCAGAGTTTGGATTCGTGCCCGGTTGATGACAATAGTCTCACTCCCTATTAAATGGGACTTAAATACAACTGGCGGGCTTATTCCTAGGCGCTCCATAATTTTATTCCTGACGACTCCAAATTAAAAAAGCAATATTGGACGTAGTTAAGCAAAAAGGACTCAAGCCACATTGTGGTCAGGGATGAGTTATATTACCAAAAAGAGGTCCTAACGGTTGGTTCTTTTACTCAGCAAAAAAGATACGCCATTATTCATGAGCGAATGCAAGGATTTAGTCGGGCTACATCGCTTGTGAGAGTCAAAATGGCGGGTGTGCCTTAACTAATGAAATCATCACATTTACCAAAAAAAATACCTAAAATTTACTATTTAGTACCGTATTTTTATAAACCGTACGGTTAAAAAAAAATTACCTTTTTCAGAACGAAATTGAATCTAAATTTAGGTACACCCGCCATATTGACGTCATAATTGCGGGTGTTTTTTTAATATATCAATATTTATCCATTACTCATTAAATATAATTATATCGAAAAAATGTACCTAAAATGTAGCCTAAATAAAAAAAACACGCACACTTGATCAGTTGATTAGTTCCTAAGATACGAGCCGTTTGGTGGAAATAATCCTTAAGGATGGGCTTGCGAAAAAAAAAACAAGTTTGCTGTTATTACACGAAAAATAATCAGAAAATATACACACATCGTTTTTCTAAAAGACCTATACATATAAATAAAATGAAAGTGTCTGTCTGTAATGTCAAAATAACAGCTTTTTACTAAATGCGTATGAAAGTATATACGGTACTTATAAAAAAAAAATAAAAAAAATTGTCTGTTTGTTTCGACTAATCTCCGAAACGGCTGGACCGATTTTGACAGGACTTTCACTGCCAGTTAGTGATGTTATAAGGAGTACTTTTATTTTAGAAAAAGCCACGCGAAAGAAGTAAGTTTAACAATAACAGAGTCATAACGTCAAGTAATCAGATGAGAGAGTGGAAGAGAAACAGCAGTGTGTCACCGACCCAATTTAGCAAATTCGCGCACATTTTATGAGTCATCAAAAACACTGTATGATCGTTTACATTTTATATCCATCATGAGTTACTAAATTAAACATTTCCTCATTGAAGTTTATGATAAAAATCCGAGATATTCTCATTGTATTCCAAGCTTTATTTTTCTGATTTTTAGGTTTAAGATCAAACTCACAAATACTCTGAACCTAAATTCTCTTGTCATCGAGAATACGTATACATATAGAAAAAATAGGAGAAGTATTGTCTCTGCACTAGAATTAAAGTTTTTGGTAAATTACTGTAGGTACGAAAATTAAATAGTCTTCTATGTAAACTAGGCCTTCTTGATCAGTTTGAATCTTGGAGATTCAAACTGATCAAGAAGGCCTAGTTTAGACATTTAAGTCCAAAACAAATCACAGGAATGTGTATTTGTTGCCGATAGAGCGAAAGTACCAAATAAATGGGATTCAAAAAGCAGCCGGTTCCATTTTCAAAGTTAATCTAAAAACAAAAATGGCGGCAGTCAGTTAGACGGGCATATGGCATGACAATGTGCGCATTCCATTGAGCGTTCCTCTCGCGTTTCATTTCGCATTCCTCCGATAAATCAGAGGAATAGCTCGCAAATTGATCGAACGGCTTGTCTACTTGTCTATGTTTCCAAATGAGAATTTGATTTTCGAAATTGGTTTGACATTTGAATTGGGTACTTTGAATTAGGAAATGATTTTTTTTTATAACGGTTATAACTATCAGCCCCTAGAAAAGGAACTTTCTTTAAAAAAGTTATAATAACGAGTATAGTGTGTGTTGGATTATTTAGCTCCCTTCAAAATGGTTGAGCTGAATGGTGCTAATCCATGCGTCATGTTCGTGAACGGGCGCCGTCATATCTTAGCTGCCACGGGTTATTTTGTTTCTATTTGTTGTACCCACTCTGGACGCTTTTAACGTGTAAGTTTTTATTTTTTATTTTTACATCGTTCTCACATTTAGTTATAAATTCAACATTATATATGTAACTAATATTTTTGTAACAATTTAATTTAAGAGTGTCCATGGAGTTTCTGCCCCACTCTTCTCCATAGGTACCAACCTATTACGCTTTGGAATGGGCATGTAGCTTCATTTTTCTTACTGACCGACTCCTTGACAATTCAAAAGTGCCGGTAAATGGTTTAATTGAAATAAATGATATGAGTTTGAGTTTATATAGTATAGAGCTTCTGATTTAATTATCATAATTATTACCATATTGAAAAAATAATCATGAACCTACATCTGCGTACACATCGTATCGTCATATTTGACCAACGCACGGCCCATATCGTTTCAGACTGACCCGTTTCATAAACTTAACATGTATTAAAATTTATGTAGTTTAAACATTATTTAAGTTACTAGCTGTTGCCCGCGGCTCCGCCCGCGTGGATGTCGGTTATCGCGTAAAAAAGTAGCCTATGTCCTTCTCCATATCCCAGGCTATATCTCTGCCAAATATCATGACGATCGGTTCAGCGGTTTAGGCGTGAAAACGTAACATTCAGACAGACAGACAGAGTTACTTTCACATTTATAATATTAGTATGGATTGATAAGAGAACGATGATGTTTACTGGTGACAATGTCGGAAGTCACGACTTGTTTTATATAGGCAGATTTAAATGGAATACTTACAGAATAACCCTGTTATTCATGAAACTTTTCATTCCGCAATGCTCAGTAAACCGTACATAGCTATATTCCTTCTACTGAGAGAATGCTTTTTTGACACCTGTCAGTCACCTGTTCATACAAACGACTATGTGGTTCACGCTTCGATCAGGTTTTACGAATTTAAACTTTATTAGTTCCAAATCTTGTACAACTGACAGGTGTCAAAAAAGCATTCTCTCGGTGCCTGTGAACAGAATTTATGTATATTCTTGTCATTTACAGGTTAAGACTGCGCCGAGCGCACAGACCACCACTGTGCACTCGGCGCAGTCTTAATAAAGAGAGAGAATAACTGTTGTCCTCTCCCTTCATGGCAAGGACTGTTACAGTATCCAACGCTATTTTACAGGAAAAGGGGTACCGTTTCAAACTATGTATCCTGAAGCTTTTTGCATTAATATTGCACAATATTTTATCCCCTGACCTACCAGCGACCCGCCCCTGTTTCACACGGTTTTTTTGACTTGACAAAACATGGATATTTCTTTATTATATGTAAGTTTAAAATTAATGTAATAAACGTAAACCTTCCGGAATAAATTCTCTAAATTATAATGAAAACCGCATCCAAAACCTTTGCGTAGTTTAGAAGAACAACGCGGTCGCACAGACAAGACACTTTAGCGACTTTAATTTATAATATGTATGGATACACAACATGTCCGGAATTAACGCACACCACCAAAAACCACAATTAGAATATTATGTCATAATCATAAATACATACACTGAATTTTTACTATTATGTAAAAAACATTGTTTATTAATTAAATTAGTTATACTGATTGTGGAGGAAAATTGTGGTCACATTTCAAATCTACGCACGCACACGTATATAAAGATCAAGCGTAGTAATTACTTTGTCTCTCACCGACCCAGATGACCCCAAAACCCTCCTCCGGGAGAGCAGTAGGGCCACCAGTACAGTGAACAAACACAAAATACTACCGTCATTCCGACCTCGCCGCCGAGGTCCCTCGCGACGACCCCGACTTACAGTCCCCCCGACCCTTGCTCGACGAAGCGCCAGCCCGCGCCGTAGCTGAAGCCTGTAGCTTTAAATTCCCCGTATAATAATAATAACCCCGATTTGATCCAGCCACCTGTACCTTCCTGTTCTCCCCACAACACTGCCCTAAGGCAAGTCTAGGCCAAGGTCGCCTAGACATGGGGTCGTCTGACGCGGGGTCCCAGGTGGAGGCCAGCAGGCAACGGGTACGGGGGCACCCTTGCCTGTATTGCACAGGCCTCCAGCAGTGTCGGACGGGAATGGCCAGGTTTTCCCGGCCATTCCCGTAGCCCCCCAGCCTGGGGGGCATGCAGGGCCTGCCAGCTAGGCGGGCATGCGCCGGGAGGGTTGTGGATGTAAAGGCTAAGCCGGTTTCCCATGGCCCTCCCATCACGGCGATGTGGGGGGTGGGCCCTCCCATCACCGCTGAGTTTTAGTGGGTATACTGTCATTTCAACAGGAGTCCCACATACCCCGTCTCGTCCCCCACGAGCGAGTATGGGTAATGGGATGGGGGATGCATAATGCACTTCTCAGCGACAAAAAAAAGGCACAAGAAAGTCCGGTTAAGGACGAAGGAGTTGACCTTGAGAGGTCGTGACTTCTGGAGTCACGACCTCTCAAGGTCAACTCCAAGATTCAATAGTTAAAAAAAAAAAGTTACTTTGTCCATTTTGGCTTGTTTCCACTGTGGGTGTGACTGTAATTTACGTTATTTTAATAAATTTTGGGATAAAAAAAATAAAATCGAAAAAATAATAAATGAAAATGAAAGAAATCGATTCAGTAAACGATTCTGGGCCAACTACTTTCATAATTCAGTTACACATTGTTTGATACTTTTATGCATGATGGTAAGTAAACAAAATAAGAACACCATGAAACTAACCTAATTTACAGACAGCGTGTGAGTTTCTCATTTTATATGTATTTTATGTCTTATTAACCTCTCGTTTGCGTACGTTGCGTACGTTACAAAGTTTCCCGGCCCTCCGTTACCAAAGGAAAACTTCAAGTACTTTGTAAACTTAATAATAAAACCTCAATCATCGGCGTACAGGTTACAACACTAAGGGTGAGTTTCACGAAACCACCATTAGTTTAACGGAGACTTTAAATTGATGCTGTCACTTTCTTTTTGATACAAAATGTAAGGGATGGCATTAATTTAAAGTCTCCGTTAAACTAATGTTGGTTTCGTGCAACTCAACATAATTCTATTGATTATAATTCTGTAAACACATATATGTTACGGTCGCGAATCATACTTTAATCATCATATACCCAGACGAGCTGCAAATTGCAAAAATCGTAAGAAAATTTTAATTTTGCGGACTACCTTAGCGCTGTGTGTGTGTGTAAGTTGTGTGGTTCGACCTAGTTTTAATAAGCCGTAAAGCCACATAAACCAAGTAATTTTGACTCAGTGCTTCCAGATTCACTGTAATTACAGTAGATTTACTGTATTTTAGACTTTTCTACTGTATACTGTAATGATAAAATACAGTGTATGGAATATACGAGTACTGTGTTTAATATTCATATAGCTTTATCAATTCTAATACGTAAAACGAAACTAATTAATTTTACTAGTAATTTTACTTTTGGGATCTGGAAGCACTGTTTTGACTCCTTTTCAAAACCTCATTTACTCTCAATTAGGCCTCCCTAAGCCACTGAAAGCGTCTGCTTTTTGATGTAAATTTGAATATTTTACAAGTCTTCTTATGCGCGCGTTCAAGAAAGAGTTGGATCCTTTGTTTCGACTTTTGCTACATTTTACTGAGTTTTTAAAGGTTTCAGCCTAGTTACATGTATCTTGTTGAGTTCTCTTTAGCGTAAAGGAAATTTATACTCTTGAGGAAAAATTTTGAAGAAAATAATAGAATGCTTAAACTAAATGAACAGGGTTGCTTTCTACTAGTTTCATGGTATATGGGAAAGTAGAGCTTTTGTAAGGCGTCCTTTGGCTCATCTTGCACAGCATTTGATTCGAACCATTCTGATCATCATTTCATTCAATCATTCATTCATTCATTTCATTTTGATCAGGGGATTTCAGTTTTAGATAGATAGACAGATAGAATACTCTTTATTATGTACACCATAAAAATGTGTTGCAGTGTTGTTGTTGTAAGATTATTTTAGTTAAAAATTCTGCGCGCACAGCTTAAGGGTCAATTTATACTAGCGCAGAGTCGAAGCGCAGCGAAGCGTCAATCTAAAGGATAACACAGCAAATTCACCCTTATCTCTACAATGTAACGCGCGCGCACCAATCAGCGTTGGTCGCGCTCCGACGCGCGAATTCCGTCGAATGCGCGTGAATTCGCGCGTCTTTTTTCTATCTTAGAAGAAATATGTGTATTATGTTGTGGAGGTAAGGGTGAATTTGCTATGTTAAGTTTCAGATTGACGCTTCGATGCGCTTCGACTCTGCTCTAGTATGAATTGACCCTTACACTATCGACTCATTTTATTGTATCGTTTTATATTCTATCGGTTACTGATAGGTATTGTCACCTCGTAGAAACTTTAAGTACCTACTGCACATAACTGATAGATAAACGATCAATGCTCTACGTTTTATCGGAGTATACCTACTTATTAATCGAGTTTCCATGGAAAATGTAAACATCATTTGATCCGATGTTCAAATATACCTCAAATATCCTTATAAAGAAGAATAATTAAGGCAGTACTTAAATAAATAAAAAAATCAAACGGAAAAAGGATGCTCGAACAATCTTAAAGGTCTTAATTTTCCCTTTTGCAGTTCCCGCCTGTCTGTAATTACTTTCTGTAAATATTAAAGCGCACACAAAGCTGGTAATGTAAAGATTTAGCGCGTTTAAAGCTGCATTTTGTAATTTCGCACAACTTTGTGGTTAAATACAAAATCTGGCGCCATGTTGGAATTTTCAAGTAAGAAAAATTTGAAAACCGAACGGCAAAATTAAATGGCTTCTGCTTTTATAGTTATTTGTGCAACAAGAGAGCAAAGTCGTTTTTTGCTGCGAGTGCTGATTTTGAATCCTGAGTGTGGCGAGGGATTCAGAGGCACGAGATGCAAAAAAATTTGCTCTCGTGTTACACACATAATTTTTCAGTTCAGCAGCGTTAGTTCTAACGATGGAACAGGTAGAACAAGTGGGAAATAGAGACTCCCACTAGTTGTACTATTTTGTAATATAGTATATCGTAGTACTAGTGAGAACAAAATAAAAACTCCCATTAGTTCTACCGTGGAACTGTTCAGTAGAACAAGTGGGAATAGAGGGAATAGAGAATCCCAATAGTTCTACTATTTTGTTATACCTAATATCGTAGTACTAGTGAGAAAAAAAATCCCATTCGTTCTACCGTAGAACTGTTCAGTAGAACTAGTGGGAACAAACCGCGAGAACACTTTAGGAGATAATAAATATTTACAGGTTAAATATCAGTTTTATTTGCAGTAAATACTTATTTTCGTTTAAATACAATAATAAGTTAAAAATTCAATAAATTACATTAAAAGACATAATTATCTTTTTGCAAAATTTCTTTAGTTAGTACGAAATTCCGAACGTGTTTGTCTTTGAGGAAAAGTCAAGGCTGAATAAGATATTCGCGGCTTTCTGATTTTTTTTATTTTTATTAAAAAGTTACTTGGTCTCACTCAGTGAGCAAAATCGCATTTTGCTCACTGATTTCAGGCAGCAAAACCTACATGTTTGAGCTACTGAAGTGAAAAATTATTTACCTTATGTTATCAACGAATTAACTTTAGCGTTCATAACACTCCTAACCGAATTAATTTCCAAAATTAAAATGATCCAATATATGTATTACGTGACCGAGTTGTACCTAATTATGTGTACAGACCAATTAGGTACTTCATTATTTAAGTATTAGGTTATTCATTTTGTTAATTTAATACTACAGTCGAGTTTTAATGAGCCCACAAAACAACAAATTCATTCACGGATAATTTATACAGTAACAAAGTAGATTAAATAGGTTTTAGTAAAAAAAAAACAATTAATCTTTTCTATCCTATTTATTTATTAAAACACGTATTTTTACGCAAGTAGTTATTTATAATAGATATCCAATTACTAGAAATTTCCCTTGTTAAATCGAAACGTTCCTGGAGAAAGACACGGGAAATTGGCCTCTATAAACGGGATTTGACGTGAAAAATGGCTTCAAAGCAACTTCAGCGCTTTGAACGACTGATTCAGGACTTTTTTTAACGATTTGGCGCAAGGGCCGAGGCGGGCAAGCGATCTCACACAATGAAGTGTGCTAGTTAGCATTTCGTTCCCGCTGAACTAACGATGAGAATTTTGAGCTACACCGCATGTTTTTTACTTTTTTTGAAGCTAGGTTTTTGTGGTGTTTTTTTTATATTTTTGTTTGCTTTCGAGGTCCATTTAAAAGTCATTAAATCCTACTGAGAATTCAAAGGCAAAGGCAAAATGACCAATAGCCCTAAAATAATGTTTTGAACACTGGCGACACGGACTAGCGCTTTTATAATAGAATGGAACCATAGTGCACAAGCAAAATGGCTAGAGCTAAGTACAGACGCCAGCAGGTCAAGCTACCTGAAACTGTCAAATTTACGCAATCAACCTTGAACCTTATACTGTAGTGATAAAGTTGAAAATCTATTAAAGAAATTTGACAGATTGTAGTAGCTTGATGTGCTGGCGTCTGTACCTAACAAAATATATCTCTAACGTCTACTTTGACGACCCGTGCAGTAAGAACTGTTAGTTTATTTTCAAGTTTCGAACGTACCTTTCGATCTTAGAACCAATAACATCGCAGTATTAGAGATGACTGCAAAGATAAAGTTAGAAAGAAATGTTTGCAGTCTCCGAGATTGTGTTGGTAGAGGAACAAAGTGTCCTTTGACGAAATCTCTTAGTTCTCCCTGTTTCTCAGCTGCCGAACCGTCTTCGACTAATACCATTTTCTTTGCCTCTAGAGCAAACAAGCTTTGACAGTTCGTTACTTTAAAGATTCGAAATTCAAACTGTATTTGATTAAACAATGTTGCAGTTCACAAATAATCAACAATAAAGTATGTAACCTACCCAGTGAAAAATTAAATAAGCGAACTGTTTTTTTTTTTTACTGTACATACGTACGTACAGTTCAGAAAACAAGCAAAAAGTTTTCTTGTAGGAGGCTATTCCTCACTTCTATGATCGGTTTATTAGATAGGCTTGGTTATTTAATGTGTAAGTACTGAAATTGTAAACAAGGTAATTGTAGTACTGATATAATCTATTATATATGATACATAAGGTGTACCATTCAAACACGAAATACACCTATAGGTGGTAAAAAAAGCCATGGAAACAATAAAAAAAAAAAATACTTAGTATATTATTTAAAAAACTACATCATTTAAAATTACTTGTTATGATGATTAATTTATCAAAAGGCACCGCGCTCGTGCCGCCACCATCGCCGCGTCCGGGCGGGTCATTCATAGAATAAGTAAAGGTTTTTTTATTTATTTATTTTCAAAATGTCTCGTGCAAGATAGATAAGTCTTAGATTGTATGTCCAGAGGCCTAATTGCGTAACAGACTATCAGTAGGAATCGGTTTAATTTTAACAGTTCAACAACATTAACTGCGTTTTACTTTGATGACTTGATGAGCAGACAAATGTTTCGAACATATGAATCAATGGATTAGCAATCTGCTTCAATAACATTCAGATTGCGATTGATAGTGTGTTTAGCAATTAGGGTACAGTTTATGTACGGTAGCCAGCACATCAAGTTACAACAAACTGTCAAAGTTTCTCGTTCGATTTTGAACTTAATTCGCAACATTTTAAAGTTTAAAATCGTTTGGAGAAATTTGACAGTTTCGTCCAGCTTGATGTGCTGGCCACTGTACACAAGAATAACAAGACGCGGCTTTACTCAGAAAAAAAAAAAGATTATTTTCTAGTTAGCCCCCCAAAAATGACCTCCTTATTCAAAATTCATTTATTTACGCGACTCGTCCGTGTTTGGGTCATAGAAATTCATACACTACCTGTAAACTTAACCGGTTCAGTAGATTCGGAGAAAATATTATTGGCTGTGACAGACAGACACACGAGTGATCCTATATGGGTACCATTTTTTCATTCGGACTTACGGAACCCTACAAATTATCGTGAATGTGCTCTTTTAGTATTATTTCTGTTTCCAAGAAATATTATAATTACCTCTTTTATGTAGTCCTAGATAAACAAATACATAAAAAAATTACAATAAAATTTAAATACCAATTAATTTCATAGGTACTAAAAATTTATTGCACTTTGTAATGTTATACCTACGTAGTAATTACAGATACCAATAATTTTAATTATACTCTATTAATAGGTTGATGACCTTATTACGGCGGGAATAAAATGATACACAGACTTTTCAACACTGATCTATGACGTATCGTATCGCGTATGTATGAGTAATGACTAGAGATCGGATATTCGGATACATATTCACCTAAAGTTGAGATGTTGGCTAATATGGAATGCACTTTTGTATCGAAAAAACGCGCGGTACTGGGATCTACAAGTTTAGGTTTCTGATATATGTTTCTGGTATATTTACTTACTTTAAAATGTTAGTAAAAATTCCAATTCTAAATAAATATGCATCCGAATAGTTATGCAATCTAAGAATAACGAGTATTTTTTTTTTTTTTAATAATTTGTTTTTTAGAATTCGCTTACATACCTACTACACACTCGACTATACCCAAAGTCTCTGATTCAGATAATTTATGTAAACAAAGTAATGGCAAGAAATGTCACTGTCAAATTTTTTAATTTTTTTTATTTTTTTTTATTGAAAATGAAAATGACAGGACAGGGGTGCAAAACATTTTATCATTGAATGTTTTCGTAAATAATCATCGATAAAATTAAAGTGAATTAATTATAAGAACTATGCAAACAAAATACCGTTGCCAAACAATGTTTTGTGTAGTGTGTCGGAGACACGGTATATGATCGTTATAACCAGCCCTTTTAAGCCCAGTACTAGACGTAGGCCTCCCAAAATCGATTTCCAATCGAAACAGTTTACATCCACTTTCATCCAAAATGTGGCTAGATATGCTACTTACAACATGAATCTATGTATGAGATTTGTAATATTAGGGTTGTTGAAGATGTACAAAGTTTGAAAATGTTTGGATCTCCTGCAATGTTACCAGTAAAATAAAATATTGTATATCAGAAAATGACTTGACTTTGACTCCTTTTATTAATAACTTTGTTTAAAACCGAAAATTTATAAAAATAATTACGGTATGGTTATTTTTAATTATTATTTCTTAAAATCAGTACTTAAAAGAAAATGGAACCTCTTTTTCGCAATTTTATGTGAATTACCATTACGAAGATATATTTTTTTGTTGTGTTATCCCCTTTGTTTACATAAATTATCTGAATTTGAGACTTTGGGTATAGTTATGCATTCCCGTTGTTCCTGGCAACACGTGTTTTTTTTTTTGTTTTTTTTACTATAAAAATATTTTAAGAAGCCGCTTCCATACTTTCACAGCTAAAAATTAACTTTAGGTAATTATGCATCCGAAAACCGATCTCTAGTAATGACTAATGACATTGAGAAAATATAGGTACTCAACTAGGTAGTTACATTCTCTGAACTGACCTTATCTGTCGTTGTGGTAGAGCCATAAGCTTGTACACTGCATTTTTGCCATATCAGCCAGACATGGCGTGATGTGAAGGCGCCAGTGACCACCAGCTTAGCTGTAAGTTCTATGTATTAGGATAGATAGAATAGTTAGTCTTACATCAAATTCTGTAAGCTCGGGTCGTTCCAATAAACTCTTGGTATAACGGGCCCTTACGTTTCATTTTGCCATCGCTCCGCTCCCGAACTCTAACTAGGTACACTAATAATGTAGGTAAACAAGCGTAAACAACTAAGTTTACAGGTGGTAAATGTTTAGCTTTTTTTTTTAACAATGTGTTGTTAACATTATTTAAATAGTATAAGTGTTTGTTTATAGCCAAGAATACCAAGATTTGTCCCGCAAATCAGTCGCGCACAGACTATTCGCGGCATTTTGTGTTTTTACTAAAGATTTTGCAAGGGTTTTTCTTCAGTTCTAACAACAACACAGCTAAGTACGACAGCTTTCAGTTGCGTCGTCGAAAATACAATGCGGCATCGCCTATGTTGCAAATTGCACAGGCCAAATTCATATTTTTAACCGACTTTCCAAAAAGGAGGAGGTTCTCAATTCGGTTGTATTTTTTTTGGAGGTTCTCAATTCGGTTGTTTGTTATCTCAGTTCTCCGTCGTTTATGAACCGATTTGAAAAAAAAAAAAATTTATTTGAAATGATATTCATCCAGATTGGTCCCATTTTTTTCAAAATCCAGTTCTGATGATGAAATTCCGAAACAAACTCAGTGGGGTCATAAAATTAAAATTTTATCTACAATGCAACTAAACAAAAATCAAATCAAAATAAAGTCTTTTATTCAAATTGACTGAGAACAGCACTTTTTGAAAAAAAGGTTAAAAGTATCTAGAAAAATTCACTGATTCCCTGATTTCAAATTAAAATGGATAATTTATTACAAAAACAACTGGAATAATCCATTTTTATTTTTTTTGCAAATTTCATAAGGATTCCAACGACATACGCTTCTTATGTAACTCCCATACAAAAATACAGAGATATTTTCATTTTTTTTTATCCGCGGCGGATCCGCGGCAGATCCGCGACGGACTCCGCGTGACCGTAGTTTTAGGTTTTACCATAGATGCGCGAAATTTCGCAAGATGGCCGCCACAGACGAGTGATTAGGTGGGAAGAAGTGGCGCAATAAACTCCCCAGCAGAACAGCTCTCTGTTCAGTTAGAAAAACTTCATTCTATACAATAGTAGGTATGATAATTAATTAACATTACGAGACACAGAACATTCAATTAAATAATGTGCTATAAGTCAGCTAGCACACGCCAATATACCAGAAAATATAAAGTAAACAAACTACTAGATAAAATAAAAACACATGTTCCACAAACGCCCCTGCCCGAGAAATATCCAATAGCAAACACATTAGCCAGTATACCTTGCCACGCGGCGAAAAGAGGAACTGAATTCAAATGTACCGAATTTGACACAATCATCGCTGACATTAGTTGCAAGCAGCGCCACAATGAAATGTCAGAATATACTGGGCAGCCTGTAATACAATATCTATATTATTTACATAGAGATTACATTGCTATCGTAAATCCAAGTCGGCAATGACAAAAGCGTCAGCCTTATCTAAATTTGCTTGTAAGTAAATAGTTATAAAATACTGACTGTTAGATTTGTTTACAATCGTAGATAAAGGTAAAACGATAATAATGTTTGAGATTTTCAGTATACAACCGAATATAACGTCAGAGTTATCGTGAAATGGTTTAACATAACAAACTAGCTTCTACCCGCGACTTCTTCCGCGTGAAATTTCTTGTTCCCCCGGCACACCGCGTCGCATCGCATCGCATCGCCCGCCCGCGGTATTACTTCGTTTTCGCTTAGCGTTTTTCTTTTACTTTATTTTATTTTTGCTCGACTCCTAAGGTCCTCGGGGGTCGTAGCATGATGTTTAATAACCTTCCTTCAAGAATTGGTCTATCAAATGCAAAAATAATATTTCAAATCCGACTCGTAGTTCCAGACTAATCTGTGTTCGAATAATATAACAAACTATTTTGGGCCTTACAAATAAACACGGAATAAAGTTATGCTAGGAATAACTTCGGTAAGTATAACCATATTTTTTTTGACGTTTATGCTTGTCCTAACTTTATTTCGTGTTTATTTGTATGTAAGGCCCTTTAGCTTTATCCAAGTTACAAAACAATAATTAACATTACAGTCACAGAACAGTAAATTAAATGATTTGCCATATAGGACACGCCAAAAAACTAAAACTGTAAACATCTTTCATATTTAAATAACCTGAAATTATAGCTTAGAACAATAACGTCGGGGGTTATGAGAAAAGAATGGAAAGAAAGAAAAGAAAGACAGAATTTTTTTCCTTCAAAAACAAAACGCACATTACAAAAAATCTAAAATAAAATACACACATGGAAATTAGCTAAAAGCCTCATAATCAAGCAATACAAGTTTGACAATTTAGTCCATTGCTTGATGTCAGAAACGGACCAAAGACAAACACTGTTGTGCGATTTGCGACCTCTTGCGACACTGGCAAATGACAATAAACAACTGCCATTATATATGAACTCTACATCCAAATTCGAATAGCAAAGATGCTGACAACCACACTGACAACATAAAATATAGCCGATAGCTCTATTGACAGCAAGTTCCTATAAAAAAATTGCGAGTAGCGAACGCTCTACGACACAACATTGACGTATTTTCATATTTTCAAAAGGGGACGATAAATTCTCGTCTCATATGGCTCGAGTTACGTCACACTCAATACAGACTTTATTATATTACGTGCTTTTCACGAGAATACCGTATGGTAGGTGAAAATATTAGGAGCTGAAAAGACGCGAATTACGTCGTGCACTCCCTCAATTTTACTTTTTACATCTCTCACTAATGCTCTCGGATTTACGGCAGATCATGCGTGATGGGGAAAGCCGTGAGAAATACAAAGTATAAGTGTGTTGAGTAATAAATAATGTAGGCATTTTACAGTATAGATACGTCTGTGTTAACTAGGGCATAAATATTAGATAGGCATTAGCAGAAAGGATTCAACTGACTCGACTCACATTATGGTCAAAAATTAGTTGTAATATACCAAAGAGGTCCTAACGGTTAACGGAAGGTTCCAAGGACCTTCATGTAGGTTGGTTCCCATCATTAAAAAACCAGACAAGTGCGAGTCGGTTTCGCCCACTGAGGGATCCGTACAAATTTGTAGGTACATTATTATAAACAGTTCAGGAATCGAGTCTCGCAGTTTTTTCCGAGCTTATCCCGAAAGCCAGTTTCCAAAACCTATAAATAAATAAAGACTATATTGTTTATGATTTAATTACAAATGTTTTCAGATTTTTTCCTGTACTTATAGTATAAGACGATATAAGTATTACTTGCCAAATTTCATAGTTGTAGGTCAACGGAAAGTACCCTATACATTTTGATTCTCTTGGAGTGTATATACGTTTTTATATATTTTTTTATTTTACGATGGGTTTGCTCTTGACTTTAGTCTAGGTGACAGAGACAAAGTCGATGATGGAGTGAGCTCACCCAGAAGAAGCCTATTTTTCGCAGCATAAACGGCCGTATCTTTTTCTTTGAAATTTGATTTTTTTCACAGCTTCAAGGGACTGTCGACCTGAGTACATGGTTTTAATTTCAACTCGATACCTCCACGCGTTCCCGAGATAAAGGGTCTTGACAGACAGACGGACAACAAAGTGATCCAATAGGTTCCATTTTTTCCTTTTGAGATACGGAACCCAAAAATCATCTTCACCTTTGTAGTGTCACGGATCTTTTTTGCTGAGTGAAAGAACCAACCGTTAGACCTCTTTGGTATAAACTAAACAAATTTTTGAAAATAATAGAGAATTTGAGTCCTTTCTGCTAAACTACGTCCATAGTCATATAGAATCAAAAACAGCAATCTGACTTTTAACTTCTTAACGATAATTAGGAAAAGTAGTTTCATAATTACAAACAGTCATATGCAGATTGCTGTATTTGATACCAATATGGATTTTACATTCAGGTTTTTGGTGGAATATTGCTGTTTTCGATACGATGTGACCCAATAAGTAAAAAATATTTAAAAAAGACAGTGTTATCATATTCATAACTCGAATTGCGTAAAGACAGATTGCTGTTTTTGATTCTATACGACTTTCACAACACCACTAGCTTTTATGTAAGAACGTAGTTGATTTCACGAACGATAAAACGTGAAAAATACAGCCTTTTCTATGAAAGATAGAACAATACACAAAGCTATAAATAATGCTAACTTCTACCGTTTTCTTCGGAAACGAAGCGGAAACATTTCCAAGTGAAATAAACAGATGTGATTGACTGCACAAAATTACAGCCGGACGACTTTTTAAGGAGTTCCAATATTGTTTTATTATTGATACGACGATTTTCAGTTTAAGATTTATTTTTATACCGCGGCTTCGCACGTAGCTTTTTCTAAAATAAAAAAAATCAGCAATTCGCCTTTGATTACCAACTTAGCGGATACTCCAAAAAGGACGACGTAGAATTAATTAATTAGTTTATTTATTTAGTACACGGAGGACTTACAGCTAATAAAGACAAACAAAAAAGGAAACCATAGTCACCAGACAGCCAATTACAAATCCTCACGTATAGACATACCATAGGTAGTGTGAGCACAAAAACAAAAAAAAATCGCCTAAATTACAATAAGAATAAATATAAATACTTGGTTTGCAATTTATGTGACTGCATTAACAGGGAAAATAATAATAACAAAAACAAATAATATAACCTACCGCTACTTGAAAATTTTGAGGCTTAAACACCTTCTGGCCGAGTTCACACTAATTGTGAATGGATCAAAATCGTATTCCTTGCATATATCATTGAAACTCCTGCTTTAACACTGCGCTTTTTCCGACTCACTGCTTTTTATTAGGTATTGAGCCGTGTCCAAGTTAGAAAACTGAATGAGTAATGGGCGCAGATCCTTTTTAATCTTTCTCGCATTTTAAAAAGTACCAGAAATTTTTAATTTATGTACTAGCATGCTGCCCGCGGCTTCGCCTGTGTGGCTTTTTCTAAAAGTACAGTAAAGCCTAAGTTACTCCTCAGCATATAGCTGATGTTATACATCAGCTCATGCCAGTGAAAGTCCTGTCAAAATCGGTCCAGCCGTTTCAAGCCAGCCGAACAAACAGACAGAAAAAAATGTTTTTTTAGTTATAAGTACAGTATATACTTTCATATGCATTTAGTTAAAAGCTGTTTAAGTTTGTAATTTGGACATTACAAACAGACACGTAGATTTATAATTCAATTTTGAGTTCCACTATCTCATTTTAAATTTCGTTCTTGGAATATTTGTCTAGGCAAGGAAGGAGTAGACTTTATTAAAATTTTAATCAACTTACCGACTCGGAGGAGACAGAAATAAATAAATAGCGAATCGGTTGCCTGATTTGTGGCAAAAAAAGTGTGTCGGACATGCTTTTTTGACTTAGATAGGTACCCAGGCTGACAAATTGTTTACATGAACTTAGAACTCGTAACAGGTTATCGATTTAACACAATGCATGAAGTGTAGTACTTCGCGGAAATTAGATATTACACAGACTAATTAGATATTGTAACCTATTGTAACAATGTAAATTGTCTTTGGTCCCGTCAAACTTTTATTGCTTGAATTGGAGGCTTTTGGCTACTTTAATATGTATTTTATAATTTTATTTTTTATTAAGTGCGTTTTGTTTGTGCAGAATAAACAATTTTTCTTTCTTTCTTTTCTTTCTTTCGGAAATCAAAATCCCGTGCACTCGATGACCACATCTGTTTCCCGCCCCTTTTTGCGACGACCAATACCTAAACACTTACCTAAAACTTTAGTTTAAAAATATTTTTTTCAAACAACACAAACCATATCAACGCTTTCCGCTACAAGGGCGTAACTGAGACTTATGAATACTTAAATCAAGAAACTCAATTTTATAAGTATAAAAACAAACTAGTTATTAAAGAAAGTATTTTTTTTTTATCTGGAGTTACGCCCTTTTTAGCGGAAAGCGTCGATATATTTAAGCATCATAATATCATATTTACCTACATGGCCAAAAGAATATTGTAACTCATTTCTAATCGATTTATGAGACAGGAAACTTTTTAAGATGCGGGGAGCGTCCGGCATTTTAATGAATTCGATGTAGAAAATGAATCAGGGTGATGTGACCGCATAACAATGGTATTGTGACTTCATCGGAAATAGAGTCAGTGCCAATTTGTGTACATTATCACAATGTTCTTGGTTCGTAATGGCTCGAAAAAGTAGAGACCGACCCACTTCGTTTTCGACCATTTTCGGTGGAAATATCCATTATCATTTTCGGTTGAGAATGCAAATTAGACCGAATTTCAGTTTAAAAAAAACCCGGTCAAGTGCGTGTGCAAAAGTGAACTATTAAAAATTCATTTATTTACGTTACACGTTCGTGTTTGGGTCATAGAAATTCATGTGTTAAGTAGGTATAATTTTTTTTTAAATCGTCTGTGACGAACGGCAGACAGACACACGAGTGATCCTTTATGGGTTTCGTTTATTCCATTTGAGGTACGGAACCCTAAAAATATCCATTTTCGGTTGAATTATAAGTTTTTAAACTGTCATGGTCACTAACCTTACTGATATTTCGGCGCTGTGGCAAGCACCATGATCACGGATAAACTGAATTCATTGCGGGTGGGTGTTTATGAGCAGACAAAACGGTCTACCCTATTTCTTGTTCGTTTTACCGGGTAGACAGTTTTGTCTGCTCATAAACACCCACCCGCAATGAATTCAGTTTATCCGTGATCATGGTGCTTGCCACAGCGCCGAAATATCGGGAACTCGAAACAAAAAGTAAACATGGTAAATATCCCGTTTCAAGTGTTAATAGTAATGGTTGAATTATACTTCAAATGCTGCGATTTCAAGACGTTTTTCACTACGATTGACGATGAAATTGCTCTTTTTGGTTATACCTACCTAGTAGCAGCACAAGTAAGGCAATGTTTAAATGCAGTCACAGACCACATTAAAGAAACCCCCCCTATGAATAAAACTTATATGTGTGTATTTAGCAGAATATGTTGTGTGCATTTTAGTCTGTGCTTCTTGATTCGGGAGGTTCCTATTCAGGATAAGGCGGGAGGAAACGCCCGGGTGTTACTACTGTGTGGATCGCCCGGAGGACACGGTGGAGCATACGGTGGAGGTCTGCCCGGCTTGGGCAGAGCATCGCCGTGTCCTCACGGAAGCGATCGGCGGCGGCGATCTCTCGCGTCCGGCCCTGATTCAGGCCATGGTCCGAAGCGAGAGTGCATTGGAGGCGGTCACCTCCTTCTGCGAAGCAGTAATGCTCGCGAAGGAGGAGGCGGAACGCGTGAGGGAGCGGCAGTCTGTGCGCCCTCACGCCCCTAGTCGCTGCAGGAGACGCCCTGGGCGGCGGGAAGGCGGTAGGCGCGAGCTTGCGGACGGCGAGCTATGGGTAGCTCACCGTCCGGTAAGGACCAGGCCCGGGTCGACGGCGCGTTGTATTCCACGCGCGCCTCAAAGAGATGTCCGTTAGGATCGGTGCCTGCCAGGGTTGCGGGTTTGTCCGAAAGAGATACCGCGGCCCTGGCACACAGGCAACTGAAGGAACACGGGTGGGTTTTAGTCAGTAAAAGTCTGACACGCCCTCCCGCTCCGCCCACAGCGGGAAAGTTATTTGATAATTTACCACCAAAAAAAAAAGCCTGTGCTTCTTCTTCTTTTTGTGTCGATGGGGCCCAGTTATTATATTGTTTGAGCCCAATAGGTGGCCAAGTTAACTACAGCATCAGTGGCGTTCATTAGGTCTTCTTTAGTGCAAGTGAACGGGCACTTAGGACACTCCAGCAAGTGGGACATGGTCTGATCAGGAACACCGCAATCGCACTGGGTGTTGGATGGGACAGTAATCCCCCACTTTGACAGATTGTGTTTGCCGCGGCCAACCTGGGTACGCAATTGATTGAGAGCTTTCAATATAGGCTACTGCAGATCACGCCCGGGCGGCAAATGTTATGTTATGTCTGTGCTAAATACAATGTACACCAATCCATACTGAGCCCGCCTGGTGGATTATGGCCCACTCCCTCTGACAGAAAAGAGGCCTGTGTCCCAACAGTCAGCAGTGGGAATATTATAGACTGTTTATGTTAGATTTTTTTGTTAGTTTTTCTTTATTTATTTTAGTCTTGACTCTAGACTAGACTAAGAAAGATTATAACAAGAAAACATTAGCTGTCACATTGTTTGTAATGAAAAAAATTCAAAAACTACTGGACCGATTTAAAAAAATCCTTTCACTTACACACTTACTTAAAAGTTCATCTTTATCATATGTCGTGCGTAGGCGATATAAATTCGCTTTTTATGCTCTAGAGCATAAAGTAAAATCTTCGTCGAAGACCAAGGCAATCGGTCCAACAGCCACACTAACATTTTCGACTTCATAGAATAAACTCGTTATTTTAATTCGTTTCGTTAGTATTCTAAGAACAAGGCAAGGATATCAACAGCCAAAGTACACAATAAAACTTCATGAAATAAACTTAAATTTTTTATTTCGGCCATTTTACTTATATTCGTTAATCAATATATATAAACTATAACTAATTTATCATAGATAAAAAACAAGTTTTTTTTTATAACTAATCAGTATGTACTGGCTTTTTATAACTGAACGACCTAAGTCAAGTGTTACGTCACGATCCTACTGAAAAAAAAAAAAAAACTGGTGGGAACCATAATTATTTTTCAATTTTAATTAAATTTACAATATTTACATGTTGCTGTTTCATTTCCTCGCAATCGAAGTGAAAAGTAGAGTGTACAACTCGTCCATAAAACCCATTTTACACTCTACTTTATATCCGATAAGATAAACGTCTCGCGTAAAATGGTGCGTTTTATGCACTTAATGTACAATCTACTATTCAACCATAGAATGCTATATTATCCCTGAGTAACATAGGCTATAATTTATAAAGATATCCCGCGGGCGAAGCCGCTGGCGGAAGCTAGTAGTGAGTAAGTACGAGCTGTTCTTCCTGCAAAAGTTATTTTCAAGCGTTTCTTGGTCTCTTAAAGATACATTTCCAGTTTATACTGACCTCTTATTGTACGGAAATCCCATACAATTCGACATCAGCTTATACTGGAAATGTATAACTCGTGTAGCCGTGCGTACAAGGGTATGTATGTTGTTATTATGATATTTACCGACAATCGTAAGGTCAACAAGCGAACCTACCATAAAACTACCTGAAAATGGTAAAATAAAAACTTCTAAAACCTACGAAATTATTATTAAATTTTTCAAAACCTCACATGGAATATCTAAAATTCTAAAGGGACGTAAAACTATCTAAAAAGTATTCCATGTAATATGTACGCCAATTTCGCAGGTAGAAATTCCTGAAAGTAATCAAAATATTTTCGGCTGCCCAGTGCCCCGGATGAATATTCTCTAACGAAGACCGTCCATTTTGGCATCCCGTGCCGGATTTATTCGGGATTTGTCGCCGGTATGAACCCGGCTCTAGACTTGACCGGCTTTACCAGCGTATATCATAAATTATTGGAATGGTTGGCCACACACGATAATGGATAGCGCTGTATTAGAGCCGGAGTACCATAAATGGAATTCGAAATTTAAAATTGAACGCTCAGTTCTTGAATTTGGTTAGAATATGGCGTTTAATGATTATTATAACCCAAAATAGGTATAAAGCTATATGGTTATTTAGGCGCACAGCCAAACTCTTAACTAACGCCGCCATCTTGTTTTTCGAATACATTTCAAGTGACATTTCACAAAACCATTGCACAATTGTTTACCAACAGCGCCCCCTCTCAACGTAATCGAGCGCAAAAAGATACTTGTAAGTGATGGGCCGAATACGGATTTTACCGGATACGAACAATCCGAATATTCGGTTCGGTAAACTTTTAACCGGATATTCGGCAGGATTTGGTGCGCTTTATAGTGCATCTCAGAAATTCAAGTCTGTGCTTGTCGAGCACATTGAAACGCACATCCCTTCCACCCGCTGACGCCGCTACCCACGGACAGCTCGGACTGATATTGCATCATGTAGTTAGCGGCAAAACATGGACGTGTTAATGTTGAAAAATTATAAGATTATAATTAAAACAATACAAACCTACCACTTTTATTTCTTCTAATAGACCATTACTGCTTCTAATCGAAGCACTGTAAGATTATTACTATGTATCTCTTTACATAGACTGAATAAATAATAAGACACTTGATATGGATACAATTACGTAATTGTGCTACTTCATATATAGCTTATTAGCTTATAGACTAATTGAGGCAACTTTTTAGCACAATATTAAGGCTCTTGAAAACAGGCGCGACACAATGACACTGCGTGCCGCGCGACGAGCGATCTCTTCGTGTCGCGTCTCATCTCGCGCCTGTTTTAGGAGCCTTTAGTCGGTAGGATGTTCGGTATTTTTGCCGAATAAATCCGAACAATCGGCCGAATACGAATGTTCAGTAAAATTGCGGAATATGCCGAATACCAAACATAAAACGAATATTCGGCCCATCCCTAGTGAAGATAGGTTACCTACCCAACATTCGATCTTCAAAACCAGCACAATGTCACACTATTTATGATATAAGTACGTGGAAGTAGGATGTCGAAATTATCGGGAGCAAAACGAGACAAGACAATAATGTAACTTGGCTAACTAGCCACGCTTGGACGTGTCTCTTGCATAGGTGGTATAACCTATCTACTTACCTCTTTTTACTTATAATTCAAGTACCATGACGTCATGAAGCCGTTGGTCCCGGCTGTCATTCGTGGATCTTTGACAGTCGTTACGGGTCGTCAGAAGCCCGAAAGTCTGACAACCAGTCTTTCCAAGGGGTATCGTATTACCCAGTAACTGGGTTGTGGAGGTCTGATAGGAAGTTGCTCCATTAAATACTGGTTTCAGCTGTATCCGGTTAGCCTTGAAACCGACTCCAAATTAGTTGGAAAAAGGCTAGGCAGATGAAGAGTAAAGAAAACACATTTTTATAACTCACACACATCACATCTTATCCAAATTAGCTTAGTGACAGCAGAGGCCCTATTGTGAGTTTATTTTAACCATCTCGACTTTAAGAAAGAAGAAAGAAAGAAAGAAAATACGTTTATTTGCGGCAAACATGACGCAGAGAAAGAACACAAACACGAAAATAACAAGTTGGGGGAAAATATGCGCCACATCCACGCAAAACGGCCATCGCTCGGCATAATGCTGCGACCCTATGCGAAACAGAGCCCCAGCGCTGGTTTTCAGCGACAGCCGGCGCTGACGTGATGACGTCACCCGGTGCAGCATAAATAATGATACAAAAATAACAATATAAAATACTTCTAAAAGTTTAAATAAATATTATATTTAAAATGGCAACATTCCATGCCGTCGGTAACGACTGAACAACTCTTGCGACGCTCTGGCATAATTTATAATCTGTGCATGCAGCTGTCATAACAATTATTGGATGGCTATGATGCAATTGTATGAATAACAATAACAAAGGATGCATTGGGTGATTGTGTAGGTATGGTTTTTGTACATAGTTTGTGAAATTAGTGTTAGTTACGCATCGACTGCGTTCGGCGCTCCGATTGGGACTTCACCAATCGAAGTGCCGAACGCAGTCGATGCGTTAAGTCGACATGGTTAAATTAAATAAATTCACACTTGAGCCTCTGATGAGAGTCTGTTAACTGTTGTTAATCGGAATAAATACTTAACTGAATTGAACAAAATTTCCAACACTCGAAACTTTCGTCTTTCAGGAAGGTTCAGGATAATAAAGTTTCACGCTGCCTTTAGATTAAATTAATTTTCGACGGAACTTTAAAATTAGGTTCTGAGGAGATGCCAGTGAGAGATAAGCCGTCCTACCGTCAAAGTACTGCAATTTTGAGTTAAATGTCGAGTAAATGAGCAATGCTTGAATATTTTTTTTATTATATTAAGATAATAAAATGGTAATGAAGCCAAAACAGTACTTACATTGAATATTTATAAAAAAAAAAGTAATTTAAATGAGTCTGATAAGTACCGAAAATATAGTTTCTCTGGACATATGTTCTGGAAAGCGGCTGAACGGATTTGAATAAAATTTAGCACACAGATAGTTTATAACAAAGTTTCACTGCCCTGACTTGGTGAACAGTTTTTGTTACCTGGTTCCTCGAACAGTGCATGGGCGGGAGGTGCGCACTAGAAGACTGTTCGCTACCAGCTTCTGTAAATCCAACGCTGGTGTGCGATCACCGCTTCGCCGCTTAGTCGACACATATAATGAGCGATTTAGTGATATCGACATACTATTTCTTAACCGAAATACTTTTAAAAGTGGAAATTAGCGGAAATTCTGAGGAATCAGCAGTAGATCGTATGCTTGGCGAATTTTTATTTTGAATTTTTATTATTGTTATTTTTAAATGACCCGTAGTACAGAATACACAAACAATAGTTTTGTTTTGTTGTTTTTTGTTGTATAATTGATTTTGCCCTGACTACAGTTACGTTTGCCTTCAGTTTGTAAATATCTAAGTTGTAATCTGTGGAAAATGAAGTGGGTAGTATATTTGTTAAGTTTACTGTTATCTCTGTTTATTTTTAATATACTACAGTTTGTTTTCCCTTAAAATAAATAAATAACCTAGATTAACTCATAGGGTACCTACTTTTAATCCCGGTACGTTCCCGTGGGATATTTTCAGACTTCCACACCGAGAAATCGCGGGAAAAGCAAGTGCTTAAATATTTTTAGACCATGTATTCCCTATAGCCAGCATCCTTATTAAGCTTTAGTCACATTTAGCCAAATTTTTTCTCAAGGTCATTGTAGCGCTCCATCGGAAGCCCTAATTGCGCAATGAACTCTTGACAAGAATGCTGAAAAAAAAAACAGCATACCTATCCCTGACAATCACGCATACATATAATAAAAGTTAAGCTCGCTGGGCCTCAATTCTGCTATTACAATAGTGTCAGAATGGTCTCGCCATTGTGAGTATTTGACAGTGTTTGTATGGCAAATCTGTCAAAAACTCACAATGAAGAGATCATTCTGACACTATTGTAATAGCAGACTTGAGGCCCTGGTCATAAACACCGCAGAGAAACAATATTTAATGCATATAACTCTTTGCACTTGCAATAACATTGTGCATAATGCATTTTATTGTTTATGGTCGTAAAGCGTCGCATTCATGCGTCAAGCAAAACTAACAAGTAACAACACTATAATGCATGTTTTTTTTTTTTTTCTTCAAGTACTGTACACGGCTACATATCAAGATAGGTATACTGCCGCACTAACGAAAAATGCAATAACTCGATTTTGCCGCTTCCGAGAATTATTGTACTTTTGATTATTGAATTTGTTATGAAGTTTTAGTTATTGCATCTTGCTTACTGAAAAACCAAGTTCCTGAAGAGTCAATAAAAAGTTGCTTAGAGAGAGTTAATAGATTTCGATTCGCTGACTCCAAATATATAACTCAATATCGTCCAACATCAAGTTATTGCATTCTTCGTTAGCGCGGCAGTATAGCTGACCTCTCACTCTACGGAAATCCTATACAATGCGAGATCAGCTTATAACGGAAATCTATGGGTTGATATGTAGCCGTGTGTACCTACTCGAATTAAAACTGAATAATTTACAGCTATTAACACAATGGAAACAGTGGTGCATGAGGGCATGGTGAATTTAATTTAAACCAGACGAACATAAGCAAGATCACAAATACTTCACGGGTTCTAAAAAAGTTGCTGCAAAGGAAATAAGAACCAATTTGTTATTTTATTTTTATTAAAAAAACAGGTTTACCTACATCGCTATGACATTAAAAATATGATATTTCCTCTTCAATACCTAACTAAATACGATATTTCTAGCCATACCATCTTTTACGATAACATTATAATATAACATACACGTATTTCCGTACATTTAATGGACGTGGACGTCCACGATAATATCTTCAAGTTAGAAATTATAAAAGCGTACATAAGAAGTCTTATAATAGCAAAACGTTTAATAGCGAATTATCTCAATCAAAAAAAGAACGCAAGGCATGTATCTTTATGTACTAAAACCTAGATACGTACCAAAAGGAAGCATCTAAAGTTTCGTTAATTACGGTATCCTTCAGCAAGGCTGAAACCTAGACCATGTACTATCGCGGTCTCGAACCGACCGACCGACCACCGTAAGGACTATTCCTACTTGTCGCGCTCGGCCGCTATAGTAACGCTTACATACGCACATCAACCAATAGAATCGCAGCATCAGATTTTTGCTGAGACCCTTGTTTATATAAATGAAAAAAAAAAGCCCGTCATAAACCTGCCGATGTAGTCAGACATCTGCGATCATTGTATCACAGAGCCAGAGACATTTAATTATGTACATTTTTTTTTTTTTTAATTAAGTCTTCGCAGAAAGGGGCGGACCCCATTTCCTCCCGTGGGTGTCGCAAAGGCGACTAAGGGACTTACTAGAGAATGAGCAGCAGCGTTCTCTATGCATTTTAACACCATACTGCGATCGCCAACCCGCTTGCCAAGCGTGGCGATTATGGCAAACCCTCCCAATTGGGGGAGGCTTAAGTCCAGCAATGGACGTCTTTTGGCTGAAATGATGATGAATGAGAAAGGGGCGTTAAACAGATGTGGCCATCCGTGAGCACGGGATTTTGTTTTGGAAGTGTGCCGATTCGGATAACCACGATAGTACCTAGGAAGGTATAGGTAGACATGTATTAAACATAATACGTATTTTAAAGTAGTTGCCTAATTATAATTAATCATGACTCACACCTGTTTCAAAGTGGCAAAATGAACGAATTTGATGCTCAACATAAATTCTATACCACTTAAGGAAAACATTCGTTGTATCAGCACGAATCTAACAAAAATAGATACCTAATCGAATACCTAACTAGTAAGCAAACATGCCTATTGCAGTCAAGGTGAAACATAACAGGAGCAAAACATTCCACTAGGTACCGATCACGCGAATAGATTCACTTTGCTGTATTTATACGTACTAATATAACAAAGCTGAAGAGTAATCTTTTTTATTTGAACGCGCTAATCTCTGGAACTCCCAGTCGGATTTGAAAAAATCTTTTTATATTTGATAGCTCAATTCTTGAGGAAGGTTATAGGCTATTTAACATCACGCTGCGACCCTTAGGAGTAGGGATGCCTCGATACGCCTTTTTGCCGATACGATACCGATATTCTTATAAAAATATCGGCGATACCGATACGCTTATTGAATTCAAAAATGAAGGTAAAAAAATAAAACACAGGTCAGGTTATTTTTTAATAAAAGAACAAATAACATGACAAATTAAATAAAACCGTTTAAAACTATAGACAGGTTGAGATTAGTTAATAGTTTTAGTAATTAAAATTAATACTGATGAGAAAAGTATCGTTGAATCGGCCATAAAAATATCGCCGATGCCGATATATCGGCAAACTTCAAGTATCGCCGATATATCGGCATCGGTATCGGTATCGAATGCATCCCTACTTAGGAGCCGAGCAAAGAAAAAAAAGTCGGAAAGAACGCTAAGCGAAAACGAAAACAAGTAAGCGCTGACAGGCGATGCGATGCTTTCAGACTTCCAAAAAATAAAACTACAAAGCGAAAAATAACTTTAATTTCGGAAGTCAGTCTTTGGATTTGTGTTTTAGTTTTTCCCATCGACTTCCGAAATTAAAGTTCATTTTCAATTAGTAGTTTTTTTTTTTTTTTGTAAAAAATAAATTTGTCTTTCACTTTTTAGTGATGGTATAACATCATCAAGATACACAAAGTTAATTGAATACGTATCATCGAAGCTAACTCAAAAACTACCAAAGCAAAGTTAATAAAATTTATATGGGACCTCCGCGCAAGCTTCTTCTATCAAATGAAAAAATAATTTACAAAATAGGTACACAATTAACGGAGAAATCGGTGAAATTCCCATAAAAATTTAAGTTTTCCCTCGATTTTCATGGGATCCCGTCGTCAGATTCTGGCTTGGTGACAATTGGACCACCTCGAAAAAATACCATTAAAAAAAAAAGATAATTTTCAAAATCGGTTCACAATTGACGGAGAAATCGGAGACACAAAAAAAACATACATACTGACGAACATAGAACTTCCTTTATCGAAGTCGGTTAACAAAGAAATTTCACGCGGACAAAATCGCGGGCAGAAGCTAATCTATAATATACCCTAGTAGCATTTTCCGTTGGCATTTAGTTGGGCCAACTTCAGACGTATGTGGCCCAACCAAACGCCAACAAAAATGCTACTAGGGTAGTGCAATTTATAACAAGTTAGGCCATGCTGCAACGTTCAGTCTTAAGACAGGACATCCTGTATGCTAATGAACATCTTGACATAGGAACACGTGTCAGTAGTGACAAAACCAGTATAAGCTGGACTCTTGTTCTATTGAAACTCCGTAATACGCTAGGCTAGCTCAAGGTCAGAGCTCTAGGCGGTCTCCACTTCAGGACTCGTCGGCTCCAACCGCCATCGCATCGGTCTTTCGACAATCATGGCCAGCCCACTGCTACCTAAGTCTCAGCTTGCTTACTCTGCAAGCTATGTGGGTAACTCCGGATAATTTCAGTCCTGATTTTATCCTTCAAAGAAACTCCGAGCGTAGCCCCTTCCATAGCGCACTGAGTTAATTAAAGATGTCTGTGTGTAATATGCAAAAAGCTTCGCAATTTAGTCTAGCCTAATCTTAGTTCTGTATTTTTTTTTTTTTTCAAGGTTTTGGATTTAAAACAAGCTGGATCGATACATTTATTTACTCAATGATAACTTAGGTCACCTACACTCCAACTGTAATTATTTGGACGTCTGAACTCTGAAGATATCGATTCATTCGGATTTTCCAAGTTACTTAGTCACGCATTCGATAACAGGGTTATAACTTAACCCATTATAATCTTTGGGATAAGATAAATCCATTATCAATGTTAATGACTCGAGTCATAAGTTTCTGACATAATAATAAGTACTTTACAGTAACAATTTCACGGTGAAATATACAAGAAAACCGAATCTAAATCTTCATCGAATCTATTAAGATAATCGGTTTCGTTATTATAGGCTGAATTTTCGCAAAACCAGCATCCTAATTGCGTAAAGGCTCCCCCTAAAAACAGGCGCGATGCGACACAAAGGCAATGCGTGTCGCGCGACGAGCGGTGCCTTTGTGTCGTACGCATTCGCGTTATGAGTCGCGCCAGTTTGTAGGAGCCTTAACACACTTTGAATCACAATGAGAGAGTTAAGGCTCCTACAAACAGGCGCGACACAAAGACACCGCGTGCCGTGCGACGAGCGGTCTCTTTGTGTCGCGTCGCGTGTCGCGCCTGTTTGTAGGAGCCTTTATAAAGAGTTGCTAATAAAACGTCGGAGCATTTAGCACGTTCGGTTCCGAATGCGACCGAAACTGCGGCGTCATTAGGATAAACGATAAATATAACGTTTACAAACAGTTATGGTACGACAGAGGAGCATTATCAGCATGGGACCGTGTCATCCACTCGAATTCCACCATTATCATCCTCGCACACATGGTGACCTTTCTAACATATCGGTAAAAAAAGCGGCCAAATGCGAGTCGGACTCCCACACGACAGGTTCCATACGACTGTACAATATTTTAACATTGCAGATTTTTATTATTTGTTGACTGGCCATAGTAGTACACTCTGTGAAAGTTTCAATTGCACGGTTCAAAAGATACAGCTCTATGACAGACAGACGGATGGACGAACCGACGAACGGACGGACGGACAGCGGAGGGACAGCAATAGGGTCCCGTTGGCACCCTGTGTATGGAATCCTAAAAACAATATCTTAAATAATTAATAGGTTACAAAATGTTGTTTTTAAGCTATTGCATAGCTTCTATCGCGGGCCTTGAGCGCGGGGACCGAATCCAGAAATTCCGTAACGAAAAAACCTCACGCTCCCCACTCCGACGGTTTTACTACACCAGTACCCTCTAGTGATCTAATAATTTCTGGCAGTTCTTTTTTCTGTGTACTGCGTATTTTATTCTTATAAATATTAGTTTATAAAATTATGATCTTCACAAAAAGCGTTTGTTGATAACGGGGTTTGAACTCACGACCAGTCGATTACGAGTACATTCAGTTCCCCTGTTGCACCGCAAGGCTACAATGACTTAATTAAAACTTGCCAAATAGTTGATACCATTCCAGTTGAACAATTTTTAAACTTGACTAGACGGTTGGAAATGACTCATGTACATGGAATTTTTTCGCTGTCAAAACAGTTTGTCACTCTTTTTTTATTTAAAATTACTTTAGGTTCAACACTTTCGTCTATTTTAAAGTTGTTATTATGCTTATATTTGAATAGTATTTGACTTTGTTTACGCAGTTATACACTTTTACGACGTTCAGCACTTATTTATTTTGTTTTTAAGCTATTGCATAGCTTCTATCGCGAGCCTTGAGCGCGGGGACCGAATCCAGAAATTCCGTAACGTCGTTTCAGTTCGGCAGTCTTCGACACAGCGTTGTGTGCGTGCGATTAGACATATTGTACGACTTTACGAAACTCTGTGGTGGATTTACCGCGCAACGCAACGCCATCTAGTAATCGCAGGTAGAACTAACTAAATAGAGGTGACATTGGCGTGGCTTGTGATTCGTAATCGAGACAAGCGTTGCTCTGTTGGTGGTCTCAGTTGTGTTTTGTTGTCGGTTTTATCCACTAGATGGCAGGCATCGTAATTCAAAAGTTTTTGAAAGGTTGTTGAGGTATGTGAGCAATTTATTTATAAATCAATAATTTTACTCGTGTTTATGATTCTTCTAGCTAGAATTAACATTAAACATTAACGTTCTTCATAGCTTATAAAAACCACTTTTAAACGGTTCTCCAAAGTTCTGGGCCGATTATGGATTGACTTTACTTTCTTATCGGTCACCACGCTCAAAAAGTGTAACTTGAATTAATATCAAAGAAAAAGAAATACTGCATAAATAAAATAAATAAATAATTATAATTGCATAAGTTGATACAAAATGCTATGCAATAGCTTTACCGCGGCAGTCCCCGAGTGCCACACGTCTTTTTTTTTTGCATAAATATTAATCCTAAGACCTGGGCCTCAAGTCTGCTATTACAATAGTGTCAGAATGGTCTCTTCATTGTGAGTTTTTGACAGATTTGCCATACAAACACTGTCAAATACTCACAATGGCGAGACCATTCTGACACTATTGTAATAGCAGACTTGAGGCCCGGGTCCGCTGCGTCATGTTTTCGTGTTTTACAAACACAACATTCAAAATCGAAATATTTTATTTCACATAAACCTACATGGGCACTTAATAAACGTCAGAAGCTAGGTGCACGGTTCCAGCTATTCGTTTACTATGGAGTAGAGCCGGCAAGAAACTCCATGGTTACTCTTTTAATAATAATTGGCTTTTACAATATTTTCAATCATTGTTACAGCTAACCGATTTAGGGGCGTTGCCTAACATTTTTATTAGAAAAAACTTTTACTAACATGTTCTATTAGACAAATTTATTAATTGCGCAGCGGCGAAGCGCTCATGCATCGTTTTAGTAAATTAATTACATAAATTACTTAGTAGTCATATGATTAATTACTTCTTACACGAGTAACAAAGTACAACAAGCTGAATAGGGAAACATTAAACTGAATCATACAAAATCTTTTATTTTTTGCCAACATGGATAGGGGTACCAATCTCCAAATCTCCTACATCATAAACTCTGATTGTCTGGGAGGAATAAAAAATCAAGGATAAAAAAAACTAATTTATGTCATGACAATTTTAGTAGGTGAACATGCTGCCAAATGTAAGCATATTTTTATGGCGTATTCGCAGACGTTCAAACACATATGAATACATGCTATAGGTCAAAATACTTGCTCCGAAAACAATGAATAGTGACAATAATTTAAGTTTAAAACCAGCCATGCGACCTGTTTGCAAGAGTTGAGGAATTAGGGGATCCAGGAAATGAAGTTCTTCGGCGGTCTTGAGGATAGGAAGGGTGGAACACTGAAAAGAAACACAATATTACTACATAATTAGAACTTGGCGATAGAAATTATAGACCCTCGATACGTTGTTTTTTCTTCGTTATTAATCTGATTAGGTATGAAATGAGCAGTGGTGACCACTGGGTCACGAGTTGCCGATCGTAGGTTCGACCCCAGACAGGCGCTTTCGTTATAGGCTGATGTTATGTATGGTTATATTAAAAACGCTATTATGTCCGGCTCTTAGGACAAAATTACTTTGTATTTTAGGGCCTGGCGACCCTAGTTAAAATGTCAAACAACTATTTTGACGATTTTAGAATTTGCTGTGAGTCGTACCATAAGACTAGTCATACCTACCTACTCAGTCGCCAAGGCCAACGCAAGATGTTCCGATGAGAGTGCTATGTGAAATCCAGATCGCAAGAGTTACGTAATGAATGACGGCTCAGTTTCTCATTACCGTTATATCGCTTTTCCTGCTATTATTTCAAAGTGTGCTACTGGCATTACACATGTGGGACACGATGGTTTTAAGCAAAAGGGCTCTACATGCAGGTACTATAATGATCTTGATAAACTTAACGGCATTTTGTTTGCACTGTTTTGTTTTGGGATGATATTAACGGCAGGCAAGGTAGCAATCCTACTATGATCTAGAGTCTAGATACTCTTCAGCTTTATTTAGATTCTAGACTAATATTAAAGCTGAACAGTTTGTTTGTTGAACGCGCTAAACTCTGGAACTACCAGTTGGATTTGAAAAATTAATTTTGCCAGAATGGCAGATATTATATTATGGCTATTTGATAGCCCCATTCCTGTAAAAAGAATTTTGGATATTGCAATGATCACAATCAATCAATGGCGACTAAGGGACTTACTAGAGAATGTGCAGCAGCGTTCTCTATGCACTTTTAACACCATACTGCGATCGCCAAACCGCCTGCCAAGCGTGCCGATTATGTCAAACCCCCCCAATTGGGGGATGCTTATGTCCAGCAGTGGACGTCTTTCGGCTGAAATGATGAATGATCACAAAAATATTTGCCGTCATCTTGAGACACGACTGGATGAATCATGAAATCAGATATAATTGCCGAGGTGTTCATAGTAATATATTTATGCTCGTAGCAGTACCTGGGATTCAGTGAATATTGGTATTCAGCTACATCTGGTTAGACTGGAAGCCGATCCCAAATATTTGGGAAAAGTCTATGCAGATGATGATGCTCGTGTATGAAACTATGACTAGTCAGATGTATGTACGTAAATGAATCAAAAAAAGTAGAAACGTACTACCGCGGTCTCCGACATTGGACCACCGAAAGGACTATTCCTACTTGCAACGCTCGACCGCTATACTGCCGCGCTAACGAAGAATGCAATAACTCGATTCTAGACGATTTTGAGTTATATATTCGTTGAGTTATATATTTGGAGTCAGCGAATCGAAATCTATTAACTCTCTCTAAGCAACTTCTTATTATCCTTCAGGAACTCGATTTTTCAGTAAGCAAGATGCAATAACTAAAACTTCATAACAAATTCAATAATCAAAAATACAATTCTCGGAAGCGGCAAAATCGAGTTATTGCATTTTTCGTTAGTGCGGCAGTATAGTAACGCTTATCTACACACATCAACCAATAGCAACGCAGTATCAGATTTTTGCTGAGTCCCTTTTTATGTGTCATCCTCTCCAACACGACCATGGATGATTACCTTAATTTTAATGCGGTACATATTCATGAATTTTTTTTTACTTTATTGTACTAACGACTTTAAAAAATGTACTCACATATTTTCGCTGCTATAACATATCGACCGTGGCCGTACTAGGTAGAACCTTTCTGCCACGACCACTATAGATTTTAGGTATTTTTATCAACTTTAACATGAAAAGTTATATAAATATATTGTACTGCAATGTACTCCATTTTATATATAATTTAAGCAGTCATTTACCCGTTTTAAAGAGATTTTTTTCTGCGGTGCAGCTATAGCACTATGTTACGCTATTACATTGCAGAAAGATTCTAACTAGCACGGCCACGGTCGATATAGCAGCGAAAATATGTGAGTAATTTTTTAAAGTCGTTAGTACAATAAAGTACACATTTTTTCATGAATATGTACCGATTAAAATTAAGGTAATCATCCATGGTCGTGCTGGAGAGGATGACACCTTTTTATTGCAAATGAAAAAAAAAATACTACCGTAAAAAACTAGCAGAGGTGGTCAGACATCTCTGATCATTGTAACAGAGCCTCAGAATTTTTATTAAACAAGTTTTTTTTTATTGGTCGTCGCAAACAGGGGCGGTAAACAGATGTGGTCATCGTGTGCACGGGAGTTTGTTTTCAGTGGTTAGATTTCTGTGACCGTGTTAGTACCTACTTACGGGATCGTATATTATGTAATTAATTTACGTTTTCTATGCAATACCTAATGTAAATTTAAATTGATGTGTTTACGACCATTCATAAAATTGTACTTAACGTAAAGTAATGGTTTTCTTCTTGTCGGTAATAGCATGGCAAATGCATTACTAGAATAATGTCAATACAGACGGCCTTAGATTACGTCACGGCGACGCTAAGCAAGATGAGGTCAAACCTAAGTCCGCATTTTAATACATTAACAATGACCAAATAACAATTATGCAAATGAACTATCACTAACCAGATTGACGCATTTAGAACTAGTCTTTATTGTGTAGGTATAAGGTTCAAAATTCATTGAAGAGGTACATTTTATAGAGGTTTTAAAATCTATATTTAGAGGGCTTTTTGAAGCTAAACTATTGTACAAAACTGTGTATAAAGTAGTAGAAACAAATAGTCATACATTGTGACCTTAATAAGTACCTACCTACCTACTGATAAGGATAACTCTGATGTACTTATTTAATTACTCAGATGGGAAGTCCCAAACTCACTCAATAGGTACAATCAACTACTCATCAGTAACAATTTGACCAATGCACCACTGATGTGTGCTTGAGTGTACTACATTATTCACACAAAAATATTTCTCAGTAGATATTTTTATTAATAGCTGGTGTACGTCTTTATCTACTTATTTAAATGAACTATTACAAAAATAAAAGATATAGTATCAAAAGTCTTCAGTAATATTATCATTATGGATAACTTAACTGTTTAACAAAGGGTTATGGATTAAGATCAAAGATTTGTTTATAATTAATTAACTATTGTGTTGTATTTTGACTAACTCAAGTAATTCTTACTTAAAAGGTGATCTCCAAATCATTAATGTAAATGCACTTTGTAATTGAAATAAACATTTTTTGTTTATTGTTAACTTAATTTGTTTGAGTAATGTTGATGACAGTGTTTTAAAAAAAGAACACATTCTTTTTATAAAACACCATCTTGAAAAAACTGGCAATGTATCACAAATAGTAAAATTAGAGCAATGTGCCAGTATACTACACATAGGAAATATTTAAATGAAATTATAGTGCAATCACTTCAATAGACACATCCTCCAGACAATAGGACTTGTCTTGTCGAGGTCATATTAATATTGGAGTGCTAAATTTAAATTGTACTCTTATGTAACAACCATAGACAGGAGCAGTTTTGGGAACATTCTCTTTGGTTTCTTATTTTGCTAGACAGAGGCCAGTAAAAAAAAGTGTGTTGTAAGTTATGGTACATGGCCGGTGGCTGAAAGTTAATAAAAATATCATGGAAGAATTTTGCTCTTGTTTAAAAACTTTTGTAGTTATACTGATACACTTATAATGTTTTACTCACATTTATTATTATTACAAATACATAAAGTAGGTAATGTTTTAAAGAATTGTTATTGATGCCAAATAGGTACGGTCGACTGCAGAAATCCATGAACAATACAGAAACAAAATCGTGTGAAGCGAAAAGCGAAAGCTAGTACTATTTTCGAAAATTTGAACTCAAACATTCACTGGAAAATAGACACTAAGGTATCCATGCAATTTTGCAGGTGAGTGTACATTATGTTAATTTTAATTGACCTCTTAACAGCAATAAAACTAGAAGTAATTGCAATATGTGTTTATCAGTTTTGTTTCATTATTTGGCACTATTATATTGCATAAAAAATTGCATATTGCACACAAAATATTTATCCTTACCGATTCTCTAAAATGTTAGATACGTAGGTCATACGTCGTGTTCTAGAATAAAAAAAATTGCCAATATAACAAAAATCTCCGTAATATACTTGGTACATAAAACAGGTTTCTATAATTAGACCAACGATACAAAATAGCCGTGCTTTAAAATAATAATAATACATGAATAAATCTACTTAAGTGTAGTTCTTACCTTGTATACAGTCCACTTAGGATTTCCGAACAAGTTGCGCCAAAAATCAGAAACGAAATACACAAAAAAACAAGTCTTTGACGAAAAAAACACTGCTTACACGTTTTTGAGGATTATAACTGCCAGCTACAATGCTACACGTTGTTATAGTTATTACGACACTTAGATATTGTTTATTACACAATGTGATGATAATTAACTGGTGAAAGTGCGAATATTAGGAATATTGTCAATGCGGAAAATCCACATGAGCCTGAACCCGTCACTGCGCGCCGCAAACCGCAATAATCAACTGACAATTGACATTTTACATTTGGGAAAGAGAACGAACCGGTGTTACCAGTCAGCCAAATATGTTTACCATTGTAGTCAGACTAACAAAACAAAAATTAAAAGTAAATCTATTACTGAATAACAATTTATTGTTCTAAATGCTGAAGTGTTTTTGCGTTATTATACCAATTTTTTTTTGTTGGTCATTAAATAATGTCTGTAGCAACTTAGGAAGTGTTTCTTTTTCTAGTTTTACTTGTTTAGTCTTTCTTTTCTGACTAAACAAGTAAACGAAACACTTTTATGTGAGTAAATTATTAGTGAGATTTTCCTTTATTTGTAGTAAACTATTTGGCCATGGCAACACTATGCAGAACGCTTCGCTTTACGCAGAATCTAGAATTGAGTTAACATTGTTTCCATTTTGATCGAGATTATTTAACACAATATTATATTATTTGTAAAATCGTAAATAACTTTATTATTATTTGTTTTGCTTTTCATGTTGTCCTTACAATATACGTAATACGCACAGCGACATCTACCGAAGATATGAGGAATTAAAACAGTGGCCTGCCTATCATTCCTCTCGCGTTCGCTGTTTTTGCTGCGGACTGCACTTAGTCTCAGTACCTACCTCTGCCTTCAAGTAAAATTTAGAGAAAAGTGATACAAATATAATGTAATCAGGTTACAATGTTTCCACTGCAGAGACGCGGGCCTCCTCTTTGTGATGGGCTTCAGATTTCATACTAACTCTGTAGCCGCAGCCTCTTCCATCGTTAGGTCTATCTTTTCATACTTGAAATAATGCATAGGTAAAGAAGACATAGTAACGATTTTTTTTGTATGCTTCACACCTGACCTTTCTGAAGAACATCACCAATTAGGTCACTATATGTAGGTACTCCTACGGCGTCCCCTCCCTGCGTTTCCACTCACATCTTCTGCCTTGTAAATACCCTTTTGTTAGTCGATTTTCATTGATCCTCGCAACATAACCAATCCATCTAAGCATACTAGCTCTTTCTACATCTTCTTCTGAACCGCATTGTTGCCTTACCATTATTGGATATTATTCATGAAATTAAGTCTGTATTCGGCCCACCTGTCATTAAAACTTCAGCAAACTTCGCACCGAAGCGGTGCAGAACCAAGGCAGGAGAGCGAGCTTCTTTACGTCGACTAATGAAAAGTTACAACGATGATTTTGCTGATATTGATATATTTGCATTGTCACTTGCTGTTTAAAAATAGTGTTTATAAAAAATCCTATTAGTTTTTAGTTGTTATATACAAGACACAATAGTTGATCTATGATAGACATTGATATAAATAGTAAAGATACGGTCGTCCGAACGTTTGCCGGACACGGTCGCCATACAAAAACACTATTGCCATCTATTAGAACTACTATGAACTACGATGTCAATCGGCGTGGTCTGCTCCTAGACGTAAACTTGTAAGAGCGGGTATTTTTCGAGGTACAAAGAAATAAAAAAACCTATTTTTCGAAATTTATATTTATTGCAGTTTGTTTGTGTTATAAAATTTCCATTGGCCTTCGAATAAAACAATACCTTTAAACTTATTTTTTTTTAACTTATGACACGACTCCAAACTTTATTTCGCACGGAATCAGAAGGAAATCTGCAAAATAAATACGTATTTCACTGTACTTACAGATTTTTAAGCAGTAAGTACATAAAAACACATTTTAATTTGCTTTTAATAAACAATAAAAATAATTTTATAAATAATTAAATCATGTAGTAATAATAATAAATCTTTTCATTTCATCGGATAAAAACGCGCGCCGCTGCAAAGTTATGTCGCACTTTTACGCGGCTTCGCGTCGTCTTTGCCAAACGTTGAGACAAATTAGAAAGAAAATTGTTTTAAATAATGTTAGAAGTTGATATAATTACATATTTTTAACTTATCGGTGATATGAAATGTTATCAATTGTTTTATTGTGCTTTTTGTCGTAGTTCACGCAACCCTTCACGACACAACTTGGCATTTTTGCTTGTAAAAATTTACGACCGCTCCCGAAGACAGCCGAACGCGTTCTAGTTCACTTCGTTATAGGGAAGACCATTTTGGGACCACGTTCGAGGCGTCATTATAACATGCGGTCCGCCCAGTCCTTACGCAGTAATATATATATGTCAATGATGATAGACAAATTGTTTGCTAAGTTTGCTTGTAAGTTGCTCAAAGTATTTATACTGTTGGATTAAGTTGTGGATAACGATGCTGGTTGCGTGATTACTTAAGTGTTTTATAAAATATCTGTACCTAAATGTTATTGCGCAATTGTTTGTTATCCTGAAGAAATAAAAATAATAAAATAAATTAGGTACACGGATTATCATGCCAAATTAAAAAATAAATGAAACGCCATTCTCTAGCAACACTTTAATAAAACTTATAACCATTGCTTTCCCATTTATGATTAAGATCAGATATGTTGTCACCTCGTGGATTGATGTCGACCACGATATGCGTAAAAAGAGGTCGAAATTTCGTAGAGACGACATAATATTCGGAATTAGAAAGTCCGTCAATCTTGTATCTTTCCACAGCCCTGCTGAGAAGATGATGCCTGAAAAAAAAAAAAAAAAAGACAAGAAAATTGTCAATTTGTTGTTTGATTTACAGTCGATCTTTTTTGAGAAGAGAAGACGAGCATTATGTGAAATACTTATTTTGCCAAATCAAATAAGTAGGTCAGAGAAACTAATTGTCAAGCGAATAGGTATAAGTACTAGGTACCAACTGAAGTTATCCACAACTATTCTTTGGCAGTTGTATGAATTATTAATGGCTGTAATACTCTAAGGCTACATTCCGAGTTAGACTGTAATCGCTCATAGCACTCACATCAATATTCAACCTTATCCGACCCCAGAGAGAAACATTTACACCCTTGAGCGAAAACCTAGATCCGCGCCTGACTCAATAGCAGCAGCTAATAATATTCAGAGAGGAATGTCCCAGGTAGCGCGGTAAACCAACAATGTTACGGGTAAATTAATTAACTGTCAGCTGAAATCTGAAATGTAGTTAGGCATTATGAGTAGGGTAAGCGTAATCGAATAATAGAATTGGATTACTGTGTAGAGCTGAGTACACTATTTTTGTGTGTATGCATATCTTTTTACAGATTAGTTCGATTTTTACTTTATCGAAATAAACGTTTTTTTAAATATGAAACAGGTAAAAAAAAAATGTGTAACAGTAGATAAAGAAGTCCATGATTTGTAGTAGCACAAAAGCATGTTAATTACGAGCAGATGTTACTACCCAGTTAGCATACAATTAGCACGAGCATACGAAAAAATACAAGTATATTTAACATGTCATGGAGGGCACACTGTTTGGTAATGTTTAATGTTTCCAGTAGGCATGGCGTTTTATACCAAGTAAATATATTCCAGCCCAGCGGGGTAATGAGGACTATCACGCTTGAATTCGCCGCTAGAGGCGCAAGTGTAGCGTGAGGTCTATAGAAATGTCAAATGTGAAACTGAACGTTCACTGTTTGCGGGATTTTCTATCGCAAATTGTTACTTATTATTCATAATTGTAAAGATATTTCCATTCCTGATTAATTATGATTAATAATTTTTAATTAACAACTTAGGATCTAATTTCGTAGCACTTGGAGGAAGAATAATATTTATCTGCTTAATGCTTGCCAATTTTAGGAACATTATAATGTAAATATTCATTTGATATTTTACAATGTAATAAAAAAACATTATATGAAGTAATGAGTACTTTAATATATCCAATACATATAAAATAAAAGTACTGACAGGACCTTACTCAACAGTGGCGCCAAATGGCTATCGGTTACCCATTGCGTAACACACAATGACAATGCCTTTCAATTTGATAGTTCAACAACATTCATTTCCCCATTTACGCTGTCCAGCAGAAGAATTATTCAAACAAATAAAGAAATAAAGAAAGGAAAATCTCGTGATTTAAATGTGTTTTGCTTTCAATTCAGTTGAAAGCCGTTGAAAATCGACTCGAAACTTTCTTCAAGGACTTGCGCTAGTAGACTTGTTTTAGAAAGAATAGTTACCTATAGGTACTTCTATATGTCTGTATACATATCTATCTACTTATATCTATACACAGTCTTATTATAAATTAAAGTAGTTTTTCGTGTCTGTCTGTGTGACCGCGTTATTCTTCTAAACTTCGCAACGGATTATGATTCGGTTTTCACCATCATTTAGTGAATTTATTCCGAAAGGTTGATGTGTTTATTAACCTTTTGACCGCCACGTCAAAGAAGCAAAAACGATGTCTTCGGCGCCAAGATACGAAATCGTCCTTTCGAGTTTTTGTCATCTTTATGTTAATATAGATGAAATATAAAGAAAGAAGTTCCACTAATATAAATTAGAATGAGTTAAGGAACATAATTAGCAAGAGAAATAAAAAACAATGTTATTTTATTAGCTATAATAACAGATTTAGGTACCTATAAAAGTCTTGTCATGTAGTCGTGAGCGTAGCGTGCTGGACATATTTCGGTTTGTCATCTATAATGACTGTGGCGGTCAAAAGGTTAAACTGACATAAATAGTAATTTTTGACGTTCAAAAGTGCATCTTCGTGCCTATTTGAAATAAATTATTTGACTTTGACTTTGAATACAATACAGAAATGTCGATGATTGGTCAAGTCGTAAAAACGAATAATAAATCATTGTAAATTATAACTTTTTCGTGGTCTTACGAAATGCTTTATGTATGTATTATCCTACTTAAAAGTCAGTGGGTTAGAGTTTGGTAGATATGAAGAATGAAGGCTATATTACCTGAAAGGATTGGCTTTCTCACGCGTGTGTGGCAACACTAGGTACACGCCAACAGTGCTATTGTACCGCACAATTGGGTATCCGGCAGCACGCAGCCTTAAACAAAAAGGGTACGTATTCACAACGCTACAAGGTTCTTTTTGTGCGTGGACAACATCGTAACTAACGCCGCCATCTTGTTTTTCAAAACAATTTCTGTGACAATTTCACAAATGCTAACCAATAACTCCCCCCTATCAATGTCATTCGGGCACCAAAATATCCTTATACAGCTAGGAGGTACATTGGTAAAGCGACACTCATTTTCGCTCTATGATCAGAGTGTCTAACTTTCAATTCGTCTACGAAGCAAAATGCCTAAAATTAATGTCTACACAGCAAATTGCCTAAGCTGTAAATCGCCTAGAGATCAAAATGTTTAACAAGCAAAATGCCTAAAATGCAATAATTTCTAAGTAGTCGAGATGATTAAAATAAACTCACACTAGGGCCTCTGAACTGTAGGTTAGGTTAGGTTAGAACTGTGAACACACAACGGTACCAGAACCAGAAACGGTACACCCTTCCTTCTCCTAAAATAATAGACATATTGCAAGGTAAGCATTATGGTTCATAGACAGAATAAGGTTTAGTTCAAATACTGTATACATATTGCAAGGTAGGCATTGTGCTTCCTAGTCAATATAAGGTTTAGGCAATACTTGGCATAGACGTTTTGATTTCTAGTCAGCATGATCATAAAGGTTATTTTTCTCTTCTAGAAATATGCTTAGACATGAATTTTATTTAAGACTTACTTATTTAAGATTTCACTGACGTATAACGTCACGTTCAGGGATCTCGCGAACTACGCGGCCACGTCCACGAATTGGCTAGCCGCAATCTTGGCCGCAGAAGCTCCGACCAAGAAGAAAGTTGGCCGCATTGTGCGCGACTACCTAACCCGTGTTCGCGATTTAGTTTCCAAAATGTAAACAGATATGTGTTTTTGGCAAAACAACTTTAAGAGGGTTGTCACCGGTTCACTAGCGCTACTCCTATAAACAACATAAATGAACATACTAGCTTTTGCCCGCGGCTTCGCCCGCGTGGATGTCGGTTATCGCGTAAAAAAGTAGCCTATGTCCTTCTCCATATCCCAGGCTATATCTCTGCCAAATTTCATGACAATCGGTTCAGCGATTTAGGCGTGAAAACGTAACATACAGACAGACAGACAGACCGACAGAGTTACTTTCACATTTATAATATTAGTATGGATTATCTGGTGACTGAGAAGGAATTATGAAAAACAGCTCAATCAAACTATAACGGTGTGTCTAGAATTTTCTAATACCTTCTTTAAAGTTTCATAATGAGACACGAAGCAACAAAATTCGATCTAAATCAAAACGGCCACATTCCTCTAGATCAGTGGTTCTTAACCGGTGGTCCGCGGACCACTGGTGGTCCCTGGAAGCTCCCGAAGTGGTCCGCGAAGCCATCCGAAAAATATTAAATAAGTGACAATAAGTCACAGACACAATGACACGCGGCGAGAGTGCGCTACGAGTGAGTGAGAGCCAGTCAAGTCAGTGTGGTCAGCCGGGACTCGTCAAATGTTACCTAAAATTTATATTTTTGTATTGACAAAGATTCGCGAAATTGCTATAAGTTACCTAACTTTATTTTTATCGTCAAATCTATGGGGCTCTCGGCGCTTCTGATAATTAAAAACAAGCACCGAAATAGTTTGGATGCTAGCGTCTACATGCGTTTCGCTTTGAGTAGCACTGAATCAAGGATTCAGAAGTTAGTAAAGAGTATGCAGTCACAAAAATCGCATTAAAATATAATAATTGTTGTAAGCCAACAGCTTTTTTTTTGTAGATAAAACTACCCTTTAAGTTGCATATAATTGTTTATTACCTCAGACAGTTGGTGGTCCATAGTAAGACAGAAATTTTGTCAAATGGTCCCTCATCACTAAAAGGTTAAGAACCACTGCTCGAGATCGTATTTTGTAAAGTTCAGTTTGCGCTACAGATCTAAACGACTTTAATGACTTTTAAAATAGTACTTTCTTCATTCTGAAATCAACATAATCGACAGTTCGACACTCACATATTATGGTAGAAATTTCATCAATGGGGATAAAAACTGCCACATGCTCACTTCAGACGTCGCTACCATTGTCCATCGTAAACAACGACCATCGTAAAATTTGATAGCTAGCTGTAAACCACTACTGCTTTGCTCTGTCCATACATTTTTTGTAAACAATCCACTTCTTTTACTCATAATTAATAAATATGCGCAGCTGTTGGCTGCAAAAATCCGGGGACCCATGTATTCCCCAAAGATGTTAAAAGAAGAAAACTGTGAGAGAGCTCTCTCAAGAAAAAATTTATAGATATTTCGTCGAGAACTCTAGACTATATCGTGCTATTATTTTGAAACTTGAAGACTTTTATGAGAGAAATCACCAACACAGCTAAAAAAACCAAAAAGCCGAGAACACATACACAAGAAGTTGGCAGATTCGTCTCAGAATTAAGTTTTTGTAGGTTTTCTTGTTTAACTCTCATAACTTTTTATTTTTAGTTCTATGTATGTATATATGTATTTATTCTTATATCTTAGCTATAAATATCTTCTAAATTGCTTTTCTGTTATTGCAACTACTGTGTATTATCTCTGCATCACCCTAAGGTAGACTGGTAGAAAATGCCCAAGGCATTAAGTCCGCCTTTCTACAGTTTTTTACTTGTGCATAAAGTTTTAATAAATAAATAAATAAATTCGTATACAGGCTATGCCGTTTTTACCATAAGGGCACACGGGGCCCGTGCCCAGGGCCCCCCGACCTCACGGGGGCCCCTGAAGGCCGATCCAACGCTTCTTTTCAATAGCGCATTTTTTTTTGTTGTAATTTTAGATAGATACTTGCAAAGAATTACCGTCGAAATTGAAATATTAAAATTAAACAGATTAGTATTTCTGATCGATTGTGTTAGTAATGCACGCAATAATTTCGACCAATACGAATCGTCTGCTAAAGAAAAAAATGCAAATGCTGACTATAAAAATAAGTTTGAAAAAAAAAATCTCAGCATGCTAATCACTTTTTTATGAAGGATCATCAGAGATTGAAGAGAAGAATGGTGAAAAAAAAAATCCCGGGCAAATGGCCCTTGGGCACACAAGAATTTGGGGCCCCCAAATTCATGTGTGCCCAAGGGCCCCGGCCTGCCTTAAAACGGCCATGTATACAGGTGATGCTGCGAAGAGAACTATGTTTGTTTTCTTTACCTAGGCATAAGATTGTGATGTCATGTGATATAATGTCACTTATAGCAAAGGTTTGTATGTGTTTTGTATTATCATATTAGATCAGTGCTAGAATTAACATCTCTGAAGTTTTTCAGTCGGGAAGATCATCCTCTGGTTGGTTTTCAACTCTCTGATCAGGTTGTGGCGGTATCAACAACGCCACATGCGAACTACGCATCAAAGACCTGAAGTCACAAATACTGCATTGCGCTATCAGAGTTTACCGCGTGACTAGCATATATACAACATCCCGACATCAACCGTTGGGCAGTTGCCCACCAGACACAATAACCGTCTGGTCGGAGGATCCTCCCTTTACTATAGAGTATGAGTGAACTTTACACCCTGTTCCTCATACCTCTAAAAGGTAATTTCTGTCGTACGTCTCCAGTTCTCCACAAAAAAAGAACTCAAGTAAAGCGAATAAACACAAAATAACCTATAAATTATTATAAAACGGTCATAATGTCATGCTCAGACATGCAGCCGACATTGAAACAGCATCACTAGTATACCGTTCTCTATGCGAGTCGATAATTACTTACTGCATCCCGGTATGAGGCGGTACCTTCAAAACAGTGATGCTTAGGGTGGAACGAGCTCAGCGGGCTGTTCTCAAAGTTATTTATTTCCGCAAAAGGGACTACCCCACAGCTCAGTTGTACTCAGAAGCCCAAGTACTAACGGTGAGAAAATTATACGTTCTTCGCTCTATCTTACGCCGACATTCCACGATGCCACTAGATAGCAAGCTATGTTATCGACGGATTGGCTTTCCTATCTGTGAGTCTGTCCAATGTCGTACTGCATTTGCGCGACGACACTATCGTGCCCAAAGCGCAGTAATGTATAATAAAATAAACAGAAAACTTTCGATTTATAAACTAACCCTAAATAAAGTCAAGCAGACACTTAAGCAATGGCTACTGTCGCTCAACTATGACGAAACAGAGAAAATCATCATATCTATTTCGTAACATTAAAACCCCTCCTGATCAATCATTGAGACACACGCATATACACTCACCCACAAACAAACACACCCTCACATACACACACACACCCCCTCAACACGCACCCTCACACACACACACACCCATGTTTGTACAGACATCCTTATGAGGACCTTGTTAGTTCTTGAACGAACCGAGGACCCGCCAAAAAACAGGTTTATGTACCTCGTTGGCCTTTTTACATAAGATAGAAAGAGACAGGTGAGTAAATCTAAAGTGATGAGCTTATTGGGATAATGCTATCTCAACATTTTTTCGTATGAATTGCGGCTAACATACTGAGGACCTGAAATACACAGCTAAATGTGACTAGCGATGCACATACGAGGACTTTGTGTAGGCCAACCGAGGACCCCTTATATAAGCCCTGCGACGCCCTTCCGAGGACGTATTTTTACACAATATTTCTTATATCTTGAACAAAGTGCGGACGCTGTGTTAGACTTTATATTACCAAACCGAGGACAGTTTTTCGCGTAGAACTTGTACAAAGCGAGGACATGGAAAATCTACCGAATTCATTTTACGTGTAAGATAATTGATTGCAAGCAGAATGTTCCGATTTATTTCTTACACACATTTTCTAATATGAAGTACCAAGCGAGGATCTCTCTGTTTCTTTTAACGTAAACAGTGGGAGTAAAAATACGAGTATTATCCAATATATGTAGATGTAAAGCCGTATTACTCACAAAATAATAAAAGTGAAGCACACGTTATTATTTCCATGATATTGTGATATCTAGCAACGTCCGGACCGCGAATAAGAAAGGTGTAATCACTGTGAAGGAGAAGTAAGTTTGTGCTGATGCTGCAGCTAGGGTCGTTTCTTCATGAAGGAACTCCTCAACAGTTAACAGCATCGTCTTCAAATTTGGCATACGCGTTAGGTTTATATAGCAAAATTAAGACAATACCAGTTTGTGCGGATTCTGTAGCCACGGTCGTATCTTCATGAGGGAACTACTCAACAGTACATAACATCGTCTTCCGATTTTGTATACGCGTTAGGTTTATACTCGTATAGCAAAATTAAGATAATAACCAATTTGTGCTGATGCTGCAGCCAGGGTCATTTTACATGAGGGAACTCCTTAACAATTGATAGCATTGTCTTCAAAATTAACACACGCGTTAAGTTTATATAGTAAAATTAAGATAATAACCAGTTGGTGCTGATGCTGCAGCCAGGGTCGTTTCTTCACGAGGGAACTCCTCAACAGTTGATAGCATCGTCTTCCAATTTTGCATACACGTTAGGTTTATATAGCGAAATTAGATAATACCAGTTTGTGCTGATGCTGCAGCCAGGGTCATTTTTCATGAGGGAACTCCTCAACAATTGATAGCATCGTCTTCAAAATTAACATACGCGTTAAGTTTATATAGTAAAATTAAGATAATAACCAGTTGGTGCTGATGCTGCAGCCAGGGTCGTTTCTTCACGAGGGAACTCCTCAACAGTTGATAGCATCGTCTTCCAATTTTGCATACACGTTAGGTTTATATAGCGAAATTAGATGATACCAGTTTGTGCTGATGCTGCAGCCAGGGTCGTTTCTTCACGAGGGAACTCCTCAACAGTTGATAGCATTGTCTTCCGATTTTGTATACGCGTTAGGTTTATATAGCAAAATTAAGATAATAACCAATTTGTGCTGATGCTGCAGCCAGGGTCATTTTTCATGAGGGAACTCCTCAACAATTGATAGCATCGTCATCAAAATTAGCACACGCGTTAAGTTTATATAGTAAAATTAAGATAATAACCAGTTGGTGCTGATGCTGCAGCCAGGGTCGTTTCTTTATGAGGGAAATCCTCAACAGTTGATAGCATCGTCTTCCAATTTTGCATACACGTTAGGTTTATATAGCAAAATTAAAATAATACCAGTTTGTTCTGATGATGCAGCCAGGGTCGTATCTTCACGAGGGAACTACTCAACAGTTGATAGCATCGACTTCGAATTTGGTATACGCGTTAGGTTTATATAGTAAAATTAAGATAATAACCAGTATGTGCTGCTGCGGCAGCCAGGGTCGTTTCTTCATGAGGGGACTCCTTAACAGTTAACAGCATCGTCTTCAAATTTGGCATACGCGTTAGGTTTATATAGCAAAATTAAGACAATACCAGTTTATGCGGATTCTGTAGCCAAGGTCGTATCTTCATGAGGGAACTACTCAACAGTACATAACATCGTCTTCCGATTTTGTATACGCGTTAGGTTTATACTCGTATAGCAAAATTAAGATAATAACCAATTTGTGCTGATGCTGCAGCCAGGGTCATTTTACATGAGGGAACTCCTCAACAATTGATAGCATTGTCTTCAAAATTAACACACGCGTTAAGTTTATATAGTAAAATTAAGATAATAACCAGTTGGTGCTGATGCTGCAGCCAGGGTCGTTTCTTCACGAGGGAACTCCTCAACAGTTGATAGCATCGTCTTCCAATTTTGCATACACGTTAGGTTTATATAGCGAAATTAGATAATACCAGTTTGTGCTGATGCTGCAGCCAGGGTCATTTTTCATGAGGGAACTCCTCAACAATTGATAGCATCGTCATCAAAATTAGCACACGCGTTAAGTTTATATAGTAAAATTAAGATAATAACCAGTTGGTGCTGATGCTGCAGCCAGGGTCGTTTCTTTACGAGGGAAATCCTCAACAGTTGATAGCATCGTCTTCCAATTTTGCATACACGTTAGGTTTATATAGCAAAATTAAAATAATACCAGTTTGTTCTGATGATGCAGCCAGGGTCGTATCTTCACGAGGGAACTACTCAACAGTTGATAGCATCGACTTCGAATTTGGTATACGCGTTAGGTTTATATAGTAAAATTAAGATAATAACCAGTATGTGCTGCTGCGGCAGCCAGGGTCGTTTCTTCATGAGGGAACTCCTCAACAGTTGATAGCTTCGTCTTCAAATTTGGCATACGCATAAGGTTTATATAGCAAAATTAGATAATACCAGTTTGTGCTGATGCTGCAGCCAGGGTCGTATCTTCGTGAGGGAACTACTCAACAGTTGACAGCATCGTCTTCAAATTCGGCATACGAGTTAGGTTTATATATTGAAATTAAGATAATAACCAGTTTGTGCTGATGCTGCAGCCAGGGTCGTGTTTCATGAGGGAACTCCTCAACAGTTAATAGCTTCGTCTTAAAATTTAGCATACGCGTTAGTTTTATATAGTAAAATTAAGATAATAACCAGTTTGTTCTGATGATGCAGCCAGGGTCGTTTCTTCATGAGGGAACTACTCATCAGTTGATAGCATCGACTTCAAATTTGGTATACGCGTTAGGTTTCTATAGTAAAATTAAGGTAATAACCGGTTTCTACTGATGCTGCAGCCAGGGTCGTTTCTTTATGAGGGAACTCCTCAACAGTTCATGGCATTGTCTTCAAATTTGGCTTATGCGTTAGTTTTATATAGTAAAATTAAGATAATAAACAGTTTGTTCTGATGATGCAGCCAGGGTCGTTTCTTCATGAGGGAACTACTCATCAGTTGATAGCATCGACTTCAAATTTGGTATACGCGTTAGGTTTATATAGTAAAATTAAGGTAATAACCGGTTTCTACTGATGCTGCAGCCAGGGTCGTTTCTTTATGAGGGAACTCCTCAACAGTTAATGGCATTGTCTTCAAATTTGGCTTATGCGTTAGTTTTATATAGTAAAATTAAGATAATAAACAGTTTGTGCTGATGCTGTAGCCAAGGTCGTTTTTCCACGAGGGAACTCCTCAACAGTTGATAGCATCGACTTCAAATTTGGTAAAATTAACATACGCGTTAAGTTTATATAGTAAAATTAAGATAATAACCAGTTGGTGCTGATGCTGCAGCCAGGGTCGTTTCTTCACGAGGGAACTCCTCAACAGTTGATAGCATCGTCTTCCAATTTTGCATACACGTTAGGTTCATATAGCGAAATTAGATGATACCAGTTTGTGCTGATGCTGCAGCCAGGGTCGTTTCTTCACGAGGGAACTCCTCAACAGTTGATAGCATTGTCTTCCGATTTTGTATACGCGTTAGGTTTATATAGCAAAATTAAGATAATAACCAATTTGTGCTGATGCTGCAGCCAGGGTCATTTTTCATGAGGGAACTCCTCAACAATTGATAGCATCGTCATCAAAATTAGCACACGCGTTAAGTTTATATAGTAAAATTAAGATAATAACCAGTTGGTGCTGATGCTGCAGCCAGGGTCGTTTCTTTACGAGGGAAATCCTCAACAGTTGATAGCATCGTCTTCCAATTTTGCATACACGTTAGGTTTATATAGCAAAATTAAAATAATACCAGTTTGTTCTGATGATGCAGCCAGGGTCGTATCTTCACGAGGGAACTACTCAACAGTTGATAGCATCGACTTCGAATTTGGTATACGCGTTAGGTTTATATAGTAAAATTAAGATAATAACCAGTATGTGCTGCTGCGGCAGCCAGGGTCGTTTCTTCATGAGGGAACTCCTCAACAGTTGATAGCATTGTCTTCAAATTTGGCATACGCATAAGGTTTATATAGCAAAATTAGATAATACCAGTTTGTGCTGATGCTGCAGCCAGGGTCGTATCTTCGTGAGGGAACTACTCAACAGTTGACAGCATCGTCTTCAAATTCGGCATACGAGTTAGGTTTATATATTGAAATTAAGATAATAACCAGTTTGTGCTGATGCTGCAGCCAGGGTCGTGTTTCATGAGGGAACTCCTCAACAGTTAATAGCTTCGTCTTAAAATTTAGCATACGCGTTAGTTTTATATAGTAAAATTAAGATAATAACCAGTTTGTTCTGATGATGCAGCCAGGGTCGTTTCTTCATGAGGGAACTACTCATCAGTTGATAGCATTGTCTTCAAATTTGGCTTATGCGTTAGTTTTATATAGTAAAATTAAGATAATAAACAGTTTGTGCTGATGCTGTAGCCAAGGTCGTTTTTCCACGAGGGAACTCCTCAACAGTTGATAGCATCGACTTCAAATTTGGTAAAATTAACATACGCGTTAAGTTTATATAGTAAAATTAAGATAATAACCAGTTGGTGCTGATGCTGCAGCCAGGGTCGTTTCTTCACGAGGGAACTCCTCAACAGTTGATAGCATCGTCTTCCAATTTTGCATACACGTTAGGTTCATATAGCGAAATTAGATGATACCAGTTTGTGCTGATGCTGCAGCCAGGGTCGTTTCTTCACGAGGGAACTCCTCAACAGTTGATAGCATTGTCTTCCGATTTTGTATACGCGTTAGGTTTATATAGCAAAATTAAGATAATAACCAATTTGTGCTGATGCTGCAGCCAGGGTCATTTTTCATGAGGGAACTCCTCAACAATTGATAGCATCGTCATCAAAATTAGCACACGCGTTAAGTTTATATAGTAAAATTAAGATAATAACCAGTTGGTGCTGATGCTGCAGCCAGGGTCGTTTCTTTACGAGGGAAATCCTCAACAGTTGATAGCATCGTCTTCCAATTTTGCATACACGTTAGGTTTATATAGCAAAATTAAAATAATACCAGTTTGTTCTGATGATGCAGCCAGGGTCGTATCTTCACGAGGGAACTACTCAACAGTTGATAGCATCGACTTCGAATTTGGTATACGCGTTAGGTTTATATAGTAAAATTAAGATAATAACCAGTATGTGCTGCTGCGGCAGCCAGGGTCGTTTCTTCATGAGGGAACTCCTCAACAGTTGATAGCATCGTCTTCAAATTTGGCATACGCATAAGGTTTATATAGCAAAATTAGATAATACCAGTTTGTGCTGATGCTGCAGCCAGGGTCGTATCTTCGTGAGGGAACTACTCAACAGTTGACAGCATCGTCTTCAAATTCGGCATACGAGTTAGGTTTATATATTGAAATTAAGATAATAACCAGTTTGTGCTGATGCTGCAGCCAGGGTCGTGTTTCATGAGGGAACTCTTCAACAGTTAATAGCTTCGTCTTAAAATTTAGCATACGCGTTAGTTTTATATAGTAAAATTAAGATAATAACCAGTTTGTTCTGATGATGCAGCCAGGGTCGTTTCTTCATGAGGGAACTACTCATCAGTTGATAGCATCGACTTCAAATTTGGTATACGCGTTAGGTTTATATAGTAAAATTAAGGTAATAACCGGTTTCTACTGATGCTGCAGCCAGGGTCGTTTCTTTATGAGGGAACTACTCAACAGTTGACAGCATCGTCTTCAAATTCGGCATACGAGTTAGGTTTATATATTGAAATTAAGATAATAACCAGTTTGTGCTGATGCTGCAGCCAGGGTCGTGTTTCATGAGGGAACTCCTTAACAGTTAATAGCTTCGTCTTAAAATTTAGCATACGCGTTAGTTTTATATAGTAAAATTAAGATAATAACCAGTTTGTTCTGATGATGCAGCCAGGATCGTTTCTTCATGAGGGAACTACTCATCAGTTGATAGCATCGACTTCAAATTTGGTATACGCGTTAGGTTTATATAGTAAAATTAAGGTAATAACCGGTTTCTACTGATGCTGCAGCCAGGGTCGTTTCTTTATGAGGGAACTCCTCAACAGTTAATAGCATTGTCTTCAAATTTGGCTTATGCGTTAGTTTTATATAGTAAAATTAAGATAATAACCAGTTTGTGCTGATGCTGTAGCCAAGGTCGTTTTTCCACGAGGGAACTCCTCAACAGTTGATAGCATCGACTTCAAATTTGGTATACGCGTTAGGTTTATATAGTAAAATTAAGATAATAACCGGTTTCTACTGATGCTGCAGCCAGGGTAGTTTCTTTATGATCCCAACTCCTCAACAGTTAATAGCATTGTCTTCAAATTTGGCTTATGCGTTAGTTTTATATAGTAAAATTAAGATAATAACCAGTTTGTGCTGATGCTGTAGCCAAGGTCGTTTTTTCACGAGGGAACTCCTCAACAGTTGACAGCATCTTCTTCAAATTTGGCATACGAGTTAGGTTTATATATTAAAATTAAGATAATAACCAGTTCGTGCTGATGCTGCAGCCAGGGTCGTTTCTTCATGAGGAAACTCCTCAACAGTTAATAGCATTGTCTTCAAATTTGGCTTACGTGTTATTTTTATATATTAAAATTAAGATAATAACCAGTTTGTGCTGATGCTGCAGCCAGGGTCGTTTCTTCACGAGGGAACTCCTCAACAGTTGATAGCATTGTCTACCAATTTTGCATACGCGTTAGGTTTATATAACAAAATTAGATAATACCAGTTTGTGCTGATGCTGCAGCCAGGGTCGTTTTTCGTGAGGGAACTCCTCAACAATTGATAGCATCGTCTTCAAATTTAGCATACGCGTTAAGTTTATATAGTAAAATTAAGATAATAACCAGTTTGTGCTGATGCTGTTTACTGATTGACAGTTGTACAATGTTTCCGTTTTTGTAATAAAGATCGTTTACCTTGAATCACAAAATTAACAACTAGAATTGAGGTTTAAAATAAAAAAAATTGGTCAGGATAAATTAGGTAACTACTTATAAAGTTTTAATATTTAGAAATTCACAAATAAAGTAATAACCTTTATAAATGAACACATAGCATGTTTGTATACTGCCTTCTAACCGTGTCGTGTTATATTGTCAGATGATTTATTAAAAAGATGCATATTTGATTTTACAAAGACAGGTATTTTGAAAATGTAAAGTTATGGGAATGTTAGCAAATTTAGAGACTTGAATACAGTTACGCAACTATATGTTACTTTCATGTTACACATTGCCCTTCGTCTTGAGTCTTGAGTCTTGAATACCTGTTTTCTCAGACTAAAATTTTAATGACGCCACCAAACTATGGTAAGCAACTAATCTGGTGGGCATATTAACTTCCCTGGATAGATTAAAATGCACAAAAGCTGCTGTATTTAATTTTTTGCATACTTCTTCTGCGTTCTAACTAACCATTGTGTTAAGTAATGTAATGTTAAATTTTTCGACCAAATTATGTCGATCTCTTTTAATTATAATTTCTATTTGTCGTTTTGTTTAAGTTGTTTTATAATAATTGTTATAAAAGTTTTCTTATCATGCTTCTCAAAGATGTTGCTACAACTTGGTTATTATTTCAATGGTAAAAATTAGAAAATTTTAAATTTAATTAAATTAATAAAAATTTAATTTTTTGATCGTTGGTAAAAGTAAGTTAAATAATTCGTTTTATTTTAAAATAAACCTACTTCTATTTCAGCAAAGTTTATGTTGTTTTCTTTACAACGGTGTTATGTACGTTTACGTTCTTTATTTCTTTATACTTTTTCTTTATTCAAATCCTGCTGCCCATATTTTCACCAAGAAAGGCATTTCTACTTTAGATTCTTCATAAATAGCACACGTATTCAGATTCCATGACAATACAATATTTTATAGTGCATATCATAATGTTGTGTCCCTCTATCTAAGCAGGCTACTTAGCACATACTGCAGAAGCCTACTCAATCCTCTTGCACCTAGTAGCTACAAAGGTTTTGGATAAGGATTCAGTCTACCTTCGATTTTCTCCGCCATAATTTGATTTAAACGATAGCACATAACTCGTCTTCTACACATAAGGAAAACTGTCGAAACGAGGACTAGAATACACACTGTTTGGAAAATCTAGCAAACCGAGGTCTTAAATACACGTTGTTTGGAAAAGCTAGCTAACCGAGGTCTTTTGTGTTAAAGTTAACACTTAGGTCCTCGGATAATACAATGAACGTGAAATGAGTGTAAAGAGGCTGTGTATGAGGCGACAGTGACGCCACCTGGTGGATACACAATTTTTGTGTAAGATTATGAATAATCTTGATCAAACCGAGGTTCAGACAACTTTTTCTTATTAAGTATACAGAAAGACTCAAAATCGCTTGCAGAATACGAATCTTTGGTCAAGTCGAACCGAGGACCCTCGAAAAGGTCCTCGCTTTGAAAAGGTCCTCGGTCGTGCCTTGTGTATTCATATGCACGTCCTCGGATGGTACTTAAAACAAACACACCCACCCTCACACACACCCTTACACTGAGACACAAACATACTCACAAACACTCGCAAACTCAATACAGGCTTCTTTTAACCGTGTTTAGTTTATTTTACTTTTTTTCTTGTTACCATATTCTTTTTGATAGTCTTTTTGCATAAGATTCTGTAATATCTCCTACTGGGAGAGGGCACTGGCTCTTGTAACACAGGTATACCACCTAGCACAGGAGTCAGGGACTTCACACTATTTTGTAACCACTTTCTTGTGTAATAAAGATTATTATTATTAATGTATTGACTTTATTACTAAAGATGCTTTTTACCAGTGGCGCTGACGCTTCCCCTGTCCTTAGTTCGTCTTTTAATAGTGCTTGCTACACTCCAAGTCACATACTTATTTATCTTCGACAGAAAAGTGTAGGTACGACGTATAAACAAAACAATGGCGGTTTGTCGACGGACAACTGTGCTGCCACCTATGACGAGCTTTCAGTTTTTAACCCCATTGGAAACAAGGATTTTAGAATTTATGTAATAACAGAACCTTTTATTTCGAAGTTTTCGTAGTTAAAGTGTACGATACCACCATTTTTGTACGATTGACAGTAGGTACTCTACGTCCTCAATCCTCACCTCCAAAACATGTCGTTGTCTTCACCCCCCCATCCGAAGTAAAGGTTAGAGAATCCGTTGGCTCTCTCGAACTGCTCTCTGGTCATCGACACCACACCACCAAACAGGCTTTGAAACTTGTACGATGGCCTGAAGAAGGGATATAAAAGACTGCCAAAGTGGTATAATATCGACGGTGGTTATATAATTCCCTAAGTACAAATGCCAAATATTACAGGAGAGCACTTCCAAGTTTTAAACACGTGTACCTATATCATGTTCAACATAATATAAAGTCATGAAACTTGGTATAAAAGGTTAATATAAGATATAGATATTTTATAAAAAATTGAAAGATAGGTCTAAAAAGTAATTATTAATGTATTATTTGTCACTTACATACCTACATATACATCGAAACATAGGAACGTAAAGTCAATAAGCAAACCATAAGCTATTTCCAATAGGAATTGCAAATAGCTTAACTGGTACCTATTGACTTTTATGTGGTAGTCTTTAAATTAACCAGGATGCTTTAAATCCGGGTAACTAAAGTAATTCTACAAGCAACAGCTGTTCATAAAGACTTACTCAATCTTCTTCATCTCCGTGTCATTCACACGGGCGCACATATGCCTGGGCAACGTCGGGCAACTGTAAACGATGTTCTCGTGCAGAGGCAACAGGTCCAGATCATGGAACACTACGCAGTGGAAAAAATTAAACTTCAACATTTCACGGAAGCCGGCATTGTACACTCGGCCCTTGTTGAACAGCTCAGTTCCTTGAAATAGAAGAATCTGACTGAATCTCATTCGACAAGTGAAGTTCATCGGTGGCGGTCAAGCAGTTAAGACGTCTAGGAACTGTTGCGCGTTCGGTATAGTTGTGTCGTGTTCCTACATTAATTCAAAACTCAAAAAAACTCAAAACTCAAAGCATTTATTTCAAATAAACCAATTACAGGCACTTTTGAATTGTCAAGGGGTCGGTCAGTCAGAAAGATGAAGCTAGTTGCCCATTCCAAAGCGTAGTAGGTTCCTATGGAGAAGAACGGACAAGAAACTCCATGGACACTCTTTTAAAACAAAATATTGTTACAAAATATGGGTTACATCATTCATGTTGAAGTTATACATGTGAGAACAATGTAGAAAGACGTGCACGTTAGAAGCGTCCGTAATAGAAACAATTCAAAAATTAAAATAAGCCGTGGCAGCTAAGAGATGACCAGTCCCAACTGACGGCGCCCGTTCACGAACATGACGCATGGATCAGCACCATTTAGCTCAACCATTTTGAAGGGAACTTAATGATCCAACACACACGCCACCACCAGCGAGACATTTGAGTGAGCATGACATACTCTCAGCCGCCAGGGCACATTCAAGTCAATAAAAGACATATTACCCGGTAAATGGTAGCTCTATAGTACATAGTACTCACACCTGTGCTATGCAATTATATAATTCAAGGACATTGAGTTTATACAATGCAAAAATAGTTTACAATCTTCAGCAGCTCCAACATGATTGTCAAATGTTAATTAACTAGCTGAGGTTGTGGAGCAGGACCAGCATTCAGCCAAGCATTTTTATCAGCGATGTAATCCCCCAACTTATAATATGCCTGCCTGCATAGTGTGCGTTTTATACAAGATTTAAATTTAGTCTCATTCAGTTGAAGTATGTGGGGAGGAATTTTATTGTAACATTTTAAACAGTACCCCATGAAAGATGAGTCTACTTTAGCCAGTCTGAAACCTGGTTGAGCTAATAGGTCCCTATTTCTATTTTAGTCCTGATAGCAGGGCCAGTATACAGGTTGTGTGTACAGAGACCAGTGATAGCCCTTCTATAGATAAAATTCCAAATGAGTCAACGAAAACCCAATGCAGAGCAAAGGCCTCCTTTACACTTTTTGCCTGTCTGTTTTGCAGGACCGCTCTTTTTGGTAAGAGTCAAGCTTGTCCCACCATCTTCATCTCCATCTTGTTTAATCTAAACATAGTCGAACCATGAGCCAACCATAGAATATCATTTATATTACTTTTATCTATCTATATACTTCAATAAAATCGTAGCGAAGTCAAAACTGTACATTGAATATTTTTGAAAAAAGTAATTGCTACGAGGTCTGGGAACGATTCTGATGTCGAAAATATAGTTTTCATGCTCTAAAAGTACGCCAATATAGCCCTACGAAGCGGGACTAAAGTGACCACTTTAGTCTCTAGGGAGTGAAAAATAATTAGTTTTTTAATTTCCTTCATGTGACATAGATAAACTCAAACAGTCAGTAATATATCTGTGGAGTGTGGACTATCTTCATTGCGAAAATGTTGAGAGTTTTACTTCCATGGTTTTTCCGCAAAGAAGGTGGCGCCATGCGTTTTAAATTGTTAATTTGTGACTGGTTTAGAAGAAAAAAATGACCGCGAAAATTTCTGAATTTTTGTCGAGTGTTTTGTTAAATAAATTTATTAAGAATGTCCAATGAAAGTGAAGAATTTGACGGTGAGCAAAGAGCAAAAGACATAATAGATAATCTTTTGCCGCCAAAATCGCGAAAGATTTAAGAGAACGCCAACTTAATATACCCTCGGTTTTATTGACTCCCTCGCACTCTCGGGAGTCAAACCACCTCTGGTATATTATGGCTTCGTTTAGTCCCTCGATACAAAATATACAATTTTTTATTTTTTGTCTGTTTCTCTATTTGTTTGAATGTATGTTCCAACATCACGCAAAAACTATCGGAGATTTTGTTCAAATTTTGCATACATATTCCCTAAGATATACCCTACAGATTGACCAGACCTGGTCAATCTGTAGGGTATAAATTATCACGATATTTGTTATGGGGGATGAGCAGTATGGCATTATGTTTTGTTCAATTAGGGCAGGTACCTTAACCGTGGTCGCTACAAGAAACCGGTTTTATGAGACTATACTTAACTTTTAGAAACATTTAGATCTGCATTCACAGATTTTGAAAAAAATTACAGTCAGCAAGAAAATTGACAATTTTCACACAAAGTTTTAAGCTATTGCATAGCTTCTATCGCGGGCCTTGAGCGCGGGGACCGAATCCAGAAATTCCGTAACGAAAAAACCTCACGCTCCCCACTCCGACGGTTTTACTACACCAGTACCCTCTAGTGATCTAATAATTTCTGGCAGTTCTTTTTTCTGTGTACTGCGTATTTTATTCTTATAAATATTAGTTTATAAAATTATGATCTTCACAAAAAGTGATTGTTGATAGTGGGGTTTGAACTCTCGACCAGTCGATTACGAGTACATTCAGTTCCCCTGTTGCACCGCAAGGCTACAACGACTTAATTAAAGCTTGCCAAATAGTTGATACCATTCCAGTTGAACAATTTTTAAACTTGACTAGACGGTTGGAAATGACTCATGTACATGGAATTTTTTCGCTGTCAAAACAGTTTGTCACTCTTTTTTTATTTAAAATTACTTTAGGTTCAACACTTTCGTCTATTTTAAAGTTGTTATTATGCTTATATTTGAATAGTATTTGACTTTGTTTACGTAGTTATACACTTTTACGACGTTCAGCACTTATTTATTTTGTTTTTAAGCTATTGCATAGCTTCTATCGCGGGCCTTGAGCGCGGGGACCGAATCCAGAAATTCCATAACGAAAAAAAAAAAAAAAATTAATATCAAAGAAAAAGAAATACTGCATAAATAAAATAAATAAATAATTATAATTGCATAAGTTGATACAAAATGCTATGCAATAGCTTTACCGCGGCAGTCCCCGAGTGCCACACGTCTTTTTTTCTATTTCTTACAAGGATCAAAAAACTTGGAACCAACAGAGGTTTGAGTACTAGAAAAGTCAGAAATCGCAAAAAAACTCTTCCCATACAGTTCGTAAGAATAATACTGAGATGAGAGCGAACACAAGATACATTGTATGACAACAGTCGATTTATTCCATTAATTCGTTGTATTGAATAGGAAACGAATAGGTACAGATTTAATCTTCACTAGAAAAGAGCTGGTGGACCTCGACATCGGGCTGCAGACAGTTCAGAAAGGCTATGCCATTCTTAGAAGGTAGGCTAACCAGGCATTTATTACCACTGGACAGGACCGGCCTGCGCCTGGTGACGGGGCCCATCACGGGACACTGCTCGCTAAACAAACACTTCTACACAATAGGCATAACGGACGATTGTCCGTTGTCGAGAGGATTCTCCGTGCAGGCTTGCATGGAGGCTGAGGATACCGTCGCACATGTGCTCTTTGAATGCACAGGCGTCACCCAGATTAGAACAGTAACCCTCGGGTCACCCAGATCTTTCACATATGTTCTAAACAGACCGGGAAATGTAATTAACTTTTGGAGGAAGGTGGGCTGGTTGGAATAACCACTGATGGCCGCCATGGCCCATGTATAATGGTCCACCTGAAGGACTAAGTGCAGAAACCAAACCCTTTACCATAGAACATAGAACTGTACGTCGCTTGCTCCCGCGTCACGAGTCCTGACTCTGTATATTTGGACTGCTGTGACCAAAACTACAAACGTAATAATTATTCAGGGAAGTTTTATTAAAATGTGGCTGGTATTTTATTATATTGTGGTATCTTACGACTTCCACGCGAATTAAGTCGCGGGCAGAAACTAATAAAGAATAAAAAGAAAGAACTTTATCTGAAGGATATAGTGACCTTATTGGTAATTTTTTAGGGAAAAGTCAGTTGCGTAGTACTCGGAACCGGCACGTATATAAACGAGGCAGAATTTACAAATTTTATGATATTAATTTTATTTTCTGTGATTAATGTACTTTAACTCACCCACTGACATAGGTTATTGAATGTTAAAACTTTAGGGAACTCATGTACTTTTACAATGTTTGTAAATATGTGAGCACCCTGTATATATCGCATAATTAATTTGTCTGTCATTGCTTAACGTTTAATTCTTTTTACCTATTGCGGTATAGTGATTTTATTCTAGGTAAGTGCATCGTCTTCACATATAATTATTAATTATTGTATACAAAATATTGTTAACATTTTAAAAGAGTAATTATGGAGTTTCTTGCCCGTTCTTCTCTATACGTAACTACCTTTTGGAAGAGGCAACTAGAATCAATTAATTATTTTGTAAATTTTGACGTTCAAAAGTGAATTTTATGTGCCTATTTGAAATAATCGATTTGACTTTGACTTTGAAAAGAAGTAAGGATCGTAGCAGGTGGCTTTCTTTAGATTCTTCTGCCTACCCCTGTGGGAAGAAGGCGTGTGCGCTTATGTATGTATATGTGTATGTACTCGTAACTTTATCTTAGTAGTCTTACCTTCCTGTTCGATAACAAATATTTGATAATCCAGTTTCTGTCGCATTAAAAACGGATGGATGTTGTACAAGAATGTACCAAGATTGCGTTCACGATCCCTGCAAAGTCAATCATTTTAAAATTTACTAACACTTTATGCATATGCTAAGAATCCTCTGATGGATTCTGTAATAGTTATGTATGCAACTGTTGTATAATAAGGGGTATTAAAACACGAATGTGGGTATATCACATGAGTGTTTTAATACCTAATTATGTACAGTTGCATACAAGACTTTATCTACATCCATTTTAGAAATGATATTTTTTCTTTGATATTTTCCAATTCATGAAATCTTGGTACGCCGTTTCTCGACGTTTTTGGTAATAATTTTTGGTTAGAAATGTCCTTTGTTGCATTAAAAATATCTGGTGGTATGTTATCAAAGCTTGTATCACTCATTTTAGTAAACAACAAACTTATAAATTTTTATAATACTAATATTAAACAAAAATGGCGGGATGCGACGTGAACTTGAATAACCTATATGTTTTATTATTTTTAAATTACGGCGGCGCTGTGGTAATAAAACACGTGTGCATGACAATGTTCTTTTTTTTTAATTCAAAAATACGGCTGTTTGATGAGTAAGGAAGGGATCGGAAACGCAAAGGAGACAACATTATAACACTCGTTTGGATGATATTACGGTTACTATGATACCGGTTGTTTTAATGTTGGCAATAAGCTAACTGTTTCAGAAACTTTTAGATTTATAGCATGGGTGTAGATAAAATATGTGACTTATGTATAGAAAAGTTGTAATTACTGAGATAACGGCAAGAGATTTGTGGATGAAGAAGACATGCTGCGTCGACTCCAAATAAATTGGAATAGGGGCAGGAGGATGATTTATGCTAGTACAGCCAGACGTTTCTATAAAAATTACGTACTTATATCGGATAAGTGGTGCATTCTGATCAGCGCCAGTTCAGAATCTGCTCCAAAGATAAGGCATTACAAAATGGTTTAAAATAATACCTGTATGGAACAATGATGCCCACTTTAAACCGTGCTTTACAATCCGGAGGGTGATACGATCCCCCTTTTACTACCAGAGGATAAACATTATCCTGGGATAAGTTCACACTCTTCATCTTTATCTGAAATTTTGCTAAAACACGTATACATCAGTCATTAATTGTTCTGTTTAAGGCAATAGGCTCACTCCCTGGAAAAATTACTGTTGGAATGTGCTACTTTGTTTCTAACCTTGGGAGAAAACAGGCGTGATGTTATGTTACTATTATAATTATAAGTGGTTTTATCTATTTAAATAGGCATCTATACGCCATTTGAATTAAGATTAGACATTTAAAAATACTTTTTTAGAGTTCGATCAACCAATTTTGAATGCAGTTCGTATTGTTTAAAAAAAAAGAAATTAAATCTTCATTCAGTAAATTTTCCTATCTACAGTATTTAAGGTATTATCCCTTCATGTTGCAAAGTCGTGGGACGTCCTGTATACGAAAAATATCAATTTTTGCCAACTCTTACGGTAAGGTCTCTTCCGGAAACAAAGTGGCAAATCGAGTCCGGGGTGCTTGCTTGGATGTATATCTGATCTTGATTCTGCAAATAGAAGTTATTAATGCTCATAATATGCAGATATATCCAGCATACTGCTATTACCAATACCGCTACCTACTAGATAAAATAACTGTTAGAAAGGATATCAAAACACAGGGTGCCTAACACGATCTATCTCTGTTTATGTGTACTTACCCTTACGTGTTATTATATAATACATGTATGTGGGTAAGCTTTATCAAAGAATAAAATATTAGTAATGAAATAACTCATTCAAGGAAGCAGGACGAACATTTAAGTTATAGAATGGTATTGAGATGTGTGGTTAGGCAGAATAAATGAAAAATATAGACTGGAGCTGTAAAATGCGTATGTATTCCGATAAACAAAGAAAAACACATAAAATGTATGTATGTAGGTAGAAAACAAACGCCTGATGAAGTCTTCAATGCAATAAGATGCACGTAGTTGAAATCCATACTAATCCATATCCATACTAATATTATAAATGTGAAAGTAACTCTGTCTGTCTGTCTGTCTGTATGTTACGTTTTCACGCCTAAGCCGCTAAACCGATCGTCATGAAATTTAGCGGAGATATAGCCTGGGATATGGAGAAGGACATAGGCTACTTTTTTACGCGATAACCGACATCCACGCGTGCGGAGCCTCGGGCAAAAGCTAGTATTATAAATGTGAAAGTAACTGTCTGTCAGGTCTGTCTATATGTTACGTTTTCACACCTAAACCGCTAAACCGATCATCATGAAATTTGGCAGAGATATAGCCTGGGATGTGGAGAAGGACAGAGGCTACTTTTTTACGCGATAACCGACATCCACGCGGGCGGAGCCGCGGGCAAAAGCTAGTATTATAAATGTGAAAGTAACTGTCTGTCAGGTCTGTCTGTATGTTACGTTTTCACGCCTAAACCGCTGAACCGATCGTCATGAAATTTGGCAGAGATATAGCCTGGGATATGGAGAAGGACATAGACACACTTTTTTACGCGATAACCGACATCTACGCGGGCGGAGCCGCGGGCAAAAGCTAGTAATATTATATTTCGATTATTGTTGCGTAAATAAATCATTTTGGTTCTAAATCTAAACTAGCTTCTGAGGTCCTCAGATAAATCAATTTTAGCAAAATTCCTTTCTTGTAAGTTATGTGTTTAGAAACAAGATATATCGAACCAATGTACTTATACATACATGCACGTTAAAACATTATCGTGGACGGTTTAAAAGCGTCTTCATATGTTTCCAGGGCCTCAAGTCTGCTATTACAATAGTGTCAGAATGGTATCTTCATTGTGAGTTTTTGACAGATTTGCCATACAAACACTGTCAAATACTCACAATGCCGAGACCATTCTGACACTATTGTAATAGCAGATTTGAGGCCCAGACATAATTACTTCCCTGTGTTGCCGTGATGCCGTGCCTTGAACTTGGACGTCCACGACATATCGTCACGTTAGAAATTATAAAAGCGTACAATAGTACTATCGAATAGCTAATGTCCGGTTAAAATGTCTCAGAAACCTCCTCATAAGTACATACAGTAGCTCTACCATGAGTTTGCACAGCCAATACTCGCTAGCGTGTCCGTAAATAATATGTATGAAATACTGTACAGCGCCCCTAGCGGTCACTGAAAGAATTAAAATGCGTACCATGAGCACTATAGATTTCGATAGGTAAGAAACCTAACGTAATCTATTCGATAGTCACTAACGTTTTTCAGCTGTCGCCATACAAAACGGCACCATGAGTCACTAATTTCACAGACGCTATCGAAAAATACGCTTACGATAGTAGTTACGTAACTCACTAGCTTTTTGAGGTGTGAAACTTAGGTTTACATTACAATTATATACGTTTTTAGTCCATTAGAGACTAAATAATGTCTGGATGAGCTTATTTAGCATGGAATATGGGTTGAGGGGCAACTATTTGGTAATTTCGTAACGTTAAGTTTTAAAAGAAATTAAAATAAAGTAAAAACACACCTTTCCATGAACTCCACCAACAATTGTAATTGTCCTCATTGTGATATTTTTTTTTTTCTAAGTTATATCACTTTTAAAAATAAAAAACGCCGCGAACCGAGTAATTCAACAACTCGACCCTACACATCGTCAGCAAAACTACAAATTGAATAGACGATAATGACATATTATAAGGAATAAAAATTCAATAACAACTAAATAACTTACATAGTCCACGAACTGCCAACCTTTCTGTTTAGTCGGATTATTTCGTGGTATTGACTGTCATTACATTTTTAGCCGTTCTCGCTTCTTATTACTGAGAAAGAAAGAAACAAAAACATAGGAGTGAAGTTAGCTCGACGACACGATCTATCGAGCTTACGTTAGCGCCCGCGTAAGACTCCGTAAAACTCATGGTGCAAGCATTATCGAAATCTATTCGATCCACGTTAATACGCTAGCGAGTTTAACGATAGCGAGTAAGTTTTCGATAACAACTCATGGTAGGGGTACAGGTTGGTCGGAAAATTGACGTATCGTGTAGTATCCGAATCACCCCCATAATTATATGTTCGCGACTTTTCATAGTTTTCGAATTCGATTTTTTTTCAGAACTTTAGAGAATTTTCGACATGACCAACTTAAAAAATTAAAAATAAAGAAAAAGTAGAAGACTTTGTCGAGATTTTTTTTGCAACTGAATCTTCAATAGTAGTACTTTTATGCGTAAAATAATCGGTTTCGTAACTGTGATGAAAGTTATGAAAATGATGGTCTAAAGTAAAAAAAATACGTGCCGTGAATTATAACATAAATATTCAACTTTAAATTAAAAATCTAAACAGATGACTTTATGATTCCTAAGCAGGCCTCAAGAATGTGCCAGACTACCAGCTTAATTTTTTTTTTAAGCTATTGCATAGCTTCTATCGCGGGCCTTGAGCGCGGGGACCGAATCCAGAAATTCCGTAACGAAAAAACCTCACGCTCCCCACTCCGACGGTTTTACTACACCAGTACCCTCTAGTGATCTAATAATTTCTGGCAGTTCTTTTTTCTGTGTACTGCGTATTTTATTCTTATAAATATTAGTTTATAAAATTATGATCTTCACAAAAAGTGATTGTTGATAGTGGGGTTTGAACTCTCGACCAGTCGATTACGAGTACATTCAGTTCCCCTGTTGCACCGCAAGGCTACAATGACTTAATTAAGCTTGCCAAATAGTTGATACCATTCCAGTTGAACAATTTTTAAACTTGACTAGACGGTCGGAAATGACTCATGTACATGGAATTTTTTCGCTGTCAAAACAGTTTGTCACTCTTTTTTTATTTAAAATTACTTTAGGTTCAACACTTTCGTCTATTTTAAAGTTGTTATTATGCTTATATTTGAATAGTATTTGACTTTGTTTACGTAGTTATACACTTTTACGACGTTCAGCACTTATTTATTTTGTTTTTAAGCTATTGCATAGCTTCTATCGCGGGCCTTGAGCGCGGGGACCGAATCCAGAAATTCCGTAACGAAAAAAAAAAAAAAAATAATATCAAAGAAAAAGAAATACTGCATAAATAAAATAAATAAATAATTATAATTGCATAAGTTGATACAAAATGCTATGCAATAGCTTTACCGCGGCAGTCCCCGAGTGCCACACGTCTTTTTTTTTTTTTAAGCAGTCTTCATGCTGGCCAGTGCGATGATTCTAAAAATGACTCACATTATGGCTACTTTGGCTAAAATCGGCCTTCAAAGACAGGTGGAAAATTCTTAAAACTAGCCATACGATAAAAAAAAAATGAGCTTTCTATCATTTCGTCATAATCGTAGAACAGTGACGGATCTGAAATTTATGTTGAACTGTTCAACATAAATTTCAGATCCGTCACTGTTCTACGATTATGACGATTTTTAAGTTAGTCAGGTCGAAATTTTCATAAATTCAGAACAAAATTCATAACTCGAAAACTATGAAAAGTTGCGGAACATACAAGGGGGTGATTCGGATACCCCACGATACGAGCGACCAAATTTTATTTTTTAGACGTCAATGTTCCGGCCACCGTGTATATCACTAGGTTAATCAAAGTAAGTAAAGAAATTCAGTTACAGTGCAGTATTGCAGTGAAGTTTCCATCAGAGAAAACAGTTCAAATCAGAACAAAGCTTTGTATTCTTTACAGTCGTCAGTATAATGGGTGTAAAAAGACACTTAACGAAGCCGAGAGTCACTTGTTCTTCCCGTTATTGTGATAATTTTTTTGTACTGGACCATGCCTGGGAACCATCTGGTTACGGAGATATTGAAGGTCAAAGTTCCAACTTTTATTTACGGTCTTTTACAAAAACAAGTTTTAATTGTTATAACTAAACTTTAAATACACCCACGACTCCTGTACCGTTGCTTGCACCCATATGCACAAAGTTTTGCGTGCGTTACAGTGCACACTACCGTAAACAGCGAATTTTCATACCAAAAATAAAAGTTGTTTCCTAGCAGTTATTTTTGCACAAAGTTACTTAGTTTGGTACAGAATGCGTTGATGACGGCTTTGTGATGGGACATTTTACACCCTGTATACACGCCAGCGACATAAGACCGCATTCTACTGCTACTCTTGGTTCAAAGATTACAAGAATACGGTTAAGCACTCAAACTTGAATTTTACTGCAACTGAACCGCAACTTCAACGACGCGTTTTGAAATTACGTGAATTAGACTGAAATAGTTATTATTTTACTTTATTTACAGCGAAATACATACTAACATTATAATTTAAAAAAAAATACGAATAATACTTATATACATGTTTTAAAAAAGGGGGAGGGGCTGAAGGAATCATAAAGTGTCTCAAAAATTGGTCCGTATTCGCTGTCGAAAGAAAAAGTGCTTAAAAGGCTGGCGATATTGCCACGTTGAATAACAATGCTTCTTTGACTCTTAAAAATAGGTCAGAAATTTAGACTGAATTATGTAAATAGACCCTTACTTACTTAATACGTCATAGTCAGTCTTGTAGAAATCCACAGTTGTTTTAGTTTTGGTGCTAGCCTTTAGATCTGTGTTGCTAGCCGTACTAGACTTGCCAATGGGAAGTGCTGATATTTTCATCTTGTGATTTACATGATGCGTAGATTCTGTAATGACAACGTTGCTCAAATGGTGCCGTTTTAAAGCCATGAGAGATAATACACGTACAGGCGTCTTCTCATACGGAGAAAGGGTTTCCCCCCATTGATATTTTAAAAGGAGGAAGATATGTTAGGCGCTAACATCGCAATCAGTAAACCTGGGCTCGGTGCACGACTACATGCACCAAAACTCACACATCTGTGATCAGTGTGATCACAGTCGCAAACCTACAGTTACCGATAGACAAGAACAGAGATAGGAAACGCCGCTGTCGTGCGAGCGAAATCGCGTTAGCTGCCGAATGTTGGCCTAACGTTTACGATTATGAATGCACAAACATGGCGAAGCAAACATTAAATATTATTATAACTTTCAACAAATTAGCATTTTTGGCTGTACTTTACACCCGTGTGTTCTTATTTTTCTTCCTAGTATTATTAAAATACTGTTTAGCTTCACAAGAAGTCATTTAGATGCGTATTTATAAATAAAAAAACTATAATTATGGAGCTGTTTGATCAACGATATCCCGTGCACGACTGAGTACCACTACGGGCAATCACTTAGTTTGATAGGACCAGGCGCTGTTACTAAGTCCCATATCTATGCTTTTAATACATCAATGGTTTCCCCTCCTTCTCTCTATCAGAAGTACCTTCGACGACGGACACATCTACCTACACATTACTAGTATAAGCTGACCTGAGCTGTACGGAAAACTTATAAAATGCGAAGTCAGCTTAAAGTGGAAACGTGTAGTTTGTCTCGTCGTGTGTCCAAGACCTAGACCTTCAAAATAACAAATAATATGTCAGATTTCTTATAATTTACAACAGGCATAATAAACAACTTACTGATTTTTTCATGAGGTGGTGCGTCGTAATGTATTTCATTAATAAAAACCTGTCCATTCATGACAGGCAGGTAGTGAGCTCGGTTACAGTATAAGTAGATGAAAACTGACAGAAGAATGAACAGTAAGAGCCAGGGGTTCCAGCGGCAGCGCCTTCTGGTCCCGATGGCCGAGTAAGAGCATTCTTGAAGCGAAGATCGACGTTCGTGTTCTAGGACATCAGCATAAAAACATAACATAGGATGGGATGGATCATATGAATTCATCAGGAGTACACACACACTATGTTTCGTTCGACACACTCGATTCGGTAGTATTCATTCATATTCATTTCGGAATCATGTTCTGGGCCTCAAGTCTGCTATTACAATAGTGTCAGAATAGTCTCGACATTGTGAGTATTTGACAGTTTTTGTATGGCAAATCTGTCAAAAACTCACAATGAAGAGACCATTCTGACACTATTGTAATAGCAGACTTGAGGCCCTGTTTGGCTCAGCATAACTAAGCCGATCAGCTTTTCCCGAACATATAAGTATCGACACATCGATTTTGCTTCCTGGTTGTGCCGAATCTTGCCGATCCAAACAAATGTGTAGCGCCCCCTAACATACAATGCACGGTATTTCGTGCAAACGTGCCCGTGCAATTACTATTGGATTTTCCCATCAGGAATGTCTCATGAACAGCCTGGAGTCTGGATTTGTATCGGTTGATGACAATAGGCTCGCCTCCAACTAGGTAAAGTCAGGGAAATTTTTAAGCACCAACCACCACCAACATAAATTGGTGCCGATTCCCTTGTTCACAAACTAAACTAAATTTAAGTTTAGTGCATCTTTTTCTTTCTATTTCATTAAGAAAAGGACAGAAGATACATTTTAGTTTAGTCCTGTCAAATTAATCAGCGCTTGACGTAAATTGACGTAATTTTAGTCGGCAAGTTTTTAATCACGTCTAAACTTGTATGGAGTAGTGACAGACGCTGATTAATTTTTGAACTAAACTAAAATTTATCTTCTGTCCTTTTCTTAATGAAATAGAAAGATGCACTGAACTTAAATTTAGTTTAGTTTGTGAACAAGGGAATCGGCACCAGTATCTGTATATTCAAATGACAACACTGTTATTCTATGACAGGTGTATGAAATGCCTAGTATACGGCAAATTGAGGTAGGGCGTCAATTTGTTTAAAAAAATTATCCCCGGCTGTACGACTTAAACTTGACGAAATGAGGGTATTTGAGACACAGACGACATGTCTTAGATTGATTACCTTCGACGTCACGTTTTACACGGAGCAGTATACCTAGGATGCGGGCAAATGCTAGTATTCAACAATAATATGTAGGTACCTATGTACTTACTGGTATTCCGTTGCGGGGACACTATTTTGATGATCTTCCTGACCGGCACGTAAGTGTTCATTGTTAGAAGGTTGAATACAAAATAATGTTCTATCACGCTACTTAAGAACCTACTGTTGTTTGCTAAACAACAATTATGTAGGATTGTAAACAATAACTGTAGGATGTGTACGCATTGCTTGTGTTGTCGTAGCTTTTATGGTAAGAATTTATTTATTGACAAATAGATGGAAGTAAATGTAATCCTCTCGACCGAATTTCTGTGTCGGGTAATGGCTGATCTTTGCGTTATGCTCGTGAACGGGTGCTGCTTGTGGTGCCTGGTCGTCTTGCTGACCATGGCTTCGTTATTGTTAATCAAAACTTATATTTAGAACTTTGTTGTGAACAGACGTGTCGAAGATTTTATTAAAATAAATAAATAATCACTTGCTGACTCGTGACCTGGTTTTACCAAATAGCCGATAGTAAAGCAAACTGTGTCATACGTAGGCATGATATGTGCAAACCGTTTCTGTGAAAATGTGTTTAGTGATATAAAGTAAATAACTTGTATCACAATGGAAACCAGTCCCTTCAGCCGGGGTGGCAGATGTGCTCGGAGCCCACCTCCTACCCCTGTACCTGTGTGTCCCTGTGACTGTGCCGCACCTGCATCTGCAGCTGCACCTTCCCCCGTACCCGCTCCCGCACCTGATCCTCAACCGCCCAGCAAAAGAGAAGAGGTCAAGATGGAACTCTTACCAACGCCGGAAATCCAGAACTGGATGACGTCTATTGAGCAGTGCCTTAATGAAGTGTGCACTATTTCATCAGAGGGCAAATTAAATATGGAGCAAAAACTGCGTATAAGTACCCTGTGCCGTAAAATTAGTCACGGCACATCGCAGATGGCCGTTCAGTATCAGTCCCTTAAGATGAGAGCCGTCCAGACCCACTCCACCGTCCAAACACTCGAAGACCAAATTGATCTGTCGCAGCAACTGCAAGACCTTAAGCTGTCAATTAGGGCTTCAACTAAACCAGTTACGGAGACTTCCTTTGCTGACATGGTTAAAAAAGGTACCAACAATTATATACAGCCGACAAATTTAAGCTCAGTAGCCATATACCCTAACGACAAACTGAAGTCGAGTGAGGAGACCAAAACACTCGTCCAAAAAATTATAATGCTCCGAGCAAATGAAACTTCAGGTAAGAGGACTACGTAAGACGAAAAATGGCGGTGTCATTATCAGCACTGAAACAAAGGACGATATTGAGAAGGTGAAAAAATCGATGCAGCTATCAAATTCAGGCCTTACAGTAGACGAACCCCCAAAAAGGAAGCCTAGAGTAGTAGTTATCGGAGTGCCCTCATCCATGCAAGAAATGGAAGTTTTTACTTGTTTGTTCCACCAGAATCTAGCCGAAACCCTTCAAGATTGCAGCCTCGAGACCTTTTTGAGCAGCATTAAGTTAAGCCATAAATCAGAGAAGAAGGACGCTGAAACTTGCAATTATATATTAGAAGTATCTGCAGACATACGCAAAGCTCTGATATCTAAAGACAGGGTGTTGTAAATTGGTCGTCATGCCCTGTGAGAGACTTTACTCTAGTCACACGCTGTTATAAGTGCCAGCAGTACGGACATGCGGCCAAATCTTGTCGGGAGACCACCTATACCTGTGGCCACTGTGGTGATCAGGGTCACTCCATTAAGGAATGCACGAAGAAGTCTGAGGAACCAAAATGCGCTACTTGCTTGCACTTCAAAAAGCCGAGCAATCACAAGACAAGCGCTGCTGACTGTCCAGCGAAAATAATGGCTGAAAAGAGGTACATAAATTCTGTTGATTATGGAGGCGCCTAAGAGCGCCGCTTATTACAGAGAGCACTTTTTGGGTGAACAAAAATCATGGAACTCGCGTCATCGTCACCGAAAGCTTTCCATGAGCTATATGTATACTGTGTATATATGTGTACTTTTTGGGTGAACAAAAATCATGGAACTCGCGTCATCGTCACCGAACGCTTTCAAGTTACATAGTTTTCACTTCTTTCGGCAGTCCCCAAAGACTGCTCCGTTTTTTATGTTTTAAGATAGTCATTGAATCCTAAACCCATCACTAATAACTTCACCTTCAATTTGCGAAGTTATCAAAGTGTTGCTCCAATTGTTTCCGGTGTTAATTCCCGGCATTTAGCGCTGTCGGCGGCATCCCATGGAAGATGTTCCGGAAATAGAAGATTTAGCAATCCGACTACTCTATGCTGACGAAGACAAACTGAGTTATTGGGTTTTCCTCTTAAGGATTCCTCATTAGCAGTTAGCAGCCCGGAGTCTGGATTTGTGCCCGGTTTGGACATTCACAAAACATATTTTTTTTTTTGTTAGCTCATCATGTCCCACTGCTAGGCAAATGTCCTCCCCAAATCCTTCTAGGAATTCTTCCTCGCTGTCTCGAACCAGCCCTCGCGGTAGACGTCCAGGTCTTCTCACCATCTTTTTCTGGGTCGTCCTCGGCGGCGCCGTCCATCTTCAGGCAAATATTGGGTGGAGACTTTTGCCCAGCGGTCATTGTTCGTGCGGCTGATGTGACCCGCCTAATCCCATCCTACTTTCCTACATACAGTTTGCCCGTTTTCTAATATATAGCCATACAAACAAAATCTTCTTCAAATAGATCCAGATGTGCTATACAAATCCATTCTAATACATAGTGTAAATGCGAAATTAACTTTGTCTGTCTATCCGTTTTCACGCCTTAACGAAAGAATGGATTTCAATGTTTGCCATACTTACAGGTAGACCATGAAACCACCAACTCTCGAAATAATGCCACGGGAACTTAAAGTTCCGGTGGCATAGTTGCCGACCTCGTCGCAAGCAAAACCGCGGACAAAAGCTAGTTCATTAAACTATGTAGATACAGTTAAAAATACAGTTTTTTTTTTTTTATTACTCTTTATTTAATGTTCCGAAGTTTTAACAACTAACAATATTGCATCATAAAATCCGGTGTGCAAACTTTATTGCAGCATTCCTCCTGGATGGATCCAGCCGGTGGAACGGTGTCGGTGAAGGCTGAAATTAAAACAAATATGCTGTAAACATGGAGTTTTGCTTCAACTATACTTAGGTCCGTAGTATAGAAGGAAAGTCATGCATTGATCTCTGTTCAAAACTAGCTTTGAGTCTGATTTTAAGTTCAGCTGAGTTTGGCTTTATTTTTTGTCATAAGCCCGAAAGTCTGACAACACTGAACAAAAAAGGAAGTTGCCACAATCAAGATTTTGTTTAGATTGACTAAGTAACTTGTTTGCATCTGAGCCTATCAAGCACAATGATCACAGCTACTACTTTTATTTGATTGAGATTTGAAACGGGATCTTGATTGGAGTTATCACAAAACCTATTTGCAGAAATCAAGTCAAAACATAGTTGCTCCAACCAAGATTATTAGATTAAAGTTTCAATGATCTTTACTGAAGTAATCAAAATGCTTGATTGACACAAATAACTTTGTTACAGTTAACATTGTTTTAACTTGTCTCTTCTTTAACTCTTCTACAATGATGTCATGTTAAGGGTAATCGAGAAACTTATTTGAGCGTTCAATCATTTGAACTAGTGTTGCTGCAATCATGTCGTGATGATCAACTTAACTAAGATTTTGATTAATCTAAACAAGATATCGTCAATCAAGCTAAAAAGTCACTTGATTGGAGTGCATTTTTTTCAGTGAACCAGTCCTACATAAGGGTATTGTATTAATCAATAACTGGGTTGTGGAGGTCAGAAAGGTAGTCACTCCATGTAAAATACTTGTACTCAGCTGCAATTGGTTAGACTGGAAGCTGACCTCAACTATTTCAGGAAAAGGCTAGGCAGATGATATATATTTTTGGTTGCCAAGTCATATGTGCTTAGCAACACGATGGTGCCGATTCCCTTGTTCACAAACTATACTAAATTTATATTCAGTGCATCTTTTTCTTTCTATTTCAATAAGAAAAGGACAGAAGATAAATTTTAGTTTAGTTCTGTCAAATTAATCAGCGCCTGTCACTACTCCCTACAAGTTTAGACGTGATTAAAAACTTGCCGACTAAAATTACGTCAATTTACGTCAAGCGCTGATTAATTTGACAGGACTAAACTAAAATTTATCTTCTGTCCTTTTCTTAATGAAATAGAAAGAAAAAGATGCACTGAACTTAAATTTAGTTTAGTTTGTAAACAAGGGAATCGGCACCAGTATCTCTTCCCATGCATGTTGGCTAGTTTTAATCATCTCTGATACATTGTGTAAATAATGAAACTCAAAAATATTGTTTTAAGAGCGTTGTCACCGGTCCACTAGCGCCACTCCTTAAAAAACATATTATCTCGTGACTGAGAAGGAATTATGAAAAACAGCTCAATCAACTATATCGGTAAGTGTGTCTAGAATTTTCTAATACCTTTTATAAAGTTTCACATTGAGACACGAAGCAACAAAATACGATCTAGAGGAACGTGGCCGTTTTTATTTAGATCGAATTTTGTTGCTTCGCAGCACGCAGGTGAAGCCGCGGGCAACGGCTAGTTAAGATAAGAGTAAAGGTCTCTGCACACAGCGGGCGCGGCGCGGCGGGACTGGACGCCAACGCGACGCTAAGCAGTTGTAATGGACTAGATATTACGGACGACGCGACGCCACACAGAGCCGTCCGGCTCGACGCGACGCGACGTGACGCTCTGTGTGACGTCGTCCGTAATATCTAGTACATTACAACTGCTCAGCGTCGCGTCGGCGTCCCGTCGCGCCGCGCCGCGCCCGCTGTGTGCAGAGACCTTTACTCTTATCTTAACTAGCCGTTGCCCGCGGCTTCACCTGCGTGCTGCGAAGCAACAAAATTCGATCTAAATAAAAACGGCCACGTTCCTCTAGATCGTATTTTGTTGCTTCGTGTCTCAATGTGAAACTTTATAAAAGGTATTAGAAAATTCTAGACACACTTACCGATATAGTTGATTGAGCTGTTTTTCATAATTCCTTCTCAGTCACGAGATAATATGTTTTTTAAGGAGTGGCGCTAGTGGACCGGTGACAACGCTCTTAAAACAATATTTTTGAGTTTCATTATTTACACAATGTATCAGAGATGATTAAAACTAGCCAACATGCATGGGAAGAGATACTGGTGCCGATTCCCTTGTTCACAAACTAAACTAAATTTAAGTTCAGTGCATCTTTTTCTTTCTATTTCATTAAGAAAAGGACAGAAGATAAATTTTAGTTTAGTCCTGTCAAATTAATCCTTTAGCTAGACCTTTAGCTAGCGAGCTAGATAAGAGTGATCGCGTTGTTTTACTTTTAGCGCAACGGATTTTGAGATTTTGAGAATTTATGTCGATGTTTATGTGTATACCTTTTACATCTCCTTCTATTGAATAAAAATGAAATGCTTTTCATTGGTATCAAATCAAATCAAAAATGTTTATTTGTTAGGTTATGGTACAATAGATGTTACAAATATTGGTTCCAGCATACCCTGCCATAGTATGGCGTACAAATATTTCCAAAAACAAAACCTTTTATTACTAATCTACTAATAATTATGAATAATAATGAATTAGAGAATAAAATATGAATGCATAATAGTTAATTAATTGTATTGGTAAGCTCATCACTTGAGGACGGGTGGACCGATTTGGTTATTTTTTAGGGTTCCGTACCAAAATGGTAGAAAGGAATCCTTATGGTGTGACTCAGTCTGTCTCCGTCTGTCACAGCTGGATATATCAAAAACTACTAATGCTATCAACTTGAAATATGGAACAGTTTTATATGATGTTTGCCCAACTGTTTTGCAAATAAGCAAGTTTTTTTTTTTGCAACTGACTGACCGGGTTCTTAAAAATTTGAATTGGGGCTACTAAGGCATGTGGGGTATCATATGAAAGAGCGCTATTTGCACATTCCCAAACATTTTTTTAGGCTGCATAGTTTTAGAAGGTTGGAAATAAAATAACTATTATTTTATTTCCAACCTTCAGTGACCGTTACATAAATGAGGTCTTGACCCCTGGACTAGGGTATCCTATATGACAGGGGTCGAGCTTTCTATACTTACATAGAACAGCATGAGAATGAAGGCTTAGACTATACAGGAAAAGTTTTTAATCAGTTCGCAAATTTTGACAAATTAAACTTAAACGTGTTTTATTGTACACCTATTTCTTATTTTGATATGTCTTAGTACAAAAAAAAATAAGTTATCGTTAACGAAAGATGTTTATTTTGGAACTGGTATAATGGATACTCATCGCGCAACGCGCTGGCGGCCCGGTCAGTGAAGCGGAACGCAGTAGTAAGTACCTATCAGCTGTGCGCTCGCCCATTGCTATAATTACGAATAGATTGTATCCATATTTTGCTGATTTCAAGTAGGACCAAAAAAAATGTATTGAACAAATAATAGAAATGTTTTCTATTTCTGATATTGAACCACCAAAAAAAATTTACGCACTGGTTAAAAACTTATCCTGTATACCATTTTTACAATATAAAATAACAAACAAAATAAAATTGAAAATGAATAATTCTAAAACATATTCTGTTTAAGATTAGAATAGGGGAAGCATGTGTGTCGTGAGATATGTAATGTGTGTTGATGTAGGTGTGGGACTGTGGGAATATGTGTGTTGTCTGAGTCTATAGGTTAGATTACTGATAGTGCAAATATTGCGCAACTTTGTTTCTATTGGATACTTGGCTTCATTGGGTGGGTACTTACACTTTTCTCTGGATGTTTCTGAGAAACAAAGTACTGCCAAAGTTTGTGCCAGTCTTCTCCCGCAATAGTAATTAGCGGAGTCATACTTAGGATGTGCAACAGCAAAAGTTGCCAGCATCACCAACGCGACAAGAAACAGCGTTAACTTCATGGTTGACCTGCAAAAGATCAACAAAGTAGGTAACAACACCTAACAACGACAACAACAACGATAATAAGTCATCTTTCATTTTGATGAATCGAGGGCGCTGGCCGATTTAGATGACTGTTCTTTATGATGAGGAGGGAGGAGACGCATGTGACGAGGAGAGTAATGAAGATAAATGTAGATGGATGGAGAGGGAGAGGAAGGCCCAAAAAAAGATGGATGGATTGTGTGAAGAATGATATGAAAGAGAAGGGAGTGAATGATAGAGTGACGGTTGACAGGGGGAATGGAAAAAGAAAACGTGATGCGCCGACCCCAAGTAACATGGGACAAGGGCAGGGAGATGATGATGATGATGACTGTTCTTTATGGAACAAAACTTTATCATTACTGCATAGAATACTCGAGCCTTGGGTACTGGAATCTGAGACTATAATTATTAACTGATAGAATCTAAAGAGATTTAAGAATATATTTAAATGTCTATGGTAGCATCCAACAAGAGTGATACGAACCTCAGCCCGCATAAAGGTGCAACTATCGATGCGTTCGGCTTATTCCACAAATCCCCCCTGAAAATCCCCCTTAGGAGGAAAAGTGGAATCTATAAAAACAGTCTAGAATTCACCCCTGATAATCCGGCTTATTCCATTAATCCCCCCTAAGAGAATCTCCCTCAGTGGGGAAAACTGATCCCTAATGTAAAAAAAATCACTTTACACTTTATCACTTCACTTTTAGGGGGGTCTTGAAATAAGTTTTTTTTTTTTTTCAATTCTAGTTTTTCCCCCTGAGCGGGATTATCAGGGGTGAATTCTAGACTGTTTTTTATAGATTCCACTTTTCCTCCTCCTAAGGGGGATTTTCAGGGGGAATTTGTGGAAAAAGCAGATGCCCGATCGGATGTAAGCCGATCATGCATTACACTGGATCGATGTCAACGAACGCCGTCGATTGATCGCAATCTTGAAATATATCTTGTACTAGCTTTTGCCCGCGGCTTCGCCCGCATGGATGTCGTAAAATATCCGACGGGAACGTACTACCGGGATTAAAAAATACCTATAGGTTAATACAGGTTATAAACTATCTGTCATGTGTGTAAAGGGATGGGGGGGGGTTCTCCGGGGGAGGGACCCGTGGCTAAAGAGTAACAGCCGCACAGGTCGATCGATCTAAGTTGTTCGTCCTGGCTGTCATTCGTAGATCTTTGACAGTCATTACGGGAAGTCAGAAGCTCGAAAGTTTGACAACCATTCTTACCAAGGGGTATAAGTATTACCCAGTAACTGCGTTGTGGAAGTCAGATAGGCAGTCGCTCCATGTGAAATACTGTAAAGTTAGAAACAGTACACGTGTACTTATATTATTTTTACGAGTACTTAAATACAAAATTTAGCTAAGGAACAACTTCAATACAAAACTTCATCCCCCTTTTCAGACACGTTGTGTATTTACGTTGAGTTACGTTTCCAACCATAAGCATAAATATTAGTGATTTTAACTTAAAAAATAAAGAACCTTAATTAAAAACAAAATTTCATCCCCCTTTTCACCCTCTTGAGGGTTGCAATTCTAACAACACCGTTGCGTTAGCTTCCAACCATAAGCCTAGATTTTTACTTTGAAAATTAAGAACTTTCCATACGCAACTTCATCACCCTTTTTAACCTTTCGGGGGTGGAATTATCAAAAACGCTGAGACACGTATAAATTAATTTTCAATCGTCAGCCTAAACACAAAATTTGAAGATCCTAGCTTCAAAACTGACGGACTTTCATATAAACTTCCATCCCCTATTTTACCCCTTTAGAAGTTAAATTTCCAAAAAATCTTCCTTAATAGATGCCTATACCGTACAAGGTATGTATGTGCAAAATTTCAAGTCTCTAGGTCCAGCGGTTTAGGCTGTGCGTTGATATATCAGTCAGTCAGTCAGGACTTTGAATTTTATATATATAGATTCGGTCATGTTAAATGATATGTCAGGGTTGCATGCAATCCTACTCTAAAGTAAGTCATTTTAGCCTAGGTTCTAGCTGGGCAATTGTATTGTACTACATTTCGATATAACCCACTGGTCAATAATATAATTTAAATTTGGAACCTCAACTAAAAATTCGTATGATATTTTTATCCTAAAAAAAAATTCGAAAATCGAAACTAGAGTTAGCTACTGTGTAAAGTATAGTATAATTCTCCTCGGGGATAAAGGTGTCTTCGTCATGCGTGGGATTGAATCCCTGGCTACTCTCAGGATTCTGGTCTTAACTCCTTCGCTTCGCTCGGAAGTTGCCCTAGGATTCTTCTTTACACTCGGAATTAAATATAAAGCCCGTGAAATAGAGACTGTTTTATCCCCTTGGTGAATAATCTACTACAACTTCTTAATCAAATATATATTTCTAGCTTACTTACAATTTGTATAGTGCTCGAGTCTGCGTTTGATTGTGTACTGGGATAAAACCAGCTATTGACAATTTATTGGCTTATCATCTCTCTAATGATATGATAACCCGAGGTTACCAAAATATATATAAAACGCTGATAAACTTTCGAAACCAGCTAGAAAATTGTTCGTATCCGAATCCGAAAAATATCGGTCTGAAGTAGCGGTAGTACTATGTATTTGTATGATGGGTTGCTCACTAGAGCTGAATTCCATCCATCAGAATTTAGAAGATTTTTGTCTTCAGAATTAGCTTTAAAATATCAGAGTGATGTCGTCTGCTTCTTTTCGAATCAATAGGAATAATCCTTTTCTCACGCAGGCCCAGTATAGGTGTCATCCATGACGTGATTATGTCCTCTAAGGTGCAGGTGTTGGGATACATTTTGGGCACTTTATCGTATGGTATGCAGATCGTATGTATAATTTTTCATTCGATGTCTGCGCTAGCGCAGTGTGTAAAAGGTGTAAAGCCTATTCAAAGTGTAATTGAAATAACTGAAACCCTGAAAAGAGGTAACTGAACTCATTGTTATAAACCACTTGGGCCCTTTGTACACGGCAGGGTTTCGTTATGTACAGCGCGCAGCGTAAAATCACGTTGTAGAAAACACGTATTTGTCAACAGTTTCCTTAGTGATCCATACAACACTGACGACCGTACCTACGCACGGCGATTCAACCGTAGTTTTCACAGCAAGAAAATGTATGTTTTAAAGGGCCTACAGGGTGTAAAGTTCACTCATACTCTATGAAAGTCTCTCACAAGTTCGTAAGAAACACGGAAATACATGAATACCTGGAGATACCGACTGTAAAGGAGGAAGCCTGTAAAATAAGCAAGAGATACAAAGAAAGACTCAATAAACACACAAATGAATTGGCTAAGAACCTATTAACTCGACAGGAAGATCTAACTTCGCCTAAAAAGATGGCAAATATTGGACGTAGACCAGAGAAACTCTCTATTTAGTCTCTACCAACTCATACGGTGCTGCTTAATGGAGTCGCACCCAAACCAAATGAATCCCATAAAATATCTGATTATGGCTGAAAGCCGATTGCAGATTTAAAAGGAAAAAAAAATACTCTATGGAAAAGGGAGGATCCTCCGAACAGACGGGTATCGTGTCTGGTGGGCAACTGCCCGACGGTTGAGGTCGGGATGTTGTATATATGCTAGTCGCGCGGTAAACTCTGATTGCGCGATGCAGGATTTGCGACGTCAGGTCTTTGATGCGTAGTTCACATGTGGCGTTGTAGATGCCGCCACAAGCCTTATAAGCAATGGGTTTCATTTTGACATTTCAACAACATTCATTGCGTTATTTACGTTGTTGCACAGACAATTTTTTCGAACATATAAAGCAATGTTTTAGCAATATCCTTCAAAATCATTCAGATTGTGATTGATACGCAATAAACCGTGCTGATGTATGAACGTAATTTACGTTACTTTGTTGTCGTTACGTCTTTGATGGACATAGGATGTATTGTTTTTCTTACCAAAAAAAAATCAAATTGTGGTGGCCCGGGCTGCTTTGTGGAGGCCCGGGGCTGCCCTGCCCTAAATCCGGCCCTGAACGTAAACTTAGTATAAGGAGTATGCAAGGAGCAAGGTGGAGTGCTGTAGATTCTGATTTCTCCCAAGGGAAGAAGGCGTGAGTTTGTTTATGTTGTTGTTATAGAAAGAGAACAACCCCGAAATCGTGAGAAAAAAACAGCTATTGAGTACAATTTTGTTTTCACATTTTAATAGACAAAATGTACTGAACATGTGTAGGGTTGCTCTTAAGGCGACGATAACCGACTTTTAATTATTTTACTGAAGATCAAGTCTAAACGAGCAGAGTTAATGATTTGGAAAAAATATATCGACGGTGAAGTGTCAATACCTCCTAACTAATTTTTTTCTAGAAATCACTTTTTTATCATTTTGAATTTAAAGGGGTTACTCGCATGTTTTATTGAAATCTCTTAAATGTATTTTTTGTTGTTAAACTATATGTGGAATTACCTCCAACTAAACCAACGTGCCTATTTTATGGCATTACCGCTATGCATGCATCCTCATTCAGTTTGTGTACATTTTTGACTTTGTCAGTTAGGTGTTATTGGCACTTCACCGTCGATATGTAAAATTACAGCATTTTAGCGCCCTACGTGTGTTTGTTGGCCTAGTCATATGCTAAGTATCTACTAAAATCATGACAAATAAACATGTTTACTTTAAACTTTTTTTTATTCATTAAGTAATTAACAAATATCCCATATAAATAAATACGTCTAACATAATGAAAAGACTTAACAAAATTAAATTTATATCATAAAATCTTGTGTATTGTCCATCCAAAGAGAAGTTTTGTTTGGATTTAGATACCTAGTTTAGATTTTTTAATCAAGTAAGCAAAAGTACAAGTTACTAACAAGCATAGAAAAACTATATTATTATTTAAGAACAAAAAAGTAAGGATGCTATGATTCATAAAATTACAAAGAGTTTTTTTGGTTACGCTTAAGTACTCCTTCTGAGACAGTTTAACTCCCAGCTTTTGCGCACTAGATTTCATCCAAATGCGTTGCAAAATCGGAGGTAAAATACCTATGTTTCAACAAGTTTCTACAAGATACATACATGTGTGGCATACCTAAAATATAGGTACCTACAATCAATCTAATCTAAAATAGCGCACCTCTCCACTGCTTGGTTCCTACAATAGATTCCATTGTTTGCATAGAAAATAGACGATCAGAAATCTATATCCATTTCTCATAACGACTTCAAGTAATTTGTTCTGGGTTGAGGCAAGCCCTTCCTTGTCATATACCTTGGAGTGGTCGAGGATAAATATCTGTTGAATTTAAAAAAATAATTAATGTAAGAATTATAGTCATTTTGGCGGTGGCATGATGTGCAACGCCACATGCGGACTACGCATCAAAGACCTGACGTCACAGGTCCTGCATCGCGCAATCAGAGTTTACCGCGCGACTAGCATGTAAAAGGTGTATCTATTCATACACGAAAAAACATCTATAGAGGTAAAAAAAGGCAAAGCAACGACTTTTTTTTTTTAATCTGAATATTTTTATTTTTACGTAATTATTATAATTTTATAATTGCTTGAGAGAGGCTCGCAAAGACTGGCACGATATCGTGGGCGCGACAAGGGTCGCGCTAAGGGTCGCACTGCTTGTCGCGCCTGCGATATCGCCTTATTCTATGAATGACCCACCCGGACGCGGCGACGCGACGGTGGTGGCACGAGCGCGGTGCCTTTTTTTTTTTTTTAATACTAAACATAGATTTAAAAAAAATCTTTTCCATGACTTCTTTACCACATATAGGTGTATCTCTTAAAATAGTTTGTGTATGATACACGTTATATACAGGAAAAGTTTTTAATCTTAAACGTGTTTATTATACACCTTTTTAATATTTTACTACCAAAAAAAATCTGCGCACTACGCGCGGTGAATTACCATTAAACCAGTTTCAAAATAAACATCTTTCGTTAACGATAACTAAATTTTTTTGTACTAAAACGTATCAAAATAAGAAATAGGTGGTTCATAAAACACGTTTAAGTTTAATTTGTCAGAATTTGCGCACTGGGTAAAAACTTTTCCTGTATATATAAAAAATTAATTGACGTTTGTTAGTCTCACAAAAACTCGAGAACGGCTGAACCAAATTGGGTAATCATTTTTTTTGTGTTCGTTAGGACAAGGTTTGTATAATTTTTTTTTTTAATGTTTTTTGTTCAGCAAGGAATTGTTAAATTCTTAAGTTATTGCTACTGTGTGTTACGAAATTACCCCGCTGGACGCCTATGACGAGGATTGGTTTGAGGTGGCGCAGGAAAAGAGTTCCTGGAAGGACTTGAGGTCTTTGCCCAGCAGTGGATCAGTATAGGCTAATTTGAAGAAAAAAAAAGATACTTACCCATTGAGATTTCCCGGTTTCCCGAAGTTATTTATCGGACAATAACGATAGAGAAAGCCTGCTTTTCTATCACTTCAGACGAAAATGTGCTCGGATCAATAATTGTCATTTAGTTCGCTGTCAAGTACCAGTTTGCAATTTATGCTTTTCTTTTATAATTTGTAATTACATTGTTATTTAACATGCAAACTTGAATTTTATTTATGAAACGAGCGCCTATATGTATTTGGCGTGCACTTAATTTGGAAGCTGTCTGAATCTTGTCGGTAAAAGCAATCAAGATCGCAAATAACGCTGATTAAGCGCTGAAACTATGTTCCTTTCGTTTGTAATCCAGCCATTTTTGTTATGATGTCGTTGTGATTTTGAAATCTGTGGAGAATAGTGAACAAATTAGTATAGAAGTATTCGTAGTTTCGTTGGTCTAGTCGCAAGCGCTGCTGCTAAGTATGAGGTCCTGGGTTCGATTCCTAAGTCGGACAATGTGTTATTGTGTTTCTATCTGTAATTTCTCAGTAGCAGCCCGGAGTCCGGATTTGTGTCCGTTTGATGGCAATATAGGCTCGCCCCCTATTACAAGAGATTTAAATCCTTCAATCGTGAGTTGAGCTACACGTTTACTGACAATTTTTTTTCCTCAAAAGACCATTTCAGACACGGATCTACATGGTCCTCACATGATCTGACCAAGATTATTACTGGACTTTAAAAGAGACTTTGAAACAAACTCAGAGGGATTTTGTTTCGCCATTTCTTTTGAGGAGTAGTCAGATAGGAAATGTCGACTCCATCTAGCTTATTTTTTTATATATGACGTGTAAGGCTGGTTTTAGAGTCACGCTGACCATCGGCGCTGACAGCTCAGCGCGCAGCTTGTTAGCGCGAGACGTTTCAGTATCGTGCTGATCACTGCGGAGTACAAACGCACAAAAATGCGAAATGCATCATGACTGCTCACGCTGATGGCGTCCGCCTTAGACATCGGCAGTGTTGCCAGTACCTGCATCGACTTTCGGACGATTCACTATCTGAAATGGGACGATTTTTGGACAAAAAGGACGGCTAGAGAAATATTAATTTGTGTGAGTACTGTTATATTTTTAGGACAAATAAAAAGTGAAAAAAAAAATTTTTTTTGATGTTCAAGATTTTAATTTTGTTTTTTGCATGTCTTTGGTCGGCTCAATCTTCACGACATTCTTAATTCCTGAACTCGGAAACTCGCAAAATGAAAACTCAATTTCAAATTAAACACCGACGAGCATCGTAGTAACTCTCGTACGTAATGAATTCATCTGAATAACCGAATGATTGTGGTTGTTTGTGTGCATGGAAGGTTCAGGCAAGCGATACGGATCACTGCGTGCATTTTTGTAATTTTTAAAACTGCGTTTTATTATTTGCATTTTAAACGCATTTTTGTAATAAGAAAGTAAATGATTGTAGTTGGCTATTTGAAAAGGGACGGAAAAGGGACTGAATATATGAACGGACATCGAAGGGACGTAAAGATGTCTAAACGGACAAAAATCGTCCCTTTTGGGACGTTCTGGCATCACTGGACATCGGTAGCTCGTGAGCGAGTGATAGAAAAGAGCTAGCTCTTTTCGATTGACGTCGCTCTCGCTCATTCACTCGCTCGCTACATAGCTCACTAGCTCAGTTAGCTCACTCGGACTCAGTAGTTCAGCGACACACCGATGACGCTTGAAGTCACCGACCGGCCGAGCGGCTCATTCGGCTCGCAAGTCGCATCGTTCGTTCTTCCAACAATAACTCTCCGGCACAATACGTCATTGTAAATCTATTCGACATACATCACTGTAAATCTATCTTTATGATCAATGACTTAAAGTAGAAAATACTTCGGCACATTATAAATAGGAACCGCATTGTATATGTTGTTGCGTGTTGTTTACGTAAAGTCATAACAAACAGAAAGACTTAATACTTATTTAATTTAGTACGTTAGCACTTTTTTGGTTGTTTTGACGAAATGACATGCATGCCGCTGCGTGGTGCGTGCAACAAAGTACATAGTGTATTTTTTATAAATAAATAAGACTTTGTGAGTAATGTTGTTGATTAGTAAAGTGGCGTAAATAATTACTTACGTAATACTTCAGATTTCGTGAAGAACAATAGTGGACTTTTAAATATTTCTGTGAAGTGTTATCATTTGAATTAATATTAATTAGAAGATGGCTGTCTGAGTCACGAGCTATAGAAGACCTAATAAGTAACAAAGAGTCCAAACTTCCAAAGAGCTATTGACTATTGACCGAGCCGAGCCGTCTCCTTCGACGCGCGTGCGGCGTGAGTCAAATGAGCTAACAGTCGGCGTCTGAGTCACTGAGCTATAGAAGAGCTAGTGAGCTAGAAGAGTGATATAATCACTCTTTTTCTTTTCAGTGAGCTATATCGCCCATGTCTAGTTCGCTCGGCTCGACACTAGAACACTCACTGAAGACAGAGGCGCGAGTGCGGCGGTCAGCGCCGACGGCTACGCAGCGCCGACGCGCGACGGCGTACGGCCGCTGACCCGTCAGCGCTGAGAAACGCACGCGCTGATAGCTACGCGTTCTTCCTTCTTTTGGGCATGGCACCCAAAATATACAATAAGTAAGTTGCCAAAAAGTTTCACAGACCTACACAAAATGGACCAGTTCAAATTAGGTTTCACGAATTCCTAGTTGCAAAATGTTACTATTCAATTAATGATTATTTAAACGAATGATAACTGATTTTATCTGAAATGGCAATACAATATAATGATTATTTAAATTTTGATTTGACTTGTGTATTTTAATTTTTTGAGATTTCTATTTAAAAAAAAATTAAGTAACTAAACTATGATAATGTCATTCTGTATATTCTAATGTTGCGATTAGTAGTACCACATAATTATATTAATTTGCACACCTCATTAGGTTATAATACAATGTACTTTTTATACCTGTAACCCTGTAACACCTTTTTAACATGTATTATGCAAATAAACTATTTGATTTGATTTGATTCTAAAACGCTTCCTAGAAGTTCATACGTTCATAGTTTCGGCTGCCAGCGCCGACGGTCAGCACACGGTCAACGTCACTCTAAAACCAGCCTAAAAGTGATTCCGATATCATGTTTATAGAATAAACGAATTCATTTCATTTAAACATAGTTCTGGCGAAATATAGGTGTACTATATATAGGTACGCCTCTGCCCAACTCTTTGGGGAAACCAGGCGTTAAGTTATGTTATTAGAAGTATTTCAATAACACGCTCGTGACTGGTATTTTTTTTTTTTTTTTATAAATTAATCTGCCTTTTCCCAACTATGTTAGGGCCAGCTTCCAGTCTAACCAGATGCAGCTGAATACCAATATTTAACATGGCGCGACTGCCTATCTGACCTCCACGACCCAGTAACCGGGTAATACTATACCCCTTGGTAAGACTGGTTGCCAGACTTTCGGGCTTCTGACGACCCGTAACGACTGTCAAAGATCCAACGAGCTCCACAAAGTATCAAGTATCTAGTTTTTGAAGTGAAAAATTATTTATTTATTTATAGGAGAACCAACAGCTAATAACAGATGGACAACAATTGAATATAAAAACATAGAGCCAATTACAGGTTCTCACGGGTAAAAACAGAAAAAGCAGTAGAAATCTTAGGATCTTAGGATCACTAAAAAGCACAATAGAAAAGATTATCACAGGTACAGGTACAATAAGCACTATGCACTTCTAAAGAAGTCAGCGTTCAGCTGAGTGCGCGCAGAATAGGTTTTGGTGGTAAATGGGTCAAATGAGAACTCTTTACAAAGAATATTAAAGTCCTTACTCCTTAGTCCTTTAGGCGCGTTGAGCATTTTTTGGGTAAACAAAAATCATGGAACTCACGTCATTGTCACCGAACGCTTTCCATGAGCTATATGAATTAATAATCTAATAGCTCGATGATACAATTCACTAGTTACTTAGTTTTCACTTCTACTGGCAGTCCCCAAAGACTGACCCTTTTTTTTTTCTAAGTATTTTTGAATTTACTTACAAACCTACGGCGTCCCCTGATTCAGTTTACAATTTCTATATTAATGCGTGGCCGGAGTATCAGATTGATGGACCACGGTGTGTGGTGAGGTGTCTCTTGGAGTAGAAGACAAAAAGTATCGGGAATGAATCCCAGAAACTATGAGGCAAGCACAACACTGCCTTAGGCTGTAAGCCTTTATAATTTCCCAACTTCTTATTCGAATCATCTGGTATATCTGGGACGATTTATTTTTTTGCGACGAAACAATTTTCTCTGTCAAAAGTAAAGTGTAATTTGTCAAAAATTGCCTTCACCGGCCGTCACCCACCGGGCACCTCGTCAGAATACTTTTTTTTCTTTGACATTCTGACTCGTTTGCTTGCGGGTATCGTTAATGTAATGAAAACTGAATGTATGATGTGTTATGATGATGTAAGACATATTTTTACTCACAGCTTAGTCTTGACTTCTGATGAACCATTTTTATGAATACTCTAGGCTCTACCCGTTGTAGTACAGGGTGGCCAATTAAGATGTATACAACTTTTTTTGCCCCCATTCTGATTTAAAGCCAAATTTTGCAGTTGTTTGGTGTTTATTATTAAGTTAAAATGCGGCATATTCATTATGCACAGTCTATAAGACCATGACCACCGCAATACTTTCAGTAATTTTATCCTGAAGCTCTTAGACGAATTTAAAAACGAACCAATTTTTCTAACAAATCATTAAGAGTAACGAATACCATTTTGATCATTGAGGATTTCGCGACATGTCCTGACTTTTTTTGTATGGGGTTATCTAAAGGGGCGTGTCGTGGTTTATCTTGATTACAAAAAGCAGAAAATTTGTGACTTTGTTAGTGGGATAACTAACAAAGTATGCGAAAATTTAGTGAAAAACACAATGAAAAGCGATCGCATTTTTGAGTATAAAAAAGGAGGAGATTACGCTGATCTTAATTTTCGTATAAAATTGCCAAGCCTGAGTAAAATAATTATAGAAAATAATCCTGTAATTTTCGTTTGTAATAAAAATAATCACAATTTAAAGTTGTATTCTTCCAAATTGGCCTTCCTGTATTTGCCGGATTAAGGTTCTTTCCTAATTGCGTCAAACACCCGGTTCATGCACCCCATTTCCTCCCGTGGGTATCGTAAAAGGCGACTAAGGGATTTACTAGAGAATGGGCAGCAGCGTTCTCTATGCATTTTCAACATTCTGCGATCGCCAACCCGCCTGCCAAGCGTGGCGATTATGGCAAACCAACCCAATTGGGAGAGGCCTATGTCGAGCAGTGGAAGTTTTTCGGCTGAAATGATGACCCGGCTCATGTCTTGCGTGGATTCCTTACTTCAGCTTTTCTTAAGGTTGCTTAGGTTCTTTGGAATAGTCCAATCTTTCTGAAATTGTAATTTGTCCTCAGATATTAGATTTCATGTGGCTGTGCGGCATTCTGCATCCAGGCATCTCGTTTTTGTCGGAATCTATACAAATAAATAAAATTGAAGTGTCTGTTTGTAATGTCAACAAACAGCTTTTTACTAAATGCATATGAAAATATAAACGGTACTTATAACCAAAACGCTTTTTTAAATGTTTGTCGTTCTGTCTCTCTGTTTGTTCCGGCTAATCTCCGAAACGGCTGGACCAATTTTGATGGGACTTTCACTGGCAGATAGCTTTTATTTTAGAAAAAGCAACGCGGGCGAAGCTGCGGCCAGCAGCTAGTTAAAACAATATATTGAAATAGGAATGTGGTCTTGGGTAAAAAAAAAAGAAAAGCCGTTTTTTTAGTCCGTCAATCAGATAATAAAAATATATGACACTTATTTTTTGCTTTATCATATTAATAAAAAATTACTTAGATAAAAAACATTAAAATTGAGGAGTGGGGGCTTGTTACGTCACAGCTGCGTATAAAATCTACTGAGAAGTGACGTCATGCCACATTTGAACTCAAGGTATCACCGTAATGTTTTGATTACGTAAAAAAAGAAAAAATACGTGTCCAATATTTTTTAATAATCTACATGACGGACAAAAAATATTTTTATAGTCATCATCCCCATTGCATACTTATTGCATATTATTTTATTGTCATGGATTTCTGCAAAGTAACGCTTGATTCCTTAATGTACTGGTCATGAGTCCAGTCACCATTTGTTTCAGAAGAGGCGGGGTAAGCCATGGGTGGTGTGGGCCACCGCCCACGGCCTCGCGGCGCAAAGGGCCTCGCGCCTCACAGCCGAAAATAACTTTTAAAAAGTATGGAAAATCCAAAAGTACACGCCACAAGGTTTTTCTTATAATAAATACATTAGAATTAATTCTCAACTTAAAGATATTCCACTCTTCGGCGCACGAAATGAATGTGAATGAAATAATCAATATTTCTGATAAACTACTTACATTATGTTATAAAATTAATTAATTAAAAAATCTCATCTCTATCATTTCTGATCATTTGTTTAGACATATTTAGTCTGGCAAAATTATTTGGAGTTAAGCTGCTATCGCGGGGATTCCCCGGTCAGAGACGGGGCATAGCTCGGGACTTCCCCTTATTAGAAAGCCAACCAAATTACCTATCGCATGCAGACGCAATCTCGCTTTTTTATTATATATGCCCTTCTTCTTGCACCATCAGAGGGTCTCGCGAAATGTACCTTGCCCACATTAAGTTTAGGTCTTGCGCCGCTACTGTGTTTCAGTTTATTATTAGGTTCACTTTTATTGAAAACCCAAGTACATACCTACCCATGGAATTATTAAACCTAATATTCCGTGCCTTATACACTCTATATAGACCTCGAGACTATAATTATATTATATTATAGCCTCTTTATTTCCATAATGAATGACTTATAAAAAAACAAATAAAAGATTACAATTACATAAATTAATGTGCATGCATCAAATAACAAAATTATTACAATTCTAAAATATTAAATAAATTAAATTTTCATTAAAAAAAAACAATTTACAATTTCATTTATATGTAATTATTTTTATTTACTATATTTATATTTCAATATGGACCCCTCAACGGGTGGAGGCCTCCTCCATTTTGCTCCACGTTTGTCTGTCCTTTGCCTTTGTGATCCAATTTTCACCGGCTTTTCTTGTTATTTCATCAAGCCATTTTTCTTTCGGTCTACCTCTTTTCCTTTTGTTTGTTGGTCCTTGCCAGGTAGTTACTCTCTGTGTCCATTTTTCCTTGTCCATACGTGCAATATGACCCGCCCATTTTTGTTTTTGAGAATGTTCCAAAGCATCTATTACTTTTGTTGTTTTTCTTATTTCTGTGTTTCTTTTTCTATATTTTCTTTGTATGTTTAGTAAGCTCCTTTCCATCGCACTCTGGCATACCTGTATTCTGTTTTTAGTATAATTTTATTGTATATCCATGTTTGGCAGCCATAGGTAAGACAGGGTAATAGGCATGAGTCCATTATCTTTTTCTTGAGATTTATAGGGAGACGACGATCGTTTACGGGAGCGAGACTATAATAAAGAACTTAAAAACTCTTTGATGAAGTGTAAAGCGGAGTGAGATAAAAAAAAAAAATCTTTCAAATGTCATTCATCTATGCATGTGACTATTTGACTATTTACTAACAATTTGAGTATCTAATTTTAATTTTACAATACGAGATATAAGAGGAATTCGCTGCTAACTACCTGAAAGTTATGCCGACATTTCTCAGCACCATCTTTTTTCGGAACCGGTGTATGTGGAGGTTGGTGGTACTTACTTTAAAAAGTGGTACAGGTCGGCTCGATCTGGACATCCCAATAGGTAAGTAAATTGCAACCGCTTTGTGAAATATTACGAGTCGACCATTCAAGTATGACCTAATTAATTTTGAACCCCCACTGCCCCCTTGTCAGCAAAATTAAGCAAAGCTCATACCCCCCCCCGATATGCTTATGTAAACACTGGTATTTATTTAAATCTGTTTCTTTATTGTTATTCATGAGTCTAGAAAATTTATCCATACTTCCATACTATACATATACCATATACCTACTTATACTACGTTATATATATAAAATCAAAGTCCTGACTGACTGACTGAATGATATATCAACGCACAGCCCAAACCGCTGGGTCTAGAGATTCCAAATTTGGCCAATCGTCATGAAACTTGGAAGAGATATAAGCCTAGGATATGGAGAAGGACATAGGCGACATCCACGCGGGCGGAGCCGCGGGAAAAAGCTAGTTCATATATAATATAGAACAGCGAATGTTCTTAAAATGTTTACTTACCGTCCACAGATGCAGATCAAGAACCCTTCGACGCAATTTGGAGTTTATTTTAAATCTATATCTTATTATTATAAATCTATATCTATCTACCTTCATTGCTTCTTTTAATATAAGTTTTCATTAAAAAAGAAGATAATATCATGTGTTGCTACAAATACACTCACAGACAGTGTTTGCTCCTTGTTTCCATTCTCTTCATGTTAGAGTGTATTTTTAACACTATATACTATGAAGACATAACCGCTGTATATAAAAGAGAAAAACTCCATCATTCAAATGAAAGCGAAAAAAAAAATAAACCCGATGAAAAGTTCCCGCAACATAAGGCATTCTGCTCTAATATCACTATAAGGAATTCGGAACCTCAAAATATGACAAAAAGACAAATCATTGTTAATCTTACACTTCAAGGAGTTACCAAAAAACCATTCTTTGTAAATTATAAATATCCGTTGATTAACTCGACGAATGTTTCAATGGGTGAGTTGTTCGTTATTTTTATATCAACATCTTGTCCAACCTTCAAGCCTTCATCTTTATCAAGATTAAATGAACTATTTATTTCTGGATAATATATTATACACAGTGCCGGATTAAGCAAGCGCAGGGCCCGTAGCACATTCTATCGAGAGGCCCTTGATCTGCTATGGGTGTAAAAACCTACCTATAAGTGTAAAAATTAAATTCAAGACGCGAATCAAAATGTCCCATTTTCCATTTAAATAACATGGGAAAAACTATTTTTAAACTTTGGAATTTTATATCTGGCCTGACAAGCACTTCTTACCACCTAGCGCGATACATGCTTTTAAAGGAAATTTAACGTTCTATAAAAAAGGTCTCATATAATTTTAAAAGTTATTCAAGTTTAAAGTTGGGCATACACAAAATTGACAGTTTTTTTTTTTTTTATATTTTGCAAAATTATTATTGGTTATATTTTTTTTATCTCGTTTTAAATTGTGTTTTATTATCGCCACCGAAATAATCGGTTACCGATTGTCTAATGTGGATTGTCTTACTTGGAAAGGGTGTTCAGTTTATTAAGTAAATTTAATATAGCACGTCTTAAGGCGACGATAACCGACTTTTAATGATATTATACTGAAGATCACGTCTAAACGAGTAGTGTTAATGATGTGAATTTTTTTTTTGTTAAAATAGAGCATTTTCTTAATAACTTTATATGTGAATATTTTAGATTATGTCTATATTACATAGTGAAATTAATGTGTAAAGTTATTTCTAACGCGGACAAAAAACTGAGAATCACGCAAAATCTATCAAGCGTATTTTTCAGAAACCTTCACCTTTTTAAAGATAATTTAATTATTGATCTTCTAGTATACGTGTTTTATTAAAATATCTTTTGTTTTATGTGTAATTAATTAATAATGCGTTTTATTTGGGCCAGCGCTCCTGGATGGGCGAGTCCTATACTGGCTGGACGTACGAAGCGTTTCGTGAGCTCAGTACAGAACACGCAAGCTAACCACTCAAGGTCGCTGGCATATATCTGGGCCTTAATAAGTTTCATTCATAAAATTACGCTCAGGCGGAGGTTTGTCGGGTTTGAATACGCGGGGCCCCCTTTTGCGCGAAAGCAAAAGCTACTCTTGCTACGTGGTTAATCCGACACTGTGTTACATACATAATTAAAAGCTAATAGTCTTAAATAATAATAATAATATGTATATTTACAAGTATACAAAAAAAGGAGGGCAAAGAACAGAAAAAGAAAAAAAAAAAGTGGCCAAAAAAGTGAAAAGTGGTGGAAAGCTGCCCAAAAGGCTGGCAGGATTCCCTCTGGTCACGTGAAGAGTCGACCAACCGCTTGGCGATGTCTTGAAAAACTTAGCGGGAATTAATTTTAAATTAATGAGAATTGATTTTGTTTATTTTCAGTGAATGTGACTTCACTGCGAGAAATCCTTCGAATCACTGAAACCCGTCGATGGAAACGGCCCAAGGCTACACCATAGAGGATCTGTAGCAGTCATCAAATACTTCATGAAACTCGCGATCCATAGACATCCATTGACATCTAGTATAAAAAGAAAGAATAGGCAAATGTCACAATTCCAAGATCTGCAATGCTTTAATCACAATTTATTCCCTTAAATTATTTGTTCTTAATCAATAAATACTTCACCGGACATCAAATGTTGTTTTACCGAAACTGGGCAGTCATAAAAGAGAACAGCCGGAGGTCTGTTCCACAATTTCTGTCGAAAGGACGCACGCTCTCTGTTGACCCCTGCTACCGAGCCAGCGTCGAAAAGCAAGAGGATTATTCCTCTGAAACAGTCCCCGACAAAATATTTGTTTTCTTTAGTTCTCTTATCCAACGTCAGTCAAAACAAAACAATATTTTATACAACGACCATGAATAAACTAAAAATAAACCGAATATAATATTGTAAGTTTATTATCCATCGAAACAATGGATTGTTATTACCAATGCACGCAAATCCGATGTCTGATTACGTTAGTGGTATTTTTTATATTGGAGTTCTATCATAATATCATAGCTCGCGATAATGCAGCCCAGGATGTAATCTCTAACAAAGATGACAGTGTGAATCATGAAACAATTCATTATAAATACCAGTTGACTACCGGTACAGAAGTCGAAATGGGTAAGTACTTTAATTTAGTCTATACTCAAAGTCTCAAATTCAGATAATTTATGTAAACAACGGGGATAACACAACAAAAAAATATCTTCGTAATGGTAATTCACATAAAATTGCAAAAAAAGAGGTTCTATTTTCTTTTAAGTACTGATTTTAAGAAATAATAATTAAAAAGTAATCATACCGTCATAATTTTTATAAATTTCCGGTTTTAAACAAAGTTATTAATAAAAGGAGATTTTCTGGTATAAAATATTTTATGATACTGGTAACAATGCAGGAGATCCAAGCATTTTCACATTTTTTAATCTTCAACAACACTAATATTACAACTCTCATAAATAGATTTATATTGTAAGTAGCATATCTAGCCACATTTTGGATGAAAACGGCTGTAAACTGTTTCGATTGGAAATCGATTTTGGGACGCCTACGTCTAGCACTGGGCTTAAAAGGGCTGACTGTCATATACCGTGTCTCCGACACACTACAAAAAACATTGTTTGGCAACGGTATTTTGTTTGCATAGTTCTTATAATTAATTCACTTTAATTTTGTCGATGATTATTTACAAAAACATTTAATGATAAAATGTTTTGCACCACTGTCCTGTCATTTTGACAGTGACATTTTTTGACATTACTTTGTTTACATAAATTATCTGAATTAGAAACTTCAGTTATAGAAACCAAGTAACATTTCATGGCAATAGATTCTGCATTCTGTGATTTTTCGTTGCAGATTACGAAAATGGATATAACTCTTCTTATGATTGGTTTATGAGAATGAAATTTCAGTTTAAACACTTAGGTAATTCACTGTTTTATCGTATATTTTTTTTTTTGGTTTTATATACCTTATCCATACAGAATGTTCTTAAAGAAGAAGATTCTAAATGAAAGAAGATATAAAAAAATATTATTATTTATATAAATAACTAGCTGACCCGACAGACTTCGTTCTGTCAAAAGCTATTTGACTGTGGCAGTTTGTCTACGCGCAAAGGAAACTACCTACCTACCCTACCCTACCTTACCCTATCCTACCCTACCCTACCTACCTATCTACCCTACCCTACCCTACCTACCTACCCTTCCCTATTCTACCCTACCCTACCCTACCCTACCCTACCCACCTACCTACCCTACCCTACCCTACCCTACTAACCCTACCTACCCTACCCTACCTAACTAAAACCTTCAATTTTTTTTTTTTTTTCTGATAAAATCTATTCTCAGACCTACCAAATGATGACTGACACGTTATGTCGAACGCCATAAAGTTACATTAGAAGATAGAGTTACCTACTTATTATTACAATAAAAATGTAAATATGGTCGTTTTCTTACAATTTCTTTTTTTTTAACTTTCTTAAATTTTTCTTACATAAGAACCTTCTCCTGACAATAACAAACACAACAAAAAAATAATTAGCGAAATCGGTCCAGCCGTTCACGCGTGATGCCGTGACCAAGGGAAATAGGGATTCATTTTTATATATATAGATATATAAATATTTTTATTTTTATTTTTATTGTTATTTTAGAAGAAATTTATAACTATAGACTTTACTATATAAATTACTAATAGTAAAGTCTAAAGTCATACATTTCATAATTTTGCGTTTTAATTTTAATCATTTAAGTGTTGTTTTTTACGATTGAAGAAGTATATAACAAATGATTTTGAGTGAAATAAACTTCCTCATTAATTAATTAATTAACGTTGGTGCACACGGTACAACGGCTAATTAATTTCTGTTTTATTGTTCAAGGATATAAAGAAAACAGAAGTTATCCAAAAGATACGCCAATGTGCAAATTAAATGAGACTTCTTTGGGTAAGTAACACAAATAAAAACAAGGATTTTTTTCATGTGGTTATATAGTGAATATCCTGATGTCAGAGTCTTTATGTCGCCCATGGGCCGCTGACTTCGAATCCATCCATCCATCCATGATGTCGAGAAATATCTCTCAGGCATGCTAATGTCCTGACGATGATTTTCTTCACCGGTTTTTAAGCAAGTGATAATTATACAATACGCACATGAATCCGAAAAGTCAGAGGTACACACCATTTTTTTTTTTTTTTGGTTGGGAAATTATCAAATAACTTCTCCCGCTGTGGGCGGAGCGGGAGGGTATGTCAGACTTTTACTGACTAAAAACCACCCGTGTTCCTTCAGTTGCCTGTGTGCCAGGGCCGCGTTATCCCTTTCGGATAAAACCGCAACGCTGGCAGAGATAGTAGGTATATAACCTGGATTATCCAGACCTGCCAGGGTTGCCTGGGGTTCTAACTAGAGACTTGGCAGTCCGTCGGTCACACCACTAAGCTATCACTACTATAGGATTTCAGGTGCTATAGCAAAAATTATTATCATTTTTAATTTTATAGCACAGCAGCTAAAATAATTAAAAAATAAAAACAATATTGGATGGATAGGTTAATACGATCTTTTGCTAGTCTTTGCTCAAACGTGGTTTTCTATTTTATTTATTTACAGGGCAAATTAGAGTCATAAAAAATGAAACCAATCTGGAGTGGGTAGAAGAACAGAATCCTGACGTGAAACCCGGAGGGTACTATGCGCCTACGCATTGCCGAACCAAACATCGAGTAGCCATTATTGTACCTTACCGGTAAGCTATACGTTACTAAGTTTAATGTACACAATGCGTAGATACTAAGTTTAATGTACACAATGCATAGATAACGGCTATGCGATGGATCTTTTTACACACCGTATGTCCTCGGGGAGCAGTGGTGGCCCTGTGGTCCCAACTTATCGAGTTGTATGTCGTGGATTCGAAACCTGGCAGGCGCTTTACTTTGTGTGAATAATTTCATCACCACTGCTCTCAAAACGGTGAAGAAAAACGTCACGTCGTGAGGAAACCGGCATGTCCTAGGGCCAAAAATTCGAAGATATGTGACATCTACCAACCTGCACTGGGCCAGCGTGATAGCGGGAACTTTATAGGCTGATTATGACTATGCATAATCGGCCTATAAAGCAGTCCTTCTGCAATAGGATCTAGATACGTATTTAGCCTGTGACTCCTACAATAAACATTAATAGGAATATTGGCATTATTCAGGATTTCAGTTGGTTATCCTGTGCATTTAGATATCTTCAATAGGTACTGTGCTACAGAAGCCTAATTTTGAAACGCATCCAATCGTTTTTAGGGTTCCGTACCCAAAGGGTAAAACGGGTAACAACTAAGTAATAACTAAGGCTCCGCTGTTCGTCCGTCTGTCACCAGGCTGTAGCTCATGAAGTGTGATAGTTAGACCGTTGAAATTTTCACAGATGATGTATTTCTATTGCCGCTATAACAACAAATACTAAAAAAACAGAATAAAATAATGTTTTAAGGGGCTCCCATACAACAGACGTGATTTTTTTGCCGTTTTTATAGATAATGGTACGGAACCCTTCGTGCGCGAGTACGACTCGCACTTGGCTGGTTTTTTTTTCTTGTCTTTCCATGTAATTCGTAATCCATTATATTTTTTTTTATTTTTTTATTTTAGAGATCGTCGTGTCAACCTTGGTATTTTCCTTCGTTACATACACCCATTATTAAAGAAACAATTACTAGAATACAGGATATTCGTCATAGAACAATATGGTAAGTGCTATACGAGTTCGATGCGCCACTAGCTCACTCATACATACATACATATATATAATATGGTGAATTTATTTCACCTCTACATATATAGTGCGTACTTAACGTTTCGATTAAATTTTTTGCCGCACCGTAATTTATAGATTTTAAATTATAATTTGATTGAAAAAATACCTAAAAAAAATGTACACTTTGCGCCATTGCTACGCACCATGCAACGGCGTAGCACGTATTATGCTACGGCGTACCATGCACTATGCTACTGCGTACCATGCACTATGCTACTGCGTAGAGCGCACTATGCTACTGCGTAGAGCGCACTATGCTACTGCGTAGCGCGCACTATGCTATGGCGTAGCGCGCGTTATGCTACGGCGTAGCATGCACTATAGTATTGCGTAGCACGTACTACGCTACGGCGTAGCACGCACTATGCTACGACGTAGCACGCACTGCTACGATCGCTTGGCTGTCATGTTTTCGTAAATCGTGAAAAATTCAAGGCTACCAATTAGTATTTTCTGTAACTTTCATGTTTGAGGCACATTCGGTTGCCTCAATAAAAAATGTTGCTATTTTTACTTTAATTTGTTTTTATCAATGAATCATTTTCGTCTTTCTAAAGGTACAGAAAAGTTCAACAAAGGTACTCTATACAACATCGCGTATCTGGAGAGTCAGAGGTTCGGGAAATGGAACTGTCTGATCTTCCACGACGTGGACCTGGTCCCTGAGGACGAGAGGATCTCATACTCCTGTTCAGATCATCCGACACATATGGGTGCTGCAGTTGAATCGTTCGGTTACGTGTAAGAAACTCCCTAACTTCCTGAGGCTCTATACAGCATGTATCAAAAAGGTGTGGTCGTATTTAAGAGGGTGGTATACGCCACAGAACAGATAAAAGAGGTTAGAGGGGCCTTGTGGGCGGAGCAGGCTCGCCGCACTTATGAGCAAACGCTCATATGTCAACCGAAAATAGCTTCACCGGCCAACAATTGCGCTCTTATTGTGACAGCGTACGAAGCTCCGCGAAAAATGAAGAATTATGTCGTCTTGCGCTATTATAACGTGTCAGAAAAGAAGCCAGGTGTGTAGTGTATTCCGAGAAGGGCGAAGAAGGGCTTTGGACTTACTGGTGAAAATATTTTTTTACCAGTAAGTCCAAAGACTTAAGTACGTGTACGCTGTGTGTGTGCTGTACTACGTGAGCAATCGCGCAATGTATTGCGTTCACTGCGAACATCGAGTGCGCCAAAAAACTAAAGAAAATTTGAATTTTGCGGCTATATCCGATGTTCCCCTTATGTATTTAGGATCTCCACACTATTCGTACCCCGTCCGGAGTCCCGAAATTAAAGTGAAAAATTGCAAAACTGTAAGTAATAAAACTACAGTAATTTTATCGATGTAAATAATCGACCTTTTGGCTGCCGTAACATGTATGAGAAATTCATTGCTTTTGTGCGTGAGTGAATGTACGTCAAGTGCAGTATTTGCGTCAGTGTGACAACCTATATAGCAAACTTGTGATCTAAGTGCGTGTGGTTTATTTGTGTGCGTAATGAGAGTGGGAGACAAGCGGCGACACGCGTTTTAATACAAATATGAACTATTTCCTTTCTAACCTCTTTATCTGTTCTTTGGTATAGGCTATCATACTGAACAACTTTCTCTATGGGACCAAAATCATAGTTGGGAAAAAATTATCAGTTGTCCCATACATTTGAGTCGAATAGGTATTGAAGTTTTGTATGGAACTGTTGCTAATATTTTCTTGATTACGGTGTTGGCTCCATGGAGAAAGTTGTTCAGTTCAATGATCTGTACCACATCCTTTAATATGACCACACCTTTGTGATACCTGAATTAGCGAAGTGTCAATTGTTCCATAGTGCGAATAGGGGATGGCACTATACGTGCTGTTTAGCTCCATCTTTTTTCGCACTGAAACTATGGTGACTTTGATTTCGCCATTTGGTTGGATTCCATGCCTAATTGCCTACTATTAAAGATTTTGACATTTTGTGGCTTTTGCAAAAGATTTAAGAATACACGGGCAGTTGTATTGTGTCCCAATTTTATTTTAGTTCTCTCTCAGTAACTTCAAAGCTTCAACAATTATGCTACGCTAATTGTACATGATTTACCTAGATATTAGACTGTAAGTTTTCTGAGTAATAAATAAATAGCTATGAATTGATTTCAGTGTACCCTACCGACTAATCTTTGGTGGTGTAACTGCCCTTACTCCTCAAGATTATAGAGCAGTCAACGGCTATTCAAATTTTTATTGGAACTGGGGCGCAGAAGATGATGATTTTTATGCCAGGTGATATTTATTCCTTGTACCATATGTGACCCACGCGGTAGACTAATTATGTGACCCACGCGGTAGACTAATGTGACCCACGCGGTAGACCTATGTGACCCACGCGGTAGCCTCGCTAGACCTACATGATAGCCTCGCGGGTCTGTTTAGTTGGTCCGGACAAGGTTACTAACACGATTGCGAGGTTTATTCATTGATATACTCGTATAATGAAAAAGGAAGATTAGGTACGCGCTCCACGACGTGGACCGCATAACCTATGCCGACCGGCACAACTGACCTCACTCACAATCGAACTGTCGTTTGTGTAGCACATGTGCAGCACGTTAAGTAAAATTACCGTAATCGTCTAAATAAGCATCAACAATGCTTTCCTGTGTTTTCAAAATGTGTACAAATAATTCACAAACCAAAAACAAGTTCCACGGGATTACTTTCCACTCGTAAGTACATCAAAACTTAGTTTCTTTTAAATTCTTCTGAATAATATTGCTGTCTAAGTCGCAATTTCTTTCTGAGTTGTTATGGGAACGTAACAGTGACAATTATTGCTATCTCGTTCTCGCTACAGCCCGCGTCATATCTCTCGCTTTTTCGGTTGTTGATGCATGACACACGACATCGGGAAATTTAGTTGTGTGTGTGGTACATGTAATTGTTTCTAGTCCAATATTGTTTACGTGACATTAGAGCGGTGCCTTATCTTCCTTTTTTATACATCAACTAGCTGTTCCCCACGGCTTCGCCCGCATGGATGTATGTAAATACTTCCCTACTTACTTAGGCAAATATTTGTGCCAAGTTTCAAGTTAATCAACCAAATTAATAAGATTTTTCATACAAACTTTCATCCCCCATTTTATCCCCTTAGGGGTGGAATTTCCAAAAATCCTTTCTTAGTGCACCCCTAGACCTCATAAGGAATCTACGTGCCAAATTTGGAATCTCTAGACCCAACGGTTTGGGTTGTGCGTTGATATATCAGTCAGTCAGTCAGTCAGGACTTTGAATTTTATATATATAGAAGAAGATGGGTTTATTATAAATCTGTTTTTTTATTTGCCTTTGTCGTTTCAGACTTGAGGCCAATAATCTGCTTGTGTCGCGGTATGATAGAGGTATAGCCCGGTATGCCACACTACCTCACACTTACCCTGCTATAGGAAATGAACGGTAAAATAACGTTTTATTTTTCTTATGTTCCTCGAAGGGATGTACTTTACATCTCAACAATCAAATTCTTTAGACTCCACTGCCTGCTGGTCTGGTTCAGGCCATAGAAGGTTTCTTTTTTTGTTAAATTGGAGCATCCTGATATGGATAGGTTAGATTTTCTGTGTGATTTTAATAAATGATTGCAGGAGCATGAGAATTGGCTCGCGCCTGTAGTTTGACGCCTTTGTAAGACAAACAAATTATGTTAATTTTCATATTTTCATAACGTATTCATTAATTATGGGCCTCTTATCAATAAGAATTTGGGTATCGGATATATTGAAATTTTGGTATTTTTACGAATTTTTGCTTACACGGGGGCCTCTGAAGCTTGGAGGCCCCGTATCATTGATACGGCTGACACGGCGGTATCTAAGCCCCTGCTTCAAGGTCATTTCACTAAGTTCTCTCGTTGAGCTTTTTATAGATCACCAGGTCTTAGCTACAACTCCAATCAGGGCTTGTTAACGTTACCAAATAACAAAATTTTAACCGTTACGTAACGTTAAATTTCAATGTTATACCTAAAAACGTTAAAAAAAATTAACGTTACTTGATAACATTACCAGTAATATAACGTTAATTAACATTAACAAATATACGATAACTAACGTTAATTTAGCTACGTTGCCGTTCTGTGAGTAAGAATCAGGCAGATTCAGGCAACGTTTTGATCAGCACGGCATCAGAGGCCCCACTACTGACATCTCACCCGTTTAAAATAACGATAAAATTAATAGTCGCATAAATAACGTTAAATCGATTCTCTGTCAATACAGGTAACGTTATGAAAATTTACCGGTATTTAAAGCCCTGACTCCAATAATTCAATTTACTGTCATATTGTTAATAGTTTTGAACTTTTCTTATGCTTTTTTACAGAGGTTTACTCCTCATGCTTGCCAAAATACGTTGCCAAAAGGAAGGTCTTGGAACTACGAAATACAAACTTTTAGGAGTAACCGAAGAAAAGCTGTATACCCACATTTTAGCCGACGTTAATCCTACAAAATTGAAACTTGACATGAAAAGTGTCATGCAAAGAGCAATTCGTTTACTTGGTGGAACTATTATCTACGGACGACGAGAATTTAGATTATCAAACCCATCAAAACTGTGAAATTTATGAAAAGTGCTCTTTTCTCTGTTTCACTTACTTAAATCTTATTTTAATGTTAATAGGGATAATGACGAAAAATAAAAATTTTGTCCGTCATGTAGATTATTAAAAAATATTGGACACGTATTTTTTTTTTTTTGACGTAATCAAAACATTACGGCGATACATCGAGTTCAAATGTGGCATGACGTCACTTCTCAGTAGATATTATACGTAGCTGTGACGTAACGAGACCCCACTCCCCAAGTTTAATGTGTTTTATCTAAGTAAATTTTTATTAATATGATAAAGCAAAAAATACGTGTCTAATATTTTTTTACTATCTAATTGACGTACTAAACAGTTTTTATTTTGACGTGACAACGTCTAATAAATCGATGAACGCCGGCTGCATGCACCAAAAAGGATGACTCATTGTCCCGTTACACTCATTGTCCCGTTAGTGCTCATACACACGAGCGGCACGCGTCAACGGCAGAGGCAGGCAATTGCAGCCGTCTGCACTCGTCGACAGTCGCCGTCGACAAATGCTCGTGCATTTGAGTACCGTACTCAAGGCCCTCGACGAGTGTCGACGGCTGCAGTTGCCTCAGCCGTTGACGCGTGCCGCTCGGGTGTATGAGCACTTACACTCATTGTCCCATTACACTCATTGTCCCGTTACACTCATTGTACGCTTGCGCAGCATCAATGTTTTGTTATGACGTTGTCACGTTAAACTATCGTCCGTAAACCAACTTAACAGACAACCAATATTTTTTTTGCCCAGGCATCATCCCTATTGTTCAATGTAAGTAAGATTATTTTAATCGCAGGTTTAAAACACAATAGGAAGGGTGTATTTTACTATTTATTTATATTTGACTTACAAGTAACAATGGACTTATAGAGGTATGAGTAACAGGGTGTAAAGTTCACTCATCCTTCATAGAAAAGGGAGGATTCTCCGACGGGTGTTATGTCTGGTGGGCAACTGCCCGACGGTTGATGTCGGGATGTTGTATATATGCTAGTCGCGCGGTAAACTCTGACTGCGCGATGCAGGATTTGTGACGTCAGGGCGTTGATGCGTAGTTCGCATGTGGCGCAATATTTCTTAACAACTATGTTAGTAAACTTAACCTACACACTTGTGTGTAGAAAGTGTGTAGTGTGTAGTGTGTGTTCCAAACCGATGTGGAAAGCTTGCAGCAGCGATTCACACACAAGCAATCCAGTCTGCTCGCGACACACTGCAGTATAATGTTGGGTAAGTTTTGGGTTACATTAGGACTTATTTATTTATCCTATACAATGTAACAGAGTAAAGTACTTTTTGCTTTTTCCGTCGACAAAACGTGAGGCATAATATAATAAATACTTTTTGGTTTTTTCTTAACTTCCGAATTGCTTGTTAAAAGCATTTATCTCTTGGTAAATTGAATATTCTTAACTAAACTAGGACGCTCGAATATGGAAAGTTAATTTAATAACCAGCAACACAATGTATTAATTTGGAATATTTATATTGCATTAAAGACTATTAATAATAATGTTCTGTGTATATTTTTTACACAATCCTGGCGTGATCACACGATGGAAGTGAAAACTTACGACTGGAGCCGTGTATACGCGATTTAGCGCGGAGTATGTACGCGATTCAGCGCTGGGTATACGCGATCCAGCGCTGGAGTATACGTGATTTAGCGCTGGAGTATACGTGATTCAGCGCTGAGTATACGCGATCCAGCGCTGGAGTATACGTGATTGAGCGCTGAGTATACGCGATCCAGCGCTGGAGTATACGTGTTTCAGCGCTGAGTATACGCGATTCAGCGTCGAAGACCGAATGGAGCCGAGTATACCCGATTCAGCATCACAGCATCACCAACCCGAGCGTGACGGTACAGTTCGTACACTGTCCAAAATGAGCGCAGTGTACCTAAAAGTTTTGACATAAAAAAAAAGGAAAGCCACCAATTTGTTGCGTTGCACTGGAGCTACGCTATGGGAACGCTATCTGGAGATTTGAAAACAAAGCATTTTAATTGGTGGATTTTTCTAGCTTCCTATATCCGTCTTACACAATATCACACAATTATAAAAGGAATGTCCGTCAAGTACGATGTGTTGATAAGTAATCTCACGCAATCACTTCATAGAGTTCAAGGTTAATATCAAAATACGCTGGAAATAGTAATTAATGTCAGCACGCAGTGACCATTCAAAATTATCAGTGATAAGGAAAATGACCATTTATAGCATTGTTTACGGGTTTATTTTCTACTAGCTTCTGCCCGCGACTTCGTTCATATGGAAGTCGTAAGACATTATTCTTCTTCAAGAATAATCTTTAAAAATTATTTGTGCAACAAGAGAGCAAAGTTGTTTTTTGCTTCGAGTGCTGATTTTGAATCCTGAGTGTGGCGAGGGATTCAAAGGCACGAGATGCATAAAACTTTTCTCTCGTGTAACACAACTAACATAACTTTTCACTTCAGCAGCGATATCCCATTAGTTCTAACGATGGAACAGGTAGAACAAGTGGGAAATAGAGACTCCCACTAGTTGTACTATTTTGTAATATAGTATATCGTAGTACTAGTGAGAACAAAACAAAAACTCCCATTAGTTCTACCGTGGAACTGTGCAGTAGAACAAGTGGGGATAGAGGGAATAGAGAATCCCAATAGTTCTACTATTTTGTTATACATTTCTAATTCTTATAACATTATAAGACATAATTATCTTTTTGCAAAATTTCTTTAGTTAGTACGAAATTCCGAACGTGTCTTTGAGGTCGAATTCAAAATCGATACTTCGAAAGGGCTGGTCTTTGTCTCTCTTTCTTTCTAATGGCGGGAAAGAGATAGAGTGTGAATGTTTCGAATTGTATGATCAACCCAAGGCTGAATAGGATATTCGCGGCTTTCTGTATTTTTTTTTTTTTAAAGTTACTTTGTCTCACTCAGTGAGCAAAATCGCATTTTGCTCACTGATTTCAGGCAGCAAAACCTACATGTTTGAGCTACTGAAGAGAAAAAAAAATTATTTGGAGCTAGTTACTATCATTTCAGTTTGCCATTGTTCCAAAAAATCGGAAAACCTAAAAAAACCGTTCAAGAGCGAGTCGGAATCGCGCACCGAGGGTTCCGTACCATCAAAAAACATCAAAAAAAAAATATTAGTTCCACTATCGGTCAAGAGATGGCGTTGACCTAAAACTGCAATATTAGAAAAAGTGTGCTAGGTATTTAGAGACATCGTTTTATTTTTCCTGTAATCTTTACATAAACTTCTATCACATTGAATAATTTCAGATTTTTCTCTATGATAACTGGAGATAAGGGAGGGAACAGTATTTAAAAAAAAAAAATTGTCAAAAGTCGCTAAAAAAAAAAGAAACATGTTTGAGAATGTGTAAATAGCGCTATTTCATATGATACACCACATGCCCTAGTAGCTCCACTTCGAATTTTTAAGAGCTCCGTTAAGTCGCTGTTGCAAAAAAAAAAAAAACTTAATTGCAAAATAGGCAAACGTCATCTAAAACAATTCCAAATTTCAAGTTGATACTACTATCCAGCTGGAACAGACAAACAGACTGAGTCGCACAATAAGTCGTCTTTTCGCGCTTTAGCGTTGAATTTTTGAAGAAAACCGTGGTTTACGTAGAGAAAACATTTATTTAGTAACCTCTAAGAATATTTACAACGGTCGTCATGCGGTTTGGCATGCAATTAACTAATGCCACTACGCCGTGCTGTGGAATGTACTCCCATGCTTCCAAAATTGCAGTTATTCTCGAACAATTATTGAAAATTAAATCCTGGCCCACAAACTCAGCTTATGGCATCTTGAGCCTTTAGGCATTGACGAATGTATCGGTCGCTATTCAAGGTCAGTTTCTATTAGTGGTGGTACCCGTGGTCCCTTCACAATAATCTCCATAAATCACCTTCTCTTCAATGCAATATTGCTGAAAACTTTCTCTCTGTCTTTGGTAGACTTTCCTATGTCCATTATAGCCATAGAGCATAATATTGGTTTCGTCTGTAAAATGAACTAAACTCAAACTCAAAGCATTTATTTCAATTAAACCATTTACAGGCACTTTTGAATTGTCAAAGAGACGGTCAGTTAGTCAGAAAGTTGAAGCTAGATGCTCATTCCAATACGTAGATCACTATGGAGAGGAACGGGCAAGAAACTCCAAGGACACTCTTTTAAATCAAGATATTACAAAATCCTGGGTACATTATTCTTGTTCCTTTTATATGTGAGACAATGTAAAAACTAATAAAACAATTGTAAATATAAAATTTAAAATTAATAATAAGCTTTGGCAGTCAAGAGATGACCAGTCAACCAACTGACGGCGCCCGTTCACGAACATGACGAGTGGATCAGCACCATCCAGCTCAACTATTTTGTAGGGAACCCAATGATCCAACACACGAGCCACCATCAGTGAGACATTTAAGTGAGCATGACATACTCTCAACTGCCATGCTCTTTCAACCTGACTCCATTAACATTGAGTGATTAGGCGCGCCATTCTGTGAGCTTGTGTCAGTTGACCATTGGCTGGCTTATGAAGTTTCAGGGCACGTTTTTTGAATCTCCTTCTAACAGTTCGAGCGCAAACATTCAGTCCATGAAAGTATCGAAGCTGTTCTTGGACCTGTACTCAGTTCAGGTGACGATTACGCAGGCTGGTGCTAAAGATAAACCGATTATGTCGTGCTGTAGTAACTCGGTTTCGTGGTACTCCTGTATGGCGCACAAAGTCGTCAGTCTTCACATATCTATGGTAAATTCTTTGAACGGCACAACGACTTACGTGAAGTTCTGCGCTTACGTTTCGCTGAATAAGCTCAGGCGGCATCAGAATCGTTACCAGACCCCGTGGCAATTACTTTTTTCAAAAATATTCAATGTACAGTTTTGACTTCGCTACGATTTAATTATAATTATGTATAGATGTATAGATCATGCCACACGGGTCTGATTCCTGACCTCACAGAGATCAGCCGGGGCTATCGGCTAGTCGGGGCACACATATACGACTCGGAAATCCCCTAAAGCTGAAAAGACAGACACGTTTAAGAGATTAAAAACAAAACTGTAAACAATCATGATCTTATCTAAGACGAAGAAATACCTAAATACTATTTTAAGTTAATGTTATGTATACACGCATCGGGATTCGGTCGTGGTCCACTTGCTTACTTCACCTGGGTGGACCACGGGCATTTATTCTTGCCGGTGGATCACCTAAATGATGACGAATATGCAAATAAAAAATGTCTATTGGCCATGGTCCACCTAAAATTAATTCCACGGAGATAAAATCCTCTTCCTGATGCTGTTCCTGTCATTTTACTACAATTGAAAAATGAACGCCGAAAGAACAAATGAAAATCGAAAAAACAAATTAATACGGAAAAAAACTTTAATTAATAGAAATCATTGTGACAATCAACGTAACTTTTCGAAAGCGAGTCCTACAGTATTTGTTTAACATTTCTAATTGTTTTTTTTTTTTTTTTTTTGTAATAATTTACCTATTATGAATGTTTAGGTTAAGGTATCTATGGCTGCGTAGCATGAAATAAATGGTTTATTATTAACCTACCTTCACGTCTGTTTTATCCGTAGGGGTAGGCATACAAGAGTCGAACATCCTCATTTCGCCGGGCACAAATCAAGACTTGCGGGCTGCTATTAAAGATTTCTAGAGAAACCCAGAGACGATACCCAACAATAATTTGGTCATCCTGGGGGTCGTAGTTTAATCTCAAATACGACCTGGAAAACGAACCCACCACCCGCTGCTCAGCAGTCGCGTTTGTTGCAGCAGAATACCAGTACCTACTTTACATGGAGCGATGCCTATCTCAAAATCAAAATATTTTATTTCACATAAACCTACATGGGCACTTATGAAACATCAGAAGCTAGGTGCACGGTTCCAATTAGTCGATTCCTATGGAGAAGAGCCGGCAAGAAACTCCACGGTTACTCTTTTAAAAATAATTGGCTTTACAATATTATTAAATAACTGTGATAATAGGTTGGGAGGAGAGTGTAGGCCTTTCAACAATTACCAGGTACTTAACAAAATAGAAAAGTGCCAACAAATCTACACTCTACTAGGCCTACAACGTTCTTACATTCGCAAAATATAAAATAATCTAAGTATATAAAATATTAATGACATGATTGCAATTACAACTACAGTAACATATCTGAATAAATATCATGTCCACAAAAGCCACTAATAAAGAATTGGAATTCGATTTGTAAGTAAATAATGTCAATGAAAAGATTATGTCAAGGAAGTATGTAAAAAAATAATTGAAAATTCTAAATAAACATCGTTATTTGGGAGCAGTTAATAGACATTGACATAGTTATGTTGTTTATGAGGTACCAGGGAAGCCACACGTGCAGAAGGAATTATTGCCAAACTTCCTTGTCTTCAACGTAGTCTTTTATCTTATAATATGCTTTTTTGATAAGGACACGTTTGATGTGGGTTTTGAACTTTCCGTCGCTAAGTTCTGTAACCGACTTTGGCAACTTGTTATAAAAGCGGATACTGTTTATAAGAAATGACTTGCTAGTTTTAGTTAATCTGAATTTGGGTATCACAATTTCATGTTTACTACGTATATTTATATTATCTGATCTCCACAACCCAGTTACTGGGTACCACGCTGCCCCTTGTTTACAGTTTTGGGCTTCTGACTACCCGTAACGACTGTCAAAGATACTGACCGTAAAGAACTACGAATAATAGCCGGGACCAATGGCTTAACGTGCTTTCCGAGGCACCTCCTTATTTTGTCCTGTTTTATTGTCTTTGCCGTCTTGTAGAACGAGTTAACGACAGATGTCACATTGACACGTCTTCTTTTCACACTTACCTACGTACCGAAACCTGAAATTTAATGAACATAACAACAACATCCAATTCTCAGATATAATGATTCTTATTGAGAAATTCAGCGGTCGGTTGAGAAATTATCAAGACGCGCAGTAATATTAAATAATTGTATTTCTTCGTATCCGGATCTTTTCCCGGGATTAACTGTTTATCACGTTCTTCCTGTTCTAAGAAAGCTGTGCTCCGGGACCTGGATTTTGTAACTAGTCAACTGGAATAATTCATTTATTTATTTCTTATCATAACTGTATAAACATTTAATGGAATATGGTTAAGTCAATGAAAACTTGGTAGATCCCAATCTTGGTAATAATTTTATGACCTCAGCTCTAAGGCTTTTTTCTCTCTATTGTCCTCATATTGTGTCATGATTATACCTATAAATTCTTCACTGTTCATAGCAGATTGTGAGCTCCGTGTACACGTTACACTGAAAAAAATATTTAGCCTAACTACTTCGGCAATTTCAGGAATAATCAAAATTTGACAAGACTTTATAAAAGTTAACTTGATTTAATAAAAGTGATACACAACAGCCAGCACAGGTTTTGGTTACATGTTGCATAAAGTTATGTGGTCACTTTTCTGTGTTACATGTTGACGAAAGTTTGGTTATGTATTATATAAGTAAACATTTTTTTCAGTGTAGGCATTCCGTGTTTACGTGTTTTTAAAATAATTTTACAATGCGTGCTTTTGTTTAAAAGTACCGTAACTGGTACTTTCAGTCCCATTAGGTACAAAGGCTTAAGAAGGCAGTTCTGGTTAGCTGTCGACAATATTTCCACTTTTTTTGATAAATTGGATATGAGTTACTTATCTATCTTTTTGTTTGCGGACTTGCGGACGAGGAAGGACAATTTTTTCTTTTAAAACATCCGTTCATTCCTAAGACAGTTTTACGTATCGGCTCAAAAGAAGTAAAATGGACACCTACAACATTCATGGCACCCGCCGAGTTTGGGTATTCGTACTATCAATGCTGATAGTTCTGGACAGCTTTTTCCACGTCTTCGTTTACTACAATGTACTGCAAAGCCCCGAAAGAGGAAGAATTTATGATGTAAATGAGATGCGGAATCCTAAGAATGTGACTTTTTATTATAAATATCCGTTGGTTAACGGATCGGAAGTGTCTATGGGTAAGTTTTTCAAACTCAAACTCAAACCATTTATTTCAATTAAACCATTTACAGGCACTTTTGAATTGTCAAGGAGTCGGTCAGTAAGAAAAATGAAGCTACATGCCCATTCCAAAGCGTAGGTACCTATGGAGAAGATCGGGCAAGAAAGTCCATGGACACTCTTTTAAATTAAATTGTTACAAAAGTATTCGTTACATCTATAATGTTGAATTTATAACTAAATGTGAGAACGATACAAAATTATAAAAAAATAAAAACTTACACTTTAAAAGCGTCCAGAGTAGGTACAACAAATAGAAACAAAATAAAATAATTAAAATAACCCGTGGCAGCTTAGAGATGACCAGTCCAAACTGACGGCGACCGTTCACGAACATGACGCATGGATTAGCACCATTCAGCCCAACCATTTTGAAGGGAGCTAAATGATCCAACACACACGCCACCATCAGCGAGACATCTGAGTGAGCATGATATACTCTCAGCCGCCAGGGCACATTCAAGTCAATGAAAGACATATTACCCGGCCAATGGTAGTTCTTTAGTACATAGGACTCACACCTGTGCTATACAATTAACTTATTGGAACTACGGGCATTCTGTTCCTAGGGAAACTAATTACTTTATCATCATGTTCATCATTGGCAGCCTTGTCCCACCCACTGCTGTGTAGTAGTATAGTCCTACTATGTGGGTCATTGGTTTTTAGAGTTCCGTAGTAAACAAGGAACCCTTATAGTTTCGCCATGTCTGTCTGTCTGTCCGCGGTTTAGCTCAGAGACTCTTAGTACATACTAGAAAGCTGTAATTTAGTATGGGTATACATATTAACCCATACCAAACACACCGGTGTACATCTCCCGCCTGCACAGCACCACTAAGGCGGAGGACATCGAGGAGTACGTGCGCCAGAAGACAAGGGGCCTTACTCCCGAAAACGATTCGAGTTTGATTTTGGTTCCGATTCAATTTCGTTTCTGATCCGAACTTGATTTAAAACTTAAAACTGACCGAAGTTAGTTTCGCTTCGAACCACCGCACGATCGTGTGCTAGTTTCGGATTCAAGAGTATGGATCAGCATTTAATTCGAACCCAATTCGATTGATTCAGAACTCGATACTGTCGGGAGTAAGGTCCCAGAAATGAGTTCGAATCGGAATCAAAATCAAACTCGAATCATTTTCGGAAGTAAGTCCCAAGGTACACGCCGAGGGTGCAGTTACTGGAGTCGCGCCGCAACGTCAACTTTAAGGCGTTCGTGGTGCGCGTACCGAATTGTTACCTGCCCCTCATCATGGAAGCAGACTTGGCCGCAGGACATGGCGTTCCGTCGCTTCCGCGGACAAGTACCACTGACAGCACAAAGTCAAGGTAGTTTAAAGTGAAGTGCTACTAACATAGTTTTAAGTCTTACTAAAACAAGTTTACAATAAAAATATGTATGTTTAGGTTAAGGTATTTATGTATGGGCCTGCGTCGCCTGAAAATAAATGGATTTATTATTATTATTGTATTACTTACAAAATGGTAAAATAAAATCTTAATACTTTGTCGGCGTAATGAATCCGTCCTTTTTTTTTGGGTACCTCCCCTAGGTACACGTAAAGTAAGGATGATATTTTTTTTTCTCGTCTATTCCATAGGGAGGGGTATCGTTGGATAGGCCGTTCAAAAATATTGTGAAAACCATTTTTTGATTCAAGGATTCATTTGCGTAATGATTAAGCTTTAAAGTGCTGATTTTTGTTAGATTCAAGTGTCCAGCTAAATGGCTGTATTTGGATTGGTATATGACTAAATTCACAGCAGTGGTATTTTAAAAGGAAAACTATCACAGAAAAGTAGGCTTTACAAGTTACCTGGTCAACGAACTTACATTTGCAGTTAGAAAATTGATGTCACGTATATCGATGTATGGGAGAACATGTATTTCAACTACAATGTTAAGTTTGTTCTTGGGATTAATTCATTCCAACTACGGAACCCTTCATTGTACGTGGTCCGACATGCACTTGGCCGCTTATACAAAAAAAAAATACAATAAGTTTTATTGGCAAAAAGAAAAGGTGATGAAGACAATGATCTAACAAAACACAATAAGTTTGTACATCACAATATTTTGGTTTGGCCGCTGACCCCCAAACTAAGCAGGCTTGTATCTCGGGGGTCGGAGTACGATTGAGCAGAAAGAATATGTCTGTTTACAGGCTAGTTTAGTGAAGCGTGTATTGTTTTGTGTGTGTATTAGTGTGATTGTTTGTGTGAGTGTCAGTGAGGGTGAGATTATGAGAGAGAGATGTTGTTATCTGGCTAATGTTTGGCTTGTCGACAAACATTAGATAAATGATTCTGTTTCGGTGTATGCACCAGAAGCCATTTCTTTAGTACACTTTTAAGGCGAGCGGTTAACAAGTCTTTGATGTCCAGAGATTTGGAGACCTTGTTAAATGTGTGTAGGTGAGAGTAAGCTGGGCTTCGTCTGGCTAAAAGGGACTTCGCAGGTGGAGTAGGAATTCTGAATACCCGCCTTTACAGAAGACGTAGATATATAAACACTAATACATAGAATCTACTTTCAGATTATAAAATTGGGTATAACTCTTCATACTACTGGTTTACATCGATGAAACATGTGTTCAAGATCATCAGTAAGTTAACAACATTTAAAATACGAATTACGTTATTGATGTGACGGCGCAGCCAGCGGTAAAACTAATAATTATGTAGATTAGCTCCTCCTTCTTTTGAATTCGGTTAAATAATATTATTGTCGTTATAGGCGCAGACGCAGCAGCAAGGCGTCCACGGAACATGCCTATGTGCAAATTAAACACTTCTTTAGGTAAGTTTTACAATAGCGGATCTAATCCTCGTCATTAACGGGAGTAACATACTCAAGCGGTAGATGGCTACTTCTCCTTTTCATGTAACGGCACAAAATATATGAAAATGGTGCCGATTCCCTTGTTCACAAACTAAACTAAATTTAAGTTCAGTGCATCTTTTTCTTTCTATTTCATTAAGAAAAGGACAGAAGATAAATTTTAGTTTAGTCCTGTCAAATTAATCAGTGGTGCCGATTCCCTTGTTCACAAACTAAACTAGATTTAAGTTCAGTGCATCTTTTTCTTTCTATTTCATTAAGAAAAGGAGAGAAGATAAATTTTAGTTTAGTCTTGCTAATTAATCAGCGCCTGTCACTACTCCTTACAAGTTTAGACGTGATTAAAAACTTGCCGACTAAAATTACGACAAAATATGTCAAGCGCTGATTAATTTGACAGGACTAAACTAAAATTTATCTTCTGTCCTTTTCTTAATGAGATAGAAAGAAAAAGATGCACTGAACTTAAATTAAGTTTAGTTTGTGAACAAGGGAATCAGCACCATTGCCTGTCACTACTCCATACAAGTTTAGACGTGATTAAAAACTTGCCGACTAAAATTACGTCAATTTACGTCAAGCGCTGACTAATTTGACAGGACTAAACTAAAATTTATCTTCTGTCCTTTTCTTAATGAAATAGAAAGAAAAAGATGCATTGAACTTAAATTTAGTTTAGTTTGTGATCGGCACCATTAACTTATGGTGTGATAAAAGATTTGAGCTCTTATCAAGTGACTTCCTAAAAGATTTAAGATTAACAGGGCGTCAACGGTCCACTAGCGCGGTACGGTATGAATAACGGTTCACTATGAAACCTCGGTAAGTGTGTCTAGAATGTTCTAATACCTTTTGTAAAGTTTCATATTGAGACACGAAGCAAAAAAATACGATCTAGACGAATGTGGCCGCTTATCTATTATGAAACTTTATAAAAGGTATTAGAAAATTCTAGACACACTTACCGAGGTTCGTTATTGAGCCGTTATTCATAATTCCTTCTCAGTCACGAGATAATGATATTTTTAAGAAGCGGCGCTAGTGGCCCGTTGTACGCCCTCTTAAGATAGATTAGGTTAGATTAGATTTAACCCTTCGTAGTAGTTACAGAAACGATTAAAAATGGCCCAAGAGCCCGCGACGATCAGACCTTCGTTATTTTATAAAAGCTGAAAGTTTATTTATTTATTATTCTCAACACAACTAGCATTACAGGTTGCCCCAAATCGGTAGCGTGATCTTTAACAATATTTTTCCCATTATAGCTTATCACACGTAAAGTAATTTTTGTGAACTTATTCAGAGAACAGGTAAATAAATCCACCCCGTTTCTCTGTCATCATCATCATCATTTCAGCCGATAGACGTCCACTGCTGGACATAAGCCTCCTCCAACTGGGAGGCTTTGCCATATTCACCACGTTTGGCAGGCGGGTTGGCGATCGCAGTATGGTGTTTTAAATGCATAGAGAACGCTGCTGCCCATTCTCTAGTAAGTCCCTTAGTCGCCTTTTACGTACACCCACGGGAAGAAATAGGGTGATGCTATTCTTTACGTCCGGCACCACACGGCACCATTTCTCTGTGTATATGTCCCCAATACAAGTAAGAACGATCCCCGACTATGAAGTATGGATCAGGGCTTTGGCAATTCGTCAAAGTATAAAGCTCAGCTTTTATAATATACCTATTTTATTTGGAATAATATTACAAATCACGTCGTCCATTGACAGACAGTACAGTTGCAACCCCCATCAGACACCCTTCAACTATAAATAGTTATTATACTGACGTTATAGTATAAAAGTTGCATTTTATATATGTATATAATGTTACTTGACATACCGCAGTGTCTCAAGACGAAAGTCTTTGACCGTGTGCGTGTTGCCAGTGATGACATATGGCACTGAAACGTGGTCGATCACAATGGGCCTTATTAGAAAGCTAAAAGTCACCCAAAGGCCAATGGAGAGGGCTATGCTAAGAGTTTCCCTACATGATCGAGTCAGAAATGAAGAGATCCGCAGGAGAACTAAGGTAACCGACATAGCTCGAAGAATTGCCAAACTTAAGTGGCAATAAGCAGGGCACATTACGCGCAGAACAGATGGCCGTTGGGGCCGAAAGGTTCTGGAGTGGCCTACCGGAAGATGAAGCATGGAAGGCCTCCCACAAGGTGGACCGATGACCTTATGAAAGCCGCAGGAATCCGCTGGATGCGGGAAGCACAGAACCGGTCGAAGTGGCGGTGCTTGGGGGAGGCCTGTGTCCAGCAGTGGACGTCTTTCGGCTGAAATTATGATGATGATGATATTTACGTATCTTCCTTAACGGCCGGTATTTCCTCATTTTTATTAGAGCCAATATTTGTAAACAAGACTGAACCAAAACTAGAGTGGATAGAGGAACAGAATACTGACGTGGCAGTAGGGGGTTACTACGCGCCCGCAAACTGCAGGCCTATTAACCGAGTGGCTATTATAATTCCTTACAGGTAAGCATAAGCATTTTAAGTATAATACTGCCAAACCTTTTACACGTGTAGCCTGTGGGTGAAGTATACGCAGAGGGCCTACAACGTCCTGCGCGTTCTTTATAATAATGGTTTTAGGATGTTGATGGGGCTTCCGCGATTCTGCAGCGCTTCGCAGACATTCGTGGAAGCCCATGTCGACGATTTCCATGCCAAAATGAGAAAGAGGGCAACGTCAATTATGGGTAGGTTGCGCGGAAGCTCCAACAGCATCCTAAAAACATTATATGACAAGGTGGATAGCCCCTTTATTAGGCACTGGGTGCGGAGGCACGTGCCAACATGTGTTGAGCCATGAAGCTATTAGTTTGTAAGCTTTACTAACATAGTTTTTTAAGTTGTTGTTACTAATACTATATGGATTGTGTGTATTTTTATGTGTAATCTATAATAATCTAAATATCGAATAATAATACTGAAAAAATCAAGTATCGTGACTTGGCTCACGAGGTGGTCGACATACAGTGGGATGTGGACTCAGCGATCATTGTGCCGATAGTCGTATCAGCCAATGGCTTAATTGCCAAGACCCTCGACCAACACCTAAGGAGGCTCTCGTTGGGCAGCTGGATCAAGGGCTTGATTCAGAAAGCGGTACTTCTGGACACGGCTCGCATTGTTAGGAGGTTCCTCTCTCTGGAGTCCTGACCCGTAGCTTGGACCCTGTTCCCGATACCGCACGGTGGTTCGAAACTGCTATATGAGGGACATTGAGTTTTTTTTTTACAAATTCAATTTTTGTTAATACTTATCGAAAGTTCTGTCATTTTGATGAATAATTGCTAGGAAACTTTTTCTGTAAAACTGATAGTTTGCCCGGAAAAAAATAATTTAACTGCTAAAATTTGGCCAAGTCTTGACAGGTCTTGCTTTAAAACTACTTTATTCTTATTCTTTGGCTTGTTGGCTATAATTCTACATTATCAGCGCGCGCCCTTACTTGCCCGTTCAAGAGTTATGAGGTTCAGGAAAATTGATTTTGTTTTTGATTTTTGTTCTGTAAAATGAAAAAAAAAGTGAGTAAAAGGTACGGTTTTATTAATGATATTATAGGTAAAATAATTGTGTTACATTAAAACACTATAATTAAGGAATATTAATGATTTCAAAACATATATTTATCCAAAAAAATATTTTTTTTTTTTTTCTTTCCAACAACAAAGACAATTTTTTTTTTATTTATCATTTGCTTTAATTTTGTTATTTTTTTTACTTTTTTTCGATAAATATATGTTTTAAAATAATTAATATTCCTTAATTATAGTGTTTTAATGTAACACAATTATTTTACCTATAATATCATTAATAAAACAGTACCTTTTACTCACTTTTTTTTTCATTTTACAGAACAAAAATCAAAAACAAAATCAATTTTCCTGAACCTCATAACTCTTGAACGGGCAAGTAAGGGCGCGCGCTGATAATGTAGAATTATAGCCAACAAGCCAAAGAATAAGAATAAAGTAGTTTTAAAGCAAGACCTGTCAAGACTTGGCCAAATTTTAGCAGTTAAATTATTTTTTTCCGGGCAAACTATCAGTTTTACAGAAAAAGTTTCCTAACAATTATTCATCAAAATGACAGATCTTACGATAAGTATTTTTTTTAAATGGAATTTGTAAAAAAAACCAATGTCCCTCATATAGCAGTTTCGATCCACCGTTTACCGGTGGGCTATTATTTTTTATATTTTTAAATGTTTTTTTTTTTAAATATATTTATAAAAGTATTTAAAAATTTAAAGATATTGTTTTTAAATGAAATAAAGGAAATAATAATACTGAAAAAATAATATGTAACTACTTTTTTGAAGATGTCGGTTATTGGGTTTTTGCATCTGGAATTTCTCAGTATAGAAGTCCGGAGTTTGGATTCTAGATATTGCCATCGACCGGGCACAATGGTTGATGGCAATAGGCTTTAAACAATACTGGCGAAATGTAGGTATACTATATAAATAGCCGCAGCTAGTTAATTATATAATTATACTAGCTGCTACCCGCGGCACCGCCCGCGTGACTTTTTCCATAATAAAAGTAGCCTAAGTTACTCTTTATAGCATGAGCTATCTGTCAGTGAAAGTCCCGTCAAAATTGGTCCAGCTGTTTCGGAGACTAGCCGGAACAAACAGACAGACACATAGACAAAAAATAATGTTTTAAGTACCGTATTATACTTTCATATGCATTTAGTAAAAAGCTGTTATTTTGACATTACAAACAGACATTTCAATTTTATTTATTTGTATACAGGTAAAGTTTTTAATCAGTGCGCAAATTTTGACAAATTTAACTTAAAAGTGTTTTATTATACACCTATTTCTTATTTTGATATGTCTTAGCACAAAAAAATTAAGTTATCGTTAACGAAAGATGTTTATTTTGAAACTGGTATAATGGATACTCGTCGCGTAACGCGCCGGCGGCGGCGGCGGCGGCGTTGCGGTCACTGAAGCGGAACGCAGTAGTAGGTACACTCACCTGCAAAATTGCATGGATACCTTAGTGTCTATTTTCCAGTGACCGTTTGAGTTCAAATTTTCGAAAATAGAACTAGCTTTCGCTTTTCGCTTCACACGATTTTGTTTCTGTACTGTCCATGGATTTTTGCAGTCGACCGTACATATCAGCTGTGCGCTCACCCATTGATATTATTTCGAATAGATTGTATCCATATTTTGCTGAATTCAAGTGGACCAAAAAAAAGTATCGAACAAATAAATGGATGGAAATGTGTTCTATTCATAAAAACCAAAAAAAAAAAATATCCGCACTTGATAAAAACTTATCCTGTATAGATACCATACATTTTATCGTATAAAGTTATACCCATTAGTACTGTCTTACTTACACTAAGAACAGTGACTGCATTTCAGGAATCTGAAGCCTTTCCTTGACACTATCTGGTCTGAATATGTTGTTCTCATCCTCATTCATGGAATGACGGTCTGTCGTGCATGACGCGTCCAAATTGAATGTTTTTAAATTTTTTAAGTATAGATTATATTTTAATTCTCAGGGATCGTCCAGCGAATCTTCTTACTCTCCTGAGGTACCTTCATCCATTACTGAAGAAACAGCTTCTGGAGTACAGAATATTTGTCATTGAACAATATGCAGGTAAGTTTTGTCAGTACTCAACTCAGTTCTACTCCTACTCAAGTAGGAGTAGAACTAGGGTTGCGAGATGGGACGACTAAAATATCTGGACAAAGTTTAAAACAGTCGGGATTTTGGGATTTTTGCGGGACAAATCAAAATGTCAATTTTTATTATTAAAATAATGAAGTGTACACTTATTTTCTTGCCCTTGTCTTTTGGAAGGTGTTCAAATGTTTCTCTGAGGCAGCAGCAATCGGTATATAAAGCATTCTGTTCAAATATTAAGCACGTCGGGTAACGGAGAGCGTTTTAACGCGCGGCAATTTTAAATGTCTGTTGTGTAGTTTTTTTTTTTTAAGTAGCTGTTTGTTGAGACATTCTGTATTTTATCGGGACTCGGGGCACCATGAAATGTCGGGACAATCTGGCAACCTTAAGTAGAACCCTGAAGTAGCTCGTCCGGGGATGCATTATCGACCTCGTAATTGCATTATCACCCTAAGGTATTTTGCTTCACAAAACCTCATAATCTTGTCTTTATATGTACGTAGTTTTAAAGAAGCTGATGTTTACATTATTTTATTCGTTTAGATCTTTTCATCTAAAATGTTGTACATCATACTCACTTAACTTACATTTTACACTTTTATAAATATTACATTCTTTAATATTCTTACTTTTGATTATTTTGGCTGTCTCTGCATCCAAAACCACATTATTTTTCCTTGCTGTTTTTCTATTATAATATTTTCAGCATGCAGTCGCTTAGTTTATAAGTTTTTTGCCCTGGCTGGAGGCTTTGAGTTCGCTTAAGGCAGCCATAGGAAAGTCCGGTTAAGTAGTGACGACCTCCCAAGGTTAGCTACGATATACCATTTAAAAAAAAATATATATATATATATATATAAAAAATAAGACGTCTTCGTAACATAAGGTCCAGTTGAAAATCAGAGTCAGGCTCTAGTTGTCTGGTATTTATTCTGAACTGGGCCTATTTGACGCAGCCGTGAGGACACACAATACTGTTTTAAGTTTTTTCTGTTTTTGTTTTTGTGTGAATGTTGTGTGCCTTAACCTGGGTTAAATTTTATTTCCTTTCTTTCTTAAATCTAATCATATTCCTCTCTTTAAATTAAAGGTTTAGAGAAGTTCAACAAAGGCACTCTATACAACATAGCGTTTCTGGAGAGTCAGCGGTTCGGCACTTGGAACTGTTTGATCTTCCACGACGTAGATCTGGTCCCTGAGGACGAGAGTATCTCGTACTCCTGTCCAGAGCATCCGACGCATATGGCATCTGTCAATGATTCTTGGGCGAATAGGTAAGAGCCTACACCTACTACAAATCAGCACTCACACATCAAAAAAAGTTTGCGATTACTTTGAAAAATCTAAATCTATTTTGTTAGGTACGGTAGATTATATTATGATTCGGCTCGCCTGACTTAAACCTAATAGAGCACGCGTAGGATGCTCTTATGCGAGCTTTTTGGAACCGTCAGCCACGTCCCCAAACAGTGCCAGAGCTCAGGGAAGCCGCAATTCAAGAATGGGACAGGTTACCCCAAGAAATGCTGGATAACTTTATTCTCAGCATGCCCAGGAGGATCACCGCATGTGTTCGAGCCAGGGGAGGAGTTATATTATATTGAATATAAACCTTTCATTAATAAATTGTTGTATAAGTTTGGTTAAACAGTCTTTTTCTTTCTATCAAACTGATACAATTACATTATGATTAATTACTCAACTTTTTTTAAATAAAAATTATAAAATAAATTATTGTTTAATTTCAAACAGGGTATTTCTATTTAAAGAAAACACACAACAAATAATTTTTCTTGATAAAGTTCAATTTAAAAAATTATATCAGCTTATGCAAGTGATCACAAACTTTTTTTGATGTGTGTATGTTTGAAAAATTCGTCTGCTAGACAACAAAAATGACGCAATGAATCTTTTTGAATTTTTAAGATGTAACGCGTTGCAATTGTAACTTTGTAAGTGTGTTATGCAATATTTTTGTTAATCCACTACGGGGAAGCTCTTGGCTTTCATCTCACCATAAGGTAAGTGAGGATAAGGCCGAAGATGGAAGCGAGCTTCACCCGGAATCCTCAACCACAAAGGAACTGGCTATATTACCTCTAACTGCCGAAACACAACAATGCTGCTGACATTGTTGTTATAGCGACAGACTTAGATAAGATGGTGGTAGCTAGCCAGGCGGACTTAGAACAAGCCCCACCACCAACCAAACCGAACAGAAAATTTTGCCACCACTGGGAATCGAACCCGGGACCCCTGGGTCTGAGACAGGTGGTGCTACCACTAAACGACAGAGGTGGTTAAAAATTACCACGCTGATACAGTGTCAGCAAATATTTATTATAAGGTGTATCTATTCATACGCGTAATTATTTAAGAGATACAACTATATGAGGTAAAGAAGTCATGAAAACATTTTTTTTTTTAATCTGACTACTCCTAGAAAATTATTAAAAAAAAAAAATATATATATATATATATATATATGATGATTAATTATTATCAAAAGGTACAGCCCCTGCGCCGCCACCGTCGCCGCTTCGGAGCGGGTCATAGAATAAGTAAAGGTATTTTTGCAAAATGTCTCAAGCAATTTTAATAATTACAATAATTACGTAAAAATAAAAACACTTAGAAAAAATATTTTCTTTTCGTTGTTATGGCTTTTTTACCACCTATAGATGTTTCTCTTAAAATATTTCGTGTATGTTTTCTCTTCCTTTGTTAGTCAACATTTCATGGACTCTCTATTATTATTTTCTATTTTTCTTATCATTTTCCTTTTTTACCATACTGTTTGTTATCTATACTACGAGTAATATTATAAAGCTGAAGAGTTTGTTTGTTTGTTTGAAACTGCTGGTTGGAATTGAAAAATTCTTTTTGTGTTGGATAGTCCATTTATCGAGGAATATTATAGGCTATATAACATTACGCTATAACTAATAGGAGCGGAGCATAAATGATAAATGTTGCAAAAAAGGGAAAAAAATATATTTTTTGAGAGTTTCCTTTGCGTGCGCTGTGTAAACGGTTTAAGTTACCCAAATATCATGTATGATGAAATTGTTCCTCTTTAAAAGTTCTAAACAAAAATCTGCGACAGCATATGTCTATCTTTTAAGATTGACTCACTATAACCTTTTTTTATGGTAATCAAATTTGTTCGAAGTTAATGCATTATTTGCGAAGAAGTTTTGTCAACATAATATTAATCCTTATCCAAATAAATATGTTTATATTATTATTAATCACAAGTATTTAAATGTAAACAAAATTGTCCTTGACATCACTTGATTTCAATCATCATCTTGGATTTTAAAATAATTTCGCAACAAAATAAGTGTATAGGCTATTTAACATCAGGCTACGCCCCTAAGGAGCCGAGCAAAACGACAAAAAGTCGGAAAAAACACTAAGCGAAAACGAAGTAATTGCGCGGACGGGCGATGCGATGCGACGGGGTGGGTTGTGGCCCGAAATTTTACGCGGACGAAGTCGCGGGCAGAAGCTAGTTTAGTTATTAATATTTTTTCAAGTATATTTTGCCACAACAGTTTATGCCTTAGCAGCTATCATGATCGTTTCATTTCGATCCGAATTCATTTTCTTTATCAGTGACCTGCGCAGAACCAGTTTTGGCGGGGTAACCGCAATCACTCCTGAGCAATATGAAGTTGTCAACGGTTACTCTAATTTGTTCTGGGATTGGGGCGTAGAAGACGATGATTTCTATGGCAGGTGAGATTTCTGATGATTCCTATCTCACCTCTTAAGTCGTAACTAAGTGGATAACGCTCCAACGCTGTTCATTTGTATGGAAATTAGCACCTTGTTTTTTTTAATATTTGTATGCCAATTTGTGGCGAAATGTGTCATTGCACTTACAATTACATAATTATTATTTATATACATCTTTTGTACCACATTTACTGCAAAGTTAATGACTTTGACCATTCTTCTAAAGGTTTAACCAAATATAAAGCGGCAATCGCGCGCGGATGCCGAGTTCTCAGGCGTTTCGGAGATTACAAACAGACAGACAAACAAAAATTTTAAATATTGATTTTTTGTTATAAATATCTACCGTTTATACTTTCATAAGCATTTAGTGAAAAGCTGACACTTAAATTTTATTTATTTGTATAGATTGTAAATTTCATAAACAGTCATAAATACAGTTTATAAATGTCATCAATATCTTGGAAATGAGGAAAATAATACCTTACTTACTTTTGCTTACAGACTCAAATCGAAAAACTTCAGTATCGCAAAATACAATAGTTCCATCGCACGATACGCGGTACTGTCTCACCCTAGTAACGACGGCAATAAAAAACGGTACAAAATAATTCACTATTCTACATTCTACAATGTATTGTAACAATGAAGATAAAATTTCAAGCAGGCCGTAAGAACACGTCTTAAAGGTCTCTGCACACAGCGGGCGCGGCGCGGCGGGACGGGACGCCGACGCGACGCTGAGCAGTTGTAATGTACTAGATATTACGGACGAAGCCACACAGCGTCGCGTCACGTCGCGTCGAGCCGGTTAATTTGACAGGACTAAACTAAAATTTATCTTCTATCCTTTTCTTAATGAAATAGAAAGCAAAAGATGCACGGAACTTAAATTTAGTTTAGTATGTGAACAAAGGAATCGGCACCATTATCTGCTTCGTTGGTCGTATTATCTGCTTTGTTGGTTGGAATTGTAGTCCCTACAACAAAAATACCAATCCCATTTTAATTGTATTTTTTTAATTACAGAACCTTGCTCCTCACAGCCTCAAGAATGCGTTTCCGAAGAGATGACCTTACAAGCACTAAGTACAACATTGTCAATGTGACTCAAGAAAAACTGTACACACATATACTAGCCGACGTTAACCCTACGAACATGCCTCTAGACCCGAAGAGTCTGATGCAACGTCTCTTTTATTTCAATGGAAAAACATTTTACGGCCACGAAGAATTTAAATCACGATAGAATCCTTACAATTTTATCATCATCGTCATCATTTCGGCCGAACGACGTCACTGCTAGACATAGGCCTCCCCAAGCTCCGCCACTTCGTCCGCGACTCACAATTTGGGAATTCTAAATTCAGTGTCGGTGCCAGTATTTTAATTCGTTTAATATAAAAATGAGAAAACAAGTTGTTTTATTGATAGATATCTAAACTACATTTGAAATAAGATTAGACATTTAAAAAAACCTTTGTTACAGTCCGTTCAACCGATTTTGACTTCTATTCCGTAGGCATAAGGATGGCATTAAAAGCAAAAAAGTGTTTACAATACCAACTGTCTAAATTCAAAATCGGTTGAACGGACAGTAAAAAAAGGTTTATTTAAATGTCTAACGTAACTACTTATTTTATTTTATTAAAAATTTTTTCACAAGTAAAAAAACTGCATTTTCTATCAGTGAACCTTTGGGGTGATGCAAAGTCAAAACATGGCAGGTGCACCATAGGGGATCATCATCATTATCATCATTTTAGCCGAAAGACGTCCACTGCTGGACATAGGCCCTCCCCCAAAGGGGGAGATTTGCCATAATCGCCACGCTTGGCAGAGCGGGTTGGCGATCGCAGTATGGTGTTAAAAATGCATAGAGAACGCTGCTGCCCATTCTCTAGTAAATCCCTTAGTCGCCTTTTACGACACTCACGGGAGGAAATAGGGTGGTGATATTCTTTACATCCGGCACCACACGGACGATAGGGGATATATAGATAACTTGAAAAAGAATAAATACTGATACATACATATCTACTTAAACACAGAATAAATTTGTCAGGAGAAATAACGATAGGTGCAGGAGAAAACGAATCCAACAAATCAGGGCTTGGAAGATTCAGCCAACTTCTTACGAATATGTTCACGTGCCTTCACCTTAAAAGATAACTAGGTGGTTGCTATCCTGAATGTTCAGAGGGAGCGCATTCCAAAGAAAGACCGCCTGGACAAAAAATTAAGAATGAATGAAGCCAGAACGGTGAGAAAGACATCGTAGAAGACGATTGTTGGTATATTGCAACTAACTTCTACCCGCGACTTCACGACAGTCGTAAGATAAACAATATACTAAAATACCAGCCTCATTTATATAATACTCCCTCGGCCCCAGTCACATCGCATCGCCCCGCCCGCCCGCGATTTTACTCCGTTTTCGCTTAGCATTCTTTTTAACTCATTTTTCTTTTTTCTCGGCTCCTAAGGATCATAGCGTGATGTTATATAACCTAAAGCCTTCCTCAAGAATTGGGCTATCAAATGCAAAAGGAATTGTTTAAATTCGACTAATAGTTTAAGAGATTAGCGCGATCAAACAATAAACAAACTCTCTAGCTTTATTATTAGTAGGTATATTTCCGACTTGCATTGATAGCTCGGCTAATATGCACGATGTAAATAGATTATAGCCTATAGCAATGAGATGTACATAAATGAAAATTAACATATTATTAACAACACGCCTTTAATCTGCGAAGGGTGAGGCAGGTGAGACTACGTTAGTACATCCACAATTTCGCCTCATTTCGCATGTTTTAAGTCCCTCATAGGTACTCAAGGCTCAAGGCTGGGTCTCAAAGCTGCTACTGAGAAATTCCTGATGGAAAAACCCAATAACACTTTACCCGAACTGGGAATCGAACTCAGGACCTCATGCTCAGCAGAAGCCCTTGCGACCACTAAACCAGCGAAGAGATGTACCTCCCTTAAAACATTCATCGGCACCCATGGTGACCTCCCCAAAATCTTGAGCTGTGACCGCGCCTGCACTTATACCTGCAGTGCTATTCTGTAGAAATCGCACCGTGAAAACTTAGGTGAAGTGAGCGTGAAGTCAGCTGTCAATAGTGTCAATCTCAAGCGTGGAATTACAGCTCACGTCAAGCTCACTTTACCTAAGTTTTCACAGTGAGATTTCAACAGAATAGCACTGCAGGTATAAGTGCAGGCGCGGTCACAGCTCAAGATTTTGGGCAGGTCACCATGGGTGCCGATGTATTTTTTAAGGGAGGTACATCTCTTCGCTGATCTGTTGTCTCTCTGTTCTGTCTGAGAAAAGGTTGAGAACAGTCTTCTTCTTCTTTTCGAATAGATGATGCAACATAAGACTTGTTTAGGTACTACTTTAGACCAGTAAGTGTTCGAACTGAGTGCACGCTCGACTCGAGCGTCCGGCGGGGCGGCGCGTGCGGCGTTCATGTTAAACACATACAATCCCTCGCGAGTGTCCTGGGCCTCAAGTCTGCTATTACAATAGTGTCAGAATGGTCTCTTCATTGTGAGTTTTTGACAGAAAGCCATACAAACACTGTCAAATACTCACAATGGCGAGACCATTCTGACACTATTGTAATAGCAGACTTGAGGCCCTGAGTGGCGGCGAGCGGCGCGGCGAATAATCTTTCGCCGCTTGCACGCGACGCAAAACGCCCCACCGCACGCCTTTTCACTCAGGCCGTACACTAAATGGCCACGAAATAATAGTAGGTATGCCGAATAATCGTAGGTTCCTATCGTTCAATATTCTATTACGAGAAGTTAGGCTTTAAGTAGCACCAATACATAATTGTGCAACTCAAATTGCAATAAATCTAAAAATCTAACAAGACAATCTGGGCCATTCCACAAAGAACGATAATATTTAAGAATATGAAACAAAAGACAACAAGGAAAAGAACAAGGAGTACCTTAAGGCGGAGACTGACTTGCAACGTTTGTGTGTAATGTATCATTCGAGGCGAGCTTGGTTACAAAACGGCGATATACAAGACGCGGCGAACGCTCACTTCGAGCACGTGGCTCAAGCACGCTCTAGAGGGCTAAGTCTACTAATGTACAAACGTTGCAATGGTCTCTTCATTGTGAGTTTTTGACAGATTTGCCATACAAATACTGTCAAATACTCACAATGGCGAGACCATTGCAACGTTCGTAAATTAGTAGACTTAGGCCCCAGTTCTTGTTACAAAACGGCGATTGACTGAACGTGGCGATGTTTCGCTTTTGGGTTCAAGCTTGCTCCATTTTAGTTCAGAATGGCGGACGTAGAGGTTGTATGTGCTTTATTAATTTTATTTAGTTATTGTTATTGGAAGAAGAAAAAAACAAAACTACTTCACTGTCTTGTTTGTAAACATGCGCTCGCAATGCTTGCATCGAGCGACTTGCATCGAGCGGCTCGGCTCGCTGCACTGACTACTGTAGCGCGTTACAAAACTTGATACATTACAAACAAACGTTGCAAGTCAGTCTCCACCTTAAGGAACTTGGCAGGTGGCATTCTGTAGTTTCTACTAACCCCCATGGAAAGAAGGCATGAGTTTATGTATGTATATAAGAAACAAAACGTTGCAAAAATATATTTACTGTTTCAATTTGTAAGACAAATAAAGAAAATATAAAAATAAACATGTGCATATATTATACCTACTTCTCTTTCCTGTTCACTATTACAAAAACACTTTCATTATTTCTTCTACAATATTCAGAGCAGTGAATTTTTTCACCGTGTGCAACAACAAGCATATCTTCGGATCTGTAACGAATTTACAAACGTAAATGTCGCCTTGATCCGTATCCACTTCTAAACGCTTCAACACGTCTTTTAATTCATCTGCATATGCCGTTCTTTTCTCTTCCGGAATCATCACAAAATGCCAAGGCAAGCAAATCTGTAAAACATTCCATATAACTGACTGACTAACTGCATATGCTAAGTCAGGGTCCTCCTCGGGCTCAACTTTAGGTTCTTCTTCACTTTCAACTTTGTACAGTGGTTTTTCTTCAGGTTCAACGGCATCTTCACATGGTCGACAAATAAACGTACTCTTCACATTAGTCTCAGACTGTACCATTTTACTTTTAGAAGACAGGCTCTTTTGCGTTTTAGGCATACGTGCGCTTTGTGTTGACTCAATTTTTTTCGAGCTTTGGCCTCTGCCTTTTCCTTTTTTACCTCCTTTCTTATCTTCTGGCGGAGGAACGTATTTTAATTCAATAAGGGTAGTTCCTTCACAATAGTTTATAACTTTGTCTAAGATAGTATCAATAAATTCTTTTGTGCATTTATTGGCACAAGCTAAGCATTCATCTTTGTACTTTTTTAGTTTAATCAATTTTAGAACTACTTCCTGACACTCCTCTACATCAAAGCAAGTCTTTTTACCAACAGCCATAGATAACGCTGTTACGAAACCTTGAACAGGATCAGGATTTTTACAAAAAGCCAACAAAAACGCAGAGTAATTCATCATGTTTTCGTCCGTTTCAAATAATTCAAACAAGAAATGTTTTATCAAATTCTTTCTTAGCTGTACATGTTTATCTTCTGGATCGAAATTCTTTTCAAACCAAAGCTCTTCCGCGATAAAATCATCCCTTCCTATTAACTCTTTAGAATCGAGATCATTACATCGAAATCTTTTACGAACTTCTAATAACTCATCCACTTGGGGATATTGAATATTCAAACTATAAATAAGAAAATCTCTCCAATCGACGTATACCGTATCGCCAAACAACAAATATACTAATTTGGGTACCTGTTCGGGATTTACCCTCATCCAAGCTTCCGGGAATAGAGGTCCACTACAAGTCTCTTTTCCAAAGAAAAATAAATCTTGAAGAAGGTATATGAAAGCCTGTGTCAGAATTATTCCCGTAGGCGCAACAATCTTAAACTGAGTCCGCAGAGTAGCTAGTTGGCTGATTTTAAACTCCATACTCCCAACTTCCTCAATTACTGGTCCCATATCAGCTGGTGGCTCTTGAGGAGCAAATTGTAAAAGATTAGGATCAATCATAAATGTATCATGTTCAAGTACAAGCGTTTCTGGAATTCTTCGACCATCTTCAACTGCCATTTGTAAATATTTACAAAGTCTATCAACAGATTTTATCTCATTTATATAGTAATTGTCAATATCGTTTTGTATTTCCATAAACGCTCTATAAATGTGGTCATTAAATAATTTCATATCACGGTAACATTTGTATTGAAGAGCTAGCATTCGAAGGCTAGCTCTAAACATTTCTCCATTAATCCCCATTGTCCATTCTTCAATACATTTCAACGCGTTCTCTTTAAAGATTTCTTCAAGATTAATAGAATCTTCAGAGCCATTTTCGTCCTTCTTTTTTATGGATGGTTGAATTCTAGCTACTTCACCGTATTCTCTTGCTATTATAGATCTATATGAGTCATTTGTATCTTTAATAAGTTTTAAAGCAAATTTTACATTATTCTCTATGACTAAATTAAAAGGATTATTGTCGAAATCAATTTCAATATTTTTAAGTTGCAATTCTTGAAACGCTGATTTTAACTGTCTATACACCTTGTCTTCGCCTCCTCTTTTACTCCCAGACATGTCATCAGATTCCCTGTATATTTTATTCAATTCCTTAAATGACACTTTATCCGTTGGTGGCATATGTTTGATCATAGCAAAATAAAAATCATGGAGCGCTTGAAATGTTAAAATTGATCTGAAATAAGCAAAATTGTCTAATTAAAAACACATTTCGGCAGTTAAGTACATACCTATAGTATGTTCTATTCTTACTATAAAATCAATTTCGAACACGCTTTACCTATTTTGTTCCGTTTGCATGCATGATATGTAAGTATTCGCTAGGGTTAATAGTTCTTCCATAGCCCAATTATCACATATTAGATCATGTCTTTTTTTCTCAGCATGTAATTTTCTCTCGTCGCAAATATGATACAACCGATCTTGTAACTCTTTAACCCGGCAATGCCATTCATTTTTTGTCAAGTTAATGTCTCGCCAATCATTTTCAAAGTCATTGTACTCTTTTTGAAAAGAACACACAAGATCTTGTTTATAAGAGGGTAAAGTAATTATTTGTTCCATTTTATCCTTAATGTATCTTGTGTATGGAATCAAACAATTCAACTGTAACCTCTTTGCAAAGAACAATTCCTTCATGTCTCTAATGTAAACTTTTTCAATTGCCTGCCAACAAGTTGCCAATGCTACTCCTATAATCTCAGGAATAGCTATCTCGCCATAATCCCAATCTTCTTCGCCAGCCAATAATTTAACTTCTTCAAAAGTTATTGATTTGCTCACAGCATCTTCCCCAGCCAGCTCCTCTATTATAGCTACAGCATCATCAGGAAATTCATCCACGGAAGGCTCTTTCACTATCGTCAGCGAAGAGTTTTTACTTATTTTTGAACCATGGCGTAATTTGTCTTTTGATTTGCCATTCATTACTTCAGTTTTAACTATTTTAACTTTTGCTCTTTTGTCGTCAGATGACGGGAATTCGAGATTACTTAGAACATTTTCACCAAACAGTGTATCTTCTGATTGTAGTGGCATTAAGAAATCACCAATAATATATTTACAAACTTGAGCCAAAAAGTCTTTATCTATGACTTCGTAGTACATACTATAATTGAGACCTAGCACAGCGTAAAATCGGTCAATCAACTCAGAATTCTCTTCTGTTAAATCCCATATGACAAGTTCTTGCAGAATATCTTCAGTCTCTCTTAGATGAAGATAACTTGTGAAATAACTCTCAAACGGTTTTTCAACTTTGTTCTTATGGGGATCGCTTACAAGTTTAGATACTCTCACTTCTTTATAAGGATCTATTTCTTTTTTACGATGCTTTGCGATGCACTCTTCGAGATAAATATCGTCCCTATCTTCTAGTAGTTCAGCTTCATTTGGTGGTGTACACCCAGAGAAAGTCTCTTCCAAAATTTGCGCTTCTCTATAGGTATTCGGGTAGTTAATAATGACAAACCCATTAATGTCATGTTGGTCCTTAAGGTATTCAACTATCATTGCTGCTAAGAGATGATCTGTTAACGAATCACCTAAACCTAAAGATTCATAGGCATATCTGCCAAGATCAGCAGGATCAGACAATTTAATTTCTTCTTCTGGTAGTGTTTTCGGTGTTTGCGTTTGTTTGGTATTTGCCGGAATTACTCCTAACATAGCACTGACGGCTAAATCACTAGTTTTGCTTGTAGCTTCGTCATCCAATTTCATTAATCTGATTAGTTCCTTGTCTTCTTCCTCGGGAGCAGCCGCCATAAACTTATCAAACGACAAATCAATATCAACACAACCTAACATTTCATATTTAAATTTTCTTAAACAAAAATTTATGGAGCTTTCAAGGCGAACAACGTGTATTTTTCGCGATTTGAGCAGCGTTTGCATTGGAACAGTTATGGATCGGTCTGGGAGGCCACGTATTAAAGCTTTTGCTGAATATGGCGGCAAGTCTGCAGGTGGTAATGGTGGTGGATAAGGATATTTAATTCCAAGTAAAGTATAAACCAAATGGCCTAATATGCGAGTCCCCAAATATTCATATTTTCTTTCTTCAGACTCTGGGTCATAGTTAGGTAGTAATAAATCCAAAGTCCATGGATAAGAATAATCATGATATTCTTTAAATTCATTATCGTTTTGAGCTTCTTGTCGATCTAATTCGAGCCTTATAATTTCCTCTTCTGCAGGAGTAGATTCCTCCTCGGAGCGATCTTTCAAAATATTCTCTGTAGGGTCCAAAATATCAAATATTGCCTGTTGTTTATAATATAAAATTTTCCATTCGTGAATAAAATGATCAGGGATCTCATCGTCTATCATTTTCTTAAAGTATGCATATTTCGTTGCGTAGTCCACTATTGATAACATCGTATCATAACAAATTTCATAATAATGCAGACGTTTTCTCCTCATTTTTTCGGCATATAATTTCTTGTGAAGCAAGATTTGTCTCTCTTTTTCAAAATCAATTTCTACTTTTTCTAGATGTATTTGTTCTTTGACATTATCAAGAAACTGATCGAACTGCTGGCCTCTTTGTTCCGCAAACTCTTTTTCGGCTTGAACTCTATTCTTGATTAAATTCCGTGCTTGTTGTTTTGTCTCCATTATTTGTGTACACATTTGCTTTTCAAATTGGGATAGTTTCATTACTTTCTTAGCAAGTTCAGTATCCAGCTTAGTTTCCTCCTCAGCAATATAAAGGTCCCACATGGAACCACTTATGACATGTCTAAGTTCATTTTGGAATTCTTCGGAATCCTTTTTCTTACGCATACTGGTATGAAGATTATCCATGTATCCTTTAGTCCATTCGGACCCAGAAATTGAAGACCTTTGATCTATAGCATTTTGTTCTAAAGCAAGAAGCTCATCGTAAGTGTAATTTTCAAATTTACAAGGAAACCTTAAAGCAAATTGTTCCATTTCTCTTTGCTCTCTGTTTGTTGATTTTGATGGCAGTATAGCCTTATAACACATCGGAGTATTTGCATCTTTTATGTTTTTAAGCATTTTTGAGTATTTATGTCTTATATAGTCATATGTATCTTTAACTTGTTCGGCTTTCTTTTGTTGCCATTCTATAAAATGCTTCTCATTTAGTAGAGGTTTCGAGAGATTATCGACGATTGACTCTCGGTCGTCCGGAATATTTTCTACTTTAAACCTGTGTCCGATTTTCTCTACTAAACAAGAAACCATTTTCCTTTCTCGTTTTATAAAGCTTGTGCGATCTCTTTTGTCCAAATGAAGGAACATTTGATAGAATAGACGAAGTATCGCAGAACCTTTGCCATCCATTATGTTTTCAAGATCAGAAGCATTTAAATGCACTTCTATGTCCGCTAACCATTCTGATAAATATTTCCAATTGCTTTTAATATCGTCGTGTGCCAAACTAGCCTTTATTAAAAAATTTTTTTCTTCATTGATAACGTTATAGCTGAAGAGTACATCAGCAATCACATAACCATTTTTCATAATTTGTCCGAACTCGTCGGCTTCCCATGATATTGGACGCTGCAATCTTTCCGTTAGCCACTCTTTCAATATTTCAGCCATATTTTAATTTGTCAGTACATAAAATTGAATATTTTCGTAAATAGTTGACTTGATGCCACCTTGTTGCACAGTTTGACGTTAGTTTAACTGACAAGTAAAAATAGAGAGAAGTAAATGAAAAAAAAAAAATAAGACTGGCAATTTTTTTCTTTTTCGTCAAAATTATGTCAAATTATTCGTAATCTTCTGTTTTTTTTAATCTGGCAACCCACGATTGTGCTTGTCATTCCTTATTATGACTTTTTTGTGATGTTTATTTTCACTGTTTTCTATGTGTATATTTCTTGAATTCTGCCTAGATCTAATCCAGGATGAAATGTAATGAATTCGAAAAAAGTGTATGTACCATCAGGAGATTTTCATATTAGGTAAGACGACAAATCGCGTTATTCTATTTGTCGCGTTGTTCACAGAAATCTCGCCACATGAACCTGGAGAATTTGGATAAAGCCTTGAAGGACTTGGGCATGCTGAGTGCAATAACCGAAGCGCGGCGCGACTATTTACGCGAGTCGAAGTCAAACTACAGCGTGATGCGTCTTAACACGCGATACGTGTCTAACGTGACCGTGGGATATTGTATGAAGAGAGCAACTAACAAAAACAGACTCTGCCCTTACGTATTGCCAATTAGACACAGAACTAAGAGTGAAAACTCGGATGCAATCGGTAGTGACGTGAGCGATAGCGGGTGCGAGTTCAAAAACAGTTTGTTAGAGCCATCCACGAGCGGGTACAACCACGAGTGCGCGAAGAGTCCGGCGAAGCGGTGCCAGTCGCTGGAGAACCTCGCGCTGGTGGCGGACGCGCCGCCGCCCGCCGAGCCTTCACCCGACATGGACTGCGTATCCACGCGCATCCAGAAGCTACAAGTCGATGAATGACACCCAGTCAGCCACTTGCACACAACCACCTCAAAATCTAGTGTGATGACCTTCGAATCGTATTTACTCTAAGTTGAGTGCGGAGGTTAGAAATATAGAAGTAGTATTCAAGTGATCTAATGAATGTTGAATAATGTATTTTTCAGTGTATTTATATTGATACATGGATTTAAGTGTAGAAGCTGATTCTAAATGTTCCTAGCTCCTCGTTGTACTTGGGTTAATTTTGCATGTATTATCCACCCCAACGATAATGGTAGTGCTGCTACTTCATAAATGTTTAAGCGAATTGCTCAAAAAAATGTTTGGAATTGGTACAAATATTGGATACATGTTGTATCTGAATTAGACTATTGTTTTGATAAAGTTGATTGATATGTTAGTAAACTGTGAGAGTTTTAATGATTTTTATGGTTACCCTAAAGTTAGCACCAGTGTTTATTGAGGACAAATTAATTTTGTTTTGGTCTAAGTCACATGCGCACTTCATTTTATATAACCTCTTAAAGTTATTTCGAGTAATATTTTAACATAAATTCCATATTTTGAATGAGCATTATAATAATATATATATTTGTGTATCATATATAACATAGTAAAAATTGTGCAAATAGGAATAAGACTGTATGAAGATCTCATTGCATCCACAAAATTCATGTCCTATTCAATTGTCTTAACAACACATATTATTTATTTGTCGTCTCCGCTTTTGTGACTTAGAAATAGATACTTATGTTTGTTAACATATTTTGTTATTTTGTTCTTATTAATTTAATAACAAATATTTGAAATAAATATTGCTTTGATTAATTCTTATTATTGTTTCAATAATATTCTATTTTAGCTGTTTCGCCCCTGTACTGTCAGTAATTAAAGTCATTGGCATAAACCTATTAAATAAACAGTTTTTTAGCATTTCACATTAATTTTAAATCTGTAGGTACAGTGCTCAATAATTAATATTTTGAAAACGGAAGTTTTAATGGAATCATTCCATCTTGCCCCACTGAGCCACCCCATTGGTGGGTGGTGCCCCACCAAATTTTGCATTGGAATCTGCCCCACTAATTTGATTTGGTGGGGCAGATTCCACTACTCTAAAATCTTGTCGGATTCTGCCGCAATAGGGTTGGCACCTAAGAATAAAAGTATGAACATAATAATTTGGGAAATTTTATTTCCTATATTTCTGGAAGGAAACAACATAATTGTTCAACCCGCAGACGATTGCTTGCGGAATCAGCGTATTCAATGTTCTCTGTGGTAGGGACAACCTTTATAGAAATTGCAAATAACAGATAAGCTCGCCCTCTATTACATGAGATTTTAATCAGAACTGGCGTAATGTGGGTGTACTATTTGGTAGACCTCTGCCTAACCCTTCGGAGATTACGCGTTATGATATTTTGTGATAAGCTTACCGAAAAAAAAATATAGCAAGTATTATTATTATTTTAAAAATGTCTTCGACATATCTCTGGACCCTGGGGTCCCGGACCTTAGGAGGGCGTACACGGGGCCGAAGCCAACTCGCAGACGCCCCTTAGACAATTTTAAATGATGAGGAGGCACCAACCGACGATTATGGCCCAGCGCACACCGCTGGAGGCGCGGCAGGGAGCAATTGAAGACAACAATTTAATATAAACCTTAAATAACTTGACATACGGTCAATATAAGAATAAATACGCACGCGGTGCTCGGCACAAAACAGCTACTACAAGAGCATACGCGCGACTGCTCCAGTCGCCGCCGTTGCTGCTCTGCGCTCCGGCGAACTACCCCGCGCCAGGCTGGCTGGCGGTCAACTGCCTGGAGAGTTTTAACTTTTCTTTTCCATTTTTCTTCTTCTTCTTCTGCAAGCGCAGCAATAATAATCATGTCCCAGTCCACATCCATTACGAACGAGAGCGAGTTGTCTTTACAAAGTATCGATCAGCACTAAATGAGTAGCTGTGCCCCGCCGTGCGTCTCTCCGCTCCGTGGTCCGTGGGCACTCAAGGGCTCTTGGCGCCGCACTGGTCCCGCGGAATCCGCCCGCGCGTGTCAAGTAAAATGCGCTCCACCGCGCCTCCAGCGGTGTGCGCTGGGCCTATCCCTGTACACGCAATGCAACTGCACCCAAGGACAACCCCCGGTTAGTGCAGGACTATTGTAGGGTATGGAAACAAAGATATTGGATCATGGGTTTGGGTCGCTAAGTGGACTAGAACTATGGAAAGACTATGGCCTCTGCTTGGCCAATGTTTAATATGTGTATACAATACAGAGATAAAATGGCAAGGGGTGACTGGCACACTCAGTAATGGGCCCCCGCAAAACGGCCGCTAGCACAGTAACATAGCGACAAGGGGGCAACACATCCTGAGGTGCTTGAGGGGAGGAGTATTCCACGGCTATCAGGACAATCCCGGAAGTACGGTCAATATACCTACCAGCTTCTTACTGGAATACTTCCTTCCGCCGAGCACGTTTGCTCTTGCGAATCTTCACTCCAGCCGGCCAATAAAGGCAAGCCAGAGGTGAGGAACAAGACTTCTCCTGGGAGATAGTATTATTATTTTAGACACACTAGCAGCTAATTAGCTAATACGTGTGTTTCGAATAGTATTCCTACACAATTGTTTCCACTTTAGTTGTGGTGGAAGCAAGCTGTGAAAGCTTTTCTCGTTTGAGGAGAAGCTGTTGCAGTGTTGCCCTACAGTCTAATAATTGGCAGGCTACTGTATTATTATGATAAAGATTGATCGAAGTTCTTGGTATTGCAAAGCTATTAAACCATTAATTAAAAAGATTGCTGATAGGTTTTTATTGAAATAAACACGGTTTGATGATCGTGAAAAAAATCAATAAATATATTTTATAACTTAGCCAACATTTTCACACTATGTTACGTCCTGTCCACACACTTCGTCTGGCCTTTGTTCATTTAAAACTGGAAAGATTTAACTGCGAAGGTAAGAATGAGTGTGAGGACGGGCGATTAACTGACTACCACAACATTCGCCTCGACCAATCAGCGCGAGGCTGTGATGTAAGTAGTTGATGGTTGCCGCTAGATGGCGGCACTGCGGCGCGCGTGAGTTGTCTCAGTCGACCGTCGCTTGCGATGTCTTCCAAAGGCTATGTCAGTCAGCTACAACTTCAATAAAAATACATAATTTATAACTTAAAATTCATTTATTCGCAGCCATTGAGTATGTAACACTTAAGATAAATAACAAAAGATTGTATATAATATTGCATGTGACTGATTGCAGGGTAAGGACAAAGCGGCTGTGATCAAACGTTCCATTCTATTATCTGATCACAGCGCTTTTACTTTTAATTGCTTCATTTTTGGTGTTTTCCGTTTCTGTTGACGTTTCTGCTCTTTGAGTTCCCAACGACGCTGCTTCTCGGGGTCGTCCTCCTGGAATATACAAATAGGTCGTTACCATTAGTTGTTCTTCGAGCTTGAGTGTCAAATGTCAATATTGGATTCGTGACTGGCGTTATGTGAACTCTTATCAATTGAATCTCTCCCGAACCTATTGAGGTAATTATAGGCGTTATGCGGTATTATGCATATTTTACACAAGGCACAAGAAAGAGAAGCGAATTCAGTCAGTTTCAAACGGTTCGTTAACATTACATACGTACGTCAAATAATAACGATTACATATGTTTAACGTTCATTAAATACAAAGCTTTGTTTCACTGCATAAAAACCGATCGTCAAAGTTCAAATGTAAAAGAATAAATAAAATGACGTTAACCAGTTACACCTGTTACTGTAATCGTTATTTTTTAACACACGTCAAGGGCATAATTTTGTGAAACAACGGTTTGACGATAGTTAGCGCCATTTGTGACGTATACGCTAGCGTTAAGTGTACGTGAAACAACCCGCCCTAAGAACAGTAAGAGCAAAAATGCAGTTTTTATTTTCCCCACATTAAGTTCTATTTCTGACGTGAGCTGGGTCAGCTTCAAAATTTATCCTGTATTATGCTTTGTTCATGTCTTTTTCAGCCTTCTTAATATTTGTAAACATAGCTCATTTTAGGTTTATTTAGTGACTTATATAACTCAACTAACGGTATCTTACACGCCCTTTAATCATTAAGTTCTGTGCTAGTGCTGTGAATTTCTGTAAGTGACGAATTCATAACACCAGCCATCAGCCATCTGTATGTGATTTTTGTTTGTGTATGTTTTAGAGAGTAAATTGTTGAAGTGCCATATCCATAAATAAATACAGGGTACTTTTTAGGGTTCTGTACCTCAAAAGGAAAAAACGGAACCCTTATAGGATCACTCGTGTGTCTGCCTATCTGTCTGTCTGTCTGTCCGTCTGTCACAGCCAATTTGCTCCGAATGTAAAGGACCGATTAAGTTGAAATTTGGTATACACATCAATTTGAGTGACCCAAACACGGATGTGAACCGTAAATAAATGAATTTAGAATATTGGGGTCAGTTTTGGGGGCAAATACGAAAATTAAAAAAAAGTTTTGCAAACTGTACCGTGTGACATATCAAATGAAAGGGCTTACTGTGAGGGTCCCAAATATATTTTTTTAAATTATAATTTTAAAATAACTTGTTTTAAAGTTATAAGTGAAAATAGACGAAAATTGACCATTCCCCCCCCCCCTATCTCCGAAACGAAATTTTGAAAAAAATACAGAAAATAGTTCTATACTTATAGATTACAGGAAAATCTATAAGAAATCTATGGTCTTAAAATAATATGATAAGTCTCTCGATATTGTGCGTACAAACTTACATTTGCAGTTGGAATGTATGGGAGACTGTTTACCAACAGGGGCGTATTTACCCTAGGGCCAAAAGGGCCATGGCTCGGGGCGGCAGGTTGCGAGGGGCGGCACAAGCCACACCTCGCTCAGCTTTTTTGACTTATTATGCCTGAAGAAATTAAAAAAAACGCCTACCTAATTGACAAAAACTACAACTCATTTGGTTGTAAGTTTGATAGACATCAAGACGCGGGGCAATCATATTACTGAGCGTGGCGGCGCGGCAGCGGTATGTCCCTCGGACTCTGTCGCGCGTCGCGACTCGGAAGTTCGGGGCTTGTAGGGACACAGTATAAATATGGATTGTGCTACTGGATTTTATAATATTTTATGATTAAATGTTTTGCTCGTTTTCCGTTAATTTATGGGGTGACAAACCCATAGGCCAAAACAGGATCCAGGCCCGGGGCGCTGAATCTTAAAATACGCCACTGTTTACCAACTACAATGTTAAGTTTTTTCTTAGGATAAATTCTTCCCAAGTACGGAACCCTTCATTGTGCGTGGTCCGACACGCACTTGGCCGGTTTTTTTCATACAGTCCTACGTTAGTAGGCCTGTGCTCTGTATAAGTGTTTAACATAATGTTATAATTACCGCAAGTATGCGTTCCTTCTCCTGCTTGCGTTTCTCCTCGCGCCTGGCCGCGGCTTGCTCCTGTCGCGCCGCGTGTGCACCTCGAAGCCACGCCTCTGCAAATTTCTGGCGACGCTTCTCGCATTTCGCTAGAGCCTACAACGGAAAATTTTAGTATTATGAGTACAGATCGGATAATCGTATGCACATTTACTTAAAGTTGAGGTGTTGGTGGTTGGGTGTTGGTACCGCGTGACGCCGGACGTAAAGAATAGCACCACCCCATTTCCTCCCGTGGGTGTCGTATAAGGCGACTAAGGGACTTACTAGAGAATGGGCAGCAGCGTTCTCTATGCATTTTAACACCACACTGTGATCGCCAACCCGCCTGCCAAGCGTGGCGATTATGGCAAACCCCCCCAATTGGGGGAGGCCTATGTTCAGCAGTGGACGTCTTTCGGCTGAAATAATGATGAATGATGAGGTGTTGGCTACTATGGAATATACTTTCGTATCAATCGAAAAAATCTCTCGATTACGAAATTGATTTTACTACTTTTGGACTATAGAATCGAATGGTAGGTTAAAGTTACACCACATAATACCACAAACCACATGTTAATACCACATGTTTAAGAAGTCGTTTCCATACCATGTATCCGATTAGTTGTGCATTCCCGGGTTTCTCGAATCCCGGGATTTATATTAACAAAAAAATATTTAAGATGCCGATTCCATAATTTTACAGCCAAAAATTTACTTTAGGTAAATATGCATCCGAATATCCCATCTGTAATTATGATTTACATGGGCGATGGTTTAGATAAGAACGGTAAAAAAACTAATTTATAAAAAATATACTAGCATTTACCCGCGGCTTCGCCCGCGTGGCTGTCGAAAAATATCCCACGGGAACTTACTACCGGGATTAAAAGTAACCTGTGTTAATCCAGGTTATAAACTATCTGTGTGCCAAATTTCATCCAAATCCGTTCAGCCATTGATGGTATACTGTATGACAGTTGATTTAGATCGCATAAAGCGCTATATTTAAATACAGAATCTGAGATAATTATCAAGTTTTGGAACATTTGTTGTTCCAAAACTCAATTGTCATACATGACGAAGTGGAAATTCCAATGGTACTACAATGACCTTTTTATTACACAAATGGTCACCCAAAAATCAAATTAGAATACGTAACGCTTATGATAATACGAAGTTGTGTGAAGATGGAACGTAAATTATTTGAGATTATGTTATAGATTCTCAACTTGGCCACCACTGCTCTCCATTTGGCCACCACTTCTACTTGGCCACTACTGCTCTCCACTTGGCCACCACTGATCTTCCACTGGGCCATCACTGCTCTTCCAATGGGCCACTACTGCTGTCCACTTGGCCACCACTGCTCTCCACTTGGCCACCACTGCTCTCCACTTGGCCACCACTGCTCTCCACTTGGCTACCACTGCTCTCCACTGGGCCACCACTGCTCTTCCACTGGGCCACCGCTGCTCTTCCACTGGGCCACCACTGGTCTTCCACTGGGCCACTACTGCTCTCCATTTGGCCACCACTGCTCTCCAATTGGCTACTACTGCTCTCCACTTGGCCACCACTGCTCTCCACTGGGCCGACACTGTTCTTCCACTAGGCCACCACTGCTCTTCCACTGGGCCACCACTGCTCGTTGGAGTCGGCTTCCAGTCAAACCAGATGCAGCTGAACGCCATTATTTTACATGGAGCAACTGCTTTTCTGACAGTTACTGGGTAACACGATACCCCTTGATAAGACTGTCGTGGTTCAGACGCCGAGACACGGAGGGGTCTTGGGTAAGTAAATATGGTCATCCACCCACGGACCAACCGCGGCAAGCGTAGCTTAACCCAATCACGACCCGTAATGACTGTCAAAGATTAAAAAAAAAATGCTAAACTGACCTCCTTGCTAAGCCTGAGCCTCTTTATCTTGTCCATGAGATGGAACACAAGTTGCAGTAATGGCCGGACCTCGTCGCCGCCGCCGTCGGGTCCCAGCGCCAAGCTGATCAGCATCACCTTCTCCGTGTCAGGAGGCTTAGTTACTGCTGACTCCCTGTAAACGAGCATTAATAATAGCATAAGATTAGTTTTTCCCGCCCATACTTCGCACGGTTTTTACGATTTGACAAAAAAAAAAAAAAAAACGCTTTTTTAGGGTTCTGTACCTCAGAAGGAAAAATCGGAACCCTTATAGGATCACTCGTGTGTCTGTCCGTCTGTCAAAGCCGATTTGATCCGAATCTACTGGGCAGATTCAGTTGAAATTTGCTACACATATGCGCCCAAACACAGACGTGTAACTTAAATAAATGAATTATGAATAATAAAGTATTTTTGTCCTTTTGGGGGCAAGTAAGAAAATTAAAACAAGTCAAAGTAAAATCATTTATTTCAAATAGGCACGAAGATGCACTTTTGAACGTCAAAAATTACATGAATAGTTAATTGATTCTAGTTGCGCCTTCCAAAATGTAGTTATGTATGGAGAAGAATGGGCAAGAAACTCCATACTTACTTTTTTTAAATGTTAACAATAGTTTGTATACATTAATTAATAATTATAGGTGAAGACGATGTACCTAGAATAAAAATAAAAATTTCTTACCACAATTGGTAAAAAGAATGAAAAGTGAAGTAATAACAGAAAAATTAATAAATGCGATAGGTACATATTTACAAACAATGTATATGATTTCCCAAAAAAAAAAAAAAACAATATATAATAAGTCAGTGTGTGAGTTAAATTTATATTAATCACAGAAAATAAAATTAATATCAAGTTTTGTAAACTATACCGTGTGACATATCAAATGAAAGGGCTTATTGTAAGGATTTCAGATATTTTATTTATTTATAGTTCATTTATTTACGTTTTTGACGTTATTTAAGAAAATTGATGAAAATTTACCATTCCCAGGCCACCTCATCTCCGAAACTACTGAGCCTAAAATTTTAATAAAAATACAGAAAATAGTTCTTTACGTATAGATTACAGGAAAACCTATAAGAAGTCTATGGTCTTAACATAACATGGTAAATGTCTCAATATTGTGCGTACAAACTTACATTTGCAGTTGGAATGTATGGAAGAACTTGTTTTTTTTTTTAATAAATTCATCCCAACTACGGAACCCTTCATTGTGTGTGGTCCGACCTGACCTGAGCCTGTAGGCGAGTTTGAGAATTCGAAACTCATCGGATGAACCAAAAACAAAGTTCCAAAAGTAAAAATATCAGTTGCAACTCACTCCATCTGCTTGGGGCCGGAGTATTTGTCAGAGATATGAATGAACTGCACGTATTGATGGTAGTGGTCGAGCGCAGCGCACACGCGCGCGTCCAGCACGGCCGCCGTGGCCTCCGCCGTCTCCGACATCACGGACAGCGCGGCGGGCAGGCCGTGCTTGTCGCCCGGCCGGCGCTCCGGGCAGAACACGCTCTGGAAGCGACGAAGATATCTATATATATATAAATGAATCCCTATTTCCCTTGGTCACGGCATCACGCGTGAACGGCTGGACCGATTTCGCTAATTATTTTTTTGTTGTGTTTGTTATTGTCAGGAGAAGGTTCTTATGTAAGAAAAATTTAAGAAAGTTAAAAAAAAAAAAATATTGTAAGAAAACGACCATATTTTCATTTTTATTGTAATAATAAGTAGGTAACTCTATCTTCTAATGTAACTTTATGGCGTTTGACATAACGTGTCAGTCATCATTTGGTAGGTGTGAGAATAGATTTTATAAAAAAAAAAAAAAAAAAAAAAAATAAGATTTTTGTTAGGTAGGGTAGGGTTGGTAGGGTAGGGTAGGGTAGGGTAGGGTAGGTAGGTGGGTAGGGTAGGGTAGGGTAGGGTAGGGTAGGGTAGGGTAGAATAGGGTAGGGTAGGTAGGTAGGGTAGGGTAGGGTAGATAGGTAGGTAGGTAGGTAGGGTAGGGTAGGATAGGGTAAGGTAGGGTAGGGTAGGTAGGTAGTTTCCTTTGCGCGTAGACAAACTGCCACAGTCAAATAGCTTTTGACAGAACGAAGTCTGTCGGGTCAGCTAGTGCTTAATACAACACAAATTGGGATTTATTTACAGGGAGTTCGAAAACAGAAATAAAACAGGTTATAAAAAGCTATGGGCGGAAACAGACTTTTAACACGTCATGCCACGCGATGTAAATACAGCGTGCTCATTGGCCATATTTCATTTCGGCCATTGCGTTTCGTCAATCCAACAAGTTCAAGTTATTTATTTCATAACAAAAATACATTTGTGTTGAAATATTTGCACAGTAGGTACACAAAAAGAAGCAACACAAACAATTTTAATACAACTCACCTCATCCCTAACCTAAAAATACTAACTTTACAATTTATTTATTGTTATGTAATAGGTTGAGCTGAATGGTGCTAATCCATGCGTCATGTTCGTGAACGGGCGCCGTCAGTTGGGACTGGTCATCTCTTAGCTGCCACGGGTTATTTTATTTTATTTGGTTTCTATTTGTTGTACCTACGCTTGACGCTTTTAACGTGTAAGTTTTTATTATTTTTATTTTTACATCGTTCTCACTTTTAGTTATAAATGCAACATTATAGATGTAACGAATACTTTTGTAACAATTTAATTTAAAAGAGTGTCCATGGAGTTTCTTGCCCGTTCTTCTCCATAGGTACCTACGCTTGGAATGGGAATGTAGCTTAATTTTTCTTACTGACCGACTGCTTGACAATTCAAAAGTGCCTATAAATGGTTTAATTGAAATAAATGATTTGAGTTTGAGTTTGATTGTTTATTAACTAAGGATTAAAACAAAATATAAACAGAAACATAACAAAAACCTCAATAGGTTTGTCTGGATGCTGAAACACTTAAGCAATCTTAAAACTAACTAAATATCATTATTTATGAAGTAAACATTGAGGGTGGTTACAAACATTAATACTTATTGATCATACAGAACTAAGTCCCTAGCAAAACGCTACAAAAATACATTTAATGTAAAATTATTAACATCATCACATGCATATATAACAAAGTCAAATAGCAATGAGTACACATATTTAATTTAAGTTTAATACTAGTTTTTAGATTTATGTCATAATGCTGTAATAGGCTTTATTTGTTAACAAAGCCCTGATTTTATTTTTAAATATGTCCGCATTCTGAATATTCTTCAATTCTGCTGGTAATTTGTTAAACAGATTGACAGACTGCATGCGTCACGAGTGTTTGACAACATTAAGCTTTGCCTGCAGAATAGTAGGAAGAATGAAGAGAAGAACAATGAGATGTCTGGATGTAACATTGTATTTACGGCCAAATTAGGCTGAGAATCTGCACTTTTCGAACGTTAAAATTACTTATGACAGTCCCGGCATGCTCGCCCTTTGCCACTTCCAAATGCTGGGGAGAAGAAGTGGCGCAACAAACTGTCCAGCACCACAGCTGTCTGTTCAGTTAGAAAAACTATAATTGAGTTACTATCAGCCCTTACCCGAACTTCTTTAGACAGCTAACTATTTTCCGTCTTATTTAAATTATTATACACCTGGCATTTTAGTCGTCTTACAAAGACAGCCCACTTCATGAATCCATTTGAATTTTATATATATTTTTTTATTTTTATTAATTATGAAACATTACATACATTACATTACGAGTGCAGTCCGAGCCTTGTGTTACAAGGGCGCTGCGGAATGGAGCGGCGACATCTTTATCAGAGTTCATTCAACCCTAACGCAAAAATGTGTTTCTTACTATTGCAACTTATACTTAATCTAAATCCATTCTGCGGCGCCCATGTACGTATCATAAGGCTCGGACTGCACTCGTAACAGGGTGTTTTAAACTATGTCATGCGTCATAAGACTCATAAATAATAAAAATAAAATAATTTAAAAAATTCAAATGTTCAAAAAAAAATTTTTTTTTTCAGGTAGTAGTCATTAGTCGTTGGTCTTCTTAGATACTCTATGTTTCACACAATCCAAGCATATTTTCAGTCCGCCTCATTTGTTTTAACTTTATAAGCAGTTACAATCGTAAAATAGGCAAGAATGTTGTTCTGTTTTTTGAGGGCGTCCATTAATCACGTGAGGCGTTTCGGGAGGGGGTCGATCCAAATCTCACCCAATCTTACATGGCTCCCACACTCCCGAGGGGGAGTCTCGGCAAATATCACGTAATTTTTTCCGCACGAAATATTGTAAAATTGCGAGAAAACTGATAAATCCAAAGCTATCAATTACAGAAAAACGTATTTGCACTAAAAATACGGAATTTAAAAATCTCACGTGTAATTAGGGGGGGACGCATCGACCCAAATCTCACGCCTACTGACCAAGGGGGTAGGAGGCGACAAAAAATCGCCTCACGTAATTATTTGACACCCACATACGTCCTTTAGAAAATTATTAAATCTTTCCAAATGTTACCTATTATTAATATTTTAACTTTGTTAGCTTAGTTGTTAACTTTATTGTGCATGCTGTGGCCTCATTATAAGTGAAGGAATACACCTGCTTAATACCTGAATTTGCCCTATATTTTATTTATGAGTCATGTACTGTGTACATCTTTTGTCGGAGATTTTAAATAAATAAATAAATCTAAGTTTATAAATACAGAGTGTAAAAAGACCCATCACATAGCCGTTACCTACGAGTTCTGTACATCAAATCTGTTATATTTTGCACTAGTTGCCTGCGGCTTCGCCTGCGTGTATTTTTCTAAAATAAAAGTAGCCTACGTTACTCCTTATAACATCAGATATCTGCCATTGAAAGTCCCGTCAAAATCGATCCAGCCGTTTCGGAGATTAGCCGGAACAAACAGACGGACAAAAATATTAAAAATCGTTTTTTTGTTATAAGTACCGTGTATACTTTCATACGCATTTAGTAAAAAGATGTTATTTTGACATTACAAACAGACACTTCAATTTAATTTATTTGTATAGATAATACCTTTGGCATAAAACCAGTGTTGTGTATTGTTGGTGACCCTACAATAAACATAACATAATTATACATACCAAGTCCTGCATCTCCTTCGACAGCTTGGTGGCGATCTTCTTCTGCGCGACACACAGTACGAACGGATCGCTGTCGTCTTTGCCAAGTTCCACGCGCACAAGCAGTGTGTCCGGAGTTGGTCTAACTACACCCAGTAGAACGTGGACTAGATCTTGTCGCTGGAAGAGATAAATACATGTATGTAGGTGGACAATGATAATAGAGACAGCTGCGTTCAAAAGCTGTCAGTGTCAATATTCCGTAGAAAATAATGACACTGACAAATCTTAAACGCGGTTTATGCGTTGATCGCGTTCAGTTTCATTGGTGAAATTCACCCTAAATCGCCAACCCGTCTTGAGCAAGCGTGGTGATCAATGCTCGTGCCTTCTCTGTATAAAAAGAGCCCTTTGCTCTTTAGTTTATTTTTTATTTTTATCCATCATGGGGAATCTCTTGGCCTTCATCTTAGAATCGGCGGAAGCGAGCTTCACCCGGAATCCTCAACCACAGAAAAACTGACTATCTTACCTTTAACTGCCGAAACACAACAAATGCTGTTAACATTGTTGTTATGGCGACAGATTTAGATAAGATGGTGGTAACTAGCCAGGTGGACTTAGCACAAGCCCTACCATCAACAAGAAGCTTCAGTAGGACAATACAGGGTGTAAGGGTCAATTTATACTAGCCGAAGCGCAGCGAAGCGTCAATCTAAAGGATAATACAGCAAATTCACCCTTATCTCTACAACATAACGCGCGCGCACTAATCAGCGTTGGTGCGCTCCGACGCGCGAATTCTATCGAATGCGCGCCAATTCGCGAGTCTTTTTTCTATCTTATAAGAAATATGTGTATTATGTTGTGGAGATAAGGGTGAATTTGATATGTTAAGTTTCAGATTGACGCTTCGATGCGCTTTGACTCTGCTCTAGTATGAATTGACCCTAAGGGACAGCCCTCCGCAAACTAACAGAGTACATTCAGCTCCTTATTTTGAATCGTATTCCACCGGGAATTTTCTAAGGAAAATTTTAATGTTTTTAATAGTTTTTTTCGGTTACTATTCCTTAATTTCAACGTAAAATTACAATCTCTGTACGCAGCACTCCATTCATGTAAATAAAACAGGTAAAATAAATAATCTGCAATGAATGTTGAAATACTCTGGAACGAACGACGCTCGAAATCAGCTGTTCACTTTCTGCTTAGCTGCAGAGGGCGGCCGAAAGCTTGCTGCGCTACCGTTCGCTACGTGCTTTTTGTCACGGTAACGATACATTGCGTGTGAAGTTTATTGGATTCCCATAACGTTCCTGAAATAATTTCATGTACTGGTCATCTTAATATGATATACTGAATTCACCCCATCAGTCTGCGGAGGGCTGTCCCTTACACCCCGTATTAAGCTGGTATTATTATACCTTGATAAGCTTGAGTGTAAGCAGCATGCCCTCGCAGCAGAGACGGCCACTGCACCACATAGTAAAGCAATGTTCTGCTTCGCGCCTCCAGCCGCGCTCGTCACTCGCCGCTACCACGTCTAAACCTGTCTCGCCTGAAAACAATCATTTAAATTGTAAGAATAATGTAACAAAGACGAGTTATTATTTAAAATGTGTAACAAATATCTGTGAGTGGCTACATTGAAGTATCGTTTCGCGGAAACCTATACACAAAACGGAACATTTGTCCGTCAGTCCGGGTGTGACACAGCCATTTTACTCGGAGATTAGGATAAAAAAAAAAAAAAAAAAAAAATATTATCAGGCTTCTTCACTACTCGTACATATTCTAAAACAAAGTCCTCTGTCGCGTCTGTCTGTCTGCTACTGCACTGATTTTCATGCTGTTCTCACCAATGGATAGAGTGGTTCACGAGGAAGGTTTTAGTATATAATTTGTCAAGCTTGGACCCCACGGACCCTGTTCCTGACGCCGATGGGCCACAATTTTTTTATATTTTTAAATTGTTTTTATATTTTTTTATATAAAAAAACATAAAATAGATGCCCATCGGCCACAAAAATAATAAATAAATAAAAATATAATAATATATTAAATATTAAAAAAAAAACATTTGTATGTATATTAATGAAATAAATGAAATATTATTATGGTTCTTACCAACTAACGTAAAGTTATCATCAAGCAGCGGTTTATGAAGCTTGAGGAAGTTGGTAGCAATGGAGGTGTTCTTCGCGCGTCCTATCGCATAGGCCAGCGCGTACGACGCTAGCAGACAGCACAGGATGCCTTCCAGCCAGTACGCGTCCCAGCGCGGACGGATCATTATAGGAACCTGGAGAACAGAAAAATAATCAAGAGTACAATCAAAGAAATGTATGTAATCTCTTGTATCCAGATCTTTCAGGCTATTTTACATGAAGCAACTGCATAATATGTTTCGGACGTAAAGAATAGCACCACCCCATTTCCTCCCGTGAGTGTCGTAAAAGGCGACTAAGGGACTTACTAGAGAATGGGCAGCTGTGTTCTCTATGCATTTTTAACACCATACTGCGATCGCCAACCCGCCTGCGAAGCGTGGCGATTTTGGGCACCCCCCCCCCCCCCATTGGGGAGGCCTATGTCCAACAGTAGGCGTCTTTCGGCTGAAATATAATGTAACTGCATATCTGACCTCCATAACCCAATAACTGGGTAATACCCCTTGGTAAAAAAAGTAGTTTATTTCTCTCAAAAAGGTAAAATTTTTATTCATAGCATAAGTTAAATTTTCCGGTATATCCTTTGTGAGAGCTGGAGTCTATACTGGATTCGGGACCTGTATGACAGATCTCCAGGCTCACACCCTTAAAATACAATATTTAATTGCACTTACGTACTACAACATTAAAAACTCCAAGTACTGCGAGGAAGACAATTAATACAATACAAAGGAGATGTGCTATGTGTGTCTTTGGCTTTGGAGAGTGTTGCATGACCGGTAGTGCAATATAAGTCCTCGCGCCCAGCACCCGCGAAGGGCACTGGGAGCGTGCACCTAGTTGCCCGAAAGTGTGTGTGTCTGCGCGAGCACCTAGTTGCCCGAGTGTGTGTCTGCACGAGCACCTAGTTGCCCGAAAGTGTGTGTGTCTGCGCGAGCACCTAGTTGCCCGAAAGTGTGTGTGTCTGCGCGAGCACCTAGTTGCCCGGAAGTGTGTGTGTCTGTGTGTAGTTAGTTAATAAGGGTAAGACTGGTTGCCAGACCAGACTTTCGGTCTTCTGACGACCCGTAACGACTGCCAAAGATCCACGAATGACAGCCAATGGCTTAACGTGCTTTCCGAGGCACGGAGTCTCGGTTGGTAAAGATCACCCATCCACAGACTAACAAGCTGGATCGACCCGTATGGCTGTTATAACTTAGCCACGAGCTCCTCTGGTCAGTTCTAAGTGAAGTCAGGCTACTAATTCAAAACAAAGAAAAACACTAGTATCCTCTGTATAGACTAGATTGTGCTTTAACTATAACTAACAAAATTACATTAATAGATGTTTGACTTTTGTTGCTTACCTTAGAAATAGTGATCTTTGGTTGTTCAGACGTGCGTGGAGCATTGTCCTGGAACCCTTCGAACTCTTCAGGGTCTTGGAAGTGCTCAAACTCATTGTCTTCATCCTGAGAAAAAAAAGATTATTTTTAATGTTGACCTTAAAACTTTAAATATAAGGATTTAAAAAAAAAATCTTGGTCATGGCTATTGTAACAGGTCCCAGATAAGTTTAATATGTAAAAATATTTGAAACTAGCTACTGCCTGCGGGTTCGTTCGAGTTGCGTTAAAATAAAAGTAGCCTTAGTTAAAACTTATAACATCAGCTATCTGCCAGTGAAAATCCCGTCAAAATCGGTCCAGTCGTTTCGGAGATCAGCAGGTACTAACAGATAGACAGACAAACAGACAGACAGACCGACAGACAGACAGTTAAAACTTCAGTATGCATTTTTTTATTATTAAAAAGCTGTTGACATTACAAAAAGACACTTCAATTTTGTTCATTTGTATAGATGTTAGGTCATATTGTTGGTTTTTCCTAGAGCTCTAAATAAATAGAGAAAGACTAAACTGAAGTCCATAGCAAGGTCAGATCTCATGATTTTCTGAGAAAAGTGAAAACACCTACTACTACACCTACCTACTTTAAATAGCTACTCATTATACAGACACTGAACTTCACCACTTTCAAGAAAAACATAACAAAAGAATTAATTTGCAATTCAATTAAGCGGTGTAAGTGACCTCTGTACTTCAAAAGTGTATACTAGGTTAGCTTATTTAAGTGGAGAGTAGTGAATACATTATTTTTAATGTAGTTACTGGTTATATTAAAAAGCCTTTGAGAATTATCTTTAATTTTTCCCTAAACGGTCAAAATTGCTTGACAAACATTTACGTGCTTGAGAAGCACGCTTTACAAGCATTTACGTGCTTGACAAGCACGCTTGACGAGGCTTGACGCAACGTCAAGCATCCCGGCCGACCTTATTCATTTTTCTTCAAGCATTGCAAAAATATAATTTTTCATCAAGCATTATGAAGCACGTAGTATGCTTGTCAAGCACATCAAGCTTCGTTCTAAACGGCCAAAATAGGGATGATTCCTGGGTAAAAAAAACGAAAAACTGGTTAGTCCGTCAATCAGATAATAAAAAAATATTAGACACGTATTTTTTGCTTTATCATATTAATAAAAAATGACTTAGATAAAACAGATTAAACTTGGGAGTGGGGGCTCTTTACGTCACAGCTCACTATAAAATCTACTGAGAAGTGACGTCATGCCACATTTGAACTCAATGTATCGCCGTAATGTCTTGATAAAGTAAAAAAAATAAAAATACGTGTCCATTATTTTTTTATTATCTGATTGACGGACATACAATTTTTTTTTAGTAATCATCCCTATTGTTTGTCATGCATGAAAAATTCACGTGCTTGTCAAGCAATTTTGACCGTCTAGGGACTCCATTAAGTATGCTAATCAAGTTCATCCTGGGCACTGACCAGTCAGCTTTGCTACCAACCTATCTGACAAGCTACCTAATATTTTTACAACAAACCAGTCTATACAATAACACAACAGTAGTAGAATCTCGACGTAGAGGTATGTCGCAAACTATGCTCCACCGCCTATCCTGCCCTCTTTGTCCTAAAACATGCAAAGTGAACCTTGCGCTGACGACGCCGTGGAAGTGGCGACGTTGTGGGCCAACAATATTTGAAATACTGTCACTGTCGTGCCAGCTAAATAAAGAAAAAAAATTTGAAGTAGATGTTTATTTGTAGATGTAATACTTATGGGTTTTAACATACCTCCACTAAGATCTCATCTTCAGTCTCGACGTTGGCTTCAAACTGATCCTTTAAAGATATCTTTTGTTTTGTAGGAGGGGGCGACTCCTTTTCTTCAGCAAAATCTGATGACGAAAGTATTTTTATGGTAAGTATTTCATTATCATTATAATTCGTACCTAATTTATAACGGCACCACGGATGTTCGATCCAATGGTAGATGTGTAAGAAAAGTTTAGCCCAAATAGAAGCTGTTATTGGTAAGCGCCCTTTCTGCGAACTCCGTACTCCGACAAGCTAAGGGATGCAAAAAATAAACCTATGATAAGCTTGCCACGCGTTCATGCCACCGTGATGAAATTATCCTCATACAGTAAGTGTTCATAATTTTTCATTTTCATACATGATCTTCAGTTGTTTTGTCGAGTGCTAATTATTTACTTAATTATTTACAGATATTTGTATAAAATTAGTTCATTAGATTCAGATATGTATTTGTTTAACTAATCAGGTTTTTATTTACTTTCCTCATATTCTAAATGAATAGCAGTGTTTACCTCGGGTGAAAGAACCTATTTAGGCACTCGAACTATTGACGCCCTCGCTACGCTCGTGCGCCAAACCATCTCGTGCCTAAATAGGTCCTTTTCATCCCTTGTATAACAATCTACTATAAAAGCCTGCCGGTATGCAGACCTACATAAGCAACAGGCTGAATTTACTTATCTAGTAATTTACACAAATGATACTATTGCAATGATTTATATAACTTTCTTAAAACAAAACCATGTTTATATTTGAAAACAGTGTGAGAAAACTTGGATTTAAATGGATAGAAATACTAAACATGGAGGCACTCAATGCTCATTCTGTCACTATATGAGTATTAAAATTGTAATAAATCTAGAACAATATTCTTAAGACTGCGTCGAGTGCACAGTGGCGCCCTCATCGTTATTTCGGTGATTTCTTTTATTTTAGAATGAAAATGCAGAAAATAAGCTCGTCAAGTTGTGCTTCACAAGACTATTATTATTACTACAAACAGTAGTTTTAAATTGTTATGTTTTATTGTAATCATTAAAACGGAGCTTAGTGGCCACTATTTTCCGTTTTAATGATTACAATAAAACATAACAATTTAAAACTACTGTTTGTAGTAATAATAACGTATAGTCTTGTGAAGCACAACTTGACGAGCTTATTTTCTGCATTTTCATTCTAAAATAAAAGAAATCACCGAAAAAACGATGAGGGCGCCACTGTGCGCTCGGTAGCCTCTTAAAGCACTTACCACCAGCAAGATCATCATCTTCCGCCTCAAACTGCTCGAACTCTGCAAAATCATCGTCTTCTAAGGCCTGATCCTCAAAAGCCTGAGCTACAAAGGTACTGCATAGCAGCACAACTATTGATAATAGCACCCACCGCATTTTGTACCTACAAATGTAACAAAACACCTTTAAGGGGGATGAGCTAAGGTAGCCCGCGAAATTCAATTTTTCTTACGGTTTTTTTCGATTTGCAGTTCAGTGTCAAGTTGTATGTTGATTAAAATGTGCTTTGCGACCGTAACAAACATGGTTTTACGGTTTTGAATTATAATCATTAGAATCAGCAATACGACTCCTTAAGCTATAATTGCACTCAAATGTCATGATATAATGAAATAGTCATTCAATTGGGTAATATAATACCAGACGCTGCGACACTAATTTTTAAATGTCGCAGCAACATGCTGAGATAGGAGCCTTTTGGCCCCGTACAGGATTTTGTTTTAATTGTACTTTTGTTTTTTTATTAGTGTTACTTTGTGTTTATTTTAAAACTAGCTTTTGCCCGCGGCTCCAGCTGCGTGGATGTCGGTTATCACAAAAAGTAGCCTATGTCCTTCTCCAAATCCCAGGCTATATCTCTGCCATATTTCATGACAATCGGTTCAGCTGTTTAGGTGTGAAATCGAAACATACAGACAGACAGACAGAGTTACTTTCACATTTATAATATTAGTATGGATGTGATCTTCCTGTATGAGTCCCAATAAATACTTTATCTTTCTTTCTTTTAATATGAACGTAGAGAGTTGTATTGATGATTTTTACAACTATAGTTCTGTAAATTCATATTTACACACAACAACGCACAACCTCATGCTTTCACCTTAAGTTGAGGTGTAGTATAGACCTCAGTTTTTTTTTTTTTTTTTTTTTTATTCTACTGAGTTTGCCCTTTAGTCTAGGTCTGGATGACAGAGACAAAGTCTACGATGGAGTGAGCTTACCCAGAAGAAGCCTGTTCACTCTAACTTTGAATAGAATAGGGTTGTATGCGTTCGGAAACACAGACGCAGGCAGAGAGTTCAATCAGTTCATATAAAATTTAAAATGGAAAAGGATGGGTGTAATGGATCCTGATAAGACTTTAATGTCAAAGTCAAAATCAAATCATTTATTTCAAATAGGCACGTAAAAGGCACTTTTGAACATCAAAAATTACAAAAGGTAGTTATGTATGGAAAAGAATGGGCAAGAAACTATACTTACTCTTTTAAAATGTTAACAATAGTTTGTATACATCAATTAACAATTATAGATGAAGACGATGTACCTAGAATAAAAATTACTATACCACAATTGGTAAAAAGTATGAAAGTGAAGTAATGACAGAAAAATTTATAAATGGGATAGATACATGGTCCTCACATATTAACAAACATTGTATATGATTTTCCAAAAGTTGGAAGTATTTCCACATATTAGTTTAACAACTAAAAATACACTTACGAAATTTTACTAAAACATGTGAACAACGCCTTTAAATTCAAAATGATAAAAAGGTGAATTCTAAAAAAAAAATTGTTAGGAGGTATTGGCACTTCACCGTCGATATAATAAGTATGTTCATGTTAATTAATGTTCTTATAATGCAGTCGCCCCATGTAAAATACAGATATTCAGCTGGATCTGGTTAGACTGGCAGCTGACCCCAACACAATTGGAAAAAGTCCAGGCAGATTGATTGTTCTCATAATGCTTAGTTAATCAGAACCAATTGACTGGCTTGTCAAACCTTGTTTAAGTAAATTGATCCCAATACAGGTCACCACAAAAGGATAACAGGTAAAAATCAAGTGAAACCACTTATAGTCGCCTTAGTAAAAAAAAAAAAAAAGGAAATAAAAAAAACAAAAATTCACCTCTTGATTTTTTGTTCCCAGTTTCATTTAACTCCTTTCACGTCTGAATGAAAAACCAAACCTCTAGTTGAGCTATCACTTAGATCTCTTCACCACTAGAATCTCCGTCTAACGACGAGTATGGTGGTGTTCATAACTCAATTCGGTCAAAAGTGTGGCTACTCTTCACCACTAAGGTGACGTTATATACAATGCAATTGAAAATCTTTACTGTAAACAGTTTCTAACAGGAGAGTGAGTTGATGAGTTGTTCATGTAAATAAGTACAGAATTTAAACATTTTTCCTTATGCAAATACTCATTTGAATGTTTTAATTCTATGTGACACAAGTAGAAGGTAATCTTATCTCTTTTCCAAGGTTGTTTTATAGTGTGTAAGGTTTCAGGTGTGGATCATGGTATTAGTTAAGTTTATACAATATTGTCCCCAATAATCTTTACCTTCAACAAAGTTAGTGAGAATGAAATATGAAAAAATACTATTAGGCATGCAAGGTTAAAGTTTGAATTCAACTTTAAAGTATCTTTTGCAAATTCGTTTGTTTTAATGATACTTTCTGCGTTGCAAATTTAGTTCAGTTTAGCTCTCAAGGTAATCTAAATATATAAACTTTTATTTTTATTGCATAGAATTGCACGGCTGACTGTGCAATTTTTAACACCAGGTATCTCCCTTATTATACCAAATCACACAGATTTATAGTTACCTGTTATCTATTTCTCGACGATGTTATCAACTAAACTAGCTCATTAACTTATTAATTAGATTATTTTACACAAATTCAATCACATTTCACCTACTTTATTGCGGGATTGACACACTGTGTTTTCGTTGCATCAATTTACTAAATTGAATTGATATTACTGGTTAAGAAGATTCTGACAGTAGAAGAGCCAATAAAACACGCTCAATGAATATGATTTTAATGAAAAAGTAAGAAAATCGTAAAGGAAAACGTACTGTTTAATGTCACCTATGTCACGTCACATGACATTTCCACGATAGAGTTGCTAGAATGAAATAAGTTCTATTCGTTTTATTTGTGATTTAAACCAGCAAGTTTTTTTTTTTTCTTTTTCGTTCAAATGTGCCGTTTTTTGTATGATTTGATATTGACTTTTCAATTTTTCATTCTCAAAAAAACAAATCTTTCAGAAGCAAAACGTGTCCTCATTTATTGCTTCGTCGTAGCGATAGTTGCACTGAGGTGAATGGTACCTACATTATTTTATGCAAAAAGTTCAAGGACAGTGAGTGCAACAAATCATTAAGTAATAAAATGATGATCATAACCATTGATATAAATAGTAAAGATACGGTCGTCCGAACGTTTGCCGGACACGGTCGCCATACAAAAAACACTAACGCCATCTATTAGAACTACTATGAACTACGATGTCAATCGGCGTGGTCTGCTCCTAGACGTAAACTTGTAAGAGCGGGTATTTTTCGAGGTACAAAGAAATAAAAAAACCTTCTATTTTTCGAAATTTATATTTATTGCAGTTTGTTTGTGTCATAAAATTTTCATTGGCCTTCGAATAAAACAATATTTTTTAAACTTATTTTTTTTAACTTATGACACGACTCCAAACTTTATTTCGCACGGAATCAGAAGGAAATCTGCAAAATAAATACGTATTTCACTGTACTTACACAGATTTTTTAGCAGTAAGTACATAATAACACATTTTAAGTTGCTTTTAATAAACAATAAAAATAATTTTATATATAACTAGCTTCTGCCCGCGACTTCGTCCGCGTTAAATTTCTTGTTCCCCCGACCCACCCCGTCGCAACACATTGCCTGCCCGTGCTTTCACTTCGTTTTCGCATAAACTTTCATTTAAAAAAATTTGTGTCCTAGTTAATAGGAATGTTATTCTTCCTCAAGAATGGGGCTGTAAAATGCAAAAAGATTTTTTCAAATCCAACTCGCAGTTCCAGAGATTAGCGCGTTCAAAAAACAAAAAACCGGCCAAGTGCGAGTCGGACTCGCGCACGAAGGGTTCCGTACCATCCATACAAATCCTTACTAATATTATAAATGTGAAAGTAACTCTGTCTGTCTGTCTATCTGTCTGTCTGTCTGTCTGTCTGTATGTTACGTTTTCACGCCTAAACCGCTGAACCGATCGACATGAAATTTGGCAGGAATATAGCCTGGGATATAGAGAAGGATATAGGCTACATTTTTACGCGATAACAGACATCCACGCGGGCGGAGCAAAAAAAACGGCAAAAAAATCATGTCCGTTGTATGGGAGCCCCCCTTAAATATATTTTTTCTGTTTTTTAGTATTTGTTGTTATAGCGGCAACAGAAATACATCATCTGTGAAAATTTCAACTGTCTAACTATCACGGTTCATGAGATACAGCCTGGTGACAGACGGACAGACAGACAGACAGACAGACAGACAGACGGACAGCGGAGTTTTAGTAACAGGGTCCCATTTTACCCTTTGGGTACGGAATCCTAAAAACTAACTCTTCAGCTTTAGAATAGACTACCTCGCAGAGTTGATCATTATTTTGCTGCGGAGTTATTATAAAACAGTTATATCTCCGAAGATATTCATTGAAATTAAATGATGTAAGAGCAACTTGGTTCCAAATTAAATACTTGTGATGAATAACGTATTTATTTGGATAAGGATTAATACCATGTTTATGAAAACTGCTTCGCAAAAATGCATTAATTTCAAATAAATTTGATTGCCATAAAAAAGGTTATAGTGAGTCAATCTTAAAAGATAGACATATGCTGTCGCGGACTTTTTTTTAGAACATTTAAAGAGGAACAAATCTATCATACACGATATTTGCGTAACTTAAACCGTTTACGCAGCGCACGCAACGGAAGCTCTCAAAAAGGAATATTTTTTCCCGTTTTTGCAACATTTTTCATTTATGCTCCGCTCCTATTGGTTGTAGCGTGATGTTATATAGCCTATAACCTTCCTCAATAAATGGACTATCCAACACAAAAATAATTTTTCAATTCCAACCAGTAGTGCCTGAGATTAGCGCGTTCAAACAAACAAACAAACAAACAAACAAACAAACTCTTCAGCTTTATATATTAGTATAGATTAAATCATATAGTAATAATAATAAATCTTTTCATTTCATAGGATAAAAACGCGCGCCGCTGCAAAGTTATGTCGCACTTTTACGCGGCTTCGCGTCGTCTTTGCCGAACGTTGAGACAAATTAGAAAGAAAATTGTTTTAAATAATGTTAGAAGTTGATATAATTACATATTTTTAACTTATCGGTGATATGAAATGTTATCAATTGTTTTATTGTGCTTTTTGTCGTAGTTCACGCAACCCTTCACGACAAAACTTGGCATTTTTGCATGTAAAATTTTACGACCGCTCCCGAAGACAGCCGAACGCGTTCTAGTTCACTTCGTTATAGGGAAGACCATTTTGGGACCACGTTCGAGGCGTCATTATAACATGCGGTCCGCCCAGTCCTTACGCAATACATATATATGTCAATGATCATAACTCAGGATCACGATAACCTCATAATCATAATGACTTGATCGAAATAATATTTCCGCTATTTTTTAATCACAAATTATCCTTATTTTATCAATAGTTATGTAGTTATCTACCTAGCTATTTAGTGAGGTTTGTTTTGATTATTTAAACTAATAAAAATCTTCGTTCCACCAACAATCGTCTTCTACGATGTCCGTCTCACCGCTCTGGTTTTATTCACTCCTCTTTCTTTGTCCAAGCCGTCTTTCTTTGGAATGCGCTCCCTTTGAATATCAGGATGGCAACCAGTCGGTTATCATTGAAAGTGAAGGCACGTGAACATATTCGTAAGAAGTTGGCTGAATCATCCCAGCGCTGATTCGTTTTCTCCCCTACCAATCGTTATTTCACCTGACACTGTTTATTTTGCTTATATTTATGTATGTATGTATCTATGTGTTAGTATATATTTTGCACCTGCCATGTTTTGTCTCTGCGTCACCCTAAGGTTGACTGGTAGAAAATGCCTCTGGCATTAAGTCCGCCTTTGTACAGTATTTTTTTACTTGTGCATAAAGTTTTAATAAATAAATAAATAATATATAATATTATAAAGCTGAAGAGTTTGTTTGTCTGTTTGTTTGAACGCGCTAATCTCAGGAACTAGGTACTGGTTGGAATTGAAAAAATATTTTTGTGTTGGATAGTCCATTTATCGAGGAAGGTTATAGGCTATATAATTAACAATAAAAAAAAACAATAATCTAAAAATCGTACTTAAATAATTACAATTTACGATTTTTAGTTTAGTTTTTTGCGATTTCTGGCTTTTATAGTACCTACCTACCTACCTCAGTTGGTCCAATGTAATTTTTGGATCCTTAAATGAAACAACATCGATTGGCATCAAAGTTTTTGTGAAAATGACCTATTTTCTTGTTGACTGTACTTACATTTTTTTTTTAAACAAAACATCTGTTTATAATATTTTATTTCACACACATAATTGAAGGGTTCAATTCGATAACGGTTTAACTGTCATTTTTCCACAAAATGAGTTATAGGTACCGTTAGATTCAGTGCAAAATTATCTACATTATGACATTCACAAAATAGCAAATTTCGGCTTAAATCTCGAGATATTCAGTTTAAAAACGGTTTAACTGCTATAAAAGTTGAGATCGCTAGTGCAAAAAAGATTTATTATTCGACAACTCCATGAAATATACATAATTCTACTTTGTTCTAATACAGAAATGGATTATTGAACTAAAAGCCGTTTTTATGTTCTTAAAGACAATAATTGACCTAAATAAAGTTTTTGAATACGGGATTAAGGTAATTTAAATCATTCTTGCATTAACTTTTTGAAGAAAAAAAAACAAGATATTAGAAAACAACTTAAGTTTATTCCCATGGAAAAAAGATTTTTCTATGAAACCATATTAAATGCATAAGTGTGCTAGTGCCAAAATATTTTTTTTTTAATTTGATTTAATTATAATAATTAATTTCATTTTTTTATATAATTACTAAGAAAACAAGCCTGCAATTGTGCAATTCTTTAAATATATTAACAGGTTATTGTCCAGTTACCTAAACAGCAAATGCCAAATTGGTGATATATTCCGAGTGTAAAAACGGTTTGTTCCGTTATAAACCGTTTTTACACTCAAGAACTGTATCAATATCGATAAACACTGTTGGTTTAAATGAAAAATGGTCGATATTACAATAATAATGTATCTTTTAAAACTACTTTTGTATTGCATTTTATAATAAAAGTATTTTTTTAAACACTTGAAAGTTTACTCCTTTTTTTGGCACTATTTTCATTATCCAAATCAACAAATAGTCACCAATAGTTTAAGGACCAGTTTCTCAAAATGGCTGATTTCACAGTTAAATCATTCTCGAATTGAACCCTTCAATTATGAAACGTCAGCAGCCATATAGGTGCATGGTTCCAATTAGTCGTTTCCTATCTAATAATTGGCTTTTACAATATTTTCAAATAACAGTGTCAATAGGTAGGTACGGGAGGATAGGTAGTGTAAGCCTTTCAACAAGTAGGTACACTCGGCTACATATTAATAAATTTTTCCAGTATAAGCTGACCTCTCATTATACGGAAATCTTATGAATTGCGAGATCAGCTTAAACTTACTCGAAATTATAGCTTGTTATGTAGCCGTGTGAACCAAGTACATAACAAAATAGAAAATGGTCAACAAATCTACAATCTACTATGCCTACAACGTTCTCATATTCACAAAATATAAAATAATCTAAGTAATTATACAAAAGCTCTAAAAAAAAAAACTATTTAAACCGAATGACATGATTGCCTTTAGGTACAACTACAATAACAAATTTGAATAAATATCATGTCCACAAAAGCCACTAGGAAAGAATTGAAATTAGAATTGTAGGTAGGTAACCACTGAGCATGAAACTTACAGAAACTTTCTACAATGTTGATAGACCCCCCATATGAACGTTTAAAAACAAAGATGATATGAACATTACGGCTATTGTCATTTAAATAACCCTTTATATCCAGGGCTGGATTTAGGGCAGGGCAACAGGGGCTCTGGCCCCGGGCCTCCATAAAGAAAGGGGCCTCCGCAATTTGATTTTTTGGGGTATGAAAACATCCTTTGTGACCATCAAAGAAAAATAAGACTTTCAGACTTTTTTCTTTTGCTTGGGTCCTAAGAGTCATAGCTCGATGTTAAATAACCTTCATCAAGAACTTGGTTATCAAATGCAAAAAGATTTTTTTCAAATCCGTCAGGTAGTTCAGATATAAGCGCGTTCAAACAAACTCTTTAGCTTTATTTAACCTAGTACAGGCATCATACTTTGTAATACCTACATTATTTCTAAGATTTATACTGTATATTTCCAATTTTTATTTTTGAATAAATTTTATTATTTATTTTATTTATTTATTTATTAGATTAGTAGAGATTGAAAACTGAAATATATACAGAGCTGTCTTTAACCTATTGGAGGCCCGGGCACGTTAGGATAATAATTATGACCGACAGTGGACTGTTTTGTTAAAACAGGCAAAAAGAGGTATTATGCAAAATTCTAGATTATTTTTTGATTTTTTTTTTGTCTCCTTAAATGAATAATAACTATGTAAAGTGGCCAGCACATCAATAAGCCAAATCATAAATTACTTCTTCAAAAGGACAGGAACTAGGGGCCCCCCTTCGATCGCGGGGCCCTGGGTATTTGCCCAGAGAGCCTACTGAAAAAAAGTGGCCTGAATATATAATTCGTCTATTAAAAAAAAACGTGCCTTCCACGTCTTGGTTGCCCCAGGGCCTCCAAACCCTTAAATTCGGCCCTGTTTAAATATCTATCCCACATTTTTCTGGGACATCATGCTCAGCAGTAGCAGGAAAAAAAACGATGACAAATTAAGCTCCATGTACAAAATCCGTGCGAAGCCTTATAAAAAAAAAAACTCCTTGTTTATAATATTACTCAGCGACTGGTGCCGTCATTGGTCGAAGATTACGAGGCCAACCAGCGCGTATATCCGCGTCGGAAAGCCTCTTTGAATGCAGATACAATCTTGATCAATGAATATTATTAAGAATTTATTATTGTAGTTTCTATTGAGGACGTTGACATATGGCCGAAGCCAGGTGCAGATGGCAACATTTTCCAGATCCAGCTTTGTTGACATCGGGATCAATCAGCACAGCTTCGCTGGTTGTTTTTTTTTTTAGTTTTGGTTAAGTTCCAATAGAGGTCCCCCTACAGGCCGAGGAACTTTACAGGATGTAAAGGTCCTACCATGGAATTATCGACTTAGGTACTTACAGTTATGACTCTGCCTACTTACTACCTACCTACCAACCGCAACGAATATTATTAAGAATTTATTATTGTAGTTTCTATAGAGGACGTTGACATATGGCCGAAGCCAGGTGCAGATGGCAACATTTTCCAGATCCAGCTTTGTTGACATCGGGATCAATCAGCACAGCTTCGCTGGTTGTTTTTTTTTTTTTTCATTTTGGTAAAGTTCCAATAGAGGTCCCCCTACAGGCTGAGGAACTTTACAGTATGTAAAGGTCCTACCATGGAATTATCGACTTAGGTACTTACAGTTATGGCTCTGCCTACTTACTACTTATTTACCAACCGCAACAGCCAAAATGCATATTATTGAATCAAAATACGATCTCTATGTCGAATTATTAATTCACTGGAGGAAAATGACAGGTACTAGCTGTCACATTGTTATATAATATAACTAGCTGACCCGACAGACTTCGTTCTGTCAAAAGCTGTAGTATAAACTCCACTACTCTACCCTACCCTACCCTACCCTACCCTACCTACCTACCTACCTACCTACCTACCTACCTACCTACCTACCTACCCTACCCTACCCTACCCTACCTACCTACCTACCTACCCTGCCCTACCTACCTACCTACCTACCTACCTACCCTACCCTACCCTACCCTACCCTACCCTACCTACCCTACCCTACCCTACCCTACCCTACCTACCTACCTACCTACCCTACCCTACCCTACCCTACCCTACCCTACCCTAACCTATCTAGCTACCTACCTACCCTACCCTACTCTACCCTACCCTAATTTTTAGTAAAAACCATAAAAAAAAAACGTTGCTATAAACCTCACGGAGCCCGAGACCTTTCCAACGAATGCAAAACCGTGGAAATCGGTTCGTGCGTTCTGGAGTTATAGCGTCAGGAAGGAAAACCCGACTTATTTTTATATAGTAGACTAGCTGACCCGACAGACTTCGTTCTGTCAAAAGCTATTTGACTGTGGCAGTTTGTCTACGCGCAAAGGAAACTACCTACATACCCTACCCTACCTTACCCTATCCTACCCTACCCTACCTATCTATCTACCCTACCCTACCTACCTACCCTACCCTATTCTACCCTACCCAACCCTACCCTACCCACCTACCTACACTACCCTACCCTACCCTACCAACCCTACCTACCCTACTCTACCTAACTAAAACATTCAATTTTTTTTTTTTTTTTTTTTTATAAAATCTATTCTCAGACCTACCAAATGATGACTGACACGTTATGTCAAACGCCATAAAGTTACATTAGAAGATAGAGTTACCTACTTATTATTACAATAAAAATGTAAATATGGTCGTTTTCTTACAATGTTTTTTTTTTTAAACTTTCTTAAATTTTTCTTACATAAGAACCTTCTCCTGACAATAACAAACACAACAAAAAAATAATTAGCGAAATCGGTCTAGCCGTTCACGCGTGATGCCGTGACCAAGGGAAATAGGGATTCATTTTTATATATATAGATAATGGCATAAAGTCCGCCTCTGTACATTTTGTGTGCTTAAAGTATTGAATAAATAAATAACAAATATGTATTGTATTCTAGACTTTTACATTTATACAATACATATACATTTATTTTACACTTTATAAAACAAACTAAACGATCACCATTACAATAAATATGACCATTTTATTACACAAAGTGACAGCTAGCACATGTCAGATTACTCCAGTGAGTTAATTATTCGACTTTACAATGTGTAACTGAATTAATGCACATTATAAAAAGTAGTTTGTTCAGAATCCATTTCTGTCATTTTTAGGGTTCCGTAGTCAACAAAGAACTCATATAATTTCACCGTGTCCGTCTGTCTGTCTGTCTGTCCGCGGCTTAGCTCAGAGAACCTTAGTACAGACGCCAGCAGGTCAAGCTACCCGAAACTGTCACATTTTCGTAATCAACCTTGAACCTTATACTGTAGTGATAAAGTTGAAAATCTATTAAAGAAATTTGACAGATTGTAGTAGCTTGATGTGCTGGCGTCTGTACTAGAAAGCTGTAATTTGGCATGGGTGTACTTAATAATTACGCCGATAAAAAGGAAAACTTTTTTTTTTTGGGTAACTCCCCTACACGTAAAGTGGGGATGATATTTTTTTTCTCGTCTACTAAAAGGTGTGGGGTATCGTAGGATAGGCCGTTCAAAAATATTACGGGTTTGTGAAAACCATTTTTCGATTCAGGGATCCGTTTGCGTAATATTAAGCTTTGAAGTGCTAACTTTTGTTAGACTCCTACAACAAAAGTACCATTTATCTGGCAGCTAAATTGTTGTACTTGGTTAGATAAAAAAATAACGAAGTTAAAAGGAAAATTCAAAGCTAAGTAGGCTTTACAAGTTACCGAGTAATAGTCGACCAACTTACATTTACAGTTGAAAAACATGTTTTCCCATACATTCCAACTACAAATGTAAGTTGGTGCGCACAATATTGGGGGTTTTACCATTTTTTTTTTTTTTTTAAGACCATAGACTTCTTATAGCTTTTTCTTTAATATATAAATATAGAACCAATTTCCATCTATTTTCTTAAATAGGCAAGTAAAAAAAATCATTAAATTATTTAAAAAATATACTTGATATATAATATCAATGCTTGAGACTCTCACAGTACTGTAAGCCGTTGTATTTGATATGTCACACAGTACAGTGTGCAATTTTTTTTATTTTCTTGTCTCCCAAACAACATAATCGGACCATTAGATTTGGAGCAAATTTGCTGTGACAGAAGGACAGACAGACACCAGAGTGATCCTATATGGGTACCGTTTTTCGTTCAAAAAACAGCATATTATTATTTTTTCGTTTTAATTTAGGTTTACTAAGCACAAAACACATTAGGTACTGCCCGGACTTAAAATGGGTAAGTAATTAATCTAATTAATATTGTAATTAAGAACACCTACCTACTAATTTGATGCAAGGTCTTACGATCGCGATGAGAATATACATGAGTGACCGGAATTGTATCGCTTGCCTAATACGTTTGGTTACCACTTAAACGTATAAAAATCAGGAACTTAGGTACCTAATCATTACTCATTACTTCGTTTTGGATCTGTAACTAAGTGCAAATTTCACCAATAAAACAGAACGCGATCAGCAATCTAAACTCCGTTCAAGAGCTGTCAGTGTAAATATTCCCCAACAATGTTGACACTTGGAGATGCAAAGAATGCAGACTGACTGGATGAGGCATGCGCAGTACGGGTGCAGTCACGACACTAGAAGAGGTTTATCAAGCTGCGTTTTGCTTTTCTGTACACTCAGGGTAGCATCGAATCAATAGCTACGAGTATACTAGCTACTTAATATATTGACTAAGATTCCGGGCACCAGTAATCGCGTTTGGAAGAAGAAATACCAAACGCTAATCCCAAAACCTAAAAAGCTGGTAGCTTGGCCAGCGCCGGCTCTAGCCCATGTAGCGCCCGGGTGCAATCAATACCCTGGCGCCCCGGGTGCAATCAATACCCTGGCGCCCTCTAGTTGGCGCGTGATCAAAATGTACACATGTACACACATTATCCCTAGGGGTGAAAATGTACACACATTATCCCTAGGGGTGAAAATGGTGCAATTACAAATGATGTTGGGAAGCAATAGCCCTTCTCTTCGTTTGCGGTACGCCCCCGAGGAACTGCGGGTAGACCGGTAGACTTGAGGGTAATTTTTTTTATTTTGTTTTAGAAAGGTAGGTCTTTTAAGAATAAAAAAGCACAACTTTGTCGTTAATTCAAAAATATTTAATTGCGGCCGGTGCTCGGCGCCCCCTGAGACCCTGCGCCCGTGTGCGCCGCACACCCTGCACCATAGGTAAAGCCGGCCCTGAGCTTGGCATAGGTAAGTAGATAATTTATGGAATCCTATTATAACACTTTTACGGAATAATAACATTTGGGAGCCTCCACTTTTACGGAATGATTTAAAATCCAATTAACTTGAGATTCAAAAGGATGGATACTTGAACATCCTGTTTTAGTAATGAAAGCAGGTTTGACAAGGCTTGCCACCTTGCTCAGCATTAGTACCTTCAGTTACCGACTTTCCTTATACTTTTAGTAATAAAATCCTATAAATTGTCAGTTTTAATAATAACGGCGTAAAAATGTAATAGGCAATTAGGTTTTGCCCGCGGCTCCGCACGCGTGAATGTCGGTTATCGCGTAAAAAAGTAGCCTATGTCTTTCTCCATATCCCAGGCTCTTCTCTCTGCCAAATTTCATGACGATCGGTTTAGCGGTTTAGGCGTGAAAACGTAACAGACAAAGACAGACAGACAGAGTTACTTTCACATTTATAAGGCCTGAAACTGCGTTAAGCGGGCGCCCGCAATGGGTACCCGTTGCGTGTGTACGTGCGTGGACACGCGGATGGGCTCAGTGGGAAATTAAGGGCCTATACTACCTCAAATGGCTTAGCATGATCCTCCGTTATGTCGAAAATACTGCAGCAATAATTTTGAAATAAATATATGATAAAGTTGAGGATTAATGTTAAGTACTATGTTAGCGAAAACACGATTCCATAAAATTCTCTCGATAGAAAAAAAAAATCCAAAGTTACCTCCAAACCGAACAATAAACCGCTGGTATTCAAAAAATACTTCAAGTTTGATAATGAAACTTTGCATATTAACTGAACTAACTATAAAGCAGGTCTTATGTTATTTACTTTTTTTAAATGACCATTATTTTCACCGTAAAACGAAATTACCTAAACTATCGGTGCCTTGGAGCCTTTTCCCTGCCGCCCTGTCTCGCTTGCTCGCGTGACCGGTAGCAATAGTGTGCGAGCGAGATACAGAGTGAGGTGGTGCTGCGGTTGTATAGACTCTTAATTACCCGTAGTTAAATATTTCGTAGTGACCATGTTCAGTCGTATCGATGAAGAACTTAGTAAGTCTACGACTAACAAAAACATTACGACAGCCAGTAAGCTGGCGCTACTGGGCCCAGCGCATGTCCCCGCGACGGGCACCGCGCGTGCCCCTGCGACGGACGCCGCGTGGGTCACCGCGACGGAGCACTTTTGTATGGAACCGCGCGGGCGTCCGCTTCACACAATTTCAGGCCTATCGCGGTGACAGACGGACCGATGACTTGGTGAAGGCCGCAAGAATCCGCTGGATGCGAGAAGCCCAGAACCTGTCAAAATGGCGGTGCTTGGGGGAGGCCTATGTCCAGCAGTGGACGTCTTTCGGCTAAAATGATGATAATACTAGGAAAATTCTTAGGGAAAATGTATCTCGCTATGTTTGCTGACAAAATCGTTTCTATGCAAATTTTTGATGTTTTTCTAAGTAGGTACATTTTGACATGTGCTTATTAGAACAAATAGATGGGTGTCTAGACATAATTAATGTGAAAACAATGAGGTAAATCATTTGCATAGAATGGGATAGAAAAAATGCGGCCAAGAGCCAGTCAGACTTGCACACGAAGGTGTCCGTGTAAAATACGATCTAGAGGAATGTGGCCGTTTTTATTTAGATCGAATTTTGTTGCTTCGTGTGTCAATATGAAACTTTAAAAAAGGTATTAGAAAATTCTAGACACGCTTACCGAGATAGTTGATTGAGCCGTTTTTCATAATTCCTTCTCAGTCACGAGATAATATGTTTTTAAAGGAGTGGCGCTAGTGGACCGGTGACAACGCTCTTAACAAGAACGAGCAAAAAACGCCGAAGAGAACTCGATTCTTCCCTTTCATTTTTTACTTTATTTTATTTTTTATTATAGCGGTCATTCATAGTAATACACACTCTGTGAGCCTATTACGGTTCAAAAGATCCCTGTGACAGACGGACGGGCAGAAAGCGAAGCCTTACACCTATATTCTAAGACGTTTCCTCGAAACTTCCTCGACTCCACTCAACCTCATTCAGGGAAATCGGTATTCACAGTTGCAAAAAATCTCCTCCACTTGGCGTCACTCGACATTTTCCCTCACTCGAGGTGAGGAAACAACTGTCAAACTCAAGGTACGTCGCGATGTACCTTATGGAACACTCACAAGGAAGATTTACGATATTATTCGCATTTTTTTACTCTACTCTTTTATCCCCTTAAAAAAAAAAACCTGTATCTATGATTCAATGACGTATTTAATAACGTTTTACCTCGACTCAACCTTGACTCAACCTTACTCGAGGATCCTCAAGATTACCTCACGACAAGACCTAGTTTTAACTAAGAATACCGATTTCGAGGATTAGTTGAGGTGATCCTTAAGGTAACCTCAGTTGAGTCGAGGTCGAGGAGTTTTCGAGTCAACTTCTTAGAATATAGGTGTAATTCTTCTTCTTTTTTTCGTGTGGTTAGTGACTAACCTAGTGTCAGAGTTTTTATGCTGCCATGGGCCTCTGACTTTGCTACACATGCCGTCGAGAAATATCTCTCAGGCATGCCGGTTTCCCCACGAGCCTTGGCACTCTTTGGTCTGATTAATTACATTTACAGCCATTGCAATTGTCCATAAAGGTCGCTTGACATACGTTAGTTTTGCGTTTTTCGCGCGCAAAAATAGACCGGGAGATTTGAGCGGATACCTGCGGGATAATTGCGTACCTAACACACTGACAGTAGCAATGGCTTTCATTTTGACAGTTCAACAACATTCATTGCGTTATTTACGTTGCTGAGCAGACAAATTTTTCGAACTTATGAAGCAATGGTTTAGCAATATTCTTCAAAATCATTCAGATTGTGATTGATAGTGTGTTACGGAAAAAAAAAACTGTTTAGTCCGTCAATCAGATAATAAAAAAATATTAGACACGCATTTTTTGCTTTATCATATTTTAATAAAAAATTACTTAGATAAAACACACTAAACTAGGGGAGTGGGGGCTCGTTACGTCACAGCTACGTATAAAATCTAGTGAGAAGTGACGTCATGCCACATTTGAACTCAATGTATCGCCGTAATGTTTTGATTACGTAAAAAAAGAAAAAATACGTGTCCATTATTTTTTAATAATTTACATGACTGACAAAAAAAAATTTTTTAGTCATCATCCCTATTTCATCACCCTCAGGTGAACCGACTATCTAACGGTTATTCCCATGATACATACATGATTTTATATATTACTAGCGACCCGCCCCGGCTTCGCACGGGTGCAATGCTGACAAAAAAAAGTTATTGTGGGTTATCCATAAGAGATAGACATATACCATCACGGACTTTTCTGTAGACCTTTTCAATGTGTACAATACTTAGTACATTATTTTGATAAAACTCGTAGGGTTCAGCCTGCGTTTGCAATGTAAGCGGAAAAAAATGTAATTATTTACGACATCACATTAGAAACCTCAAAAATAACAGTACTTCTCCACTATTTAATGGATGTTATTATACATATAAACCTTCCTCTTGAATCACTCTATCTATTAAAAAAAACCGCATCAAAATCCGTTGCGTAGTTTCAAAGATTTAAGCATACAAAGGGACATAGGGACAGAGAAAGCGACTTTGTTTTATACTATGTAGTGATGATCTACTGTTGCAGTAAACGTGACTTTCCCTTATCCGCTTAGGATCTAAATCGTGATACAAAATATCGTGCATGTAACAGAAAATTCAGCTCATAAATCTCTGTGTTGTCAGACAAAGCCTGGGCGGGACTCTAATTGGGAATCAAAATTAGAAGGCGGCCATCGACCGCGGCATTGTAATCTTAAAAAAAAAATCTTAATAAAAAATAAACCTGCCAAGTGCGTGTCGGACCACGCACAATGAAGGGTCCGTACTTGGAACGAATTTATCCTAAGAACAAACTTAACATTGTAGTTGGTAAACATAGTCTCCCATACATTCCAACTGCAAATGTAAGTTTGTACGCACAATATCGAGAGATTTACCATGTTATTTTAAGACCATAGACTTCTTATAGATTTTCCTGTAATCTATAAATATAGAACCATTTTCTGAATTAAAAAAAAATATATAGACTCAGTAGTTTCGGAGATAAGGGGGGGAATGGTCGATTTTCGTCTATTTTCACTTATAACTTTAAAATAATTTATTTTAAAATTATAAACAAAATATATTTGAGACCCTCACAGTAAGCCCGCTCATTTGATATCTCACACGGTACAGTTTACAACACTTTTTTAATTTTATTAATTGCCCCCCAAAACTAACCCCAATATTCTAAATTCATTTATTTACGGTTCACGTCCGTGTTTGGGTCACACGACAAATTGATATGTATACCAAATTTCAACTTAATCGGTCCATTACATTCGGAGCAAATTGGCTGTGACAGACAGACACACGAGTGATCCTATAAGGGTTCCGTATTTTCCTTTTGAGATACGGAACCCTAAAAATCAAAAGAGTATGTTTTTATACAAAAATCGGCAAAACTTAAAAGCTGATTCGTTTAATTATAACTTTATTGTTAATCTCGGTTGTTTTTATTTTTTTATTAATAAATCAATTTGATACAGTGATCACGTGATCAGTCGTTCAATACTTTATGTATGTTAATTATTGTGTATCGTTAATTGTAGGTAGGTATAGTCAATTATTTATTTATAACTAGCTTTTGCCCGCAACTCCGCCCGCGTGGATGTCGGTTATCGCGTAAAAATGTAGCCTATGTCCTTCTCCATATCCCTATATGTCTGCCAAATTTCATGACAATCGGTTCAGCGGTTTAGGCGTGAAAACGTAACATACAGACAGACAGACAGACAGAGTTACTTTCACATTAATAATATTAGTATGGATTAGCATGTGGCGGTGTAGTGGTATATTTTAAATAGAAAGAAAGAAAGAAAAATAGGTTTATTTGTCACAGAAACACGTGCATACAAAAAGATAATTAACTTGAGTAGGTAGGTATACAGAAAAATAAAAAATAAAACAAAATAGTCTACAATATATAATCTACATTCCAATCACGAGCACAAAACCAAAATAGTCGGCAGCTGCACGTCATGACTGTGACAAGAAGGCTTCCACTCAGCATGATGCTGTGCTATGAGGGACCCACAACACAGCGCTGATTTTCAGTGGTTACCCGGAAAAGACATACGAAAACCAAGTCAGGTCTAAAGAATTGAACATAAATAGGCAATAAAATAAAATAAAACAAACAGTACTCAGAATATAATCTAACTATACAACCAGATAGATATAAGAATAACAAAAAAATAATAATAATAATTCTTACTGACTGTAAATAACCAGGGCCTCAAGTCTGCTATTACAATAGTGTCAGAATGGTCTCTTCATTGTGAGTTTTTGACAGATTTGCCATACAAAAACTGTCAAATACTCACAATGGCGAGACCATTCTGACACTATTGTAATAGCAGACTTGAGGCCCAGTTCGGTTCTGATATCTATTGTAAAAAATAAATGATTTCGATTTTTCTTTTCTGTCATGGTGTTATTTATTTTCGGATTCCGATATAAAAAGCACATTACTGCATCACACTGCAGCTGGCAAAATCACCTTACTTTGATAGATTATTTTGATATATTTGCAATGCAAAATATGGCGAAATTTGTCATCGCACACGAAATGAATATTTATTTACCACTTATTATTACCACATATAAAGCAAATAAAATACTTTGACTTTGACTACGGTCAGGTACAGTTATTATTATTTAATTAAAATAATGACGCTGTGAAATAGCTATCTCGTGTCAACATAACTAGGAAAAGTGGTAAAACCAGTAGGTACACATAGGCTAGTCTGTAGATTTTCCCACGAGAACTAGGGAAACTTAGATCAAGTCCACTTTATCTTTATTTAGATGCACATAATGTAGCTACATACCTAATGCTAGGGTTGAGACCGTGTTGAGACTTTCTACTTTCGCGCCTTCTCTTATAAATTATCTGTGCCGGATGCCATAGATTAAAAACAAATGCTGTCAAAATGAGGCCCAGTACCTTTAAAGGACCTCGTTTTTCTCTGCTTACTTATAAACGCTTCGATCAATAATAACGTATTAATATCGTAGCGAAGTCAAAACTTTTCATAGAATATTTTTGGAAAAATTTAATTGTTACAAGGTCTGGGAACGATTCTAATTCCGAAAATATAGTTTTTAGAATTTTTGTCTGTTTTTCTGAATGTTTGTTCCAGCATCATGCAAATACCGGATAGATTCTTTTAATTTAAAATTTAGCATTAGAATGATATTCTCTATAAGTCTGTAGTCTATAAATTATGACGCTATTTGCGATGGAGGCTGAGTAATATTGCATTATGGTCGTATTCTTCAACAGTTTACCGTAAATTGTAAAAATACGAGCCAAAAGGTTAAAATACCTTTTAAAAAACCTTTTAAACCTTTTAAATGATTATCATCACGCTATAAAATAAATCCATATCCATACTTCCATACTTATATTATAAATGTGAAAGTAACTCTGTCTGTCTTTCTGTCTGTCTGTCTGTATGTTACGTTTTCACGCCTAAACCGCTGAACCGATCGTCATGAAATTTGGCAGAGATATAGCCTGGGATATGGAGAAGGACATAGGCTACTTTTTTACGCGATAACCGACATCCACGCGGGCGGAGCCGCGGGCAAAAGCTAGTATAATTATATAACAGCTAATTTAGTCAACTTTCAACAAAGCAACTAGCTTAGCGGTTCGACGACTGTTTTGCAAACCTGTGGCAAGTTCGATTCCCAACAATTTATATTTTTTGTGTATTTTTTTTACATTTTATTACACTTATAATGCATTTTATAATATATTTTGTTATCTATACTAATCTATATTTATATTATTAATATTATAAAGCTGAAGAATTTGTTTGTTTGTTTGAACTCAGGTTTTATCTCAGGAACTTCTGGTTAGAATTGTTTTTTTTTTTTTGTTGGATAGTCCATTTATCGAGGAATATTATAGGCTATATAATATCACGCTACAATCAATAGGAGCGAAGCATAAATGAAAAATGTTGAGAGCTTCCTTTGCGTGCGCTGCGTAAACGGTTTAAGTTACGCAAACATCATGTATGATGGAATTGTTCCTCTTTAAAAGTTCTAAAAAAAAGTCCGCGACTTCTTATGTCTATCTTTTAAGATTGCCTCACTATAATCTTTTTTTATGGTTATCAAATTTGATCGAACTTAATGCATTATTTGCGAAGGAGTTTTGTCAACATAATATTAATCCTTATCCAAATCAACATCTTAGGAGATATCATAATTTTAAAATAACTTCGCAACAAAATAAGTGTATAGGCTATCTAACATCACGCTTCACCCCAAAGGAGCCGAGCAAAACGACAAAAAGTCGAAAAAACGCTAAGCGAAAACGAAGTTATTGCGCGGACGGGCGATGCGATGCGACGGGGTGGGTTGTGGGTCGAAATTTTACGCGAACGAAGTCGCGGGCAGAAGCTAGTTATAATATAATAGTTCATAGAACGTACACAGAAAGACGTGAAGTTAAGGCCTCTTCATGTTATCTATTTTAGATGACTGATTATGAGATCCCGTGTGTTTACAATCTACGTAAGTAATTATATTTTAGTGACAAATGTGTTTTTTTTCATGCTATTTCCACCAACCTGGCACTTATCCCGACTCCAGGCTGCTACTGAGAAGTTACTGGGTAATGAAAAATCTGAATAACACTTTTCATGACCTGAGGAAACCTGAGGACCTGAAAAAACACAAACACAAAATACTTTTTTACAAAAAAAAAAAAAAACGACTTTCAAAAAGCTTATAGTGAACTATACAATAAAAAATAACTTTAATTTCGGAAGTCGGTGTCTGTGGATCTGTATTTTAGTTTTTTGTCACAGACTTCCGAAATTAAAGTAATTTTTCACTTTATTTATACTTAGTGCTTTTTTAGAAGTAAGTATATATATATTTTTTTTTTTTTACAAAAAGTTTTGTATTGTTCCCTTTTACTTCGTTATGGTATCTTTTTTAGAAGTAAGTATATATATATATATATTTTTTTTTTGTCAAAAAGTTTTGTATTGTTCCCTTTTACTTCGTTATGGTATCTTTTTTAGAAGTAAGTATATATATATATTTTTTTTTTTTGTCAAAAAGTTTTGTAGTGTTCCCTTTTACTTCGTTATGGTATCTACCCACACCAATTCGTATACCACTACTTGCTACATAAACAACAGTGACAGGAAGTATTATAACATCACCAAGATACACAAAGTGGATTAAATACGTATTATCGAAGCTAACTTAAAAACTATCCAACCAAAGTTAATAAAATTTATATGGGATCACCTCGAAAGTATACCTTTCAAACAAAAAAAGAATGTTCAAAATTGGTTCACAATATTGACGGAGAAATCGGTGGACAGTCGAACATAAAACCTCCTCCTTTTTTGAAGTCGATTAAAATAACAAGTTAGGGGAAAATATGCGTCAAATCCACGCAAAGCGACGATTGTTTTGTAGAGGCATTATCAAAATACACGTTAAACTATAATGGCGACTTTATGACAAATGTGCTACTTGTTTCGCTGTACCACACCCCTCACCCCCGCTGACGCGTGAATTCGTTACTGCACAGCGACTCGCTTCATTTTCGAATCGGACTATCAATCTGCCTAGCCTTTTCCCAACTATGTTGGGGTCGGCTAATCGGCTTCCAGTCTAACCGGATGCAGCTGAATACCAGTATTTTACATGGAGCGACTGCCTATCTGACCTCCACAACCCAGTAACTGGGTAACACGATACCCCTTGGTAAGACTGGCTGTCAGACTTTTGGGCTTCTGACGACCCGTAACGACTGTCAAAGATTAACGAATGACAGCCGGGACCAACGGCTTAACGTGCTTTCCGACGCACGGAGGAGTCTCGGTATGTAAAGATGGTCACCCATCCACGGACCAATCCTGGCAAGCGTAGCTTAACCTGACGGATCGACCCGTGCGGCTGTTATTACTAAGCCACGAGCTCCTCTAAGTTTGAATCGGACTATACTGACCATAATTTTATTGTTTTACTGCATGATAGAAATTGCTTGTATCTATCTAAAAGATTATTGTAACACTTACGTTCAGTGAAAGTAAATTACTCATGCTTACGATACGAGCAAAATGAAGTAACTTAACAAAAAAATTGAGTAAGTTTTTGCAACCATAAGAAATTGTGGGTAAGACTGACTGAAGCCCGGAACAGTGTAGCAAGTAAGTGTATAATTACTATAAATTACTCAGAAATAAGTGGTTTAGTCTCATCTGAATGGGCAAAGAACCAATACTAAGGCCCGTATTACAGAACGTCACTCAATACTCAAGCATTACTTAAAACTAGTTTCAACCAATCAAATGGCTAGAATCTAGTCTTAAGTAATGTTTGAGTATTGAGTGACATTCTGTAATACGGGCCTTAGACTATGAATACGGATAGATAACATAAGAAGTTTGTGTTTAGAAAGTTGTATAGTCAACCTCGTAGTTCCTTTATCACCCTAAAATGTAGCATATTTTGATTAGAGTCAAATTATTTTAATTATATAGGGTGTATCTATTCAAACACGAAATATTTTAAGAGATACACTACAGGTGATAAAGAAGCCATGGAAACGATTTTTTTTTAATTCTGAGTATATTATTTAAAAAAAAAAAAAATGTAAAATTACTTGATATAATGATTAATTATCAAAATTGCCACCACCGTCGTCGCGTCCGGGCGGATCATTCATAGAACAAGTAAAATTTTGGAAACTCCTTTGCAAAATGTCTCAAGCAATTTTAAAATTATAATAATTATGTAAAAATATAAAACACTTTTTTACCACCGATCTTCCTCTTAAAATATTTCGTGTATGAATAGATACACCTTTTAAATATAATATTTATTTTAATTAATTATTTTTAGGTACGCGAAGTCATTATTTATTAAAAATAAAATTATCGTTGCAATAAGGTTTTGTCATTTTCCTTGTTCCTATCCCTTTCACTCCTATAACCCGATGTGAAAGATAAGAAGATTGACTTCGAGATTCTTCGGCAAGCGTCGGCCATGTCCACTAGCAACGCGCTAGCCGCAGCACTCACGCGAAAGTAAAGACACATACCTGCTTACGTGCGCGCCAGGGATTCTAGAAACTTTTATAACCGCTATATAAATTTAATACCGCAGACTATTAACTTTGAGCGAACACTAACTATGAAAAATTTTCTGTGATCTCGTGCAGAAGACAATCCCGGTCCCAGGACCTAAGTCAGCGCGCAGCCTCTACTGGTGCTCCAAGCCAAGATTGCTCATCACAAACGTATTCATCATCATCATCATTTTAGATGAAAGACGTCCACTGCTGGACATAGGCCTCCCTCAAGCACCGCTACCTCAACCGGTTTCGTGCTTCCCGAATCCAGCGGATTCCTGTGGCTTACCCAAGTCATCAGTCCACCTTGTGGGAGGCCATCTTACGCTACGTCTTTCGGTACGCGGTCGCCACTCCAGAACCTTTCGGCCCCAACGGCCATCTGTTCTGCGAGCAATGTGCCCTGCCCATTGCCACTTAAGTTTGGGGATTCTTCGAGCTATGTCAGTTACCTTGGTTCTCCTGCGGATCAACAAACGCATTACGTAGGTAATAATAAAGTAGAAAGTATCGAACTATTATATAGACAGATATGAGATAATTTCAATTTAAGTGAAGTTTAAATTTACTGGGAATTGTTGTTAAAAGTGGTAACACAAATACGAGGTCAACTATACAAAGACCATTTGTTACCGCGCTAAAGACAGGCACACAATCCAGATGAATTTAAAATTGTGAGATCCAATAAGTAGTATGCTAACAAAACAACAAACGAGTTTAAAAAATATATAACAGTAAGGAAGAGACCTAATTAATATCCCAATAAATATTAATCAATTCGCTTGTTTTTTTATTTTAAATTGATGTCAATAAAAACTCCGTTATTTCTTCAGAGCCGGCTGTCTGCATCCACATCTCTGCCTAGACATTAAAATTTAATTATACTTACTTATTTCCAGTTTTAGTTGGTGGCGGAACCAGTTCCAAGTTTATAAACTTGAACTTGAGAACAACTAAGTAGCGTGGGTCCGGCTCAACATGGGGTTGCCATGATTTTTAGGTTTACGAGGATTTTTTTATTTTTTATTATTGATTAGGCCTGCTCTTGACCTGGATCATGCCTGATGAAAAGCAACGGATGAGGTCTATGATGGAACGAGCGTGCCCAAAAGAAGCCTGTTCACTCTTGCTTTAATGGCAGACGGGTTATAAGTGGAAGGGAATACAGACGCTGTCAGAGAGTTCCACATTCTGGCTGTGCGCATAATAAATGTGGAGCGCTAAGTACGACTGGACGGGATATCAACCAAGTACGCATGGTACCCTACAGTACGTCTGGTAGTCCGGTTATAAAAGGGCGATGGTGGAATCAGGTCGTGGAGCTCCTGCGCACACTCTCTGAAGTACAGTCTGTAGAAGACCGACAGGCAAGCAACATTACGCCGATTAGCGAGGCTGTATAGCCTAGACACCAACGTTTCGTCGCCTATAAGCCTTTTCGCTCTGCGTTCCACCGAGTCAAGTGCAGCAAGTTGGTATTTTGCTGAGCCATCCCATAAGTGGCTGCAATACTCCATACAGGAACGGATCTGTTCTTTGTACAAACTAAAAAGCTGTCCAAATGTGAGTGAAGTATCGCCTCGGATAGATATCTCTTCTACAAATAAATTTTATTTATTGCAAGATTTATTTTATTGCGTGAAAATTTTTGTTCTCCAGTTCCCCAATCCGGTTTCGAGATACCATTAAAAAAGCCGTTCCATACAAAATGTATGAGAAAATGAATTTTATTCCGATTTTTTTTCGTGAATTTTTCGTATGTTTTAATAGTTATTCTGCTATTCGGGGCGGAGACAAATCCAACAAATCTCAGTTCATAAAAGAGTGTACCTATTCAAACACGAAATATTTTAAGACATACACCTATAGGTGGTAAAGAAGCCACTTTTTCCTCGGGTATTCTCCTGTATTTACCTGGCGGATGTAGATAATATTATCATTGCTGAAATAATTTACTTTAATCAAGATAAGGATTGCGGTTACATAATTATCTGAACGAAGACAAATGTGCACGTTATAGGAATCATGGGTGCAAAAAGTTTTTTGATGTGAAACATCCATTGGCGCGTCTTAGCAGTAAAACCGACTCGTAAGCCGTGACGGCAAACGGCTGTCGTGATGCCGTGATGCTCCCTCTACGCCACCGCTCTCGACTCCCTTGTGCGACTCATTGGCGTATGTTAGCTGATATTAGGGCAAATAAATTTATTTACTGTTCTGTCTCTCGTAATGTTAATTACTTTGCATACCAAATATTGTATAGAATCAAGATTTTATATATTATTATTTTTTATTATTATTATTCATTTAATTCGAACACAAGCGATTCATATTATTGTTAGTAACACTTATAAAACTATGTTAGTAACATTTTTCATTAAAATAAATAAATAAAACATGATATAAAATTAATCAATTTATAAATCTATAACTATAACTATGCCCGCTTCCCGCTGCACCAGACCTGCAGCTGTGCATACGGGTCCAGTGCCCCAGGGACGGGCAATCAGGCTTACTGACAATTACCTTTAAAATGCTGTTGGTGCTCCCCCGAATCCTTAGCATCAGGGATGCCGTTCTTTTTCGCATGATAGCTTGAAAGCTATCTGTATCTGCTTCAGCAAACATGCCCGATACGCTACAGAACCGCGGAATATTATGAATAGACAGCTGTGCTGCTGGGGTGTTTGTTGCGCTGCTTCTTCTTCCCAGCTAAAGCACTAGGAAGTGGTGAAGGGTGGGCGTTTTGTGGGACGTCTTATGTAATTTAATTTTGACGTTCGAAAAGTGCTGACTCTCAGCCTAATTTGATTAAATGACTTTTGAATTTTGAGGTAGGTACTATACTTAAGGCTCCCAAACACTGGCGCGATATCGCGGGCGGGCGCGACAGGATCGCGGTGCCTGTCGCGCTCGTGATATCGCGCCAGTCTGCGCGAGCCTTTACATTTCTTTATTTTACACACTCACTAATCACACGTCACGAGCATGTCGCGCATTTCGGTAACGAGAACCCATAAGTTACCCTTAACAAAATCGCTCAATGCAGTTAAAGAAGTTCTCAATTCAAAAACAATTGTTTTAATTTATGTCTGTCTGTCTGTTCCGGCTAATCTCCGAAACGGCTGGAACGATTTTGACGGGAATTTCACTGGCAGATAGCTGATGTTTTAAGGAATAACTACATCATCATCTTCATTTCAGCCGAAAGACGTCCACTGCTGGACATAGGCCTCCCCCAAGCACCGCCACCTCGACCGGTTTTGTGCTTCCCGCATTCAGCGGATTCCTGCGGCTTTCATAAGGTCATCGGTCCACCTTCCGGTACGCGGTCGCCACTCCAGAACTTTTCGGCCCCAACGGCCATCTGTTCTGCGAACATTGCCAAAGGAGTAACTTACGCTAATTTTATTTTTAAAAAGCTACGCGGGCGAAGCCGCGGGCAATAACTATTCTATAATATTAAATAATAGAATTGTGCGTGTCCTAAAAAATACTCAGAATATGGTAATCCTTAGCCCTATCAGTTGAATCGGTTTCAGAATTAGAATAAATATTTGTGTTAATATGAAGTTCTTCTAATTTCTGTCCATTTTTGCAAATATCTAGGTAGACCGTAGGTACTTATGGAGATGCTTAGTATAGTCACTTTAGCCATAAATCATTGTAGATTCTTGAATGATTTTCCATACATTTTCCTTCACAAGAAATACTTAGGGCGGGTTGTTTCACGTACACTTGACGCACGCGTATCCGTCATAAATGGCGCTAAATATCGTCAAACCGTTGTTTCACAAAATTATGCCCTTAACGTTCGTTAAAAAATAACGATTACAGTAACCCACTGGTTAACGTCATTTTATTCTTCGACATTTGAAGTTTGAAGTCCGTTTTTTTATGCAGTGAAACAACGCTTTGTATTTGACGTACGTTAAAAACATCATAATGTAATCGTTAATATTTGACGTACGTATGTTACGTTAACGAACTGTTTGAAACAACCGGCCCTTAGAAGACACTCCAATTATTTGTTGAAAACTAAATTAAATTATAACGCGTTTTTATTCGAAATCCGAAGTTTATTTTATTTTTGTTCATTTTCGGCCAGTTTTTACTGTAGCGGCCAATGTATGGGTATTTTTTTTTTTTTTTTTTGCAATTTTTGACTTTTTTAGTACTAAACCTCAGTTGGTCCAATAGAATGTTTAGGTCCTTTTAAGAAACAGGATCGATTGGCATTTAAAAAAGTTTTTGAAAATGGCCCTGTTTCTGTACATTTTTTTTTTTTTTTTTCAAAATCTTTGAATGTGTATCAAAATTTCTCAAAAAAATAAGGACAGTCTCCTAAGACTGTTGTCCTGTAGCTGCAACGGTTAATGTACCTGCCCTTGCCCCATCTCAAAAATCCACCCTGTTTATAATACTTTCTATTCTGACAGAAATCTATACAAATAAATAAAATTTTAGTACCTACCTAATCTGTTTGTAATGTCAAAAGAACAGCTTTTTACTAAATTCATACGAAAGTATAATAATACGGTACTTATCAAAAAAACATTTATTTTAAATTTTTGATGTCTGTTTGTCTATCTGCCTATTTGTTCCGACTAATCTCCAAAACGGATGGACCGATTTTAACGGGACTTTTACTGGCTGATAACTGATGATATAAGAATTAACTTACTTAACTTATATTTATTTAGAAAAAGACACGCGTACGAAGCCGCAGTCAGCAGCTAGTACCTAAACAAATCCGACATCTTTTTAGAACTACTTTTATTTTGACACTGACGTCAATAGTTACCTGTCTTCTTTTAATAAAAAATATATTTAAAATAATAAACACAAAAAAAAACAAGAAAATATTTTGGACTTTGCTGACTTCTAAAAACGGTTCAACGAATAGTATCTATCAGTAATTGGGTTGAAAAATGCCTAAAACCTCCACCTTCACGTAAAGGCTCCTACAAACAGGCGCGACACGCGACGTGACACAAAGGCACCGCCACGCCATCCGCGAGCGCGACACGCGGTGCCATTGTGTCGCGACGCGTGTCGCGCCTGTTTGTAGAGCCTTTATACTAACCTAAAGGAAAACAAAATACTACACGGATACAGATTGACAATGACAACAAACAAAACAAATCGAATTCAAAATTCGAATTCAATAAATTCATGGAACGCGATGATTCAGGCCATCTACATGCCAATATAAAGTGCCCAAAGGCCATGTTCAATGCCAGTCGAGTTCTGCGCGTGAGAACACACGCTACATTATTTTAGTACCATTTTAAATTTTTTTAAGTTCTTTTTTTAAACCGCCAAAATGGCGTCTGCCGTGATTAAGTTAAGTGCCATATTGTTGTTAGTTGCTGTGGTCGCCGCTGATGTTTGTAAGTATTTTTTTTAATTCATTATTTTACGTTTATTAAACTATCCGTTCGCGCGATGTGGTTGTGTGGAAAAAGCTCTGTTGCTGCACGATTTTTGGATGTGATAACTACATTGAAGCTTTGAAATAAAAGAAAAAAAAATGTAAATCAAAAACTCAACTTGACCTGTAAAATATTTAATTCAGTATATTTTTTTTTAAAGAACAAAAAAATACTAAATATATTAATAAAATAAATCTAGTATCGTTATAATAACTGTTTATATATACTTATACTTAACTGCAGCGTTTTTATTTTATCTAAGTATAGTTACCCTACATAATAAGCATATAGGTTTGCTGCAAAAGAGATTATTACTAGATTAATAAAGTCAACGATCAAGGTAAAGTCTTTGTAAACAAATAGATACAGATATAAACATAAATAATTATAAGTTTGCTAGAGCTAGGTACCTACCTATTTATCTACCACGGTCTAAACCTACCTACATGAAATACACAAGTTCAGTACATCTCGCTTTCAGTTTTTGGGCACCCATCTCCATCCGATTGATATTTCTTAAAATATTAACTTAGTTTTAAATAATTTCACCTAAACTTCTACGTTTCTTTATGAAATTCAAATTTTTTATATTATTCAAAGGCACTCGGTTCTTTGTTCTCTATACTATATAAGGTGTATCTATTTATACACGAAATATTTTAAGAGGACCATCTATAGGTGGTAAAAAAGCCATAGCAGCGAAATTTTTTTTTAATCTAAGTTCTTTATATTTTTACATAATTATTATAATTTGAAAATTGCTCGAGACATTTTGCAAAGGATTTGCATTTTCCAAAATTTTACTTATTCTATTAATGACCCGACCGGATGCGGCGACGGTGGCGGTACGAGCGTGGTGAAATTTGATAATAAATCATCATATCAAATAATTTTAAATTATTTAATTTTTAAATAATATACTCAGAATTAAAAAAAAATCGTTTCCATGGCTTCCTTACCACCTATAGGTGTATCTTTTAAAATCTTTCGTGTATGAATAGATACACACTATATAATCCGCACCTTTTATTTTTATACTAACCTTAAACGGTTAATAATTATACGGTTACGGTTATTCATCTTCGCTATATTTTTTTATTCGCCTCATATTCACAGAATGAAATAAATAATAAAAATGTGTAAAAAAACTGTTCAATTCAAACTATGATCCAACGATCTTACAATTTTTTTGTAAAATAGTTTTTTCCTCAGATTCTTGAAACGAGTACCTTTGTAGAACTAACTTGGTAGTTCTTAGTTCCATGTACAGACGCCAGCACATCAAGCTACTACAATCTGTCAAAATTCTTTAATAGATTTTCAACTTAATCACTACAGTATAAGGTTCAAGGTTGACTGCGAAAATTTTACAGTTTCGGGTAGCTTGACCTGCTGGCGTCTGTACAATAAATAATTTAGTAATGGAATGCGAATCAATAATGTAATGTAAATAATTATGTAAGTTACTTGATAGATGATGTCACCATAATTCATTCAACAACAAAAAAAAATAACAAAGTAGGTACCTAATAAGTGGTGTTAGGTACCTACAGCCGGGTAGGTTTTATTTTATTGAAAAGTAGATATCAGCAATAAATTCAGAAACTGATCTTTAAAAATCTTATTATTATATATTTTTTTTTTCAATAATAGGTTATAAACATTCTTAAATAATACAAAACCGTTTCCATTTTTTTTTTTAAGTTGGCTTCTTCGGGACACCCTGCAGATTTGAAACATATAAACATATTTTAATAATATTACAATTCATCCATACTAATATTATAAATGTGAAAGTAACTCTGTGTCTGTCTGTCTGTCTGTCTGTCTGTATGACGTTTTCACGCCTAAACCGCTGAACCGATCGTCATGAAATTTGGCAGAGATATAGCCTAGGATACGGAGAAGGACATAGGCTACTTTTTTACGCGATATAACCGACATCCACGCAGGCGGAGCCGCGGGCAATACGAGTAGCTAGTAATTAATAAAAACCTATACCGAAATATCGAGTAAAATAAAGAAAAAATGCCGCACAATAATTAAATAATGAGGACTGCCTCGTTGGTCTAGTGGTCGCACGCGCTACTGCCGAGCATAAGGTCCTGGGTTCGATTCCCGGGTCGGGTAAAGTGTTATTGGGTTTTCTATCTGAAATTTCTCAGTAGCAGCTTGGAGTCTGGATTTGTGCCCGGTTGATGGCAATAGGATCGCCCCTATTATGGAACTTAAACATAACTGTCTAACCTTTCGAAGAATAGATACATACGTGATGTTATGTTATGTTATAAAGAAAAAATAGAGTTTCATTAATAAAATCAATTTATTTTTCTTATTATTATAACTAGCTTCTGCCCGCGACTTCGTCCGCGTTAAATTTCTTGTTCCCCCGACCCACCCCGTCGCAACACATTGCCTGCCCGTGATTTTACTTCATTTTCGCATAAACTTTCATTTAAAAAATATTGTGTCCTAGTTAATAGGAATGTTATTCTTCCTCAAGAATTGGGCTGTAAAATGCAAAAAGATTTTTTCAAATCCAACTCGCAGTTCTAGAGATTAGCGCGTTCAAAAAACAAAAAACCGGCCAAGTGCGAGTCGGACTCGCGCACGAATGGTTCCGTACCATCCATACGAATCCTTACTAATATTATAAATGTGAAAGTAACTCTGTCTGTCTGTCTATATGTTACGTTTTCACGCCTAAACCGCTGAACCGATCGACATGAAATTTGGCAGGAATATAGCCTCGGATATAGAGAAGGACATAGGCTACTTTTTTACGCGATAACCGACATCCACGCGGGCGGGGCAAAAAAACGGCAAAAAAATCATGTTCGTTGTATGGGAGCCCCCCTTAAATATATTTTTTTCTGTTTTTTAGTATTTGTTGTTATAGCGGTAACAGAAATACATCATGTGTGAAAATTTCAACTGCCTAACTATCACGGTTCATAGATACAGCCTGGTGACAGACGGATAGACAGACAGACAGACAGACGGACAGCGGAGTTTTAGTAATAGGGTCCCATTTTACCCTTTGGGTACGGAACCCTAAAAACTAACTCTTCAGCTTTAGAATAGACTACCTCGCAGAGTTGATCATTATTTTGCTGCGGAGTTATTATAAAACAGTTATATCTCCTAAGATATTCATTGAAATTAAATGATGTAAGGGCAACTTTGTTCAAAATTAAATACTTGTGATGAATAACGTATTTATTTGGATAAGGATTAATACCATGTTTATGAAAACTCCTTCGCAAATAATGCATTAATTTCGAACAAATTTGATTACCATAAAAAAGGTTATAGTGAGTCAATCTTAAAAGATAGACATATGCTGTCGCGGACTTTTTTTTAGAACATTTAAAGGGGAACAATTCCATCATACATGATATTTGCGTAACTTAAACCGTTTACGCAGCGCACGCAACGGAAGCTCTCAAAAAGGAATATTTTTTCCCGTTTTTGCAACATTTTTCATTTATGCTCCGCTCCTATTGGTCGTAGCGTGATGTTATATAGCCTATAATATTTCCCAATAAATGGACTATCTAACACAAAAATAATTTTTCAATTCCAACCAGTAGTTCCTGAGATTAGCGCGTTCAAACAAACAAACAAACAAACAAACAAACTCTTCAGCTTTATATATTAGTATAGATATAGATTATAATAATAATAATAATTACCTACAAAATATATATTTTAAAACACACAGAGAAGCCACAAAGTGTATAGTCCTACACGCGCGCACACACAAGGGAGTCGAGAGCGGTGGCGTTGCCCTCTACAAGACTGTCCTCTGGACTTTAAAAGAGACTTTGACCCCTGAGTTTGCTTCGCCATTTCTTCTCAGAGGTAGTCAGATATGAAATGTTGAATCCATCTAGCTTATTTTTTTATACGACGTGTAAAAGTGATTCCGATGTCTGGGGTACGGTAGAAACCCAATGTGCCCCTATAGAGTAAAACAATAAAAATCGTGCATAATCTTTTTTTTTAAACGGAAACAGGAAATTATTTTGGATAGTTGTTTTACTTTATTAATTTTCTTTGTACTTATATATGTAATGTTCCGAAACCCGAAACATTAGTCCCGAAAAAATATTTTGTCGTAACGCGTCTCCACTTTGTCTCTGTTCTTTTTCGAACTTTAGGTATTTTAGCTCAACTACTTCCGATCACTGGTGATCATAATGTATAATATTAAAATGTACATTACATTATGTTGGTCATCATTGTGTCTCTAGGTGACCACATCATTAAAATGTAGCCAAGATTGCCTTAGCAACAGAACATTAACCTTCATAATGTTTTCGAAGTACATTTTTTTACATCAAAACGTTTTAAATTACCGCATAATATGATAGATAATTGCATACTTTTCTAACGTGAAGACAAAAGTGCCTGACATTACGTTATTATGACAGTACAACGACTTAGATCATAATTCTCCGACACTTGTCAGTGCTGATATATTTACGGAATTACAAGAAAATTAATCGTAATTATCATGAACGCTGTCTATGATAATTATGATGCTATATCATGTCGATGTCAGAACAGAAACTTTGTATGTCTAAGCATTCTTCAGGTCAATTTATAATCTCTTCGTTTTTATCCTATTTTGTTTGTATCTATCTGAACAGCAGAACTTCTGTATCATTTCACTACTGGGAAAAAAGTGATGGGTGATCTGTAATTCAGGAAATCAGCGTAGTGGGGTAATTGCGTAACCCCATAGAGAAGCAATGGGTTTCATTTTGACAGTTTAACAAAATTCATTACGTTATTTACGCGCGTTGTTGACCAAACGAATGTATCAAACCTATGAAGCAGTGGGTGGATTAGCAATATCCTTCAAAACTTCCGAATTGTGCTTGAAAGTGTTTCACGGAATTAGGGTGTCGGACCTGACACCTTTCTCTATTTAAAACAATCAAATCTTAAGTTTTTTGATATTTGCAAGTTAGTACTATGTTGTATGTTGATGAAAATATGATTCGCTACTGTAATAAGTATGTATTTACATAATCTTACTCATTAAAATCATATATATAGGGTGTATCCTATTCAAACACGGAAATATTTTAAGAGATACAACAATTTTTTTTTTTTTTACCTATATTCCTAGGTGGAAAAGAAACCATGGAAACGATTTTTTTTTTAAATCTTAAAATATTAATTTAAAAAGATATGTTTTATAAATATAATGATTAATTATCAAAATTCACCGGGCTCGTGCCGCCACCGCTGCCGCGTCTGGGTGGGTCATTCATAGAATAAATAAGTAAAGGTTTTTTTTGCAAAATTTCCAAGACATTTCAAAATTATAGGTAATAATTATGTAAAAATATAAAATACTTAGGTAAAAATAAAAACACTGCTGTGGCTTTTTTACCACCTATAGATGTTTCTCTTAAAATATTTCGTGTATGAATAGATTATACACACCTTATATACAATTATGTAAGATCAAGTAATCCTATTGAATGACTTATATTTCATGAAATCATTACATTTGAGGACAATTCTAACTTAAGGAGTTGTATTGCTGATTCTAATGATTATTATTCCGCGGAGTGATTGCTTAACACACGTATAAAATTATAATTAATCGCATTACGTTTCATTTTGAGAGTTCACCAACGTCCATTGCTTTATGTACGTTGTTGAGCGGACGAATTTTTCAAACCGATGAAGCAATGGATTGGCAATATCCATCAAAACTCTCGGATTGTGATTTAAACTGTGTTACGCCATTAAAGTGCTGTAAATACGTACTCGTTATGGTCGGGAATCATATTTTGATGATCATACAACCTAATACCTACTGGCCTATAAATTGCAAAAATCGTAAGAAAATTTTAATTTCGCGGGCTACCCTGACGCTTTGCCCTTAAGGCGACGATAACAGACTTTTAATGATTTTATACTGAAAATCACGTCTAAACGAGTACTGTTAATGTTTTGGAAAAAAATCTATGTTAAATAAGAGCATTTTCTTATTAGTTAATAAGAAAATGCTCTTATTTAATTACTAGAGACCGCAATTTCATTGTTTCAATTTACAAAAATAAACAACGTAGATTTCACCGGTAGATCGCAAGATTAACAGCAATTACCGGTACCTAGTTAAGGCCGAGATATATGCCAGTGACCTTGAGTGGTTAGCTTGCGTGTTCTGTACTGAGCTCACGAAACGCGTCGTAGGTATATCCAGCCAGTAATAGGACTCGCCGATCCAGGAGCGCTATCCCAAATAAGACGCATTATTAATTTATTATACATAAAACAAAAGGTTGAATATGTAAATATTTTAGATGATGTTTATATTACATAGTGAAATTAATTTGTAAATTTATGTCTAACGCGGATTAAAAACTGAGCATCACGCAAAATCTATCAAGAGTATTTTTCTGAAACCTTCACCTTTTTAAAGATAATTTAATTATTGATCTTTTAGTATACGTGTTTTATTAAAATACCTTTTGTTTTATGTATAATAAATTAATAATGCGTCTTATTTGGGACAGCGGTCCTTGATGGGCGAGTCCTATTACTGGCTGGACGTACCTACGACGCGTTTCGTGAGCTCAGTACAGAACACGCAAGCTAACCACTCAAGGTCACTGGCATATATCTCGGCCTTAACTAGGTACCGGTAATTGCTGTTTATCTTGCGATCTACCGGTGAAATCTACGTTGTTTATTTTTGTAAATTGAAACAATGAAATTGCGGTCTCTAGTAATTAACATTAATTTAATATAAAAGAGGAAGTGTTACAACAATGCAGTGTATTGGAAACTAATTGGAAACAGATCGCCATTGTTAACGATACTTATTAACAATTAAATGATTATTCTCCCATAGACAATTACAGAGCATTTATGAACGGTTTATTGGCTGTCGGAAATAAAATTATTCACATGACATAGAAAATTTATTTAAAATGTCGTGATGGCCTAGTGGTTTTTACTAAATACATAATTATGTATTTAGTAAAGTACGAGCTTTTGCCCGCGGCTTCGCCCTGATATGTATATCGGTTTTCGCGTAAAAAAGTAGTATGTCCTTCTCTATATCCCAGGCTATATCTCTGTCAAATTTCATGACGATCGGTTCAGCGGTTTAGGCGTGAAAACGTAACGTACAGACAGACAGACAGACAGAGTTACTTTCACATTATAATATTAGTAGATATTGATATACGGTACTTTAACAAACAAAAAAACAATTTTTAATTTTTTTGTCTGTCTTTCGGTCGGTTTGTCTGTCTGTCTGTTTGTTCCGGCTAATCTCTGAAACGGCTGGACCGATTTTGACGGGACTTTCACCGGCAGATAGCTGATGTTATAAGGCGTTACTAGGCTCCTAAAGTTAGTACAATCCTCAAATGAAAAGACGTCATGAAATATTCAATAGGGTAATATGAACTTAGAGAGTTGTATTGATGATTTATCCATACTTCCATACTAACATTATAAATGTGAAAGTAACTCTGTCTGTCTGTCTGTATGTTACGTTTTCACGCCTAATCCGCTGAACCGATCGTCATGAAATTTGGCAGAGATAATTATAGCCTGGGATATGGAGAAGGACATAGGCTACTTTTTTACGCGATAACCGACATGCACGCGAGCGGAGCCGCCGGCAGAAGCTAGTATGATTATAATTCGTAAACAAATATTTAGTGTGGCCGTGAATTATATTTAGATCAACATACAACCTAATACTGACCCGCGAATTGCAAAAAACGTAATATTAAGTAAATTTTAATGTCGCGGGCTACCCTGACGCTTTGGCCTTAAATAAACTTGGCTTGCCATAATGTGTACTGTATCGGAATTTCTTCATTCCACGCTCTTGCAAATGGCCGATGAGCCAACAACATATTTGTGGTCAACAGTTGCATCATGCGAGCAATGTCGCCAAGGTACTTGGCAGACGGATGGTTAGCGCCAATATTTGATATTTGCGCCTTTACATAAAAATTCCTGACAGCGTTATTATTGTGTTAAGTAATTCTAAGAACAAACTGGTATATATTTAAATGTGATGGTATACTTCTACTTTCCTATTTTAGAGAAAAAGTGAGGCGTAAACATAGAAATACCCAAATGTATCCTTAAGAGGGTGCCGAGCGCGCAGTGGCGCCCTCATCTTTTTTTCTGTGATTTCTTTTATTTTAGAATGAAAATGCAGAAAATAAAGACTACACGTTACTTTATCTTTTAAATAAAAATAATTTTGCTCGCCAGCAGTTTTGCTGTGTTTATTGGTTTTACCCAAAGCCTATTGTAAGTTAAAAGCAGCACAAAAATATATTTTGTCTTGTCTAGTCCAGACGTTGCTCAAAATAATCTGGACTAAAACAAACATTAAGCTGGCAGGGGGCTAGCTTTTGACTTGATTAACAAAAATTAGCACTTTCCGGCAGCACCGATCCCTGAATCGTAAAATGGTTTACAAATGCGTAGCCGCAATATTTTTGAACGGCCTATCGAAGGATACCACACTATGGGATGGACGGGAAAAAAATATCACCCCTACTTTACGTACAGTCAGTTCCTGTAATTAGCTGACCCCCCCTTTTCTCAAATAGTGGAGTTGTTTTTTACTAACAAATCATATGATTTTCATATTTTTCTAGTTTTGGGTAGATTTCGTATAGATATTTAAATAAAATTATGTTTTATAAAATTCTATCGGTTCGTATTCTAAAACATCTCAACCATTTATGCAAGGGGGATCAGCTAATTGCAGTTTTTTACCAGTACAAGATGTTTTTTACCGGTTTTCGGCATGATTCATATTTATGAATCATGCCGAAAACCGGTAAAAAAAATCTTGTACTGGTAAACCGAAAACCGGTAAAAAACATCTTGTACTGGTAAAAAACTGCCCAATTACAGCCACCCATGCAAGCATACCCATGCCAAATTACAGCTTTCTAGTACTAAAAGTCCCTGAGCTAAGCCGCAGACAGTCAGCAGACAAACAAACGGACAAGGCAAAATTATAAGTGTTCCTTGTTGCCTACTGAACCCTAAAAACTAGACGTCACAAACATAAAACTGCTTTTGCTCTACCGAACTATTTTCTGTATACACAGCACCAACCTTGACGATCAACAAAGGTGTTCCCGCCTACGCATGCACCTTAATTTGTATGCAATGTCCTAGGAATATGTCGCCAGACCAGTCCAGTATAGCAACGTAGATGAACCGGTCTTGAAACGGATCAAGTGGTACCATACAGCGCTCGCTATTTAGTTTAAAAACAAGTAAACAATTATGTGTTTTTAGAAAAACAACTTTAAGGATCGCATATACAATTCAGTTTGCACTACAGCTACAACTATTAAAAAAATTGTGTCTTATTCAATCACCATTTTGAAATCAGCTTAATTTGCATGGGCATAAAGTTAATATTCATTTAAATGGAAATAAAATCGATTGGAAACAAGGGTTTGAAAACGAATCGTTCACGCATTGTTGCCCACAAGTCTTTCGATGAAGTGGTTTTTTTAAAGATCTGATTAAGGCGAGGTTCGTCAAGTTAACCTCTAGGAAATGTAATTTTAATGTCATTTTATTTAGAAACGGTAATTATTAAACACGTGAAAAAATTATATGGTGCTTTTGAGACCTTTTTGTAGATACGTCGGCTACTCGTTACATAATTTGATAAAGTTCGCTCGATAGAAAAAAAATTCAAACATACCCTTATTTTGTAGATTAAAATCATATTATTTCAATATTATGTATAGAAAATCACATCAAAATAAACGTCTATGATGATGTAATGTCCGTCCGGTTTAACATTGTTAATATCGTAAAACATATAATTTTCAATCCAAAATTAACGAAATTTACGACACAATTTAGTCGCGCCCAGCTGCCATCTCTAGAACAAAAATGCACGCTCGAAGAACCTCGCCTTAATGATAAAAAATCAATTAAAAGTGCCTCTTGTTTTTTACAATGTTTTGGATTTTCAGCAGCTGTTACCTATTATAATGAGCATAATGCTAAGATTTAATTAACGGTCTTTAGAAGTGGGTCAGAAAATCCTCAGGCTAGTAAGCGCAGGAAAGAAAAAGATTAGATTAGTTATATTTTTTGTCAACTTTTCGATACTACTGATCACTGATCACCAACAAATGATTTCTTAGTGATTTGTGATGAATTGCAGCAAATAGTTCCCCATACACTTCCTCCAAAGGCAGTTGATTCAAGGCCTGTACCCTGACATCATAGGTTTTACAACTTAAAGCTAATTGAATTCTCATTGCCTTAACATCAATTCTATAAATATCCACGCCATGTGAAACAATGTGAGAATTAAAAGCAGAAATAAAAATTGTAAATAATGTGTTGTTAATAGCATCGTGCCCTCCATATGTATGACATCACTAATATCCGTGTGCTGAATGGCAAACGACCATAATAGGTCAGACCATGACGTCAGATGACAATATAAATATTGCAACGTGGTTACCGTCAATAACTAATGGTTTGATAATGCCCTATTATTTATTTATTCTTGATTTATTGAACGTAATTTCACATTAAGACGTGAGACGGGTTTTTATCGAGTTATCGATCTACGGACATGTTAATTTGCGGTTTTCTCGTGATAGGTACCTACTAGTAGCTGCTTGATGTTTTAGTATAATCAAAGAAAAGCAACTTGTTCATAGAAAGAGACTTCAAAGCGAAGGCAGCTTGGGTAGCTTGCAATGAGGACTGTCGCGCTTGAATTCGCCGCTAGAGGCGCTAGTGTAGAGTGAGGAAATGTCAAATGTGAAACTGAACGTTCACTGTTTGTGGGATTTTTTATCGCAAATTGTTACTAATTATTCATAATTGTAAAGATATTTCCATTCCTGATTAATTATGATTAATTATTTTTAAGTAACAACTTAGGATCTAACTTCGTAGCACTTGGAGAAAGAATAATATTTATCTGCTTAATGCTTGCCAATTTTAGGAAAATTGTAATGTAAATATTCATTTGATATTTTAAAATGTAATAAAAGAAACATTTTATGAAGTAATGTGTACTTAAGGCGATCCCCTAGCGTGAGCGTGAGTCTTCTCGATCCCGTCACAGCGGGGACGCTCTGTCCCGCTCCCTGCGTACGCCGAAATCACTCAATTTTTGGAATTATTTTAATAAAAAAAGAAGAGTGATCTTTTACAATTAAATAAAACGTGTATTATTAAGATTTTTAAATTATCTATCCATTAGTGTAATTCTCAAATTAATGGACAGTCAACTTTAGCAAAAGATGCATGCAATCAATAATTTTAGTACTTTTTTACACGGAGATTTCATATGTAGTTATAACACATAAAAATAAATAAGAACGTGCAATGTGATGATAGGATATCGTTAATAATGTGTTTTTAGATGCACTTTATTTCTCTTAATTAATGAGTTAATAGCCTCTGAAAAACGCGTTTTGCTCGGGTAGCGCCTTAAACATTAATTCCTAAACATTTGGGGGTTTATTTATAAACGCTGCTTAAAGTTAAGTAATGATTAGCGACTGTTTAACCATACATTTTTGACGTTTGAACGTCACTTAATTTTAAGCAACGTTTATGAATAAACCCCATAAAATAAAAGTTATTCAACAGTGGCGCCAACTGGTGAGCACAAAAACGATACATATATATTTCCCATTTGGCACACATGCAAGTAGGTACCTATATGCATTACTGCATGGAGATTTTTTTGAAGACAGCCAACTTTAGATAGACATAAAAGCACTGCAACGGCAATGACGTCCAATAATTACAGACCAATTTGATAGGTAAATGCCGAGGCGATATTTCAACACTATCTTATATCAGGACATTAATTCCATTATAGTCTGTTGCAACGTGTCCTACAGCATGATGCTCTCTATCCTCTATCTATCATAAGCATACTTGTCATACTTTTTTAATATCTTATACGTTTACTCCAATAGGGATGTTTCCTGGGTAAAAAAAAGAAAAACTGTTTAGTCCGTAAATCAGATAATAAAAAAATATTAGACACGTATTTTTGACTTAGATAAAACACATTAAACTTGGGGAGTGGGCACTCGTTACGTCACAGCCACGTATAAAATCTAGCGATCAGTGACGTCATGCCACATTTGAACTCAATGTATCGCCGTAATGTTTTGATTACGTAAAAAAAGAAAAAAAAATTCGTGTCATAATATTTTTTTATTATCTGATTTACGAACTAAACAGTTTTTTTTTTTTTTTTACCCAGGAAACATCCCTATTGGAGTAAACGTATGATATTAAAAAAGTATGACTAGTATGCTGGTACAAGTATACGTTTAATATTTTTTTATAATCTACATGACGGATAAAAAAAATGTTTTACTCTTCATCCCTATTGTCGTGATAACCACGCCTTGACACATGCCTCTATTGCTCACGATAATACGTATCAACATAGGAATTAAGACATACGCATTCGATCTTGAACTTTAAATACGGATTTCCCAGAGTGTATTTCCTTTCACTGCTTCGCCAATCACGAGAATGTCTATTAGATATGCTTTAGGTATTTCTAATACATAAGTACTTCCGTGGTAAGTAGGTACCTACTTATTAATAATAATAAGTCAGTGTCGAATATGTTTATATAGTAAATAGATGTGTTTCCGCATCGATGTTATTATTAATCCATTAATTATTCTACGTTTGTTCCCCGAATACGTGTGTTGTTATGTAGATTTATTGATTAGAGGTTAACACAAGGCATTGAATAAAGGCTCCTACAAACAGGCGCGACACGCGTTGCGACACAAAGGTACCGCTTGTAGCGGGACACGCGGTTCCTTTATGTCGCGTCGCGTGTCGTGCCTGTTTGTAGGAGCCTTTATTTTGTCTGGAAAACCGTGTGATGCCGGACGTAAAGAATACCACCACCCCATTTCTTCCTATGGGTGTCGTAAAAGGCGACTAAGGGACTTCATAGAGAATGGGCAGCAGCGTTCTCTATGTATTTTAACACCATTCTGCGATTGCCAACCCGCCTTTATGGCAACCCCCCCCCCCCCCCCCCCAATTGGGGGGGGCCTATGTTCAGCATTGGACGTCTTTCGGCTGAAATGACGAAGGTGATAACTCAGGAAAATCTAAAAAAATCTACACAAAGATACGAAAACCCAACATCTCTCATAGTATCCAAGTTGTTTTAAACGTAAACCCTTGGCCGTGAAGATATTTCTACACGGTCAAAATGTATGGAACAACAGATTTTAAACTCTGGTCGATGTTGAATCATATACGAACTTCATGGTAACAGTTTACGCTTCGATGCCACTTTTGTATGAAACACCAAATTTAATAACCAAAAAAAATCTACGCTGGGTAATCTAAAATTATGTGCTGCCTTCATGGAAACAGTTTGCGCATCGATGTCCCATATATGCCTTGTATCTGTAGCAGGCAGATTGTATGATTCTTAGGGCGTGCACATAATGTCTACGGTACGGCACCGGCCACCGTGTAACGGCACGACGCGACGCCGCTACCGGGAGACGGCACGGCGTCGTTTCGCGGTGCACCGCGGTGACATACGGCGAACCACTTGGCAGTTAATGTTTTGTTATTGTTTTTTCTTTTTTCTTAAATGATTAGTTCGCACGTGTTAATTAATGCATAATAATGGCTGACAATTTAGATGTCGACTTTTTAATTTCACTAGTGGAAGCACGTCCCGTTCTCTGGGACAAGACAATGGAGAATTATATGGATAAAAATTTGAAAACATTGATACTTTGACTGTTTTTTCTTCATTCGTCGCCTTAGTAACAGGAGCAGAATAATACGTCTTTCGCGGTCCATATCAAGACAAAACTGAACGATGGTTGCTGCCTTGTGCCGTGCTGTCTCCCGGTAGCGGCGTCACGCGTCGTGCCGTTACACGGTGGCCGGTGCTGAACCATAAACAGGTGTCAACGCCCTTAACTTTACCAGCGGCACCGTCCGTTTACAAACGCTCGCGGCTATGCAAAATGCCTAAGGCAAATAGGCAACTCGTTCTATTTTTATATTTTCGACATCCAGGCATCCCGACCAAATACGTTAGACTTAACGTTAACTGTGATCAACCGCGCGTGAACCGAGTGAGCGAAGCGAGCGATGCTGCGTCGGCGGCCGGTGAATGCCATAAGAAATAGATATACATTTTGCCTTAGGCATTTGGCCGTTTGTAAAAAGAGGAATCATAAAGTTACCTGCGACGTAACTATACTAATAATAAAGCTGAAGAGATAGTATTTTTTTTATGTTTTTGTTTAAACGCATTAATATCTGGAAAAACCCATCAGATTTGAAAAATTCTTCTTGCATTTGATAGCCCAATTCTTCAGGAAGGATATAAGCTATTTAACATCACGGTACAACTCTTAGAAGCCGAGCAAAAAGAAAACTGTCACAAAGAACGCTATGCGAAAACAAAGTTATAGCGAGGGCGGGCGATGCCAAGCAACGTGCTGGGTACCCCGATAATCAACCATCTCATCGAATTTATGTACGCATTAAAGTCAAGTAGCTCATAAAACACACCGTGTGTTGTTTTGAACCAACGGAATAACCTTCAATAACCTTGACCTCGACATTTAAGTCCATAAATTTGGACAAATAGGTAATGATTTACATCTCTCGATGACTCGACAATGACGTATTCTGAGAACAATGGTAACTATGTAATAGGCAATCATAATTTATATAATAATATAGTTTAACAAGCGGAAAATCTTAGAACTGAGAAAAAAAAATTACTCATATGTGAAGTAAACCCACACGGATCTTCCTTCAAATGCAAGGAATGTAGCGTATTTGGGAAAACCAAGCGTAAAAATTTGGTGATCATATAAAAATTCTCGGTAACAATTTGCCTATAATTAACACCTGACAGGATAATCCCAAAATATGTATGAACACTTAGTTAATTAAGGCGCTACCCCGAGCAAAACGCGTTTTTCAGAGGCTATTAACTCATTAATTAAGAAAAATAAACTACTTACATCTAAAAACACATTATTAATGTACGATCTCCTATCATCACATTGCACGTTCTTATTTATTTTGATGTGTTATAAGTACATTTGAAATCTCCGTGTAAAAAAAGTACTAAAATTATTGATTGCATACATCTTTTGCTAAAGTTGACGTTCCATTAATTTGAGAGTTACACTAATGGATAATTTAAAAATCTTAATAATTCACGTTTTATTTAATTTCAAAAGATCATTGTTCTTTTTTTATTAAAATTATTCCAAAAATTGTGTGAATTCGGCGTACGCAGGGAGCGGGACAGAGCGTCCCCGCTGTGACGGGATAGAGAAGGACCGAACGCTCACGCTAGGAGATCGCCTTAATGTCCACTTGCACCACGCTAACCGTATTTAAAACTTCATCCGGTCTTTGTCAACTACAAACGATAGACAGAAATAGAAAGTTATTTTAAATTCGCTTAGCGCTAAATGCATTTAGGGATTCGTGGTGCAAGTGGGCCTTATTTAATCATTTCAGTAAAATATTCTGACCACAAAGCCAATGGTAGTTTTACGCCCGTATGGATCACCTTTGACATACTATTCTATATATATGGTGGTAGCAGCAGCGAAGCTACAACTTCCATTAGAGGGAAGCCGAAGAAAAAATTGTTCAGTTCTCATAAACTCAAGATAACATCAATATTTATTACTTCAAAAATGTATGTAATTCCTTTACTTTTCTTAATGTAACGTCATCTATGGTAAAGTGTCCGGGGTGTCGTGTCTGGTGGGCAGCAGCCCGATGGTTGATGTGGGGATTACCTTTTAACCGTCGATATATAACATCTCCACATCAAGCATCGGGCAGTTACTAACATATATGTATGTTAGTTGCACGGCAAACTCTGATTGCGCGTTCGCATGTAGCGTAAAGGCTCCTCCAAACAGGCGCGACACGCGACGTGTCACAAAGACACCGCGTAGGAGCCTTTATAGGTGCCGCCACATACGTGTAAATATCGATGTAGAGGTTTACGTTTTTCTTCTTTAGCAATCGTAGTTTATGTACAGGCCAGTGCCAGGTAATATAAACAAATCGTACATCATTTTACATTACAAGGCTCAGCTATGGCCACAAAAAGTACCTTGACCTTAAGCAGGACTTATCACTTTACATTCTGCGGTCACATTTACATAACCAATATTTCGTCATCACATACCACCTTGGATCTGGGATTTTCACAGCACCATTAAAAAGCTTTAAGGCTCATACAAACAGGCGCGACACGCGACGCGACACAAAGAGACCGCTCGTCACGCGGCACGCGGTGTCTTTGTATTCTTGTATTGTAGGAGCCTTTACTGATATTATGTTTGTATTCTAATTTAAAAATATTTTTGTTGGATAATTAAAAGCTAATAGTCTTAAAATAATAATAATAATATGTACAAGTATATATAAAAAAGGGAGGGGAAAAAATCAAAGGACATCAAAATATTCGTTCACGTCGCTGTCAACAGGAAAAGTGCCCCAAAGGCTGGCAGCATTGCCATGTTGTAAGGGAATGCTAATTCTTTGGGAAAGAAATAAACCAGCCCTCTCGTCACGTGAAGACTCGATAAAAAAAAGCGCTTGTCACAATACCTACCCAAAACTTTAAGGCTCCTACAAACAGGCGCGAAATGCGACGCGACACAAAGGTACCGCGTGTCGCGCTACGAGCGGTGCCTTTGTGTCGCGTCGCGCGTCGCGCCTGTTTGTAGGAGCCTCTATGGCCTCGTTTGTGCATATTTTTGTATTGTGTTCTTTTTTTCAATGCGTTTTATTGTTTCGTGATCGACTCTTTCGTGATTTTAATAGAATAATACCACTTAAACGAGTATTTATTAAACTAACAACGAATAATATATTATAATGCATAAAGATCCCTTGATCCATAGGCGTTGTCTTGTTCGCTATTGAATTCGTAAAGATTTAAGTACCTGCTGAGGAAGGGCCTAAGAAGAAATAATGTCTTTACAAATTCAATAAAACTGTACGAACAGTCAGTTAAAATCGCGTATAATTATATCATTCATCAATTTTGAAATCCACCATATTTTTTCCCTACAAGCGATTAAGTTACCTACTTATTTATTAAAATCTAATAATCTACTGTTTCACATAAATGTACTGTCTACTCTCAACCAACTCTCGTGTCGCACGGATGCTGGAAGAAATTACTAATGAAATAAGCAGTACCTACCTACTTACCTTTTTGCTCTTCTATCTTTTCATGTGTATAAATAATTAAGTAAAAGAATTATTCGTAATTTTCCAGCTCACTTACAAGGCTCGTCGCATGGTCAGCGAGTGACGGAGGTGTGCCTCGGCTGCATCTGCCAGGCGGTGTCCGGGTGCAAGAGCGGCATCCAGTGTGATGGTGATCACTGTGGACTGTTCCACATCACCTGGGCGTACTGGGCTGATGCCGGCAAACCTACCATTAATGGACAGTCACCTGATGCGCCTGATGGTAAGACAATGTTCTGTATAATTCATTTTAAGCCCTTTAAAAAAAAGGTAAGAAAATTTGAATTTCACCAAGTTTGAGTGTGAAACATTGCTAGCAACACAATTGCTGGCAATATTTCACACTCAAACTTAGTGAAATTCAAATTTTCTTACCTTTTTTTTGCAATTTGCTGGTCAATGTCAGGTTGTATGTTAATTGTTGTTGTTGTTGTTTGTGTGGTGCCGGACGTGAAGAATAGCATCACACCATTTTCTCCCGTGGGTGTCGTAAAAGGCGACTAAGGGACTTACTAGAGAATGGGCAGCAGCGTTCTCTATGCATTTCCAACACCATACTGCGATCGCCAGCCCGCCTGCCAAGCGTGGCGATTATGGCAAATCCTCTCCAATTGGGGAAGGCCTATGTCCAGCAGTGGACGTCTTTCGGCTGAAATGATGATGGTGATGATGATAATGTTAATTAAAATATGATTCGCGACTGTAACCGATAGGCAATTGCATGCAGCTGAGATGAGAATGCTAAGAGGGATGTGTTCAAATTAGGCTGAGAATCAGCACTTTTTGAACGTCAAAATTACCTAAGATAGTCCCCCAAAATGCGCGCCCGTCACCACTTCCTACTGCTTTAGTTGGGAAGAAGAAGTGGCGCAACAAACTCCTCAGCAGCACATCAGGGGCCCAAGTCTGCTATTTTTATAAATTCGTCACTCCAACACGATCCCATTGTCATTTTGCTAAAATTTCGTAATCTGCTAAATTCATAATGGTCGATCATTGGTCGGTCAATGGTCTCGTAATATAATTGTATTAAAATGGCATTTTGAACATTGATTCATGCCAGATTTCATTTATATATATTTTTACATATTATTTATTAGTGTTATAAGCAATCTGAAGTAGTAGGGAGTTGGAAGTTTAGTAGGAAGTTTCATTTGTCATTATGTACGAGATTACTAATTCTTTCAATTGAGTGTCAGCGGCTGACCGTTGGAAAGTCATAATGACGCCATTATATTAGTAGATTACCAAACTTGTCAATATCAACAATTATGAAATCAATGATAGACCATTCTGACACTATTGTAATAGCAGACTTGAGGCCCTGTCTGTTCAATTAGATAAACGTGATTCTATACAAGAGTAGGTATGCAAAGTAATTATCATTACGAGACACAGAACAGTAAATTAAATGATTTGCCATGTGTCAGCTAGCACACGCCAATATACATATATAGTGAAAAACTATACTCAAGCAACCTTCCAGGACTAAAGGCAAGGCAAGCGCGACACACGACGCGAGACAAAGACACCGCATACCGCTCGACGAGCGGTCTCGTTGTGTCGCGTCGCGCCTCGCGCCTGTTTGTAGGAGCCTTAAAACACTAACAACCTTGCAGGACTACATTACTAACATCATAAATAACAAATTTTGTTCTATGTCTTTTTACAAAACATAATAACAAAAACAAACCTTCAAGATTTCGTTGTTTTATCTAACACATTTCAATTCTGTATTTTGTTGTACGGCGGCCAGCACATCAAGTTACCACAAACTCTCGTTCGATTTTGAACTTAGTTATTAACATTTTAAAGTTCAAAATCGTTTGGAGAAATTCGACAGTTTCGTGTAGCTTGATGTGCTAACCGCTGTACCCATCTACGGAACCTACGCCTCCCGTGCACTGTCGCCCCTGCCTTTTGCACTAGACACGGCAGTTTCTTTTGCTACGCATAGAGTTCGTAACATTTAGAGCGTTGAATTTAAATATTTTTATTTTTGTATTAATATCTAATGAATTATTAAAAGTCATAAAACAAAAGTTGTTGTTTCTGATTTTAGTACCTAATAATAGTCCTGAGAAGCAGTTAGGGTTTTACCAATGACCCTGTATCAGACGAAGTCTGAAAGTGACGCCGGTGACTGAAAAGGTGTGTGGAAATAGGTTGTCATGGTATAGGCATGTGATGCGGAGGAATGTGGGAAATGTCAGGAAAGTTTTGAGTATGAATGTGGATCTTCCCCTAATCGTATAGCCTGTATGAAAGATGATATCGCCGCTGATACTGCAATACCGCGTAACTAACAACAGACAATACCGCGTAACTTAGGTGAGGCAAATTTTACAGGAGAATGATAAAACTAAAATAACTCCTGTTGTGCTTTCAAATTAAAGCGTAATCTAAAATTTGATACTTTTGTACTATCCACTGTTAGTTACGCGGTATTGCAGTATCAACGACGATATGACTAGACATGGACTGACTTCCGCGATGACGACTAAAATAAGTATGGAAGAAAATACATGTTGCGCCGACCACAAATTAAATGGGATAAGGGCAGGAGAATGATGATACTAATACTGACCAGGAAATTGCAAAAAGCGTAATAAAATTTGCATTTTGCGGGCTACTCTGACGCTTTATCCATAAAACAAAGAGTTTCTGAAACAATGTTGTGCAACAATTTTGTGGGATTATAGGCCCTCTAGAATTTAATTTAATAGATTATAGTTCAGTTCCGTAACTGGCTGATAAACTTTTGACTATGCGTCGTTGTCGACTCTGCCCTTATCTAAAGGTATTATTTGGAACCGAACTGCCAACTGCAACTGCCGACAGCACGTGCAGCGCTTGGAAGCCATTTCATCTAAATACATACAAACCAGCGGCCGATTGCAGTTGGCAGCTCGGTTCCAAATAGTATCTAAGTTCAATAAGAGAGGATTTACTTATATACCTCTGTCTGAACGGAAAAATTTGCATAAATACCTACATCCGGAATGTTTCCAAGTAGCCATTTATTCATTAATCTCTTTTATAAATTTTTCACGCATGACACAATAATGTTATCTTTTCAAATAAATTACATATAATAGATTAATATTATGGTAATTAAATAACAATTATGTAAATTATTAAACTTGCTTCTTTAAACTGACTGGCCTTGATTTAACTAACTGATGATATAATGACCTGTTAAAGCAGCCATTACATAAATCGATTTTAAAACATCAAATAGTTGGAATTTGCCAAACAAATCATTCCAATGGGTCACGCGGCATGCCACTTAGTGTTATATAATATTAACTAGAATTGTTACAAAAAGTCGAATGCAAGCAACTACACGATTTTTTTTGATTTACCACGTTATCATATATCTACAATCATGTTGTCTAAATATTCAATAAAACCCAGTATGGGAGGTCCAAGAATCCACATTATACTATGTAGCAACAAACACACAGAATCTTGTAAAAAAAGATCTAAAATTCCAGAACTTCCCAGTCCTACAAATCCATACTAATATTATAAATGTGAAAGTAACTCTGTCTGTCTGTCTGTCTGTATGTTACGTTTTCATGCCTAAACCGCTGAACCGATCATCATGAAATTTGGCAGAGATATAGCCTGGGATATGGAGAAGAACATAGGCTACTTATTTACGCGATAACCGACATCCACGCGGGCCGAGCCGCGGGCAAAAGCTAGTTATATATATTAGGGGAGGTCACCTCAAAGCAGCTGGCATAACTTTTAGTTAAAAAAAAACAATTATCGATAAACCTTAGTTTTAGTTTAGTTAGGCCACTTACCTCTGTAAGTGGCCCAACTAAATGCCAACAAAAATGCTACTAGGGAATGGGCAGAGAGACAAATAAATAATGTGAAATTCAAATTCGCGCAAATTTCAAAATAACCATAAGTTTTGTATGAAAACTTGTCAAAAAACTGCTTTACCCGAGTGGCCGTCCAAAGCAGCCATGCAACGTCGTGCTATCATTTCAAATACCCTACCCACAATACAGGAAAAATTCCTAGTGTCAATAGTGGGCAACGTCAATAAAAAGAAAAAAAAAAAAAAACTATGGCCGCTTTGAGCCGACCAACGTGGCTGTCGCAACAAATAGCCCTTGTGTCGCACCTTGTAGGTCTAGAACCTGGCCCCCACAAAGTGATGTATTTTTCAACTTTGTAGGAGTCGACGGATACCATACCAGCGTTAATCAACATGATTCTGTGCATAATATACCTGCATGTAATTAATTTGCATGACATCGTTTTACAGCGTACCCGAACTGCACAAATGACCCGTACTGCGCCGCTCTCGCAGTCCAAGGATACATGAACAAGTTCGCTCAGGTAAGACAACCACATCCATCCATATTGGTCAGATCATCTCATTTAATAAGATGATTTTCCTCTCATATATTTTTTTTGTAATTATTAACCTGTTCGAAATTCGAAATTGGTATAAACATTACAAAAAAAAAAGACAAAAGGACATCCTCATTTTTAGGTTGTTTAAAAATTGTGTCCGTATTAATTGAGGAGCCATGGCTCATAATTAACGCGGGTACTACTAATATTCAGTAGTAAATTAGCCGAATTTGTAGGCGCGATCCTGGAACTTGTAGTAAAACCCTTAAAAAGTTTCAGGACGTTTAAGGTGGCTCGTCAATTCAGACGTCTGAATTGAGGAGCCACCATAAAACTCGAAAACTAGCCAACAGATGTTTTAGATAATTTGGTAGGAATTAGTAGTATTAATGCGTAATCGTAATATCGTACAAACAAAAAAATTGGTTCTTGTACGGATGAATTTAAGATAGCTACAATGCTTTGATTTGACATAAAAATCCATAAATTTCACCGCGCTGTTTTACGTAAAGTAATTAGTCAATTATAATACATTTTTAGTAACATTTAGTAGTAAATGTATTCTAATTTGTAGTATAAAAATAAAATGGAAAAACTACATAATTTCTGCAGCAACATATTTCATGTGGCTCCTCAATCCAGACGTTCTATAGGAAATATATTACGTCGCTACTGAAGCGATTGATCAAATCGGATATCAATAGCACACATATTTATTAGAAATTTCTACTAAATATTCGTATAACCAAACATCCTACACATTCAGTATTTCAAGAGATATCTATTATATTAAAAAAAACCTTAATTTAGTGCATAGGGTGACCTTAAGTAATTCCAAATTCAGGCGTCTGAATGAAGGAGCCACCTTAAGCGTCCTGTATCTTTTTAAGGGTTTTATTTCTACAAATTCCAAGATCGGGCCTACAAATTCGGTTATTTTCTACTAAATATTGATCTACTCGCGTTTAAATAATATGAGACATGGCTCTTCAATTCTTACGGACACAAAAACTGCAGTTCCTCTTCAAAAAACAATAAGAATGATGACTAAAAAAATATTTTTTGTCCGTCATGTAGATTATTAAAAAATCTTAGACACGTATTTTTTCTTTTTTTTATGTAATCAAAACATTACGGCGATAAATTGAGTTCAAATGTAGCATGACGTCAATTCTCACTAGATTTTGTACTGAGCTGTGACGTAACTCCCAAGTTTAATGTGTTCTAAATCAATTTTAATTAATATGATAAAGCAAAAAATACGTGTCTATTATTTTTTTTATTATCTGATTGACGGAATAACAGTTTTTCTTTTTTTTTTACCCAGGACACATCCTTATTACAATAACATTCAAATTCTTGTGCTGCTTTTTGCAATCTTCCCTACAAAGTTGTAACACGAAATTGTTAGTAGGCGTAATCTGCTACCTACACATAATATACATGCAAATCCGTTGACATTGTAAGTCCATTTACATATAGAGACGAAATGACATCACCCGAAATACTTGGAGAACCACCACAAACAATAATAAGTTTAAAATGATTCATGCATTATGTATTTCTTCAAGTCTAGTCGTGACTGAACTCTGATGACTCCTAGATACAATAATCGTTTAGTCAGAAGTAGGGTTGCCAACCATACTATTAAAAACAGTATTATACTGTTTTTCACACTAAAATATTGTTTACTGTTCAACAAAATATAGTATATGAATATACTGTTCTCACTGGTATCCAGAGCCATATCTAAATAAAAAGTTTCATCTACTACGATCATCGCATGATGTTCTACGGGCATGAACGCGGTGGTTCAGCTAGCTTTTATTTCAGAATAAAACTGATTTTCGGGACATAGTAAATAGTTATTAGATATATAAAACAAAAGGTATTTTAATAAAACACGTATACTAAAACATAAATAATTAAATTATCTTTAAAAAGATAAAGATTTCAGAAAATACGCTTGATAGATTTTGCGTGATTCTCAGTTTTTTATCCGCGTTAGACATCTTTACAAATTAATTTCAATATGTAATATAAACATCATCAGCAAAATATGGATACAATCTATTCGTAATAATACCAATGGGTGAGGGCAAAGCTGATGGGTACCTACTACGGCGTTCCGCTTCACTGACCGCGCCGCCGCGCGTTGCACGACGAGTATCCATTATACCAGTTTCAAAATAAGCATATTTCGTTAACGATAACTTCTTTTTAGGGTTCCGTGCCTGTCTGTCTGTCTGTCCGTCTGTCACAGCCAATTTGCTCCGAATGTAATGAACCGATTAAGTTGAAATTTGGTATACATATCAATTTGAGTGACCCAAACACGGACGTGAACCGTAAATAAATGAATTTAGAATATTGGGGTCAGTTTTGGGGGGCAAACAAAAAAATTAAAAAAAAAAATTGCAAACTGTACCGAGTGACATATCAAATGAAAGGGCTTACTGTGAGGGTCTTAAATTTTTTTTTTTTAATAATTTAAAAAAATAAATCGTTTTAAAGTTATAAGTGAAAATAGACGAAAATTTACCATTCCCCCCTTATCTCCGAAACTAATGAACCTAAAATTTTGAAAAAAATGCAGAAAATAGTTCTATACTTATAGATTACAGGAAAATTTATAAAAAGTCTATGGTCTTAAAACAACATGGTAAATCTCTCGATATTGTGCGTACAAACTTACATTTTTACATTTGCAGTTGAAATGTATGGGAGATTATGTTTACCAACTACAATGTTAAGTTTGTTCTTAGGATAAATTCTTTCCAAGTACGGAACCCTTCATTGTGCGTGGTCCGACACGCACTTGGCCGGTTTTTTTTTTTTACTAAGACATCAAAATAAGAAAAAGGTGTATAATAAAACACGTTTAAGTTTAATTTGTCAAAGTTTGCGCACTGATTAAAAACTTTTCCTGTATAATCGCTTTATATCTGTTTTCTCCAGGACTGCAACGGTGACGGCCGCGTCGATTGCTATGATTACATGGCGATCCACAAGAAAGGAGGATACGGATGCACTGGAGACTTGCCCTTTGGTTATGTGAATGTATTCAACGAGTGCGTCGATGCAGTAAAGCACGCACAGAGTCAACAATACGGACGTTAAGGAAGACTAGCGAGGAATGATATGGCTAGCAGAGTATATGATGCGAGAAATTAAAGCTACAAAAATTTTTAAACAGTCAATCTTTAGCACGATAAAAATTACGATTAATTTTCTGTCGTCGATATTGCTCCTTAAGAACACCGTTAATTTTAAACTGATAGTACCATATATGAACTAGAAAAAAAAACCTATTATATAATATATATATGATATCATCAACACATTCTGGCTAACAGTAACAATAAACAAAATTACAAGACAAATCAAAGCATTTTAACAAAATTGTGATCTAGATTGACTATGGTAGCTTTAGCCTAGTGCACATGGCAAGTTGGTCTAACCAGTTCTGAACTATAGTTGCCAAGTGTGATAACTTTCTCGAAGATTTCAAATATCTTCTTATTCCTCGTAGCTTATACTTCGGTATGCCACATCATGATCCTCTATAAAAATGGAGCAAATAATAACGTAATCGTCCGTAAATGTTTGGAACTCCTTTAATTGTAACCAACGATAAGGAACAAAAATTATATTTATATTTTTCTAAAAAAAACATTCAATAAAATCGAACTAGTCTTTAGGATTATATATTTTGTTTTTATTTCCTCCTAACTCCTTTAGACAGCTGCCCTTTAATTCCGTAACACATTATCAATCGCACTCTGAATGATTTTGAACCATATTGGTAATCCATTGGGTTCATATGTTCGAAAAATTTGTCTATACAGGCTGGGTAAAAAATTGTGGATCAAACGAAACAGGGTGATAGTTGGGGTTATATGCAGTAAAAAATATCTTAAAAAAAAAAATATATACATATATATATTGTAAAAAATATCTTTCATTTTTTGGTAGTACATTTTCTATTTTAAGTAAGGTTTTAAAGTTACGAATATGACTTAAAAGATATTGAAAAAAGTGCCAATACTCATAAATCATTGTACAGACGCCAGCAGGTCAAGCTACCCGAAACTGTCAAATTTCCGCAATCATCCTTGAACCTTATGCTGTAGTGATAAAGTTGAAAATCTATTAAAGAAATTTGACAGATTGTAGTAGCTTGGTGTGCTGGCGTCTGTACCTACTGTCATAAAAGCACTTTTGTAGTGATGATACATTTCCTAGAAGATACTAAACACAAATATCTTCTTATTTAACACCATTTATTGTTTTAAAATAGGTACCCATTTTACGCTAATTACCTATTTATCACAATTTATTTTTTGTTTTTTTCAAAAAACACTCAAATTTTCATAACTTTTAAGGAGATGAAGTGAGTGCTCTGCCACACAGATATTTTTTACTGCAAATAACACCAACTATCGCCCTGTTTCGTTTGATCCACGATTTTTTACTCACCCTGTATAACAACGTAAATAACGCAATGAATGTTGTTGAATCGTCAAAATGTAACTCATTGCTACTGATAGTGTGTTACTACAATAACGACAATTACCCCGCTGGACGACAACGAATCTAAGAATGCCTTTAGTTTGAGATTAATGAGAATTAGACCGTCAGGGTCAGGCGCTCTTACAATATTTTGTGGTAATGGTGCCAATTTCCTTGTTCATAAACTAAACTAAAATTAAGTTCAGTGCATCTTTTTCTTTCTGTTTCATTAAGAAAAGGACAGAAGATAAATTTTAGTTTAGTCCTGTTAAACTAATTAGCGCTTGACGTAAATTGACGTAATTTTAGTCGGCAAGTTTTTAATCACGTCTAAACTTATAAGGAGTAGTGACAGACGCTGATTAATTTGACAGGACTAAACTAAAATTTATCTTCTGTCCTTTTCCTAATGAAATAGAAAGAAAAAGATGTACTGAACTTAAATTTAGTTTAGTTTGTGAACAAGGGAATCGGCACCAATGTAAGCTTGATTAGTCATCGTTGACTTGTACTGGATTTCCAATCCAAGAATACCAAAACTAAACTACTAGATGGCGTTGTATTCATAAACTTGGTTAAAATTTGAAAATGTCCGACTACCTACCTAATCTATACAAAAAATACAGTCAAAATAACAACTTTTTACTCAATGCATATGAAAGTATGGTGCATAAAACAAAAAATCATTTTTTAAATTATTTGTCTGTCGTCTGTCGGTCTGTCTGTTAGTTCCGGCTAATCTCCGAAACGGCTGGACTTTCACTGGCAGATAGCTGATGTTATAATGAGTAACTTAAGCTTTTATTTTCAATTGGCTGCTACCCGCGGGATCACCAGCGTGGATCTTAAAAAATAATTACCTACATTACACAACAGATGGCCGTTGGGGCCGAAACAAAGAGAATTAAATATTGGGCCGAAAGGTTCTGGAGTGGTGACCGCGTACCGGAAGACGTAGCGTGGAAAGGCCTCCCACAAGGTGGCCCGATGACCTTGTGAAAGCCGAAGGAATCCGCTGGATGTGGGAAGCACAGAACCGGTCGAAGTGGCGGTGCTTCGGGGAGGCCTATGTCTGGCAGTGGACGTCTTTCGGCTGATGACCTACATTACAAACAGACACTAAAATTTTATTTATTTGTATAGAAAAAGCCACGCGGGTGAAGCCGTGGGAAGCAGCTAGTATAATATACAATCTAACACTAAAATATTTATTTTATTTAAAAGAGTAAAAAGTGTAAAAAAGGGGGGAAGAGCTTATTGAGCATCAACAAATTCGTCCGCATCGCTCTCAGTGGAAAAAGTTGCCACGTTGTATGGCAATACTGATTCTTTGGCCAAGAAATAGGCCAGCCCTCTGGTCACGTGAAAAGTCGACCAACCGTTTGGCGATGTCCCGAAATACTCGATGAGCACTTGGACCTCACGGTCCTGATTTTTCAACTTCAAACGGCTCAAACATATAGCTGCCAATAAGGTTGTTATATTTGCTCCATTTGAGGTTTTACTGCACCTGCAGCAGCCTCCTCAGCACAATCCGCCGTGCTAGGAAAATGGAATGGCGCGAGGGTGTCGATACAGGTTGCATCCCACACAAAAGGCCTACCCAACTTCCAAGGCATTATGATAATTCCGTCTGGCCTCTTCCCATCGTCGCGTGCCTAAAACTAAAACAGCTGACACCCGGTGACTAGAGCCCGATGTATGATATCATTAATTCTGGCGTGCCGTGCCAACCGACCAGCGCTGTTGCTGCAGGATAGACCATGGTGTCTGAGGCGTTCGACTGCTTCACCTCACTGACAGTGATGTGGAGCCCCGCAAGGAGCGCCTAGACGCAGACTTGTAGCGAGCGAGTGTCGGGTGACGGTAGCACCTGAAGCCAGAAAAAACTAAACTCATGTTTACTACAGCTAGACCGCTAATGATATGCACATATCTAGCTTAACTCTAAATGAACTGATACGGCTGGCATAGGCACATAGCGCAGTATCGAATCACTAACGAAGATAGAAACAAGTTTTTTTTTTTTTTTTTTTCGAAAATCACCCTCTACGGTCAGAAGTGTCCGAAGAGGGAAATCTAATTCCCTATAATTAAATTATAATCAAAATATGTTAACTTTCTGCTAGACGCGTCCCTAAGTTCATTACTGAAGCTAAGAAGCAATTATGTACCTAACTGAAATGACTTGCAGTGGGTTAATTGGGCTGAAAAAGCATAAACCTTAATCGAACGCGACGGTACAAGATGCAGGTAAAAAAATATTATTAATGATTATTATTAATTAAAAAAATTATAATCATTCATTTAGTGTACTTACAGTCGCCAGCACATCAACTGACCACAAACTGTAAAATTTTCTCATTCGATTTTGTACTTAACCATTAACATTTTATGGTTTAACATCGTTTGGAGTTTGATAGTTTCGTATTACTTGATGTACTGACCACCGTACATGCCAGATGTCCAGATGTAACCCGACCGATGCCCATGACCACAACGAGGTACAACATATTCGCAACATTCGAGCAGCACCTTAGAGAGTAATTCAAGACGCCGCTGATGAGGACCCAATTATCGGAGGATATAAATCGTCTCCGTACTAAGTACTGAGTACTGAGGGTAATCAAGCAGACAAAGGCAAAGAAGGCTGCGGACGGAATCACGATCGTCGCACTACGCCACCTGCCACGTAGAACGGTGGCGGCACTACTCGCCTCTACAACGGCATATACCGGACTCCGGCGCCTTCCTCTCCTGCTAGAAGCTGGGGACGGTCATGTTGCCCAAGTCCAGGAAGAACATCTTGAAGCCGGGGAGTTACCGGCCGATCACGTTCCTGCCCACCACCTCCAATGTGTTTGAATCACTCCTGTTGCGCCACCTTATACCACTCTTGACGCCGCGCCCGGAACACTTTAAATTTCGGGCCGAGAATAGCACGACGTTCCAGCTGTCGAAGCTACTCGATATCCTCACGGCGACAGTGACCAAAAGAGTATACGCCGCTGCAGTATTCCTCAACAAGGAGAAGGCACGACCAGGTCTGGCCACCCAGTGAACAAACTCACCCTCACCTCAGCCCCCGTCGTTTGATATAGGTGGTCTCCCCCTTTCTACAGGATAGGTTCATCAAGGCCTCGGTGGAGAATGAGCTGTCCAGCGGACGCCTCGTCCCCCCCATTTGGGGGCGCAGAGACGACCACGCGGTTCAACGCCAGTCGAGATCTGCACGTGAGAAAACAAGCTACATTATTTTAGTAAAATTTTAAAGTTCTGTGTTAAAACGCCAAAATGGTGTCTGCCGTGATTAAGTTAAGTGCCATATTGTTGTTAGTTGCTGTGGTCGCCGATGATGTTTGTAAGTTTTTTTTTATCTCTTATATTATGTTTATTAAACTTTTAGTTCGCGCGATGTGGTTGCCTGGAAAAATTATAAATAAATAATAAGTTCATAAATAAATCATTTTACAATATTTACATAAAGGCTAATACAATACAATACTATTAAAACTACTAATAAAGTCTCCATCCGATTAAAATTTCATAAATCATAAATCACTTGGTTCTTTGTTTTATAAACTTTATAATCAGCACTTTTTATTTTAATATCTAAGTACCGCACTAAACTTAATTAAAAGATTCTTCTCCATCCTTTAAGTAAATCATCTTCCCACCGCTTGATTTGACGTCCCTTTTGTCTTTTCCATTCCTAGGATATCATTTCATTACGTCTTTCGTCCATTTTAAGTGTTCAGTCCAGTTCTATTTGAGTTGTATTTTTTATTTTTATTAAAACATCGTTTAGTTTTGTCTTTTTCCTTATTTTTGAGGTCGTCCACCTGTCACGTAGCCTTATAAACTTTAACTAACATGAATTATTAATTAATAATGTTTTACAAACTATGTCTACGTCTCTCATCCAACTCTCCTATCGCAGGTCTGTTGGAATAAATTTCTAATAAAATAAGCCTTTGTGCTCTTTTATCTTTATGATTTTTTCTCTTTTAAGTGTTTTGTAATAGTACATTACTTACCAAGGGCTGTAAAAGAAAGAAAGCCCGAAATCACAGGTATTTGTGACCCGAGCTGCAGGCGAGGGTTGTAAATATGCGATAGAGGGCTTTCTTTTTTACTGCCCGTGGTGAGTACACAATTGTACGTCTTCACCTGGCCATAAAGGCTCGTACAGACTCGTGCGATATCGCGGCCGCGGCTGGCACCGACAAAGAAATTGTGCTACTAGTGTCGCGTCGCGCCCGCGATATCGCGCGAGTCTGTACGAGCCTTTATGCGAGTTTTACTGTACGCGTAGCGTGCGGTAAAACTCACATTATGGCCAGGTGTGACGTAAAATAACATAAATAATTATTCTTAATTTTCAGCTCACTTAAAAGGCTCGTCGCAAGCGCAGCCAGTGACCGACGTGTGCCTCGGCTGCATCTGCCAGGCGGTGTCCGGATGCAAGCGAGGCATCCAGTGCATAGGTGTGGCGTGTGGGCTATTCCACATCACCTGGCCGTACTGGCGTGATGCCGGCAAACTTACCGTGAATGGACAGTCACCTGATGCGCCTGATGGTAAAAGAATGTTCGGTACAATTTATTTTAAATCGCCTTACTCGAAATGTACCTGCCTAATTTTACTACAAAGGAATTTATCCTTTGTATAGTAAAATTAGGTAGGTATATTCCAGTTCGGCTCACCAATAAAAACTTAATATAACCTAAATATAACTCAACCTAACTTGTTTGCGACCAGTTCATTTTCTTTGGTAGCATCTAAAATATAAAGGAATTCACGAAAAACCCGACAGTCGAGTGGTGTATCCGGCGCTCGCATCGAGCGGCTCGGCTCACTGCTCTGACTACTGTATAGGCTCCTACAAACAGACGCGACACAAAGGAACCGCGTTTCGCGCGACGAGCGGTCCCTTTGTATCCCGTCGCGTGTCGCGCCTGTTTGGAGGATTCTTAATGCGTTACAAAAAACTTGATACATAAACGTTGCAAGTCAGCGCGCTACAAGGTTATTATGGCGCGATGCCAAAATATGATTGAAAAGTGGCGTACCACGGCCATCCTAAAGTTCGGAGTATGTTCAGACCGGCCATGATTCGTCGGCCGTGTTATGGTAGGGTTTTTCCTAACGCCGTTGTTCAATTTGTTGACATAATGTTGCTGTATTACATTTTTTTAATCGTTTTTCAGCGTACCAGAACTGCACTAATGACCCGTTATGCGCCGCTCTCACAGTCCAAGGATACATGAAGAAGTTCACTCAGGTAAGCTAACCACATCCATCCAATACTGTTTATTGTCTGAGTCAGAATCGTAACGCTGCATTACATATATGCAAAATACTGTATGTTTCATTTTACTTTATTACCTATTTCTTCAATCTGTAGCGATATTTTAACTAAGCCGTGGGTCCAAGGGCGTCACCAGCCGATGGCCCAGAGGGGGGCAAGTTGATATAAGGAGGATGGGAAAAGTATGAATTGAAGGTACAGTCAAGAGCACATGAAGCTGTAGTACGAGTCTTACCTCTACGCCAAGTTCAATGTGTAAAGCACCACGAGCTTTTTAACTGTACAATAAATATAACTTGTAAACCAAGTTATTACATTTATTAGAAATATTGGATAAAGTTACAATATTTTAATAATAAACTGGTAGAGCGAGACCCTTTTTTTGAGTTAATTAAAACAAAATCTTCTGATTATGAAAATTTTGTAAGTTTTCTGTGTACTCATCATGGCCAGACCATTGAGGCGATTTCCCCCCATGATGCTTCTTAGTTGGGATTTTGGTTGCTTTGCATTTGGCAAAAAAAAAATAGAATCTCTAGGAAAGGGCAGCTGCCCCTCCCTGCCCCCCCCTTGGCGACGCCCTTGTGTGGGTCCCCCATAGCAAAGCATCATGCTGAGTGGAAGCCTGCATGTCACAGTAAATGCCGACTATTGCTGTTCTGTGCTCGTGATTATAGATCTGTTTTAGGGTTCCGTAGCTCATAAGGAAAAACGGAAACCTTAAAGAATCACTCGTGTGTCTGTCTGTCTGTACGTCTGTCACAGCCAATTTGCACCGAATCTTTGGTACATATATGAACTTCTGCAACCTTATCACACCTGATTCTTTGGCCTCTGGTCACCTGAAGAGTCAACAAACCACTTGGCGAAGTCCCGAAACACTCGGTGGGCACTCGGACCCCACGGCTCGGTGTTTCAACCCTAAACGGCTCAAACATATAGCTCCCATTAAGGGACCATACAGCTTAGTGTCCGAGATAATCTTTTGAACCACACAGCCACCATTCACAGCAGTGCACGTCTCTAATTTCTTGTTACCTTTTCTGCATAAAACTTGTAACCCATTTCGCTGGAACCGTTCGTTTTAACTCACCATGCAAAGTAACTTCTAATCGCTTAATATCTTTCCTCCAGGACTGCAACGGTGACGGCCGTATCGACTGCTACGATTACATGGCGATCCACAAGAGAGGTGGATACCAGTGCGCTGAAGAACTGCCCTCTGATTATACTAATGTATTCAAACGGTGTCTCAACAAAGCAGCCGGGTTCAGAGCCCACACTGCGGACGTTTAAGAAGACTCTAGCGATGGATGGCAAGACTAGCAGAGTATATGATGCAAGAAATTCAATCTACTAATAATACTGACAATCTTAAGCAGGATTAAAATTACGATTCGGTTTCTCTTCGATTTTTGGAATAGTTTCATGGGAAACTATTCATGTTGCTTTTAAATTGGCTCGATCTTGTAATATTTTTGTTTTATTTTATTCTATTCGGGAAACTTACAGCTAAATATAAACAATATTCATAAACAATATGAAAATAAAGGCCATTTACAAATTTCCACTGAAAAACACTAACAATAAAAACGAAAAAAAAGGTCGTTACAAAAAATACCTATAACAAATTAATGAAATAAATAGTAACGCTCGACTAATACAAAATAAACATCATTTAGACACAAATAATTACTTATTATTAACATAAGCGGGATATTTACCATGTTTATTCATTGTTCTGAATTCCCGATATTTCGGCGCTGTTGCAAGCACCATGATCACGGATAAACTGAAGTCACTGCGGGTGGGTGTTTATGAGCAGACAAAACGGTCTACCCTCTTTCTTGTTCGTTTTTTGCACTCAGTACCGCTACCACTGTCACTCGCAACTCGATTCTATTCCCGACACACGAAACTCACTGTGTCCGCTCGCGAACTTTTTTCGGCACTTCTTCGGTTTTTACACAGCTGAACCACTGGATTCCAGGCTCTCGACAGTTGAAACCCATCATCCCGGTTGAAGTTCCGGTAAATATCCCGCTTATGTTGATAATAATATTAGTGACCATGACAGTTTAAAAACTTATAAACAATTACTTTTCCTTAAAAAAGCTTTTCACCAACAAATGCTTAAGCCGAGAAACACTGGTATTGGATATATTCAAATCATGTTCACTAGACAGTTTATTTAAACTTCTGCTGTGTGTACGCGTGTACGCGATGCTGTTCTCAAAAGACCTTAAATAATATATATACTTTTTGATAAGCTTCTTAAAATGTATATATACTACTTTACTAACTTACTTTATTTATTATTCTTTAAATTTATTTTATTATTCCTTCTCATTCCACAGACTTATACTAGTATACTCCTTCACTGTGCACGCGGTTCGGTTGTGTAATTTCACTTCCGCCTGACATTAAAGGGACTGCCAAACTGTTGCAGAGTGACAAAACACTATCTTTCCATTTCGTCATCAGCTGCTTTCAGACTACGCTATAATATAATAGCATATAGTATATAGCTCATAGCACAACAATATCGCGCACCATACATTAATAATAATAATACATTCCAATAATATATAGTACAGTACAGTGTGAACGTGTCCATAACAATGTATGGTGCGCGATATTTTTGTGCTATGAGCTATATACTATATGCTATATATTAAAGCGTAGTCTGAAAGCAGCTATAGTTGTTAGTTATTTTAGAAGTATGTATGTATTAAAAAAATTAACAGTTTTGATTTTGTGTAGGTATTTTATTTTCTCTTCTACTCTTGTCATATACACGGTGTCTACATCTCTTTTTATCATCTCTCCTATCGCAGCTATGCTGGAAAAGATTTCTTTAGAAATAATCATCACCTTTGTACATATTTTGCTGTACTTTTCTTCTTGTCTATTTTTTTGTGTGTACTTAAATGGTTGAATAAATAAAAATTGTCTTGATTGACCATGGTAGCTTTGTCTAGTGCATTTGGCAGGTTCGTCTAACCACTTCATATCTGGGATTGGTTACCTTAGTTGCCAAGTGTGTTTACTCATTTGAAAACATCAAATGTCTTCTAAATCCTCAGAGCCTATACTTCGCTAGCCCACCTCATGATCCTCTGTAGAAATGGAGCAACCAAGTAACGTATTCGTTCGTAAATGTTTGGAACCCCTTTAATGTTTAACAACGATAAAGAACAAAAATATCATCTATATATATAAAATGGTAAACTGACTGACTGACTGACTGACTGGGTGATATATCAACACACAGTCCAAACCGCTGGTCCTAGAGACATGAAACTTGGAGGGTGTGTTCTTTGTGAAGAGTAAGTATGCACTAAGAAAGGATTTTTGGGAATTCCACCCCTAATGGGGTAAAATAGGAGATGGAAGTTTATATGAAAGTCCGTCAGTTTTGAAATTAGGATCTTCAAATTTTGTGTATAGGCTGACGGTTGGAAATTTTTATTTATAAGTGTCTCACCGTTTTTGATAATTCCACCCCCGAAGGGTTAAAAAGAGGGATGAAATTGAAAAGTCCTTAATTTTCGATGAAAATTATCGCAAAGTAGATTACGCACTAATTATTCGTTGAACTCAATTCATTCTAGAAGAGATTTTCTTCTGGACACCATCCAGAAGTTCATAACTGATGCTAATAAGAGGTACAAAAATGACTTGCTGTGGGTTAATGCAGACATCCTGTTGTCGTCCAATGAGGAGCAATTATCAGACGTACACTATATAAACGATGCTCCCAATTTCTGGAGACATTATTAGTGCATAAGTTGTGTTACAAGGTAAGAATAATTTCATTTTCTTATATCCTCTCTCGATTTATTTTAAATTCCTTTGTAAAAAGTATACGATCCTATTTTATTCATCAATAATTAAATTCATTCTGGACGCTTTCTAAAGCCGAACTCGTCCTTATAGATCATCTCAAAGGCTGCCATGAGTGCCATGATATTAGTTAAACGGATGGAATCATCCATCCGCCAAGGCCAAAGCCAAGGACTGACTTATTATATGTTTTTTTTTTTTTTGGAAAATCATACCGGATGACTTTTTTACCGTCTCGTAAAAACTTGGGTATACTAGGTGAACGGAGTAGAAGCCTATGGCATAGTTTTTATAATTTTTTCTTTAACCTAGAAAGAAATTGATCTATGGATAAATACCACACATTTGAAGTAAACTTATCATACTATAACAATAAACACAGAAATTTAACAAAAAACATAATTCAATAAATAAATACGATAAATAATATTTAAATTTAAATCATACGCACCCAAATTTCAATATTTTTATCTTTTATTTTAGTTTTATTTCTGAAAAAAAAAAAAAAAAAATAAAATTCTATGCCATAGGCTTCTACTCCGTTCACCTAGTATACCCAATTTTTTTCGAGACGGTAAAAAAATTCATCCGGTATACAATGTTTGTAAATATGTGAACACCATGTACCTTTCGCATTTATTAATTTTTCTGTCATTACTTCACTTTTCATTCTTTTTACCAATTGTGGTAAGTAATTTTTTTTTATTTTTTTATTCTAGGTTCATCGTCTTCACCTATAATTATTAATTAATGTGTACAAACTATTGTTAACATTTTAAAAGAGTAAGTATGGAGTTTCTTGCCCATTCTTCTCCATACATAACTACCTTTTGGAAGGCGCAACTAGAATCAATTAACTATTCATGTAATTTTTGACGTTCAAAAGTGCATCTTCGTGCCTATTTGAAATAAATGATTTGACTTTTGACTTTTTTGACTTTTTAAGGAGACTAAGGAGTATCACACCTATCAAGGAGTGATACTCCTTGGCCGCGCCACAGTGGAAAATTAAAAAAACATATTTCTACGTAAATTTTACCGTTTATGTACAGTCAGCTGCAGAGAAATCTCACACCCAATACTCCATTTACTATAGAATTAGACAAATAACGGCTAAATAACGACAGTTATTGTGTAATATTGTTGAAATTACTCCACTTTAGAGTTATTTTTTTAATGTAAATGGTAAATAGACCACAGGGCTTGGTATTTATCGTGAAATAACGGAGTTTATTAAACGGAATACTCGTAGGTCTTTACATCGAAATAACGAAAGGGTGAGAACAGTTATTTGTCTAATGTTATAATAAATGGAGTATAGCAATGAATAAATACATTGCTAGGGGGTGAGATTTCTAACATACTTTAATGAAACCTATTTCCACAGTATCAAAATGAAACTTCTTAGTGCCCTGGTGGTATGCACCCTGGCCATAGCATCTGCTGAAGAGCATCCTCGCGGCAAGATGATCCAGGTGTGCGGGCCCGATCTCGCCAGGGCCATGAAACGTGTCTGCGAAGATGGGGACCTCGACTTCTTCAACCTTCAACATGTGCAGCGTAAGTCCTGTATTATATTTATCTGACCCTTTCCAGCAGTGTAGTGTTATTGATGTAATTGGAAAAATCCGCCAAGTGCGTGTCGGACTACGCACAATGAAGGGTTTCGTAGTTGGGATGAATTTATCCCAAGAACAAACTTAACATTGTAATTGAAAAACATGTTCTCAAAAAATAAGAAAAAGAGATTAGCCATGCTATTTTCTTCTTATAGATTTTCCTGTAATCTATAAGTATAGAACTATTTCCTGCATTTTTTTTTTTTTCAAAATTTTAGGCTCAAATAAAACGAAAATTTACCATTCCACCACCCTTATCTCCGAAACGGAGATAAGGGTGGTGGAATGGTAAATTTTCGTCTATTTTCACTTATAACTTATTTTAAAATCATTAAAAAAAAATTGAGACCCTCACAGTAAGCCCTTTATCTATTTTGATATGTCACACGGTACAGTTTGCAAAACTTTTATTTATTTATTTTCTTATTTGCCCCCTAAACTGACCCCAATATTCTAAATTCATTTATTTACGGTTCACGTCCGTGTTTGGGTCACTCAAATTGATATGTAGGTATACCAAATTTCAACTTAATCGGTCCATTACATTCGGAGCAAATTAGCTGTGACAGACGGACAGACAGAAAAGAAGAAAGGTCCTACGATTTGAATTTTCACGATATTGATTTGGATGATTTGAACACGACAGTACAATTATCAATAATGTCCCTATTCTTATCTTCTTTATTACTTCTAGCTTCTTCGATATTGAAATGCAGACCCTTTCATGATTCTAAAGGATGAAATCATGAAAGGGTCTGCAGATTTACGACTTTTTAATAGCACGAGTTATAACAAAAAGTTTACAGCATACTGTCGGAACCTAACCTGTGCCTTAGGTATGGTACAAATACACGCAACGTATTATAATACATTCACGCGGGCGGAGCCGCGGGCAAAAGCTAGTAATTTGTAAATAACTAGCTTTTGCCCGCGGCTCCGCCCACGTGGATGTCGGTTATCGCGTAAAAAAGTAGCCTATGTCCTTCTCCATATCCCAGGCTATATCTCTGCCAAATTTCATGACGATCGATTCAGCGGTTTAGGCGTGAAAAAGTAGCATAAAGACAGACAGAGTTACTTTCACATTTATAATATTAGTATGCATATTAGTATGGATTAATAATTTTGTAATCTAGTGTAATAAATGGGTGTATTCCTGAAACAAAAATGATTTGATTTGATTTTAATAAACTTAAATGCTTGTTCCCAGATCACCACCAGCACGACCACCAACATGATCACCAACACAGTCATCATCACCACGAGTGGCAGGGGCAGGTGATGAAAAGAGATGCCTCAGCCTCCCTGGCAGACCAGTGCTGCGCCAAGCCCTGTCATGTCAAAGACTTTGTCAGTTACTGTCCTTAGGCCAGAACATTAAAGAAGAAAGAGTATTTTAACCTGCCATAAAATAATCAACACAAAAAATAAATGTATGTTATACAACTCTTGGAATTTGTCGTAACGAATTTATTATCAGAAATTATTATTTATTAAATAATATTAAAGTTATTTTCATTTGTTTTATCATGAGGTGTTACTCTATCGAAACCTTTGACAAGGCACAATTAGCTTCAGCACACTGAATTTTGTCTGCAGAAACGTAGATCTACGCGAACGAAACCAAACAAGATTTTTATTGGCACACAGTATGGCTGTGTTGGTAAATAGAATTCCTTTCATCCCGCATACAGAGAAAAGAAAATATAACATTCAGGTCATCATCATTCATTTATCATTTCAGCCGAAAGACTTCCACTGCTGGACATAAGCCTCCCCCAATTGGGGGGTTTGCCGTAATCGCCACGCTTGGAAGGCGGGTTGGCGATCGCAGTGTGGCGTTAAAAATGCATAGAGAACGCTGCTGCCCATTCTCTAGTAAGTCCCTTAGTCGCCTTTTACGACACCCACGGGAGGAGATGGGGTGGTGCCATAGATATAAGAAATAAGGAGATATGCCCAGAAGCTAAAAATGTAAGAAACCCCATGTCTCCAGTCTGTCCCTTCCACTCGCCACAACTACACATGAAGTTCAGTAAAAGCAATAGATACGAAGTCGCGCACACACTCACAATTCATAAATTGTAACTTACTACACAATCAATTATAAACCTTATCGCATCAAACACAACGCGCATTTACCAAGCACCGTAAAACTCACTCACACGAAAACATCGGACTCTATCGTTGTGCTGTGCAAAAGCCATTTATTTTACATATTCGCTAATGATTGACTAAATCGAAAAGTTATCGATTCTTCCATTTATTATTGAATTAAAACTTTTGTGGGGGACCTGAAATAAAATAAATAAAAATAATAAACGGTATACAAATAATATAAATAACCAATATTTTGCTAAAACAAAATATTATTAAGTAAATAAATAAAATAAACAATAAATGAGAAAATACAGATGTATTTTCTCATTTATTGTTTATTTTATTTACACATCTGTGTAATAAACATTATTTCACTTAAGTCTTCCAACCGGGTTAAAACGGTTGACAAATTGAAGAATAAACTATAATAGCAATATATTCATTAGACAATCGACACTATTGTCGATAGCCTACGTTAGTACGTTAGTAGCTGCACAAGCACATCATTAGCTCGCGGCAAATCACAGCGGCCGTACTACGCGATGAACCGCATACACAAAATATCGTTTTGTGATTTTTACATTGCGTTCTCCAGTCACTTAGCGTCATACTTACGTAGTGGTTAAGAAGCAATGTATTTATTGCAAAAATAATACAGTCGCTGTTATGTATGAAAACGAAAATAACGTAGTAAAAGCAAGAAATATTTTACTACTTGTTGTTTTTCATGATTTTAAAGACAAATATAGTTAAATAGTTGTACTAACTTATGGTAAGTGATTCCATGATGTACAAACATTTTGTTTTGGCTTCGGTTTTTGCAAGAAATCACTGAACAACACGGCATTCTTATAATTTGTCACGATCACGGTCAAAAGCGCACTAGTTCGCGGAGACCGCCATTTGCCTATTATGCGAGCGTTTTGGTCATTGCGAGCGGACACAGACACGCCCCCTTGCCACTTGTCCTGTTTTTTATATTTTTATGGGTGGTGCTATTCTTTACGTTGCGCACCACACGGCACAAACATTCAGGTGAAAACATAAAACAATAAAAATTCACAATACTTTCATGAATCCCTCTCACAGTACTTTGAAATGCCAATAATTTTTTTATTGATGAATTTTATCCATTCATCCAAAAACGGATCGATTGTTGGCACTTAGTGATCCAAGAGTTCATTAAGTGCGGCCACTAGAGAGTGCGAGATACTGGGGACTTAGCACGCGTAAAGGCTCCTACAAACAGGCGCGACACGCGACGCGACAGACAGAGACCGATCGTCTTCGTGTCTTTGTGTCGCGTCGCGTGTCGCGCCTGTTTGTAGGAGGAACCTTAATGGTGCGACATGGGGGAACATCAAACAGCCTGTGTGCTTTCTGCCGCGACAGTAATTGTCTGGGACAAAGAAACAAGCTAGCACAGCATACAGATCAGGTGCGTCCTACTGCCATGGAGCGTCTTGCAGGCTATGGTGTGCTGACCTCGTGCTCGCCTTATCTCTAATGAGCTATATCCGAGGGATCGCAATAGAAATTTAGTCGGATAAAGGTAAGGATAATAACCGTGTTTACGCTTATATAAAAACGGTGTTTGAGTGAATTTCTCAGGCGAAAAATTTACGCGTCTAGGCTGAAAACGCAATGCTGCTTTACAAATAATGCAACAATTTTTTTTTCTTTTTTTTTTTCTCAGAATTAAAGAGACGTGAATCTAAATGAAGCCACTTAAATTACTTATGTTTATATAAGACTAATAATATTTTTTAAGAAAAACATCATTAAATGATGAATTATTATCAATTTCTGTGTTTTGTCTACAATCACTTTCATACACAACATTTACCTCTCAGGAAGATAATCTCCAAAAAAATATAGGAAAAAGTATTTTGATGCGTTAAGTAATAATTGACCTACAAGACGCTAATTATTTTTGATTGTTTAGACTCATAGTTAAAAAGTACATGTCAACGGTAGTTTTGTCCGAGGGAAATTACTAATTTCTATGGTCATTTTGTTTCGCCGTCCTGAGCTTCCACCAATGAGTTTAAACGAACAATTAATCCCTGCCCGGCAAGAGACAATCGTGCGCTTACGCACAGTGAGAACGGTAATGCACCATGTTATAAAACCTGAAAATGAAAAAATCCATGGAAATTAAGTAAAAAATCGAGTTGTTGAAATTGACTCGTTTACGCTTATAAAGGAACGTTTTCTGTACCTTTTCCAATAAAAGCTCGTAGATACGTTTGTGTGGATTCCACACGCCAGGAGCTGGATTCTTATTTACTACTGCTATAAATTTATGACGTGCTTATAGCGTAGGGATGGTGCAGAAAAAGTCAGAAGCAGTTAGATGAAAGTGGAAAACTGGAAAACCAGCTCGGTTTGGTCGGTGGTAGGGCTTGTTCTAAGTCCGCCTGGCTAGCTACCACCATCTTATCTAAGTCTGTCGCCAAAACAACAATGTTAACAGCATTTGTTCTGTTTCGGCAGTTAGAGGTAAGTTAGCCAGTTCCTTTGTGGTTGAGGATTCCGCGTGAAGCTCGCTTCCATCTTCGGCCTTATCATCACTTACCATCAGGTGAGATGAAGGCCAAGAGCTTCCCCGTTGCATTAAAAAAATTAAATAAAAATAAACCTAGATTCAAGCCCGTTTCTTAATAACCGAGTTAACAAATTAGATATAATAATTGAATACACAGAGTAGTTGCAAGCAATATATAAACAGGATATGGAAACTAGAGCTCAGACTCGCGGATGTCACCTTTAAAGGTCTCTGCACACAGCGGGCGCGGCGCGGCGGGACGGGACGCCGACGCGACGCTGAGCAGTTGTAATGTACTAGATATTACGGACGACGCCACACAGAGCGTCGCGTCGCGTCGCGTCGAGCCGGACGGCTCTGTGTGGCGTCCCGTCCCGCCGCGCCGCGCCCGCTGTGTGCAGAGACCTTAAGTTCCACTTACTATGAATAATTCAATCTACTCGTGCGTGACACAGTCTGACTGAACGTCATAAGAAGTAAGACACGATCTTGTTCCTACGTAGGTACCTATGTAGATCAGTTGCAGAGTTTCTAATTTTGTGATGTCTTGCACCGGAATCTGATCTAAAATCATTAATATCCTTGTATTAATTGTTATAAAAAGTAATCAATTACACTACATCTCAATAACTTTTACGTGATTTCAGATGGTTATATTCCCGTAATTCTGTTTTGTTTCCAAGGATTTCTTTATTTACCTTTCGAAGGTTTATCATGCGTCCGTCTCATTTATTTATAATTATTTTTTGTTTTGTTTTGCAAATTTTATTTAATAACACACTACATAAGTACATGTTCGTTATTAAGTACCTAGTGTACCGGTTCACATAAGATTTTAGTTTTTTAGCTACCTGATTGTGATGATACACACACACTTTTGTTCAAGAACACTGTATGAGTTAGCTGTAAGTTTTCCGAATAGAATACAATCAAATAAAATACGAATACAGAGAATTTTCAAGTAAAGGCTCCAATAAACAGGCGCGACACGCGACACAACACAAAGGCACGTGTCGGGTTGCTTTTGTGCCGCGCGCCATTAGCCTCGCGAGTCGCGCCAAAAATAAAACACTAAAAAGTGAAAAATAACTTTAATTTCGAAAGAACACGTCTAACGCATTAGTAACCTCGGTTTAAAGTTGACCTCTGCCAAAAATAGGCCTCCTAACGACAGGTACAATAAAATCAATCAATCTGTAGTCAAATAAAATCAGTCTAACCGGACGCAGGCGATGCAGATGAATACTTACCAGTATTTTACATGGAGCGTCTGCCTATCTGACCTCCGCAACCCAGTTACTGGGTAACATCTTATCCCTTGGTAAGACTAGTTGTCAGATTTTTGAGCTTCTGACCATCCGTAACGACTGCCAATAAGATCTACGAATGACAGCCGAGACCAACGACGGAATGAGCTTTTCAAAGCACGGCCGGGTCTTGATATGTAATTTATGGTCACCCACCCATCCACGAACCAACCTCGGCAAGCGTAGCTTAAGCATAGATCAACCCGTGCGGCCGTTAAATAAGATGAACATTCATAAAAACAACCTGATCCTCAAAGATAGCAAACAGCGATGAATCACCTGAGCAATGCCGAAGTTTTTTACCCAAACTTTTTTAGATCTAATTCTATGAATCAAGCTGCGTACATTACCTTTATAACTCAGAAGCATTTATGGAACATCCGTAAACTATACACATAATATAATGAAGTAATTTTAATACATTATAACGTTATTGTAGAATGTACTTTGGTGACAGAAAGATGTGTGCAACTGTAATTTGAATAAGCGATCAATGAAAATGCGGTTACAAATATTTGTTGTGACTCTTCTTGGATTTGCTTGTTTTCTTTCGAGTGTATTTGGTAAGTGGGGTTTATTTTTAATTGTTTTTGATTTATAAATATCATTGAGCTTCGGTAGATTCTGTTTCTTGGTATAGGCAGTGCTGGATTAAGAAAGCGCGGGGCCGTAGCAAATACTATCAAGGGGCCCTTGATCTGCTATGGGTTCTCAATTATAAAGTAGAAAAAACAAGAATTTTATATGGTCTTTGAGATTTTACATATGATCTCACAAGCACTTTACCACCTAGCGCGATAATGTTTTTATAGGAAATTGAACGTTCTATAAAAAAGGTCCCCAATAATTTTTCGATAAATTCACTTTTTCAAAAGTTGTAGTAGTAGTGTAGTGTCAGTATTTCTTTCATCTTCACGAAAATTATTATTGTTTGTGGAGGTGGGCTTGTATTGCGCGTTGCCCCCTTTTGCACGTTGCCCGTAGCTATTGCTACTCTTGCTACGTGGTTAATCCGGCACTGGGTATGGGTATTTTTTAATGTCTGTGTATGTTTCAGATAATTATCATACAGTATATTTATAAAACCACGTGGATTATTTTTTAATAAGCACGTACTTGGAAATAATTTAAATGTGTGGGCTAAACGTCTAGGGGTTAAAGAGTTATGAAATGAGATTATCATAATGTCCTTATTATAGCTTATTATTGATGTTAGGTGATTTGAATCTTTATAATATTAAAAACTATTAAGATAATCGATCCGCTTGCCTCTCGTGATGATAACAGTTAGTAGGTTTCCCTTTATGACGTATTATTGTTCGCAATCTAGGAAGAGGTTTACAGTTTACAGGTTTGTGAAAAATTGCAATTAGCATAGAGCTTGTTTTTATTTAACCACAAGAAAAGTAAGGAGCCCTAATCAATTATGTATTGATGCATCAAGAATAATACAACCACATGTCAATTAATTTGCACTTTTTGCATCGATCGATACCAATCTAATATTTCGATACCTCCCACGCAAAAATCGTAACATGTTTTTTTTTGTAAAATGAAATTTTAGTACTATAATGTAATATTACAGAAATACTACACATTCTTTAAAAACGATATTTTCATATTTTCACTAAAAACCGAGTTTCTAACCTGCTAAATAGTCTTATCATATTATGTTTTGCGGCTGATCAACACAAAGATGACGTTAAAAATCTCTCTCAGGAAAAATCACAAATTTATACATACGACCTTCCTTATGCGCGGGAGGTATCGATTTGGCATATGAAGTTCCCACTAAAGAAGATCTGCAAGCTGAGACGAGACTCTTGCCCGTAGCTTCACCCTTCATTAGAACTACATATTTTTACCAGTGTTCGACGATAGATCGATTTATATACGGATCTAAAATCAAGTAAGCCAATGTATCTATATATATATATATATCGGTGTTGGTATCTATTTTAGTATATTGTAAACTTATTATCTGCACCAACGACAGACCTATTTTATATCCAAGCAAATCACGGTCCATTCCAAGGTTGCCTGGAAGAGATCGCAGGAAGCGATAAGGCCGCCCATAGTGTATATTTTGTAGTGTTTGATTTATATTTTGTTATGTATCTTTGTGGTCATAAATAAAAGGAAGGAGGTATAAATAAGAGGAAAAATCTATCGGCCTAAAAATGTCATTAACTAATCAATCAATCTGCCTAGCCTTTTCCCAACTATGTTGGGGTCGGCTTCCAGTCTAACCGGATGCAGCTGAATACCAGTATTTTACATGGGGCGACTGCCTATCTGACCTCCACAACCCAGTAACTGGGTAACACGATACCCCTTGGTAAGACTGGTTGTCAGACTTTTTGGGCTTCTGACGACCCGTAACGACTGTCAAAGATCCACGAATGACAGCCGCGACCAACGGCTTAACGTGCTTTCCGAGGCACGGAGGAGTCTCGGTATGTAAAGATGGTCACCCATCCACGGACCAACCCTGGCAAGCGTAGCTTAACCTGACGGATCGAACCGTGCGGCTGTTATTACTTAGCCACGAGCTCCTCAATGTCATGAACTAATATGATCATGATAAACAGAGGAACCATGTACACCTTAGATATCTTCCAGATTGAATAGGTATCTATGAGTTGATAAAACTTATTGCTAATCTAAAATCTAAGCTACCCTATTTCTGTGAGGTCACTGGCCTGGTGGCTAATTTGGTAGTGGTAATCCACCTACTTATAGGTTACGTGTGGGTGAACCAGTTCCACAGACAATGGGGGAACAAAAAACTCTTAAACTGTTTATTCCATTAGGCATTTTTTGTCATCGACATACCGTACCTACTCGCAAAAAAACAATAAATATTTAGTAAACCGTGTTTAGGTAGAAGGTAATCAATTTTTTCACTTCACAAGCTCGGAAGGATTCTGTTTATCATTCGAAATCTGAGTACAAAACTGCATTTTATCCGCTAGCGTAGAAAGTGTTTTTTAAATTCAAACCTTTCTATTCAATCATTTTCTATACTGCCAATCCACTGAAACAATTTGCTATGAGCTACGAGAAGGCAACATTTATCCGAAGCAAATGACAAAGAAATGTCTAACCAATTCTTTAATTTAATATAAATCGTAATCCATGTAAATGACGATCTAACTGTCACACTGTCATGTACGTGCAATAAAGCAATAGGTACTGAGCTGTTTATTTTAGTGTAAATGCGTAGACAATTATTAGTAGAAGATATTCGCTTTTGTTCATATTTTAGGTAAGGGTAATTATTGATTTATATATATATATATTTTTTTTTTTAAAGAAATAAACGTCATATCTGTGTTATATTTTATTTAAGTATGACCCATACTATATATCCATAAACACTCGTTTTTAATATTAAAGTTCCATGATTAAAACCAATAGCCTTTTGAAGTTGTATACTAACAAAGTTAACGAGGGTGGAGGAGGGGGGCGGCTGACCACAATAGTCACAAGCAACATCAGTCATATTGAAGCCTGGGATCACTACAACAGAAAGCGGTCTGCATATTTTCAAAGTCAAAGTCAAAGCATTTATTTCAAATAGGCACATTTGAACGTCAAAATTTACACGGAAATAAAATTGATTCTAGTTTCTCCTTCCAAAATGTAGTTTCGCATGGAGAAGAATGGGCAAGAAACTCGGCTTATTCCACAAATCCCCCCTGAAAAATCCCCCTTAGGAGGAAAAGTGGAATATATAAAAACCAGTCAATAATTCACCCCTGCTTATTTCACTAATCCCCCAGAGAATCCCCCTCAGTGCGGAAAACAGAACCCTAATGTAAAAAAAATCACTTTCAGGGGGTCTTGGAATAAGTTTTTTTTTTTCAATTCTAGTTTTCCCCCCTAAGCGGGATTATCAGGGCTGAATTCTAGACTGTTTTTTTTATAGAATTCCACTTTTCCTCCTAAGGGGGATTTTCAGGGGGGATTTGTGGAATAAGCCAGAAACTCCACCTATATTCTTTTAAACTGTTTTTCAATACTTTGTATTTCAATTATATCATTACATGTAAAGACGATGTACCCAGAATAAAATTACTTTACCACAACAGGTAAAAACAATAAAAAAAGAAGCAATGACGGATAAATTAATTATGTGTTAAGGATACATGGTGCTCACAATATTTACAAATATTGTTAGAGTAGATGATTTTACAAAAAAAATTACAAATAAAAAGTCAGTGTGCGAGTTAAACTTATCATAAAATTAATGTCTAAAAAATAATACATTATATAATTAAATTAGCAACCTGTTTGATTTTGTAAACGAAAACCCCATTGGAGCTTGCACTATAATAAATCATAAAAAATGAGCGAGTCCAGCAGCGACGAAGATATAATTTTAACACCTGCAGAGTTAGTGCAAGCGGTACATTTTTTTTTGCACTTAGCATTTTCCTCGCTGTAGTGAGGTGAAAAGTTATGTGTTTCGCTCGGTAGCAAAGTTATCCGCGTCTCGTACCCTTGAAACCCTCGCTACGCTCAGGTTTCAATATAAGTACTCGCGCCAAGAAACAACTTTGCAGCCTTGCATAACAAATAACTATTTTAAAGCTAAGCAATTTATTTCTGAATCGAATCATAACAATAGGAGAACGTACGTATCTAGCGTGTTTATTTTACAAATTGCTACTGACTTTTCAGACCCCAATCTTCGTTTTGAGGTCAACCCTACAGACAAATGGACGAAATATCTTCCACTCACAAATACCGTTCATGCTCATCAACCTCCTATCTTAAACATAAAAACCCTGCCAATTTCAGGAGTGCACATATCAAACCTGAACGGGGCCTGTTTCCGGTGCCTCTGCCACGTGGCTGGGTGTGACTTGAACAGGGGCTGCAGTGACGGTTACTGCGGCCCGTTCTTCATATCCAGGGTGTACTGGGTCGATGCTGGGAAGCCGACCCTGCCTGATGATGACCCAGATAGAAAAGAAGGTAAATGGTCTTCCTAATCATTTGAAGTATGTTTTCTCAAAAAAAGAATAGTCCATGATTTGTCGAGTGCCGACGCCTTTACGCCTATGAGATTGGAATGCAAAAGCTGCATTTTGATAATTTGCCCTTTTCTTAAGACAAATAAGTAGTCTTTGAGTGTACTCCTTTGACTTGTAAAGACTTATGCCTTGTAGAGACAATGCACTTTCAAATGCATAAGTCAGTATTTTCTTATCATTTATTTACTAGCGGATACCCGGCGTGTAGATCGCCAACCCGCCTGCCAAGCGTGACGATTATGGAAAACCCCTCCCTTTGGGGGAGGCATATGTCCAGCAGTGGACGTCTTTCGGCTGAAATGATGACCTAATGGCTTGTGCTACTATCCTAAAATTTTCAGAATCCGTGTTCATTCTGATTTTTTTTCTTTTTGACCGGCCTCTAAGGATCTTAGGCCTGTGTTCACCAGCATTTAAATCAGATATTTAATCAGTTGTCAAATTTCTTAGGAAATTTGACATAAACCAACTGTTTAAATACCTAACCGGTGGTTTGAATGTTGGTGAACACAGGCCTTAGCGTGGTATTAAATACCACAACCTACCTCAAGAATCAGGCTATCAAATGCAAAAAGAATTTTCAGAACCAGTTCAGTAGTTTCAAAGTCTATAACGGGCATACATACGTTTTAATATATATATATTTAACCATTTATGTACCCACACAAAAAAACATACAAGAAGAAAGAAACAGGTAAATACGTACAAAGGTGATGCTTATTTCTAAAGAAATCTCTTTCAGCATACCTGGGATAGGACTGAGGATAAAAAGAGATGTAGACACCATGTGTAAAAGTAGAAGAAAAAAAAATATATCACCAAAAAAAATATATGTATATATCATAATTTCAGCCGAAAGACGTCCACTGCTGGACATAAGCCTCCCCCAATTGGAGGGGTTTGCCGTAATCGCCATGCTTGGCAGGCGGATTGGCGATCGCAGTATGGTGTTAAAAATGCATGGAGAACGCTGCTGCCCATTCTCTAGTAAGTCCTTTAGTCGCCTTTTACGACACCCACGGGAGGAAATGGAGTAGTGCTATTCTTTATGTCCGGCACCACACGGCTACTTCGCGCGTATACTTCTAAAATAAATATCACAAAATTAACTAACAACTATGACTAAGTAAAAAGATAATGTTCTTTCACTCTTTTTTTAAATATTGCAACAGTTTAGCAGTCCCTAATGTCAGGCGGAAGTGAATTCCACAACCGAACCGCGTGCACAGTTAAGGAGTAGGAGTAGAAGGAATTTTGAGGAAGTTAGAGGTTGGAGGTTTCTAAACTGCGAACTGCAAGGCGCATCAAAAGGACGGACCTAAGATTCTACAAACTATTTATTATTCTCTACTTCAGTTCAGTGTAGATTCGGATACGACTTGTCATATATCTATCATTTATGTATATGTTATTTATCTCATTACAGCATTCGAAGACTGCGCCAGAGACTACCACTGTTCAATCAGAATCGTTGGGAGTTACATGGCGAAGTTTGGAAAGGCAAGTGTTAAGGGCTCATCAACTCACTTTTGAAATCTACTAGCTGATTCTAAAATACCATTATTAAAAATATTGGTCTAGCTAGTAGCTAGCCAAGTTTTAAGAAACCTCTAACAAAAGAAAATTGGCTGTATAATCTTAATATGTACCTACTAATATTAAAACAGTCATATAAGTAATATACTACTTAAATAGTATATTACTATTTTAATTTAGGTTGACTAATCACAACGCTACAGTCTTGATCAGAATTTTAGAATCTGATGTTTTCAAAGTAGATACTTACTTAAGAGAGTGTATAACGGTCCACTAGTGCCACCTTCCTTTAAAATAATATTGGGGTTTATTTATAAACGCTGCTAAGTTAAGTAATGATTAGCGACTGTTTAACCATACATTTTTTATTTTTGAACGTCACTTAACTTTAAGCAACGCTTATGAATGAACCCCAAATCTCGTGACTGAGAAGGAATTATGAAAAACGGCTCAATAAGGAACCTCGGTAAGTGTGTCTAGAATATTCTAATACCTTTTATAACGTTTCATATTGCGAAACGTCACGAAATCGTTTGTTGCTTCGTGTCAAAATACGATCTAGAGGAATGTGGCCGTTTTTTTTTATATCGAATTTTGTTACTTCGTTTCGCAATATGAAACGTTATAAAAGGTATTAGAATATTCTAGACACACTTACCGAGGTTCCTTATTGAGCCGTTTTTCATAATTCCTTCTCAGTCGTGAGATAATATTTTTTTTAAGTAGTAGCGCTAGTGGTCCATTGTATGCCCTCATAACTAAAGAAATGTTTTGATCTCAATTTTCTAAGCACTGTTACTTCTTTTCTTCTGTTTGGTTAGTGACTATCCCGGTGTCAGTTTTTATGCCGTCCATGGGCATCATTCTGACTTGGCTTCACATGCCGTCGAGAAAATATTAAAAAAAAAAAAAATAATAATAATAACCCCACCGCCGTATCTCTACGTTGACGTCGTGGTGGGGCTTGCGCGCTCCGAACTCTAGGTCTGTGCCGGTAGAGTTTACTTTACCGGAACATGTCTAGGGTGAGGAGCCAGACCAAGAGAGATACAGAAACCCGCAGGGCAGTATGTGGCGAGCTGTTGGGCAGTTGCGACCCCACGGACCCTATCTCCCGGGAGAAGTCACGTTCCTCATCTCTGGCTTGCCTTTATTGGCCGGCTGGAGTAAACACTGACGAGGAACTGAGCTCCCACCTCATTCTTGCCTTTATTGGCCGGCTTGAGTGGAGATTCGCAAGAGCAAACGTGCTCGGAGGAAGGAAGTATTCCAGTAAGTGCTTGTAGGGATCTTGACCATCTTCCGGGCTCTGGGATTGTTCTGAGAGCCGTGGAATACCTCTCCACTCCTCGAGCACCTCAGGACATGTTGCCCCCTTGTCGCTACGTCACTATGTGCTAGCGACCGTTTTCGGGGGCCCATTATTGAGTGTGCAAGTCACCCCCTGCCATTTTATCCGTGTATAATAAAACATTGATCAGGCAGGGGCCATAGTCCTTCCATAGTTTTAGGTAACCAGTCCATTTTAACCACCCAAACCCATAGTCCAATATCTTTATTTCCATATCCTGTAATAGTCCTACACCAACCGGGGGTTGTCCTTGGGTGCACTTGCATAGTGCGTACAGGAATAATCGTCGGTTGGTGCCTCATTTAATTAAAAAGCTTCTAACGGGCCTCTGCGAGTTGGCTTCGGCCCCTAGTACGCCTTTCAAAGGTCCGGGACCCCAGGGTCTCGAGATATGTAAACACATGAAAATAAAATAATATTAATATTAAAATATTTCTCAGGCATGTCGGTTTCCTCACAATGCTTTCTTTCACGGTTTTTGAAGCAAGTGATAATTATACAATACGCTCATAAATCCGAAATTACTAAAACATTGTTATTCAACGAAACTTCGGTACATTTCAGGACTGCAACAACGACGGCGTGACTGACTGTTTCGACTACATGATGATCAACTACCACGGAGCCGCCTGCTCCAAGCCACTGTCCCTCACCAAGTCAGGGAGACGATGGCTTAATTCCTACCAGCAATGTCGCTTTTAATAATAATAAATAATAATAATAATAATAATAAATCCATTTATTTTCAGGCGACGCAAGCCCATACATAAATACCTTAACCTAAACATACATATTTTTATTGTAAACTTGTTTTGGTAAGACTTAAAACTATGTTAGTAGCACTTCACTTTGCACTACCTTGACTATCTGCTGTCAGTGGTACTTGTCCGCGGAAGCGACGGAACACCACGTTCTGCGGCCAAAAGTCTTCTTCCATGACTAATACTTAAGACTTTGATTTTGTAATTGTTTATTAAGTAAGTAAGCCATAAAGTTCATGTAGTCTATGTTTGACCATAAAAGGCACATCTCTACAGCAACCCACAGCTAAACTAGGCACTAACTCCGCTTTGTATGAAAATGTTGGCGGAATCGTCGGCTATGCTACGCACGAAACAAATGAACCGCGCAGGTAACGTACACACGGCCACAAATCAAGCTATAAATTTCCAGTTTAGACTGATCTCGCATTGTATAGGATTTCCGTACAATGAGAGGTCAGCTATACTGCTTATACTGGAAATGTATAGCTTTATTTGTGGCCGTGTGTACCACGTTAGCTGCGCTGTTCATTTGGGGCAAAAAGTCTTCGTGCACATCCTACATTACAGTGGACGGTATCTTAATACTCGATCTGTTCCAGAGTACTCCTTTAATACTCGGACTTCGAGACTTTACTGTCAAACTAGGTACAATTATTTGAAAATACTCGTAGGAAACATGGCTGCACTGAAAGTTTACTTTAAAATAATTATAGCATCCATGATATCTACGGCTCTAGTTGACGGTTGCTGTAAACAATGAATCTCCAGACATGAAAAAAAGATTTGTGTTAATAATCGGAACATTACCGTGTGGTACCGGACGTAAAGAATAGCACTATTCCATTTCCTCCCGTGGGTGTCGTAAAAGGCGACTAAGGGACTTACTAGAGAATGGGCAGCAGCGTTCTCTATGCATTTTTAACACCATACTGCGATCGCCAACTCGCCTGCCAAGCGTGGCGTTTATGGCAAACCCCCCCAATTGGGGGAGGTTTATGTCAAGCAGTGGACGTCTTTCGGCTGAAATGATGATGATGATGATGATGATGAATCGAAACATTCAAAAGTCCAAACACAAGGTTTGACAACGTGCGATGGAGCGCAGTATTCTAAGCGTCAAATTAACAGACCATATTCGGAACACCACACTGCGCTCCAAAACACAGATTGCTGACGTTGCTCAAAAAGCTGCAAAGTTGAAGTGGGACTGGGCTGGCCACGTCTGCCGCATGTCCAAGAGCTGTGGGCCAAAATAGTCACTATATGGACCCTTGAGACAGCTAGAAGGCATCGCGGCAGACCCCGTGGAAAATGGCGGGACGAACAGGACAAAACAAACGAACAGTGGTCCACATTGGTTCTGGATCGCAAACACTGGAATTCATGGGGAGAGGCCTTCGCCCAGCAATGGGACGATACAAACTAACAGTAACAAGACGTATATTTGTGTAGATCCGACTTTCGTCAAAGACAGTACTTAAAAATTATTCATATTTTCGTTTAATGTCATTAATAGTACATTATTGCAAAGGCCGGGAAATAGGCAATTGCAGGTCGAGTATTCGAGCCAGGCAATTGCCATTTCCGCCGAGGCATATACATATAGAGCTTTTCTCAAAAAAAAGCAGGGAAACAATTTAAGACATACTTTCATGTATTTTTCTTTTGACTTCGCTGGAAGCAGGTTTTCCATTGCCAATTTGACTTCTGATCTTAAATCTGGTGGAGTACAATCAATCTCCATTTCACTCTCTGAACCTCTGTGCCGAAAAGCAAACGCATGGCTATACAGCCACATGAACGCAATTTGTGCTAAGCGAAGAAACGTACTTTGGTATGCCAAGAATGATAAGAGATCCAATCAATTTTATATCGAGGGACTAAACGAAGCCATATATACCAGAGGTGGTTTAACTCCCGAGCCTGCGAGGGAGTCAATGAAACCGAGGGTATATTAAGTTGCCGTTTATTCTCGAGATGCAAACTGGACTTTTCACTTTGAGTGCGAGAAAAATAGTCAATTTAGTACCTACAAAAACAATTAATAAATATTATTCCTCCAGTCCATAAAACTTTCGTAAGTTAAATCTTCCGCGATTTTGACGGCAAAAGATTATCTATTGTCTTTTTCTCTTTGCTCGACGTCAAATTCTTCACTGTCACTGGACATTATAATAAATTTATTTAAAACCGAACAAATTTACAATCGACAAAAATTCTGAAATTTACGCGGTCCGTTTTTTCTTCTCACGCAGTCACAGATTAACAATTTAAAACACATGGCGCCACCTTCTTTGCGGAAAAACCATGGAACTAAAACTCTCAACATTTTCGCAATGAAGATGGTCCACACTCCACAGATAATAGTATATTTACTGGCTGTTTGAGTTTGTATATGTCACATGAAGGAAATTAAAAACTAATTATACTTTTCACTCCCTAGAGACTAAAGTGGTCACTTTATTCCCGATTCGTAGGGCTATATTGGCGTACTTTTCGAGCATGAAAAGTGAAAAGAGTATTTATTAACCTCAGCACGCCATTTCATACAACATTGCTGGAGCGTTGTAATGTTCCAAATTCAAAAAACGCTCCTGCAATGGATTTGATTTTCTTTGTCCGTAAATTCGATACTTTGCGTGTTCTTTTTTCGAAAATAATGACAATATTTCCATGCATGTTTGAGAAAACATAAATTATTAGCCCATATAGCTTGACTTACAAGCAGTATTTCCTGTCGCAATTCTTATTGTACTTCGAATTAATATACGATTAGAATATAAGTGGAAGTAGGAATTTAATAAACAAAATAGACTCATTCGTAAATAACTTTATTCGTAAAATACATAACATCAGTCAAAATAATGCTTATTGTACTAATTAAACTCATTTATAGAATATGAATTTTTACAAAATGTACTTAGAATATCTTTCTTACAGTATAATATAGTACTTAGAATATCGTCCTTAAACTAAATTATTGCTTAGTAAAAATATTTACATCAAAAAGAATCAGTATTCTTATTTTCCGCAACTTACTTCCGAAAGTTGTTTTTAAATTATGTTAATTACAATGTCATGTATGTGCTGCCTCATCGACACTCTTTTAGTGTCTTCGCATTGGACCCATGTTCAGTTTAGATGCTTTATGGCCCGTGTAGCCCGGCGTTGCCATGTGTAGTACATTCGTAGTACCCTTATAGACCCTCCTAGACCCGCGTAAACGCCTCGTAGAACTCTCGTAGACCCCTCGTAGAACCCACGTAGACCCGCATAGGACCCTCATAGAGCCCTCTTAGAACCCTCGTAGAACCCTCGTAGACCCCTCGTAGAACCCTCGTAGACCCCTCGTAGAACCCACGTAGACCCGCATAGGACCCTCACAGAACCCTCTTAGAACCCTCGTAGAACCCTCGTACACCCCTCGTAGAATCCACGTAGACCCGCATAGGACCCTCATAGAACCTTCGTAGAACCCTCGTAGCCCCCTCGTAGAACCCTCGTAGACCCCTCGTAGAAACCACGTAGACCCGCATAGGACCCTCACAGAACCCTCTTAGAACCCTCGTAGAACCCTCGTACACCCCTCGTAGAACCCACGTAGACCCGCATAGGACCCTCATAGAACCTTTTAGAACCCTCGTAGACCCCTCGTACAGCCCGAGTAACCCAGCGTAGTACCGTCCCGTAAATAAAGTGAAGATACAACAAACACATACCTTAGCTATGTGATCGTTTTGATTCAAACATTATCAAAATATGAAAGTACTAAATGTTGATTTCGACAAGCATGCGTTCTACGTACGGCTACGCCGGACAAACGCCCAATGCTAAGGCCCCCTAAGTTCAAATGAAATTAAGTAGCTCGAACTTAAGCTATTGTATTATTTTAGCTTAAAACTACTTAGTAATCTTAAGTCTAATAGTATATGTATTAAAAACGAATTGAGAATTAGTTTCATCATTTAGTAGACTGCTCGTTCTGAGATCTGCTTTAATTTTCTTTGTGACTGTGTCGAACGCGACAAAAACTCTACAAGCTGACATACACCCCCCACTCCACAATACACATATTTAATAATTGACATATTAGGTACAAACCAACAAAATAAGAATAGCATTGTTGACCTGTAAATTACAAATTACGCCAATGTGATGTTCATCAATGTCAAATTAGAACCTATGACCCAATTTTTTTAATTTTTTTTTATATCATAGACCGAGATTTTCAGTCTATAAGGATGAATATACAATCGAAATAATTTGTTGTAGGGCTCTGTTATCTAAACTTAAAACTACATAGGCTAGCACCCGAAACTAATAATGTACCTTCATCAATCCCGACCTTGATCTGCGGTCTTTGACGGCTGCTTGTGATACGCCCTCGCGAAGACTCAAATTGGCAAACCTGGCCGTTGATTAGCTACAGACAAAGATCGGTATCAAGATTGGGATTGAGATACATTATTAATATCGGGTGTAAGAGCGTTTACGCACCGCAACCAATCCGAATCCGTGTTCGAAATACGAATTCCACCCAAATTGGAAATGTTCTAAATTCGAAAGGGCAGAGTTCAGATTTAGAGCGCAACTCCTCATATAAAATACTTCTTAACGGCATTTCTTGGATTCAGATCTAACAGTGCGCAAAGGTTCTTAGATTATCCTAACTCTTATAAAGATACATTATTTTTCCTTATTATTACTACGCAAAAAAAGTCACCAGTGGAGCGGGAGATTGCCAGTCTTCAGCGTCCAGCTCTTCTTCATCTGACTCTTCTTGGAATCGCACCTTAAAGAAAAAGAAAACCTTAAGTTCGTTTTGGAAACTAATGCCGCCATCTTTCTTTTCAATACATTGCACAAATATTAGATATGGAGAATAGACTGAGCGTTTCGTATTCAGTTGTGCAGTGAATACAAACCGAAAAATGCGAGAGAGACAAAGCGAATGTACGGCCAGTAGTTGTCTCTTTCTAGAATTCTGATCGTCCATGTTTTGACTTTAATATAGGTAATACGAGTACTGCTGTAAAATATCAGTTTATTCGTTGAAATTGTAATCAATATATTTATTAACAATCAATCAAATAAAGCTATCCAGACTTAGTAAAACTTAAAACAGAAATTTTTCTAAAAAATTGTTTTAATTATTATTATTTTAACTGTCAATTACTCTTGTGAAGAAAAGATTTATTAATAAAAATAATTCTTTCAGATCGAACTTAAGCCAGTAAAGTCTAGAAATACCTAATAATATTAGTAACATATGGCAATAAATACTTTTATATTATTTATTTATTTATTTATCACATGAATATGATGAATGAATATGATATGATATTATTAGTCTTTTTCTATTACTACTTAGTATTAGTCAGTGTTATTTCCAATGTTTTTCCTATTAATTAAAATTAGAACACTGCGCCTGTATTGGCTGTATTATAGGCAGAGATCGGAATAGTAGACTTGATTAACCAAAATTTTGAGGAAGGAAGTAACAGAGAGTGGATAATACCTCCTCCAAAATCGCGGAATAATTATCCACACTAAAACTATTAAATTAAAGAGCTTTTTGACGTGACAACGTCTAATATATCGATGAACGCCGGCTGCATGCACGAAAAAGGAAGACTCATTGTCCCGTTACGCTCCTTGTCCCGTTACGCTCATTGTCCCGTTACGCTCATTGTCCGTCCCGTTACGCTCATTGTACGCTTGCGCCGCATCAATGTATTGTTATGACGTTGTCACGTTAAACTATCTTCCGTAAACCAACTTTACAGACAACCAATTTTTTTGTAGGTAATTTTAGCACGTAACCCTAAAAAATTGGTTGTCTGTAAAGATGACATTGATGCGGCGCAAGCTCACAATGAGCGTAACGGGACAATGAGCGTAACGAGACAGCGTAACGGGACATTTTCGTACATGCAGCCGGCGTTCATCGATTTATTAGACGTTGTCAAGTCAAAATTTTTATAATGATTCTTCAAATCAATCATTTGTGATTATAAATAAAGTCCAATAAGCTAATAATTCGTGGTTTTTAAATCCCGGAATTTAAACGTTATTATAATTATTCCGGGATTTTGTGTGGGGTGGGTCCCCACACAAATTCGAATATCACTACCTGCCATGTAAATTACAGTGACACAGGAAGTTATTATAACATCATCCATATAGACTAAGAGAGAACAATACGTACTATTGAAGCTAACTCAAAAACTACCTATACTCCATTTGAAATAACATTTTAGACATTCAAGTAAACCTTTTTTACAATCCGTTCAACCGATTTTGACTTCTATTGCGTTGGTGGCATGACAAATAGCAGCTGCAGTAAACAGTGGGTATTATAACCACTTTTTGACGTGACAACGTCTAATAAATCGATGAACGCCGGCTGCATGCGCGAAAAAGGATGACTCATTGTCCCGTTACGCTCAGTGTACGCTTGCGCCGGATCAATGTTTTGTTATGACATTGTCACGTTAAACTATCGTCCGTAAACCAACTTTACAGATAACCAATTTTTGCTTTTAATGCCATCCTTATGCCTAAGGAATAGAAGTCAAAATCGGTTGAACGGACTGTAAAAACTGTGCAAATGGAGTATACACCGTGGCATTTTAGTCGTCTTACAAAGACACCCCACTTCATGTATCCAATGACTACTAATCATTCATGTAAAAAAAATATGTTTTGTTCAACAGTTGTATTTTTTATTTTTATTAATTATGACGCATGACATAGTTTAAAAAACCCTGTTACGAGTGCAGACCGAGCCTTGTGATACAAGGGCGCCGCAGAATGGATTTAGATTAAGTTTTAGTTGCAATAGTAAGACACACATTTTTGCGTTAGGGTGAATGAACTCTGATAAAGATGTCGCCGCTCCATTCCGCGACGCCCTTGTAACACAAGGCTCGGACTGCACTCGTAACAGGGTGTTTTAAACTATCTCGTCTTTGTAAGACGACTCAAATGCCACGGTGTATAAGCAAGGTTAAACCGATGCAACACCAAACTGTATCCCCTGATTTTGTTATCATATTTTTTTTTAAATATCTCCCAATAAGGAAGATTTAAAGACGTAATCACGTCAAAAATACTTGTAAAGAACTTTTAGGTACTCACCCAGGGAGCTAAGCGTTTATTGTCCGACCCCAACGAACTGCCTTGATTGAGATTTGCCTGCCATGTCTGAAAACAAGCAGAAATTACTTATTAGTTACTAACATAATTTTCAAAACAATAAGTGAGCTACGGACTGCCTCGTTGGCCTATTACTGAGCATGAAGTCCTGGGTTCGATTCCCAGATTGGGCAAAGTGTTATTGGGTTTTCCATCACGGATTTCTCAGTAACAGCCATTTTTGGCAATATAGGCTCGCACCCTATTACATAGGACTACAACATAACTGGCTAAATGTGAGTGCAGTACTATACACAACGAGTTTTTTTTTTTTTCGTAACTTTAGGGGTATGTGGTCCAAAAATGCATAGTTTCGAAGATAATTGCCATCAATCATATTAATTTAGGTCAAAAATTGTCACCCGTATGACGAATTGTTACTTTTGCGACGTTGCCAAACTGATGAAACTGTGACCCTCGATGTGTGTAGGTATCTAATTTCATTGATTAATACGCCGTATCCCAGTAGTTCCATTATGGGACTACTGGGATTTTTTTCTCCCAGTAGTTCCATGGAACTGGCATACAGGGTGTGGCGTAAATAGTGGTCCGCCGTTACTATACTACCTCAAATGACTTAGCATGATCCTCCGTTATGTCGAAAATACTGCAGCATTAATTTTGAAATAAATATATGGTAAAGTTGAGGATTAATGTTAAGTACTATGTTAGCCGAAAACACGATTCCATAAAAGTTTCTCTATAGAAAAAACATCCAAAATTACCTCCAAACCGAACAATAAACAGCTGGTATTCAAAAAATACTTCAAATTAGATAATGAAACTTTGCATATTAACTGAACTAACTATAAAGCAGGTCTTATGTTATTTACTTTTTTTAAATGGCCATTATTTTCAACGTAAAACGAAATTACCTACACTTTCGGCGCCTTGGAGCCTTTTCCCTGCCGCCCTGTCTCGCTTGCTCACGTGACCGGTTGCAATAGTGTGCGAGCGAGATACAGAGTGAGGTGGCGCTGAGGTTGTATAGACTCTTAAGAGGTCGATACACCGTATATTCAGCTATCACATACCACAATGTGAACTATTTATCTTAGTTCTCCGATATTTTTTTTTTCTTGCAAAATTTACAGCTTGCTTTACTAATTTGGCTGTAATTTCTATACATGACATTAAATACAATAAACAAAAAATAATTAAAAAATAATGTCACTTCTAGAAATTACAGCTAGTAAATGAGTTGTTTAAATTGTGGTATGTGATAGCTGAATATATGGTGTATCGACCCCTAAACGTTGAACCACTATTTACGCCACATCCTGTATGCCAGTTCCATGGAACTACTGGGAGAAAAAAATCCCAGTAGTGCCATAATGGAACTACAGAATGGAAGTACTGAGATACGGCGGATAAATACGAGTAATTCATTTTCATTCAATCCAGTCATTAATATTTAAAGCTAAGAAAATACCACTCTGTCATATTTTACGTAAGGGTGTTTTACATTAATAATCGTGACTGTCGAATTATTTTGTATGAATAATTAAAACAAAAAAAAATATAATTGAAAAATAATTTATAAACCAGTTGATTCTTTGATATGGTCTCATTCATACCCTAGAGTTATGGGTTATCAAAAAAAAACACCTTGTATAGGTATACACCTCTGCCTAACCCTTCGAGTATTAAGTATTTTTTGTTTATCACCAATCATCTATAATAATATCCCAAAACCTATTAGACAAATGCCTACTGCTCTGTTTAAAATACATTTAAAAAAATATCTCATATCGGAATTTTTAAATAACCGCAATTAATTAAATGGATTCCTAAATTACGACATTTTCCCAATTTGACTCTCAAATGTTTTCTTCTCCTTTTTAATTAACATTAGGATTAAGTTATCAATCTCCTAGTTTGTTGTATAGACTCAATTTTTTAATGGTTTATTCTAAACCAAAAATATGTTGTTTTGTACGCCATAAATGGCAAAACATGCAGATTTACCTGTTATTTTAAGACCTCGCACATATTATTTGATGTATACTCATGTTTTTATAATAAAATATATTCTATTCTATTCTATTCGAGGATTACTGGTGTTATGTTGTGGAGATGAGCTTGTGGCGGTATCTACAATGACACATGCGAACTACGCATCAAAGACCTGACGTCACAAATCCTGCATCGCGCAATCAGAGTTTACCGCGCGACTAGCATATATACAACTTCCCGACATCAACCGTTGGGCAGTTACCCACCAGACACAAAACCCGTCTGGTCGGAGGATCCTACCTTTTCTATGGAGGATGAGTGAACTTTACACCCTGTTCCACATATCTCTATACACTAAAGGGCTAAAGAGTCTTTAGGCGGATGGATTTTAAGAAAGCTGACTCCAGGACACGGCGCGTATTTTCAGGAGGATCCACTTTCAGGAGCCCTATCCCACAGTTTGGATCCTGGTCCGGATGGCGGTTTATTATTTATTATATTTTGTAAAAATATTAAGACGTGAATAAAACAGGTTTCGCCAATATATATCAGCGGCTATATATCATAATATATATCACGATATATATCAATTGATGTTTATCTTGATATATCAATTGATTTTTTCCTGTCTTCTGAACTAAAAATTTTGGAGATTAATTAATGTTTACCCTGGCAACACGAAGCGAAAAACTACAATTCGGAATCATTTACTTTTTACTTTTTTATGACTACAAATTATTATTAAAATTAGGTAATTTATCTCACAAACAAATGAAGATTATTATAATAATAGGTACTTGTTTTTCAAATGTGAGAACGTTGTAGGCCTAGTAGAGTGTAGATTTGTTGGCGGTTTTCTATTTTGTTAAGTACCTGGTAATTGTTGAAAGGCCTACACTGTCCTCCCATACCTATTACTTATCACTGTTATTTAATAATATTGTAAAGCCAATTATTTTTAAAAGAGTAACCGTGGAGTTTCTTGCCGGCTCTTCTCCATAGGAAACGACTAACTCGAACCGTGCACCTAGCTTCTGACGTTTCATAAGTGCCCATGTAGGTTTATGTGAAATAAAATATTTTGATTTTGGATTTTTTTTTTTTAGTGTTCATTAAAAATATTATTTCTCAAATAAACATTAATTCTTTTGTTACTTTTTTTACAAATTCCTTTCACATTTTTAAGTGTTTAATCCCCTTACAGAATGAAATTCGCTTTTTTTTCTTGGCCTGGATATATATCCGATATATATAAAAAATCAGATTTTTTATATTTATTATAAAAATCGGATTTTTTCGAACCCTGGAATAAAATCAATCAATTGTGAAATAAAAAACCAATGAATTCCGATGAGGACCTAATGATCAGCATCTATACAGATAGAGATTAACTCCTATTTACCTGATACGCATCATTGAAGGCATGTGCCAGCGACAGCGCGAGAGCACGTGCGTGCTTCCGTCTGGTGCACACAAACACGTGCACCACGTGGTTCTCAGCAGAACCCCCCATCGGCTTCCCTTCCACCACGGCGAAGACGCGGGCGTTCGCTGCGTCCGCTGAGCAGTACGAGATTCTGGAAAAGCAGTTTATTATTTTAAGTTAAATATAAAACGGCAATCGGCCATTGCTTAAAAATAGAATTAGACAAAAATTTAAACACTCATCTCACAGAACTCAAGACATACCTACTGACATAATCGTTTTCTATTTGTCCATGATCACCGAGAGCGTTAAGCTCGGAAACAGTGCGAGGGATAGCAACAGATCGTCGATTAGCTGGAAAAGCCTAGCTTAGGCCTATGTTCACCAACATTTAAATCAACTGTTTTGATATTTAATCAGTTGTTTACTCAACATTTCATAGGAAATTTGACATAAACCAACTGTTTAAATACCTAACCGGTGGTTTGAATGTTGGTGAACACAGGCCTTAGCCGGACATTTAGCTCAGAAAAATTATACTTGCAAGTACATGCAAACACGCTTTCGTGCGCTTCTTTTCTCACCGACAAAAATCCTAAACAGTTTTGGTGTTCGGCTTATCTGTTACTGAGAAGAACAATTTTGATTGTACTCTTTGAACTTTAGAACTTTCATACGTATAAGCTGTATCAAATCATAACCAAAACAAACGCACAGTCTAAGATGATATTCTTTTTGGCTCAAAATGGTTTGTTTTGTAATGTTCCAAATTAACTAGACACAGTTTTTATTGTTCTTCTTTGTTTATAAAATTTATATGTCTACTAGCTTTTGCCCGCGGCTCCGCCCGCGTGGATGTCGGTTATCGCGTAAAAAAGTAGCCTATGTCCGTCTCCATATCCCAGGCTATATCTCTGCCAAATTTCATGACGATCGGTTCAGCGGTTTAGGCGTGAAAACGTAACATACAGACAGACAGACAGACAGAGTTACTTTCACATTAATTTATTATATTAGTATGGATGTGCATGCATGCCTGTTATTTGCATGGTTACTGAAATGACAATTTTAGATATTATTTAATTTGAATAGTAAGTGACTGTGCTGTTGGCGTAAATAATATAAATCTATACAAATAAATACAATTGAAATGTCTGTTTGTTATGTCTTCTATTACGACATTTATTTTGATACTTATTTTTATTATTATTTTGATTATAATGTAATTTGGATTATTGAAATGATTTAAATATAGATTGCATGCATGATGTCTTATATATTTAGTGATAGAAATTCAGACACGATATAAAAGTGTTATTGAATAAATGAATTGAATTGAATTGTCAAAATAACAGATTTTTACTAAATGCATAGGTATATACAGTACTTGTAACAAAAAAACAAATTTATTTTTTTGTCTGACTGTCTGTTTGTTCCGGCTAGTCTCCGAAAAGGCTGGACCGAATTTGACGGGACTTTCACTAGCAGATAGCTGAAGTTTTAAGAAGTAACTTAGGCTACTTTAATTTAGAATAAGCCACGCAGGCGAAGCTTCGGGCAGTAGCTCGTAAATAAATAAATAATAAAACCATGGATATACCCATACCTAAGAATGATATTTACAAACATTATAATCAAGAATAATGAGTGCACTAGGAAAAAGATGAACTTCCTCCCTATAGAGCCAATCAGTGCCAATGACTTTATTTGTTTATACTTAACTAGCCTTTATTAATTATTGCACCCATTAATATTAATACGACATAACAAGTGTAGATAATGTTAAATGTATTGTCAACGTCTTGTTAATTAATTATTTTTGTCTAGATAATTTTGTAGGCATGGCGATTAATCTTAGTCAATCAGTTATATTTTTCTTGTCGTACCAGGCACGACCCGCGGACCGCGGTGCATCCGGCTCTTGTATCTCAAGGCGACGATAACAGACTTTACGTCACACCTGGCCATAATGTGAGTTTTACAGCACGCTACGCGTACAGTAAAACCCGCATTGTGGCCCTCTATCGCATATTTACACAAATACCTGCGATTTCGGGCTTTCTTTCTTTTAAAGCCCTTGGTGAGTACACAATTTTACGTCTTCACCTGGCCACAATGCGAGTTTTACTGTACGCGTAGCGTGCGGTAAATAAAATATAAAGATAATAATAACGAAAAAATTTATTTTATGTGTTAGTAACTGACTCTGTATCAATAAAGTATGTACCTACCTACAAGTTAAAGGAGTTAATTCTCTCATTTACCCGTATAGGTGTCTGCGAACACGACTGCGCTTGTGATCCAACGTGACTCGAGATACTTAGTCAACTCATTTTATTTTTAAACCTATATACATATTCATTTGGAACGAACTGAGATACACGAATTAATGAATAAATTAACAATAATTTTTACCTGTAAATAGAAACGCTAATAACGTTTTCCTGTGAGTCTGCATCGCTGACCACGATGCCTTTTGCGCTTATGTCCAAGTTCACTCGCTGTAGCTTCTTGTTGATCACTGAAACAAAAGAAGTATAAACAATACCTATTTCCTCCCGTGGGTGTCGTAAAAGGCGACTAAGGGACTTACTAAAGAATGGGCAGCAGCGTTCTCTATGCATTTTTAACACCATACTGCGATCGCCAACCCGCCTGCCAAGCGTGGCGATTATGACATTCCCCCCCTTTGGGGGAGGCCTATGTCTAGCAGTGGATGTCTTTCGGCTGAAATGATGATGATGATAAACAATACTGTCTTCTTATTATATTTGGATATGTCTTGTGTCCGATGGGATTCCCTTCGGCAAAAATGACAAACTCCCATACAAACTTTCATCCCCTATTTAACATACCTAAGGCCTGAAACTGCGTGAAGTGGGCGTTAGCAAAACTTAAACTGGCAGACCCCACGCCTGCCTCCATGTGGGATTCCGTCACGCGGAGGCAGTCCCCGTTGCGCAGGCGCGGGGCCCATATCCCCGCGACACGCCCGCACTGGTCCCCGCGGTGGAGCACTTAGGTTTAAAGATATTTTATTCTCAAAAAAGACACAGTCACTTACATGAGAACAAACAACAACCTTACGCGTATCGAGATACAGTATTAGATACAATATCGAGTTCGTTAACACTAACTTTTTGGGTGTTTTACTGATCCAATGCATTATTATTTGTAATTGCCTATTAATTAAAGGTTATACGTAAAATTTTTATTTATTAAATATTGGGCTAGTTGCTTAATAAAAGCAATGAATGAGTGTACATTTTTTATACATGACGGTATTTTGTACACTTTTGTATGGAACCGCGCGAGTGTCCGTATAACAACACCGATAGCATAAATACCATACCGTGATGACCTTAACGCAGTTTCGAGCCTAAAGAGGTTAAATAGAGGATGACTTTTCAGAAATCCTTCTTTGCTCACCTTCGTTACAAAAGATAATCTTGTACAAAATTTCAAACGTCTAGACCACTTTTAGGTTGTGCGTAGTCTGTCTGATAAATCATGGATTAGTTTAGTGGGTAGAGGTTTTATTGGGAAATTCAAGACACTGCTGTTCCCGATTCGACTATCAGGACCATCTATAGGTGGTAAAAAAGCCATAGCAGCGAAACATTTTTTTATCTAAGTGTTTTATATTTTTACATAAATATTATAATTTTAAAATTGCTTGAGACATTTTTCAAAGGAGTTGCATTTTCCAAAATGTTACTTATTCTATGAATGACACGCCTGGACGCGGCGACGACGGTGGCGGCAAGACCGCGGGGTGAAATTTGATTTAACATCATATCAAGTAATATAAAATTATTTAATTTTTTTAATAATATACTTAGATTTTTTTTTTATCGTTTCGATGGCTTCTTTACCACCTATAGGTGTATCTGTTAAAATATTTCGTGTTCTCGTACACCCTATAATTACATTACTGATATTATTAAAATAATAATTCCAATTAACATTATCTATCAGAGATTGAGTTAATTAGACTAAAAGAAAAATATTTAATGATTTGTAACTGTAAAAAAAAAAAACCGGCCAAGTGCGTGTCGGGCCACGTACAATGAAGGGTTCCGTAGTCGGAACGAATTTATCCCAAGAACAAACTTAACATTGCAGGTGAAAAACATGTTATTCCATACGGAATGTATGGGAGAACATGTTTTTCAACTGTAAATGTAAGTTGGTTGACTATTAAGGCTCGTACAGACTAGTGCGAAATTGTGGGCGCGACGCGACACTAGTAGCACCATTTCTTTGCCGGTGCCTGTCGCGCCCGCGATATCGCGCGAGCCTGTACGAGCCTATACTCAGTAACTTGTGACGCCTACTTGGCTGTGATAGTTTTCATTTTAACTTCGTTATATATACTACTGCTGTGATTTTTTTTTAATATCTAAGTACAACCATTTAGCTGGCAGGGGGGGGGGACACTAAACTCTAACAAAAATTAGCACTTTAAAGCCTAATATTTCAGAAACGGATCCCTTAATCCAAAAATTGTTTTCACAAACCCACAATATTTTTGAAAGACGCATCTAACAATACCCCACACTATAGGGTAGGCGAAAAATAAAAATAAATCCCCACTTTACCTAAACAGGAGGTATAGATTTCTAGTACTAAAAGTCTCTGAGCTAAGCTGCAGACGGACAGACGGTCGGACATGGCGAAACTATAAGGGTTCCATGTTTGACCACGGAACCCTAAAAATTGTTTATTTAATTTTTATTTATTTATTTTTTATTATTCAGATCAAGCAAACTTCAGGTGGTGCTGGCAACGTTGGACCGGAGTCGATGGAGGCAGATTGTCCGCTTAAAGGGGTCCAGTGACCACGATCCTCAGTAATGAGGGACCGATTGAAGAAGGAATTCAGATAACATGATCCATTATAATGATATAAAATTCACATATTTACGGAAGTCTAAAATAATAATATTGATATTACGGGTTAAAAAAAATTAACTAGGAAGCCATTCAAACATAATTATCTAAAACGTTTACAATTCAGTGGGACCTCTAAGACCCCAGTTCTCATCGTGTTCTTGACCGGAATATTTGAAGCCGAGATATCTCGGAGCGTTCTATAAATAAGGCGATAAATCAATAAGTATGATATAATAATATCATTGTGATACGACCGCAGAAACCTTTGTAACTCAGCCGAGGAGCTTCATTCACAAGCGTTGCTAAGCATAAAATCACGTCAAGTTACAAAATCCCGCCATCTTTCTATAACCGCTTAACTCTCGTATACCTATGTCTCTCAATTTAATGGTCTCTTTCAGGGTCAGTGGTCAGAAAAGGTCGTACCTTTGAGGTTTTGGTTTGAGTAGGGATATTTTTCAAGTCTTATCATTTTTGGTCTTGGGGCGTTGGTTTGAGTAGGGATATTTTTCAAGTCTTATCAGTTTTGGTCTTGGGATGTTGGTTTGAGTAGGGATATATCTCAAGTCTAATCAGTGTTGGTCAAGGGCTTCCATTTCCTGGCGCGACGTTCGGCGGTTAATCTTAGTTCTATTTGGATCAGCGATTTTCTCCTAAAATTCAATTTACAATTTTAGGTCTCGCTATTTACTCCCTTTTTCATGACGCAGGTTATAATCTGGCTTAGGTACTGTTAATATTGATTAACAGTACCTAAGCCAGATTATAACCTAATAATAAGATGCAATACTGAATTTTACCTACTTATTTCAAGAGGTCGTGTTCCCTTTTACGCGTCAACCACAATAATGTTTTATTTTAATTGATTGATTGCCAAGGTCTGCCAGGCAACATAATGTAAGTTTTGCAGATAAGGTCTGCAAAACTTACATTATGTTGCCTGGCAGAATAATGATTCTGATTGCATTGAATTACTCAATTAAAATAAAACATTATTGTGGTAGTCGCGTAAAAAGGAACACGACCTCTTGAAATACGTAGGTAAAATTCAGTATTGCATCTTATATAGCGATGACCTCGTATCCCTCCCGGTACCCTGGTACCGAGTCCTGGTATGAGCCCTGGCTCATTCGAGCTCTACAGTATTATAGTGATATGATAAATGCTCATTCTACATACGTTTAGCAGAATGCAGAGCAGATCTGACGGCGAGTGCAGTGGCGGGGGCGGAGGCAGCTCGCTCCACGGGTGCTGCCCCCGCGTACCTCACGTCCACCTCACCAGGCCCGGAGTCTCTTGCCTCACGCCACCAGCCCTCGCCCTCGCATTCAGCTAGCGCCCACTCTTCGCATAGTTCTGGAAATAAGGACACAAGAATCAAATCCAAGCGCATTTTCACCAAGCAACCCAATCAAATAGAAAACCGACGAGCTATTGATCGATAGATGTGTCATTAATAGAGATCTGATATTCGGATGCATATTTATCTAAAGTTATTTTTGGCTATAAAAGTATGGAAGCGGCATCTTAAAATATTTTTATTATTAAAAAACCCGTGTTGCCACGAACAACGGGAATGTATAACTAGTCAAGTGTGTAATATTTAAGCGAATTGTAAAAAAAAATAAACGGGGTTCTTGGATTGCATAACTATTCTGAAGCATATTTATTTAGAATTGGGATTTTTACCAACATTTGAAAGTAAGTAAATATGCCAGAAACATATATCAGAAAGCCAAACTTGTAGATCCCAGAACCGCGGGATTTTTTCGATACAAAAGCGCATTCTATATTAGCCAACATCTCAACTTTAGGTAAATATGCATCCAAATATCCGATCTCTAGCTCATTAACGACTATGTGACTATAATGTCATATCGAGATTCGAGACACTGCACCATTGTTGTGACAAGTATGTGGAGCAAAGTTGCTAAACGGAATCCAAACAGAATCTGCACATATCCAAAAAAAAATTGTCCAGTTAAAGTTGCGTAGAATAGAAATACAACATAATAATAACAATCCTTTTATAGTGAGTAAATGTTTTTTTTTTTTTTTTTTTTTTTCAGTGCGAGCTCAATTATTTCCTAGGTAGGTATTGAAAAAACTTTGCAGGTAGAAGTTGTAGGTTGTAGCTGCAATTCTGAAAATATCATATTGAACGGCACAATACCTATTTCATTTCCCGCATATTTTTCTTTACAAGTCTATACCTTATTGTTTATCTAAATTCAATGAATAATTAATTGTTCTAATAAAAGACGAAGCTAGCTTGGCTTTTTTCATTAAATCATTTTGTATCATTGTGTTCTTGTCCATAATTAAAAAAATACTTTTTCTAAACAAACCACAATTATTGATGGCTTATTCCACTTAGCTTGGTCATAAGAATTCAGTCATTTTTATAGGAAAAGAGATATTTAGAAAGCTTTTGCACCATTGCAGTAATCAATTACTGAATCCATCAGCAGAAAACAGCGTGACTGAGACGGACGTATCGCAACCTTTCATCTTTCTAATAAGGTTACTTTTTAGGAGACTAACTTAAAGAATCGCAATACACTTACGAGTACCTATCTGCGCTCAGTAACTTAGTCATTTAGGCCAGCATAGGGCTCAGAACGCATCCTTGGTGTACTCCCTTTTCAATGAGAAAGACAAGAGTTTCCTCTTATTTGAAAAGTGCATATGCTGTTGTTGTAAAGCTTAATGATTAACTTGCAATGGTACTTATATACTTACTCGTAGATCGTACCAAGAATGTCTGCAGTAACAGTAGACAGGACACAGTCATACGCTTTACTTTAGTCTAGAAAACATTTTCACGGAACCTGTCCATGACGGCCGTTATGACAGCTTTCTTACAAGCTTCAAAAGATAACTATTTTACTATAAAAAACTTTTAAAATAACTTATTATCACTGAGATGAAATAATCATTACGTGTGTTTTATTAAACAATCTATTTTTAAAGCTATCAACATGGAGTGAACTTTCCGCTGATAAAAAAAACTTATAACATTTCTATAGCCTGTTATGAACGCATATAAAAGGGGCGTTGTCACCAAGCACCTAAAGCGACTGACCCATCGTCGGCAATTAACTAGAAGCGTGTAGCTAGCAACTAAAATCAAGTTGGCGATAAACGAGCAGCGAGTGGGCGATGGCGATGAGCGATTACTCGCTGGTATGCCTATGTTCCTATGTAGAGTCGGTTATATCAGGTTATACGAAACTGTCAAATTCTCCACACGATTTTGAACCTTGAAATCGAATCGAAAATTTGAGTTGATGTGCTGGCGACTGGCGACTGGCGACTGTACGTATGACTCCCGGCGAGTGTTCTGCCGGAGCGTCGCTGAGCGAGTAGGTACTCTCTTCGATATCTAGCTCTTGTCACTGCGACAAACGAGTACTCGCCGGCGGTGTGAACAGTCAGCGATCAACTATTAATATAAATATTATGTATCTCTTTTACTTACACGGGATCTTTTGTACGTTTCTTTAACGAGAAAACCGTTGATAGCTACTTAATCGCTTCCCCGTCGGCGTTGGAACAAGTGCCTATAGCTGATAATTTAGCTAGAGTAACTCGTCGTGCCAATTTTCCAAGCTTAGATTCATTAGCTTATTACAGGCTTGGCTGGTTTCGTAAATGCTTGCTAGGAAATCGATCAGGCGAACTGTGAGCAAATTGCACCGAATCTTGATGGCTGTCTGTCGCCAGTTAATAGGGTAATAAAACCTCGTAGGTAAAGTAACGAAAATATTATTTTCTATCAACTGCGTAGTAATGTTATCATTAATCTCTACAAAACCGATCACAAAGGATGTATTTTTTGCTTAGAACCAAAACAGTGCAGAAATGTTTTATGAAGTTTTTCATTAATGCACTGTTTTTTATTTGTTATTTAGTTATAAATTTACCACAGAGGTTTAGTGTCTCCCATTAAGTTTAAAGGCTCGATTCCACCAAAATTTTGTTCGGCACATTTGTTTACAAACATTTTGTGCAGAACTCAAACAATGCACATACTGAGCTGCAGATCCGTTTCCACCGGCAAAGCTGTACGTAATATTTGTGAGCGTACAGTGCAGCACATTTGTAAATGTTAATTTAACTGAGTCCACCGAAAAAAACATTCGTGCCGTACACTGTGCAGTACAGTGTCGCACAGTGCCGCACACTGGTGGAATAGCGCCTTAATGAAATTAGATCAAAAAGATACTGGCTGAAAATAAAAATCGGCTGAATAAAACCGACTTTTAAAAACGTCTTTAACTTGAGTTTTTATTTTGAGTACGTATATTTAATCACGGTAGGTAGATTAGTAAGTAGTTGAAAGAAAAGTAGATTACGCACCTTGCTAAAGTGAGTAATTAATGCACTTGTATTCATTTAGTGCCCTCGCGTGTGCTTGGACACCAACATAATCATTCGTGCATTAATAATTCACTTTGCGCTCGATAGAACAATCTACTATTAACCAGTACGCAATTTTTTTTTTGGTGGTTCAGTGTCAGTTATAGAACACATTTCCATTATTTTAAGTATACTTTTTTTTTTGTCCGACTTGAAATCAGCAAAATATGGACACAATCTTTTCGTAATAATATCAATGGGCGCGCGCGCCAGCCGGCGCATCTGATAGGTACCTACAACTGCGTTCCGCTTCACTGCACGCGCCGTCGCGCGTCGTGTATCCAATAAACTAATTTCAAAATAAACATCTTTCGTTAACGATAACTTCATTTTATTTGTACTAAGACGTATCAAAATAAGAAGTAGGTGGTTAATAAAATTCGTTAAAGTTTAATTTGTCAAAATTTGCGCACTGATTAACTTTTCCTGGATAAAAGACAGCCGGGACCAACTGCTTTTACGTGCTTTCCGAGGCACGGACGGGTCTTGGTATGTAATGATGGTCACCCATCCACGGACCAACCGCGGCAAGCGTAGCTTAACCTGATCGATTGACCCGGCGACTGTTATTACCTACTTAGCCACAAGCCCCTCTACTATGCTGTCCATACATGAATGAAATTAATTACTATCTCTACAAATCTGTTGCAGTGTAATATATATCGTAAATATTTCCTAGTCCGTGTGGTGCCGGACGTAAAGAATACCCAATTTCCTCCCGTGGGTGTCATAAAAGGCGACTAAGGGACTTACTAGAGAATGGGCAGCAACATTCTCTACGCATTTGTAACACCATACTGCGATTGCCAACCCGCTTGCCAAGCGTGGCGATAATGGCAAACCCCCCCCCAATTGGGGGAGGCCTATGTCCAGCAGTGGACGTATTTTGGCTGAAATGATGATGAAATATTTCCTAAAAGGATGTGATCATTTTTATTGGGAGTAGCAGCTTGAGCCGACGTCCGCCTTTTTAGGTATAGAATATCAATTATCATAACTGACACCGCATCATCAGCACTCTAATTACGTAACATACTATCAACACAATCTGAATGATTTTGAAGGATTAGCAATATCCTTCAAAATCATTCAGATTGTTGCTTCATATGTTAAACTAGATTCTGCCCACGCTTTCGTCCGCGTGAAATTTCGGCTCACCCATCGCGTCGCATCCCGTCGCTCGACCGCGCTATAACTTCGTTATCGCTTAGCGTTCTTTCTGACTTTTGTACTTTTCGCTCGGCTCCTAAGGATTGTAGCGTGATGTTATTATAGCCTTAACCTTCATCGATAAATGGACTATCCAACACAAAAATATTTTTTCAATTCCAACCAGTAGGTCCTGAGAATAGCGCGTTCAAACAAACAAACTCTTGAGCTTTATAATATTAGTATAGATGAAATAACGCAATGAATGTTGTTGAACTGTCAAAATGAAACCCATTAATGCTACTGTATGTCACGCAATTACCCCTAGGATCACTTTTCAATTTATTTTGGAAATATTAGCAAAAATAATCCCCGGTTACTTTTATAAAACGCCCATGCAATGCTAAACCATGTTAAACTATGATTAAAAGATGGAATCGCCCATCAATTTACTTACCGGCCTATCTATGCAGACGATATAAGAAACTTGGTTACAAATAGCTATCATGGAGTAATAAAACATGAAGACGTTTATTAAATCTAAGAAAATTATGGCTGCAATTAGCATAGAGACCACCTCGCTGTGTGGGTGAAATTATGGTCAATCAAGAGGGTCAGCAAACGCATCTAATAAACAAGGTTGGCAAAAACATGTAAGTATGTATATAGTTAAGTTTACCAGGTAACCGACGCTTCGTGGTAATACTTATCATATCAACAGGTAAAAGCTCAATACACCCAACACCCAAATATTTACCTTCCCTGAAATCGTTATTTGTTATGCAAGGCTGTAAAGTTGTTTTTTGGCGCGAGTACTTGTATTGAGACCTGAGCAAGAGAAGGACCCTATGATTGAACTACGAGCCAAGCAAGTGGTTCAATTCAAATTATACAAGAAAAATAGCTTATAAAATAATATAATTTAATATATTATTTTGTACAATTTTATCAAAAAACAAACCAAAATGATGGAAAATGAATGGTTTTTAAGCTATTGCATAGCTTCTATCGCGGGCCTTGAGCGCGGGGACCGAATCCAGAAATTCCGTAACGAAAAAACCTCACGCTCCCCACTCCGACGGTTTTACTACACCAGTACCCTCTAGTGATCTAATAATTTCTGGCAGTTCTTTTTTCTGTGTACTGCGTATTTTATTCTTATAAATATTAGTTTATAAAATTATGATCTTCACAAAAAGTGATTGTTGATAGTGGGGTTTGAACTCTCGACCAGTCGATTACGAGTACATTCAGTTCCCCTGTTGCACCGCAAGGCTACAACGACTTAATTAAAGCTTGCCAAATAGTTGATACCATTCCAGTTGAACAATTTTTAAACTTGACTAGACGGTTGGAAATGACTCATGTACATGGAATTTTTTCTCTGTCAAAACAGTTTGTCACTCTTTTTTTATTTAAAATTACTTTAGGTTCAACACTTTCGTCTATTTTAAAGTTGTTATTATGCTTATATTTGAATAGTATTTGACTTTGTTTACGTAGTTATACACTTTTACGACGTTCAGCACTTATTTATTTTGTTTTTAAGCTATTGCATAGCTTCTATCGCGGGCCTTGAGCGCGGGGACCGAATCCAGAAATTCCGTAACGAAAAAAAAATAAAAAATAATATCAAAGAAAAAGAAATACTGCATAAATAAAATAAATAAATAATTATAATTGCATAAGTTGATACAAAATGCTATGCAATAGCTTTACCGTGGCAGTCCCCGAGTGCCACACGTCTTTTTTTTTTTTTTAAGCAGTCTTCATGCTGGCCAGTGCGATGATTCTAAAAATGAGATTGGCGCACGGACAAGAAATAAGTTTCAGTGGACTGGCGGCATAGAATATCTATGACTGGCGGTATAGAAAATTATTGAATAGAAAGGTACGAATTAAAAAAAAAACCTTTCCATGCTAGCGGATAAAATACAGTTTTGCACTCAGATTTCGAATTATATACAGAATCTTTCAGAGGTTGTGAGGTGACAAATATATTGCCTAATGGTGTTCTAAATATATCTGACAAATACCACCTATTCAGATAAACATGAGGTAAGATGACTAAGTATGTAGGTGCTCAGTGCTTTAAGTATATCTAATATTATGGTCAAAGCAGATGTCATCGACTCAACAACAACTGACCAGCTTACGCAATAACAACAGCAGCATTACCTACTCAACAACTAATCAAAATCTTTGCCAAACAAACCATTGTTTATAATATTAACTTTACTATTAATCTAAACTGCGTCACAAGGACGCAGACGGGTACGCGGGCGTAATAATCACAAAATTGAGGCAATCAGACAGCTATTTTAGTGATATCTAACTTGATCTGGGCCAGACGGGTTGTATCAATAGTGAACTGGGCCATAGGTCAGTTATTAGGCGTAATAAGTTGAACAAAACTCCAGCGATGCGTACGAGTGCTTGATAAAGTCGTGCGCTTCTAGTACTGGTTCAAACTGGTAGTCTGTGGCGTGTTAGATGCGTAAAGGAAATTAATGTGTTGATTGCATTGCGTTAGAAGTTAACTGCAGTTGTTAGATATGAAAGTAGGCTGTGTTTCTGCGTAGAAAGATTGTTTTATTGCGGCGTTTATTTTATTATTTTCATGAGCAGCGAAAAGCTCATAATGAAGCTTTTACCTAGTTATGCCTGAAAGGACCCGAAGGACCAAATTTTGAAAAAGTTTTAGATTTGACAATATTATTCATTTAAAAAGTACCTACATACCTGCTAGGCTACTAGTATCTACTCCCAAAGCTTCGCAATCGCACACCTTTTTAAACCGACTTCATACGCTACCTACGGTTTGCGATGATACTTAAGTAGGAACGGGTTTTAGTTTAATCAAAGGATTTTTTTTTGTACGTTAACTACTTTCTTTTAATTTACATTTTTTAATCTTTTCAGGATTCCGTAGTCAACAAGGAACCCTTATAGTTTCGCCATGTCCGTCTGTCTGTCTGCGGCTTAGCTAAACTCTTAGTAGGTACTAGAAAGAGGTAAAACAAAATCTTGAAAAGAAAAAAATTATGGTAGCTCCCTTGCACGTAGTGGGGATAATATTTTATTTTTTCTCGTCCATCCCATAGTGTGGGGTATATTTGGATAGGCCGCCGGCCGTCAAAAAATATTGCGGGTCTGTGAAAACCATTTTTCGATTCAGGGATCCGTTTGCATAGTACAGTCAGCTGTAGAGAAATCTCACCCCCTAGCAATGTATTTATTCATTGCTAGGGGGTGAGATTTCTCTGCAGCTGACCGTACAATTAATTTCGCACACCTAGATAAAGAGTAGCACAACTCAAAATACCTCTTTTTTCAGGAACAGCAAAAAACGTTCTACTCATTTTCTATTTGACCGATTTAAATTATTGTTGTATGATGTTGTATATTATTTTACTAAGATATTAATTTGCTATTAATATATATTTTTTTTATATTAATTTAGTAAAACAACAATTACTTTCATTTGTCAACAATACTGGGGTAAGTGGAAATAATTTGAAGAACACACAAGAAACAAGACCGATTCAATCACGAATACGAAATCAACTCAAAATAATTCACGCTTGATTACTGCGATTAGCCACGAATACAAAACTAAGTCGAAATAATTTACTCTTTGAGCGTATTGACAGCATCTTTCCCTGCAGCTGACATGTCGTAACTGGTGATGCGTTACTGTTGTTGATGGGGGGTGACCGTGGAGCTACTCAAAAAGACTGACTTACAGCGCAATCTAGTCTTTTATGAATGGAGTTTGTACTCCGGTGTCTTTGGAGTTAATGTAGTTTTCAACACTGATTCCGATAATCGCAATAACTCGATTTTGGATTATTTTGAGTTGTGCCACCCTTCATCTAGGTGTGCGATTTATTAGTGTTGTTTTTGGATATGTGAAAAAATTCACGGCAGTAGCATATAGGATCAAAATTAAAAGGAAAACTGTCACAGTTAAGTAGGCCTTACAAGTTAACGAGTAAAAGTCAACCAACTTATATTTGCAGTTGAAATGTATGGGAGAACATGTTTTTCAACTACAATGTTAAGTGTTTTCTTGGGATAATTTATTTGAACCAAACACTTGCACTTTTTATAAACCTGCCAAACTGCGTGACAGTTTGTCGGCAGGATTAGCGCTCGGTTTTAAACATTCGGTATACTACGTATATTTAATTAAACATCTAAGTAGGTACATACATATAATTTACATGAAGGGTAAGAGTATTTTAACCATCTAAATAGGTAGATAGGCACAGATAATTTAAATTCTGCCGCGCTAACGAAGAATGCAGTAACTCGATTTTGGACGATTTTGAGTTATATATTCGTTGGTTCGTTATTTGGAATCAGCGAATCGAAATCTATTAAATCTCTCTAAGCAACATTTTATTGATCCTTAAGGAACTCGGTTTTTCAGTAAGCAAGAATGCAATAACAAATTCAATAATCAAAAATACAATTCTCGGAAGCGGCAGAATCGAGTTACTGCATTTTTCATTAGTGCGGCAGAATTCATCCCAAAATCAAAGTCAAATCATTTATTTCAAATAGGCACGAAAATGCACTTTTGAACGTCAAAAATTACATGAATAGATAATTGATTCTAGTTGCGCCTTCCAAAATGTAGTTATGTATGGAGAAGAATGGGCAAGAAACTCCATACTTACTCTTTTAAAATGTTAACAATAGTTTGTATACATTAATTAATATTTATAGGTGAAGACGATGTACATAGAATAAAAAAAATTAAAAAAACTACGGAACTCTTCATTGTGCGTGGTCCGACACGCACTTGGCCGGTTTTTTATTAATATTGTTCTAATGTGTTTATTTAAAGGGTCGCTCTCAAAAAATCGCTCGCAGTATAAGGACAGCGTAGATAAATACCATTTTTATAATTTTATAAAATAAGTTTATTAAGGCGAGGTTCTTCGAGCGTGCATTTTTGTTCTCGAGGTGGCAGCTCTACATTGTGCCGTAAATTTCGTTAATTTTGGATTGAAAATTATATGTTTAACGATATTAACAATGTTAAACCCGACGGACATTACATCATCATAGACGTTTATTTTGATGTGATTTTCAATAAATAATGTGGTATAATATTGAAATAAAATTATTTTAATGTACAAAATAAGGGTATGTTTGGATTTTTTTCTATCGAGCGAACTTTATCCAATTATGTAACGAGTACCCGACGTACCTACAGAAAGGTCTCAAAAGCAACATATAATGTTTTCACGTGTTTAGTCATTACCGTTTCTAAATAAAATGACATTAAAATGACATATCCTAGAGGTTAACTTGAAGAACCTCGCCTTAATATGCCTTCAATCGTGCGCTTCACAGCGATTGAAGCGCTACAAAAATAATTAATCGCTTTTCCAACTAGCTTTCACGTTTAGTTTTTGCGCAGTTTGCTTTGGGCCAGATAAAGTGCAACGTTTTAGCAAGAATGCCGCACAGCTTAGCTGGCTCGTTCTCCATTCGATCACAGCCTTTCATTCAATTAATAATGTATCACTTAGCGAGAAATATTGCGATGCGAAGCACCTATTCTTTTTAAACGTTGAATTACAGATTAAAAATATTGGTCAAGGTTGAGTTGCGTTAATTAGGTAGTTCCGGACCGTGTATAACCATATTATTTTATCTTTGTTTGTTTTTAGCTCTTCTGATTTGTTTGGTCTTTGTTTCTGAAGTTTTAGCCAGATTTAATATATTTCAAATTATAGTAGTAACTAGCTTTTGCCCGCGACTCCGCCCGCGTGGATGTCGGTTATCGCGTAAAAAAGTAGCCTATGTCCTTCTCCATATCGCAAGCTATATCTCTGCCAAATTTCATGACGAACGGTTCAGCGGTTTAGGCGTGAAAACGTAACATACAGACAGACAGACAGACAGACAGAGTTACATTCACATTTATAATATTAGTATGGAAGTATGGATAATATTAGTATGGATGGATTAGTAGGTAGGTACCCAGGTACAAAAAAAGAGTTTGTACGAGTATTGGTAGGTAAATATAGTACTTATCTGACCTATCTCATTAGCTCTATCTATAGTTTTTTCCTCTAGGTGAGCTAATGACTATCTCATTAGCTCACCTAAAGGAAAAAACCGGCGAAGTGCGTGTCGGACTACGCACAATGAAGGGTTCCGTACTTGGAAAGAATTTATCCTAAGAACAAACTTAACATTGTAGTTGGTAAACATAATCTCCCATACATTCCAACTTCAAATGTAAGTTTGTACGCACAATATCGAGAGATTTACTATGTAATTTTAAGACCATAGACTTCTTATAGATTTTCCTGTAATCTATGAGTATAGAACTATTTTCTGCATTTTTTTTCAAAATTTTAGGTTCAGTAGTTTCGGAGATAAGGGGGGAATGGTCAATTTTCGCCTATTTTCACTTATAACTTTAAAACAATTTATTTTAAAATTATAAAAAAAATATATTTGAGACCCTCATAGTAAGTCCTTTCATTTGATATGTGACACGGTAGAGTTTGCAAAACTTTTTTTTTAATTTTCTTGTTTGCTCCCCAAAACTGACCTCAATATTCTTAATTCATTTGTTTACGATTCACGTCCGTATTCGGGTCACTTAAATTGATATGTATACCATCAACTTATTCGGTCCATTACATAGATAAGGGGGGAATGGTAAATTTTCGTCTATTTACACTTATAACTTAAAAAAAAAAAAACAATTATATAAAAAATATATTTGAGACCCTCACAATAAGCCCTTTTATTTGATATGTCACACGGTACAGATTGCAAAACTTTTTTTTTTAATTTCTTGTTTGCCCCCCAAAACTGACCCTATTATTCTAAATTCATTTATTTACGGTTCATATCCGTGTTTGGGTCACTCAAATTGATATGTATACCAAATTTCAGTTTAATCGGTCCATTACATTCGGAGCAAATTGGCTGTGATAGAGGGACAGACAGACAGACAGACACACGAGTGATCCTATAAGGGTTCCGTTTTTCCTTTGAGGTACGGAACCCTAAAAACTATAATATTTGTTTCAAAATATTGTCCTATGCGTGATCGCTGAATATTTTAGTACCTATTTGGTTTATTTTTATATCGAGGTAAGGTACCTACTTAAACAGTTTTATTAAATTACAAAGGCAGAGAATACCATTAGTTTCCATCGTCACGTTTATAAATACATACCTATAGCTTAGACACATAGGTACCTACGAATGTTTCCTGTTAAGGATAGGTACTTTATTCCGGGTCTGGTTGTTTGTGTATGTGTTTAAATGTTTGTAAACGCACCCACGATACAGGAGAAATTCCTAGTGTGGGGCAACGTTTTAAAAAAAGAAAGAAAGAAAGAATATCCTTTCTGAAAATTGCAAAGGAGTACTTTACAGCTTTCAGGAACATTTTCACAACAGGCTTGTAAGTGTACCTACTGGGCCTCAAGTCTGCTATTACAATAGTGCCAGAATGGTCTCTTCATTGTGAGTTTTTGACAGATTTGCCATAAAAACACTGTCAAATACTCACAATGGCGAGACCATTCTGACACTATTGTAATAGCAGACTTGAGGCCCTGTGTACGTGTAACTAATGAAAATAAGTGAAGAGCGGGCGTTTTAGGGGACTGTTTTATGTTATTTTGACGTTCGAAAAGTGCTGATTCTCAGCCTAATCTGAATAAATGATTTTTTTTTGACGTGACAACGTCTAATAAATCGATGAACGCCGGCTGCATGCACGAAAAAGGATTACGTTCATTGTCCCGTTTCGCTCATTATCCCGTTACGCTCATTGTACGCTTGCGCTGCATCAATATTTTGTTATGACGTTGTCCGTAAACCAACTTCACAGACAATTTTTTTTTTTTTTTTAGTTTAAACTGGACGAAAAGTATTCAATAAAAATTACTTCTAAATTGTCTGTGGTTTGTTGGTGACATCCTACATGAAAGTTGGGAAGCCAAGGAGTATCAGTATACTCCGCTAAGGAGTATAGTGTTCTGTGGAAGCCAGTTTTGTTGACGTTCACGTTGATAACAAAAGTGCCTGTCAATCCCCCTGATATAACATCATTATAACATTCTCTTTGTCGCCTATTAGCCCAGATGTGCGGCAATCATCAAATGAACGCAATAAGCAGATAATTATGACACAGTGATAACTTGAACTTTCACCACATTAACCTAACACTGGGAAGCGCTAAGGTATGTAGCGCGCGAACTTAAAATTTTCTTTGGATTTTTGTAATTTGCAATTCATAGTCTGGGCGTATGTTGATTAAATTATGATTCACGACCGTAACAAATATTAATTATAATGATTATAATTCTGTAAGTACTTACATAATTATAATCTTTAGAATCAGTAATACAACACCTTAAGTTAATATAATTCTAAAAGTCATGATTTCATGAAATAGCCATTCAATAGTATTTACGATAATGAACTTAGATTGTTGTATTGATGATTTTTATGATTACAATTATTTTTTCACTTCTCATGCTCTAAAGTACGCCAATATAGCCCTAGGAAGCGGGACTAAAGTGACCACTTTAGTCTTTAGGGACTGAAAAGTAATTAGTTTTTTAATTTCCTTCATGTGACATAGACAAACTCAAACAGCCAGTAAATATACTATTATCTGTGGAGTGTGGACCATCTTCATTGCGAAAATGTTGAGAGTTTTAGTTCCATGTGTTTTTCTGCAAAGAAGGTGGCGCCATGTGTTTTAAATTGTTAATCTGTAACTGGTTTAGAAGAAAAAACTGACAGCGAAAATTTCAGAAATTTTGTCGAGTGTAAGTTTGTTCGGTTTTAAATAAATTTATTTACAATATTACAAATAATTCGAATTCTACATTTAGCTTCAAGTAAAAATATCTTTTGTGATTTTTATTTTATTAAGTAATATTTATTAAATGTTTTTGTCTTAGGTTTTTGTACTAAATTGACTATTTTTCTCGCACTCAAAGTGGAAAGTAAGTACAGTTTGCATCTCGAGACTAAACGCCAACTTACTATACCCTCGGTTTCATTGACTTCCTCGCACGCTCGAGAGTCAAACCACCTCTGCTGGTATATTATGGCTTCGTTTAATCCCTCGATATAAAATATACTATTATATTTCGCCTTAATGTTAGTCAGTATAAACCCAATACAATAAAGTAATTATAACTTAAACAAATCAAGCAAAAAGTACTTTCTAATCCTTTCCCGTTACCCTAGCCCTTTAAAAAGAAAACAGCTCGTCATTTTAGGTAAGGCGCGCACTAATCACCTATCACTCCACCGTACATTGCTGTATTTGTATCAAACACCATTCCACTTCAGTACTCACAGCACAATGTACGACGACGTATAAAATAGAGGCTGGCTATACGAAGCAACTTTTTTCACAGTCGGCCATTTAAGGCTTAGCGAGAGCTCCTAATTCCAAAGTAATTAGAGAAACTTGCCCCCGGAGATGGGCCGCGGCCTTTTGCGAGGTTAGATACTCCGTACTCGGAACCTTTAATGAAGACGTAAAAAGGTGAACGCAGATGATTGAGCGGACCATTAAGTGTGAATGCAACCTGTCCATTGCAATTTGAAAAAGGGCGCGCAAACTGGTCCATAACACGACATAACTGGACATTAGACCGTGATTAATACAAAAAGGAAATCACGGCACGGTTTTCCATTTTCTTGGTGATAACACAAAAGTTGTTTGGTTTAATTTTTCACTGGTTGATAATCTGCTGTGAACTGACGTATTTTATAGTTACCTATCTAATCAAAACAGTGACCGGTAAAAATAATGAACGTTTACGTCATTATTCATGATTAGACGTAGAGGATAATTTAAAATCATTATCAATATCTAAAAACAACAAAAATAATTGAGTTAGATATGCACTTTTAGCATTAAGCTCGCTTCTATTTTAATTACTTTAATTCCACATTTAAATCTTTATTATTCAAATATTAATTAATTGCTATCCATAACTAAATTTTAAAAATATTGGATGGGAACTTACTTTTGTGTTTGGAATGGGTCTTCCACATTTTTCTCAGAAGCATCGTCATTTTCCAATAGTTCCAAATTTAAACGCAATAAATCAAATACGTAAAATAAAAAATATTAAAAGGTGGCGGAGCGACCTTTCCCGCGCGTGGTCCCTGATACACTGTACCATAAACTGCAGAGCACATGCAATCTCGATACCAACCCTTTGCTGTGTGGAAGAGGACTGTGACGACACGACGAGATCAATGTGTTTATAATATATTTTATTGATGCTATATTTCAACTGTATCACATCTTTTACGGCCGTTTCCGAACACAAAGTAGTTAGTTACCAATAAAATTGTAAGGGTCAAAGTAAGCTATTACACTACACTACTTCTCATACATTGTAATAACAAATATATGATAAATTATTACAGGGACATTACGTAGTGGGTTAAGGTACCTAGTTATTACTAGAATTACCTATCATGCATTGTTTGTTGTTTTATTCGACGACACGATTAACACTGCATTTTATTGCGAATATAATTTAATTAACATACCTACTACGCCACAAAGTTCTTCATTGTACTGAATCATGACTAAATCAATTAGTATATTATAATCGTTCAATGAAGCTGACTCTATTCGAACGAAGTGTTTTTTTTTTTCTACATTTACGTCTGAAAGTAGATAATGAAGAGTATTCTATTATTTTTTTGATTAGAGAAAATCTTTTCAATAGCACTAGATAACGAAAGTTGTTGAAATAGTGGAATTAAATATCTTATGCCTTGATCACACGTACCGAGTAGATGGGAATTGTTCTCTAACGCATTGGAGGATGTGTTTAAGACGCTGAACTCGGAAGGACGTGGCATCAACATCAATGGCGAGTACATCTCACACTTGAGATTTGCAGATGACATCGTCATACTGGCTGAATCGCTGCATGACTTGCAGCAGATGCTGGACAGCTTAGTTGATTCTTTTGTACGCATTGGTCTCCGGATGAACTTAGACAAAACCCAGGTTATGTTCAACGAACACGTCACTCTGGGGCCGATTGCTCTCAATGGCGGTGCTCTCGAGGTTGTTTGAGAATAAGTTTACCTCGGGCAAACTCTGCAGTTTGGTAAGAACAACTTTGAGAGGGAGGTTAACAGAAGTTATGACTTATACGGAGCCGAAACATGGACACTCTTTGTACGACTGGTCAATAAATTCAAAGTCGCCCAGCGATCTATGGAACGGGCTATGCTTGGAGTTTCTCTGAGGGGTCGAATACGGAACGAGGTGATCCGGCAGAAAACCAAAGTTGTCGACATAGCTCATAGAATAAGCAAGCTGTAGTGGCAATGGTCCGGCCATATTAGCCGTAGATCCGTTGACCGTTCACGTATTCTTGAGCGGAGACCGTGAAACGAAAGGTATTACGCCCTCAGGCTATGAGGAGGTGGTGGCTGATAGCAGCTGGATTAGAGTTGCTGAGAATCGAGCTGAATGGCGTGCAATTGGAGAGGCCTATGTCTAGCAGTGGAGCGCTATAGGCTGATGATGATGAGTAGATAGGCGAGACAGTGCTCTCGGCCGAGTACTCGGTACATGTAAACACATCACCGAGTACTCGGCCGAGCGCTCGACCAAGTTAAAAGGCGAGACAATCACTCGGACCCTGTTTTATTTACAGACCGAGTGCCCACCCCCGCGCTTCCCCGCACTGACTCGCCTGCCCACTCGGCATGTATAAACATGCTCTCGGTGCGTACTCGCTACTCGGCACACGCACGTGCGTTGCTAGCAGCACGCTACTGTGCAATTTTCAAGTATCTTTTTGCGATCCATTGTCTCGCGCTAGTCTGCAGCATCGAAACTGAACTGACTGACTGACTCGGTGCCAAGGTGCCATGTTAAAAAATACGTGTAAATGCCAAATCTCTCGGCCAAGTACCTATCATTTTGCTGTATCGCCCATCTACTCGGTACGAGTGATCAACAGTGGCGTGCCTAGGGGTCAAAATTAGGGCAAGCCAATATATATTTTGGATAAAAAACACCCCCTGCCCTATCGCCTGGCAAAGTGGCGCCTACCGACTGAGCCGTTAAAGAACTGACTAATATTCGTTTTTCATAATTGTAAGTAATTGCGATTTATTCTTTTGTTCCAAAACTAATACCACTATGTATGTTTTTCAACAAATTTGATGAAACAAATATTAGTGGTATTAGTTGCTAGATAAGGTATAGATATAGACCTAAATATTTAAATATGAATTAACAACAAAACATGACTGGAAAAATGTGGGTGTAGCTAGGTAGGCATACCTCTGCTTAACCCTCCGGGGAATACAGGCGTGATGTTATGCTTAAATATAGGTAAATTTTAAATACGAAGAGTACCTACTGGTAATCCTTTAGAAAATCACAACTATTATAAGTACAAGTTATCAGTATCGTGTAAAATATGATACGTGAGCCATCTATTATCATTATTGGCACAACAGAGCTCTTCGAGTCGTAATAATTCATATTTCAAACGCTCGCAAATTTGCAACAGTTATTATGGGAAAAATATTACAATACGGCTACTAGATGGCGCACAAATAATTGATTGATTTGTGATTTCTAACTACACATTGCTTACATTTAATTCGTTTGATAAGTAACTGGGCTCCGGTTTGTTGCCATCTTGTTTCTGCATATGTTTCACTAAGACTAGGTCGTATAAAGAAAGCAAAGATGGAAGCTAAGAAATTGCCTCTATTGAATGAGGTTTTAAATTCATTGTGACCTCGGAAAGAAAGTTCTTAAAGTGCTAAATGACACACAACATCAACCTAATCTTTGAAAAACAGCGCGATTGTGTTCGACACGCATAATGTATTCAGCGAGATTATATTTGTTTGTAAAACTCAAAGTATTTACCTTTTTCCAAGTAACGATGGCACACCAATACACACTTTAATCCTTCACAAGGAACATTTGCTTGCGTTTCCGAATTCATTTTAATGATAAGAAACTTTTTCATCACTTCAAAAAGAAGGTAATTACAGCAAAAACTAATCACAACACAAACTCACTGAAAATTTAAAAAAAATCAAAACATAAACGGCGTCAGTAACCGCTCAAAACAATTAATTTGAAATTACATCATGCAAATTCACGCTTTGCGCAGCGACTCGCGCACACATACTCAGGATCTACAATCCTACCACCGTTTCATTCATAAAAAGTCAAAAGCCGGGCTTAAAAATTCGAACATTTGCAAAATGAGTACATACTATCATATCAAGGACGTTAACACATTTCTTTGCGAAAGAATGAGAAGTTAGAAGCCCGATTTGAAGCCACCTTGTGTGAGCGAGAAAGCTATACTTCATTCATCGATACGATCTCGCCTCCTGCTTAGCGCTATAACGTTAGAGCGAGATCGCAACTGCGGCATCGGAGATAGTTTGGCAACGGTGCATGATGAAAGAGGCGATGAATTTAAATATTATTCCTTGAGTATGTAACTCTGGCAACGTTGCATCGTAGTACGTATCTAGCGCGCGGCCGCGGCCGGTACCACGTTTACCGTTTTTATTCTTGTGGCCGGTACTACGCGGAGAGTTTAATGTTATTATTCGTATCAATTCTTGCGACATTGAGTTTGTTTACAGGTGTAGTTTTAGGCTCACTTTTGATTGAAAGCCGGGCTTTTCGGCTTTAATGAAAGGAACGCCCCTGGTGATCAAGTCATTAATATCTAGTGGTCGCAAATGCGATTGCTGAGCGTAGGGTACTGGGTTCATTGTGTTATCGGGTTTTTGATGTGAAACATCTATTGGGGCGCCTTGGCAGTAAAACCGACTCGTGTGCTGTGACGGCAAACGGTATCATAGCTGTCATGCCGTGATGCTTCTACGCCACCGCTGGACTCCCTTGTGCGTGCGCGTATACTTTTGCGTTTACTATAGGCTAGTCGCGCGGCAAACTCTGATTGCGCAATGCAGGATTTGTGACGTCAGGTCTTTGATGCGTAGTTCGCATGTCGCGTTGTAGATGCCGCCACAGGTTCATAACTCATTTGTTAGGCTTGACACCTTTTATATTAAGCTACCCTCTTCTTTGCTAGTAAAATTCAACCTTTGCCCAAGGCATACTATTCCATCAACGACTACTTAAATGATAAGAATAGTTGGTCGCTGTGATTAACTCAAGACAATGTTTATATTCTTTCACCTGAATTAGCTTACCTACTGACAGGTTATATGAGGTCATATAATTGTTTATTTTATTTGACTGTATAAGTCAATGTATTTTAATTATTTTCGTTTAATGATCTACTCATTACAATGTTTTTAATAAGCTGTATGTAGTTAGCTAGCGACCTCGACAGTTGATCATATTATTCTTGCCTGAGCAACCGGCAGCAAGTTCGTTATGCTCCCTTAGATGTCACTGCTTGCGGTAGCGTCGGGAGTCGGGTTGCCCCCTTCCCTCAATATGGCTGATCTTTGCGTTATACTCGTGAACGGGTGCTGCTTGTGGTGCCTGGTCGTCTTGCTGTTCATGGTTTCATTATTGTTATTAGTAATTATCTGTTTATTTTACTTCGATGGTCCCAGTTTATCATTTTTGTTACAGCTATATGAACATAATCCATCATTGTACATGTAAGCGGGCACGCCCTTTATTTAATTTATTTATTTATTTAAACTTCATGTACAATAGTGGTACATAGGCGGACTTAATGCCACAAGGCATTCTCTACCAGTCAACCTTTGGGTTAAATATAAAAACAGTGGTAGGGTACAAAAATAATGACAAAAATACTAACTTCTTGATTAAGAGAATTTATATAGTTTTATTGATACTAATACACATATACAAATAAAATAAACTAATAGATATTTTAACAAATACCACCTAATAATAATTACTATGACTAGACTATCATTTGAGAGTTATTTAGTCTGACTTAAGTAGTGGTTACGAACTTTTCTTTTAAAAGTAAGTTTGTTTTCAGCTTTTTTAATGCCAAAAGGCCCTTTATGCCTGGAGAGTTTTTTTTTCTTTTTAAAGGTTTTTTGCTTGAGTATAGTTTTAATTGTATTTTCTGGTATACTGACGTGTGTTAGCTGACATAGAGCAAATAATTTAATTTACTGTTCTGTGTCTGATAATTTTAATTTACTTTGCATACCTAAAATTTTATAGAATCGATTTTTTCTAACTGAACAGACAGCTGTGCTGCTGGGAAGTTTTTTGCGCCACTTCTTCCTCCCAGCTAAAGCACTAGGAAGTGGTGGAAGGCGCGCATTTTGGGGGACTGTCTTATGTAATTTTGACGTTCCAAAAGTGCCGACTGTCAGCCTAATTTGAATAAATGGCGTTTGATTTTGATTCTAGCCTTCTCCGAACTCCATGTTTAAGTAGGTAAGCTCCCTAATGGTCGTTACAGCCAGACTGACCGCCTGACGCAAGTCTCCACATTCGCCGATCATGTCTGATGCAATATGGAAGCTTTTGCACTCATAACCGGGCTGCGCTGCGCAGGCGCACCCGACTACGCTTTTTTACTGTAAAACCATAATTACGCAGGCAATGAGCGTAGACATAATTATATAATTATGCTTTATCGTACCAAATATTATGCTGCCGCCAGTTACCTGCTTAGGTAGGTAGGTAGAGGTATCTAAGTAGATAAATAGGATTTGTCCTTTCTAAAATGTAAATAAACTCCATTTACTATAGCATTAGACAAATAACGGCTAAATAACGACAGTTATTGTGTAATATTGTGGAAATTACTGCACTTTAGAGTATTTTTATTTTTATTTAAATGGTAAATAGATTAATGTGCTTTGTATTTATCGTGAAGTAACGGAGTTTATTAAACGTTTACATCGAAATAACGAAGGGTGAGAACAGTTATTTGTCTAATCTATACTTATATATAAAAATGAATCCCTATTTCCCTTGGTCACGGCATCACGCGTGAACGGCTGGACCGATTTCGCTAATTATTTTTTTGTTGTGTTTGTTATTGTCAGGAGAAGGTTCTTATGTAAGAAAAATTTAAGAAAGTTAAAAAAAAAAAATTGTAAGAAAACGACCATATTTACATTTTTATTGTAATAATAAGTAGGTAACTCTATCTTCTAATGTAACTTTATGGCGTTTGACATAACGTGTCAGTCATCATTTGGTAGGTCTGAGAATAGATTTTATCAAAAAAAAAAAAAATATTGAAGGTTTTAGTTAGGTAGGGTAGGGTAGGTAGGGCTGGTAGGGTAGGGTAGGGTAGGTAGGGTTGGTAGGGTAGGGTAGGGTAGGGTAGGTAGGTGGGTAGGGTAGGGTAGAATAGGGTAGGGTAGGTAGGTAGGGTAGGGTAGATAGGTAGGTAGGGTAGGGTAGGATAGGGTAAGGTAGGGTAGGGTAGGTAGGTAGTTTCCTTTGAGCGTAGACAAACTGCCACAGTCAAATAGCTTTTGACAGAACGAAGTCTGTCGGGTCAGCTAGTGTTATAATAAATGGAGTATAGGTAGGTATAGGATTTTAGTTATTACTAGCTTCTACCCGCGGCTTTTTCTGAAATGAAAGTAGCCTAAGTTACTACCTATAACATCAGCTATCTACTAGTGTAAGTCCCGTCGAAATCGACCCAGCCGTTTCGGAGATTAGCCAGAACGAACAGACAATCAGAGAGATATTACTGGCTGGACGTACGACACGTTGCGTGAGCTCAGTACAGTACACGCAAGCTAACCACTCAAGGTCATATTAGGTTGGGGAAAAAGTCTTTTCGCATTATAGTATGTATGAACTTGTAATAAAATGTCTTTGGCTATACTATTTATAACATCAGCTATCTGGCTGGTTTTGATATCATTGAAAGTTTAAATTTTAAAGAACATAATTCCAAATTCAAATTAGGAAAATGTGTGATTTTCATTTGTTTTTCGTACTGTCAAGATGAGTGAATCTAATGAAGAAATTCGATACATTTTAAAATTTGACTACAAAAAAGGTAAAAATGGAACGCAAGCCGCGAAAAAAATTTGCGATGTTTATGGACCTAGTGCAGTGTCTGTGAGAGTAGCACAAATTTGGTTTAAGCGTTTTCAATCCGGAAATTTTGATGTCAATGTTGCACGTCGCTCTGGTCGCCCTATTACGGATAAAATGGATGCCATTTTTGAAAAAGTGGAGCAAGATCGGCATATCAGTAGTTACGACGTAGCTGAAGAGCTGGGAATTGACCACAAAACAGTTTTGGCACATTTGAAAAAAACTGGGTACACAAAAAAGCTCGATATTTGGGTACCTCACGAGCTCACTGAAAGAACCTAATGAACCATGTGCTCATTTATGATTCTTTATTACGACGTAATGAAATGGAACCATTTTTGAAGAAGCTGATAACTGGTGATGAAAAGTGGATCACGTACGACAAGAACGTGCGAAAAAGGTCGTGGTCGAAGGCCGGTCAGGCTTCACAGGCTGTGGCGAAACCCGGGTTAACTCGCAACAAGGTGATGCTGTGTGTGTGGTGGGATTGGAAGGGCATTATTCATTATGAGCTGTTACCACCAGGCAGGACCATCGATTCTGAACTCTACTGCGAACAACTGATGAGATTAAAGCAAGAAGTTGAGAGAAAGCGGCCGGAATTAATCAACAGAAGGGGTGTGGTTTTTCATCATGATAACGCTAGACCTCACACATCTTTAGCCACTCAGCAAAAATTAAGAGAGTTTGGCTGGGAGGTGTTAATGCATCCGCCGTATAGTCCTGACCTTGCACCTTCAGATTTCCACCTGTTTCGGTCTCTTCAGAATTCTTTAGGTAGTTTCAGGTTAACATCACGAGATGACTGCCAAAACCACTTGTCGCGGTATTTTGATCAGAAGTCCCAAAATTTCTATAGCAATGGGATCATGTCCCTACCTACAAGATGGCAAAAAGTTATCGAACAAAATGGTACCTACATACTATAGTTAAATGTAAATAAACTATATTAAAAAATGTTTTGAATTTTCTTAAAAAATGCGAAGAAACTTTTTCCCCAACCTATTATATCTGGGCCTTAAGGGGAAAGCGTCAGGGTAGTTTTGCAAAAAAAATAAGAAAATTTTAATTTCGCGAGCTACTATGATGCTTCCTCTTTAAGTCCCATGAAATAGGGTGCGAGCCCATTGCCATCAACCGAGCACAAATCCAAACTCCGGGCTGCTACTGAGAAATTCCTGATGGAAAAAGCCCAATAACACTGCCCGACCTGTGTATCGAACCCAGGACCTCAGCAGGGCTCAGCATTATCGCTTGCGACCACTAGTTAAACGAGGCAGCCAAACGACTTTACTAACAAAGCAGAAAAGTGGATCCACTTTGACCCACCAAGTTATCCTAGTGGTAGGACAAGTAAAAGTAGCCTAAGTTATTCCTTATAATAACATCAGCTATCTGCCAGTGTAAGTCCCGACGAAATCGGCCCAGCCGTTTCGGAGATTAGCCGGAACGAACAGACAATCAGAGAGACAGACAACAATTTTAAAATATTTTTTTAAGTGTAAACTTCTTTAGGCGCGTTGAGCGATTTTTGGTAGGGGAAAAACTTATGGGTTCGCGATCGTCACCGAACGCTTTCCATGAACTATAGGTATGTATACTGTGTTTATATGTGTACTTTTTGGGTGAACAAAAATCATGGAACTCGCGTCATCGTCACCGAACGCTTTCCATGAGCTATATGTATAAAAGAACAGTAATTCCAAAGTTTTGTGTTTTCACTTCTGTCGGCAGTTCTTATGACTGCGATATTTTTTTTTTATAGTACGTTACATACTTTCTCATGCATTTAGATTACAAACAGACACTTCAATTGTATTTATTTGTACCTATATATTAATATATTTGATAAGCTAATTTTACAGCATGACGGCCCGCTCGCGTAAAAAACCAGCAATAATATTTGAATTATCGACTTTATTACATATCATTACATAACATCACGCCTGTATTCCTCGAAGGGTTATACAGAGGAGTACCTTAGTAGACCCACATTTGTGTGGTTATGTTCAAGGCGACGATAACCGACTTTTATTGATTTTATACTGACGATTACATCTCAACGAGTAGTGTTAATGATTTGGAAAAAATATATGTTAAATTAGAGCATTTTATTAATAACTTAACATGTGAATATTTTAGATTATGTTTATATTACATAGTGAAATTAATTTGTAAAGTTATGGCAAACTCGAATAAAAAACTGAGAATCACGCAAAATCTATCAAGCGTATTTGTCTGAAACCTTCACCTTTTTAAAGATAATTTAATTATTGATCTTTTAGTATACGTGTTTTGTTCAAATACCTTTTGTTTTATGTATAATAAATGAATAATGCGTCTTATTTGGGACAGCGCTCCTGGATGGGCGAGTCCTATTACTGGCTGAACGTACGACACGTTGCGTGAGCTCAGTACAGTACACGCAAGCTAACCACTCAGTTTGACCCACTAAGTTATTCCACTGGTAGGACAAGTAAAAGGTTTTCCCAATGTACTATCACGGACATCCGAATCGGCACACTTTCAAAACAAAATTACGTGCTCACGGTGCCGGTGTCCACATCTATTACGGCCCTTTTTTGCGTTGACCAATAAATTAAAAATACATAGGAATATTTTGCTTAAATATTTCTCAGGCTCCGTTACAATGATCACAGATGTCTGACCATCCTTTTTTTGAGCAATAGGAATAGAACAACAAAAGACCCCCAGGGCGATAAGATTATTAATCGTGACTCTTTCGGCCGAGCGCTGCAAGCAGAAATCGTCCTTACTAAAACTAAACTCAACTAAACTCATAAACTAATGGGCGGCGCTTTGTGACAAAGTTCCTCCAAAATTACATTTATTTTGCCACATAGTTATGCTTGTTTTAGTTTTAGTATTTCTTTGCTTGTAATCACACACTCCACACACTACTCAAGGTCATACGCAACCTTATTCACTTCTGTTACCCAGTACGCACCAATAGACGTTAGCTTTTACTACACTTTTTTGCCTTTATTTCTGCACGCACGCAATTTTCAAAGCAATCCGAATGATAAGTCACACTTTTCTGATATTGCTCATGCCACCATTTGTAATCACCGCCGCTTTAGCTTGATGTTTTATCTTTGTTACAAAATTCGATAACTTAAATGATATGCAGACCGACCTGGACAGTATTTCAGTAGCTGAGTCTGCAACCTGTATGATTGAGAACTGCAAAGATATTGCTGATGTACACAAAAATGCTCTCTCACTTCTCTGTCAAAATATACGAAGCATAATGAAGAACTTCGATGGCTTGTCTATGCTTTTGGAAAGAAGTAATACATCCTGGGATTTCATAGTTCTTACGGAATGCTGGCTTTTCAACTCTCCTCCCCTACCCTCAATAAATGACTATACCTGCGTCACAACCAATAAACATAGTTCGCAGAATGAGGGTGTGGTGGTGTTTTTCCGTTCTCACCTTCAAGTTTCTGTATCAGAACCCCTGGTCCAGGATGCCAACTGCTTGTTGTTAATACTCAACAATGATACCGCCTTGATCGCAGTCTACCGCCCGCCTGCTGTTCGGCCCGTCTCCGCGTTCGTGGACTCCTTGGATGAGGTACTAAAATCTGTATCCTCCTACAAAAATATAATCATAACCGGTGACATAAACATTAACATCTCCGACACCAGTAATGACTCACGTGCAACTGAGTATCTGACAATGCTCGCCTACCACGGTATGCTTCCGGCACACACTCTTCCTACGCGACAAGGTAAGACCTGTCTCGACCACCTAATTTTAAAAACGAGAAGAGCTGCTTTTTGTTTCATCGCCAATACTTCGGTCACTGATCATGACACTGTTTTATTGTTTCTGGAGAACAGTAGCCCTTCCAATACTTCACTGAAAAAAGCTAGACGGACCCGGGTTTTGGATTTTGAGAGGATTGAATTGGACCTACTTAAAACTGATTTTAGCCCCGTTTATAACACCCCAGATGTTAATGAAGCAACTGACTTCTTTATCAACACCCTTAACCTTGTCATAGTCCAGAACTCTATTCTGAAAGTTGTGCCCAACCGTAAGAGGCTAAGCAAGCCCTGGATGATTCCAGGGCTCCTTAGATGCCTACGAAACAGAGACAATATGCACATGAAATTAAAAAAAAATCCCGAAAACATAATACTTCAATCAACTTTTAAAAGATACAGGAATTATTGCTCTAAGATACTAAAAACTACTAAAACTAATTATGATAAAGCCCTTATAACGAACGCACAAAATAATAATAAAAAGCTCTGGGATGCTATAAAATCAATTACCTATACATCAAAGGTTAAAACACAAGCCAACGCTCTTCTGTCACCCTCTGAACCACAGCGCTCCATAAATGAAGTGAACTCGTACTTTGCTAACGTTGGACGTACATTAGCTGAAAACGTACCATACGGCTCCACATGCTTACCCCCACAAACCGATGCTCTCTCACCATTTCATAACAGTTTTGTCATGCTGGGAACAGACGAATCTGAATTGGATAGTTTGATTGGAAAACTGAGAGGTGATTGTGCGGTGGGTTCTGATGGCATAACGGCCACGTTTCTTAAGAAATTTAAAAATTATCTCATCCCCCATCTTACTCATATATGTAATTTAGCTTTTACCTCTGGCACCTTTCCAAGTGCGCTTAAGCTGGCAATAGTTCATCCTGTGCATAAGGGCGGGGACAGAGATCGATTAAATAACTATAGACCTATATCAATTTTGCCTACACTTTCAAAATTAATGGAGAGGCTCATGAATAACAGGTTGGTTAAGTACCTAGAGCAAAATCATCTTCTTTCTTCTTCTCAATATGGTTTTCGTTCCGGGATTTCTGCAAATAATGCGGTGTTAGACCTAACCACTAACATCTTCTCCAACCTGGATAAAAAGCAGAAAGTAATTGGTATTTTCTTGGATCTGGCAAAAGCCTTCGACACGATTTCTGTCCCCAATCTTATTGCTAAACTTGAGAGGATCGGTATTAGAGGCGTTCAGCTTGCTCTCTTCGAGAGTTACCTCACGGGTAGACGACAGTGCATCAGGATCGGTGAGTGGACAAGCGACGAGCTCCCCATATCATACGGGGTCCCCCAGGGCAGTATTATCGGCCCGACCCTTTTTCTTATTTTTATAAATGAGCTCTGCCGTTTAACACTTTTCAATGCATCCATCTTCACCTATGCCGATGATACTGCCCTACTATTCCATGGAGATTCCTGGGAGCTGGTGTTCGAGCATGCACAGTCCGGACTCAACCTTGTAACCAACTGGTTGGCTCAAAACTTGCTTACTTTAAATGTTGACAAATCTAATTACCTAACCTTTTCATTCTCTGCCGCTGGGAAACCACCTTTCTCTCCTTATTCTTTGATTGCCCACTCCTGTTTTTCACCTCACCCCACAGCCTGTAATTGCCCTTGCCTTTCTCGCATCAATTTTGTTAAATATCTTGGTGTTCAAATTGATGATTGCCTATCATTCTCGACACACATAAATACACTCACCTCACGACTGCGCAGGTTGATTTTCATTTTTAAGTCCCTTCGTCACATTGCGGATACTACGGTGCTAAGACTTGTATATCTCGCCCTCTGCCAATCACTTATACAATATTGCATAATTACTTGGGGCGGATCAGCAAAAACTCATATGCTGAAATTGGAACGTGCTCAAAGGGCACTCCTGAAGGTTGGATGGCGGTTACCTTACCGATTTCCTACCATCGATCTTTACAAAACATGTACGGTTCTCTCTGTTCGCAAACTATTTATCCTTAACCTTATTTTAACCACCCACTCTAAAATCCCCTACGATCCATGCAAGCTTGGCTCTCAACGACGTAAACATACTGTTTGCCCCTCCTTCCGCACAAATTGTCGTTCGGCCCAACGTAGTTTCCCTTTCCTCAGTGGCTACGTCTATAACAAGGCTAATAAAATTCTAAATATATACCCTACGTGCAGATCAAAATGTAAGAAGACAATTACAAAATGGCTACTTGAATTAGATTATGCAGAGACTGAAAATTTACTAAACATCCTAAAATAATTTCGACTATCGGAAATATTCGCCTATTCAAATTAATCCTAGATCGCGTTTCACCTTACTAATCACACACAGACACACATTCACTTTCGGGCAAGTAGGTGCTCGCGCCGGGGCGCGAGGACTTATATTGCACTCACGGACACACAACACTCCAAAGACACACAGCACATCTCCTTTGTATTGTCTTAATTCTATTCCTCTCAGTACTTGGAGTTTTCAATGTTGTAGTACGTAAGTGCAATTAATATTGTATTTTAAGGGTGTGAGCCTGGAGATCTGTCATACAGGTCCCGAACCCAGTATAGACTCCAGCTCTCACAAAGGATATACCGGAAAATGTAACTTATACTATGAATCAAAATTGTACCTTTTTGAGAGAAATAAATTACTTATTATTATTATTATTATTTCCTTTATTTCATTTTTATACATATAATTTACATTTTTAAATATTTCTATAAAATCATACAAAAATAAAAACATTTAAAAATATAAAAAATAGCAGGCCACCGGTATCGGGAACAGGGTCCAAGCTACCGGCGGTCAGGACTCCAGAGAGAGGAACCTCCTAACAATGCGAGCCGTGTCCAGAAGTACCGCTCTCTGAATCAAGCCCTTGATCCAGCCGCCCAACGAGAGCCTCCTTAGATGTTGGTCGAGGCTCTTGGCAATTAAGCCATTGGCTGATACGACTATCGGCACAATGATCGCTGAATCCACATCCCACATGTCGACAACCTCGCGAGCCAAGTCAAGATACTTGATTTGTTTATCTTTCTCGGCTTTCACGAGGTTCTCGTCATGTGGGACCGTTATGTCAATAATCATTGTGCGCCGCTCTATACGATCCACCACCACTATATCAGGCTTATTGGCAACAATAGTCCTGTCAGTGATGATGGATCGATCCCAGTACAATGTGATATGTCCATTTTCGAGAACTGGGTCGGGCACATACCTGTAGTACGGCACTTCCGATTCCACTAGGTTGTATTTCAGAGCAAGTTGCTGATGGATAATCCTGGCTACAAGGTTGTGTCTATGCAAGTATTCTTCGTTAGCTAGACGAGGACACCCGGAGATAATGTGTCGGATTGATTCTCCCGGACGGTGGCATGCCCGACAAATGTCAACCGTGCCATCCTTCACAATAAATCTCCGGTAATTGTTCGTCATGATAACTTCATCCATAATTGCACAGACAAAACCTTCGGTTTCCCCAAAGAGGTCACCGAAACGCAGCCAGGCAACGGACGCTAGCAGATCTACATCGGGTCCATGTAGGGCCCGGAAAAAGCGTCCGTGAAGCTCCTTACTCTGCCATACCTCCCTGCGATCGTTAGTGTCAAGCACTACAGGCTTGCGCCAGTTCTCTTTAGCCAAGGAGAGCGGGGTGAGGCCCTTGTCCACCGCGACCACATCTCGATGCATCCCCACGTCGGCTTTTAGGAAATATTCCCTGAGACTGCATATCTCGCGATTGTGGAGGGTCTTAACATTTAAAAAGCCTCGACCTCCACACTTTCGCGGGATATACAGTCTCATTACCGATGACCGTGGGTGATGCATTCGATTTGCAGTCAGCAGCGTACGGACTCTCCTATCCAGGGCGTCGAGTTCGGTCTGAGTCCATTTGAGTATGCCGAAAGAGTACATCAAAACCGGCACGACCCAACCGTTGAAGGCGCGCACCTTGTTTCCGCCCGATAAAAGACTATTAAATACTTTTTTCAGGCGGCCAAAGAAGCGTTCCTTCAACGATTGCTTCATGTCAGTAACATTGATGCCTAACGCTTCCGACATACCCAAATACTTATAGGTTTCGGATGCGGAGAGGGCTCTAAGGTTTATGAAATCCGAGAGTTCAGTTCCCACGGATTCCATAATCTCCCCTCGCTTTACATACATGACCGCACATTTGTCCACACCAAATTCCATCCTGATGGCACTACTGAAAGTTTCAGTTACTTTCAGTAGCTCCATCAGTTGCAAATTGTTGGGGGCAAAGAGTTTTAGGTCATCCATGTAGAGGAGGTGAGATATAACCTGACCACCTCTCCTCATCCGATAGCCTAGACCCGAACCCTCCAGCAATGTGCTTAGAGGATTCAAGGCTAAGCAGAACCAAAGTGGACTCAAACTATCACCCTGAAATATGCCTCGCTCGATCCTTATCGGCTCGCTATTCCTCTGGATATCTCGACATCCTGGATAGCGAAGGACCGTCCTCCATTGCCCCATACATGACATCAGGAAGGTGCGCAGAGTTGCATCTACTTTATACAACTCCAGCACCCTCATGAGCCATGTATGTGGCACCGAGTCATAGGCCTTCTTATAGTCTATCCAACATGTCGACAGATCCTTTTGGGAACGACGAACCTGTTGGCTAATGGCCATATCAATGAGGAGCAGCTCCTTAGTACCGCGGGACCCGTCCTACATCCATTTTGAGAGACAGACATGATGGAATTGGTGTCTACATGTTTGTTAAGTTTAGTTTTCAAAATGGATGTAAGAACTTTATAGACCGTCGGTAAACATGTGATCGGCCTATAATTTTTGGGTTCCGCGGTGCTACCTGATTTATGGAGTAGGTGGGTAACTCCTGTCGTTAGGAACTGGGGCAGCGAACCAGATTCCAAAGCTGTCTGGTACTGTGCCGCCAAGCGAGCATGCGACCTTTGAAAACATTTTATCCAGAAGTTGTGCAGCCCATCCGGCTCTGGAGACTTCCAATTAGGTAACGGACGAACTGCACGAGCTACATCTTGGGGGCAGATGGTAATAGCCCCCATTTCTGATATTGGATCGCATGCTCTCTCGACTTCCCTAGTCCAAACACCTTCGGTGTGACTGACAGGCACCGACCAGATACTGCGCCAGAAAGAACACATGGCATCATTATCCGGCAGGCGCGTGTCAGTCACACCTTGGGCCGATCGCTCCCAATCCCTATAGACCCACCTTTCATCGCTCTGGAAGGTGCGATTCTGAATGTATCGGCTCACTCGACGCTTATACCTACGAATACGGTTGGCCCATGCATACACTTTCTGCTTCAGGAAGTCGATGCGCTCTGTGACACGGGACGTATAGTCCTGAGGGCAGATATCAGTCCCTGAGAACGCCCGCCTCACAAAGCGCATCACTCTAGGGCGAGTATTGCCCTCCCTGAAGCAGATTAGTTTGCCGATGAGCGCCCTGGCCTCACCAATACGGCGCTCAATTCTGCACTGCCAAGCTGGTACGGCTAGTTTTGGTCGTGTAGCTCTGGAGTCAATAGCAAATTTGACGTGAGCTACACGACATGCCGCTACAGCTGCGCAGTACAAAATCGAATGAGTATCGGTGAGGTCTTCGCAGTCATCAAAATAATTTGACAACTGCGAATCCAGGACCGCCACCAGCGCCCTATTTTTGTTATGCATGGGCAAACGAGGTAATCGTGGTCTAAGTTCGGGCGACATGAACCGATATTCTCGAATCGCACCCTCCAAAGCACTCCTTAATTCCTCATTGTACTGGGTACTTACGTTTGTAGCCCTGTCATCACTCCCCTCGTCAGCATGGTTTAGGTTGGACTGTGATGATACTACAACAGTCTGCGACTGGGGGGTAACGACATGGCTACTCTGCATTTCAATTCGCAGGCGATCAAGTACAGTGTCATCCAACATATGATTATGCTGGATGACCCGCACCTGATCCGATAGTCGTTGTGCCGACACGTTGACAGCTGGTTCAAGCACCTGAAAAAGAGAGAGCATCCGAACACGGTACGCGGTCAGATTGTTTCCCCCCTCTGTAGCCCCATAGTATGAGCGCATGACGTTCTCGTTGATGGATTGTGTCCATTTCATGCGCTGCACACTTCCGCCGGGAGCTGGGACCCTATCAGAGGCCAGTGGGCCTCGAGGTCCTAAGCCGTCCGGCGGCCGGCGTCTTCCCCGTCGACGAGCAGGTGGTGGCGTCGTGGGCGGGGAGAAATACTCGTCGCTCGAGCTCGACGCAACTACCGCTGCCGGTGTCGTCACAGCGTTTACAGTGAGGTTGGGTACCGGCGGCGGCGAGGCGGAGCTGAGCGACGAGTCCGGAGGTAGTAGGCGTGCTCGACGTGCAGCTGATCTTGTCAACATATCGCTTCAATATTCATATTATGTATTTTCTTGATTTTATCGGAGGTGACATGACAGAAGATGTCACCTCCTTTTCGGCAGTTTTTGATTCATGTCCAAATGCATTTTGCTCTTTTTCAGAATAAATGGTGTTTCAGGTTTAATTTGGGTTTGGTTTTAACACTTAAAGACTTTAAAACTGCGTCGAAAAATATATTAATACTGTAAAAATGATTAAAAATATGAAAATCAAATTTTCCGACGTTTTGTTGACGTTGGTGTTGCCAGCTGATTATTATTATTATTATTATTATTACGGTGGTCTGATTCGGATGTCCCCGATGGTACATCATCATCATTTCAGCCGAAAGACGTCCACTGCTGGGCATAGGCCTCCCCAATAGGGGACTTACAATAGGGAGGCTTGTAATAGGGGGGTTGTCATAATAGCCACGTTTGGCAGGCGGGTTGGCGATCCCCCCGGTGGGTTCCCGCATTGTCGAGGCGGGGGGGCTCAGTAGCCGTGGCTTGGAGGGCCACGGTGAAGCTAAGAGGAACCCGAGGAGGGGACCGCTCGTCAGGGCTTTTGCGGCTAAGCCGACGACGTAGCGGCCGTAGGTTGCGGTGCCGCTTCGGCGACATCGCAACTGAGGCGGGCCGCGATGTCGAATGGGCGGCATCGCGGCTGAGTGTGGGAGGCCGCGGCGGGCGAGGAGTGCCGGTATTGCGGTGAGCCGTTCTCCCTACCTTCCGCGGCCTTGACGGGGTCGCCACCGTTGAATGACGGACGCGGTGGGGCCGTAGAGGAAGAGGAGTGTCGGTATTGCGTTGGCCGCTCTCCCTATCCACTGCGGCCGAAAAGTGGTAGGCGCCGGGGCCACTGACCTGACCCGTCGCGGGGAGACCAGGGGCGCCTGGATGCAAGGTCGTCTGGCGCGGGGTCCCAGGTGGAAGCCAGCAGGCAAGGGTGCGGGGGCGCCTTGCCTGTATTGCACAGGCCTCCACCAGTGTGGGACGGGAATGGCCAGGTGTTCCCGGTCATTCCCATATCCCCCCAGGCGGAGGGACATGCGGGGCCCGCCAGCTAGGCGGGCATGCGCCGGGAGGGTTGTGGACGTAAAGGCTGTGCCGGTTTCCCATGACCCTCCCCTATTTTTTGTTGTCCTTTCTGTTTTTCCCAAAGTGTTTCTGTATAAATAGAAATACCTACGATCAAATTGTTTTTTGGGTTCCGTACCTCAAAAGGAAAAAAAACGGAACCCTTAGGATCACTCGTATGTCTGTCTGTCTGTCCGTCTGTCACAGCCAATTTGCTCCGAATCTAGGCCAATAAGTTGAAATTTGGTACACATAATATGAACTTTTGTGAGCCAAAAACGGACGTGTAACGTGAATAAATAAATTTTGAACATAGGGGGTCACAAGGCGAGCAAACTACTTTTTTTTTTAATTCTTTAAAACTGTATACTCAGTTGACACAACAAATGAAAGGGCTTATTGTAAGGATTTCAGTTTTTTTTTTTTTTGTTTGAATTTATTTGAATGCTGTAAGGCCGTCTTAATACCAATGAGTGTTTTGTTGTTGCGCCGACAGAGGGCGCTTTCGGGGTGTCCCATAGGTTTTCCGACCAAATGAGTGACTATTTAGGTACTGATGATACGATGATCGCGTATTTGTGCAAAGGTCGCTTATATTAGCACACGGGATAAGTTTCTTCATGTTTAATTTTCTTTTTTATAAATATTAACACATTTATTTATATTTACTGAATTATGTAATAAACCGACCGATTTTTTTTTATTGAACTATCCTATTACGCTTAGGAATTTGTTTTAATGTTGTTTTTGTCTATGAAAATAAACAATGAGGTAGGTCTCATTGTTTATTTTATTACTGAAAAAAACAAGAAAACACGATATTACTACATCACATGTTCCTAGCGCCATCTGTCTTGTTTGATACAAACTATTAACTAAAACAACTTTGTTTCTTTTTACCCAACCATTAAAAAGGAAGAGTATTGAGTTCAGTCAAAGAACGTATTGTATATTTTTTACAGAATTCGTTGACTTTCTTCGTTAGATGGATAAATGCTTGAAACAGTTTCTATTTCTATCAACTTTATCATAATTTTGTATTACGGGCTGACGACCTCGTTTGATCAGAATTTTTAAAAAGATGGATAGGATCACGTTGGTCACGTAAATAAAAAAAAATACGTTTTTATAGTTCATAATATTTATTAAACACAATAAAATGGCAATAACAAAACATTAATTCCTATTGGTGTCGTAGTTGAGGAACCATTTAATGCTTATTTCATTTAAATAATAAATGTAATTAATTTAATATTCTCCATTTCAATGTATAACTGCCGATAGCCGCAATGGATATAGAAATCAAAATCATTGCGCCATTTAAGGTGCAAACACGTACAAACTTATCAAATTCACCTTCACATTGGTTTATTTATGTGTTATTGTATAGTAAGTTTGTCTTCTTATTAAAAATATAGGTTTCATGTTGCAGAGCCATAGTTTTCACTGTTTGTCATGGCTTTTTATATCTGTATCAAAGCCCCATGTTCAATCAATTTTATCATCCGTTGATAAACCACTACTTAGCTTAACATACTTATAGGAATATTTTCTATACAGATCAGGCAATGGATTAGAAAATTCATTAACATGGGTCACTGTGTACAGAAGCCATAAAGAACTTATCAATACATTTCATAAAACAAATACCAAATCTTGGTACCAAGTATTTTGTAACATTATCATATAAAATTTACCTTTATGTTACAATACTAATAATATTTGGTGTACTCATTGATTATATTTATTGCGAGCTAGTAAAAAATAAGACAATAACTGCAATAATTATTCAAATATTTAGAAATATATCTTAATATTTAAATAAAACAGTCATAGAGCCTATAATTATTTACTATATTGCTTTTGTCTCATAGGATACAACCTAACATGTAACATTAAAATAAGAAATTGTAAGTCAAAACTAATATCTTCTGTATGTGATTAAATATGACTAATTACAGGCATAAATTTTCTATAGGATCTTCTTACTTTAATAAATAGATTGTATAGTACATGTACACGCAAGATTGTCCACCTTTAATTCCTTTAAGTTAAGAGCATTCCATTCTCTTTCGTGTTGACTGCAGTGCTATTCTGTAACCATCTCACCGTAAAAACTAAGGTGAAGTGAGCGTGGAGTGAACTGTCAATAGTGTCAATCCCAAGCATCAGGTGGAACCTGACCTGGAACCTAAGTTTTCACTGGGAGATTTTGACAGAATAGCACTACTGGTGGGTTTCAGAGCTTTTATACTGCCCATGGGGCTCTGACTTGGCTTCACATGGCGTCGAGAAATATTTCTAAGGCATTAGAAATGTTTCCTCACCATGTTTGCCTACACTGTTTTTTTTTTTTTTGCATGCGATAATTATACAGTACGCACATGAATTCGTAAAGTCAGAGGTGCATGTCTTGGGTTCAAACTCAAGACAAATTCTTCTAAATATTTTGTTTACTTCATTTGCATTTGCTCATTCATGGTAGATACTAGCTATATTTTCATATTATTTTGCTTGTATACCTTATACTAATTTGGTCCCTATTATGCAAGGCAGAGGCCAAAGCTAAACTTGAAATATTTCTATCTCTTACGAATGCATAGAATTAATGAAAATAAGAGTTATCAAATGGACATAGTTAAGCAAGAAAGGATTCAACCGATATTGTGGTCAGGAATGAGTTGTATATACCAAAGAGGTCCTAATGGTTAATGGAAGGTACCCAGCTACATGTGGGTTGTTTCCCAACATTAAAAAATCAACCTTCTCTTTGTAAAGTCACGGATCTTTTTTGCTGACTGAAAGAACCAACCTTAGGACCTCTTTGGTAAATACAACTCATCCCTGACCACAATGTGGGTTGAGTCCTTTCTGCTTAACTACATTCAAATAAGGTTGAACAAGAAATCCAGAGGGGTAATTGCGTAACACATTTACAGTAGCAATGGGTTTAATTTTGATCGTTCAACAACATTCATTGCGTTATTTATGTGCTTGAGCAGACAAATGTTTCGAACATATGAAGCAATATCCTTCAAAATCGTTCAGATTGTGATTAATAATGTGTTACACAATTAGTGGTTTATTCATAAACATTGCTTAAAGTTAAGTGATGTTCAAACATAAAAAATGTATGGTTAAACAGTCGCTAATCATTACTTAACCTTAAGCAATGTTAATAAATAAACCCTCTAGGGTGCAGTTATAAACATCACCTCAGGATAGGCATTGAAACACAGAATAAGTACAGTAACCAGCCGTAAATATTGCACATGGATTTTTTTTAATGTTGGGCGTTTAAGTGCGTCTGTCGTGTATAAAAAGCACATGAAACAAGTAATACGACACATCGAGCATTAGAAAAACACAATTACTAGTGACTAATACGACAGACGCCCTAAAAAGCCGAACATTAAAAAAAAATTATGTGCAACATTTACAGCCGGTTACTGTAGTCTCTTGACAACTATTATATTCCTCTCAATTCTGTTCGTAAAAGACAGCAGTATTTCCAGCCAAGCCTAGTAGTGCCCTACAGAATTGGCACCAATCAATTCTTGTGTGGACAATCAGTAACCATCTTCTTAAATTAATAACTAATTATATTTGACATTTAGTTTAGTATTTATTCAGACTATTTGTATATTATGTATGTAACTACATTGAAAGCCATTTCTTTATACAAATGTTATAAAAAATTTAAGTCATTTTATGCATACAGGCCAAATTAACACATTTAATTAACAAAGCAAAGATAATAGATGTGTCTTAACTTATCCTGCATGCATAATATGTACAGTAAATCTCATAACTTTCAACTAGGTCTAACATATCAAAAAGTTCCTAACACTATGACTGCGTCATTATGCCATTTATGAATAAATGCTAAATAAGGCATATGATAACATCATAAGATTATTCTTAATATTAAAAGCTGCTATTATTGTTCCTAGCATTTTATATATTAATTTATAATTTATGTATCTCTAAATATTACAAGTAAGGGCAGCTATTTCATAACAATATTAATTGAACACTATTATTTTGTGCAATTGTACATTTTTATTTAGTTTCTTTTCTGATAATTGAAATGTCACATCCAACATTTGTAAGAGAAGTTTGACTTTGCTGTTAAGCGCCATACACCTTTTAAAATATAAGGCATAATATTTAAGTAACTATAAATATAAAATTGTTATATTAACTAACTCAACATAATTATTATGTTTTATTTTCTGTTATCATGCCATTATGACATAACAATAGACATAAAATACAATAACATAACTTTCACAATTATTGCACATGCATTTCAAGTATGTATAAATGTTTCCTCATATATTTATTAGTGTAGTGACATAAACTTTATAATACCATCGCATTTGATGTCTTGGGGCTATAGTACAATATATTACTCAAGCTTACAACTAAAGTAAGTCACTTCACTTCTTTTTTTATTGTCACAGTCTTATCTGTTTGTTTAGCAGGGGGTTTAACCGTGGATCATTTTTTCTTTCTATCTTGGGTACACTTAGGGCAGTACCATTTACCCTTAGGCTTGATTTTTAGATCAACACATGCGAAGTGGAACCACTCAATTGGACAGTCAGGGTTATCACAACCTATCATCTCTCCATATGACACTTGGTGACAGAGGCAGTATGTAGGTTCATTGGGATCTACAGGCATGTCTAGCACGTCACTTGGGTGTGCCATACCACCCACTGAATCCAAATCTGCATTTTCTTCCTGTTCTTTAGAGGCGTTGGCAGTAGCTGTCGCACCTTTGCGGACCGCCTTTTTCTTGGCCGCCGACCTGCCCGACGTGATCGCGTCGTCTTCGCTTGACGCCCCGGCACGTTTCTTTTTACCAGTGGTTGCTGCTGTCTTATCATTCATTTTGCTCTTCTTCCTACCTTTCTTGACAGCGGCTGCGTTGGGTTCCAGGTCGGCGGCGGCTTGCTGTGCGGCACGTGCACTCATTACTTTCTCCTGTATCTCAGATTCGAACCGCGCGAGGTCAGAGTCAAGGCGACGAATGTGCTTGTCAACCAACTCATAAGTTTGTATCGCGAGTTGTACTTTGTCGTCTCCGTACTCTTTAGCTTTATTAAAGAGTCCTTGTATGGTGTTTACCTTTTCCTTCTTAGTCTCCTCGTCCATTTTAGGAATATTTGGGAGCAACTCGTCAGCCATAAGGTCGATTGTCCTCATTAGTCCGTGCGCTCGGTCGTCGAGATCACGCATTAATTTAAAGTTTCTCTGCAATTCTATCGGTAGGTGCTGAAGACTATCCAGATAATGCTCTAAATAAAGTGCAGAAGTCATTTTGCAATATTTTGTAACTATGCGAAAATGAAAGTGCGAAACACTGTGAATAACACTTACTTTACACTGTTAAATTACCACATAAACTACTTTTGTTGCTCTCAGAATTAAGTCATACGGTTATTTTAAATGATTTAATTTAATCCAACACATAAAAACCAAGGAAAAACTTAAAATTCGTGATAATCACTTCACAATTTTCGTTCAAGCTCAAACAAGCGAATAACAGTGTTGCCAACGACCTAAAAAAGTGTTTGAAAACAACAACGAATAATCATAGTAATTGATTTTTTTAAATAATTTTTGTCATTGTTTTAATAGATTTATACAATAAAAAATAATTATCATACGTACGTTGGTTCTCAAGATAAATTCAATTTAGCATTATATAGTATGTATGTACAGACGCCAGCACATCAAGCTACTACAATCTGTCAAATTTCTTTAATAGATTTTAAACTTTACCACTACAGTATAAGGTTCAAGGTTGATTGCGAAAATTTTACAGTTTCGGGTAGCTTGACCTGCTGGCGTCTGTACAATAAAATATTAGTAGGTATGGCTAAAGTAGAAATCTGTTAATAATTTTTTTTTTCTTGGCAGCCCTATGTAAACATCAGGCGCGCGTAGTGTACGTTGTGCGCGTAGCATCCCATTCGGTTTCGTTCAGTATTATAATAAAAATATTATGCTCGGTAACAATAAATCTATAGTTTGGTTAAATAATTAATAATTTCAGATAAAGATCTTATATAATATCTCTGAGTAAGATTTTTTAATTTATTTATACACACAAACCCTTCCCCTTACGCACCGAGAACAAAAAAAATTAGATTAGAAATTTAATTTAGATTTAGATTGTAAATTTTGTATCTAAATAAATAAAGGCTCCTAATACAGGCTTTATTTGCTTAAATGGAGGCTCCAATCACTATTATTCTGAATAATCTGGTTATGAAATAAACTTTTTTTTTTATATATATACTTATATATTTTATAGCGTCAGGGTACCCCACGAAATTATAATAAATAAATTAATATTAATTAATTCATTAAATATACATATATATGTGCATATAATTATAAGCAAAATAAAAGTTTGCCAAAAGTGTACCTGGATTTATATCACAGAATTAACATAGTAAGTATATTATTATATATTTTGGCAACCTTTTATTTTGCAACCTTTAGGCAACCACGAGTTCTAGTAGACTTTAGTGCAAACAGTATAATAATAATATGGGAGTTAGTGACTATTTTTAAGCAAGGAATATGATTTTGATCCATTCACAATTAGTGTGAATTCGGCTAGAAGGTGCAATTTTTCAAGTAGCGGTAGGTTATATTAATTGATTTTGTTTTTTATTATTTTCTCTATTGTTTCAGTCATATAAAACAAGCAAACCAAGTATTTATTTTTACTTTAATTAAGGTGATGTGTTTTTGTTTTTTGTTTTTGTGCTCACACCATAAATTATTATTATAATATAAGTCTTTAGTGAGGATTTGTAATTGGCTTTCTGGTGACTATGGTTTCCTTTTTTGTCTGTTTTCATTAGCTGTAAACTAAATAAATAAATAAAAATAAATAAATAAAGGGAGTGTGGGAAAGACTTTTCAGTAGTTAAGTTTTAAAACTACTATGGCCCGCATTAGTGCTGCACATTCGGAGGTTCAAGCCTATAGGTCGAATTTAGACCAAACAAGCGAATGCGTATTCTGTCTCACCTCGACCAAATTCTTTTTGTGCAAACTAAAGATAGAGCAATATTTCCTTGGTCTATATAAAAAATGTCAAGAATATCAAGAAAAGAATGCTCTTGCATTTGGTTTAGTTCTGTTCCTTTGGTCTACCAAACCCACCTTGTCATTCATTTCTTCGTGATTAGAAAACTAGTAAACATTCTGATGCTGCTTGTGCTGATGGCGCCATCTATCGACCTAATTTCTCATGTTCTGTGCCTGTATTTTTTTCTACATAATTCAACTCAATGTAGCAGAACTAAATAATGCGTTTTACAATCAAGATTTTTGTTCAATAGCCACCTTTGAAAATTATTATTAACTATCTGAGCCCCGCGGTTTCACCCGCATAAGTGTCGATCCCGTGGGAATATTGGGATAAAAAGTAGCCTATATGTTAATTCAGGGTGTCAGCGTCGTCAGTCGTCCATACCAAATTTTATAATATTATTAAAATTGGTCCAGCCGTTTGAGCGTGAAGAAGAGCCAAACATACACACACACTCACAAAGTTTCGCCTTTAAAATATTAGTGTGATGTTGTGGTGACTGTTATTTGGACGAGTATGTTTGCCTAGGACAAACTGTCCAGTTAGGTAGGTCCAACTTCGAGAAAGAGGGTCATTCGTCGAATCCGACTCGGCTGGGCAGCGTACGGGAAGCAACTCAATATCTTCTCGTCCCACATACCGCAGTGTCTCAAGACGAGTCTTTGACCAGTGCGTGTTGCCAGTGATGACCCTATGGCACTGAAACGTGGTTGCTCACAATGGGCCTTATTATGTGCTTGAGTTGATGCGTTCTGTAATACGGGCCTAAAAGTCACCCAAAGGGCAATGGAGAGGGCTATGATTGGAGTTTCCCTACGTGATCGAATCTGAAATGAAGAGATCCGCAGGAGAACCGTGGTAACCGACATAGCTCGAAGAATTGCCAAACTTATGTGGCAATGGGCAGGGCATATTGCTCGCAGAAAAGAAGACCGTTGGGGCCGAGTTTCGACTGACGTAGTGTTGGAAGGCCTCCCGCAAGGCGGACCGATGACCTTGTGAAGGCCGCAGGAATCCGCTGGATGCGGGAAGCACATAACTGGTCGAAGTGGCGGTGCTTGGTGGAGGCCTATGTCCAGCAGTGGACGTCTTTCGGCTGAAATTATGAATGATGACTGTTTATCTTGAATTTATTGATTTGCGATTCACGCAATAGCAGACGAACTGGCGCATTGTTACCCTGTGTCAGGTAATAATAAATAAAACACAACATATTTAACTTATATTGTATTAGCAAATAAACAATTTATAAAATATAATTCTTATTACACAATGACATTGTAGTCCAGGATACGAAGCACTTTAGCCCGAGACCATCATTGGTTACCATGTAACTACAAGCTGCTTTTTTTAATTGTCATAAAATGTATAAAGTTGCTGAAGATTTGTTCCTGCCACATGGTAACCAATAACCGATGTCGTATTAGTGGACTATTCAGCGATTACAACAATTTGCTTTCGATTTTAATATTAAAAATTATAAACATTTAAGAAAAAATGCAAATAAATAATTAGCAATTGCCATTGACGGCAACATAAAGAGGCGTTCGTATTCTACATAATATAAAACATGCTTTATCATTTCCTTACAGCTATAATTACATCTCTTACTACTGAATCGTGACCGTTACGTACACTACTATTCTACATGCTGCTCATACTGATTATTACGCAACCAAAGTAGACATTTCCAAGATTCCATATAGCATAGTATAAATTATTTCTGGATTATACAAGATACACCTGAATTCATATCATCGATTACTCAATAAGAGACAAGACTTGTTATTTACAAAAATGGCGGGTTTAATTACTTACAAAACATTTAAATTATCATCTTTTTCATTGCATAGGAATAATTTAGGTTTGTTTGTAATTAAAATTAGGATATCCTAAAAGTAGTATTATTTGTGTCAAAAAAAGTAATCGCAAAAATGTTCGCCTCCAGTATGTAAAAAAAAAATCATAAGACAAGGTACATACACAAAATGAATTTGTTAACTTATGTCTAGCTAGGTACAACACTACATTATTTAGAAAATTTGGTACACATTCGTTGCTCATTTTAACATTAAAACGTATTAAACACAGTCGCGTGGGAACAGTGAGCAACTAAACTCTTCGGAATGTATATTTAAGGAAATACAAATAGCTCACACAAAATATTATTATTGTATAGAGGGAGAGTTGAAAGAAAACTTTGAGATTCCTTTCTTACCTATAATTACGATAGAGTACATGAAACAAATTCCAATAATTATAATTTTCCACTATCTGATGATACAAAATGTATAAAATGGAAGTTAATTTGTATTACTTTGACGAAAATATACAATCGATATATATGTAATTGGCACTACATACGCAGGTCACATATTATATGAAATTACAAAAACATTTTTATTATACTTTAGACATTGCAATCTTACATGTAAGAATAGGCATCTAATTTATTTTCTTCACCTAAGAAACGTGCCTAATGGAAATATTTGTTCATAAGTAATATTATAAGAAAAGAATGCTCTTGCATATATATGAATACTAGACAGAACATTCTCATTAAATAATAATAACGCACCTTAAATTGTTTGAATACAAAACATCGACTAGCAACTTCATAATCCTGTTTTTGTTACAAGCGTTTTTTAAATTCATAAATAAAACATAAATATCAAGAATCTCAAACGTAATTTCACAACCGTTTATGAAACCGGTTTCGAGGGTCAAGACAAATTTTAACAAACGAAGCACCATGCAATAATTTGTGCTAAGGTGGGCCTTTTCTCAGTCTAAACACTGAAGCAGTGAAATAATTTAAAAATATTTTACTCAAACAACAGCTACATATTGTCAACGTAATAAAACTCCATTCTGCCACCATTCGTTTCATAGGGAAGAGTAGAAATTTTTAATACTACTGTCTATCCATTCTCGTCACTACTGTTATAATCAATATCGCGTACATATTTTTGGTTTTACATAAGAAACATATATTTACGTCTGTCCGATCTCTCCCTAAGACTAGCCAATAAACCTTTCATCTGATATATAAACACCACTTTATGCATCATATTAAATGGATGAAAAGGATATTCCATGCAATGCACCATGTTTTACTTATAATATCGACCTGTGACCTAATCGCCTATACTATATACGTAGGATACAGTAAAAATGGAACAAACATAGATATGAAAGATACTTCCCTTGAAGAGAGGGATACATCAATTTAATAAGATATCCCTAAAGATCAAATACTCCTTTCCACAATGCCAAATATCACAATAATCATGAAGGGGCGGGCGGGGTGCGGGGGGCGTTAGACGAGTGTTTCGTACTTATCAAGGACATGGGCTTGATTATTTTCGTCCCCGTGTGAGCGCGAGCGAGGTCGAGGCGTGGTGTCGGCGTTGGCGCTTTTGGAGCGGGTCTTCTTGTCGTGCCCGCACGTGCAGGCCACGGAGGACTGGCGCTTGAGCGTGTGCGCGCGCGCGCCGGCCCACTGCGGGTCCAGCGACTCGCTGCGCGCGTACGCGGCGCGCTTGCTGCGGCCCATGGTGGCGTGCGCGAACGACGCGCTCTGCCCGCTGTCCGACGACGGCCGCATGGATTCGCTGCGCATGCACACGTTCCCGCCCGCGCGCCTGAATGAGTCCAGAACCCTCTCCTCTATCTCCTCGATATCCTTTTTCTTCACGAGCCAGATCTCCTCGGAGCCTCTGGTGAAGTAGCTCGAACCTTTGCTCACCGAGTACTTGTCCTTCGTTTTCAATTTACAAGTCTTAAAATTATTCTGAGTATTTACATCGTCGTTGACCTTGTGCGGCTCCCTGGAGCGGGCGGGGTCGGGCGAGGCGACGTTGCGGAAGGCGGTGCCGTGCGATGGGAACTGGTCGGCGATCTTAGCGCCGAGGCTGGGCGAGCGGATGGTGACATCGACGGGAGACGGCATCGGCTTGAACTCGGGCTTGATGATCTTCTGCGGCTCGGGGCGCACCTTCTCCCCGTCGGGCTCGCCACGTTGCCAGCGCGCGGGCCCAGCGGCAGCGCTGCGCGACAGCGACTGTTGCCGCTCCAGCACGGTGGGCGCGCGCTCGGCCGGCGCCAGCTCGAAGTGCACGTTGTCCTTGAAGGGCGTGGCGGGCGGCGGCAGCTCTTCGCGGCTGTTGTCGGAGCCGAGCCGCTCCGAGCGGCCCCGGCCCCGCACGGAGCCCGGGCGCGACAACCGTCCCAATGTCCCGCTCGCATCTTCAGCCGCTTTTTCGAATTTCTTTATTTTATCGCCGACCCCGTTCGACTCTTCAGACTTTGCCGTCATATCGCTGTCTTTGTCCGCTTCGCATTCAACTTTTTCGTCTTCGATCTTCGCGACCTCGCCACTTTCCACTGCATGCTCTATTTCTGTTGAAGCCAGCGATAGCTTTTCAACCTTGACAGGACCTTCCTTAGCGACCGGAGACTCGCGCCACGAAGTTCGCGGTGCACTGGAGGTGTCTTCACTTTTCAGGAAGAGCGGTGCTGGCTTGTGTTCGGGTGCCGGCGGTGAAGTCACGTCTGCTCGTGGTGGAGTGGCCTTTCTCGCCGGGGGCGAGGTGACGCTCGCGGGGTGCGGGAAGAGACCTTGCACCGGTGGAGACTTCACCAGCGGGGAGGTGGCGGGAGGCGGAGATTTTATCGGCGGAGATTTTATCGGCGGAGATTTTATTGGCGGAGACTTTACTGAAGGAGGGTCGGCGCGGCGGGGCGGGGAAGGAGGGCGCTCGCGGCTCGACGTGCTCGACGTGGACGACTGGCGCGCCACGCCGGGCACGCTGGCCTGCACGCCAGGCACGCCGGGCAGCGCGCGGACCGGCGGAGGGTCTGCGCGAGACGCACGCGCCTCGATGTCACGGCTGAGGAACGACGAGTTGCGCACGTAGCAGGTTTCGTCGGCGCGCGGGGGCGGCGGCGGGGCGGGGGCGGCGGGGGGCGCGGCGGGCTCGTGCTTCAGCGTGATGGCGACGGGCTCGCCAGCAGGGGGCGCGGGGAGCGCGGCGGGGGGTGCGGGGTCGGGCGGGCGGCGCGGCGGCGCTGGGTCGGGGCGGGGCGAGGCGCGACGTCACGCGCGTGACTCGGTCCACTGGTCCGAGTCGTCGGAGTCGGAGTCGGCTCCGGAGCTGGTGTCGCTGAGCTCGACGGCGACGCGCCGCGCCAGGATACTCGCCACGTCTAAGAACACAGGCGCGCCCCGCAGAGTGTCGTACCGCCCAGTGTTCTCGTCGCAACGTTTCTCTACTTTGCGGAGTTTTATACCTGGAAGATGGGATGAATATTATAATGTAGCTCACAGAAACGTTTTAACATCAATTAAACCGACGAAATAATAAACTGAAAAGTGAAAAATATATATAAACCTTTTAGTCAAACTAAGCTCCTAAATAAATGCACTATCTTTGAGTCGCCGCCAAACAAACACTCAACGAGTAAAGTAATATGTACACTTTCTATAACACCGGATTAATCATACAGATATTAATTTATTTAAGAAACCAGACCAGGACGACTGTAACAATAATTCCAGTGCAGGGAAGGGGGACCCCGTCAGGAATTGAAGTTCCTTCCGCGATACACGAACGCAATCGTATGTAATAGGAAGAGAGCGAGAAAGTCATATGGAGGCGGCATAACGTATTTTCCTTGCGTGCAGATTTCTACCAGTCAACTCCTACTGCAAGCCGCGTTATGGAAATTCGGTCCAAAATCGGAATAATACATACCATCGCGGATAGCCTTCAGCAGATCATTCCTGGGATCAGCCTGCGGTTCGGCCGTCGGGCGCGGCGGCTTGAGAGCGGACGCGCCCCTGAGGAGCGCGCCGGGCGAGGGCGGGCGCGGCCGCTCCTCGGCGGGCGGCGGCGGCGGGGGCGAGGGCGGGGCCGCGGGGGGCGCGGGCGGCGCGGGCGCGGGGCCGCCCCCCGCGCCCAGCCCGTCCGCCTCTTCCGAAGACATCATACCTGCGCGCACACGCCCTACACTCAGTCTCATATGAACTTGTATTATACCGACACGGTTATCGCCAGCATTACTCGGTGAGCTCCCAATTTAAAGTTTAGAAGGGCGCCCATCATATTTTTACGAGTATTAGGTTTGTTTTCAAAGGGCTGACAACAAAAATCATGCAAGAAACAATTTTTTTTAAATGACAATTTGATTCCATGAATGAAAGATATCTGATGATGGAAGAATAGATCCTAAATCATATCAGTCAAAATAAAATTATGAAAAATGAAAAAAAGAAATGAGGTTGAAAGGCTGCTGTTTTCTTGATAGTGGCAGATTTATCTTAAAGCGCTGAGCAAGCGGTAGACAATTTGTCCGCGACGATAGAACGTATCTCGGAAATCTATGCAATAATGCACACTTAAGACAAATACGACTGCCAAACATTGCGGTCATTTCTGGCTGGCGAACAAATAGTGCATCATCTGCTCGACGCTTTAAAAAAAACACACAGCTTAGATAAGTCAAGAAAACGTTAAGAAGCCATCAAGGCGTTGTGTATTACCTATAACGGCGTGCATGTGGTCTAGATGCGCGTCGAGCGCGGTGCGGTGCGGCGGGGACGCACCGTTCATCATTGGCGGAGACACCGTGCCCTCCGGTGGCGGGGGCGGGGGCGGTAGCGCGGACCTGCGGAGGGACAAGTTTCTTTAGGCTAAAGTATCTTATTGAACACTGTGACAACATGGTGCAGGCGCGTGGGCGCGGGCGGCGGCACGGATGGGCGCGGGAGGCGCGTGTGTCGGCGTCGTGGTTGCCTCACGGCTGACGTACCTGGTGGGTGTATGTACAGGCGGCGGCGACGTGGCGTGTGGCAGGGCGTGGTGGGGCGCGTGGAGGGGCGCGGGGGGCGCGGGCGGAGGCACGGAGGGGCGCGGACGGCGCGGTGTACCGGCGCCACTGCCGCCGTAGATAGGCTCGCCTCCCACTGAACCGTACGGACTCTCGTCTGCTGCCACCACTAAATGCAACAAGGATCGATTGTAGCATTACAAATCACGAATACGAAGATAATAACTTCAAACGTTTCACAGAAATAGAGCGATATTTTAAGTGTAGTAAATAACGCTCATGTGTTTAAAACATTGAATGCACCAAAATGGGAGTTATCAATCAATAACCCCATACCATTATGAAATATCCAACGCAGCTTCAATACAGTACATAAACACAGATTTCTTTAAAGGCAAAAATTCAGAAAGCCCATGGTCTCCAGACATCTCTGCAGTTGTTCAAACTGGATACACTAATAAAAATTGCCACGGCCGTTGCCGTCAGAAAAGTCGGGAATTAAAATACATTGTGCTACGAAATTGTGATGGTGACAGATAAACTTTAGTTTTCTATAAACTTCATATCGAAACACAATATTACCGTGTCCATTGCCAGTTATCCTGGGCTGTCTGTTTTGCGTGTTCTCAATCTCGATAGAGTTGGGTCTGGCAGGCTGCACCGATGGCGGCCGGTTCTGTGATGCTCTGTAGCCACCGTCCGATATGTTAGTCGCTGTAGGAAATAGTTTTGGTTAAAAATATGCTGTATTTGTAATTCAAACTAAATCTATAGAAGTAGGTCGAGTGGTCGTTAGAGGTAGGTGGAGTAGGGAGGTCTCTTGTTGTACAGTCATATAATTTACTCTGATAGACGGGGTCGGGCTTGTAGGGCGGCTCGATGTTATAGTGGCGCAGTTGCGCAGGCGCCATGATGTGCTCGCCGCGGGTCACGGCGGCCTCCTTGAGCCGGTCGCGCGTGGAATGGGGAGGCCGCACACGTCGCGCACCGCGCCCTTCTGCGTTGCCGCCGCTGCGTGGCTGACGTACCTATGAAGCAATACTGGTGTAAGAGACGTGGATGGGTTCTTGGTTGGACCATAAGGATGAAATCATCCTCATTTGGTTATCGGACCTTGTAAAATTTTCACACTTCACTTTTTTTTATCTTATGGATACCTTTTTTGTGAATAAAAACCGGCCAAGTGTGTGTCGGACTACACAAAATGAAGGGTTCCGTAGTTAGGGTGAATTTATTCCAAGAACAAAGAGGGATAGTCAGAATATAGTCGTTTTCGACTGTTCTACTAATCTCGCAAGGTCACATAATCATAAATATATATTAAAGTATATTATAAATAAATAAAACAGTAAGCTGACCTTCTTCCCCCGATCATGCTGAATCCTCTCAGTATCCTGCAGCATCTCTCGTCTCCATAACTCGAAGAAGTAATCCGGATCCGTGTAGAACTTCCTGGCATCGCGACCGTCATCCCTGAACTCGTTGAGCATCTCGAGCGGCGGCGGCCGGTCGCACCGCGCGTAGGTCGACAGCATGGCCGATGGCATCGAGTTCCGAGAGAACAACTGTTGTTGGAACGATCGCGCTGAGCGGAAGGCCTTGCGCATTTGTATGTCTTGTAGGGACACTGGAAGGAGAGGCTTTTTGTTATTTACGTTGTAGTTTTTTTTGGATGTAAATTCATGCCTGTATGTTAGGTTAAAAAAGAATAGCATAGCTTAATTTTGTACATGTGGTACACATATAACATACAACAACAACATATTTTCGTTCGTGACATACGCATGTAAAAAAAAAAATACAATTATTACTACTAAAATCATGGCATCAAAAAAGTCGTCCGCATCGCTGTCAACAGGAAAAGTGCCCAAAAGGCTGGCAGCATTGCCACGTTGTATGGCAATGCTGATTCTTTCGCCAAGAAATAGGCCAGCCCTCTGGTCACGTGAAGAGTCGACCAATCGCTTGGCGATGTCTCGAAAAACTAAGTGGGCACTCGGACCCCACGGTCCTAGAATTTCAACCCAAAACGGCTCTAACATATCGACACTTTCCCGCTACAAAGGGCGTAACTCCAAATCCCATACTTTTGGGAATGAGCGAAAACGAAAGAAAATAATACATTTTGTTTTAAGAAAGTATTATTTTCTTTTGTTTTGCTTTAATTTTATAAGTATAAAAAAAGAGTTATTTATAATTCTATTGTTTTTATACTAATAAAATTGAGTTCTGGGAAGGACATCGATTTGGAGTTACGCCCTTTGTAGCGGAAAGCGTCGATATAGCTCCCAATAATAATACTTGTACTTTTTCTCTTATTAGTTGTAAATTAATTTTGCCAACTTATTTCAACATTAGTGTTACTTCATTCGAGTATTTGAAGAAATAGACAAATATTTGTTGTTTTAATTCAAAAATATGACCGTCACGGGACGCCCGGCAGATGTGAAACATCGAGATTGAAATGGTTATTGAAATAATTTATAATTAAGAGCGTTGTCACCGGTCCACTAGGGCCACTCCTTTAAAAACATATTATCTCGTGACTGAGAAGGAATTATGAAAAACGGCTCAATCAACTATATCGGTAAGTGTGTCTAGAATTTTTTAATACCTTTTTAAAGTTTCATATTGAGAAACGAAGCAACAAAAACTAGTGGACCGATGACAACCCTCTTAAGTACTAACACATTTAATCATTTAAATTGTTACTAACATCTAGAATTTTCAGAAAAACTCAGAAAGTACATAATATATGAATTGAAAAAGTCACATTAGTACTTGCCCGGATTTTAACCCACAACCTTATTCATGCACGAGAGACGAGGCCTTAACCAACGGGCCATCACGACATGTCCTAATATACACCCATAACTGGTATGAATCATAATTCTTTTCGTGTCATTTCAACCACCCCTTTTTAGGAATTGCAAATGCACGGGTCATTTCTATTAATTTTTTAACCGGGCATTGACTTCTAATATAACATTTACTATTTTGATTGAATGGTTTCCTAGAATCTGGTAGATAGATTATAATAGCTAGAATTGATTTATGAAGCAATCCTGACAATTGTATAAACACACATGTCAAAGAAGAAGCTGAATCAATCCTGGAAAAGGGAATCGCCAGTCCCAAATGCGATCAAAATCGTTGTTCTGCTTTACGGGTGTTATACGCCCGGTTCGTTTCCATTTGTATTTGAAGTATTTATTTTTTGATTCTAGAGGTAACCAAGGAGTATCCTCACCTTCCTCAACCCCAGAGTCGAGCTGCGTGACCTTGATAGCCAGCCGGTCTATCCTGGCCTGCAGCACGTTCGTCCTTTCGGCTAAGTTCGTCGCCTCTCGCGTCAGTTCCCCGAACATGTCCTCCGCATGTTTGGATAGGGATGATAACTGCCTGTTGAGTATAGAAAAATAAATATTAGACTTGGAAGAACTTTTTATGGGTTCCGTTCCCCAAAGGGAAAAATCGAACCCATATAGGATCACTCGTGTCTGTCTGTCACAGCCGATTTACTCCGAATCTACTGGACCGACTAAGTTGAAATTTGGATGAATTTTTGGGACCCAAACACGGAAGTGTAACATATATAAATTAAGTTTGAATTATGCGGGTCACTTTTGGGGGGCAAATTAGAAGAAAAAAAAAAAAACTGTCGCCACCTGATGGTACATAAGTTTCAACGGATGCCTCTTAATCTCTGCAATATCAGGCGTCTTTTGCAGGTATGTTGCTCTAATAGTATCCCAGTGACAAAATTGTAATTTATCACTTATGATTAGTGCTTCCAAAATTACGGATTTGCTAATTACGTAACTAGTTACGCATTTTGATGCTTCAATTACGTAACTACGTAATTACGTACTTAACTGTTTTGATTTTTTAAAGCACGATAAATTCTGGGCTTATTACGTATTTTAGAAGTAAAAAATCAAACAACTTCAAATGAAAAAAATTATAATATTAAGGAATTAAAAGTAAATTACAGATTAAAATGATAATTTTAAAATTAAACTCAAAATCAAAATCGTCAATCAAATCAAAATGTAATATTTTGATTTGATTGACGATTTTGATTTTGACTAAACTCAATCAACAATTCAAACAAAACATGTACCACGCACAAATGGTTTAAAAGTAAGAAACAATATAAAATATGGTTATTTTTCCAATCTTTGTTCTTGATAATATGATCTCATAAATGATAACGAATGCAATGTTCTGTCACCAAGGGAACTTCTTAGTTTAGAACAAAGATAGCCGGCAGAAGAAAATGCCCGTTCTGCTTCAACACTAGTAGGCATTATACATAGTAAATAATTATAAGCTGCTGTTAGGAAAACTTCACGACCGCCGCCAGTGCTATCGTAGATACACATTTCAACTCTGATGATGGATTCAAGATCTGTGTTTACTCCAGATTTGTTTACTGTAGACATAGTTTTCTGTATTTCTTTTTCTAGTTGCTGTGCAACAGTCAACTCGTCGCCACAACCATCATTAGCATCATTGTCATCTGCTTCGGAATATAAACTCATTTGTGTACTTGTAGGCGGTGTAAATTTGAGCCTTTCTAATAAGTTTGCAACATATGTTCTAATATAATCCGACGTCGGTTTTGTAAAAGTTTCTGTTTCTTCGGTTTTATAATATTCTTCATTATTATGCAAATACTGCAAGACACCAGACACATTTGTTCGCCTTTCTTTTATTCTTTTTCTAAGGGATACAGCAAGCTTGTCACTGAGCCCATTGGACTGAGCATCAAGCTTATTTAACATAAACTGAAGCGCAGCATCTGCTGCTAACAAATTCGAGTCACGGCGACACAATGCCATCACTGTAGTTTTTATTATATCTAAACTATGATGAATGTTATGTAGATCTTGTATTTCTGTGTCTGTGAAACTTATATTTGATTTTAAGTCTAATAAAGCCTTAAATAAACTTGATTTCAATTTCAGAAATCGTCCAACCATATCTGATAAGCTGTTCCATCGCGTTTTGCAGTCTAGTATAAGATCGAGGCTTTTACCATGCTCTTGTAAAGAATATTTTTGCAACAAATCGGTCTTCAGTGGTGATTTTTTGAATGATTTAACAAGTTTTCTTACTTTTACTATAATATCTTTGTACAGAAACTCTGGTTCTAGAACTCTAGGTACTTCTATGAAAAGTCCGCCATCGTTTTCTTCAATTTCTTCAGTGTCAGTATCTGAAGCTTCATCTTCTAGTTCTGGTTCAGTAGTTGTACTTTTCCGTGTCTTATATAATAAGTCCAGCACTGCAAGTTGTATTCCGTGAGCAAAACACAACTGATGGTGACCATCAAAATTTTTGCCCATTTTAACCATAACACTGGCTCCGTCCGTTGTGAATGCAATTATATCTTCAAGTTTCAAATAAAAGTCATTTAGATGATTTTCTAACAGTACAGTTCCAACGTGAGCTGGCATTGAACCCTTTATCCTTACTAGTCCTAAATTTTTATATTTAGCTGGTTCTAGGTCTTTATTATGAATATTTATATTCATATACCTCCGGTTCCGGGTAGAGGTCCATTCATCAAACGTTATAGTAAACCGTTTTTTTTGGGACTTCATATCTTTAAACTGATTTATTATTTGTTTTTTTTATGGCACAACTCTGTTCCAGGACAATTTTGGTAATAGTTGAAGGAGATTTCGGTAGATCATAGCCAGATTTTTTGAAAACATATCTTAGATCTTCAGAAGTACAAAATTTGCTTAATGGGATGCCATCCAATGCTGCCATTCTAGTCACTATAACGTCCAAGGAATACTCAGTGGAAAAGTAATCCGTTAGTTTAGTTTTCTTCGATGGAGGTTCTAAACTTTTTCTTGCTTGAAAGCACGATGAAGTACTTGCCCTTTGCGCATCTTGCTCTTGTGACATCTCGCCAATATGTTTAGCACGCATATGTGTATGTAGTGCTCCAGTAGCACCACCAGGAGTCTTCAAAATTTTTTGACAATGTTTACATTGGACACTTTGCCCATTTTCAGCCCTCAAAAAGTGTTCCCATATAGCTGATTGTGTGCGTTTGTTCAAAAACTCCTTATAAATAGTCTTCTTTACTGCAGACCTAAAACAATATATAAATATTTCATAATTTAATAGTTAGGTAATACATATAAATAGCATCTATAGTTAGGCACTACACTTAAAACGGGATACATTTACATACGTACCGTGAACTCATAATCAATGTCTATTTGCACAGACATCTAACAAGCAACAATAAAATAAAATCGCACATATTTTTTTATTTTTTTTAAACGTCGCACCACACTAGGAATTACTGCTGTATCGTGGGTGCACTCACAATCATGTAAACTAACATACACAGGACACCCAGACCCGGAACACCTATCTGTAGGTCATACAAATATTTGTTCCGTACGGGAATCGAACCCGTGACCCGCAGCGCAGCAGCCAATCACTCAACTACTGCGCCAACCGTGCCGTCAACAATATAAAATCAACTACTAAATTATATGTATAAACTCTCACACAATACCCTAGAAACAAAGTAAGTAGACAAGTAAAGTAATGTTAAAATAGGTACTTACATTTTCGTTGAAGTATCTCTACTCGTGTATGGTGATATCTACTTAGAAACTTGTAATGAAAAGCTTCTGAAAACCAAGCGTCAAACTTTGCGGCACATACACAAAATCACAAAAGTCAATAAAATAAGCTTAGACCAGGCAGGACAGTATCTCGCAGGTGTACGTAAGACGACTGAGTACCGAGTATTGAGATTGTTTCTAAATTCACGAAAGTAAAGAAAAATGTAGGGAGTTCCCTTAGCTTGCTCAATCCACAATATTAAACTTTATTATCTACGAGGTAGATCAAATACTTGCGAAACACTTATAAACTTTGATTGTGTTACGTACCGAACTATCCACAACCAACGGGGATTCCCTTCGTTTCCCGATTGGTCAACAATGAACTCTATTCTGTACGACTAAGAAATTAAATCTTGCGGACTCAAATTGGAAGTTATAAAATAAACCCCGGGAATTCGGGGGATACCCACAGAAAGGGTTTTGGTGTTGTCATAATGTAAGTCGTAGGTTAACTAAATTAAGATAAATTGTAAATACACAGATAAACCCATGCCTTTTTCCCATGGAGTAGGCAGAAACTATAGAACTAAATAAATGGGTACCTAAATTAATTAATATTATCCTATAGTTACGTAATTACGGACTGCAGCTCTTCAGTTACGTATTTGTGAGATTTCTAAAATCTGTCCGTAATTACGTAATTGCGTAATTACGTAATTACGTAATGGAAGCCCTACTTATGATCATGCCATAGACACAAAACTTGCAAAAAAAAAAAAACTTTCTGTTTCTCCATCTATCATGGGTCCAAGTTTACCATAATAGAGCAACGGATGCAGGGAATCGACCTTAAGGCACCTTGCTGTCCAATTCCTGTTGCAATAACTGGGTTATTGCTGCTTTTATGATTTTTTTGAACGATTACCGATTTGCTCGGTCTTTGTAGTGTCACCGTGTAGTTGACGTTTTTAGATTATAGAAAATAATCACCGACAAAACTTCTCGCTTTATTTTTCGGGTGGAATAAAATTGACAATTAACATTTTCGTACGAAAGATAAAACAATGAAACGTAACTTTAAATTAAATTTTACAAGAAATATCTTTGAGGCAACGTAAAAGGAAAATATGTGACTTATATTAGTCAGGAACGTCATCCCAGTGATTAATTCTATTAATAAATCTCAAAACATCATTCACATGTAAATTATAAATTAATTGATGTCGGTGTTCCTTATATACGTGATATTCCTACTAGCTTTACCCGGCCCGGCTTCGAACGGGTAGCACTAACTATCTACCTTTACCTAAAAACACCTAAAAAAGGATGCAAAAAAAAAAGCCTGTGTGCACGAAGCAACAAAATTCGATCTAAAGAAAAACGGCCACATTCATCTAGATCGTATTTTGTCGCTTCATGTCTTAATAATAAATTTTATAAAAGGTATTAGAAAATTCTAGACGCACTTATCGAGGCAGCTGATTGAGCCGTTTTAATTCTTTCTCAGTCACGAGATAATATTTTTTTTAAAGAGTGGCTCTTGTGGACTCGAGACAGTGCTCCGGTGACCAGACACACTGTATACATATCTATACATATATACATATATATATGTATATATATACATGTATATATTGTATATAGATGTAGTATACACACTGTATACTACATCCCTGAGATGAAACACCGAATAAAAGGTCAAGGTGTCTTTTGAAGTCCAGACATTTCCTATTTCAAAGTCAGATTATTTGAGAGCAGGGTTCTTTCTTCTTTCTGTATTTGTAATTTATAAAATGCGCTGACGCATCAAAGTGAAGTTCGAACGATCGCATTAATTGAACGCATAGTATCAGCTTTGAATATAAAACATTGCCTACTCATCATCATCTACCAAAAATTATCCCAACTATGTTGGAGTCAGCTTCCAGTCTAACCGGACGACTGTCAAAGATCCACGAATGACAGCCGGCCAAACATTACTGTAATAACAGCATTATTAAAGGTATAAAAAACGATGACTAGCTCAAATGGTACACACGGCCACAAATCAAGCTATACATTTCCAGTTTAGGCTGATCTCGCATTGTATAGGATTTCAGTACAATGAGAGGTCAGCTTATACTGGAAATGTATAGCTTAATTTGTGACTGTGTGTACAAAGATTACTAAAAATGAAAAACAATATCCTGATGAAACCTTAAAACTTAAGGCCCAGATATATGCGAGTGACCTTGAGTGGTTAGCTTGCGTGTTCTGTACTGAGTCGCCCATCCAGGAGCGCTGGCCCAAATAAGACGCATTATTAATATATTATACATAAAACAAAAGGTATTTTAATAAAACACGTAGGTATACTAAAAGATCAATAATTAAATTGTCTTTAAATTAGATTTTGCGTGATTCTCTGTTTTTTATCCGCGTTAGATAACCTTACAAATTAATTTCACTATGCAATATGTATAAACATAATCCAAAAAATTCACATGATAAGTTATTAAGAAAATACTCTAATTTAACATACCTATATTGTTTTCCAAATCTTTAACACTTCTCGTTTAGACGTGATCTTTAGTATAAATTCAGTAAAAGTTGGTTATCGTCGCCTTAAATGGAAAACCCCATCGTCCAAGGCTAGGAAGCTATTTCGGAAACACCTTTTGAGTTATTCATTAGGATACACTCACTGACACACTGTGAGCCCCATCACCTAATTAAAGCAGCTGAGTCTATTACTCATACATTATTTTGAAGGACACTTTGATTGTTCTTTATTACTTCCAAGCTGATTCAGGCTTCAAAGTACTCTTAAAGAGTTCCTAACTTCTGATGTCCCTCAAAATGCAAGGTTTTAATGAAATGCCATCGATTCCGGACAAGGTTATGATTTTAATAATGATTAATGATTTTATTTCTGGTAGGTTTGTACAAACACTTTACACGTCAATCATATTTTTAAAACAAGATGAGTTCGGCGGTTCCTATCTGACTACTTTGAGAAGAAAGGCCGAAACAAACTCAGAGGTCACAGTTTCTTTTAAAGTCCAGACATAATCCTGGTCAGATCATGTGAAGACCGTGTAGATTGGTGTCTGAAATGGTCTTTTGAGGAAAGAACCACACAGAATGGGTGGGCCTGTCCAGTCAATGCACGCATTAGTCAGTAATAGCGCAGCTCCACTCGGAGATCAACGATTCGACGAACAGTACCAAAGAAACGACATTCGAGTAGGTCGCATTACTCAAACTGCCAGGCCAGATCATGATCAAAAATAACAGAGATACAAAAAAAAAGAAACGGTTTCACTATTAATCTTGCAGTATAGACTCTTTGGACTCAATTAAGCTAGTGTGAGCTTATCTCCTAAATCGACTCAACAGTCGTGTAGGAATAGGATGAAGACAAAAGGTATTTCAATTTTCCGTGTCAAAAATGCTCTTCCCACATTACCTGACAGTGTTAGCGAGCGTGCCATTGGTGACGGCCTCAAGCTCCGAGGGCACATTCAGCCGCTCGGGCACCGTGCCGCGTGACACGTGCACCGGCTCCACACAGCGCTTCGGCAGCGGCATGGCTGCGCAGCGGCACGGCTACCTTGTGTACATCACTGGAATTAAAGAGACACTTTGTTAATAATAATAGTCGAATTACAACTTCTGCAAATCAGTGCAGTCAAAATTGCCCGTGTAAGAAAATTAACCTTTTGGTAAGAACTTAAAGTCTACAGAAGCCTACTTTTTTTTTCTTTTTTTTTTTACACACAACGGGGAAGCTCTTGGCCTTCATCTCACCTGATGATAAGTGATGATAAGGCCGAAGATGGAAGCGAGCTTCACCCGGAATCCTCAACCACAGAGGAACTGGCTATCTTACCTGTAACTGCCGAAACACAACAAATGCTGTTAACATTGTTGTTTGGCGACAGACTTAGATAAGATGGTGGTAGCTAGCCAGGCGGACTTAGAACAAGCCCTACCACCAACCAAAAGGGGGAAGCGCTAAGGAAGTCCGCGAAATTCAAGTTTTCTTACGATTTTTGCAATTTGCAGCTCATTTTCTGGGTGTATGTTGATTCAAGTTTGTTTGGCGACCGTAACAAAAATGTATTTTCATAATTATAATCATTAGAATCAGTAATACAACTCCTTAAGGCGACGATAAGCGACTTTCAATGATTTTATACTAAAGATCACGTCTAAACGAGTAGTGTTAATGATTTGGAATAAATGTATGTTAAATTAGAGTATTTTCTTAATAACTTAATATGTGAACATTTTGGTTTATGTTTATATTACATAGGGAAGCTAATTTGTAAATTTAGACTAACGCGGATAAACAACTGATAATCACGCAAAATCTATCAAGCGTATTTTTCTGAAACATCCACCTTTTTAAAGAAAATTTAATTATTGACCTTTTAGTATACGAATTTTATTAAAATACCTTTTGTTTTATGTACAATAAATTAATAATGTGTCTTATTTGGGACAGTGCTCCTGGATGGGCGAGTCCTATTACTGGCTGGACGTTCGACGCGTTGCGTGAGCTCAGTACAGAACACCCAAGCTAGCCAACCAAGGTCACTGGCATATATCTCGGCTTTAAGTTAGTATAATCCTCAAATGTCAAGATTTCATGAAAAGTCATTCCATAGGATAATATGAAAAACAGAGTTGTAATGATGATTTTAATGATTATAATTCTATAAACACAGATTTGTTACGATCGCCAATCATATTCAAATCAACATACAATCTGATACCATTAAGTTAGTATCAGATTGCACGTTGATTGCAAATTGCAAAAAATGTAAGATTTTTTTTTACATCTACAACGGGGAAGCTTTTGGTCTTCATCTCACCTGATGGTAATTGATGATAAGGCCGAAGGTGGAAGCGAGCGTCACCCGGAATCCTCAACCACAGAGGAACTAGCTCTCTTACCTCTAACTGCCGAAACACAACAACTGCTGTTAACATTGTTGTTATGGCGACAGATTTAGATAAGATGGTGGTAGCTAGCCAGGCGGACTTATAACAACCACCAACCAAACCGAGCAGAAAACTTTGTCCCCGCTGGGAATCGAACCCGGGACCTCTGGGTCTGCGACAGGTGGTATTTCCACTAGGCCACAGAGGCGAAATTTGAATTTCGCGAGCTACCCTTATTTTTTTTTTTTGTTGTCTGGTAAATTATCAAATAACTTCTCCCGCTCTAAGCGAAGCGGGAGGGCGTGTCAAACTTTTACTGGCTAAAGCCCACCCGTGTTCCTTCAGTTGCCTGTGTGCCAGGGCCACGGTGTCCCTTTCGGACAAACCCGCAACCCTGGCAGGCACCGGTCCTAGCGGACCCCGTCAGTGCGTGCTGACATCTTTGAGGCGCGCGTGGAACACAACACACCGTCGAACCGGGTCTAGTCTAGAGCCCATAGCTCGCCGCCCGCAAGCCCGCGCCTACGGTGGCCGGGAACCTCGCTACCGATTCCCGCCACCCAATGCGTCTCCTGCTGCGACTAGGGGCGTGAGGGCGCACCGGCTGTCGCTGCCTCACGCGTCCGTCTCCTCCTTCGCGAGCATTACTGCAACGCAGAAGGAGGTGACTGCCTCCCATGCACTCTCGCTCCGGACCATGGCCTGGACCAGGGCCGGACGCGAGAGATCGCCGCCGCCGATCGCCTCCGTGAGGACACGGCGGTGCTCTGCCCAAGTCGGGCAGATCGCGAGCTGCCCTGGCGCTTTCATCCAAAATGATAAATCATAAATTCTGCGAGTTATCTATAACTGCATGATTTATTTGTGTATTATTATTTCAAGTATGTCTTTTTTATGGGGTAAACTACTTCTTCAAACTGAAAAACTTTTTTTTTTTTTTGTAAATCTTTTAATTGCGACGTTTAATTGAAATAAATACTATACAGTGATATTGAACTTTCTCATTGCCTTTTGTAGGAGTGGTTTGGAGTTTTATCTTTATCAGGAGTATGTACCCACATACCATATTTGATAATTGATAAAAAGATATTGGGACTTATCATTGATGACCTTTTTCACAGAAAATATAGGTTTTTTATTTTCCTTTTTGATGATTGAATTTCTTTGAAAATATAAATCTATTTAATCCATAACGACCGTTCGGGCAGTTTGGCAGACTGCCATAGACAAACAGTTCCATAAACTCGTATAATAAACAGTATAAATAGACGTTTTCCTGAACAGGAATTGCTGATATAGGTAGTTCGTTAATGAACTCTTAATTGGCCAACCAGTTCACATAACTCGCATTTTAATTACAATAAAATTACTAAATAGAAATCTGAGGAAACGAGTCAAAATTGTATCGAAGTGATTATAACTACGGAGTGATTAGAACTTGCTACATTCGGGGTCATTACAAAACAGCACTGTTAAGGAAAATTATTATGACAATGGGACCTGTCATTTATAATAAAACACCTCATGGCTATAAGGATTATTCTGTGAACATTTTTAAATCTAAAGTAACTGCATTACTTTTAGGAAATTATTATTACTCAGTGACTTTTTAAATGATATAAATTTATCCAGATTATGATTATTATAATTAATTCCAAAATTGACCCTGTAAAACTTATCTACCTACCTGACTGTAATATTATTAATTAACTTCATCTGTTTTGTTTGTTGACATTCCTTTGTTTATGTATTATTATTATTATTACTTTTTTAATTATGTAATAATTTGCACGCCGTAAGGTAGACTGTAGCCGATCTCTTTAATTTATGTACAGACGCCAGCACATCAAGCTACTACAATCTGTCAAATTTCTTTAACAGATTTTGAACTTTATCACTACAGTATTAGGTTCAAGGTTGATTGCGAAAATTTGACAGTTTCGGGTAGCTTGACCTGCTGGCGTCTGTACAACACCTTATACCTCTACTACAATCATAGCAAATAAAAGTTCTGATTCTGATTCTAAAAATAACCTTGAGATTGTAGGGCAAAATAGCTTAGTAAAAAAATAAGATATTCAACTACAGTATAGCTTCTATAGAATATAACCACTTGGAACCAATGCTAGCTATATCGCAAATGACTTGTTTCCTCATTTATTCCTTGCGATTACCGTTACAAGACGACAGAACATGATCTCTAATTCCTACCTCGCTTCAAGAACACGGATAATAAACTTAACACAAAAACACATAACTCAAGAAAAAATAAACTGGTCAAGTGAGTGTCGGACTACGCACGAAAGGGTTCCGTATTTGGGATGAATTTATCCCAAGAACAAACATAACATTGTAGTAGAAGTACATGTTCTCTCACACATTTCAACTGCAAATGAAAGTTTTTTTTTTTTTTTTTTTAATCGTTGCACCACACTATGATTTCTCCTGTATCGTGGGTGCGTTTACAAACATTTAAACTCACATACACAAACAGCCAGACCCGGAACAACTACTTGTAGATCATACAAATATTTGTTCCGTGCGGGAATCGAACCCACGACACGCAGCGCAGCAGTAAATCGCTTAACCACTCGTTATCTTGTAAAGACTACATTTCTGTGATAGTTTTCCTTTTAACTTCGTTATATAAACTACTGCCGTGAATTTTTCACATATCCAAGAACAACCATTTAGCTGGCATGAGGGACACACTTGACTCTAACAAAAATTTGCATTTTAAAGCATAGCATTACGCAAACGGATCCCTGAATCGAAAAATGGTTTCACAGAACCGCAATATTTTTGAATGGCCTATCCAACGATACCCAACACCATGGGATAGACAAGAAAAAAATACCATCCCCACTTTACGTGTAGGGGACGTAGACGTGCCCTAAAAAAAGATATACCTCAAGATTTTATTTTACTACAAAAGCCTCGGACAGACAGACAGACGGACATGGCGAAACAATAAGGGTTCCTTGTTAACTACGGAACCCTAATAACTCCTATCATAAATGCAGTAAAAATATCTGTAGCATGGCATACTATAGTCGTACGTCAGGCAATGTTACAGTAGTGTGCGCATTCCGGCTTTTCGCCACTTTCCGTCATTTGTTCCTAGTAATTAGTCGTTATTAAGTTATCCGCTCGATTATGCGGCGTGACGGCCGCGCGTGCGGTTATCGTGGAAGTGGGAATTAGGTTTTAGTTCCGTTAATAGTTTCACTAAGAACTTGTACCTTAACGTTATTAGTAGGGCACACTGTTGGCTGTAAAGCGAATCATGTAGTACTTCATAACATTACATTACCTCTGGACTCCCCGAAGACTTAGGCAGAGGTCCACCTAAAGTACATCCACATTTCCCAGTTATGTTTAAGTCTATCCGTCCGTCCGTCTATTGCCATAATCATCATCATTTCAGCCGAAAGACGTCCACAGCTGGACATAGGCCTCCCCCAAGCACCGCCACTTCGACCGGTTCTGTGCTTCCCGCATCCAGCGGATTCCTGCTGCTTTCACAAGGTCATCGATCCACCTCCGTCAGACGTAACGTAGGAGGCCTTCCTACGTTACGTCTTCCGTTACGCGGTCGCCACTCCAGAACCTTTCGGCCCCAACGGCCATCTGATCTGCGAGCAATGTGCCCTGCCCATTGCCACTTAAGTTTGGCAATTCTTCGAGCTATGTCGGTTACCTTAGCCATCAACCGGCCACAAATCCAGATTTCGGGTTGCTACTGAGAAATTACAGATGGAAAACCCAATAACACCTTGCCCGATCCGGGAATCGAACCCAAGACCTCATGCTCAGCAGTGGCGCTTGCGACCAGTAAATGAGGCAGACCGTAGCTCACTTATTGTTTTGTAAATTATGTCAGTAACTAATAACTAATTTCTGATTGTTTTCAGACATGGCAGGCTAACCTGAAAGAAAGAAAGAAAGAACCTCATTCAAGGCTGTTCGTTAGGGTCGGACAATAAACACTTAGCGCCCTAGGTGAGTACCCAATAGTAGATTGTACAGCTACTGCATAAAAGAAGCCATTTATCCCCGAAACGTATATATCTACCCAAGCCGCAGGCGAGGGTGGATAGTTAAGTCGAGGGGTAAAATGGCTCGTTTATCCCCGAGTTATAATACACTCTGCTTTTCACTTCGATTACGAGAAAATGAAACATGCATAAAATATATAACTACTATTTTTAATTTTCAACATGAGTGTCATTCGACTTGGGTACTTCATACTGCCAAGTCATAAACACGTTTCTTTGCGTTTTTAAATAATAAAGACAACTATTTTATCTGGTTTTATTAAATTAACGATAGAAAACACGGAGATATAAATTCAAGCAAATAAAATAAAATAACGACTTAATCTGCGACGTTTTATTGTGCGTGTGGCTGTTGGGCCTAATCATCTAAGTATTAGAAAAAAAAAAAAAAACTTTTTGCACTAGAGCATAAAAAGCGACTTTATGTCGCCTACGCACAACATAAAGATGAACTTTAGAGCATGAGAAGTGAAAAAGTTAATACAAATACTTTTTTAGATTTCTCAATTATCCCAGAAGCTTGCGCTTGCGACCACTAGAACAACTAGGCAGACCATCATAGAGGCAGAGATCATAGTACGTACAAGTACTACAGGCTTGATAAAGTACGTACGTAAGTAAGTACTTATGGTGTAGCTCGTTAGATATTGCAATAGCTAGGTGAATAACAGTCCAACTCTCTTGGGACACTGACTTTATCCGAATTTGCACCCTAATTCTTTTCTTTCAACACAATCTGAGAGTTTTAAAGGATAATTATTGCTAAACCATTGCTTCCTACGTTTGAAAAATTTGTCTGCACAACAACGTTAATAACGCAATGAACGTGGGTGAACTTTCAAAATGAAACCCATTGCAATCAATTGTCATTTTATAAGTGTCATGCATTGAGGTATAACACCAATTAAAAAAAAAAATTGGTGCTCGCTCCTCGACGTGGACAACATAAATTATGCTGACCGGCACAATTGGCCTTAGTCACAATCGAACCGGCGTTTGTGTAGCACGTTAACTAAAATTACCGTAATCGTCTAAATAAGCAGGAACAATGCCTTCCTGTTTTTTTCAAAATGTGCACAAATAATTTTACAAACCAAAAACAAGTTCCAGGGGATTACTATCCACTCGTACATCAAAACTTGATTTTCTTTTAAATTCTCCTGAATAATATTGCTTTCTTGGTCGTCATTTGTTTCTGGGCTGTTATGTCATAATAGTGACAGTTATTGCTATCTCGTTCCCGCTACAGCCCGCGTCATATCTCTCTATTTCGTTTGTTGATGCATGACGCATTACATTGGGAAATGTAGTTGTGTGGGTTTGTTTACATATAATTGTTTCTAGTCCAATAATGTTTACGTGACATTAGAGCGGTGCCTATCTTCCTTTTTTATACATCAAAAGCAATTACCCCGCTGTTCTCATCAAGAGAAGAGAAAGAAATAAGATTTTTGAGAGAATAAGATTTTCTATTAGGTCAAACATTTCTCGAACGTTGCGGGATAGATCGTTTCTAAACCAATCTTCATCTTGGAGTCTACAGAAATCGATATCCTGAGAATAAAAGGTAGTTTATAACCAAACCTAAATTACAAGTAACGCGCTAATGTAACCTTTGACCCACCACGACAATATTCGTGACTATAAATTACGAGAAGTTGTCTTGGTTCTTCAAATGCTAGTTTCCTAAAAGGTAATACAGTAACGACAGCCTATTTAAGATGATCATAGATACAAAGAATCGCGTAATAATAGTCACATGATACGCTCTTAAGATATCTGGTGAATAATCTATGAACTGTCTATTTTTATGCCTAAACTAACTGCAGGCCGCTGCATCGCCCGAGTGGCTTTTGTAGCCTTAGTAACTCCATAAAACATCAGCTATCTGCCTTGAAAGTCCCGTCAAAATTGGTCCAGTCGTTTCGGAGATTAGCCGGTACAAGCAGACCGAGAGACAGACAGTAAGACAAAATAAAAATTGTTACCGTAAATAGATACTTTTAATATGCATTTAGTAACAACTTTTGATCCATAAATCGACGGGTCCGTAGAACAAACACATAACCATACTAATATTATAAATGTAAAAGAACTCTGTCTGTCTGTATGTTACGTTTTCACGCCTAAACCGCTGAACCGATCGTCATGAAATTTGGCAGACATATAGCCTGGGATATGGCGACGGACATAGGCTACTTTTTTTACGCGATAAACGCGATAACCGCGGTTATCGCGTAAAAAAGTAGCCTAAGTCCTTCTCTATATCCCAGGTCGATCGGTTCTGCGGTTTAGGCGTGAAAACGTAATATACAGACAGACAGAGTTACTTTCACATTTATAATATTAGTATGGATAAGTGTTTGTTCTACGGCCCCGTCGAAACATTACTACTCTTATTATACAGGCTATTTATTCGCAATATCATGTCATATTTATGTTACCGGTACTTATTCAAGGGTGGCCATCCAAACGGCAAATCCCTTAATCGGCTTTTACGTCACCGACGAAGGGACCACGGATGCCGAAAATAGGTAGGTATATTGGTCGTGTCTTGTGCCTTTTATCCGTACTATATTTGGGATAGCATGACAAAGTGCTATTAGAGACACAAATTAATGTTGTCACATGTGAATAGCTGGGGTCAACCACCTTATAATGCTTCCTGGGCGCGAATTGGTTCAATATTAAAAACATACTAATACAATTGTAACGTTTTGAAACATTTTACAATGATCACTGACAAATTCGTGCACTGAATGGACAGGTCCACTCAATCTGTGTGGTTCTTTCCTCAAAAGACCATTTCAGACACCAATCTACATGGTCTTCACATGACTTGACCAAGATTATATCTGGACTTTAAAAGAGACTGTGACCTCTGAGTTTGTTTCGGCCTTTCTTCTCAGAGTAGATACGAAACGCCGACCTCATCTAGTTTTAAAATATGATTAACGTGTAAAATTGTTTGTAAAAACCTACATACAGAAATATATAAAAAAAAAAAAAAAAAAAAAAAAAAAATACTGGGCAGTCTTTGGGGGCTGCCGATAGAAGTGAAAACTAAGACTACTACATAATATACAGAGTATACATATAGCTCATGAAAAGCGTTCGGTGACGATGACGCGAATTCCATGATTTTTGTTCACCCAAAAAGTGTTCAACGCGCCTAAAGAAGTTTTCACTTCAAAAATACTGTTAAAAATTTGCTTCATTACGAGTCATTCAGCTGGAGTAGGGGCAGCCGCGTTATTTGTATGAAATCTTGCCCTATGGTAAAAACCTTTGTCCAGCAATGGACATGTCAGTTTCGAGTTACAGAAGATCATATTATTATAATTAACTAGCTGCTGTTCGCGGCTTCGCCCGCTTGGCATTTTCTAAAGTAAAACAAGCGTAAGTTACTACTTATAACATCAGCTATCTGCCAGCAAATGTCCCGTCAAAATCAGTCAAGCCGTATCGCAGATTAGCTGGAACAAACTGACAGACCGACAGACAAACAATCGTTATTATACATATTCGTAAAATATAACTATGCCATTCGATTCGTTATAAGCGGGCCTTTCATTGGTTTATTCAGAATAGTATAAAAAGAGCCCATTGTAAAGATAATCCACAAACAAAAAAATAAAAAGACTAAAAGGAGCCCATGGCAGAATAAATAATAATAATACTGAAAGTAACTCTGTCTGTCAGTCTGTCTGTATGTTACGTTTTCACGCCTAAACCACTGAACCGATCGTCATGAAATTTGGCAGCCTGGGATATGGAGAAGAACATAGGCTACTTTTTTACGCGATAACCGACATCTACGCGGGCGGAGTCGCGGGAAAAAGCTAGTAGATAATATACCGATAATTACAGACACACTAGATAATAATATGTGATCCCTACTTAATATTATAAATGCGAAAGTAACTCTGTCTGTCTGTATGTTACGTTTTCACGCCTAAACCGCTGAACCGATCGTCATGAAATTTAGCAGAGATAAAGCCTGGGATATGGAGAAGGACATAGGCTACTTTTTTACGCGATAACCGACATCCACGCGGGCGGAGCCGCGGGCAAAAGCTAGTACTATATAAAATTATAGTTAATTAAAAAGCTGTTATTTTGACTCTTCAATTTTATTTATATTTGTATAGATTTGCGTCAGCGTCACTAAAAGTCACGCTTCATCAAATAAGCACGTGCTAAGTAAACTTAACATTCCTATCTCGTAATAAGAATGACCTTCGCATTTGATAAAATACTAAAGGAAACCTAGAATACCGAGTAATTGAATGATTTCAGTTCTGTATTCCACTTATTCCCTTCCCTAAAGTCCTCCCCTTTACTTTTAGATAAAAGCGGGCTAGAGGAGTGAAAGGAGGAATCCTGTCAATGCAATTAAAGCTGGTTCAGTCCGATATTCTCGCACCGACATGGAATGCTTTTAAAGGTTCACTATAGAAGGTTCTTGCTATATCTAGACTTTCGTATACTAACACTACTTTCAAGGTTCTTTTAAGGTAAAAGCGTCAGGGTAGCCCACAAAATTCAAATTTTCTTACGTTCTTTGCAATTAGCAGATAAGTATCAGGGGCCTAAGTCTGCTATTTTTATAAATTCGTCACTCCAACACGATCCCATTGTCATTTTGCTAAAAGTTCGTAATCTGCTAAATTCATAATGGTCGATCATTGGTCGGTCAATGGTCTCGTAATAGATTTGTATTACAATGACATTTTGAACATTTATTCATGCCAGATTTCATTTATATATATTTTTACATATTATTTATTGGTGTTATAAGTAATCTGAAGTAGTAGGAAGTTGGAAGTTTAGTAGGAAGTTTCATTTGTCATTATGTACGAGATTACCAATTCTTTCAATGGAGTGTCAGTGGCTGACCATTGGAAAGTCATAATGACGCCATTATATTAGTAGATTACCAAACTTGTCAAAATCAACAATTATGAAATCAATGATAGACCATTCTGACACTATTGTAATAGCAGACTTGAGGCCCTGGGGGCCAAGTCTACTAATGTACCAACGTTGCAATGGTCTCTTCATTGTGAGTTTTTGACAGATTTGCCATACAAACACTGTCAAATACTCACAATGGCGAGACCATTGCAACGTTTGTAAATTAGTAGACTTAGGCCCCTGGTTTTATGTGTTGATCTAAATATGATTGGCGGCCGTATCAAATATTTATTTACAGAATTACTAACTTTTGCCCGCGGCTCCGCCCGCGTGGATGTCGATTGTCGCGTAAAAAAGTAGCCTTCCTTCTCCATATCCCAGGCTATATCTCTACCAAATTTCATGACAATCGGTTCAACGGTTTAGGCGTGAAATCGTAACAGACAAACAGACAGAGTTACTTTCACATTTATAATAGAAGTATGGATGGATAATCATAAAAATCATCAATACAACTTTCTAACTTCATAAATTATAGTAAAATTAAACTGAATTTTACTTGCCAGGTGAGTTTTTTGTTAAGATTTCTTGCACAAATTTTATCTGCATCTTCCCGCATTGCGCTAGCTAGTGCTGAGATTTACTCCACCTCAAAACCCACGTTTGCGTCGGTGACCTTATAAATAAGCTAGACTAAAACTAGGTAACGCATTCTAAACATAATTGGTTGTTACAGCACCGATTATGTCTCCTTAACAAAAGGTTTGCGTCAAGAATACTGGCATTAAATGAATGGAGTCGTTTCGAAATGTCAGTGGCGTGCGGCGTGCCGAATCAAAACAATATGGAACCGAACGGTATGTGGCAACTGGCAATGCAGATTTAAATCATAATGCTAACTGTTAGTGCCTTAACTGTAACAGCATAATAAATAATGGTGCCGATTCCCTTGTTCACAAACTAAATTTAAGTTCAGTACATCTTTTTCTTTCTATTTCATTTTGAAAAGGACAGAAGATACATTTTAGTTTAGTCCTGTCAAATTAATCAGCGCTTGATGTAAATTGACGTAATTTTAGTCGGCAAGTTTTTAATCGCGTCTAAACTTCTATGGAGTTGTGACAGGCGCTGATTAATTTGACAGGACTTAACTAAAAGTTATCTTCTGTCCTTTTCTTAATGAAATAGAAAGAAAAAGATGCACTGAACTTAAATTTAGTTTAGTTTGTGAACAAAGGAATCGGCACCAATATCTTGAGTTGTACAGTTGCAAAGATTTTCTTCATCCAGGAAATGGATGGGAAAATGCTAATGCGAAGATTTTGTTGAAAAAGATCATACTGATAAATTGTTTTGAGAAAGGAATAGGCCAAATTGTGGATGTAATGAAAAAAGCCAAGCGGCGAAAAAGCTGACAATGGTGCCGATTCCCTTGTTCACAAACTAAACTAAATTTAAGTTCAGTGCATCTTTTTCTTTTCTATTTCGTTAAGAAAAGGACAGAAGATAAATTTTAGTTCAGTGCTGTCAAATTAACCAGCGCCTGTTACTACTCCATACAAGTTTAGACGTGATTAAAAACTTGCCTACTAAAATTACGTTAATTTACGTAAAGCACTGATTAATTTGGCAGGACTAAACTAAAATTTATCTTCTGTCCGTTTCTTAATGAAATAGAAAGAAAAAGATGCACTGAACTTAAATTTAGTTTAGTTTGTGAACAAGGGAATCGGCACCTGCGCCTTACTTTATAATATAACTTCATCATAATAATCTGCAGCTGAATACCAGTATTTGACATGGAGCAACTACCTATCTGACCTCCACAACCCAGTTACTGGATAATACGATACCCCTTGGTAAGACTGGTTGTTAGACTTTCGGGCTTCTGACGACCCGTAACGACTTTCAAAGATCCACGAATGACAGCCGGGACCAACGGCTTGACGTGCTTTCCGAGGCACGGAGGGGCCTTGCCTTGGTATGTAAAGATGCAGCAAGCGTAGCGATCGAACGGTGCGGCTGTTAATTTATTACTTAACCACAATCCCCACTACTTTATAGTATCACTACATATTATAAAACAAAGTCCTCCGCCGCGTCAGTCTGCCTGTCTGTCTGTTCGCGATAAACTCAAAAACTACTGCACCGATTTTCATGCTGTTTTCACCAATGGATGGCGTGGTTCTCGAGGAAGGTTTTAGTATATAATTTGTTAAGTTTTTGTAAACATTTTTGTATACATTAACGATATTAGTTGGAGGTGTCGGAAAAAAATTAGCCGTCTGGGAGCTTTCAACGAAAACGCTGTATAAACCCTTAGAGATATAACAAAATAATGTATGGTGGAATGTATGGTGTATCTTATATAGTTCTATAGAAAGTCTGTGATGGCACATGTCTATCTGTTAAGGATAACATACTATATCCATTTTAGTCTTTTTGTAGGTATTTGTTGTCTTTAGGTAGTCGAAACATACTATCCTTTTTATCCCGGTAGTATACTTCCGTGGGAGAATTTCCGACATTCATGCGGGCGAAGCCGCAGGCAAAATCTAGTTATTTATAAATTAAAATAATCATCTGCAGTAATGAATCCTCACAAGCTCAATTTATAAACATATCATAAACTTCGATCGCAGTACTATTCGCAGTGTATCTGAAAAGTTCAACAACACCGCTTTGTTTACTTGGAAAGATCAGTAAAAATCAACTGTAATTAGCATGTGTTCAATGCTCGTGTAATACAAGCTTCCCACGTTTACTATCATACAATGGTAGTAATTAGTCACATTAGCAATTAGATCACAATGCTCACTGCGATTACATGTTATCATACGATTTATACCGTTATTTCAGTTGAATGAATCACAGGAAAACACAGATAACACTTTTTGGGATACCTATCCACATTAACATTGTTCTATATTTAACGAACTTTGTGAATCGTTGATAGAATTAAATGTTTATGATTATTCTGCCGCGCTAACGAAGAATGCAATAACTCTATTTTGGACAATTTTGACTTAAATTTTCGTTGAGTTATATATTTGGAGTCAGCGAATCGAAATCTACTAACTCTCTCGAAGCAACTTTTTATTGATTCTTCAGGAACTCGGTTTTTCAGTAAGCAAGAATGCAACAACTAAAACTTCATAACAAATTCAATAATCAAAAATACAATTCTCGGAAGCGGCAAAATCGAGTTATTGCATTTTTCGTTAGTACGGCAGTATTACTTTTCGATTTAGTCACCATATAATTTATTTTTATTACCTACCGAAACTTTATGGTCTCAAGATGTGAGATTCGAACGTGGCCAATATTATTTTGACGTCCTGCCTAACCTAAGAAGAAAATCAATCGTCAATATACAGCATGTCCCGGAATTAACGCACACCACCAAACACCCCAATTAGAATATTATGTTATAATCATATATTCTTATACATACACAGAATTTTTACTATTATGTATAAAGGCTCTAACAAACAGGCGCGACACGCGACGCGACACAAAAACACCGCGTGCCGCGCGACGAGCGGTTTTTTTGTCGCGTCGCGTGCCGCGCCTGTTTATAGGAGCCTTAAAACATTGTTTATTTATCAAATCTACGCAAACACAGTCGCACACGTGTAAGAGTCTAGCGTAGTAGGTACTTAATAAAATATTTTCAGTAAAAGATTCTGAGCAAAGTACTGTCATAATAATATGCATTAGTTAAGTTACATTGTATAACTATAACAATTATAAAATCAGCAATGTTCAGATCATAATACCAAGCTGTACCTACTAGAAATAATCGATTTAACAATCGGCATGAGTCTTCCGATTATCCATGAAATTAATGGAACGAACTAACGCAATGGTAGCTAAATTGTTTCTGTAGATAAAATATAAATTCAGAGACTACTACTGAATATCAATTTGGTGAATTTAATGAGTTTTAACAGTTGTATTATGATATTGTAGCTGTTAACTTCTATTGTTGCTGCTGCTTTTAGGGCGCTCTGATGCGACTGCCACGTTATTGCACACTTTAACACTTATTTTTGTTTTTTTGTTCTTTGCACTTGCTTCATGATTATTATTGTATATATCGAGGCTTGAAAGGCAATATTGACTACACGACATCTTGGCACCTTTAAGGCTCGTACAGACTCGCGCGATATCGCGGGCGCGACGCGACACTAGTAGCACAATATCTTTGTCGGTGCCTGTCGAGCCCCCGATATCGCGCGAGTCAGACGAGCCTTTACACTAGAGCATTTTAAAGATTTTCTTTCAAAAAAAAACTTAAAATGCTCCAGTATATACCTACTCTACTAGAGTATACTCCACTAAAAAGTATAAAATACCTACTCCATTTTTTTTTTTTTTTTTTTAATAATTTATATTGCTCTAGTGTAAAGTTGCCAGCATGTCGTGTGGTCAATATTGCCTTTCAACCGTCGATATGTATATGGATAAGTATAACATGTTTTATGTACTTATTGTATAATTATAATGTTAATGGTACACCACAGACTACCTGCATGTATTGTCTCTCCTTCCCCCTTAATCCTTGTCTTTGAAAGATCGCTTTTAGCGATAAGAGCGCCCATTGTATCACCCCTTGTAAAATTTCTACATTATAAATTTGTAATTTTTATGGTGTGCAATAAAGAGTATTCTATCTATCTATTGCAGTGCATCTGCAATGTTTACTCGAGCCAGGTTAGATAGCTCCTCAGCTGTACTGCGGAAAAATAATGGATCTCATCTCATAAGATTACGGGACAGTAGCAACCTAGCAACTGCAAGTTCCATAATGAGGCACCTCATAAAAACCACCCTGTCGTTAGTAGAATTTAAGTACTAACACAGTAAATAAGTTAAATTGTTACTAACATCTAGAATTTTAAGTATTTTTGTAATTGGATCTAGTTGTCTGTTGAATGAATAAATTATATGTCGGTAGTAGAATTTAAGAGCGTTGTCACCGGTCCACTAGCGTCCCTTTAAAAACATATTATCTCGTGACTGAGAAGGAATGATGAAAAACGGCTCAATCAACTATATCGGTAAGTGTGTCTAGAATTTTCTAATACCTTTTATAAAATTTCATATTAAGACACGAAGCAACCAAATACGATCTAGAGGAATGTGGCCGTTTTTATTTAGATCGAATTTTGTTGCTTTGTGTCTCAATATTCCTTCTCAGTCACGAGATAATATGTTTTTAAAGGAGTGGCGCTAGTGGACCGGTGACAATCCTCTTAAGTACTAACAGTAAATAATTTAAATTGTTGTTAATTGTTGTTTGTTTGTTGTAATTGTTGTTGTTTATTGTTATTTTAATTTTAAGTCTTTTGTAATTGGATCTAGTTATCTGTTGAATAAATAAATTATATTATTATTATTATAACATAACATCACGCCTATATTTCCCCGAAGGGTTGGGCAGAAGTGTACCTATAGTACAGTCTGTAGTATTTCAGCTGTTACTCATTTTGAAATCATAATATTTGGTTCAACAATTTCAAATAACTGTTGCATACTTCATCTAGTCACATAGCCAGAAAAGATCCGATGAAAAAATGAATTTTGAATATGGGGTCAAATCAGGGGGCAAAGTAAAAAAAAAAAAAGTCTCGTAAACTGTACCGTGTGACATATCAAATGAAAGGGCTTATTATAAGGATTTCAGAGATAGAATATTTTTTTAATTATTTTAGTATTAATTTTATCCCACCCCATTTCCTCCCGTGGGTGTCGTAAAAAATCTAAATCAAAATCAAAATATTTTATTTCACATAAACCTACATGGGCACTTGAAACGTCAGAAGCTAGGTGCACGGTTCGAGTTAGTCGTTTCCTATGGAGAAGAGCCGGCAAGAAACTCCACGGTTACTCTTTTAAAAATAATTGGCTTTACAATATTATTAAATAACAGTGATAATAGGTATGGGAGGACAGTGTAGGCCTTTCAACAATTACCAGGTACTTAACAAAATAGAAAACCGCCAACAAACAAAATAGAAAACCGCCAACAAAAAAAAAAAGGCGACTAAGGGACTTACTAGAGAATGGGCAGCAGCGTTCTCTATGTATTTTTAACACCATACTGCGATCGCCAACCCGCCTGTCAAGCGCGGCGATTATGGCAACCCTCCCCCCCCCCCCCCAATTGGGGGAGGCCTATGTCCAGCAGTGGACGTCTTTCGGCTGAAATGATGAATGATGTGATCAAGTGATCATCTATCTATGTTAAGAGGCCGTGCACGAAATCGACTGATGTTGATCAATTTTGTTCATTGGTTGTGAGAAAGGGAAAAATAATTTAAACAAAATTATTTGAGATTTGAAAAGTCGTGTTCTTTCTTTTGCATGTGGCTGAAAGGGATTTTTCAAATAAATTAAGTATTCACGGTAAATCACTAATATTTGCAACAAGTTTTCCGAAAAATGACGCGAGACTGACATTTGATCATCATTCTACAAGAAACTGCTTTTGATTTTGAACATTAAAAAATATCATTAACATCATTATATGCTCTTCTTGCATGTGGCGGAACCACTTTTTTCAACTTCCATACAAAATATAGCAGAAAAATAATATTGAAAAAACCTTTTTTTTGTTTTAAACCCCGTCAGTAATATATTTTTTCCTATTATTTGGCAAATCATATCAAGAAATTTAAAAATCACAAATTAGTCTCCAGCTATCCTTAAAATATAATCAAAATTTTATTTATTGATTATACAATATCTTCATTAAGTAAATCCGTGGCGAAATAAACTATATTTTGGAGAGCACAAAAATGATTAAACTATTAAAAGCTGCTGTGACTGACACGAATGGTTTAGCACCATGAAAACTATACTTTTATAGTTACACAGACTTAATGTTTCGATTATTACAAGTTTTCTCACAATTAGATAAGAAATTGCCAAAAGTGAGTTTTTTTCGTGCACGGACCCTTAACTAGAGATTCCTTAAATATTTTTTTGTTAAAAATCCTGGGAATCCAGAAACTCTGGTGAAAGAATGATCTATTTCTATACAAATAAATAAAATTGAAGTGTCTGTTTGTAAAATCAAAATAACAGCTTTTTACTAAATGCGTATGAAAATATATACGGAACTTATAACAAAAAAACAATTTTGTAATTTTTTGTCTGTCTGTCTGTCTGTTTGTTCCAGCTAATCTCCGAAACAGCTGGAGCGATTGTACCAGGACTTTCAATGGCAGATAGCTGATGTTATAAGGAGTAACTTAGGTTACTTTCATTTTTATTAAAGCCAGGCGATCGAAGCCGCGGGCACCAGCTAGTTTCAAATAAAACTGCTACTTAAAACAAATATTTTCCAAGTCCCCCTTGCATAAATGGTTTAGATTTTTTTAGAATACGGATCGATAGAATTTTATAATTCTTAGTTTAATTTAAATGCCTATACGAAATCTACCCAAAACTAATACCTCCTTTGAGACCCATCAAACATACAATACATATTTTTAGTATAAAATTGCCAAAACACATTATATCAACACTCAACTAAATAAAGGTCACTGACATGACCTACCTACTTTTGGTGAAACATACTTGCTAACCAATTTAGAACTTGATAAGAGTATCAGCTGCCAAGTTAGTTTAATACTTAACTATCCGATAACGTATCTAACAATTAGCTCCGTAATTCTGTTTGCGCATAAGGTCTAGAATTGCGTGCTGCGCTAATGACGTAAGATCTTCACGAGGCGATGATGTCAATCCTAGCTTGATAGGAATAGGCAAGTTGTGAATGCAACTCCTGCATGCTCATGTTTAGGAGCTTAGATATGCAAAGATAATCTACTTGAGTGCATAGATATATAGATTCATATCGTAGAACTTCGTGATTTATCGAGACTGGCTTATCAGTTATCATCAGTGATAGGATATCCGGATGCATACTTACCTCAACTTAATTTTTGGCTAAGACATTATGGAGGTGGCTTAATATTAATCCCGGGAATTCAGAAAATCCGGGAATGCACAACTAATCGGATACATAGTATGGAAACGACTTTTTTGTATGTGGTATTATTTAACTTTACGCTTAAAAGAAAGCCATTTAAAATAAATAAAAATCCACATTCCCTCATTAGAAACAGCTATTTGCTCATGCTCAGTCGAGGAGTTGCATGTCATGTCTACTAAACAAATAGGCTTGAGAACCAGTTCTACCGGTCCTCTGACTACCTACTACACGTAATTGCCTGCCTTTGAATGAACCCTAGAATCCTACTCGTTTTTTCTTATTACCATTCGTATGGTTTTAGTGTTTAGATTATTTTAATACCAGGGGGCCAAGTCTACTAATGTACAAACGTTGCAATGGTCTCTGGTTTTTGACAGATTTGCCATACAAACACTGTCAAATACAATGGCGAGACCATTGCAACGTTTGTAAATTAGTAGACTTAGGCCCCAGGGGCCTTACTCCCGAAAACGATTCGAGTTTGATTTTGATTCCGATTCGATTTCATTTCTGGGGCCGTACTCCCGACAGCATCGAGTTCTGAATCAATCGAATTGGGTTCGAATTAAATGCCGATCCATACTCTTAAATCCAACACTAGCGCACGAATGTGCGGTGGTTCGAAGCGAAACTAACTTTGGTCAGTTCTATGTTTTAAATCGAGTTCGGATCAGAAATAAAATCGAATCGGAATCAAAATCAAACTCGAATCGTTTACGGGAGTAAGGCCCCTGATCCTAACTCGATTTAAAACTGACCGAAGTTAGTTTCGCTTCGAACCACCGCACGATCGTGCGCTAGTGTTGGATTCAAGAGTATGGATCGGCATTTAATTCGAACCCAATTCGATTGATTGAAGGGAGTAAGGCCCCAGAAGCAAGTTCGAATCGGAATCAAAATCAAACTCGAATCGTTTTCGGGAGTAAGGCCCCAGTAAGCTCACGAGTTCATCCGCGTGGAGTCGGAAAACAGTTCAAATTATGAAGTTTTTATATTGTTTTTGTCACAGGACCTTACTTAAATGACAAGAATATAATATGCTTTACTGCTAAACTAGCCTTTTACAAGTTGCTTGACTAAGGCACAGTTTGGCCTTCTTCTATCTCCTTTTACTAGATCCGTTACCCACAAATCGTTGCCTTGGAGGGTAATGGGAGCACAGAACTATACTTCTGTATTTAGACGTTTAAAAAATAAATGATGCGCGTAAGAACAGTTCTTTTAACACAAATCAGCGTCATAAGTTCATCATAACACAATATTCTGATGTCATCATTTTGGTGGTCAAGAGTTATATGAGCTCTTACAACTACTGAACACTGAAAAATTACTTTCTTTGACTTGTTATCACAATGAATTTAAGTGGCATAGAATTTTTGACTCTTATTGAAACTACTCAAAAATTTATTAGCAAATAAAAAAAAAACCTGGTTACGGTAATTTTTAGATTTATTGACTAATATAAACTATGGCTCTTTCTCAGCACGTATGTAAGTGCGTATGCACTTAAACTCCATTTCGTAAAAATTGTGGTTTAACTACATTGCCGTCCAAGGCAACGAAATTTGAAGAGTTTATAACTCTATTATCGTGGTTTGCTCTTCTATTATGTACTCGCTAAGATGATGACAGTATTTTATAGTATGTAAACGTGGCTTATCACGTGTTAACTACAATATTACTACATTTAAGAGGAATTTCCCTTCAACGATACTTGGAATGTGCATAGCCACACCCAAATTAGTATATTGCTGCCACTCTAAGACCAATTATATTCAAATATAACGCCGCTAGACGAAAAAAAAAGTGTTGTAGATCAATTTAACAACATCAAAACAAACAGACTTTACTACATACTTCACAATTAATCTAAACGTTATCATAACATTACATAACCTAATACGATATTAATTAATGACAACAAAGATCGTTATTCGATCAACAACAAATTAATTCAAGTTGTTCGTATCTGTTATTTTCTGTGCATGACGCGTATGTCCTGCGCATGATTAGATTATCCTGCGTTTTGCGAAACTAACGGAACTGGCACATTACATCGGTTCGTGTATTGTATTTTAGGGGCATACTGACTTGCAGAGGTGTAAGGTCATAGGATAAAAAAAAACTGGAGCGTTAATCTTAAAAGAATTCCAAGACTGCCGATGAGCTTAGCTCGACAATTTTGTATTTTTCCAAATCCTGAAATTAGCAGAATACATCACGTGGTGCAAAAAGATCGCTAACGTGACTGAGCATAAAAGAAATAATAAACGCAGTCCGCATGAATAAGGATACCAATAGTTAGGATGACTCTTTTATATTTTAATAGCATAACATATAGCGGAGTGGCCATGTGCTACATTGAAGAATCATTACGAGGACCAAGACAAAAGTAAAAGTGAGCCGGTGGTTTGAGTCTTTAAAGATCGTGTTATTTTAGCACAACGAAAAATGTTACCAATAAATTTTCGCATTGTTCTCAGTCTCAGCGCTCATTAGTCTGTCTAGTCATCCATTGCTGATGAGTATCAGTTACGAAGCTTGAAATTCTAGACCAGAGTTTACAAAAACATCTTAGGACAATATACAATACAAAGTATCTAAATAGCACATAGTTAACAGGTTAGATCATCAAATACTATTAGGCTAATTGTAAACAATTGTGTAGATACAGTCCCCAGCACATCAAGCTACACGAAACTGTCAAATTTCTCCAAACAATTTTAATCTTTAAAATGTTGATGATTAAGTTCAAAATCGAACGAGAAAATTTGACAGTTTGTGGTAACTTGAGGTGCTACCGTACAATGAAGGAGGGAGTCTACGTACGAAAATAAAATTAACAAGACGTCCGTTGAAATTGGCGCAATTAAATATGGAGCGTGACATCAGTAGAATATCAGATATTTGTTAGGTATATTTTAAACAAGTTTAAGAACTTACAGAAGCACAGGCTAACTCTTTTTGACGATAGACTATCTTGTCTTACTTTAACAGTCTCATTTGATGATAGGTGCTAATTAGGTCCAACTATAATCATTAATGTTTCTGACGAAGAAAAATTTAACGGTAAAGCCCAAGATTAAAGAATCGTCTAACAGATGACACATTTATCTGCACGTTTGAAGCTACAACTCAATTGAGCGAAATCTATCCCGATGAAGTGTTGATTAAAAAGCAAAAGTGAACAAATTCCGCTGTTTCAAAGCGACAAAATACTAAATTCTCGTATTAATTTAACAAGTTTTACGACCGACAACCCTTTGCTAACCGTACAGCAATAATCCTAACAGACGGCATGGCGACATTACACTTGATGACTCGGCACGAGTGCGGGATCAAATTGACATATCCGCCTTCCTAATGCATTCATGAACGGGACACCCGACTCAGGCGGGAATACTTCACACTCACAGACTCACACGTCTGACTACGGTTGGTATAGTAATATGGCTCCTGGGTTAAGAAAAGTTGACCTTCCTTGGATGTCGGGGCCTTGAAGGTCAATATCAAAAGACAACTGGACACATGGATGAGACTTTCTATGCAACATTGCAACTGTTTATGTAATTTTTCCTTGATAGTCCAGTGCGAACTGTCTTAAGCACTAGATTCGTGTAGGCACCATTTAATTTTGTAGGAGACAGTATGTTTGCAATCATCTTATCGTCAGCCAAGCAGTAATCATGGCTTAATTTCTTTGCAGCGATCTATCCGAGATGCTCATTTATAGCTGACATTGACTGATTACATTAGTCTATCAATTTCTAAATCATGAATAGGATTTCGCCTAAGAGGTTTCATAGGCTTTATCAATAAAATGTGGTAATTAAGTGACAACTTCTATTACTCAAGATTACAAATTAACATCATGTTTAAAAGGCTTAATTTGATCCTAATGGACAAATACATGTAAATAATTCAACTGAGTACAACAAATACACAAGTATGTTGCTATTAATGAAGGCCAACATTATTAGCTTTGCAATAATACTATCGGAAATACGATTGGAATAATAATGTACAAAATACCGGTAGGAGACTCCGCAATATACCTCGTGAAATACAAAGTCACTGCAGGACTCCTAAAACTATAAGGTTCTTAAGCGTTTGGAACATTGGAAACGAGATTCTGTAACAAAGGCGAAGTAAATCCACACAAACTTGAAATTGATGTTGAAGATGTCTTACATTACAAAATTTGAGAGTAACTACAAGATTTGTGGGGAGAAATTTCGAGAGTTAAACCATCAATACACGAGTCGAACATGAAGTTCGTATCGACCAGCCATACAGACGGAATCGGTATGGTAGATGACAGAATTTCATGTCAATTTCCGAAAGCACTTTATTACAACCAACCCCGAAATGAACGAGTTTTTTTTTGGGAGTCATATCTAATTTTATAAGTCGTTTTCGGTGACAAGTACACAATATTATCACATAAGTATATAATCGAAATATCTGCAGTGTTTTCTATTAGTAACAGACCAATTGAAAACACTGTAGATATTTAGATTTTGCAAGTGAACAATAATATAAAAAAAAGCCTTCTCTGCTCAATGTAAACGTCCTTTTCTTCAAGTTACAACAGAGTCCTAAAAAGATATTGCGACAATGGCATGCATGCCTATATTAGAAGGCATTCCTTGAAGGTTGCGGAGGTCAGGGGGCAATCCTTTGTGTAAAACCAGAACTAGACACATTATGCGCCATTTCTGAATAGGAAAATGGATCTCTGATCATGATAACAAAACTACTGAATGAAATACAATTACTAGGAAATGATCTCATCTCAAACTGCATTAATTTCCAATACCTGAAAAATATCGTTCTGAAAAACAAGGCAATTAATTTGAAACTGGCCGTAAAGAACGATTTGCATTATAAAGAGTGAGTCGCATTCAATGGGCTATTAAAACAAGTTGCACGATGCATTTTTTATGAACATAATGTAGTTTTTAAGCTCAACGGGTGTTCTTTCCGCAAAAGATTTATACGAAACGATTAGGCAAACTGTCATTAACAATTGTAACGTTTTGTCGGCTTTCTTCCTATCTTGTTTAACAATGTTTAATTCGCACTTAAAACATTAAGTGAAGTCCATGTCAGTTTAATAATCTAGACATACGACGGTAATGTACGATAGCAGGGTTTTCATCTTGTATCTCTATCCGTAATTAATATAAATTACAATTTATTTCATTCAATCCTTTTGAATATTACTTTATGTCTTAGTTTGGCATAATACAGATTTGTTTTAGCTAGCAACAGTCGCCCCAGCGTTGATTTAATCGGAACAATAATATTATGACTTCTGACACAATTAACTATTCAATTCATCAAATATGCCTGAGACAAGATGTCAGCCGCTAAGACTTTGATAAACTAAGTCGAAAGTAGTCTGTCACAGCGGCAGTTTTTTTTTTTAAATAACAGTTTAAAACCACGAACGGTGTGCGCACACGCAATCAAATCTTGAGGTGACGTGCAAATCCATTGACGTTGACTAATTGACAAGATCGAATTACCAGTTTTCTCTGAACGCATTTGGATGAGGTACTTTATTATGAAGCGAGAAATATCGAGCTTGACCAGGATTCCTTATGCCCAAAGCAAATCTTCTCGCTTAATGATTCGTGGTAGGAATGGGAAATTTCCCCTTCTTTCATTCATAGATGGACGTGGGATTTCTCTGACCTGCCCTGTTGTTTATGAAGCTTCTGAATAAGCCGTCAAGTTTCCTTTTATTCTTTATACAGGGTGAAATTGAATTCATGGGCATCCTCTTAAGGTGTTATTGTACTCAACATATTTATGTGTAGATGTGTTGGTGTTGTTATATCACTATGAGCAATTTTCACTATAGGACTAAACCTGAAATCTCGAAAAAAATCTGCTGTTTCTTACATTTTGACGAGCAATGCGAACATAAATGTAGGGAACGGCTGATTCTTCCACGTTTATTCTACAAATGTTTAGTTGACAAGCTATGAAAACTTTTATTTATTTTCCATTATCCAGAAGCGAATATTAGAACGGAAAACTGCAAATAAAACAAGTTGGTACTATCGCGTTGCAATTCCGTTAAGCCAGTCGCTTCCTCTGTAGCCCCACCCTTAGCGCCATGGCAGACAGACAAACCGTTATGGCTATTGTGAGACTATAAATAAAGGCGATTGTTGCGCGTAAAAGAGGTGTAGATAACATAACCTACTGTGCTATGGCGTGCGTTGATACCGCTCTGATACGTCACTAACTAGAGCAGCCCGTCTCGTACCATTGCACATTTTAAATCCTGTACATAGGAATTCATTAAAAATTAGTTTTAATTAATATTGTCGTGTCTATCTTCATCTATGTTGAATGGAAGCATTATGAAGAATACAACATAGCTCTTTTCAACCAATCTATTATCTTTAGTCTTGAGAACTCTTTATCAAAGTACTCACATTAATTTCTTTCAATTACCATTGTTATGTCATTTTAACGGACAGTCATTACCTGTCACTGCCTGTAACTGTTATTTTTTTGAATCCTAACTCATTAATACAATATTTGTGAACATATATTATGCGGTATCCCGATTATATTAATCAGTTTGGTGCCAGATTAAAACCAAAATAAAGGTTTATAAAAAAAAGATTCTGCATATCGCGCCAACCTGGATTTATTTGCTAATAATAAATTATACCTCTCCCAGTCCCATACTTAGCGTATAGGTACAGGAAAAAAATACAATTATTTAGTCATTAATTCATATAATGTATATTCAGAAGTTTCCTTATTCTCCTCTTGTCTAAACAATGTGAAACAAATCAAAGTTGGGCCGCGCGAATGAAACCTATCCTACTAAAGTACCAACAAACGAAAAAGCAAGAGAACTTCAAAATGAGTTCTTTGGAACACGATTTTCATGAAAAGCTGTAAGGTAACGTAGGTACTCACCACCAAGGCAATTCATATCAGATATTAAAACTCACTAGCACAGCATGCTAGCATTTACATAATTAATGAATCATTGGGTCCATAGAGGATGTTGGTCATTGTTAATTTAGTGTCCGATACGCATTATTTCCACATTCACTGGATGAAATTACCTTGGTAGGTGACCGATGTATAGTAAAGGAACAGGTGTATAACTTATTTAGAAATGTAATTAGTCGCTTTTCCAGGAATAATTGAATAAGTATGGTGCTGGGGAATAATGATCCTACTTTGGGATACAATTAGCTAATTATGTAGTTTAGCAAGCCTACTGCGAGCTCACGAACGATCTACACGTGACTAAACGTTCAAAGAATCAAACACGTTGCTAATATTTATTAAAAGTCATCATCATTTCAGCCGAAAGACGTCCACTGCTGGACATAGGCCTCCCCCAAAAGGGGGGGAATTTGCCATAATCGCCGCGCTTGGCAGGCGGGTTGGCGATCGCAGTATAGTGTTATAAATGCATAGAGAACGCTGCTGCCCATTCTCTAGTAAGTCTAACGTAAGTTTACGACACCCACGGGAGGAAATGGGGTACTTTGGGATACTTTTTATTAAAACTTGTAAAAATGAAAAAAAAAAAATACGTGCTGCGCCGAATTCATATAAATCCTCTTAAGGGCAGGAGAATGATGATGAAATAAAAGAACAGTAGGATTAAGGTCCGTTAACAGATAAATAAATGTCATCTTTTGGAAGAAGGAATACCCCTCCTAGACCTGTGTGAAAAACTCCTGTGCAGACAGACAAAAAATATCAATGATCATCGAAAGTTCATTGACTACGAAACATGTGTCACAAACGTGTCTTATTTCCTGTCTACGCATACTAGAACAAAATTTTAAAGATACAGAGTCGCGCAATAATTTGGGGACAATCAGACCATGTGGTGCACTGAATAGCATAGCCTAATCGAATCTCAAACGACAGAGATAGAAAGATGGCCGTACCACAAACGGACAGCATCAGACATAATCTCATTAAGATTCAGGCCACAGATAATTTAGCACACGTAGAACAAGAAATGTACAATAGTCCAATTAGATAATTGTCGGATAGTGCAATGTTCTACTCATAATGCAATCTTGAATACTAATTGTACGCACTTTTATCCAACAATCGTACGAGAATGTAATTTGAAGAGGAGATATAATGGTGCATGGTAATGAACTAACGGTTAAAAATATTATATTGACGATTACTGCATGCATTGCATGCCATGTCCAAGTTTTCATAACCAGTAATGGAAGTGAGGAAGTTCATATTTTGGCGGTATTCATTTAGCAGTTGCAGTCTTGGTTTTCAATGCCTGAATTTTGTATGACAGCTAGTATTGCAAGCGAGTTCGAATCGGAATCAAAATCAAACTCGAATCGTTTTCGGGAGTAAGGCCCCTGATCTGTGAACTCTATCAATTGCATTCAAGAAAAATATAGACATAGCCTTAAAAGTTCATTAATATTCATTTTATAGTTTTAGCTTGATGCGCAATGTATTGATTATAGGACGATACGTACCCAACAGTTGTTTGGTTGGCGATTGGACATACTCTACTGGATATTTGGTGGGGAAAGTTGTGAGTCGAGAATGGGGATGCCTAAAAGAGGAATGTAACATCAAAGAAGCGATGGCTCGTGTGAAAGATGATATGGCTAAAAGACAGGTGAATCCGAGAATACTGAGATGACGGCTTAGAGAAGTCTATGGAAGAGCAGGAGGAACATGGTGGAAAACCTACTGGTACAAACTTCATTCGTTAATTCCTCAATAAAAGTTTCAGTCTACAACCGCATAATGTCATCGAGTTACATTTCATTCACTCTTGCGGTACGTTAATCAGCGTGCAGCATCGTTTGCGATTTCACGCGTCGAATCGTCGATGGTTAAAATTTTCGACAGTAAATGACGTGATTCTTCTGTGATACTGTTACTTACATAGCTGTCTGTATGAGGAATGGAGATCAGTGATGCACAAGATGATGATTAGTACGTCTAAGGTGAACTACTCGTCCGCATTGGCCGTAAAGCAAACACGGCATGCAACGGATTTTGGTTAGCTTTGTATGAATAAATGAACCCAAGCGCTCGGTGAGGGTGGTACCGATGATAGTGGACGCACTGCTATATTATTATGAATTCATACAAAGCAAAATCTGATAGTAAACTTACACTGTTGAAAATGGTCTCTATGGAAAAGCACCATGAAATATCGGGTAGAAAAACACCATGGAAATTCGGGTGGAAAAATAATTGCAAAGTGGTAAACCGGCTTATTAGGTAATATCGCCTTTTTCATATGGATAGAAGGTGCAAATAAGTACTCATCCTCTTTACACAGACCCCACAGGAATAGCGCCTTATTTGCCGGAAACCCTACGACATGCCATCATTACCATCTCGGTTACGACAGCTTATTATAAAGCCCATTGAGCTGCCTCTAAGGCCATTTCTTCGTGACTTTCTAACGAAATAGGTGTCACAGCGTGGGCGTGCCTGCGGAAATCAATAGATCATTGCGGTTGAGTAATGCAGGTTGCAGTCGACGGTTACTTGTCCTGCGGTACTCTCTGTGGATTTCCGGTAGCGTAGTACCTACTAGTGGTTCGTTTGTCGGAAAAATGTTTTGTTGGATTTAAAGTAAAGTTGTGGGTTAAAAATCTTAGTTTTACAAAACTAAAGTTGTTGTGCGTACGTGAAGACATTCTATAATCGCAAGAAAATTACATTATCCTCTATGATGTTGTAAATTTGTAGAGAATCATTTAGTGTCCTTACGATTATACTATCAGGGATTTTGTTAATTTGAGCTACAACTTGTTTTTCATTATTACAGGTACATAACATTCATATTGGCACATACTATCTTTGGAATTTGATATTTCACGAAAATATTGGTATCATCGTACTAATATTTTCGTAAAATATCAAATCTAGCTAGCGACATTGTAATACAGCGGGAATACCCTGACCTGAAGTACAAGCGGAAACATTGATTTAGTTATCAAAATTAAAACGACAATAGGCACCTAATTAAAACTATAATCGTTCAAAAATACACCGCATTACAGTGATATCTTCGTGAGGATGAATCGGCGGGCGCTTGCGCATCCCAGCTCCTCAACGCTTAGCTTCCGTTCCAGCGTCACGTGGTCGCGGGAGGATGTCACTCGCGCATAATGAACACCGTGTGGATACGCCGTTGGACTTATTTACATGCAGTAGTAAAATACTTTGTTTATTTCAGGTTCATAGTAAAATATTAAAGGGGAACAAGTTAATAAGTAAAATGTGAGATATAAACTTCGTCATTACACTACAAGTTATTAAAGACTCAAAAGAAAATGCTTGACATACATAAACTCACGCCTTCATCCCAGGGGGGTAGGCAGAAACTACAGATGCTTGAAAAATCGATTATTATCATGATCCTGTTTACTTAGTCAATGTTGCTAGACAACATTGACTAAGTAAACAGGCTCAGAAATATCTAGGACCTAGGAAATTATACCTTGACTGAGGGGAGACTAGCATTTGGATCGCGTAAAAAAGTAGCCTATGTCCTTCTCCATATCCCAGGCTATATCTCCAGGCCTATCTTTGCTAAATTTTATGACGATCGGTTCAGCGTTTTAGGCGTTAAAACGTAACGGACAGAGAGAGTTACTTTCACATTTATAATATTAATATGGATATAGTTGATCCAAGACCACACACCACCCACCGAGACCATGCTTTTGGGCCCAAGGTATAATTCCTCATTCAGGCAGTGTTATACCAGTAATTTTGAGCTAATTCCACCCTAAAAAGTATCATAAAAAGTGTAGGATGTAAATTACCAATTAGACTTGGGCAAAATATTCATTAACAAGCTAATTGCATGTGAATGGTTAATCAAGAGTGTGGTAGTCAATTACATAATTAAAACATTCATTACCACTGTGCAAGTGCATACTTACTTTTAACAGAATAAGAAAGCTAATGAATGGTTAGAAAATACAAAATTAGGTATATGATTAGATTTTGTAACTTCTATATGATTAGAACCGGAAGACACGGGGGCAGAGCACCGCCGTGTCCTCACGGAGGCGATCTCTCGCGTCCGGCCCTGGTCCAGGCCATGGTCCGGAGCGAGAGTGCATGGGAGGCAGTCACCTCCTTCTGAGAAGCAGTAATGCTTGCGAATGAGGCGGAACACGTGAGGGAGAGGCAGTCTGGGCGCCCTCACGCCCCTAGTCGCCGCAAGAGACGTCCTGGGCGGCGAGAATCTATAGCCTGTTCCCGGCCACCGCAGGCGCGGGCTTGCGGACGGCGAGCAATGGGCAGCTCGCCGTCCGGTAAGGACCAGGCCTGGATCAACGGCGCGTTGTGTTCCACGAGCGCCTCAAAGAAATGCCAGCACGCACTGACGGGGTCCGCCAGGACCGATGCCTGCCAGGGTTGCGGGTTTATCCGAAAGTGATACCGTGGACCTGGTACACAAGCAATTGGAGAAACACGGGTGGGTTTTAGTCAGTTAAAGTCTGACACGCCCTCTCGCTCCGCCCAGAGCGGGAGAAGTTATTTGATAATTATCAAATAACTCACCCAAAAAATAAAAGGTATATGATTAGAAAATTGATCAATTTGCAATTCGTTAAAATAATAGTTATGAGTTTCATTATTTACACAATGTATCAGAGATGAGTAAAATTAGCCAACAAAAGATATTTTAACATGTCTCCTTACAGCGTTACTTCCTAAACATGGGAAGAGTTTTCATAGCTATGTTAACTTTATTCTCTTGATGATACTGTGTTGCTAAGCAAATGTGACTTGGCAACCAATTGCTAATAAACATCATCTGTCTAGCCTTTTCCCGACATAGTTGGGGTCAGCTTCCAGTCTAACCAATTGCAGCTAAATACCAGTATTTTACATGGAGTGACTGCCTATCTGACCTCCACAACCCAGTTACTGGGGAATACAATACCCCTTGGTAAGACTGGACCTGGTTGTAATTTTGTTTAGCATAATCAGCCTAAAATGTTCCCACTGCTGGGACACACGCCTCCTCTGCATGCAAGAATAGGCTGTAATCTATTACGCAGACCCAGTACAGGTCGGTAGATGTCCCATGTCTATAATTTTTTTATGTTCTAAGACAATCCTCACAATGTTTTACTTCACCATTTTGAGAGCAGACCACTATTAATGCTTATTGAAATTTTAGCAAACAATACAATTAAAAAATTATGAAACAGGACACTTTCTACAGTACAGTACAGTACAGTACAGTAACAAGAGCTTATTAGTTACTTTGCCATCCACAGTACATGACTTATTGAAAGTAACAACAATAGTATATCGACAGCGATAACAACAAACACAGCTGTTGCATAAACAAAAGTATTTCAAACATTTTTACAATAATTATTATGCAATTAAGATTTTCATTACATGCATGAAGGTTGCATATCAGCCTCACAAGGTTGTTGTGAAATTAAAAATGCATTTTAGAACATGCAAGCAAGTTTTGCAGGTGAGAATTTCTAAAACTGGCACTAAGCCAAAGTTTCCTTGGTTAAGGACACTATGACAATTTATGGACGTCATATGAAAACCTACCTTTGAGGACAAGTAAGAGAAAATTTAAAAAAAAAAAACATAACCTCTATTGTTTACATTAATACATTAACAGTGCATGACCCATCGATGGTGCATTTTGAATTTCATATCATACGTGCATGCCCCATCCATGGGGCATGAGTCCAAACAAGGGTCATGAAGTACAGAGTTCATATGTGCATGACCCACATTTTATTTTAAGAATCTATAATATCAGTACCTATTGCAACTTACAACTCTACATTTTGCAATTGGACGTATTTAAACTAAAAGGATCCAATCCACAACCTGGTCAAAAATGAGTTGAGTGTACCAAATTGGAGTCTAAATATCGATACTATCGACGAGTAAAATAGATCCAAGCAAAAAACTAAAGTTTATCATTTTGGTCAACCTCAGAACCAGCCCACATGCACAGAAATATAAACTATGTTATATCTTTTAAACTTCAAACATCAATATCTCTAAAAGGACTTTGTGTGGATTGGATCCTTTTCGTTTAACTACGTCCAATTACACGTAAGGGTGGTACCCATAATCCTAGATACGCAGGGAACGTGTTAATACATTGTGATCAATTTTATTGTAATGAATTTAAGGACCTGTAAGAATAAAACCGTGGCAGTGGAAAGGTTGTAACAATTTTTGTTGTGTTACTCATGAACTTGCCTACAGTCTACCTGCCTAGCCTGTTCTGAGTGGGGATCGGCTTCCAGTCTAATCAGATGAAGCTGAATAGCAGTATTTTACATGGAGCAACTGTCTATCTGACCTCCACACCCATGTGTGCCCATGGTAACTTTAAACTTGACTACAGTACATTTTATTATTTCTGCCTAGATATAAGTTTCCTTTGCCTGTAAACCGCAGCTATGTAAGCTTTAATAATATTGTTACTGATGATATTGCTAATAGGAAATCAATAAGATAATACTTGTATTTTGTTATTTATTTATTTATTTAAACTTCTCGCACACAATAAGGTATAAAGGTGGACTTAATGCCTTAGGCATTATCTACCAGTCAAACAAGGGTGGTGATTCTGAGAAAATAAGATGACCCTCTAACCAATTAATGTAAGCAGTTGTATGCATGTTGCATATAAAGATAGAAGTTCTGTGAATCATAACTACGAAGTCTAATAAACAGCAAGCTTTACAATAGTGGGAATGTGGGCTTAACAGAAAATAGTTTATGAAAGAACTGAAGATACATTATTGTTTACTTTGATTGTTTGATGAATTGATCAGTGGGAAATATAATTCTCTGTAAATTGGTACTTCCGCAGTTTTAACACACGTAAACCTTATTGGCGATATAAACGACCTCTTCCTACATATCAGTAAATTAGATTCCAGTGATAAAACCCAACACTATGTCAAAGAACTTTACAAATTGAACAATGTCATAACAGAAGACGTTGCTAACGAATCCTGACTAAGTAAATAACATCACTGTAAGGCGCGGTGACGATATTACTAATGATAAACCTTCAGTCTTCATCACAACGCCCATTTTAGCGAGCCAATTGCGAATACCAGAAAGTATACACAAACGGCAAATAACTTCAACGAGGGCAATAAGACATGTACAGTCAGTATTGTGAGAAAGGTGTCGGGGCCTATAGAAAGATTACTAAGCCGTAAAACCCCGAAATATTGATATAAAGTACCTACTCACCCTCTCCACCCAAAGAAGTCAACAATTATCCGGTGGTATTAACACTGTAATCGCCACTTCTTGATGTTTTACGAGAAAACAAACGCACTACAATATATTTTCCACACTTTGTAAATAAATAAATGCCAGATATTTTAGCAAATTCACATTTAGACTGCCGCTTTAGCCGTGCCACAAAACGAAAATGGCAGCGTTAAATTGAAATGTGTAGTATAATCCAACAAATTCTACAAGTATGCTACCTCCACACCCTCACGTATTCTTACTTCAACAACGGTGAACCGCATCAAACCTTTTGAAGCGTTTTCCACTGACCATCTATATTTTGCCGGGTATTAGTAGTTCCAGACGACGTCGCTAGGATTGAAGTTGCAACCACAAGTTCAGTAACACCAAAGTATTTGATAAAATATTCGATAACTATCATTTAAATGAAAAGCATGTAAAAAAGATTGTAATATACCTGAAAACATACAAATTACAAAAATAAATACCTACAATGTTTATATTTTGAATGAAAAGCTGAATTGTTGATGCAGTATCGAAACGTAGGCTTGTATTTTGTAATGGTTCCATTCAGTTCATAAAAGTTATTAAAATTACATTTTTATCTCACATCAATTACACAAGCAGGTATTTCATCAACAATATATAATGGAAACATTTTTCGTTAATGTGACTATTTAAACCCTAGTTATTCTGTTTGGTTCGTAGCTGATGCATCACATCAATTCTAAACTCCGAACGCATTCGTAACCATGAAAACGTCATCGACGTCGTGTGTCATCTCGAAGTTCGACCAATCCGGACCAATCCGAAACCGGTTGATTCTTCTTTCTCGTTTCATCTCACAAGTGAGAAAATAATAAAAACTACTTCGGCTGACTTCGGCCCTCCCGACTAAGTTTATTGTTTTGACATTTTGAATTTTTGATTTTGACAATACATTTTATTTCTTTTCTCCGGTGTTGGCGCACGTCTGTCTTTACCAAATAGCCGCGGGAACGAATTATTTGAAGAAGTTTATCATTGATAGCGTGGTTTTTTAAATTGATGTTAAAATGAGTGAAGTTATAACAGTGGTAGCTCCTGTTAACATAGCCGTAATTAAATATTGGGGCAAACGAGACGAGGAATTAATTTTACCGTTAAATGATTCCGTTAGTGCTACTTTGGATACAAGTATTATGTGCGCGAAAACATCAGTCTGTGCAAGACCAGAGTTTAAAGAAGATGGAATATGGTTGAATGGAAAGAAGGAATCATTTTATAGCCCGAGACTACAAAATTGTCTCACGGAAATTAAGTCGCGAGCTGCGGCTGAAAAGAGTGTCAATGACGATTTCTTACAGTGGAAAGTACACGTATGTTCAGAAAATAACTTTCCTACTGCAGCAGGATTAGCATCTTCCGCTGCAGGATACGCTTGCCTTGTTACAGCGCTGGCGAAACTTTACAAGGTAAAGTCTGATGTGAGCTCTATTGCTAGATTGGGGTCAGGCAGCGCCTGCAGAAGTGTGTACGGTGGCTTCGTTAGATGGCATGCAGGCACCAATCCTGATGGTTCAGATTCTATAGCAACTCAAATTGTAGATCAAGCCTATTGGCCTGAAATGCAAGCTTTAATACTAGTTGCAGGAGATACTAAAAAGAAAACTAGCTCAACTGTTGGGATGAGGACAGCTGTACAAACTTCTGAACTACTAAAACATCGAATTAAGTATTGTGTGCCTCAGAGAACTGATGAGATTATTCAGGCAATAAGACAAAGAGACTTCCCTAAGTTTGCTGAAATTACCATGAAAGACAGCAATCAATTCCATGCAGTATGTTTAGATTCATACCCACCATGTGTGTACATGACTGATGTGTCTCATCTTGTCAGTCATGTGGTTCACAAGTACAATGAGATCTCTGGAAGCATAAAAGTTGCTTACACATTTGATGCCGGGCCAAATGCTTGTCTGTACTTACTTAAGGAGGAAGTACCACAAGTAATTTCTTTGATAAGGCATATCTTCCCTTCATCGAATCCTGGTAAATTTATTACAGGACTCCGAAGTGAAGAAAAGGTTTTGAGCCCAGTATTTGTGGACATTTGTAAGCCTCAAGCACAAGATTTGATCAAATATGTCATACATACTAAAGTAGGTGAGGGGCCAAAAGAGATAACGGATAAGTCACATCTCTTAAACGAAGCTGGATTTCCAAAGACTGAGTAGGTCAAAGGGCACTATGAACACTAACCCTTATATATTTAAAAGTTGTTTACTCCAAGTCTCAATGCTATCACTGAATCATAAATGAATGAATAATATTCCAAAGGATAATGTATGTCCTCTACCTATACTTATCTAATTCTATTCTTATGGAAAATATTTGAATAACTCATCACAAAAATGGCAATGGTGTCATAAATTATTCAAGACTATTTAAGAGGTTCCTAATTCTGTCCGAAACTTATTGCTATTGAATTGGTTTGCATATTTTTTTTGACTAAGGTACTCTTTAGAATTGTAGGTACAGACGGCTACATATTAAGCTAAACATTTCCAGTATAAGCTGATCTTGCATTGTATATGATTTTCGTACAATGAGATCAGCTTATACTAGAACGCATAGCTTGATATGTAGCCGTCTGTACAGTGGCCAGCACATCAAGCTACACGAAACTGCAAGTTTCTCCAAACGATTTTAAACTTTAAAATGTTAAAAATCAAAATTAAACCAATTTTTTTTTTTGAGTTTTTGGTAACTTGTGCTGGCCACCGTACCTCATCATATTTTTCTTACGCGTAGAGTACTTAGGATGGTGTGTGTTCTCGTAGTGTTTTCTACAGGGATAACTATGGCAGTAAAGTAGAAAAATTTAGTGTTGTATTAGGAAAAAAGTATTACCTAGTAGGTAACTGCCAATTCAATACCCTATATAAATTGGCAGTTATATATATAAGAGGATTACGAATATAATCAGGGTGTGGTGTTTAATTATGTACCCATGTAATATATGTATTGTTATTACATAAGATTTTATTGTTACTCGAATATTGTATGTTTATGTTGGAGGAAGAAAAATGTTTCTGTATATTCAATGGTTTTTATTTACATAAAACATACATACATTATTGATACATACGACCTTACATACGTAACCAACTGTTATTGGAATAACTTATTTATAATTACTTAACCTAATCAAGGAGATCACAATTAAACTGCTAAAATAAGTCAAACAATTCCATTTATTTTTATCCATACAGTCAGGTAGGATACATAATAAGTAGCACAAAAATAAATGAAACTAATTTTCTTCAACTTCTTATCGTGCTGAGACTGACACCTGCCAGACTCGGATGATGTTGTCAGAGTAGCCAGCGAAGAGGGTCTGACCGTCTGTGGACCAGGCCAGGGACAGGCACTGGGGTGGGTCTGACTTGGATGTCTGGGTCTGGTTGATGATCTCAGGCCTGAGCTCTTCAACCATCTCCTTGCTTTCCAGATCCTGTAAACCAAGAAGTAAAAGTTGCATTACACATTCATACATAAGACTTAGGATAATAGGTATTTAATTCATCCCATGGGTGTCGTAAAAGGCGACTAAGGGACTTAGTAGAGAACAGGCAGCAGCGTTTTCTAAGCATTTTTAACACCATACTGCGATCGCCAACCCGCCTGCCAAGCGTGGCGATTATGGCAACCCCCTCCACAAAAATGACAAGCACAAATAAAAAATGGCCCTAGTGCCCGGCAGCCCACCATCCCTTGGCTATAGACCGATGACCTTCTGAAAGCCGCAGGAATCCACTGGATGCGGGAAGCACAGAACCGGTCGAAGTGGCGGTGCTTGGGAGAGGCATATGTCCAGCAGTGGACTTCTTTCAGCAGAGATAATGATGATGACCCAAATAATTAAATGGATAACTTTCAAATCAAAGACTTCTTAAAGAATTTTACATACCCAGATCTTGATGGAAGGTCCAAAGGCAGCACACAGCCAATATCTGTTGGGTGAGAAGCACAATGATGTGATGATGTCATTGTGGTCGAGGGTGTGCAGATGCTTGCCATCATTCAGGTCCCAGAGCATGGCCTTCATGTCCTTGCCACCGGAAGCGCACAGAGAACCATCAGGAGAGACTGTGACTGTGTTCAGGTAACCGGAGTGTCCAAGGTGGTTGATTTTGAGCTTGCAGTTTGTAAGATGCCAGACCTTAGGAAGATAAATGGATAGTTGATTATCTATATTCATTTATTTTTTAAACGATTTCTTAATTATAACATGTCATTGGTTGTTTATACAAATTAATAGAGCATAAACACCACAAACCTTAACGGTGCGGTCCCAACCAGCAGACACAATAATTGGGTTGGCATGGTTAGGTGAGAAGCGGACGCAGGACACCCAGTCACTGTGACCATCATCTTGGATGGTGTACTTGCACTCGGCGAGTGTGTTCCACAGCTTGATGGTCTTGTCCCGAGAGCCAGACACAATCTGACGGTTGTCCACTGAGAATGCCACGGAGAGTACATCCTGTATAACATAAAATATGTTAAAATTTGCTGTTTACAGTACAGCTGGTTATTAAAATAAATTATTGACCACAAGGTAATAACTAACACACATGTGGATCAATCTCTACTACAGTTACTAACTACTGAAGTAATATTGAAATTAGCTGTTATGACATTGATAGGTGCAGAAGTGCTATTTAGTGTTAGTTTTGTATGGTGTGAAATGTGACTGACCACACTCTTACCTCCAACACAGTCCTAGTCGGATCTCAACAATGCTACCAGCATTTGAATTCTTCTGCCTCGCAAAGGCGCAAATACACTGTTTCTTCTGCCGCGCATCGGCACTTATATTACAACCCTACCAATATGTTAAGTTCTGTCACACCTTAGTATGGTCTTCGAAACGCCTGGTGGTCTTTCCGGCAGCGAGATCCCACAGACGCAGAGTCTTGTCCCATGAGCCCGAGAGAGCGTAGTTGCCGTCACTGGATAGCACAACGTCGGAGATGAAGTGAGAGTGACCGTACAGACGCTTCTGCGGTACACCGTAGTTGGTTTCGTCTCTGGTCAACTTCCATACGATGAGGGTTTTGTCTGAAAAGCCATTCGAAACGTGTTAGAAATGTTCAAATAATAAGACATCATTATAAATGTACGCGTTGTCATCAGCCCCATATCCGCTGCCGCTCAGGACTCGCGTGGCAAAGGTTTGTGTCATCACATAAATAAATAGAAATTCTTGTAATATAATCACTATACGACATTTTGCTAAGAAATTTAAGGAGTATTCTTAAGCCAAAGACCTGATGAACATGGATTTAGATGGTAGCGTACAATATAACCTTACCTCGAGACGAAGACAAAATCATGTCAGGGTATTTGGGGTTGGTTGCAATTTGCGTAACCCAGCCATTGTGGCCACAGAGGGTTCCTCTAAGCTTCAAAGTTTCAGTCATCTTCACGAAAACTCGCTGAGCGGCTAAGCACCAACACACTAGCCTCCGACTCAAAAGTAAAAAGACCGAAATTTGGGTTTGGCACTTGGCAAAAAGAAAGATGTTGGTTTTTTTTATGAGCTTCTATGTTGTGGATACGAGTCATTTCGCACAAAATTTTACTCTATGGTTAAAAAGTGGCCCACTGTATTTTTAAGCTGGCTCCACACGTTTGGCACTTGATGAAAGTTATAAACCTCCACTGCAAAAGCTTATGGTGGATTGTGGCCATATTGCATTCGCGCAAGCGCTTGCCACCAGATAGAAAATATTTGGAATGATTAAATTTTGCCGAATCCTGATTCTGTTCTATTAGAAAAATACAAAACTATTATGATGATCTTGTTTTTAACAGACTGCAAAAAGGAAAAGAAAGGAAAGTTTTTTTTTTTTTCAGACAAAAGACATCGATATCGTACAAAACTATTGTTGAAGCCTGAAAAACTCAGAAAAATGAAAGTGACAAACTGTCAAGTCATATCAACTTTTCAAAAAAAATCAAAATAAAATTGTGAAGTTGAAATAATATAATGACTAGACTTGAGCTTGACTTTCTCATAAACTGAAAGAGGACTGAGACTGTTTTTTTGGTATTTATTTGCTTATTTGTAAGCTATTTCAGGAATTATCTACCAGATAATATTTTGACCTCAATGGATTTTATTGTCGAAGCACCGCATACTATGGCAAAAGCAAAAAATGTACCATCAGGCTCCATAAAAGTATGTTCAGTAATTATAATTTTTCATCGTCAAATGTAGTTTATTTAATTTTTTTCTGTAAAACGTTATTTCAAAAATATGTATCGCTCTTATCAAGTCACCAACTCAAAATTTTCTGAACGCATCCAATAGTGGCATCATCGTCTAGTTCCCCTAAAAGCCGCTTGGTGGATTTCTTTTCTGAAAATTGACGTCACGCAAACGCCATTTTGTAAAGTGTCCGCCGTAGTCAGTTTTCTGGGCCCAGTGTAAAATACGTAATTCGCATGGTTTTGTGTACATTTAAAACATAAAGACAATCAAAATCACAGTTAACGTCTAGTACGTTAATCTCACAGACACAAAGTATGGAGGACAAGGCGTCGTTAAAAGAACTGGATCAGTGGATAGAACAACTAAACGAATGCAAGCAATTGACAGAAAATCAAGTAAAAACGTTATGCGACAAGGTAATGTGCCTTTGAATTCGTTATTAGATAATGTGTTTAGTGTATTTGTGACCGATTCCATACGTTTTGTATACATTTTCATAGGGTCGGTAGCTATAAGTTGTATGATTCATATACCTACATAGCGAGTTACAAGAACGCGATTCTACATCGATATAGGTTGTGGTAGAGGCTGTTCGCCTTTGGAACGCTAATCGTTCCGGGATGTCGGGGGTTGGAGAGAGTTCTGTGATCCGACTAGTTCAATCTCTGTTTACCACACCCAGATATCAATCTTCCAGGATGATATTAGCCTAATTGGTTAGAAGATATTTTTAGACGCGGCGCGGAAAGTCTGATAATCAATTAACACTAGTTTTATATCCGAAGTCATAGACTTGTTGGTTAGTACATGTTTATCATGGATGTTTTCATTGATTTTTTCTTCAAGGGAGATTGCGTCCGGCGGTGCCGATACTAATCATTACTCTCTTTTTATGTGATTTTGTAGCGAAACACATAATAATCGGTTTATTTTATGATTATTTTGAAGTATTTTACAGTAAAATTTGCAATAACAGTCAAAATATAGTCATACAAACAAGCATTTGATGGATGTTACAAGTAGGGTGTATCTACCTTTCTCATTGATAAAAAAACGTAATCAAATCACACATCCTTTGATATTAATAGTTGGTTATCAAAATACAAAAAATACTTACCTACTGTTCTATTGTTTTGGCCCCAAGTACACATACCTTCATCAACAATCACTTCCATTGGGAAAAAAAGTATTTGAACAAAAATGTAGGTATATGATTTTATTTTGATGTTTCAGAATCAAAATACATCGCATTTCCTATAGTTTTTTTTAAATTAGATCTGAGGCAAGAGGTACTCAAATTATTCTTTTTATCACACACAAAAATGGCAAGTTTTACATTACTTTTGTAATGTTTGTTGTCTCAAGAGAAAGATTTTTAACAATGTTTGTTATCAAAATATGACTAATTATTGTTTGTTTTCAAATGAAAAACAACATTGAAAAGTCTGACTTGTAGGAGTTATCAATATTTTGTGGGCATTACTAATCTTGTTGGTCTATGAACCTTTGTCCAACAATACCAGTTATTTTTCCTAGAATTTCATTCAACTATATTTAATAATGTTAATGATGGGTAAGGTAGATTACTGTGAATGACTCATGAAGGGCATTCATGATTAACTTAATTTATGTTTAAAAGTAAATGCAAGGACAAAATTAAATTCAACTTGCTGCATTTTCAAATACACGCTATTATCATTTAAATGCCTATATTTACCTACCTGAACTGAATTGGTTATCATTGTTACATTGAGTATGAAATGTATCAAATCTAATTAGGTTGGAAGTACTTAAAATCTAGATATTGTTATGTATATGTGTCATCTCACACTCATACATAAACAATGTACTTTAGCATACCTATTTGAAAGCAATCTATGATTAGCCCCTTTTTGATAGTAATGTAAGGATATTGACAATGTGTATCCTCTATGATACCACGACGTAGTATTGTGATACTGCAGGCAATTATCTGAAAGGATGTTACGCTGCCAATTGTTAATTAGTACAGATACTATGTATCATGCGTTTTTATTAATTTAGGTTATGTTTTTGTTTTTATTTGCGTTTCATCAGCCAACTATGAGACATGCTCTTCAAAGTTGTAACAAGTCTTATTTCTTCAATTTATTCCAATCATCTCCATTAAGGGTTTATTTTTGCTCTCAGTTCTTATCTTCAAAGCAATTCAAAAATTAAAAATTATAGAGGCTGTTTTTTGTTTGAATGGAGAATACCTATTAATTGTTGTTGTGGGAAATATGTATAGGATTTCCAATTATAGTTTTCCTCTTCAAATATTCCCTGCATGATACATTCAAGAGCAATTCAAATTAGTAATTGAAGTTCATACCCTTTATATGATCCAATTTCAAATTGAATAATGCAAGTTAATGATGACAGGAAAATGCAAATAATGCCATTTATGTGGTTAGTGCCAGTTCAAACTAGTTTGACATTTCAGTCTCCCTGAGCTATCAGTTGTTACATCATAAACTAGCTTTTCTAGTAGCATTCAGTGTTCATTTTAATCGTAAATGGCTTAAAGTTATCTTTATTTACTTAATGCAGTACTACGGTTTATATATTTATTTATATATACACAAATCAAACACTACGTAATATACAGTGGGCGGCTTTATTGCTTTCTGCAATCTCTTCCAGGCAACCTTGGAATGGACAGTGATTTGCCTGAACATAATGTAATAAGTGCAAATTGCGATCCACCCATCAGTCTGAAGGTTTAATTAATGCGGTAAATGAGAATACAAAACACTTAATATCAACGACATTAAATGGAAAGTTTTACACTTACTTCATACTATAGTTTCATTCATTATAACTGCAATGATTGCTGTATTTTCTATAGAAGAACTTCTTTCTTTTTTGGGCTTCTGACTTGGCTTCACATGCCATCGAGAAATATCTCTCAAGCATGCCGGTTTCCTGGGATAGACTGGATGCGGAAGGCGGAGGACAGGGTGTTGTGGTGCAGCATGAGAGAGGCCTATGTTCAGCAGTGGACTGCGATAGGCTGAGTTGATTGATGCCGGTTTCTTCACTGTTTTCCTTCACCGTTTTCAAAGCAAGCAACGGCATGGTTGACGCAGTGGTTAAGCGATTGATTCCTGCGCTGCGAGTTGCGAGTTCGATTCCCGCATGGAACAAATATTTGTATGACCTATAAGTAGTTGTTCTGGGTCTGGCTGTTTGTGTATGTAAGTTTAAATATTTGTAAACGCACCCACAATACAGGAGAAATTCCTAGTCTGGGGCAACGTTAAAAATAAATATATATATACCTATACAATACGCACATGAATCTGAAAAGTCAGTGCCTTGGGTTGAACTCGAGACCTATGACTTGGTAGTCCGATGGTCACACCACTAACTATCACTGCTGTTAAGAAGAACTTAGAAAGGATGTAAGTAAGGCCCGTAGTCACGACGCTACGCAAACAAGCAGCTAGTTAACAGAAACATAGATAACTAACACATTGAAAAATATGCATACAATGCTAATTATCTCTTATTATTCTATCGCAAAACTGCACGTGCTCTATACATATTTATATTATTTCCCTCGCCCACACGTGTACTGTCGACTGCACAATTGCCTAGCATTGAGCCACATTAAGCATTTATGCCCCTCACAGGCGAATTGGCGATACTGCCGGTTTAATTAAATTAATTTGTTTCTTGTTTAAAATCGGTGATTTCGTGAGCTATCTGTGAATCATCAATTACATGCCTACGTCAGGTAACGCTCTTTTACTATCATAAGTAGACAAAGAGATTGGACTTCATGGGACGAATTTGTATCATTTATGACAGGTTGCCAAAGTCTAATTTACTAATACGGTATCCTTTCCCAAAGCTGTCTATCGCATAATACTTCCTGCCAATTCTTCTAAATTTAATATGAATCTGGCAATCTATTTGAACGGTGCGCTTCTAGAAACGCGTGTTCGGGATAAGAAACAGCTAATTTCCGTTTATCTTTTACTACAAAACGGTAAGAAAAACCGTATGAAGTAATGTTACCGATCTCAGACGCTTTGTCGTGTCAGAAGAATGCACTATGTTGTCTGTTGTCATACTTTTGTTATCAATTTCGTCAAGGTCTGGGAAGAGACTAGCAACAAATATGACCTTTTAGCGGTTACTAAATACATAAATAAATGCTAATGGACAATTACTAAGTTGTAGATTACTTAAACAATTTAACAGACATGTCTATGTATTATTATATACGTGGCTCAAAGAATATAGCGTTCTGTCGATAAGAATTTGGCACCTTTCGAACACTATGATCATCCAAAAACCAGCATGTTCACATGCAAGTGTTGCATACAATGTACCTACTAATATATAACAATATACCTAGTGTTGTCATTAACTTAATCTGATTAGATGACAATAAAAAATCTAACTGACCTCGAGAATCGAGTATCGAACGGCAAAGATTTATAATACGAAGAGATAAATGTTCCACCATTCATCAGTATCGGGAATTTACGTGTGAGCATAGTTTGCAATTTTTTCGTCTTTAACATAACGCAAGCGTTGTCTACGGTATGCGTTTCGATGGCGTGACCCCGGTGTTATTAGAAGAAAAAAAAAACTGCCAAGATTTAGTAAAAATTTGTAAAAGTTGATTCCCAAAACCATAAATTTGTAAAAGTTACATATGGTTAAAAAGTTACAAGGATTTGAACGTGGACGCGCCATTGAAACACAGAACCGCGCGGCCACGGAGATCTTAAATCTAAGCGTTGCAGAGACCTGAAATTATAACAGATTGAATTTGTTAAAATATATTTAAAAAACTCATGGGGTTTTAGTCTTACAGCGCCTAAAATATAAACCTAGTTTTTTTTTTTCTATATTTTTACAATATACAAGCCTAGTAAGAGAGCAACAGTAGCAAAAACATGCAATTATTTCGATAAAACAAACTTCCACCGTGCCGGTTGTAAACGCAAAATATCCTTGAAACATCTAATTTTGACCTTTCACCGCGTATCAATCTTAACCTTATTAAAATAATATATGTATAGTAATGTGTTTCCATCAGACTCGTGAGGACTCGTTGATTACTTTGTAGTTTCTTTTACTTACCATTATAAACATCCTTTTGAATGTTGATTCGTTATTTAGATGTCTACGTGGTCTATGCTAATTTCGGAATACAGATAACGCATTAACTCGTAAAAAAAAAAAAAAACTGAGTCTATTTGTGGAAGTTGAATAGCAATACGAATTAATAGAGCTTCTGCCGTTGTTATGTTAACAATTGAGATTAATTTCAATCAAATCGACTGCTATTGAAACCTGCCTACCTGCCTTTTGTGGATCTGTAATCGTTATAAATTATGCTCGTCTACTATGGCGCCACTTTATTTTTAATTCAGACCAAATATTTTCAGACACATAAGGACACGGAGCAGACCAAATGACTAATTAATTAGTTAAATATATTCGTCTTTATATAAAATCAGTTTTGATTTGAAATCCAATGTTTTTATTAGACCGTCAAATTTATAGACGACATTCTATGATTTTCTAGTAAATAAACGTGAACCTCCAACTTAGACGATTCAGCTAATAACTAGTTTACTTACATAACAAGTTACCTAACTAACATAGCACACAGTTCCCTACTTTATTTCAGTGGCCACAAGTTATGGCGATCTTTTAGTCAAACAGCCAATACTATCGTTATTTTTGCAGCAGCGGGAGCTTCCGCCCTTATATTGATTACACGTGACCTGCCGCGTCAACCTAAATACCAGCTACAACTGTTATGATGTGTGTGCGGTTCCGCCCAAGTATTCAGTTTTTCGAGTTTTGAAAAGGACCATGTGTTGATTCAGAATATTATTTTCTACTGTATTTTTTTAACGTTAACGTTTCGACTATATTGAGAAAAAAAAAAACATACTTATCTAACATAACACACGCCGTATTAATGAAGCGTGATCCTATATTCCCCGATCTCGAAGGAGTGGGCAGAGGTGTATACCTAGTTCACCCACATTTTCCAAGATATGTTTAGTTCTGTGGCGGTATCAACAACGCCACATGCGAACTACGCATCAAAGACCTGACGTCACAAATCCTGCATCGCGCTATCAGAGTTTACCGCGCGACTAGCATAAATATACAACATCCCGATATCAACCGTTGGGCAGTTGCCCACCAGACAACACCCGTCTGGTCGGAGGATCCTCCCTTTACTATAGAGTATGAGTGAACTTTACACCCTGTTCCTCATACCACAAAAGTTCCGTGCCTATTGCCTCTGAGCACAAGTCCAGCTGCTATGAAAAATTAACAAGAGTAAAATAAGGCCGTCGAAACTGGCATTTAGCATGTTTAAAAGAAAGGGATAAATGTCATGTTATTTAAATATTCCTTTCATGTTTACGTATGACCATGATTATTATAAGAAAACCCCACGTTTAACGCTCAACATAGACCTGTCCTTTGTACCTTAATGAAATGTCATTAGCACTCGTGGTAATTTTCATTGTACTCGTTCTTTGTCGGGTGTATATCAGTTTTATGTACATATTAGGTACCTACATTTTGTTTTTATTTATGCAAAGAAAGAACACTGATACAAAATGTAGTGTACTAATAATGAAATCTGTATCTTAGATTTTTAATTAATGCCAACGAAGTCATTGTGAGACTACTAAAAAGGTTAGGAAAAACGATAAAATTGGTGACATTATAGAGGCTGTAAAAATAACAGCATCTCTCCCAGACGGTGGTCAAAATGTCTAACCCACATCAAATTGTTTTCTCTCTGTCAAAACAAATCTGTGTTATTAATGTTTTAGATTCTGACGTAGTGAAATAAAAACAAATCGTATCAGTTGCTTATTGCAATATTAATCTTCATACGTTATGTATAGGTACTCATCTATGTATAGGAAAGGTTATCTCTGAACACAGCGATAATCACGGATAGCTATAATCTTTCTCATTGGCCCTTGTTTACTGAGTCAGTATTACTGACCATAATAATTATAGCTATATCTACGTCTATCGATATTTAACTATCCATCTATTTTAATGAAGTTGGGCTAAAGAAGCAATAGAAATAGTGCAGGGAAACTACAGCAGCCATTACGCGATTAATCTTGACATTGCAGAAGTACGCACTCAAAGAAAGATGATTGCTAGGACTTCGAGTATTACACGTATCTATTATATATCGCTTTATTTAAAAACAAGTGACCACTATAAAGGCTCCTACAAACAGGTGCGACACGCGACGCGACACAAAGGCACCGCTCGTCGTGCTACACGCGGTGCCTTTGTGTCGCGTCGCGTGGCGCGCCTATTTGTAGGAGCCTTAATACGTCCTTCAGGAGTAGAAATGCAAACAATACGATACGACATACAATAAACAGTTTTATTCAACCGTGTTTGTTATTCAGAATGTCCAAACCAAATAGAGTAAATGTGTCTAAAACGGGCCTAAAGCTCATTTCGGATAAATGGACTATTGTTGGCAAGCCTTGCCATTGTTCTAATTCGGAATATTGTTAGAAAACTAAAATGGTGGATGTAACAAATGGAAGACACTAATCAATCGTGGGCTTAACTAAATAATTTAGTAATGAATGATCATAATATTATTATTTGTAAGTTATGTGGGGGATCCTGTGTTTTTCCTTTTTCTTTCCTGCCAGTCATGAGCTACAAAAAGGATCTATCCTGAAAGTATGCTAAAGAATAATCCAGGCTAATTATTCTTACGCTACAAGTTTACTCTCAGGCTTGTATTCTCATTTACCAATCTAAAGCCAGCAAGATGGGCAACACCCACAATAAAGGATCTAATAGAATAATATTGACATTAATCCGTCGCGTAATTTTTAGCAACTTCTCTCCTGGATTGTTTATTGTATCTCTGTATGGGGTATTGATTCAAAGCTGATTTTACGACCTTCGGCTAAGATGATTGGACAATCTTCAAGATTGGGTCAAGTACTCGTATACGTTTATAATGAAATATTTGTAGTTTTTGTTATTGATCTTTGAAATACCTCCATGATTTCTGTATGAATAAGAAGACATACGTATGTTTGGTGTCTTTGGATTTTCCTATTGTATTATGAATTGTATTGTGTTATTAAAGTTTGTCTTCTATTTTAGCGTTAACTAATTCTAAGGATCGTCTCGTTAAAATGTTATATTTCAACGTTCAATCAGCTGTATTATTCAAAAGATAGTTTCTAAAATGTTAAACACTATGCATAACTGTGCAGTGTCAATTGCGAAATTGAATTTCGAATCCCCAGCTTACGTTTCTTTATTTTTTTACAGGCAAAGGAGATCCTCACGAAGGAGTCTAACGTCCAAGAGGTGAAATGCCCGGTGACCGTCTGCGGGGATGTCCACGGACAGTTCCACGATCTAATGGAGCTGTTCCGTATCGGCGGGCGTTCCCCTGACACCAACTATCTATTTATGGGCGACTATGTCGACCGCGGATACTACAGCGTCGAGACCGTCACATTGCTCGTCGCGCTTAAGGTAAGCATCACTAACCTCTAGCCCTTATCCCAAATTATTTTGGGCCAGGATGCATGACGTAGAAGGAGAATCTTCCATCATCTCCATAAGCCGTTTCTAGACATATCATCTTTCACGCAATCCATCCATTGTTTCTTTAGTCTTCCCTTATTCTTATAGCCATATTATGCCCTTAAGGTAAGATCCACATTATGTGCAAAACAATCGATTTATGACGTAAGCAATTATTCAGCGAAAGTGTGACGGTCGTTAGACGTAAGTGCATATGACTGGCTGCTCTGGCTGGTGACGAAATCGGGGTTATGACTTGCTATAATGTTCTTTCTGATGGCACTGATGACTCTGACCAATGACGACATGTAATTATTACTGGATAAGTTCTGTCTGACACCTTTGGTGCCTAAAATAATGTTTTAAATCCCATATCGCTGATATCATTGGTTGTTTGAATTTTGGTCAACTAATCACAACAATCCCCAAGAGATTTGAATTGATAAGGCTCACAGAAACTGAAAGACATTAAATAGAGCACCGCCATCAGTCATGTGTGCATACAAACACTTTTATTTTGCTTGGCTAACGTATACAATTCGCTTACAGTTCACCATATTTCCATGGACCGGAAACCTTATTCTATAAATAACTTTTATATTCCTTTGCTTCAACGCGGGGTGTTTGGAACATTATCTGATTTTGTTAATGTCTGAGCCAGCAAATGTGACAATAAAAAAAACTTGCCACAGTCAGAGTACTTTCCTAAGTGAAAATAAGAGTATCTATTATAAATTACACAGAGACATTGGAATACGCACGTTTGCTGCCAATGCGCTGTCGACCTGAGGGATTTTCTATTACAATTTTTTAGCTACCTATGTAGAAATAAAACGGGTATATTGAAAGTCACCTTCAGTAAATCACTTCGTGCATGATTTTTCACGAAAAAAGAAATTAGCATTTATTTGCTCAGAACTACGTGACTCGTAGCAGCGTGTAATTTGCTTTGATAAACGCAATAAAATATATAAAAAAACAACTGTATCCCGCCTCACGCCTGTATCAACACAACTCTAATTGGATCAGACATTCAGAAGAATCTGTGCTAAATCGATTTAACATCGATAAAAAATAAAAACATGTGGGTAGGTTCCCGATTCACTTGATTCGATATCGAAGACTGCTCGTGTGGCCTATAAGATTTATCCTCATTTTTAGGGTTCCGTGCCTTTAAAGGAAAAACACTCGTGTGTCGGTCCGTCTGTCACAATTTTCTCCGAATGTACTTGACCGATTAAGATGAAAACACACGGACACGAACACGGACGTAAATAAATGAATTTTGAATATGGGGTCAGATCAGGGGGCAAAGTAAAAAAAAAAAAAAGTTTCGTAAACTGTACCGTGTGACATATCAAATGAAAGGGCTTATTATAAGGATTTCAGAGATAGAATATATTTTTAATTATTTTAGTATTAATTTTATCCCACCCCATTTCCTCCCGTGGGTGTCGTAAAAGGCGACTATAGGACTTACTAGAGAATGGGCAGCAGCGTTCTCTATGCATTTTTAACACCATACTGCGATCGCCAGCCAGCCTGCCAAGCGTGGCGATTATGGCAAACCCCCACCAATTGGGAGAGGCCTATGTCCAGCAGTGGACGTCTTCCGGCTGAAATGATGATGATGAATGAATATTTATTAATTATTAGAATTTATTTTTTGATAGACAGAATATATTTTTATCATAATTTTAAATTAAATTAAAATAGATGACAATTGACCATTCCATAAAAAATACAGAAAATACTAAAATACTACGCACAATGAAGGGTTCCCCTTCATTGTGCGTAGTCCGACACTCACTTGGCCGGTTTCATTTTTTTCAAAATTGTGAAAGGCAATGTCGTAAACAATTTCTTTGTTTATCAGTCACGAGAGGAGGGGAGTTGTTATCAGCCGGTATCTGATTAAAGTTCGGTCACTGTTTACATAGCCTTATCAGGAGACTTTCATCATTAAAAGAGGCACATTATTATAATGCAATAAGAGTCAAAATTCGGCGTAAATGGGAAAGCAACACCATAGAAAAATAAGACACCTAAATTCTTGTTCTTATTTGTATTAGGATATCCTCAACGGAAGTTCCTGAAATAACACGTATGATTAACAATGGTTTTCGTTATCATAGATGATGTTTCATATTATTTTTGCTTGAAATAGGGATTATTTATAGCATGTTTTCTGGAAACTCTGAATGTGTACGAATAACTACCCACTTTCCAATTTATAATTTTGGTTGGGTGGTGCCAATTACGCAACACAATAGCGATAATTGTCATGTGGGTAGTGTTATGTTTATTTATTTATTTAATTAATTATTCTTTTGTCACTTATAAGGTAGTTTATTAATTATTATTGCGTTTGCAATATAATTATGAGTTTCAGTTCCAAGGTATGTTTTAAAATGTTTAGGTCTTCTACTCGCGCGAGTCCGACATCTTTAGAATGTTTAATAGTTATTGTAATTGACCTTTGCTTACTACCGAACGGTGCAGCTTTGAAGAATTGATGTCATATTCCGTCGTGTATATACTTTTTTTTAAACACGTTTTTTGTATTGCCTTGGCAACATGTAAAATTAAGTAATAAATTACCATTCGGAAATACTGAAACAAGTTTTCAGTAGCTACGTTCAAAACGGCACATGCGTTTACAAAATTAGTCGCCTTTCGTGACTACAAGGACAAAACTATTTTGACCGAGGTTGTAATCATGTGAAAACATTTTACTTTCAAAAAAACTAAACTGTTCAAATATACTTACAGACTTCGAAAAATGTGTTACTTGAATTCTTTATGTAAAGTCGCGAGCTATGGCTAAGAAATTCTACTGAACATTATTTTGTTCACCTTAATTCTAGAACGGTACCCGCCCTCTACCCCTAATATGGCACAAGTTGTAGAAAACAATGAGACGTTTAATTTTGTAAGGCGTCATCTTTGTCATGTCACAGTTTGACATGTCATATCAACGCCCTGGAACTGTACTCTTCTATCTCTGCCCAAAAAACCCTTTACTCAGCTAAAACCATAAACATTTTCCAGGTTCGTTACCGCGAGAGAATAACAATCCTCCGCGGTAACCACGAGTCGAGACAGATTACTCAGGTATATGGCTTCTACGACGAATGCCTCCGTAAATACGGCAACGCCTCTGTATGGAAGCACTTTACCGACTTGTTCGACTTCCTGCCCCTGACTGCGCTGGTCGATGGCCAGATCTTCTGCCTGCATGGAGGACTCAGCCCTTCAATTGATACCCTGGACCACATCCGAGCCCTTGACCGCCTGCAGGAGGTTCCTCATGAAGGACCCATGTGTGATTTGCTCTGGAGTGACCCTGATGATAGGTGAGTTCGTTTTTTTTTATTATTATTGACTAGCGACCCGTCCCTGCTTCGCACATTTTTACGACTTCACAGAACATCGAGATATCTCTATTACATGTAAGTTTGACCACATCTCACCAGTACTTAAGCGATGATGTAGTCGACGATGGATTTTTTTTGCAAGGACGTGTAGATGACATTCAAAATCAAAATATTTTATTTCACATAAACCTACATGGGCACTTATGAAACGTCAGAAGCTAGGTGCACGGTTCCAATTGGTTGTTTCCTATAGAGAAGAGCCGGCAAGAAACTCCACGGTTACTCTTTTAAAAATAATTGGTTTTTACAATATTTTCAAAAAACAGTCATAATAGGTATGGGAGAAAGGATTAGGCCTTTCAACAATTACCAGGTACTTAACAAAATTTACAAACATTGAGACTATGACGCTTGTATACAGCAGAAAAAATCTTCTCTAAATCGAATAATGGAGTGTACGTGTTATTGCTAATTTTTCTATAAATGAAGACTGCATTAGATTTATAACCAACAAGTTAAATAAAAAGGGTATAAGGATGTTTATTTGGTCTGACTTGCAATTATATACATACACGAGTAGTTTCAGCTGTTCAAAAGACTAAAGTCAATATTATACGGACTATAAATATTTTTGCCTTAGTTACTAAAACTAAGTAAACCTTTATAATTGCCTGACGTAATACTGTAAATATTTTTAAACACCACAAATTGTGTCACAAAGCAAGGATGTGTAACAGGAAATCGTCATGAAACCTTATAACAAGTGGGACTTACGTGTCGTACCGTGGCTAAATGCCACAAAATATAAAAGTTCGTTTACGGTCATTGCATTTATGTAATTTTGGTGCATAAGCACTAATACACGCTTCACTCGATTAAATATTCATTTTTGTTTTATTCCACGTTCACACAACACCAAAAAAGTACATAGAAATGAACGGTCATCTCCTCAGTTTATTACATTTTCGGCCATTCGGAGCGCGAGTGAAAGATGCAGAACGCCGAAATACAACATCGCTGGATACTAATAGTGCACTAATGGATTCATTTTGTCCCGAAGTTTCACTTTATTGAAAGATGCCGAATGAAAGACAAGTGAAGCGTCTGATATCAGCTTTACGTGAGATCATTCATTCTCTGGGCAGACACCCAGAAGATGCGTGCGGTATTCGCGTGCATTCGATAACAAAAATAAAAGTATTTGTACGACAATAAACACCTCTGGGAGTCAAGGACGTGCATCGTATCATCCGCGAACTAAATATAGCCGCATTGATGACACGAATTGCGTCCTAAGCGATATCTCCCTAAGTGGGTGATTTTAACTAGGTTATTCGATAAATTTTCCGATATCGACTACGTGTTCTACATGTTTTCATGAATTTTATTCGGTTGTTATTACTTTTTGACTGCTTGCCTAGTTGGGCTGCTGGTCGTAAGTTTGACTTCTGAACAAGGGTTCGATTCCCATGCCGGGGATTTTCCATCAGGAATTTCTCATTAGCAGCATGGAGTTTAGATTTTTAGATTTGTACCCGGATAATGGCAAGAGGCTCACCATCTATGTCATAAGGGGTGAGTCCCATGTCATAGGACCTATGGTATGAGACTTAAACTGGCGAAATGTGGGTGGACACTAAAATCATAATCATTATATTTTATTACACATAAACCTACATGGGCACTTATGAAACATCAGAAGCTATAATAGGTGATCTGTTCCAATTGGTCGTAGCCTATGGAGAAGAGCCGGCGAGAAACTATGGTTACTCTTCTAAAAATAATTGGCTTTTACTATATTTTCAAATAACTGTGTTAATAGGAATGGGAGGACAGTGTAGGCCTTTCAACAAGTACCAGGTACTTAACAAAATAGAAAGTTGTCAACAGTTCTTCAGTCTACTAGGCCAACCACGTTCTCACATTCACAAAATAGAAAATAATCTATGACATGATTGCCATTACAACTACAGTAACAAATATGAATAAATATCATGTCCACAAAAGCCACTAATAAACATCTGCCTACCTCGTTGGGGAATACGGGCGTAATGTTATGTGTTCTTAATATTCCTTGCATGTCAATTCGGTGTTTAACCTTGGCATGGCTAGATTCGTCTCTGATTAACTTGGTACTGTTGTTTCACGCAATGTATGGGAGTTAATGAGTAATCGGTTGACCGCCGCTCAAGTTCCGGAAAGATAATTAATATATTGACTAGATGTAGTTATCGAGTCATTTTATTCAGGGAAACAGCTTGTTATCGTTGTTGTTTTACAAGTGGGGTGATGGCGCCGGTTTATCTTGTTAATCGCAGAAGTTGATTTGAGTGTTAACTGAAGTCTAGAACTTGTATTCCGTCTTTTAGTTATATTTCTAACTGCTATCCTGCGGCTTCGTCCGCGTCGCTTTTTCTAAACTAAAAGTAGCCTAACTTACTCTTTATAACATCAGCTATCTGCCAGTGAAAGTCCCGTCAAAATTGGTCAAGCCGTTTCGGAGGTTAGCCTGAACAGAAAAAAAACTTTTTTTTTTTTTTTTAGTACCGCATATACTTTCATTTGCATTTAGTAAAAAGCTGTTGTTTTGACATTCATCATTTCAGCCGAAAGACGTCCACTGTTGGATATAGGCTCCTCACTGTTGGTTTGCCATAATCGCCACGCTTGGCAGGCGGGTTGACAATCGCAGTATGGTGTTAAAAAATGCATAGAGAACGCTGCTGCCCATTCTCTAGTAAGTCCCTTAGTCGCCATTTACGACACCCACGGGAGGAAATTGGGTGGTGCTATTCTTTACGTGCGGCACCACACGGCACAACACATGTTTTGACTTTACAAACAGATATTCAATTTTATTTATTTTTATAGATTGGTTGCCGGAGGACCCTCCCGATAAACATTACACGTTACTCCACAATTCCATTGCCTACTTTAGGATGCATATCCGGTACGGCTCTAATAATCCTTCCATATCCTTTGGGCACTTCTTTCCTACCATTATCGCGCCCCCCGGTCTACTCCTTCATATGCCATAGTCTCTATAGCCACATGAAACATGAGGCTCCAGGGGCTAGTGTGAATCTTTGGGTTTATTCGAGTAATGGAATCTGCACTAAAATTGCGTAACAAATAATCAATCGCAATCTGAATGATTTTGAAGCAGATTGTTAATTCATTGCTTCATATTTTCGAAAAATTTGTTTGTTCAACCACGCAATGAATGTTGTGAACCAGTCAAAATTAAACCCATTCCTACTGATACTGTGTTACGCAATTACCCCTCTGGTCAAACCACGCTGGGGTCGATGCATTTCATTCATTCATCATTGTATACTCTCGGATAGTTTTGATTCAGTGTAGCACATAATGAATGAGGAAACTGGCTATGAGCTCGATACAGACAATATTGGAAATTGCAAGAGTAAAAAATGTATCGAAAGTAAGAAAATAAACATGTAATCACTATCACTACATATTATAAAACAAAGTCCTCCGCCACGTCTGTCTGTCTGTCTGTTCGCGATAAACTCAAAAACTACTGCACCGATTTCCATGCTGTTTTCACCAATGGATAGCGTGGTTCTCGAGGAGGGTTTTAGTATATAATTTGTTAACTTTTTATACATTTTTGTATACATTAACGATATTTGTTGGAGGTGTCGGACAAAAATAAGCCGTCTGGGAGCTTTCAATGAAAAAAAACGCTATCTAAACCCTTTGATATATAACAAAATAATGTATGGTGGAATTGTGTATTTTAGGTCTACAGAAAAGTCCCGATGGCATATGTCTATCTCTTAAGGATAACATACTATATCTATTTTATTGTCTTTTTATAGGTATTTGTTGTCTTTAGGTAGTCGGAACATACTTATCCTTTTTATCCCGGTAGTATATTTCCGTGGGAGAATTTCCGACATTCACGCGGGCGAAGCAGCGGGCAAAGGCGTTTTTATATAATGTGACATGCATAATATATTTACCGTTGAAAAGTATACCTGTAGCTAAACAAATATTTTTATACTAGGTAATTAAAAATAAGCCTTATTTAGTTGCTTAGACCTGCGTCCATTATGTCGTATAGTCATAAAGTATTAAGGTCGATTTACAAGGAAATTTGTCGTGTAGCTCATTATAAGGCTGTGTAGGATTGCCATTGAGGTGTTAATTTGTAACTTATTTACTATTGGGTCATCTGCACCTTACGTGGCCTTCAAATTCCTAGAATTGCACTCCTATTGAAAAGTTAGGTAAACTGTAAAACCACAATTTGCTTTAATTCTATGCTCGACGGTCTTTAGCTAAGGCCCGGTTTACATCAAAGTAGAAGGAGAGGAGAGATTGTATCATAAACTAACAATAGGTTATTGTATCGCATTATAGCTGTGTAAAGAGATGTCAAAAGAACGCAGCCCTATTGGTTGTATTGGACACCCCCTCTTTTGCCTGCCAATGTGAACATTGTGAAAAACAAACCGAAATCTGTGTTTAAAATATGCAGATATTTTGTCTAAGAACAAATCCACCATCCACCCCTAATTTCGTCAAAAGGGAGGAAAAACTCATGCCTCGGAAAGCACGTTAAGCCGTTGGCCCCGGCTGTCATTCGTGGATCTTTGACAGTCGTTACGGGTCAGAAGCCCAAAAAAAGTCTGACAATTAGTCTTACCAAGGGGTATCGTGTTACCCAGTTACTGGGTTGTGGAGGTCAGATAGGCAGTCGCTCCATGTAAAATACTGGTATTCAGCTGCATCCGGTTAGACTGGAAGCCGACCCCAACTATGTTGGGCAAAGGCTAGGCAGATTAATTGGAGTAAAAACTCGTGCAAACGGAATTGCTAGTAATAATACCTAGTTTTAACAATTAATTATTTACTAATGAATTTCCTCATTCTCACAGAGGCGGATGGGGCATATCGCCGCGTGGCGCCGGCTACACGTTCGGCCAGGACATCTCGGAGACGTTCAACCACAGCAACGGGTTGACGCTGGTCTCCAGGGCCCATCAGCTCGTCATGGAGGGCTACAACTGGTGCCACGATAGAAATGTCGTCACTATATTCTCAGCACCCAATTACTGCTATAGGTAAGTTCCAATACTTGAACGATGCTAAATCCTGGTGGGGTCTCTCCATAGACCATGGCCAACTTTTCATCTTACGCCGCATACCGTGTCACCTGTACACGTGAGTAAGGATCTAAAGGCGCGATTCCACCAAAATTGTGTTCGGCACAATTGTTCACAAATATTTTGTACAGAACTCCAACAGTGCACGTACTGAGATGCAGGTCCGTTTCCACAGGCAAAGCTGCAGCACATTTGTAAATGTTCACTTTACTAAGTCCGCTGAAAAAAACATTTGTGCCGTCAAAAATCAAAATCTAAATATTTTATTTCACATAAACCTACATGGGCACTTATGAAACGTCAGAAGCTAGGTGCACGGTTCGAGTTAGTCGTTTCCTATGGAGAAGAGCCGGCAAGAAGCTCCACGGTTACTCTTTTAAAAATAATTGGCTTTACAATATTATTAAATAACAGTGATAATAGGTATGGGAGGACAGTGTAGGCCTTTCAACAATTACCAGGTACTTAACAAAATAGAAAACCGCCAACAAATCTACACTCTACTAGGCCTACAACGTTCTCACATTCACAAAATATACACCATACACTGTGCAGTTCAGTATCGCACAGTACCGCACACTGGTGGAATAGTGCCTTTATGTCTCCGTCAGCGAACAGTTTTAGCGTTGCTGGGTACTGGGCAAACAAAAAAATTTAACCTCTTCTCAAAAGATATTTGCTATCGACACGCTAAAAGGAAGACAAAGGGTTCAAACAGTTCTCGTACGATGAACGACATACTGACATATTTTAAGGCATAATGATGAATGAGGTGACAGGCGTTGATGTAGACTGACCGCTGTTTGGTTTCACCCTAATATACCTTCTTTCGTATCAGCGTAAACTGTAATCAGAATAACAATACTTGTACGTAATATTACCCGTTATTACGTAACGGGTAATATTGTCGTAACGATTTCTTTGATCCTTTAGGAAGACAAAGGGTTCAAACAGTTCTCGTACGATGAACGACATACTGACATATTTTAAGGCATAATGATGAGTGAGGTGACAGGCGTTGATGTAGACTGACCGCTGTTTTATTTCACCCTAATATACCTTCTTTCGTATCAGCGTAAACTGTAATCAGAATAACAATACTTGTACGTAATATTACCCGTTATTACGTAACGGGTAATATTGTCGTAACGATTTCTTTGATCCTTTAGCTATCGAGTGGTGTAACTATACCCAAAGTCTCAAATTCAGATAATTTATGTAAACAAAGGGGATAACATAGCAAAAAAATATCTTAGTAATGGTAATTCACATAAAATGGCGAAAAAAGAGGTTTCATTTTCTTTTGAGTACTGATTTTAAGAAATAATAATGAAAAAAGAATCATACTGTAATTATTTTTATAAATTTTCGGTTTTAAACAAAGTTATTAAAAAAAGGACATTTTCTGGTATAAAATATTTTATGATACTGGTAATAAATGCAGGAGATACAAACATTTTCAATTCTTCAGCAACACTAATATTACAACTTTCATTCATAGATTCATATTGTAAGTAGCATATCTAGCCACATTTTGGATGAAAACGGCTGTAAACTGTTTTAAGTGGAAATCGATTTTGGGAGGCCTACGTCTAGCACTGGACTTAAAGGGCTGATTATAACGATCATATGCCGTGTCGCCGACATGCTACACAAAACATTGTTTGGCAACGGTATTTTGTTTGCATAATTTTTATAATTAATTCACTTTAATTTTAGCGATGACTATTTACAAAAAGAAATATGATAAAATGTTTTGTACCACTGTCCTGTCATTTTGACAGTGACATTTCTTGACATTACTTTGTTTACATAAATTATCTGAATTAGAGACTTTGGGTATAGATTTTGGATATAAATGATTGATATGTTGCTGCAACACCAAACTGTACCCACCGATTTTGTTATCATTAGTTTTCTGAATTGTAATTTAATTAATAAAATGAAATGAATTAATGATTTTTTAATAGAAGCAAATAAGAAGTATTCACGTCGAAACTCATAATTAGAACTGCAAATATTAGCCAAGCAACAAGGCAATATCAGAACTGACTGCCCAAGGTAAACCAGAGGCTCATTTAAGTATAAAAATTATCATCGTGAATCGAATCGAACAGTGAATGAGTTTCGTGAATAGTCAAATGCAGTTTTTGTGAATCATCTCTATATGATGATGGATGAGCTATAGTTTGACCGATACCGTTTGTACCGGGCCTTAGGTATGTGTGCGGCGAGACCCCCTCCCGCCTCTCCTCGCCCCGCATTCCTGAGACGCGGTACTGGCAAACCTGGTCAAACTATGATATTACTACTTACCCCGAAATTAAATAAACACGAAAACATATAAAACTTAAACAGAGATGAAGCGATATCTGGTAGAATTCATCCCAACGATTTATGTATTGCGTCGAGGCGTTATGATTATCTGAATGGCCATATAACAAACCATGGTAAACAAAATGTTGGGTTTTTCATTATTTGAGAGAAACTTGTCCGTATATTAAGGAAAAACCAGTCAATGCTATGTTAATGCAATCTTACTTTTCCTTAATAATTGTATGCAAAGACAACACTGATACCGTGTATAATGAGTGTAAATGCACCTTATAATTATTCCTGTAATATATTCAGTAGAAATCAAATACTTTCATTGTCATTAACTACGCTCTAGGAAACATCGAACGTAGTTTAATTAGGATAAAACAAACCAACTTATAACGTTGTCCAACAATAAGATAACAAATATTGGCGCCAACATTACAAATTAACCTTCACATAAGTTCTAGAGAACGGTACACCAACATGATTCGCACAATGAGGTCGCCTGAATCTTAGCAATGAACAAAATTGACTGTTTTGCATAAGTCCTCCAAATACAAATTATGAACTTAAGTGCGAAATGTTTTAAAACAACTGTATAACTGTACTAGACTCATATTGGTGTGTCCATTTATATTCACCTGTATAAAAACTCCATTTCGTTACTAGCGAAATACCAGATAATTTAGCTAAATCGATTCCTATAAAACCGTGTTATTTTTTGCGTTCCTATATTTTGTTGATAAGGGGAAATTATTGCTTTTTGTTGTAAAATTATATTAATAGAACACTTCCGCGTTTATCGCAACTTTATTTGATAATTAGCTGGTTTGTTTGTTTAAATAGGCTTCTAAAAAGTGCAGTCAAGTTTACTTGGGTTCTATTGATCCAGTCTTGGTGGTGGGAATGATCGGCTTAGTGATCTAGAGATTATTGAATATTGGTGTACTTCTTCGTCGTATCTATGATTCCATTTGTATAATTTTATATATGCGTCGACCAGAATTCGGGCACGTCGACAGCGTTAGCATTAGCCTCGCAAAGGCCTTTCATTGTGCAGGTGTTATTGCACAGAGAACATGACAGAGATAAGGCATCGTTTGAGATACAGCTCCACAATCGCATTTTGGCTCATGGTTTATTCCCGGTCGTCCCCACGCCGTCGTCCCCACTGGGTACGAGTGAGAAAAAAAAAGTTTCGTTGATCCCCAGTGGTGACGATTGGAACTTTTTATTTCCCACAAGCAATGTTCCTAAAAAGCAATAATAATATTTTGATATAACAATTCGGATATTGCTAAAACCCGGATAATTAGAATATGGTGAAAAAAAATCTGCGAGCAACTTGGTAGTAGGCTACTGCGGCACTGTTCGCTTCGCTCGCTCGGCTCACGCGCGGTTGGTCACAGTTCTAACCTATTTTACCCAGTTCAAAATGATGAATCATACAATAGATAAGACGACGGGGTGGGGACGACCGGGAATAAACGAACGAGTGGGAAATAAAAAGTTCCAATCGTCACCACTGGGGAGGAAATAAACTTTTTTTCCCACTCGTACCCAGTGGGGACGACCGGGAATAAACGTGGCTCATCAGAGACCCCACATGACTAAGTTGTAGGTGTCTATAATATACAAGGGGAGGACAAAAAGTTCGCGGAATGAAAGGGAAAGGGGAAGGGAATGAAAGGGGGGTGAAATTTAACATTATTTTTCCTTTTATAATAAGATAAAATTGCCGATATTTCATTCCACGAAGTTCTTTTCATGTTTGAGAACAAATAATAATCATAAGGGGCCAAATCTGGGCTATAGGGAGGGTGCTTTAAGGTTTCGAAGCCGCACTTGTGTAAGACAGCCATCCGAACATGACTTGTGAAGGACACAGAGCACACCTCGACAACATTTTCCCCTTCTCTTTTCTTAAATTGCTTCTTTTAATTTTCCTAGTAGTATTGCCCCGTGATATTGACACCTTTACCTTTTTAATATCGATCAATAAAATCCCCTCTGAATCCCAAAAAACTAGCCATAATCTTTCCGGCCGATTGTGACACCTTAAACTTCTTAGGCGGTGCTGCGCCTTTTTGTGCCTCTGCATCGACTCTCGCTTTGACTCAGATTTATTATAGTGATGAACCCAAGTTTCATCTCCAGTCACAATTTGGTTCATAAACTCGTCCGTTTTCATTACACACATACAGTTCCAAAAATTCGCGCGAACACTCGACGCGCTGCTGTTTTTGAAGCGGGTGTGAGTATTCTCTCCCCGATTGACTTGTTTATCCAGCGATATCTCAAAGTTTAATGAACCGATTCGTAGTCTGGTGTTGGGGTTTTTGGCCTCTTGCCGGAAGAATTTTTAGGGACCGGTCTTTAACCCTCCCCCTCCCACAGGAGGGATTGGAAGTGAGAGGTGGGAGTGCTCTATTGTACCTAGTCGCTCGGGGGTTAACCTCGACTCAGCGCTCTGAAGTGTGTTTCTGGGATGTAACTGTAGGAGCGTCCGAAGTGCATCACGATGCCCGTGCAACCAGGCCCCTGCTGGGTGAGATCCCTAGTTCCCTAGGGAAGGCCCGGCAAGAACCGATCTAGCAACTAGGGCGTTGGTTTTGGTTGGCGTTTACCTATAGTGGAAGCTCCCCGCCCCCAACAACATAACCAGAACTAGCCAGTAGCGTTGCAGGGCGCGAGGCGGTTGTAGTGGGTATCGAGCGACTTGAGGTGCGTGTACGTCGCTCGTGTGGTTAATCTGTGTGAATGAACTGATTAGGATGAAACTCAATAATTACAATTATTGACTTGGTGACTCAAGTAGTGACAGGTAAAAATAACTACCCTCAAACCTCTCCATTCCGCGAACTTTTTAACCCGCCCTCGTAGTTACATAAGATTTTGTATAGATTTCCAGCTTTAGATCATCTGGGCGCACCCTTGGCAGTGGGACCAATTTGATGACTGGCTGTTTACTGCGGCATGAACTATTATTATCATTAGCTCATGCCGACACGATACAATATAAACATTTCTTATTAATACTAAAATAAATATTCTTAATTTCATTTTCTTAATTAAAATAATATCGCCAAGACATGCGATAGTCGTCTTACAACAATAACAGGAGAAAGTCACCTCGTGAACAAACCTAATAAATTTCAACACAGCAATATAATCCGATTAGATAAAGTTTACCTCAGCGTCGCGTCGTACAATATGCTCTTACGCAACCAGCTTTAATGTAAACACGATTGTTTCAGATGCGGTAACCAAGCCGCCATTATGGAATTGGATGATGCGCTTAAGTACTCATTGTAAGTATTGGTTATGTCTTTATTATTTAGCTCGACACCTTTCTATGTACTAGGTATATGAAAACCATGAAAAGTTCAACGACTTCTCTTACTCCATATCGCACATCAGCAACAAGAGAGTCACAAAAAATACGAAGTCCGTCTAAAATATCGTTCGATTTTAATTTCCATAAAAATACAATGGAGCATTAACAAATCTTAAATACATTATTCTCCTAAGTGCTCCGATATGTTCTAGCAAAATTGAAATGGAAGTTAAGGTAATTAAAAAACAATTGTGATGTCTCAAAAACTACATTTATTGTGTCGTGACTCTCGTTGCCGATGTGCGCTGTCGAGTCTCAGAAATTTAGATTATTCTGTGAAATAATGTGTCATTTATGAAGCATTGACACGTAACTTTACGATTTCGTACTTACCAAATCTGTAGTCAAGTGCCAGTGAAGTGCAAGCTTTTCTATCTGATCAAAAGTTAACGTCAACCGTAACTAGGAGAATTGAAGCCACGACAGATTTTTTTGTTTGTTTTTTTAAGTTTTAAATACACATGCTGTTAAAGCACATCATTCATGAAAATCATGTATGCAACATTTCTAGAATGGTATATTCTACTCTAATAGTCGACAATCTATTGTAAGTGGCTGTAAGTATATGTTTAGCCTGTGTTGTAGGGCTTCTCTACTTCAAGGTGCTGTGATTGTCATGAGTAGGACCTTGACATTCATAATAATAAGGAACAAGTTGCTAGTTATACCACGACAGTTGTCTAAAAAGGGGATTTAAGTGGAGGAAATCAGTGGTAAATTCAATATTGCTTGGATAAACAAAATAATCTTGCTTGGATAAACAAAATAATCTTGTTTTACTAATGGTTACTTAACTGATGTGTGGTGGATAGATTATGCATTCGGTTCTGTTTGTAATATCTGACCATCTAGAAATATTTTTTGTCAAGAATTTAGGTTCTGGAATGATTATAAGCGCAAAGTGATGACTAAAATTTGATATTCAACATCAAATAAAAAATCGACAAAGTCGATTCCTAACCATGGATAATGGAAAATATGACCTAATATTATTACACGGTCATTGTGTAAGTTTGTCCTAGAATGTGATATTAATGCATTTGTTATGTTTTCAGCCTTCAGTTCGACCCGGCCCCGCGACGCGGCGAGCCGCACGTCACGCGACGAACGCCAGATTATTTCATGTAGGCTGCACGTAAGTAAAAACTGTTTTTTATACCATATTGTAATTGTAAGCGATGTTTCAATGGCTATTGTATAGCAATCCCACTGTGATTAGTCTTAATTGGATTGTTCGATTGTCGTTAGAACGATCAGACAACCAGAGGCCAGGTAGAGCCAGCAAGGGGTACACTACTATTGTAACTGCAGCCCGACCGCGACCCACCAGAAGGACGTCTATGGTCAGGGGCAAGATGTACTGTCTAGTGGTCGAGATGTGAGTGGTTCATAAGACGTCGTTTGTTGCAGAGGAGGCGCATATCAAGCGGGCGGAGAGTGCGTGGGGCGAGGCTCACGCGGCTGGCGGCGCGTGCGCGCGGCGTGCGCGACGCGGGCTGGCGGCGCGCGCGGGCGCGGGGCTGGCCGCGCGTCGCACGCACCGCGCGCGCCGCGAGAGCCTCGTGCGCGTGGCGCACTGGCTCGCGCACGTGTGACGAGGCCCGCACGGCGCCCGGCGCTGCGCGGGCCGGCGCCGGGCCTCGGTGTCCGACGCCGGCCCGCACGGTGGCCGTTGGCGCCAGGCGCGCTTTATATTGTAAGTGGTTGTCACCAGTCGCAAACTTAGGTTCTTGCCGTTCACTGTGCATTCGCTCCGCGCTAGTTATGCTGGTATGTTCATGCCCCGCGGCCGGACGGAGCGACGCCCCCCCTCACGTTATGATTCTATACAATTATAATATGTATCGAAGACGATTGGACCTCATTAAACTCGTACATTTACTAAAAAGGTAGTTTTATTTCGCATTCGTCTTGCGTCACCATGGATCGACAGGCGAGCAATGGACATACCATCATAATGTAAATCTTCGGTGACTAAATGTGCGCCCTATTGGATTCCCATAAAGCTTATGATCTTACATCTAATGTGCAGTAATGGAACTTATAATTAGTGAAAACAACATGATTATTGTCAATCTAGCAAATATAATGATGTTTTTCGAGTTAAGTTACTGTAGATCAAAATCTGTTACGAGTCGCATCTTTGTATTTTTAGTTGCTTTACAAATGAAATATTAAAAGATTTTTTTTATAATTTGATATTTACATTACACAATACTACACATACTGCGGGGGTATTGATCGAGGTCTACAAAGCAATAGCAAGCATTTAGTTTTATGACAGAATGGCATTATGTAATTATTTTTATTATATAACTATTATACATACATAATATCTTTAGTTCGACTGTAAGTCTGCGTAAAAGTATTAGGAATCCTTACTGTTTATACCCCAGTGCAATCATTCTGTCATAAAATGAGTCGAGAGAACGAGTTTTGCATTTCGAGATTTATTATTCAAAATTCTCCTTTTCTTGTGCCACAGTACCTGTATGACATGGAATAGTGTTTCACAAGGGTGGAGCTTTATTTTCTTTTTTTTATTATATATTTTTGTTCTACATTTGATTATAAAATAATTTTAGGTAATTTTGTAAATACCTAAAGATCAAGGCGCCCGATAGGTTGATATTGTTTAAACTAAGTGTCGAATATTTTCCCATTATTGTACTCATTTCATAAAGGAGGTAAGTAACTAAATATATTAATAACAATTTTATAAGAGATCATTGCGAACTGGGAAATTGTTTTATAACATCTTAGGATAGAAATTTATAACAGGGGGTTATTTTGGAAGTGTTAAAGCATGTTTTTTAAGATTACATACTCACTGATAAGCCCTGGTTTCCTCTACAAAGCATTTTTTCTGTATAGAATAACTGACAAAAGCAATTTTATATTCCATTTCCATGTAGAAAGCGTGTACTTATTTTAGAATCTGAACAGTGGACAGTTTCTTTTGTCAGTGCCATCTTTCAATTTAAAATAAAATTTCAGATTTATAAAATAATTGTAATATTTGTTTTTATTTCCTAAATTAAACGCGTGCGTACTAATTATACAAAGACCTTACCCACCAATGACACCTGAAGCCACACGTTTCGTTGATCTAAGTATTAAGTATGTAAGTTATAGGTAAAAAAATAAAATATAATATCCTTAAAAAAAAAAAATACAAAAAAAATGAGAATGTATGGCGAGCCTCGTTCGCGTGAAATAAAACAAACAATAACTGTAGCACAAGTTTGATTTCTCTGCTTTTGGCATTATTTCACCCAACGAAGCTCGTGTAAATTTTAATTAAGGCTTTTCTGGCAAACTGCATAGGCGATCGACATTTAAATTATTGAGAAAATCTTGATCTTTTGTATGCATAGTTGTGTTCATTTGTAAGTGGGACTCGATACTGTTGATGATGCGCCGACTACAGACAAAATATACATATTCCATCTGGATTCGCTACACAATGGCAATAATTTAAAATGTAAACACAGTACGGTAAAATAATTATTATTGCAACGTGTACTATGCCTGTTGATAGGAATTAGATATAATAAATAAAATTAATTATAAAAATAAGGGGTTTTCTTTCACCATTCCAAAGTAGAAATAAAAATCAACATTACATGAAAATAATTTATTAATATAGATAGGTTGTTTTTTGCCGCCCATTTATGCACTTTATACAATATACCAATATATACAGATATAATTATATTCTGATTTCTGTACATGTATTTACTAATATTTATTTTATTATACTGTTTGATTTACCTGCATCTTTGGTGCTACAACATAACAATGTGTAACAATACATAACAAGTAAAGATTGAATCTTAGAAAAAGTTATAATGAATATTGTGTCCAATAATAAAATGTCAACCAAACTTAAGTGCTTTTTTCCCGTGTTTATAACACGGGGGGAAAAATACTGCTTGATTGTTCTCCTAACTGTATTATGTCACATCTAATGTGCGTAAATAATTTATTCTTACGTATAATATAGTTTTGTGAAACATTAAAGACGCGTCACATACGTGGAATGAATCATCTTAAAAACTATCCTCGTCACCCTGTTTTTAAACACACCGACTTTTTAAAGCTATTTCGTAGTTGACATTATTACTATTTATGCGTTCCATGTTTCTTTAGATACGGCTAATCAATAGCTGTCTGGTAGTCGTAATACCAGCCCAAATAGTCCGTCTATACGCTTGAAATTGACACCCGAACACCGAACACCAGGTGTAATATATGTTCCAAAAGTAACGGATAAAAATCTAAACAAATCTTACACTCTATCTGTAGGAATGGGTTTAATTTTGACTATTCAACAACATACATTGCGTTATTTACGTTGTTAAACAGATAATTTTTTCGAACATATGAAGCAATGGATTAACCATATCCTTCAAAATCATTCAGATTGCGATTGATGGTGCGTTTTTATCAGATACTTTTGAAATAGACCATAGATCGTCATAGATCTTTTCTGTTACCGTTTTCTATCTCAGCACTCAAAAGTTATTTAGTTCAAAATAGATATTACCGGTATATCCAATGGAATTCCTTGTTAGTAATAAAATCATGAATATTTAAATAGTCGTGACAGGATAACCAGTTCAAGTTCTATAACTTGGTAATGGCTTCTGCGTAGCACTGGCGTTCTAAGCTATTCAAATGTCTATTCAAATATTTAACCTTTTTGAAAGGTGAAACGTAGCAAAGGGTAATTAGCAGTTGATCGACTTTAATACAAGAATCTCTTTTGATGCTGGATGTGATGTTCTAACAGGCGTAAGTGTTCGAACTGAGTGCACGGCGAGCGACGCGGCGCGGAGAGCGTGCTTGTTTGCGGTGAGCGGGGCGTCGCGTACAGCCAAACCAGTTTGTTTACGTAGAAAACTCCCCACACAGCCTTCTTTGATTACACATTTTCTTCTAAATACACATCAATAATATTGTACAACCCGACGCCATGATGAAAAATGTGACCGGCTCATACGAATGCTAAGCGTGCACTAAGGCTTGCACGCAACGCTGAACGCCCCGCCGGACGCCTTTTCACTCAGGCCGAACACTAAGACCGAAATATTCTTACACTAACTAAACTTTGTGAAAAGCAGCAAAGGCACGGAATTTGTTTATTCCTATAATAAACCTAATTATGGTCTAATAGTTATAAATACTTTTTGATGGGTATACGCGTGTCAGGTTTCGAATTTGACATGCGTATTTCACCATTTATTTGAAAAACAAGTGGCGTAGGTAACCTGCCTATTCTGTAACAATCTCATCGTAAAAACTTAGGTGAAGTAAACTGTCTTGTTAGGGATTGACACTATTGATAGCTCGCACGGTGAGATTGTCACAGAATAGCATCGCTGATCATTGATGGCAGCTCGCCCTGCAACTTGGCTAAAAGGGTGGTCGCACATCTGACGGAAAAAGATGTCGGGGCCCCTCAGGGGTCTACTCTGGCCAATGTAAGAGTCAATGGGTCAACCATCCAGTGTGTTGGGTATTAGCACAAAACCGCCTATTCGATCATGAGTTGCATAGAATTATATGCTGCGACTAAAACCTATCTTACACGGTGCGATTTAATTGTCTATGGCATGGCATAAGATGCCACGGGCAATAAATTTGCATCGTGTAAATGGGGCTTTACGAATATGTTCACTTTCACTCTAAAATATATCTATTTACTAAACATATACAAAATAGAGTGTACTTATATTATAAATACAAGTTATAGTGAGCATTACAAGTTTCAAATACTGATTTTATATAAGTACTGAAGGAAAATGGTGTGCGCTATGTACAGACGCCAGCAGGTCAACCTACCCGAAACTGTCAAATTTTCGCAATCAACCTTTAACCTTATACCGTAGGGATAAAGTTGAAAATCTATTAAAGAAATTTGACAGATTGTAGTAGCTTGATGTGCTGGCGTCTGTACTTTCCCATTCATTTAAATTAAACAAGAATAATAGGTACAAGAGTAGAATAATTATGGGTAAACACTTTGGGTTTGGCGAATAATACATCATAAAAGAAGTATCCTTATAAGCACAGTATAGTTTACCTAAATAATGCACTAAAAGTTTTTGTTACTGTCCGACTCATTACAGTCATTACTCTGCCTATTGGTAATTGACGTTATTTGAGGCTGTCAACACAAAATGTTCGGACTAAATTCAGTTTAAAATTAAGCATTTTTTTTTCTACCTAAGATTGCTATGTTAAAAAAATATAAGCAATTTTCAAACGAGTATTCAGAGAGCCTTATCATTTTGCACAAAAGCCACCAACTTCAAATAACAATGTCGCAAAGCAGAAATCACCGAAAAAGCCGCCATTTTGTCGTCATTACGAAACTTTCATTCCTGTGTCTAGTTGCAGCAGCTGCTTCATGAGTTCGTAAGTCGAGAAGGAGGTAGCGACCATTGGTATCGCTCTTATGTAGTTGATGCTCATGCCGCGATACAAACCCTTCACTATCCCGTTCTCACGGTATATGAGGGTTAAGGTCTTGACCATGCCGGTGCTGTGAAATGGTAGAGAGTTGATTATTTTTATGTGTGTACAGTAAGTAGACAATCGCCATATTCAGCAAGTTCTCCTGAGTTAGTGTCAAGGTGCATCGCTAGCACAAGTCAGAATTTTTTCGAAATTTTGTATCTTACAGGTAAAAAAGAAAATACAAACAGCAGCTTGTGTATAAATAAGAAGAAAATGTGAAGCCCAGCGTCTCTTAGATCGTATGTAAGATTTCTTACAGCTCGTCTCGCTATCTTTTGTGTGGTTTGCCGCGAAGCCTTCTGGCTGTGTTAGGACTCCAGATTCCACATAGAGGTTATTAATAAAATTCCTGTGACCCGAACGGCAGCTGCTGGTCTACTAATTTGACAGCAGAGTAAAGTAGGTACCAATCAAGATTTTAAGTACTTAAGAGCCATTTAACGTTTTCGCGCGAATATCTAAGATTTTAGTCGCCTAATTTACCATCTTAGTTAATTCTCTGGTATTGGTGAATATATGTAAATAATAGATGATTCTTTCGTATTGACACTTCATGTAACACATTTACAAAAACTTATTTGTGTACTTCGTAGTTATTAATCTCCCAGAACTAGTTTACTGAAAAATCATCGCAGAGGCAATTTCAGACTCCTATTTCTATAATTAATATTTATAAATTTGACTCAAAAAAATACACAAAGCATCAGACATATAGTTTTGTCGACAAATGACGTACTAGAATTTCGATTATTAATAACATTAATAGGTAAAAAAAATAAAGACTTAGGACAATTTTTACGATTTATTCGCAATTATATTGCGATTTTTTTGTTTGAATAAAGCGTAATTACATTTTAAAAATCATCTCAAAATGAACTATGTTCTTTAACAAATCGAATTCTCAAGTTTGATTAAAATCCCTTCATTTAATTAGCCACAATATCCTTTTTTTAAACACTCTAAAAAAGAATAAATTGCGATGCACAAGTGGGCACCGTTTAGTACAGCGCGAGCGCCCATCGAGGAAGGACCTGTGCTACTTTTTCCCGCGTCTCAATTGTCGAGTGCTGATATCGTAACCGTGATATTATACTACGACTACAACATTTTGATGCTTCCCAAATTGACTCGTTTTTACGAAGATTGCGTATTGCCGGAAATTATAGACCCTAGAAAAGCAAGATCAATGCCTTTACGACAAATATTTATTTAACGTAAGTGATAGTCATTATTACTTGACATTATTGTCAAATAATAATGACCAACACTTATATTTTGTACGATGTGATTGTTTTCCTGTTCATTTTTATTATATACTTTCAAAACATATATTTGTATTTTTTTATTAGTCTAGAAAGCTTTAGTAGACTGAATAAATAAAATAACTTTTTTAATAAATCTCTAAATACCGCATTATTATTATAATGGCTCAAGATTATTTAGTGCGTCTCGACACTCGCGTTACACTGCTTAAATTGTGTATGTGTGGATAGTTACGCTCACATACACAGCGCTGCCGTCTTTTACCTAAACTCGAGCGTTAAAATTTTGTGAAATGGCTCTTAAGTTAGTAGGTATGTGTAGGGTACGTTTTACAGTATGGACTCCAAAGCAAGTTATTACTTTTTAAAAGGAAATACCAGGATAAAATAATAATAAAAAAAATCTTATAAATAAAATATACAAAAATATGATTAACCAACCTCCTGCAAGTGTTGCCAACACCACGTGTAAATAACATGCAATCAGAAATTTCGCTACATTAGTTAGGAAAAGAATCATATACATTAGAATACAGAGAGAAAGGTGCACGATGCAAGTAGGTACATATTATCATTAAGGCAAAAATTCACGGTTCAAGTAATTGACTATGATTGGTGAATTCAGCATTTTGAATTTCAGTTTTATTTTTTTTATTGACGCAGAAATAGATAAATTACAGTCCTTTCACAGTTATTTTACATCTGACAGCAGCCATAGTGTAACAAGAATACGTATCACTGTGATATATATTTTTTTAAACGTTGCCCCACACTAGGAATTTATCCTGTATTTTGGGTGCGTTTACAAACATTTAAACTCACATACACAAACAGCCAGACCCGGAACAACTACTTGTAGGTCATACAAATATTTGTTCCGTGCGGGAATCTAACCCGCGACACGCAGCGCAGCAGTCAATCGCTTAACCACTGCGCTAACCATGTCGTCAAAAGGCATTTTGACAGGCTTGTCAGTGGCAGGAACCCAACAGCAACTTTATTCTAATGATAATAAAAATCACTGTGATTTTGACAGGATTGTCTGTGGCAGCAACCCAACAGAAACGTTATTGGAACAAGAATAAAGATCACTGATGTTGACAGACTTGTCAGTGGCAGGAACCCAATAGCAACCCTATTGTATCGATAATAAAGATCACTGATTTTGAGAAACTTGTCAGTGGCTGCAACCTAACAGTAACCTTATTATAACGAGAATACAGATCATTGTGATTTTGAGAGTTGTCAGTGGTAGCAACCCAACAGTAACTATATTTTTACGAGACTAAAGGACTCACCACAATTTTGTATGGAGATGCGTACGCATCCGTTCAGCTTTCCGCTTATAACAGATGCGTACGCATCTCCATACAAATTCGTGGTTTTCTATGGATAAAAACTTAACAGAGCTGAATAAGTGTGGTTAGTCCCTTAAGACCACTGTGATTTTGACAGTGATACAATACGAGTATCAGAGGTAAAATAACTATAAACGGATTGTATGGGTGATATTGAATTAGATCTTATTAATTTGGTGATTTCATTCAAATTCGAGACAAAGGTGAACCGTGTATTATTGTCATTAGGTAAATAATTATGTATTTAGGTAGGTATGCATTAATTACACGGTGCTTATACATTGTAAGATAGCATTATTTTCTAGACACAGTCACATAGGTACAAAGTAAAATGTTAGACCATTAAATATTTTGCGTAGTCTTGAAGTTATGCCATTTAGTCAAAAGGTAGCATTATCAGCCGATAATGTTCACACTGCTGGAACACAGGCCTCCTCTCTGCGAGAGGGAGTGGACCTATCACTCGGGCCCAGTGCGGATTGGTAGATGTCACATCTCACATCTTCGAGTTTTTGGTTCTAGGACATTCCGGTTTCCTCACAATGTTTTCCTTCACCGTTTTTGAGAGCAGTGGTGATAAAATTATTTACACAAAGTAAGGCGCCTCTCTGAGTTCGATCCCACGACCTACTACTCGTTAATTGGGGCCGTTACCTCTTGGCCACTACTGCTCTCAATTAGTAGTAGTAGTTAGTAAAAGGTATAATATTACAATTTCTGTTTATCTATACTCCATTTGAAATAGAGTTTGGCCAACGAAAGCTGACCCCGAATAATTTTCTAAACTTTTAGTATGGCAACATTTTAGGACTGTCAAAATGATCACATTGGACTTGCCAGGAAAGTTGAGCGGTGAACTTTCATGCGCAGAAGTAAAACATTGACAAAGAAATTTCGTTTAGCGTTTAACTTTGGTACTGATTATGACCATCCTCGAAACGAAATATTGTAATGCTAACTTGCTTACCCACAATTGCAATAAGCGAATACATAATGGTGGTTTAACAGTTCTAAGTAAATACTAGGGGTAATAAGGTTCACAGCGGACAGAGCTCCGGCGGGATCTCATGGCGACATGGAGGGTGCGTTTGTTGCAACCCAGCGCTGGGCACGCCACAATTGTGGCGATAAGTCCCCTCTTTGAGGAGTGGCTAGAGAGGCGCCACGGCGTCCTCACCTTTCGCCTGACACAGGTCCTCACTGGACACGGGTGTTTCGGGAGGTTCCTGTTTCGGATTAGGCGGGAGGAAACGCCCGGGTGTTACCACTGTGTGGATCGCCCGGAGGACACGGTGGAGCATACGGTGGAGGTCTGCCCGGCTTGGGCAGAGCACCGCCGTGTCCTCACGGAGGCGATTGGCGGCGGCGATCTCTCGCGTCCGGCCCTGGTCCAGGCCATGGTCCGGAGCGAGAGTGCATGGGAAGCAGTCACCTCCTTCTGCGAAGTAGTAATGCTCGCGAAGGAGGAGGCGGAACGCGTGAGGGAGCGGCAGTCTATGCGCCCTCACGCCCCTAGTCGCCGCAGGAGACGCCCTGGGCGGCGGGAATCGGTAGCCGATTCCCGGCCACCGTAGGCGCGGGCTTGCGGACGGCGAGCTATGGGCAGTTCGCCGTCCGGTAAGGACCAGGCCCGGGTCGATGGCGCGTTGTGTTCCACGCGCGCCTCAAAGAGATGTCAGCACGCACTGACGGGGTCTGCCAGGACCGGTGCCTGCCAGGGTTGCGGGTTTGTCCGAAAGGGATACCGTGGCCCTGGCACACAGGCAACTGAAGGAACACGGGTGGGTTTTAGTCAGTAAAAGTCTGACACGCCCTCCCGCTCCGCCCAGAGCGGGAGAAGTTATTTGATAATTTCCCACCCAAAAAAAAAAAAAAAAAAAAAAGGGGTAATAAGGTTATTATGGTAAGATCTGTTGTAATTTTGTACTTAGAAAGTCGATATTACACGTCTAATTATTATATAAATACTAGCTTCTGCCCGCAGCTTCACCCGCGTGGATGTCGGTTATATCGCGTAAAAAAGTAGCCTATGTCCTTCTCCGTATCCCAGGCTATATCTCTGCCAAATTTCATGACGTTCGGTTCAGCGGTTTAGGCGTAAAACGTAACATACAGACAGACAGAGTTACTTTCACATTTATAATATTAGTATGGATGAAATACTGAAGTATCGCATAATATTTATTGAATAATAAATAATATCAACTCCGTTTAAGCAGTGTATAGCCAGGGTGGACCACTGTTGATTTTTTAAATTTGCCGCCTGTTTTCATGGACAGCTTTCGTTGGTCAGACTGTAAGATTAGACATTTAAAAAGTCCTTTTGTACAGTCCATTCAACCGACTTTGACTTCTATTCCGTAGGCATAAGGATGACATTAAAAGCAAAAAAGTGATAACAATACCAACTGTTAACTGCAGCTGCCATTTGTCATGCCACCAATACAATAGAAGTCAAAATCCAAGAAGCCGAGAGAAGTCTTAGCGAGTTTCGAGCGGCCATTATTTTTATTACTAAGTAATCGCATATAAATCAAGCACTATTAACATGGAGACATACCCAAACCTCGCCGTCTGCGCGTCCATGCAAGCCAGCTGCATGCGACGCCGGGTCACATCCAGCGGGTAGGAGATCGACTGCGCCACCGCCCCCGCCAGACCACCGCAGAATAACTTGCCCGGCACCGTTAATACTAGACCTCCTGGAAATATAATAATAATCATTTAATTCAAGCAACAAGACTCAGTGTTAGTAACAATATACTTACAAACTATGTTAGTAAAACATTAACACAGAAGCAATTTCTGAGTATAATGAGCCCACAGACTGCAAGAGTATAAAGACGTGCAAATATAGTGCGTTTGACCTCTTTAGAGGCACGCCTGAATCTGCGGGCAATCATGTTAGCTCTCACACACAGCACTAGGGCTTTCAATACCGGTATTCCGGGATCCCGTAATACCGTGAACACGGATTTTATTTTGGCCTTTTACAATATCGGTACTGACGCCCCAATACCGTTATTACGGTATTACAAACATTAGATCTGAAAATTATGTGATCTTATTCTCACACTTGTTTTCACCAGCGCAAGCGTCCCGCTGTTATCTTAAGCTCACCCTCCCGCCCGCCTGAGACAATGCCCGAAATCGAGCTGTACTTATGTCATTTTTGTTATTGTCAGTTAGTTTCGCAAAGGCGACGGGATAACGTATGACTGTAAATTTGTAATCTACTAGCGCGTATTTTTGCTAATTTAATTAGATTACCGTCGTTGCTGCCTCTTCGTGTCTTACCCAAAAAGTTTTCATTATGTTCCTAATTCCTAGTTCTACCTAAATAATCAACCAATACCAAATTGTTATAAAAGAGAGCTATATATAAAACGTATTTATTTTATTATTTTCAATAAATAAGAATTGTAAAGACCCGAGTTGAAATAAAAAAACACGTATTATATTGGTTTTATTAATGTCCTAATTGAACTTGCGTTCAATACCGGATTACCGGTATCGATCCCGGGATCACGGTATTGACTTTTCCAATACCGGTATTGAAAAAATCCGGCATTTGAAAGCCCTACACAGCGCCCTCAGCTCCCTGTCAATATCCTTATCATCTTTGAGGCCAGTGGACGAAGTAGTAGTAGTATTTATGAAGTTACGAGTTAAGCTTTGTAAAAATATTTAATTTTAATTCCTATTTTTTATTCCTAAAATGACACACACACACATTTTACGAGTACAGTCGCAGAATGAAAAGGTTGACCACCTTAAGATCTGTTTTTGCTTGCGCAGTTTAGGTTATCAGTATCTGCTTTATCGACCGAGTATGACAAATTCCGTCATAATGAATGTCATTTCACTACATGAATGAAAAAAAATGGCAATGACATTTGACATTGACAAGAACTGTTATTCACATTTATAGTTTTAATCATTAAAAGCGAAGAGGATGTAATTAGATTTATCAAACTTGACACAACGTAATGGCAAGAACAAACTAATAAAAAGGTTTTAGTTCAACTATTATAGTCAAGGAACATTCGCCTAAGCAAATTTGAACTTTGTTGTCAAACAGTTTAACATAATTTTCAATACAACACTCTCGTCTGTTACACAGTTTAAAAAGGTAACATGTGCTTGCAACGCGTAAATGAATTTATTTGAAAACTGGTCAACCTTTTCATTCCGCGACTGTACATAACAAGACTGGGGGGGACTTTGGGTTTTTGTCGGTGAATCGATGAGTTCTGAGAGAACTCCTAAGTTTTGCGTCTTCGAAGTAACGATGCGAGGAGTTATTTAAAAGGTTTTTTAAAGGACAGAATATACTTAAATTGTCACCAGCTTATTGTGTTACCGTCATAAATAAATCTTGAAACAAGTAAAATAGGGCAGGCGCTCACCTGGCGATTTATAGGGTAAAATAATGTCAACCTTGCGTACGTTCGACTAAAATCGTCTATTTGTAATGGCAAAATAACAGCTTTTTACTAAATGCAAACTTATGAACAATTTTTTTTTTTTTTGTCTTTTCTTTCCGGCTAATCTCCGAAATGCTCGGACCGGTTTTAAACAGGACTTTCTGGACGGGATAAGGAGTAACATAGGCTACTTTTATTTTAGAAATAGCCACGCGGGCGAAGCCGAGGGCAGCAGCTAGTATTAAATAAACTAATCACAATTTTAGGCGGCACAAGCATGAAAGCGGATAGAGGCGTGAATAAAGTACGCGGTAAAAATTTCCTACATTTTATTTTAACGTGAGTTGATATCTTTGTGGCAGCAAAAAAACTCGCTGTTGCACTTCGACAGGTATGTACCGACCCTAAGAACATAACTACTTCTATTCACCTCTAAATGCAAGTTGTAATTACGCCTAGCATGTTGCATGCATGATAATTTGCAACGAAACGGAACCAATCCGGAATTTTTCATTAACGTTTCATATTGAACGTGAAGATGTACTCGTATCATAACTAATAATAAGGCATGAATATCGTTGTTTTACCTACATCTAAGTATAGGTATATACTAATACAGTGTTAGTCTTTATAATGTGCACATATCGAAATGAGGGAATCTATGCTTAATTTTATCTACGGAAAAAAATAAATAAAAAGATTACCCCGCCCCGAGTCCCCCGACCCTTGCTCGAGCCTACCCGTGCCGCTGAGCCGATAGCTTTAAATTCGTCCCCTAATAATCCTTATCCGATCCAGCCCGTCCCTTGCTGTCTTCCCCCAGCGACGCCCTAAGCCGAGGTCCGTACCCCCACAGGGGGGTGCCCTTAGCGTAATCGATTAGTTTTAAGTTTTATGCCCTGGCATGAGGCCTTAATATATTGAGGCACCCACAGGAAAGTTCGGTTAAGCAGTGGACAACCTCCTAGGTTGAACTACGAGAAGCCAATCCCAAAAAAAAAAAAGCTGAATCTGGCGGTTTTTTTTTTTTGCATTTTATAGCCCTATTCTCTAGTTAGGCCTTACGACCCCGAGCAAAGAGTATATAATGACCCCGAGGAGCCGAGCAAAAATAAAAAAAGTCAGTAAGAACACTACGCGAAAACGAAGTAATAGCGCGGGAGGGCGATGCGATGCGACGCGGTAGGTCGGGGGAACAAGAAATTTTCACGCGGACGAAGTCGCGCGGAAGATAGTGTGTATGAAATGTTAGATTAGTATGCAGTTCATGTTTTAGCTCTAAACTTCGTAATGTTATCTTCAATGTGATGATTGATGTCTTTAGAATTCTACTGAAGTAACACAGTTAGTACTCTTCCTACTTCCTGTTATGTACTGGTTTACTTGTAGTAGATGTGTGTGTTTGTTTAACTAAGTATAAAATTATTTAGATTTTAGATGCATTGAAATGCAACAACTCCATTTATTGTATGGTGGTATGTTACGAGTTGTAGGTCGTGGGTCCGAACCTGGCACCACTGCTCTCAATGCGGTGAAGGAAAATATCTTGAGGAAACCGACATGTCCTAGAACCAAAAACTTGAAGACATGTGACGCTACCAACCCGCACTGGGTCCGCGTGGTAGATTACAGGCCAGCCTTTCTCCCTTTCGAAGAGAGGAGGCCCGTATCCCAGGAGTGGGAACATTATATACTGATTATATGGTATGGTACCTACTAGTTTCCATATACACGAGTTTTCCGTACGACAGAGTTTATTTGTTTATTTAAACTTAATGCACGTGATGCAAAGACAAAACATGGCAGTTGCAACATAAGGGACAGATAAGTCGAAAAAGAAAAATAAATATATACTAATACATAAACGTATAAGTTTATACTATTTTAAAATAGGTCTTATCTCAAAGTTGCAATCGTTATTTACGAGAAAATTGCTTTTGAATTTTGCTAAGTGTATACATATTGGTGCTCCTGACTGTACTGTGATGGAATCTCCACAGTATACAAAAATACCGTCTGGAGGGAGGGGGCACCTGCCCCATGCCCCCCCCCCCTTAAATCTCCCCTTGCAGTCCTGCAAGGTTGTTAGTGTTTTACCAATAACCCTATATATAAAGTATATTCAAATCCTTGATTCCTAGTGATGCCATTTCCACTTAAACAAATATCGACTTTACGATAGTGTAAATAGACTAGATTTCAGAATGACGAGTACTATTAAAGTCATATTAATGTTTGAAGTTGTAGCGCATACTGAACTTAACGTTTTTCCAAAAATACATATTTGTTTATAAGACGCGCCACGAAAGATGAGACTTATAATAAAATATAATTATTATAATCGAATATTTAGATGACGCCCCTACCCGCCTCAGACCTCATTCATACCGCTAAAGAGACCTATAAATCGTTTACAGCGCAAGTCAAATCACGCGGTGTGTCAAGTCTCATCATTAGTGGCACGTATTTTAAAGGTACATGTTTGGAAACTAAATCGCGAACGCAGTTATAGTATCTATGGTTGTTCACTTCCTCAGACGAGATCATTGACAAGGAGGTCTACTACTAATAACCAAATTACTGTATACAACATTACTCGTACCGGTATTTCTATCACACTTTTTGCAGAGCTGGGTGGGCAGGTACTTCATACAGAAGAACTTGAGTGACTCGAAGCAGTAGAAACTGAAGCCGGCGTACGGCACCATGCCGCATAACGTGGGCACGAAACCGCGGTACAAGGCGCGGATACCGCCCTCCTGAAAAATTATATTTTTTTACATTTTTTGGGTGTTTTTATCATTGATAAATATGTTACACTAGATTAGTAATTACCGCGCTAAGGCGTTGCCACTTGACATATGGCCACAGCCATAATGCGTAGCTAAAGGTTAGTTCAGTACTCTGTGTGACTCCAACCGAAGTGAACCTAAATATATTAGAATAATAACTTAGAACTTAATAATAACTTTTTAATAAGAATAAGAATCATTATCTTATTACTTTTAAATGTGAAACCACTAATGGTTTCAAAGCTACGTCGCGCGTCGTCGCGTTTAAATAGTGGTTACACTTTTTTGACACATTTTAATGAGGTTTGCTTCTCTAGTTATTTAACTCAGTGGCTCGTCTCTCGGTTTAGGCTGGAGATTTTAATTCCGGATTTTGCTTTTTTTGTAAAAAGCGGGTCTCATTTTATTTTGTCATGTATGTAAGAGGTAAAAAGCCACACAAGTCTTGTGTGGCACACTTCCACACATGCCGATCATTCTGTAAAAATCTCAACGTGAAAACTTCGGTGAAGTGAACTCTTGAAGTGAGCTGTCAATAGTGTCAATCCCTAGTATTAGGTGACATGAATGCTGATGAATTTTAACAGAATCGACAGGCAGGTGAAATGATAATTCACTTCAAGCTCACTTCACTTAAGTTTGCCTCCAGCCGATCTAGTCTGTAAAAATTTCACCACTTCACGGTGAGATTTTTACAGAACAGACGGACTGATGCTAGGGATTGACACTATTCACAACTCACTTCAAGCTCACTGTGAGCTCACTTCACCTTAGTTTTCACGGTGAGATTTTTACAGAATAGACCGACTGGTGCTAGGGTTTAGGGATTGACATTATTCACAGCTCACTTCAAGCTCACTGTAAGCTCACTTCAAGCTCACTGGTAGCTAACTTCACCTAATTTTTTACGGTGAGATTTTTACAGAATAGATCAGCCGGACTAGGGATCAGCACCCTAATTGCGTGACACACAATCAATCACAATCTGAATGATATTGAAGGATATTGCTAATCCATTGCTTCATATTTTCAAATTTGTTTGTATAACAACGTACATAACGCAATGAATGTTGGTGTAAGTTGACGCGGCTGTCGAAGGACCATATGCGGGAATATAATTTTATGCGGGGTGGAATATTGGACGACACACAGAATTGAGCAAAGATGGAATATGAGGTATTTGAGGTATTGAGTAAGAAAATAGTAGTGGATGGATTTACTTGGGAATCTTCTGGACGAAGCACGTTGGCTGGTATTTTCTTACTTTCCTTGTGATGCACTTTCGCTTAATATTTAAATGTCACACTTGTGTCGGCCAACACTTTTATAAAGAGAGTTTAGAGTTTTGATATATTAGCGGATTAATTTATGCGACGATGCGCATTGCGTGAACGTTGAGTTAGAACAGCAATTCAAACGAGAGAGTTTTCTCTCAAATCCCAGTTGATGTGTGCAGTGATTGGCTTACGCTGAAGCGAAAAAGCCTCTGATTCGGTGCGTGCGATGAGCGTCCCTCTCGATCTGTTGTATGGGAATTGGGAGGGAAGGAAATATAGCTCAAAGCTGCGGTCGGAAATGTTATACTAAAAACTTAGTTTTAAGCTTGCGCGAGCAAATGTTGTTGAACTATCAAATAACACCCATTGCTAGTGTGTGTTACGCAATTACCCCGCTGCCTGCTCCGGCTTTTGAGAGATTTTGTCATTTATTGTAGCAATTATTCTTGCGAAAATTTCTTTGATTTGAGGCTTTACATCAAAATGTTAATCCTAGGATTAAAATTATCAAGTCAAAGGAAAGGACCTTGCTTTGCTTTTTTGGTCAGTGGCAGATTTCACTGGGTACATTCCAGAGCGAATAATCTCTGTTTCTATTTTTCCTATGTAAAAGACGTTAATATCAATCAACATACCGTCCGGATCATAGTGGTAGCCGCATGCGCGATGCCGGTGTACCTATGTTGTCCCGTGAACTGGAACGCGAGGCGCGCTCGGATGGTGTCCAGCGGGTACGTCAAAGTGACAGCGGTCACTCCTGCCCCCGCACCTGCGATGAACTTGTCGCCGTGTTGCACTATCGGCAGGTTGATGCGGGTTAGGTACTGGAAAGATTACAGAGTTTCTTAGGTTTGCATAATAATAATAATAATCATAACCACCGTATCTCTACGTTGACGTCGTGGTGGGGCTTGCACGCTCCGAACTCTAGGTCTCTGCCGGTAGAGTTTACTTTGCCGGAACCATGTCTAGGGTGAGGAGCCAGATCAAGAGAGATACAGAAACCAACACGGCAGCATGTGGCGAGCTGTTGGGCAGTAGCGATTCCACGGACCCTATCTCCCGGAAGAAGTCATGTTCCTCATCTCTGGCTTGCCTTTATTGGCCGGCTGGAGTGAACACTGATGAAGAACTGAGCTCCCACCTCATTCTTGCCTTCCGGCTTGAGTGTTAACCTTAAAATGTTGATAGTTAAGTTCAAAATAGAATGAGAAAATTTGACAGTATGCGGTAACTTGATGTAGGTACCTACTTGCGACTGTACCTACCGTTCTTCATGAGTTCGTGTATTTAGTCAACTTGTATTTCTCAAGATATGTGAATTGTATTCTTTTTGCTTTTTGCGTTTACACATTATTATCAGAACACTTCAACCGATATCGTCTTATCGTCATCGTAACCGATGTCATCCGATAATTAGGTGAACGTGAACGCACGAACTTTCTTTTACATATATGTATGTATTATGTTTGGTGTAATCGGCCCGAATAATTGTATTCAGCTTCATCCGGTTAGACTGGAAGCCGACCGCAATATAGTTGGGGAAAGGCTAGGCTAGGATGATGATGGTTTGTTCGGCCGATGATGCACGAGCACAGTTCGACCGATACAATACTCAATATCTTTATTGCTTTACCATAATGTGTACTGAGGTGGTAACTATTTAATTTAGATCATTATGGACCCTGTAGGGCACAGCAAAAAGGTAGGAATAAAGGGTAGGGATGCCTGCTTACTGTCCCCAAAAATTCTTTTATGTTTAAAAAAAAGGAAAGAAGATTTTAAAAGGTTTTGAAACACAGCCATAAACGACTTGGTAATTTCTTCTACGAAGTCCTTCTCACCAATCTGGCTTCATTTATTCCTTTCTTTGCCCAAGCGGTCTTTCTTTGGAATGTGTTCTCTCTGAACATCGGGACGGCAACCACCCGGTTATCTTTAAAGTAAAGGTACGTGAACATATTCGAGTAAGAAGTTGGCATAATCATCCCAGCGCTGATTTGCTGGATTCGTTTTCTCCTCTACATATCGTTATTTCTCCTGACAAAGTTTATTCTGATTATATGAACGTATGTATTGTGTGTATTTATTATTTTTCGAGTTATCTATACCTTATATTGCACCTGGCATGGTTTTGTCTCTGCATGAGCCTAAGGTTTTCAGGTAGGAAATGCCGTCCGCCTTTTTAGAGTATTTTTTTTACTAGCCCATAAAGTTTTTATAAATATTTTTTTAAACACGAGAGTTTCGGCGAAAGATCCATTCAGCAACATAATGGAGGAAAATATAACGTTTCTCACTTAAATCGTGATCACGCGTTTACCACGTTGACACCAAAATATTCACTTTATTATTACCTATTATATTTCATTTCGACAACAAGATAACGATAAGTCAACACGCGTTCTAATAACGTGTGAATCAATAGCTTCAATATAGTCGTAAATAGTAACGTAATCTGTTTGGGGGCTTGGCTCTATGATCTCTTGTATTACGGGTGGGCTGGCGCTATATTCCTTATTATATTATTCATTTAATAATATTTAAGGCGCTATGATCCGCGGGGTAATAACGTATCAATGGAATGAAAAAAGGAAAAAGAAATGAGGAATTGGGGTTTCATTTTGACAGTTCAGTAAAACTCCTTGCGTTATTTACGTTGTTGAGCAGATACATTTTTCGAACATATGAAGCAATGGATTAGCAATATGCTTCAAAATCATTCAGATTGTTATTGATAGTGTGTTACGCAATTAGGGTGCAGGTGCTCGAGCCGACTGAAGTAGGCTCGCGAAGTCGCGAGTAGTTGCCTCGCGCATTTGGTACGTATTTAAACATGGTAATTATTTTTATTTTGTTATTGGGTTTTTCTATTAGGAATTTCTCAGTAGCAGCCCGGAGATTTGTACCCCGTTGATGGCAATAGGCTCGCTCTCTATTACATGGGACTTAAACATAACTGGCGAAATATAGGTGTTCCTACTATGGGTACACCTCTGCCGAACCTTTCGGAGAAACAAGGCGTGATGTCATATTATTATTTTGATCATTTTATCAAGACAAACTCAGCGAATTGGGCTAAAAAATCTTTTCTACCTTTTCATTTATATTAAAAAAAAATAAGAAAAAAACGTCTATTTTGTAGCTAAAAGATTGAGTAAACATTACAGAATGAAGTAATTTTGGGTTTTTTTTTATCCAGCAAAATTATCTTATCGTGGTATTAAAAATGATTGCATGTCCGCCAGATCCTTAAATAAGATACATCTTTTTTTCATATTAATTTTTATAACACTGTTTTTTTTGTTTCCCATGGATTCAAAAAACTATTAAGTGCGGGCTCTGCCGGATCATACCGCCTTAAATTATTTGCGGCTTTCGATGTGCCTTTAAGTGTTTTTATTACGATTTGTAGTAGTAATTGCTATTTTGATAAATATGACGATGGATACTGGGGTTTATCCACCAGTTTGGGTTTATCAACATCGATAATAAACTTAAAGTCCTTAGCAGCTTTTAATAGGGAAGTGGAAGTGGTGGGCCTTGGCCCTGAAGTGGAACATTACAGGCTTTTGATAATAATAATAATTTTGTTAAAGTGTATTTGCTCATACACACCAAAAAAAGTTTGCGATCACTTTGAAAAATCTTTTTTTTTTTTGTTACGGTAGATTATAATATGATTTCTTCTTCTTAGACTAGAAGACTAGACTGGCTTGCCGGCTCGCCTTACTTAAACCCAATAGAGCACGCGTGGATGCTCTTAAGCAAGCTGTTTGGAACCGTCAGCCACGTCCCCAGACAGTGCCAGAGCTCAGGGAAGCCGCTATTCAAGAATGGGACAGGTTACCCCAAGAAATGCTGGATAACTTGATTCTCAGCATGCCCAGGAGGATCACCGCATGTGTTCGAGCCAGGGGAGGAGTTATATTATATTGAGTATAAACCTTTTATTAATAAATTGTTGTTTAAGTTTGGTTAAACAGCTTTTTATTTCTATAAAATTTATGTTACATTATGATTAATTACTCAATTTGTTTTATTTTTTAATTTCAAACAGGGTATTTCTATTTAAAGAACACACAACAAAGAATTTTTCTTGATAAAGTTTAATTTATAAATTATATCAGCTTAATATGCTAGTGATCACAAACTTTCTTTGATGTGTGTACGCTTCTCTCGGAGAACGTCATAAGAGTCTGTTTGAATAGGTCGTAAATACTATTTTGACGATCACTTCCCATCAACTAAATATTTGCGGAAACTATGGTATCTTGAAGGCTTGATAAGTAAGTAAAGGTCTGTAAAATATCAGTTCGTAAAAAGCCACTACATACAGGGTGAAATTTAATTCATGGGCATCCTTTTAAGGGGTCATTGTACTCATCATTATGAACAACTTTCACTAAGGAACCAACACTGAAATCTCGAAAAAAAAAATCTGCTGTACATTTTGACGAGCTATGCGAACATAAATGAAGGTAACAGCTGATAATTTTTTCGCGATTTCAGGTTTTGTCCTATAGTGAAAGTTGTTCATAATTATGAGTTTAGTGACCCCTTAAAAAGATGCCCATGAATTCAATTTCACCCTGTATAACGAACGCTGAAGGACTCTTATCAAGTCCTATCTCTAAAACCATGCAGTGCTTGTTCACAAGGAGCTTCCGGGATCTCAGATAAAATATACCAGTGCTTGCTCTGCTCCCTATGAATGGGAAAATGCCAAGGCACGTCCTGACATCCCATGCAGGAGAAACATACTCTTTTCTCCCAAATAAATTGGCTCCCTACAAACAGCTCAAATAATATAATTTTCCCTAATCATCACCAACCTTTACATTCCACCTCTCATTTCTATGAATGGTAGTCATCATTAGGATTTTATGTGAAAAGTTATATTAATATCTAACTTCCGTGTATGTCATAGTCGTTACTGGGTCGCATCGTGTCATAATGTCATCACCACAGGCCGCGCCTCGCGCACTCTCTCTTTCATAAGGTCACTGGAGTTTCATTTTCGTTCATTTTTGTTTATAGCAATCATTATTAACGTTTTAATGATGTGATTAGTTGATTGTACGATGGCCAGCACATCTAAAGGAAAAAAGACAGAAAATAAAGAGAGAAGACTTTTGGAACGTCAAAAAATTCAAGAGACCGGCCCTCAAATATGGTCACCGTTTGCTACTGTTTTTACCAAGAGGAAACGGTACCTTCAAAAGGCTTCCGGGCTTTGGGGATAAGACCGGGAAATGTGGGATTTTTACCTCACTAAAACCACCCCGGTGGTCACCATCTGCACATGGAAGGGGCACCGGTACCTCTCAAAAGACCTATCCGAAACCCTGTCTGTGCAACGCCTATTAAGGCAAATCTCTGGGGAGACTGTAAAGGGGTCTCCCCGAAACCAGACTTTGCAAGTGTGCAAGTCAGCACGTAGCCACTGTGCGCCGTCGTCCCTGAGGTCACTCAATAGGCAGACAGAGTCCCCACTCAAAACACCCGCGACCCTAAATTCCCGTCTGCCTTATAGGATGCGGGGTTTCGGTGTATTAGGCACCGAGGCGGTTGCCTCCCCGACGCCTTCTTCTACGGCAACAAAACTACCTAGACTCCAACATCCTACAGTCGTTGACTGCTTACATTTACCATAGGACCCTCATAAAGATCCATATTAATATTATAAATGTGAAAGTAACTCTGTCTGTCTGTCTGTTTTCACGCCTGAACCGCTGAACCCATCGTCATGAAATTTGGCAGAGATATAGCCTGGGATATGGAGGACATAAATGCTAGTTTTCTACTCGATAACCGACATGCACACGGGCGGAGCCGCGGGCGGAGCCGCGGGCGGAAGCTAGTTTATTATATATCCTGCCTATTTATACGTCGTCAATTGGCCGTCAAAAAAAAAAACTCACCACAGATTTATTTGGACATCAACGTACCTTCTGTACAAAAATAGATGTTGGACTTTTTAATAATGACCCTGAATTGGACTAATAATTTTAATGGACCTCTGTCTGTACGATCGATGGTCGCTCGAGACAGGTAAGGTAAATGCGTGAGTAATTGCTCTCAGAAGCCACAAACCCGTCATACGTAAGTAGTTACTTATATCAAGTTTTTTTAACCTATTGACCGCTTGGTTTTATATCAATTGCCGTGCCCCCAGCGCCCGGCTCATAAATCTACAAATAAATATCTACGACAAATATGGTCGTGCAATGATATAAAAAGCACAAAACGAACATAGGTTCTCAGTCGTATAAATACGACTGAGGCGGTACGGGCACGAAAAATTTGTCGTATTAATCCGACCGGGGCGGTTAAAAGGTTAAAGGGTGCATTAGTAGTAATATGTATTATACGTTTTTGACGCACATAACCATAAGCCCGTTTTGTACGAATTATCTATGCCTATTCACATAACATTTTGCTAAACTAGGAAAAAGCAAGCCGCATGATGTGTGACTTCTTTGAGGAAAATTACGTATTGTTTGGTACCTACAGAGAAAAATGAAAATATTTTATTTATACAAAGGTACTTATGTTACTTAGGTAGCGTCAATGGCTCTATTAATATGAAATGTGAAGAAATACAAAAGCCGTATATACCTATGTAAGTAAGTACCGTACCTAAAATGTTGTATATACCTATGTAAATACCGTAGGTACCAAAAATTTTGGAAAGACAGAAGTAAAAATCTATAACTCAGAACGGCCCATAAGCACCCAAACTGAAATTGTCTCTACTGTATCTGTTATCTTCGGTAGATCATGCCATAATCAGAACAGTTGATAGATGGATTTGTGATTACAGAATGATCTAATAAGTGAACAGGGTGTGGCGGTATCTTCAACGCCACATGCGATCAAAGAGAGGGTTTTTTCTCCATTATAATACCATCAAAGACCTGACATCACACAAATCCTGCATCGTGCAATCAGAGTTTGCCGCGTGATTAGCATACATACAACATCCCGACATCAACCGTCGGGCAGTTGCCCACCAGACACGACACACGTCTGGTCGGAGGATCCTCCCCTTTCTTTGGAGTATGAGTGAACTTTACACCCTGTTCCTAATACCCCTATAAGCGAATATTAGAGTAGGCAGACATGGTAATTTTAGACCAAGCCCCAATTGAATAAATTGTTCATGGCTTTTGGGTCAGTTTGGTCTGGTGAAACAAACGAAGGACCAGTTTTATAAAAATTTGTATAGGAAAGAGCGTTAGGTGCAGGTACTGTTATTTATTCTGTGGTTAAAATAAAACGGTGTCGCTTTGAACTCGAAACTAAAGGTTGTTCGTTGTTGTAAGTAGTCTGGCAAAACCAGTCAAAACGATTTACGATGAATCAGCTTCAGTGGTGAGCCTTGGTTATACCGTGATAGGAGTAGCAATTAGCAAATATATGCTACTAGCTTCTGCCCGCGACTTCGTCCGGATGACATTTTGATGGAAATTTCTTGTTCCCCTGTTCCATATGAAATGTATGAGAAAATTAATTAATTTTAAGTAATAATAATATGTACAAGTATATAAAAAGGAGGGGAAAGAATCAAAAGGTCATCAAAAAATTCGTCCGCATCGCTGTCAACCGGAAAAGTGCCCAAAAGTCTGGCAGCATTGCCACGTTGTATAGCAATACTGATTCTTTGGCCAAGAAATAGGCCAGCTCTCTGGTCACGTGAAGAGTCGACCAACCGCTTGGCGATGTCTCTCTAAAATTATGTAGAAAATGAATTTACTACATAATTTTTTTTTTTCGTGAAATTTTCGCATGTTTTAATAGTTATTCTGCCTTTCGGGGCGGAGACAAATCCAAGAAATCAAAGATCATACAACTGACTTTATTTAATATATTTAGCTTTGCTATGCTTAAGTTAGAGGTGACAAAACTGATGAATTAATGCGCACAGCAAAGGAGTAGAACTCTCTACCTGCGTCTGTGTTTCCGAACGCATACAACCCTAATCTATTCAAAGTGAGAGTGAACAGGCTTCTTCTGGGTAAGCTCACTCCATCGTAGACTTTGTCTCTGTCATCCAGACCTAGACTAAAGTCAAGAGCAAACTCATAGTAGAATAAAAAAATAAAAAACAACTCTAGTTTTAAACCAATTGATCGAGTCTATCTTTACCAAAAAAAGAAAAATAAATGAAACTTACAAAGTCATAATTACACGAAGATGGCTACAATACGACTAGAAAGTTGATGTTAACAATGATGTTAACAGTTATACACCAGCAAAAAGATCATGAACTCTATAACAATTAAAATAAAAAACCAATCCATTCATATGACACTAAACTTCCAAGACAAGGTCAAGTACTAAAGCACTTGTCTGTAGAATCTGTCATCGTAGCAACCGGCGTGTGCGCAGTGTGCCAGTTAACGGTCGGTAGCCCCACCGGGACCGAACACCGGTTCTTTTGAAAGTGAAGCTGGAACTATATGTGGGCTGTTTGAGGAAGGAGAAGAATGCTGTGTGTACACAGTGCTGTTGGTACTGGTTTGTTTTGGTAGCATCCTCTTTGGGCAATCGGCGCAGTACCACTATTTTCTTAATGTCCCTTGGCAAACTTCGTGTTTCGTCAGTCGTCGGATTTCTATCAGTTGCCCTCAATATACTTCCAAGTCGATTGAGGGCGTCCGGTCTGCACCAAGTGCAAAAGGCAACTGATAGAAATCCGACGACTGACGAAACACGAAGTTTGCCGAGAGACATTAAGAAATTAGTGGTACTGTACATAAGTTGAGAAGTATAAGAGTAAGGAAGGAAAGTTCTCTGGGGGTCTTTCTAATTTCGGACATGATATTGTCCGAAATCCAGAATTAGTTAAAGAAAAGTCCGCATTGGTACATTTGGGTGCTTGAAGTATTAAATCCATACTAATATTATAAATGTGAAAGTAACTCTGTCCGTCTGTCTGTCTGTATGTTCCGTTTTCACGCCTAAACCGCTGAACCGATCGTCATGAAATTTGGCAGAGATATAGCGTGGGATATGGAGAAGGACATAGGCGACTTTTTTACGCGATAACCGACATCCACGCGGGCGGAGCCGCGGGCAAAAACTAGTAAATAAATAATTTTGGCAAGAAAATCTTGCCCCGACCAAAGTTCATGTCCATTCCTTGCTTGCCTTGATTAGTAAATTAATTAGTCACCATTCAAGCTTTTGATCTTCGCAAGCTATATCTTAACGTCATAGAGGACTTTGGCACTGTGACAGATTTGATAGCTGTGAGAAGATTTGATCAAAGAAAGATAAACAAAGACCACATCCGGCTACACATCACCCATGAGACGATTAGTACAAAAAAAAACTCTTTATTGTCTCAATAACTTGTTTGTGGGAAAATTGTGAGGAGCCGTAAGAAGTAAGAACAGTCCTAGACTCATATCTTATGATGGGAAAATCAATAAAATTACTAACTATTGATAGGCTTACTATTCAGAGTCTTTCAGGCAGGTGGTTTTAAAATTTATGATGGAGAAAGAATCAAGATCTTAGTTTTCGCTGCGTTTACGGTATAACTAGCAAAAGGGCGACTATAAAAGAGATGACGACAAATAGGGAAGTATGAAAGAAGAAGACATGTAGCGCCGAGACTTAATAAACTGGGATAAAGGCAGGAGATTAATGATTAGGGTACCAAACCAATGACTGGAAAGCGAAAAGCGACTTTACTCCCTATATGAACATAACTAGTTATCGGCAAAAACAAAACACTGAAACACAGTGACATAATCAATGAAATAAACATCCGCAGCGATACAACCTTGAACTTGAAACGTCTTTAGGCAATGCAATAAAAATAGTGGGTTATTTTTAATTATTCTCAATTGGAGACCAGTCTTGGCACAAAGCGTATCATGACGACACAACCAGACGCGATACGTGTGACAATCGTGATTATATGATGTCACATATTTTTGCAATATGTGACTCCCGCATTCCCTTAAGGGGAAGATTTATAAAACAATGGTTAGACCTGCTGTATTGTATGGATTAGAATGTTAGGCCAGAAAAGGGATGAATGAAAGGCAATTGCATGCAGCTGAGATGAGAATGCTAAGAGGGATGTGTGGCGTTACGCGAATGAATAGAATAAGAAATGAGTATATAAGAGGAAGTCTGAAAGTGACACCGGTGACTGAAAAGGTGTGTGGAAATAGGTTGTTATGGTATGGGCATTTGATGCGGAGGAATGAGGGAAATGACGTCAGGAGAGTTTTATGAATGTGGATGACTATACAAGTAGAGGAAGACCAAAGAAACGATGGATGGACTGTGTGAAAGATGATATGGCTAGAAAGGAAGTGAATACCGAGATGACGACTACTATTAGTCGTCGTCGTAGAAGTATGGACGAAAAAGACATGTTGCGCCGACCTCAAATAAACTGGGCCTCAAGTCTGCTATTACAATAGTGTCAGAATGGTCTATCATTGATTTCATAATTGTTGATTTTGACAAGTTTGGTAATCTACTAATATAATGGCGTCATTATGACTTTCCAGTGGTCAGTCACTGACACTCCATTGAAAGAATTGGTAATCTCGTACATAATGACAAATGAAACTTCCTACTAAACTTCTCCTACTACTTCAGATTGCATATAACACTAATAAATAATATGTAAAAATATATATAAATTAAATCTGGCATGAATAAATGTTCAAAATGCCATTGTAATACAATTCTATTACGAGACCATTGACCGACCAATGATCGACCATTATGAATTTAGCAGATTACGAACTTTTAACAAAATGACAATGGGATCGTGTTGGAGTGACGAATTTATAAACCCCCCCCCCCCCTGGGATAAGGGCAGGAGAATGATGATGATATTTTGCAATGCAATATGAGCGACACTGATTGCGATATAGAAGAAAACTTGACACATTATTCTGTCAGGTTTTTATGCTGCTAAAATGATGTCAGAAATTTTCAATCACAACGAGGTACCACAATCTTTAACTGAGTAGGCAGATATTTATGACGCAGACATATCCATTAATATTGTATTGACATTATATTTTTGAAGCCGATGGAGTTTCCTATATTTTTTCATCGCTTGTCTCGCCAGATAGTTTTGGTGTTCCTTCGACGTCATATATTTTTGCTGCCATTTGTATGCCTTCCACAAATTTTCCCATATATTTGCCGTCATATTATATGAATGGATGAATCATGCAATCAGAAATTTTTGCTGAGTAATAAGAATAAGCTCGTGACTGTACAATGGTGTGGAATCTAGACACAGCACAGGTAATGTTTAGTCTACTACTACGGAATACGGAGTTATTCTGATGAATTTACAACATTATAAGGAGCCTTTTACCTCGTAGTAGGTCAAACACTAAAGACTTGCTGCTTTAAGCAACATTATTCATATAGTTTCTGTGAATTCAATGGCCCAGTCACTGCGGAATGTTAAATAGCTTCACTAGTACAGTAAAACCAATACTGTTTGGAGCGCAAATACGAATATTGATGAGCTTGTTTTGCATACTTAAAACGATTTCAGACTAATGATACATCTATACTTACAGAGTTGTTATTGAAGTCTGCATCGGAATGCTGGGCCGTGAAGAATACGGATGAAAAAAGAATGCATGCAGCGGAGATGAGAATGTTGAGACAGATGTGTGGAGTGACAGAAATGGATTCAGTATGAAATGAGTACACAGGGTTATTGGTAAAACACTAAATGCCTTGCAGGACTGTATTATTCACATCATAAACAACAACTTTTGTTCTATGACTTTTTACAAAACATAACACATTTACCACCTAATAGGCCAAGCAAATTAGAATTTTTCGAAGAATGAATTTCCAGCAACCTTGAAATCGTTTTAATACCGTCATTTGGTCCTAAATTCGTGTAATCCGAGTTTGCCCAATCCCAGGAGGTGTGCCTAACTTTTGGGAGCCAAGTAACTGTGAAGTTTTCGCGCTTTTGTAAATCTGATAAGTTAAAATCTGATGAATTAGGAAAAGTTGTTGTTTATGATTTAGTAATATAGTCCTGAGAGTCTTTTAACAATGACCCTGTATAAGTTTGAAAGTGGCGCCAGTTCAAGAAAAGTTGAAAGGAAACGTTTGGCTTGTTATGGGCATGTGATGAGGAGGAAGCAAACGCATGCGATTAAAAAAGTGATGAAAATAAATGTTGATGGATGGAGAGGGAGAGGAAGGCCAAAGAAAAGATGGACAGATTGTGTGAGGAATGATATGAAAGAGAAGGGAGTGAATGATAGCGTGACGATTGATAGGGGAGAATGGAAAGAGAAAACGTGTTGCACCGAGCCCAAGTAACATGAGACAAGGGCGGGAAAATGATGGTTCAGGAATTAATAACTGTCTAGTATTATTGATTAATGACCTACAGGAGATCGCGGGGAAGATCTGAATGAGACTCGCACGGACCAGGGAAGCATGGCACAAAAGGGCTATACTCAGCACTGGGTGGAACGATGCCAATAATGATTATTGATTTATGAGCCATATTATGTTCTGCTTTATTTTTTTGAGTTCTTTCATGGTTTTGAACCATCAAATCAGTTTTCATGCCATGTTGTTACCAAATTAAGTATGTCTTCAATATGATCACAAAAACGTTTCGCACAAGCATAGCCTATAATTTTTCCGATGCTGGGACTCAGGCCTCCACTCGGTGAGAGGAAGTGGGCCGTAATAAACCGCAAAATACCACACGGGCCAATAATAATATAATTTATTTCAGTACTAATGTACCATACATTAAGAGGACAGATCACGACGGGTTGGCGATTTCAGATTTTTATTAACAGTAAGTCCAAAAGCCTAATTGCGTAACAAACTATCGGTATTCGAACAAACTATCGTATTTGTTTAAAGTCATTCATATTGCGATCGATTTTGTGTTACTCAATTATGGTACAGGTTAATCACGATATTTTCCTGCACCGATGTCTGTAATGTCTAAGATAAAATCAGCAAGTGCCATAGCATTAAGCAAATCTAAAATCCAGTATCAGAGTTCGCTTTTGCATTGACGTAGCACATCTGGGAAAAACTAAGCAAATAAATCTCCCAGTGTCTGTGTACACAGGAATACGGATTGACGAGGGGTTAATTTTAAACTTTATGTAATGATACCGATCGGTGGGTAAGTATTGTTTGGTATTATGAAAACCGTGTTGGATGTTCTAAATCTGATCTTTGAAGAATAAACGATGTTCGGTGGAATATTGAAAACGTAATGGAAACGAAATACATTCGAAATTACGGATGAACATCTGTTAAAAATGTTTGTTCCTCGTAGTTTTATCAGCCCCGGTTCTAGGATCAAATATGGGCTCGTATCCGGGCGCCAACTTCAGGCTGCAAATTCCGCAACTTTGCAATCAATGAGATAACTTATTCCTCTGCGGGTGGCACACTGAGCCAATCACTACGTGATTAGCGTAGACATAGATCGTCAAACGGTGTTAGCGGGTTGGGGGTGGGTGCAGTTTAATTATTATGACAGGAAATCTCAGTTTAAAACAAAAACATACACCACTTTATTTGGTTATACAAAAAGGCTAGCTTTCTTTCTCTTGCAATAGATCTATGCCGCGGCGAACCAGAGGCGGATGAGCGCCTCTGTGGTCAATAATTTAAGGAAAAACATCCTTTATTTTTTTTATTTTACTTCGCGTAAAAGATGGCGTAAAGATGGTGGCGTAGCTGAGGTCACACGATTTCCTTTAATTTTTTACCGTTTTGATGCCCATGTTGGATTGGTGCATTATCGATCGATACTAATATGTTGTTGCCCTCGCTCTTGCAGCTTATTAATTTCTGATTCTTGACACTTTTCTGTAAGTCGACTAAGTACTTAACACCTATTTCGATATGAAGGGACAAAAGAAAATCTAACTTATCTGAAGCTGAGTGTCAAAAATTTTCGCGCTCGCTACGCTCGTTATTGCATTCAAGATTGTCTTAATTGGTGTTAAGCTTTTCTGCATAAGTCGAGACTCACGATTACGATCTTAGCAATCGAAAATCGGACCGCACATCAGATTAATTATGACAAGGCCATAGATTTGTTTGCAGATCAAAAGGGTCGAACACTATCCTGTCCTATCCTATTAAAATTGAAAATAAGAGATTTAAAAAAAATGCTACATTTCATGTCTTAGACTCCTCATAAAACTCAGTTTCTTACAAACTGAGAAAAGTTATGAGGAAGTACTTCTCCGCAGAAAATAAATGAAAATCTTACCGTTTTATAAATTTCAAAGCTAGTGAACTGCGTGGCCGCGTACGGGAATATCCTGACCATCTGAGCTCCATTGCCCTTATACAGGGCTAATAGGGACTCGTTCTTGACTATGGCAGTTAGCCCACCGATGACTCCGTGGTTCTTATAGTGTGACGACTGCGCTTGGAGCAGGATCTTCATTCGGTCTAGCGGGGCCACTGTGGTTTTGGCGCACATGCCAGCCACACCTAGAAGGAGAAAATAGTACATTCTTCATTACGAATTTCGCTGAGTGTAGAGAGGTTGGCGTTTACAGCTGGGTGGCCAGTAAACGGGTTGTGGAGGTCAGATAGGCCGTCGCTCTATGGAAAATACTAGGGATGCATCCGATACCGATACCGATGCCGATATATCGGCGATACTCGAAGTTTGCCGATATATCGGCATCGGCGATATTTTTATGGCCGATTCAACGATACTTTTCTCCTGTAACTGTAAGTTCTGAGATGCCTACGAGTGGCGGGCGGGCTTTGGAGCGTTTGTGAAAATATTATTAGAGTCCGAGGAAGATGAGCCCCTGTCTACTCTGAGCTGTAATTCTCTCAGAGTAGAAGTCGAGAGATACCTAAGGTCTCCTAATATATCGGGAGGCGCAGATCCGTTCGTTTTCTGGCGCAATGACTTCTTATACCCAAACTTGAAAAAAATGGCGCAGAAGTAGGTACTTTAGTTTCCAAATGAGTTCTGTCGCATCTGGAGACTATTTTCCACCGCAGGTCTTATTCAAACAGATTTGCGAAATCGCCTTTCTCCGTAAAACTTAAGAATACTTAGTTTTTTAAACAAAAATCTCATCAATGTTAATTTTAATTACTAAAACTATTAACTAATCTCAACCTGTCTATAGTTTTAACCGGTTTTATTTAGTTTGTCCTATTATTTGTTCTTTTATATTAGGTAATTAAAAAAATAACTTGACTTGTGTTTTATTTATTTTACCTTCATTTTTGAATTCAATAAGAGCATCGGTATCGGTATCGTATCGGCAAAAAGGCGTATCGAGGCATCCCTAGAAAATACTAGTATTCAGCTGCTTCCGGTTAGACTGGAAGTAGTTCCAGTCTAAGCGGAAGTAGCTGGACCCTAAAAGAGCTAGAAAAAGGCTAGGCAGATGATGTGCGCTTACACCTGAGTGCGGAAACATGACTGATATTGTTCATTAAGATTAAAGGCAACATGTTTTTAATTTACTTCAAAAAGAGATGTTAGCCTGTTAGGTTTGCATTCACTGCGATTTTTTTATTTTGTCGCCAGTAAGAGGCCAGTAAATTAACTAAACGACACTTGTATAACGTTGAATTTAAAGTTATACGTATTAATTTAATCTGTTTATTGTCCAGATTACAACCGCTTCAAGATATTTTACAAATAGACGGACTAATCAAAATCATTGTTATCGTAGCCGTTCTTATTCGGAGGTTGATCGTAAATAGATCAAATGTGTCGTTGTAATGCGAAGAGGATTTGTCTGCTGTAGGTATAGTCGACCTCGTAATTGCGTACTAATTTGACAACAATTTTTCGTAAATTAATATTGAAACTACCTTACTTTCACATAAAACTAACTTAAACTTTGTCAATTAATGACGTGCTACTGACATTCAGCCTTACACTGTTTGTCCACCGCCACGTCAACGGGACGTCAATGAGAAATGAGATTAGTCGTGACGTTGACGTCCCGTTGTCGGCCGTGCGATGGACACGCGGCCATAGTAAATGTACTTATGTATCGCTCATCCCGTTCTCGTACAAACGGCCTATGGGTGGTAAAGAAATTACGAAGTCGACTACCTAGATATTTGTGTGGGTAGTTAGTGTAATTAATTATATAAAAGTACTCTGTGAATTAATTACATAAGCATTTTCCCTGGCGTTGGTTGTGCAAAAGACGACAAAGCTATTACGTGCAGAGGATGAGCATTGGGCACGCGTCTTCCTGTGTGTTGTAGTTTTCTAATAATGGAACAACAGAGTTTTCTATACAAATAAATAAAATTGAAGTGTCTGTTTGTAATGTCAAATTAACCACTTTTAACTAAATGCTTATGAAAGTATACACGGCACTTATAACAAAAAAAAAATGTTTTTTTGTTTGTCTCTCTGTCTGTATGTTTCAACTGATCTCCGAAACGGCTGAACCGATTTTGACGGGACTTTCACTGATAGATAGCTGATGTTATAAGGAGTAATTAAGGCTACTTTTATTTTCGACTAGCTGCTACCCGCGGAATATGATGCTAATGTATACTGTTTTATTCACCTTTGTACAGGGAAGTTGTGAAGTCCATGTTCAAAAGTAGCCATACTCCATTTGAAATAAGATTAGAAATTTAAATAAACCATTTTTACAGTCCGTTCAACCGACTTTGACTTCTATTCCATGGGCATTAAAAGCAAAAAAGTGGTTACAATACCAACTGTTTACTGCAGTTGCCATTTGTCATGCCACTAATGCAATAGAAGTCAAAATCTGTTGAACAGACTGTAAAATCTTATTTCAAATGGAGTATAGCTACAAAGAACTTAAGAGTCTATACAACCTCAGCACCACCTCACTCTGTATCTCGCTCGCACACTATTGCTACCGGTCACGCGAGCAAGCGAGACAGGGCTGCAGGGAAAAGGCTCCAAGGCGCCGATAGTTTAGGTAATTTTGTTTTACGGTGAAAATAATGGTCATTTAAAAAAAGTAAATAACATAAGACCTGCTTTATAGTTAGTTCAGTTAATATGCAAAGTTTCATTATCTAACTTGAAGTATTTTTTGAATACCAGCGGTTTATTGTTCGGTTTGGAGGTAACTTTGGTTTTTTTTTCTATCGAGAAATTTTTATGGAATCGTGTTTTCGGCTAACATAGTACTTAACATTAATCCTCAACTTTACCATATATTTATTTCAAAATTAATGCTGCAATATTTTCGACATAACAGAGGATCATGCTAAGCCATTTGAGGTAGTATAGGCCCTTAAGTATATTTTTTATTCAGAACACTCTTAATGTCATTTCCAGTAAAGTAGGCCATGCCTGAGTAGCATAATAGATCAGGCACACATAAAAATGCTTTGATAATTATATTTTAGTCTATGTTATTTTATTATGGAGGATACCTGTTTTAAAATATTTGTTTGTTTTTTTTTATTTTTATCCTTGCACCACACTTGGAATTTCTCCTGTATCGTGGGTGCGTTTACAAACATTTAAACTCACATACACAAATAGCCAGACCCAGAACAACTACTTGTAGGTCATACAAATATTAGTTCCGTGCGGGAATCGAACCTGCGACACGCAGCGTAGTAGACAATCGCTTAACCACTGCGCCAATCGTGTCGTCAAATGTGTATGTGGGACATTAGTGTGTGTTTTTACCATTATATGAGTGATAAGGATAACACTGCCGGTTCTGTTTCTATGACTTAACTGATAACATTGCCTGGAAGAAACTGCAGATATATAATAAGTACTTAATTTAATTTAATTAAAAAAATATATATATTATGTTTTATTTTTTATTTTGTTTAACTAACACACACCACCACTCTTACACCCTGCATACAGATATTTGCATCGGGGGTTAAACATTAATTTTAAATAAATATGGATCTGAATAGTTATGCAATCCAAGAATCCCAGGGTTAAAAAAAAAAATTGTTTTTGAAGTCGCTTCCATACTAATTATAATATATCTTAATCAGTACGAGCTAAACCATTATTCATTTTAGCCCATGCTTATTAACTGTTTGGACTTTTGAATACCTACCGAGATGTTATCCCAATTTTGGTCATATATATTATTTTTCTTTTTCATTTCTTCTTTCGCAGGTCTGCTGGAAGAAATTTCTTAAGAAATAAGCAGTACCTTTGTACTCAATACTTTTAAGTTGTATCTGTATCTATTTTATTGTCACTGTGTACCTAAATAATAAAATAAATAAAAGAAGCAAAGAGTATAAGGATGAGGAGTGTAATAAGGATGTCCTATGTTAGAGGGTTTGGTGTCCGCACTTAGTCCATCAGACGGACAATTGTGGGTGATAATATGTGAGAATTTTAGCAGGTGGCGTTCTGTTGTTTCTGCCTACCTCTATGGTAAGAAAGTGTGACCATATTTCGGTGACAAGTTAACAAATAAAATTAAATACCTACCTAACCCCTGATTTTGTTGAGAATTAAGTATAATTCTACTTAAAATTTTTAAATATTTAAAGTCAGCTGTAAACATAAACCGTGTTTATAAGTACAGCGTACTTATAAACACGGAATAAAGTTATACTAGGTATAAACATAAAAAAAATATGGTTATATCGAAGTTATTCCTAGTATAACTTTGGTCCGCGTTTATAAGTAAGGCAGAAAAATATTTGGAATGTATACCCAAAGTCTCTAATTCAGATAATTTATGTAAACAAAGTAATGTCAAGAAATGTCAATGACAAAATGACAGGACAGTGGTACAAAACATTTTATCATTAAATGTTTTTGTAAATATCATCGAAAAATTTAAGTGAATTAATTATAAGAACTATGCAAACAAAATACCGTTGCCAAACAATATTTTGTGTAGTGTGTCGGAGACATGGTATATGATCTTCATAATCAGTGCTAGACGTAGGCCTCTCAAAATCGATTTCCAATCGAAACAGTTTACAGCCGCTTTCATCCAAAATGTGGCTAGATATGCTACTTACAATATGAATCTATGTATGAGAGTTGTAATATTAGTGTTGTTGAATATGTAAAAAATTTGAAAATGTTTGTATCTCCTGCATTGTTACCAGTATCATAAAAAAAATTATACCAGAAAATCTCCTTTTATTAATGACTTGTTTAAAACCGAAAATTTATAAAAATAATTACGGTATAATTATTTTTTAATTATTATTTCTTAAAATCAGTACTTAAAAGAAAATGGAACATCTTTTTTCGCAATTTTATGTAAATTACCATTACGAAGATATTATTTTGTTATGTTATCCCCTTTGTTTACATAAATTATCTGAATTTGAGACTTTGGGCTATAGATAATAATGTTCTGTTATAGCGAGAGGGTGGTAATTTTTTTAAACGTTAAAATTTAATAAAAATATTATTTGCTTTAATCATGCATTAAAAAGCACTAAATATTCTTTGTATAAAGTTAAAATAATTTGACCTCTTTACCTACTTATTGAAATTTCTTTGCCTTAATGTCCAGTCTGATTACCACTTCCAAACATAAAGAACTTATAAATGCTTAATGGATAAATGCTTACCTCCAGCCAACAAGTTCTTGAGTATAAAATCAAGATCATTTTTCTGCTCCACGGTTAAAGCCATATTAACTTCAGTTCACAAAAAATATATTTACAGAAACAAAGTAGGATAATCACTGTTTTCATTGGCCCCTCACATTTGTACGCAAATATTCTATAGAAAATCTTCAGTTAACACCATGGCACGCTTTAGAAATTGTCCGATTAATTTATTCAAAGTACGAGCGGACAGTGGACATTTCTTGACGATTGTTCACGCTACATCTAAGCAGACTTTCACCATCGATTATTAGCGCAACTAAAACTTTTCATACACACATCAGCCGCTTGCCGAATCAGCGGCCGAAGTAACTAGTGAGTGAGTGAGCGAGCGCCACGCTCGACGGGGCGAACCTGACTCCAATTTGAATGTTCAAAACTCGTCCGTATTTAGCATTATTGCTTGTCGGCTGAATGCATGGCTGAATGTGTCTGGCAGTCAGCTGTTGATGCGCTCTTTCAGACACCAGTTACGTTAGTTTTTCCTTATAATGTAGCTACTACGGCATATAATCGTATGATGTTCCATTCATAAATGCAGATGAAAGTATGGAAAAGCGGCTGACTTCTTAAGGAAATCAACATTGAAAAATGGCAACCTCTATTTCTCCGCGATGCCAAATTGACAACTGTCACTGTCAATGTCATGTCACGAAGTCACAATGACAGTTTGCTGTTCGTCTAAGAATAGTGCTTTCGAAAGAAGATTTGTGTTTAGAAAGCTAAATAATAAATAAATTGTTTTGTGGTACATAACAGACGCCAGCACATCAAGCTACTACAATCTGTCAAATTTCTTTAATCGATTTTCAACTTTATCGCTACATTATAAGGTTCAAGGTTGATTGCGAAAATTTGACAGTTTCGGGTAGCTTGACCTGCTGGCGTCTGTACATACATACAACCAACAACACAATATTATTGCATGGGCACTGATAGATGTTATTTTTAGACATAAAAGGCCTTACAAATAAACACGGAATAAAGAGGAATATCTTCGGTATAACCATACATTTTTTGTCGTTTATACCTATACCCAAAGTCTCAAATTTAGATAATTTATGTAAACAAAGGGGATAACATATCAAAAAAATATCTTCGTAATGGTAATTCACATAAAATGGCGAAAAAAGAGGTTTCATTTTCTTTTAGGTACTGATTTTAAGAAATAATAATTAAAAAATAATCATACCGTAATTATTTTCATAAATTTTCGGTTTTAAACAAAGTTATTAAAAAAAAGGAGATTTTATGGTATAAAATATTTTATGATACTGGTAACAATGCAGGAGATACAAACATTTACAAATTTTTGACATCTTCAACAACACTAATATTACAACACTCATTCATAGATTCATATTGTAAGTAGCATATCTAGCCACATTTTGGATGATATCGGCTGTAAACTGTTTCAAGTGGAAATCGATTGTGGGAGGCCTACGTCTAGCACTGGACTTTAAAGGGATGATTATGACGATCATATGCCTTGTCTCCCACATACTACACAAAACATTGTTTGGCAACGGTATTTTGTTTGCATAGTTCTTATAATTAATTCAATTTAATTTTATCGACGACTATTTAAAAAAACAACATGATAAAATGTTTTGCTCCACTGTCCTGTCATTTTGACAGTGACATTTCTTGACATTACTTTGTTTACATAAATTATCTGAATTAGAGACTTTGGGTATAGCGTATCATTATTTCGTGATTATTATTTTGTATTAGGGTAAATAAATCATTCGTTCTTTATTATATAGTCAGTGGGAAACCAACTTTCACTAAAATAATATATACATAAACTCTCGCCTTATCCCAAAGGTGGTGCCTACCTCGGGTACCTCCAGAAAAAGAGAGACTCAAGATTCTGAATACTCGTATTGATAACCAAGTACTATGGAAATGAAATTCATTTGCAGTGTTGCAAAAGTTCCCGATTTTTCGGGAGATCTACTGATTTCGGCTCTTCCCTCCCGATATCCCGATTTCACGACCAAATCTCCCGAATTTCAGTTTTTCTTTTTTTGTTTTTTTTTTTTATTATTATGGTGGCAAAAATATTATTAAGCCGACAGCACTAAAATTTACCTGGTAACACTAAAACAATTCAATGGGATTCCCCAAAACTTCTCGCACGTCCTTTCAATACCGCAGTATACATAAAATATATAAGATCGAAATGCCTTTGAAATAAGGTTCATTATTGTTTGGTGAGTGTATGGGGGAAATTCCCTAAAAATAAATGTTTAAGTTCGAGTTGTTTGGTGAATGTACTGAGATGTTTTTTTACACTTTATTATCGTTTCGTCCGTTCGCAAGTGTACTGGTTTTGTTGTGCTTTACCTTCCATTTATTTACAATGTCCGATAGCGATGATTCGGATGGAAATACGAATACCCCAAGCACTAGTACTGGAGCTAAACGTAAAAAATATGCCCAAAATTATAAAGTGGAATGGGAATCACGACCAGAATGCTCTAATTGGCTTAAAAAAAGTTTGAAAGAAAAAAACTACGCACATTGCAAAAGTTGTAATAAAGATATTAATATTTCTTCTGGCTTCGACGCTGTTAAAAGACATGCCGCTTCCCAACTTCACATCAAAAGTATAAAATGCATTGCGGATCAACCTAAGATGACCAATTTTGTGAATCGAGAAGTGATCCAATTTAAACATCAAGTGAGGGAAGGTAAATAACAAAATATATTATTATGACAATGTACATACTTAATTTTAAAAAAATTGTTCAACGCTGTCAATTTTTATCAGGTCTATGTTTAATGGATAGAAGTGTTTTTGACTACATATATACTTGGTATAGATTTGCAAGTTGTTTTTAAACAAAAACATTTAAACTATTTCATCTCATTGCATTATTTAATTGTTTCAGGTGAAATTCGGATTGCCGGCTTTGTCGCTGAACAAAACTTGCCATATGCGATAACTGACCATCTAGGCAAGTTAATACAGAAGATTTGTCCAGATTCAAAAGTAGCTGAAAATATGAAGTGTTCTCGCCCCAGGATTCAAGCTGTCGTAAATAACGTAATCGGACAAGAAAGCTTTCATACTCTCTGCGAAGATCTACGACAGGTTAAGTTCTCACTTATAATTGACGAGTCCACCGATAGGAGTACCACCAAACATCTTTGTCTCGTCGTTAGATATGTCAAAAAAAATCATGTAGGAGATTATTTTTTTGGGCTTATCCCTGTTGTGACTGCAGACGCAACTACGTTACATAAAAGCATTGTAGACTTTTTTGAACAACATGGCGTTCCATTTCGACAAAATCTCATAGGTTTTGCTTCTGATGGTGCAAGTGTTATGATGGGACGTAATCATTCAGTAATGACGTTACTAAAAGCTGATGTACAACATTTATTTATAATGAAATGTATATGTCATTCATTCCATTTGTGTGCGTCGTTGCTTGCAACAAAATACCTCGGTTTATTGAAGAAGTTGTAAGGGAAATATACAATTATTTTTCTTCTAGTCCCAAAAGATCAGCTGAATTTAAAGAATTTCAATTATTTTGTAATTTAAAAATACATAAATTATTACATCCTTGTCAGACGAGGTGGCTGTCAGTACACGCAGCTATATCAAGAATTTTGGAGCAATATCAAGCTTTGAAATTATATTTCATTGATGCGTCGCTAAATAACGATATTGCAACAGCTACAAATATATTACACAAATTAAACGATCCATTAACGTTACTCTTTCTTCAATTTTTAGACTTTGTTTTACCTATTTTCAATAAATTAAATCGAGAAATGCAATCTGAATCAGCAAGAGTACACGTTTTGTATTCACAAGTTTGTGTTAGTTTAAGAACTTTGTTTGATTGTTTTCTGAAAAAAGAATATTTAGAAAAAAAACAATCTCGAAAGCATTGATTATAAAAACCCACGTAATTTTCTACTTATAGAAGATGTATATTACGGAGCAAATGCCATTAATACTTTGCTTACAGATAAAAGATTGACTTCTGAACAAATCCACTTATTCCAAACGAGATGCATTCAATTCTTTATTGAAGCTTGTGATCAAATCATACAAAGGTTCCCAATTAGCAATAAGCCTTTAAAAGATTTGGGAGCTTTCTCTCCGGAAAATGTAAAAAAAGGTGATCTGTCATCAATAGTACCAATATGTAGACAATTCCCAAATTTAATAGACAACAATAATTATCAAAGTATTGACACAGAATGGCGATTGCTTCGGAACACGAAAGAAATTGCGTCGTTTAGTGAAAAAACTGAAGAATTTTGGGCGAGCATTGGCAGCATGAAGTATGGTGATGGTACACTCATATTTGAAAACATTTGTTCTTTTGTTTTTAAAATACTATGTTTGCCACACTCATCTGCCAACGTGGAAAGAATTTTCTCTTCAATAAATTTAATGAAAACTAAACAACGCAACAAACTATCCACGGAATCGATAATAGGTCTCCTACACACCAAACGAGTTATAACAGAAAACAACCAAACTTGTTATAATTTTAATATAGAAAATAAAATTTTCGAAAAAATTTCTACCAAGAAATGGTATGAGGATCACTGAACCTAAAAATCTTAAAATGTACCTATGTATGTTTCTTTTTAATAAAGTAATTAGAGCGCAAAATACATTTATTTTATTTTTTTAAAACCTCCCGATTTCTCCCGATTTTTGGCTGGAAAATCTACCGTTTTTTTATTTTTGACTTTTGCAACACTGTTCATTTGATCATTTATACGAGAAAGCGGAAGTTGCAACCGCTCTGACTATAAATATAGTTATCTGTGGCTGCAACTTCGAGCAGACAAGAGAGACCCAAGCGAGACATAGAGAATGGACCGTGCGTTCCGTATTCAGTTCATCAGTTGTGCTGTGAATACAGACCGAAAAATACGAGAGAGACAAAGCGAATGTGCGGCCAGTATTTGTTTCTATGTAGAATTCTGATTTAGGAGGGTTGCTGGCGGTAACGCCAGTGACGCGACCCTCGGAAGTGTATCGTTCGTTCTGCGCTGCATGCACAGCTGTGAACCAGTGCTATGTATAGTAGTGTAGTAAAAAGCGTCTACTGTTTGTAATGTTATATTTATGATTGATAAATAAGAAATTGTTAATTAAATAGTACTAAGTATACTAGTCAGCACATCACGTTACCACAAACTGTCTTTTCTCGTTCGATTTTGAACTTAATCATCAAAATTTTTAAGTTTGAAATCGTTTGGAAAAATTTGACAGCTTCGTGTAGCTTGATGTGCTGGCCATGGCCAGCACATAAAGCTACACGAAACTGTCAAATTTCAAAAATAATGTTGTACACACGGCTACATATCAAGCTATACATTTCCATTTTATGGTGATCTGGCATTGTATAGGATTTCCGTACAATGAAAAGTCAGCTTATGTTGGAAATGTATAGCTTGATGTGTAGCCGTGTGTACATGTACAACATTAATTTTTATCCAAAAAAATCTGTCAAAAATGCGCCTTTGTTATTAAGGGTCCCCGAAACGATCAATTGCAATTGTCAATTTTATCGCGATTGATAAACAAATATGCGCAAATTGATTGACAGTAAACAATTAAACACACAAAACATTGACACTTGCAATTGATCGTTTCGGGAACCCTTTACAGTTTTACAGGCTTGCAGAAAAGAGACAGGTATAGGCCACTTCTCTGTCTACGGGCCACACAGTCGCTTTGTCTCTTTTTAATAACAAAAAATAAAAATAAAAAAAGTTTTTATAAAAGGTGGTCACTTTTTAGAGGCTAACGCTTAGGCCATTCTCTATGTCTACGAAGAGAGCCATGCTAAGGACTAATATGGAGTAGGTACTGTAAATACTGTGATGAGTCGATTATAATCCTGAATCGGGGAATTAAAGAACTAAGAGTGCCTGCGATTATTATTTCTAGAAGTTGTTTTATTTAGGGAACCAAAAGACCACTAGATCATTTACCAAAATTAATTAAAATTATGTTTTTGTGCGAACTTTGTAAAGTATTTCATTTATTAAAAAAATCTGATCGAGAGCCTGTCTGATACGTGCTAGCAATTTTTGGTTCTTGTGCTTACAATGTGTTTCAATGTGTAAGGCGCACGCACGGTTAACTGTACCGTACCGTGGCGAAGCTTCATTCATACAGCTATGATTCTTTATATTTATATAATAACCCAAATAAACTAATATTTAGTCATTATAATTTAGTTTAATTAAAATCTTGATTCGTAATTTCATGGGAAAATCTTGCTTCCTTCAGGACAGGCCTAAGCTAGCTTAGTTCAGGAAGTCTGCAGAAAACTGAAGTGTTTTAGATAGAATATAATTATATTCTGTAACCTGTAACCCGTAATTTCGAAGTGAAAACTTGTTTACCCGCGTTGAGCGATTTTTGGTAGGGTAAAAACTTATGGGTTCGCGTCATCAAAATGCGTGACATGCTCGTGATGTATTGCGACAGACTTTCAGTTATTCCAGTTTTGAGTTTTCACTTCTGTTGGCAAAGCATAAGACGGCCTATATTTTTTTTAATTAAGTATATATTATTTTCCTTATTCTCGATCCACGACCACGACCACGAATACCTACTTAACTAAATTCTAACTGCTGAAGTAATAACTATATCTAACTGCTGTAGAATCGCAGATGTATTTTTAACCTGTCAGTAATTGTCTATACTCCATTTACTATAGCATTAGACAAATAACGGCTAAATAACGACAGTTATTGTGTAATATTGTTGAAATTACTGCACTTTAGAGTTATTTTTTTAATGTAAATGGTAAATAGATTACAGTGCTTTGTATTCATCGTGAAATAACGAAGTTTATTAAACGTTTACATCGAAATAACGAAAGGGCGAGAACAGTTATTTGTCTAATGTTATAATGAATGGAGTATAATAGAATGAAGAGATACTTATGTACGGTGGCCAGCACATCAAGTTACCACAAACTGTCAGATTTTCTCGTTCGATTTGGAACTTAATCTTCAACATTTTGAAGTTTAAAATCGTTTGGAGTAATTTGACAGTTTCGTGTAGCTTGATGTGCTGGCCGCTGTACAAACACGTACCTACCTACCTAATATATGTATAGGTACCTACATAACCTTAGTATAATTACAACAAAATTACACTTATTACTTACGTTATCGTTTACTTGATGCATTGTTCCAATAAACTATGAATCGGTTAGCAACTTACCTTGGTATAGGTATTCCTCATTTTTATTATTCAGCGCGTCGTAAACTAGGTACCTGTGTACCTGCACACTACAGTACTTATCTAAACAAACCAAACTGAGTTTGAAGGAGGTATATTTCTAATCTAACAAATAACTTTGCGCAATCCCCTGAGTTTCAAAGAAAAGTTCCTTTTATCGATTTCGGCTTGAAGGTCACCTTTGTGGCGCGAAAGCTCAAATTGGACGCGTGTGACGAGTCACGCGACGCCCCAAAATGTTTGGTACATGGCGCTTAGCACGTTCCTCCTCCCTGATATATAGTACGTTGCACCCACAGAGTACATTCTACTATACTGAAGTTGCACCAGCATTACTGATCATTTCGCCGTGATACGAACGCGTCGCGTAGAAGACGGGGACGGGCACGTCGCGCAGGACGCGCAGTGGTTTGCTGGACAGTAACACAATCGCGCGTTGTTTTGAGTGGATCGTTTATTTTGACGGAGTTTTCCGTTCCCGCGTGTTTAGTGAAAGTGATAAATAAATAAATTTACTATTAATAGTTTGTTGATAAAATAAGACTGAAATATGGAGGTTCCAGTAAAAGAAAGTTTTTTGTGGCGTAAGTAGTTTTTTATATCATTTTGTAAGCGCGTATAGTTCGAAAAATATGTTTTTGTGGGAATAATATATATTTTTTTTAAATTAAATTATAAAACGAGTCAAATAAAGTTTAATCTTAATACTTACTTAATTCAATCAACTGCAATTTAATCACCCATGTTGCGTACAGCACGCAGGTACGTGATTAGTCGGGTAGAAAAGCGAAAGACAGTTTAAAAGTTTAAGTGACTGAGACCCTGCGTCGGCGACCATTCGTAGATCACGGGAGTGCGCAAAAGGAACTGCGCATCGTACGATGTATGAAGACGAACTGCTGGCTGTACACGGACCGAGCGAGCGGGCTATATGGTTTTGCCAAGCAAATGTGAACCCTACATTTTGATGGGTTCCGTATTTAAAGATGTAAACGTAACGTACGGGCACGTCGGCAGGGCCTCAATGTTTATTTATTACACAAAGCACAAAGTATGAAAATCAAACAATTATAAATGTTTTCTATGCGTAACATTCTCCCCCTCAGTGTCGACACGACACTCAAAACCTTAACCTAAATGATTAAAATATTTAAAAATTAAAATAAAAAATTAATAAAAAAAATCGCTATCCTGGCCGCAGGACGTTTAAGTAGGCCGTTTTTGGTCTTAACGTCGACAACCCTTACGCGTCCGTCAGCACCGGTGTACACGGATTGTATAATACCTTTAGGCCAGCAGTTACGGGGGGAGTTTGGATCAGCTATTATTACCAGATCACCTGTATTTAATTGTGGACCCTCTTCTCTCCATTTTCGGCGTAGCACTAGATCAGGGGCACCTCCTTTACCCATTTTATATTTATTTTCCAACTCTCTCGCATTATTATTTTTCCTTTAATTGTAAATTGTATCAGATAACCATGAATGTCAAAAATTGACATAACAATACATAATAGCTCGCGCTTCGTTGGTCTTCTTTTTAAGTTTACAACATCAACCGGTATACGCTTCAAGGTTAAATCGAATCCTAACTCGTCGCTAGCAGGGTACCATAATAAACCGAGTGTCCTTTCCGATTGATCTTTATCGAAGGCACAACAGACACTGTCACTCAATGCTTCCTTCGGTACGCTTTCCAGAACATCCGGTACGTTGCTAGCCCAGTTCCGTATTTCGAATCCACCCTGCTGGTGTATAAAAGAGACTTCCTTGATCATTTGTTTTGTAAGGTCGACTTCGGGTAAACTATCGATATAGTCGTCCATATAATGTTGCTTGCAAATAGCGTCGACTGCCGTCGGATAAGTATCCTTAAAATGTAATGCATTTTTATTTTTAATATGTTGCGCGATAAAAGGCGAGCAGTTTGCGCCAAATATTAATGACGTCATAGCATATATATTAACGACCTCAGTGGCTTCATCTGTAAATAAAAACCTAAGTGTATGTTGATCCTTTTCCTTAATTTTGATTCGAAGAAACATATCTTTAATATCTGCAATAATTCCAATTTGATTTTCTCTAAACCTAAACATAATTCCAAATAAAGACTGCAATAAGTCCGAGCCTGTCAATAAAAAATCATTAAGGGAACATCCCTGTGTTTTCGCAGCTGCGTCGAACACTAAACGTAACTTCTTCTTATTGGGATTGTCGACCCCGAAATTCGGTAGGTACCAAATGTGGTCGCTAGACTCCCCCTCGTTTAGCCTTCTGGCATAATTATTCGAAAATAAATGCTGAATACGCTCCCGGTAACGGGACGCGTAAGCGTTGTCGGCTAACATTTTCTTCTCAACTGATTTTAAACGATTATAGGCATTTTGATAAGAATCAGGCATTACAAAGTTATCATTTTTCCAAGGCAATTCCACAAACCATTGGTTATCAACAAATTCACATGTGTTATCTAGTATGGTGACAGCACGCAATTCGTCAGCATTCTGTCGAGGTTGTTTTGAACCTATTGACTCTAACGCAAATGATTGTCTTACAAACTCGTTCAACTCAGCATCACGACAACGTTGCGCGCTATCATCACTAGTAATACGATCAGCCGACATGTTCATAATATTTATGTTGTTTACGACACCGTGTACACACCACCCTAGCGGTGTCTTTGTAACATAAGGTTCATTTTTATTATTTCCTTTTAAACATAAGATAGGTGCAATAAGATCATAATTATCCTGTCCGATTAATAGTTTAGGTTGTGCGTCACATTTGCACAAGTCGTAGTCAATATAGTCCGAATTATTACTAAAGTCCATACACGATAAACGTTGAATAGGCAAATTAAGTTCTTTCATTTTACGAGCACACAAATTATAACGATTGCCTGTATTATTGGAAATGTCAAAACTTACGTTTTCCGTTTGGCACACAAGCTCACCGGAGTCCCATGCACTGCGGGCGCGCATGGTGACTGTCTTACCGTGGAGTCCCGCCTGATCGGCGAGGTCAGCGGATATCAGCGTCACGGTGGCACCGTCGTCGAGCAACGCGTGTGTGTGGATATTGTCTTTAGGTCCATGAACGGTTACCGGCACTATTTTTAACAACACTTTAGGCACTGACGGTTCACTAACACTAGTGGACGCACTGGTGTGGGCGTGGGCAATGGTATCCTCGCGGCGCGACTCGTCGGGCGCGGATGGGCCGCGGGCTGCGTCCACCGCTGGGCACGCCGTCTCTGGTTGCGCGGTTGCGGGCGTCGTAGGCGCGGTAGGCTTCGTCCAGTGAAGGAGATAATGATGTGGATGTCCACACTCGCTGCAGTCAGGAGCGCTGCACGCGGCGGGTTCATTATGCCGTGCGCTCAAGCACTTGTAGCACAGATGTTTAGCACGTACAAATTGCCATCGATCCCGTCTCATAGCGCGTTTGAACTTGCCGCACTTGTCTAAGGCGTGTGTCGTAGAGGCACGACAAAACATACATTTATTATCGGAGGTAGTAGTGCACGCTAACACTGAATGACTTTTTATATTATTATGGTCGTATTTCTTTCTTACGTCGTTCTGACTGTGTATGTAACTCACACCTGAGGTTGCGACGATGGTAGCTTCTCTATATAAAAACTCCGATAGTATTTCTAGTTTAGGTATAGTACTATCCTGTCTCTCGAAGGTATATTCGGCCCACTTATTGATAAGGGCGGGCGGTAACTTCGAAAGTATTATTGACGTCGTGTCCGGACTTTGTAGGTATTCCTGCAACTTAATAGCTTTAACAGCTGTGACGTAGTTTTTAACTTTTATCGAGAAATTCACGATCTCCGTGTGGTATGCAGTCGGAAGTGGGTGAATTTTCTTGAGTTGAGTGAATATTTTATTAATTATACACTCTGGTCTGCCGAATCGTAATTCTAAGGTGTCAATTATAGCTTGCGGTGTTGTGTTACCGATGAGGAGCGATGACACGGCTTCTTTTGCATCACCACGTAGACACTTTCGTAACCGCCAAATGTTTTCTGCGTCGCTATAACTGCATAAGTGTGACGACTCTTTATATGACTCCTTGAACTGCAGCCACTGCATAGGGTCGCCGTCGAACACCGGTAAATCCTTTGATGTTGCTAGGCGCGCAAGGAGTTCTCTGTTATTATCACGAACGTTACTTCTCGTAAGCACTTGGTGCAGCGCCTCCGTTAACTGGTTGATGCTGTCGCCACGCGGCGGGCACTCGCTGACGAAGTTCTGTTGCTGCTCTGTGGGGTTCCAGGTTTTACTGCACAACGGCATCGTATTTAATGGGTTGACATTGTTTTCACAATCACTTTTAGCAATGGGCGCGACGGCATCTTGCTTGTCGAACCACGACTCGACAATTCTCGAACTTTTCGAGGCCAAGCCGTCGTCTTCTTCTTCTAAGTCTGCTATATCGGCTTCCAGTTTCTTTGAAACCAAGTCCTTCTGAATTTGTGCACTTTTTTGTGCTAAATCGAGTTCGATTTGTGCTTGAAGTTGAGCCGCTTCATACTCTAGCCGTTTTCGGGCCGCTGCCGACGAACACGCGGTTTTATCACTTTTCACTGATTTTTCCAGTAACTTTTCACTTTTACTAGTAGTCGGCTGCTCCGTGGCACGTTTACTACGTGTTATAACACCCTTTGGGGGTGTGTGAAGCAGCGACATCCCTGCACACAGGTTTTAGTTCGACTAAACACGTGGCCGAGATCCTAGATCCGGCTCGAAGGACCACTTAATGTTGCGTACAGCACGCAGGTACGTGATTAGTCGGGTAGAAAAGCGAAAGACAGTTTAAAAGTTTAAGTGACTGAGACCCTGCGTCGGCGACCATTCGTAGATCACGGGAGTGCGCAAAAGGAACTGCGCATCGTACGATGTATGAAGACGAACTGCTGGCTGTACACGGACCGAGCGAGCGGGCTATATGGTTTTGCCAAGCAAATGTGAACCCTACATTTTGATGGGTTCCGTATTTAAAGATGTAAACGTAACGTACGGGCACGTCGGCAGGGCCTCAATGTTTATTTATTACACAAAGCACAAAGTATGAAAATCAAACAATTATAAATGTTTTCTATGCGTAACAACCCATGTTTTTTTAAACAGAGTAAACGATTGAGATGTGATTATGGACATACTCGTAAACCTAAATTCTAAACTGTTTATTTTGGAAGCGTCTCGCCCGCTCCCGTCCTTGAAATTGGGAAGGTCACAGGATGATGCGCGCGTCTATGATTTTGGTGGGGTCATTAACCCGTTCAAATCTCATCCCCATGCTGCTGTAACAAATGCATCATCCGATATATCCCATCATGTATTTTAAACTTTTAAAATCAACTGCTTACTTTATAGCTTCCTTTTGGGAGAAGCCAGTGAAAGGGATTCGATTTACGAAAAGGGTCGGATATTATTTTAAATGCATTTTTAAAAATTCTCACGAGATCATAATCATCATTCTCTAATCTCTATGTAATGAGCCTAATGAGCTTAACAGGTGCCTTAATATTTTACTATAGAATAGACAATATTTTTCTTTAAATTAAATTAGTAAACATTGACCGGTAATCGAGCGAGAGACAATAGCGTAGCGATAACACAACGACTGCGTACGACATCAGTTTTAAGGCGAGGTTCTTCGAGCGTGCATTATTGTTCTTGAGGTGGCAGCTGCTGGGCGCGAGTAAATTATGTGTTTTACGATATTAACAATGTCTCGATCATCATAGACGTTTATTTTGATATGATTTTCAGTACATAATGTGGTATAATATTGAAATAAAATGATTTTAATCTACAAAATAAGGGTATGTTTGGAATTTTATTCTATTGAGCGAACTTTATCCAATTATGTAACGAGTACCCGACGTACCTACAGAAAGGTCTCAAAAGCAACATATAATTGTTTCACGTGTTTAATCATTACCGTTTATAAATAAAATAATATTAAAATTACATTTCCTAGAGGTTAACTTGAAGAACCTCGCCTTAAGTTAACCCTTCAATGCAGTAGGTTCATTGGACTAAGGAGGTCTAATATCTATGAACTTTTTGACCTAAGGGTACCTATTATGTTTTAAGTATTTTTTAAAGTGACTCGGTTATAGGTATAGTCGCCAGCACATCAGGTTAGAACAAACTCAGATTCTCTTATTCGATTTTGAACTTACCCACCAACATTTTAAAGTTTAAATCGTTTGGAGAAATTTCACAGTTTCGTGTAGCCTGGGGGCCAAGTCTACTAATGTACAAACGTTGCAATGGTCTCTTCATTGTGAGTTTTTGACAGATTTGCCATACAAACACTGTCAAATACTCACAATTGCGAGACCATTGCAATGTTTGTAAATTAGTAGACTCAGGCCCCTGGGCCTCAAGTCTGCTATTACAATAGTGTCAGAATGATCTCTTCATTGTGAGTTTTTGACAGATTTGCCATACAAACACTGTCAAATACTCACAATGGCGAGACCATTCTGACACTATTGTAATAGCAGACTTGAGGCCCTGATGTGTTGGCGATGGCGACTGTTCATTGAGGTCAAATTGAGGTTATAAATCTTGTGTGCCATACCTAATTATTAATTTATTTTCCTGTTGACAACTGAAATGAAAACGTAGGAAAAGGAAGACGTGGACGTGCATGAGGGACAATTATTTTTAAGTCTTTATAATTGATTGTAGGTATGTAGTACTCTGTTATTAAATAATTTATTAGTGCAATGTAAACTTAGTTAAAACATGGTTAAAACTCTTTTTTTCTAATTATGTGCTTGGAGCTATGAAAGTCGTACGAGGGGCGTTCAATGTGTTCTCGGTATGGGGTTGATTTACTAATGATGTGGGTAATCTGACTAACTTGATTAATTAATGACATTATCTGAGAGTATAAAGGTAAAATTTCATGTAATTGTGATCATTAGTTTGCTAGGCAGTTGAACAAAATAGAGCACCGCGCTGTGATTAAATTCCTTTACCAAACAAGGAAAAAGTCAAAAAACTATTCACGAAGAGATGGTGGCTGTTTACCAAGATTCTGCACCTTCGTTATCTACGGTTCAAAAGGGGTCAAGTGAATTTAAAAGGGGCAGAGAGATTATTGAAGACGACACTCGCTCGGGCGGCCCGGTTCTACGGCTCCTACGGAAGAAAACGTGAAAAAAGTTGAGAAGCTTATACTGGAGGATGCCCGAATGATGATGATAATGATAGCAGAGATAACCCACCTCTCCGTTGGTACCATACACACTATTCTTCATGACCTTCTTAACCTTTCAAAAGTTAGTGCAAGATGGGTGCCGCGAATGCTTACGACTCACGGCACCTCAAAAACAAATGCGCATCGAGTGCTGTAGAGTTTTTGTGTATTTTCGATGCACTGGGATGCACTCTGTTGGATTCTCAACGCTCAGCTCAACACCGAGAGTTGAGTACGCGATAAAATCCTGGCTCTGATATTTTTACGCCCGTGCGACGTGGGTAGAAAAGTCGTGTTATACCTATAATTTCTTACGTAGGTTCATAATAACTACCTATTATTGCCTACCTGGAGGCTGGAGGAGCTCGTGGCTAAGTATAACAGCTGCACAGGACGATCCATCAGGTTAACCTGCGATAGGTTTGGTCTGTGGATGGGTGAAATTTTTTCGAGCTTTACTTGCTTTCCGAGGCACGGAGTATCCGTACGTCGGAAAGCACGTTAAGCCGTTGGTCCCGCCTGTCATTCCTGGATCTTTGACAGTCGTTACGGGTCGTCAGAAGCCCGAAAGTTTAACAACTAGTCTTAACAAGGTAACTGGGTAATACGATACCCAAACACAATTACACAAATACACAAATTTTACATGGAGCGACTGTCTGTCTGACCAGACAGACAGTCGCTCTATGTAAAATTTGTGTATTTAGCTGCATCCGGTAAGACTGGAAGCTGAATCCAACATAGTTGGGAAAAGTCTAGGCAGATTGATTTTTAGTGCCTACCTAGATTACTAAAGACTTCCAAATTCAAACCGTAATTAGTACAGACAGTAGGTATATGTCTAGGCTAGGCCAAAAAGCCGGCATACCTAGGTATTTTCGAATATTGACCATGTATCCGGCACTGACTGCTTTTAAAATGGTTAACCATTCGTCAGCGCAGAGAGTTGAGGGCTAAATCCACTACTCCTTACCTGACTTCCCAAAATCAATACTTATATATGCTCTGCCAATAGTAAAAATCTTCGTTTCACCAACAATCGCCTTCTACGATGTCCTTCTCACCGTTCTGGCTTCATTCATTCTTCATTGTTTGTCCAGGTGGTCTTTTTTTGGAATACCCCTCTGAACATCAGGACGGCAATCACCCAGTTATCTTTTAAGGTGAAGGCACGTGAACAAATTCCTAAGAAGTCGGCAGAATCGTCCCAGCCCTTTTTTTGTGTTTAAATTATCAAATAACTTCACCGCTCTGGGTGGAGCAGGAGGGCATGTCAGACTTTTACTGACTAAAACCCACCCGTGTTCCTTCAGTTGCCTGTGTGAGTGTGTGCTAGGGACACGGTATCCCTTTCGGACAAACCCGCAACCCTGGCAGGCACCGGTCCTGGCGGACCCCGTCTGTGCGTGCTGACATCTCTTTGAGGCGCGCGTGGAACACAACGCGCCGTCGACCCGGGCCTGGTCCTTACCGGACGGCGAGCTGCCCATAGCTCGCCGTTCGCAAGCCCGCGCCTACGGTGACCGGGAATCGGCTACCGATTTCCGCCGCCCAGGGCGCCTCCTGCGGCGACTAGGGACGAGAGGGCGCACAGACTGCCGCTCCCTCACGCGTTCCGCCTCCTCCTTCGCGAGCGTTACTGCTTCGCAGAAGGAGGTGACTGCCTCCCATGCACTCTCGCTTCGAACCATGGCCTGGACCAGAGCCGGACGCGAGAGATCGCCGCCGCCGATCGCCTCCGTGAGGACACGGCGGTGCTCTGCCCAAGCCGGGCAGATCTCCACCGTATCCTGCGGGCGATCTACACAGTGGTAACACCCGGGCGTTTCCTCCCGCCTAATCGGAAACAGGAACCTCCCGAAACACCCGTGTCCAGTAAGGATCTGTATCAGGCGGAAGGTGAGGACGCCGAAGCGCCTCTCTAGCCACTCTTCAAAGAGGGGACTTATCGCCACAATTGTGGCGTGCCCACTACAGTACTCCTCGTCTGACTTCCCAAAATCAATACTTAGGCTCTGCCAATAGTAAAAATCTAGGCCGGACCACACACTGCTACGGTCTTAACTGTATTTTACTCGCTGTCCGTGAGCCATTCCTACCTGCCAGCAGACTTTATGAAAACAGCAGTGGTAGTGCCCGTAGTGAAGAATAAAACTGGTGACCTTACTGATAGGCCTAATTCTCTTGTCACGGTAACTGCTAAAGTTTGACGGTTTGCTTAACGCACAGTTAAATAGATCAATCATATTTTATCAACATACTAGCCTGACACTGACCTACAATTTGCAAAAAACTTAAGAGTATTTGAATTTCTCGGGCTACCTTAGCGCATCCCCCTTAAGTTGGAAGTTCTTCCATTCATCTCTTTAAGTCTTCATAATTTATCAGTACTTATTGTATCTATAATATTTACCGGTTTTCTAGCTATCAGAGACCTACAGTTATGAGTCAACATGGCCATAAATAATAGCCGTTTACAAACTATGACACATTTTTTATTTTCCTCATAGCGCACATGAAACGTTATTTGTATTTGTTGCACACGTAGGTATGGTGTAGTTTCACAGAGAATTTTCCGAAATCTGAAAATATATTTGAATGCACACAGTATGACTTAAATGACAATTGCATTGTTTAAATTTGCAATTTATATTTAACTATAGTTATGTACACCTACTTATATTTTTATTATATACATTCTATTTTTTTTTTAAATTGGCAGTCATAAGGACTGCCGACAGAAGTGAAACCACAAAACTTTGGAATAACTGCTCTTTTATACATACCTTACCTATCATGGTGGTCATGGAAAGCGTTCGGTGACGATGACGCGAGTTCCATGATTTTTGTTCACCCAAAAAGTACATATATATACACAGTATACATACCGTACCTAGTTCATGGAAAGCGTTCGATGACGATCGCGAACCCATAAGTTTTTCCCCTGCCAAAAAGTGCTCAACGCGCCTAAAGAAGTTTTCACTTCAATAACGGTAAGTTCGGTACTCGATACTCGCACGCGCACACACTCGTAAGTGCATAATACAAAGAGACACAGAGAGAAAATCACATGGAGCCCATGCAGGGGACACATCGCTTTATCCTTCGTGATAATTTCTACCAGTCAACTCCCACAAAAAATATGAATTTAAAAATAAATTACAGAAAAAAAGAAGCCTAGAGGCCTTAATTATATCCTGCGGGGTAATGAGGACTATCGCGCTTGAATTTGCCACTAGAGGCGCTAGTAAAGAGTGAGGTCTCTAGAAATGTCAAATGTGAAACTGAACGTTCACTGTTTGCGGGGTTTTCTGTCGCAAATTGTAACTAATTATTTATAATTACCTAAAGATTGTGCCATTCCTGATTAGTTATGGCTTAAGATTTTAAGTAACAACTTAGGATCTAATTTCATAGCACTTAGAGGAAGAATAATATTGGTGCCGATTCCCTTGTTCACAAACTAAACTAAATTTAAGTTCAGTGCATCTTTTTCTTTCTATTTCATTAAGAAAAGGACAGAAGATAACTTTTAGTTTAGTCCTGTCAAATTAATCAGCGCTTGACGTATTTTGACGTAATTTTAGTCGGCAAGTTTTTAATCACGTCTAAACTTGTATGGAGTAGTGACAGGCGCTGATTAATTTGACAGGATTAAACTAAAATTTATCTTCTGTCCTTTTCTTAATGAAATAGAAAGAAAAAGATGCACTGAACTTAAAATTAGTTTAGTTTGTGAACAAGGGAATCGGCACCATTGTCTGCTTCAGAGCCTATACAACCTCAGCGCTACCTCACTCTGTATCTCGCTCGCACACTATTGCTACCGATCACGCGAGCAAGCGAGACAGGGCGGCAGGGAAAAGGCTCCAAGGCGCTGATAGTTTAGGTAATTTCGTTTTACGGTGAAAATAATGGTCATTTAAAAAAAGTAAATAACATAAGACCTGCTTTATAGTTCAGTTAATATGCAAAGTTTCATTATCTAATTTGAAGTATTTTTTTGAATACCAGCGGTTTATTGTTTGGTTTGGAGGTAACTTTGGATTTTTTTTTCTATCGAGAAAATTTTATGGAATCGTGTTTTCGGCTAACACAGTACTTAACATTAATCCTCAACTTTACCATATATTTATTTCAAAATTAATGCTGCAGTATTTTCGACATAACGGAGGATCATGCTAAGCCATTTGGGGTAGTATAGGCCCTTGATGCTTGCCAATTTTAGAAATGTTATAATGTAAATATTCATTTGATATTTTAAAATGTAATAAAATAAACTTTTTATAAAGTAATGAATATTTAAACATATCCAAAACATACATATAAAATAAAAGTAGGTACTGACAGGACCTTACTCAACAGTGGCGCCAACTGGTGAGTACAAAAACAATAGCACCCATTTATTTATTTATTTAATTTTTTTAAGCACAAGTTGTTTCCTATAATTAAACAAAGCACACTATTAGACCCCTGGGGTCTGTCTCAGCATGCCATGGTGCCGCATGCATTAGGGTGCCGATTCAGTCATCCTGACCACCTAACTCGTATCTATTGAGGAAAGTGAGCACTTATAAACGTACTGTGTACGTTAAATGTATTGTGTAAGCAATTGTTGGCTAACCTAAATAAATAAAATAAACCCAAATTAGGCGGTCAGTGACGTGATTGACGAACGTTATCTTAATTATGTGATGTTAATTATGTAGTTCAAACAAAACTGATATGTCATAATGACCGCAAACCATGTATGTTACGCAATTCATCATCATCATCATTTCAGCCGAAAGACGTCCACTGCTGGATATAGGCCTCCCCCAAGCACCGCCACCTCGACCGGTTCCGTGCTGCCCGCATCCAGCGGCTTCCTGCGGCTTTCATAAGGTCATCGGTCCACCTTGTAGGAGGCCTTCCAACGCTACGTCTTCCGGTACGCGGTCGCCACTCCAGAACCTTTCGGCCCCAACGGCCATCTGTTCTGCGCGCAACGTGCCCTGCCCATTACCACTTAAGTTTGGCGATTCTTCGAGCTATATCGGTTACCTTGGTTCTCCTGCGGATCTCTTCATTTCTGATTCGTTCACGTAGGGAAACTCCAAGCATAGCCCTCTCCATTGCCCGTTGGGTGACTTTTAGCCTTCTAATAAGTTACGCAATTATCTAGACTTAATTTGCTAGGCTAAAATGACATTTATTTGGTATCGACATAAAAATAACCTAATAAATAATCTAGTGCCGTGTGGTGCCGGACTTAAAGAATAGCACTACCCCACTTCCTCCCGTTGATGTCGTAAAAGGCGACTTAGGGATTTACTAGAGAATGGGCAGCAGCGTTCTCTATTCATTTTTAACACCATACTGCGATTGCCAATCCGCCTGCCAAGCGGGGCGATTATGGCAACCCCAAATATTTCGTGTATGAATAAATACACTTATTACTGGCTATCACCAATTTGTTTAGCAAGAGAGGATCCCCTCTGGTTAACAACATCACGAAGTGGAAGACAGATGTACCTACCTACACTCTCATTCCACCATGACTTAGAAGCCCAAAAAAGTCCAGACTTCTGGCTGCTACTGAGAAAGTCCCGATTAGCGGCATATCAAGTTGGCATGATGAATACTACAATTACAATGGCCAGTATAATCTTTTGATACGATCAGCCATAAATCCATGGCCTGAGGCCCTAGTGTGAGTTTATTTTAACCATCTCGAATTTACGAATCGAGCGCGTTCAGCACTCCGATTCGTGAAGGGCCAGTCGTAGGCCAATAGGAATGCCGAACGTGCTCGATGCGTAAAATCAAGATGGTTAAAAGAAACTCACACTAGGGCCTCAGAACTAGAGTCTAGACATTTACGACAGATACGTAAATAAATGAGTCAGAGTTTACCGACGTTTTGCAATAAACATCGGAGTTACCGACGAAGCTATGTTTAATTGTTGACTCATTTTCTTGCACGATAAAAATACTGTTATAATAACGTTGTAAGTATTTTGCGCTCGATTCACAATCTGAATGATTCTGAAGGATATTGCTAATCCATTGCTTCATACGTTCGAAAAATTTGTCTGTCAGTCGGTCTGTCTGTTTGTTCCAGCTAATCTCCGAAACAGTTATATCGATTTTGACAGGACTTCCACAAGCAGATAGCTGATGTTATAAGGAGTAAATTAGGCTACTTTTATATTAGAACTAGCTTCTCCCCGCGACTTCGTTCGCGTGGAAGTCGTAAAACACCATAATATACTAAAATACCAGCCACATTTTAATAAAACTTCCCTGAACACTACGTTTGTAGTTTTGGTCACAGCAGTCAAAATATACAGAGTCAGGACTGGTGACGCGAGAGCAAGCGACGTACAGTTCTATGTTCTATGGTAAACGGTTTGGTTTCCGCACTTAGTCCTTCAGGTGGACCATTGTACATGGGCCATGGCGGCCATCAGTGGTTATTCCAACCAGCCCACCTCCCTCCAGAAGCTAATTACGTCTCCCGGTATGTTTAGAACATCTGTGAAAGATCTGTGGCCCGAGGGTCTCTGTTCTAATCTTGGTGACGCCTGTGCATTCAAAGAGCACATGCGCGACGGTTTCCTCAGCCTCCATGCAAGCTCTGCACAGAGAATTTTCCGATATCTCTATTGTGTGGAATTGTTTGTTTAGCGTGCAGTGTCCCGTAATGATACATGGTACGGAGCGAGAGTGCATGGGAGACCGTCACCTCCTTCTGCGAAGCAGTAATGCTTGCGAAGGAGGAGGCGGAACGCGTGAGGAGAGGTAGTCTGTCATGCCCCTAGTCGCCGCAGAAGACGCCCTGGGCGGCGGGAATCAATTGGCGATTCCCGGCCACCGTAGGCGCGGGCTTGCGGACGGTGAGCAATGGGCAGCTCGCCGTCTGGTAAGGATCAGGCCCAGGTTGACGGCGCGTTGCGTTCTACGCGTGCCACAAAGAGATGTCAGCACGAACTGTGACGGGGTCCGCTAGGACCAATGCCTGCCAGGGTTGCGGATTTTTCCGAAAGGGATACCGTGGCCCTGGCACAAAGGCAACTGAAGTAACACAGGTGGGTATTAGTCAGTAAAAGTCTGACACGCCCTCCCGCTCCCCCCAGAGCGGGAGAAGTTATTTGCTAATTTCCCATCCAAAAAAAAAAGTCCTATAAAGTTCTTCGAACTATCACAATTACAGTAACAAAATGTAAAAAAACCGGTCAAGGTCGAGTCGGACTCACGCACCGAGGGTTCCGTACCATCATAAAGATAAAGATAATAATAATAATATAATAATTGTATAGCTTTATTCGTATTAGTACCTAAATAGTTATGTGCCCAGAAAAAACTACAACTTACTGTGCTTAACCCAAAGCAATCTGCGAGTAGGTAGGAAGGAGGACATTTTGGTTGTGAACCGAGAAATGTTTTTAAATTTTCATCGGCGAGGTCAATATTCATCAGAGAACTTTAACACTGCGGTGTACAATATTGCAGTTTTAGGTCAGCGCCATCTCTTGACCGATACTGGAACTATTGTAATTTTTGTTGATGATTTCTGAAAAAGTTAGAGAAATCGTTTTATTTTTCCTGTAATCTTTACATAAACTACTATTACATAAAATAATTTCAGATTTTTTCTGTGCAAATAACGGAGATAAGGGGGTTGGGAATGGTTTTTTTTTTTTGTTAAAAGTCGAAAAAATAGGGCCTAAAAAAATTATGAGTATGTGCAAATAGCGCTCTTTCATACCCTAGTAGTTCCACTACTATTTTTTAAGACACCCAGTTAAGTCCCAGTTGCAAAAAAAAAAAAACTTTCTTATTTGCAACATAGTTGGGCAAACGTCATCTAAAATTATTCCAAATTTCAAGTTGATAGTATTAGTAGTTCTTGAGATATCTAGCTGTGACAGACAGACGGACAGACAGACTGAGTCGCACCATAAGGGTTCTTTTTTACCAATTTGGTACGGATCCCTAAAAAGAAACACATAAATATCTATATTATATCTTTGGAATCGAAATCAGATTTGCATTGCTTTGTTGAAAGTTGACTGAAATAGCATAATATGTCATAATTGACTGCTCCATAAGACAGATCCATAAGGTATGATAATCATTTAAAAGATTAAATCTGTAACTATCTGATAAATTCATTTCCTATTTAACACAGCGAAGTAGTAATAGAATAATTCGACTGTTGTCATACACTGATACATTGTGTTCGTCCTCATCTCAGTCTCACCTACGACCTGTATGGGAAAACTTGTTTCGATTTCTGACTTTTCTAGTACTCAAACCTCAGTTGGTCCTATAGAGTTTTTTGATCCTCGTAAGAAACAGGATCGATTGGCATCAAAAAACTTTTTTGTGAAAATTGCCCATTTTCTTGCTGACTGTACATTTTTTTTTCAAAATCTGTGAATGCAGATCAATTTTTTTCTAAAAGTTAAGGATAGTCTCTTAAGACCATTTTCTTGTAGCGACCACGGTTAAGGTACCTGCCCTTATGGACCCATCTCAAAACATAATGCAATACTGCTCATCCCCCATAGCAAATAGCGTGATAATTTATACGTAGTAATTGGACCAGACCTATAGGGAATATCTATGCAAAATTTGAACAAAATCTGTCCAGTAGTTTTTGCGTTTACCTGGAACATACATTCAGACAAACAGATAAACAGACAAAAATTCTAAAAACTATATTTTCGGCATCAGAATCGTTCCCAGACCTTGTGGCAATCACTTTTTTTCAAAAATATTCAATGTACAGTTTTGTTTCGCTACGACTTTATTATATGTATAGAAAACCCAGGCAGCAGCTAGTTTAGTTATATATTCTGATCTAACTTGTTTTGTAACCCTAAGTGACGTATATTGACGACTGGTTTCATCATCATCCCGATGATTTTTTATCATCCATAGCCCGACTTCACTCACTACTGAGCATAGGCCTCTCTTTTCTTGTACTAATCCCAACGCTCCTGTGCCAGCCTCATCCAGATTCTTCCCGCGATGGGAACAATACGACTGGTTTAAATACCAAATATTATTTAGTTATCAATTCTGATCTAACTGTATAGTTCAACGTGATTTGTATGCATTGGTTAAATGCATTTTGTTATAAAATAAATTTTACCTTGATGAATTCCTAAACGGGCGTTGTAGTGTCATGGCTCAATAAGGATATGCACCATTGTTCAACAATGCTGCCCTGGTAATTGTAAATGAAGCACTTGCAAAATATCGGTTCAGACAAAAATTTAAAATTTTTATGCAAGTATTGTGTTTATCGTTATCAAAAAAACCTATTTCCAGTAAATTATTTCAAGAAATTTATTTTTAACTTATACCTAGGTTTGCCTCTAAGGATGCCATTTCTGAAAAAAAGTAAAGAACCCAGAAATGACGATTACTGCAAAAACAATTAGCTGGGCAGAATGCATCTCATTAGTATAGACTCTAAACTATAGAGTATAGACGATTACGAGGAGGTAACCAAAGGCCTAGTAGTAATGGTAAGGGATTTTTCAGAGAAATATTCTGAATCATTAGTCTATCCAAATTGTCTGTAAGTTATCAGTTTAACGATAAGACCACACATTGTAACATCTGTCATCATCTTGGCTCAATAAGGATAGGTATGCACCATAAATGGTTGTCCCATAATGTATCTCATCATTAGTATTAGATGATAACGAGGCGCGGTGGTACCTAATGGTCTAGTAGTGGTAAGGGAATTTTCAGAGCAATAAACCTTATCTTTTATTTCGATAAGACCCCCCATTGTAATATCCTGTGTAAGTTTCTACTTAATTTTAATCTTATTTATGGTTATAATAATGGTGATAGTGATAACGTATGTATTTAATATTTCCAAAAAATTTTGATGTGGCCATACTGGCCATAGTACATATATATCGATTGGATGTGGCTGTGTCGTGGACATGGCCGTGTGTTTTAAGTCAAATACGTGTACGTAACGGGCAATATTTTCTTTGATCCTTAAGCTATCGAGTGGTGTAATTAAATTTTGAATGTAGATCATTCAAATCATTGATGTCTTTGCAAACATGGGTAAATTTGTACATACATAGGTGTTTTCATAAAGTTAGTTCTCCATGTTCTGCCGTCACATGGGCATGCAAATCATAATCAATTATATCATTTTAAGTAACATTAGAAATATTGAATACCATTTTACAAATTTAAGAAAATAATGTCAAATCATTTGAATCACAATTTAGTCTATAGAAAATGTCATAATAATGTCTACATCAAATGTCACTGGCTACAATATGAAGTATGTCAATATCCAATTACATTATAGTTTTAATCATCCAATTACATTATAGTTTTAATTATTATTTCAAAAGAGTAAAAGTCATTTAAAATTGCAACAACATCGATACTTAGGTCCATAAATTGCTTAGGTCACACAGATTTTTTCCGATATAAACTCCGAGATATTATAATACGATTTACCTATGAGAAAGTTTTTTAAATGTCTTATAGACAAATTAACACTTAAGATTTTGCCATGCCTAAAACATTTTTATGCATCAGAGCTGTTTTAGACTGTCTTGATTGGTCTTTATAACATATTGACGTGTCGTCGACTCAGGCTGAGTCATATAGCTAACACAAAGGGCACAAAATAATCATTTTATAAGCACCGCTGAAAACAAATCGAAGGCTACCTGGCAAATAATAAATAAAACCAAACTGTGTTTGCCACAGGAGTCAATCATGTGCGTAAATAGAGGTAATCTGTCGTTTACGCACCCCAAAGACATTGCTAACGAATTTAACAATTATTTTAATGACGAAATTGAAAATAATACTAAAACTGACATCACATTAAATAATATTTAATTAAACAATCAGACATTGAATTCCCTGTTCATGCAACCTGTTACAACTGATGACATTATAAAAATAATTTCTAGCCTTAAAAACACAAACACTGTTGGATACGATGGCGTTTCTACAAAAGTCATAAAATTCACTAAAGAAGTGATAGCACTTCCATTAGCACATATAATTAACTTGTGTATTTCTAATGGCATATTCCCAAACAGTCTCAAAATAGTTATAATAAAACCTTTACACAAAAAAGATGACAAAACAGAGTTAAAAAGCTATAGACAAATATAGAAAAATTTGAGAAAGTTATCTACAACTCTCTTCACAATTATATCGAAAAATTTCAATTATTTTGTCACGAACAAAAGGGATTTCGTAAGAATACTTCCGCTAATATGGCACTCTTCGACCTATTAAAAAACATCATGTCATCTGTAGATAGGAGAAATCCAGTCTGTGCTATTTATACTGACATGACCAAGGCCTTTGACTATGTGGACCATAAAATTCTACTACACAAGCTACATAGTTACGGCATAAGAGGGAACGTCCTGCAGTTACTAGAATCTTACTTAAGCAATAGACGGCAATACACAGAAATTTCTAGAATTTGTCCGAAAAGTAAAATAGAAACCATATATACATCTAAACCAAGGCATGTAAAATATGGTGTTCCACAGGGTAGCGTATTGGGGCCGCCACTTTTTTTAATATACATTAACGATCTCCCGAAAGTAACATCGAACAAAATGGTTCTCTTTGCAGACGACAGTACAGCTGTAATTGAGTGTACAGATCATGATAATTACGAGCAGGACATAAATACTTGTTTGCATGACATAATTAACTGGTTAAGTAATAATAATTTAGTAATAAACCTAAGTAAGACGAAAATAATGCAATTTCATCAACGCACCGAAAACCCAAATGTTAGTATTGCTTACCAAGGCTGTAATATTGGGGAAGAGAGTCAGGCGAAGTTTTTAGGTATAGTGATTGACAGCAAACTCACTTGGAAACCTCATGCATGTTGAAGTTGTGTGCAAAAAACTTAGCAAATCCGCGTATGCTCTCCATCAACTTTCTAAAAAAGTCAACCGTCAGGCTCTTTTATCAGCGTACCATGGACTGGTTGCCTCGGTTTTGCGGTATGGCATTGTTTTCTGGGGAGAGTCTACCGATAAGGAGCAGGTATTTAGAATGCAAAAGCGATGTATAAAGTCAATGTGCGGTCTTAAAACAACAGATAGCTGTCTTTCCTATTTTCAGTCTTTAAAAATTTTAACTTTTCCTTCTTTATACATTTTGGAAACAGCTCTATTTGTAAAAAACAATCCACAATTATTTGAAAAACTGTCAGCAGTTCGAAAAAATCCGATACGGACTCAATATGTAAACAAACTATGCCAAGTGAAATGTAAAACTGCACTTATGAAGAAAAGTTTTTTTGGTAGTGCCCCACGTATTTATAATAAAGTACCTGATGTGATAAAAAATATGACTGTAATAAAATTCAAGGCACTAAACCAAATGCGAAAAGCTATTACACAATTGACGACTTCCTTACTGATAAATCTCTGCACTGATTGTTAAACTATTAATATGAATGACATACATGTTCCTATTCTGACACTTTTTATTCTGATTGACACTTTGACATACTTTATTATTTTTTTGACATTACTGTAAAAATGTCACTACTGTTATTAGTTTGTTTTTTGAAATTCAAATGATTTGACATTATCAATAGGATTTCTGTTTAATTTTGGAATTGAATATTATTTGCATGCCCATGAGACGTTAGAATATGGAGGACTATATTTTTTTAAAGAAAACATCTATGTACCAATTACCCATGTTTGCAATAATAAATGATTTGATTTGATTTGAAACAATTTTGGGTTGGTTTTCAAAAATACCGCAACCTCAAATATGTACAGAGACACTTGTAAACCATTTTTTATTCAGTATAAAATACTGACATTGCCCAGTGTCAGTATTTTATACTGAACTAACTGTTGCCTGCGGCTTCGCCCGCGTGGATGTCAATACTTCCCTAGTTGAATCGGATTTTGTCCAGAATTTCATGGGTTTTAAAATTCCTACATACAAACTTTGACACCCTGCAATTCCCTATTGAGGGGTAGTTTTGAAAAACGAATAATGAAAAATGTTATTACTTACTTAGGCAAGTATTTTTGCCAAGTTTCAAGATAATCAACCAAATGAATATGATACAAACTTTCATCCCCTATTTTATCCCCTTTGGGGTGGAATTTCCAACAATCCTTTCTTAGTGCACCCCTAGACCTCATAAGGAACCAACGTGCCAAATTTGCAATCTCTAGGCCCAGCGGTATGGGCTGTGCGTTGATATGTCAGTCAGTCAGTCAGTCAGTTTCTCCTTTTATTTATATAGGTAGATTAAAAATTGTTTACAAGTGTCTGTGCATTTCAAACCGAACATTCCCCTAATACAATTTTTTTGGGATTTGAATATGAGTTCTTTATTGGCTGAGTTCCCCCAAAACATAAAGCCATCCATGGCATGCTGTAACAATAGCGTCCTTTCCTATGACTGGAGCGAGCTTATAAAGGCATACGTCGCTTGCTAAGGGCGCCTAGATGTGTAGCTGCAACACCAAACTATCCCCAGCACCAGCCCTAATTGCGTAACACCCGCAATGTGAATGATTTTGAAGTTTATTGCTAATCCATTGCGTCATATGTTCGAAAAATTTGTCTGCTCAACATCGTAAATAACACAATGAATATTGTTAACCTGTCAAAATGAAACCCATTCCTACTGATAGTGTGTTACGCAAACTCCGCTGATTTTGTTATCATCAGTTTTCTGAATTGGCTCCAACTAAAAGACGTATTCACAGTCAATAAAATTGCAGCATCTAGGTACTAACTGTTCCTCTTCGAAGATTGTTTTACGCACGGTCTACGAGGCTTCGATCACTTTTGACAATATTGGCTGAAGGCGTGCCAACATCCAATGCAATCACTTAATTCTTAGAAACTCTTATTGTTTGTATTGACCAATTAAAGAAGTCGAGGAAAGGTGCGGCCTGTGTTATTGATAAATTGTATTAATTGATTACACTTTATTAATAACATACGCTTACCATATATTTAGACGGTGTGGATCCATTTCGCTAATGTTAATTTTCCCTCGGGAGTTCAAAACGTTAGTTACGCGATAAGTGTACGAATAAAGTAGTTTTAGTTTTTAGTTAGGAAACCGAAATTGCATTCCTTCTTCATGGGCTAGGTAGGTAGCTACTAATCAGGGGCATAGCTATCGCCGTATCAAAGATACGGGGCCCCAGGCTACAGGGGCCCCACGACGCGACGTATGAAAGCAACAATCAAATATTTTCTAAAACCTCAAATCCTTTTTAGAAAGAAGCCAATAATGATTAAAATCTTAATGACAATTAAGAGAAACAAGTGCTTGCGGTATGTTAGGACCGATTCCTACATTGTACTGATCTCATAATGAACAAATCTCAAAATTACCTTTTCCCAAAATTACCGATTTTCTAAATGTCTTTGTTTTGGAATGTCTGAAATAAAACTGTCATATTGGTGTACAGTCAGTAACACTTTATTTGAAAATCTTAAAAGAAAATATGAAACTTATTATTCTCTTTTTGATAGTCGTGATATTTTGTAGAAACTGACTTTCGTATGTGATAAAATGATAAATGATAAATGATTTTATTTCTGTAAGTAGGTTTTTACAAACACTTTTACACGTCAATCATATTTTAAAACTAGATGAGGTCGGCGTTTCGTATCTGACTACTCTGAGAAGAAAGACCGAAACAAACTCAGAGATCACAGTCTCTTTTAAAGTCCAGACATAATCTTGGTCAAATCATGTGAAGACCATGTAGATTGGTGTCTGAAATGGTCTTTTGAAGAAAGAACCACACAGATTGAGTGGACCTATCCATTCAGTGCACGCATTTGTCAGTAATCATGCAGCTCAACTCAGAACATAAGGAGCTCAACGATTCGACGAACAATACCAAAGAAAGGACATTTGGGCAGGCCGCATAAATTACTCAAACTGCCATACCATGATCAGAAAAAAAAAAAAAAAAACTGAGAAGAAAATAATAAAAATAAAGACCCACATAGTCTTCACATTCACAATAATTAAAATAATAATATTATACTTCACAAGTAATTATTCATGTCAATGTGTATAAAGCAATCACAATAAAAAAAGTTTCAATATGTAAAATTTGGAGCAGCTCAATCCCAAGCCTTTTTGTCCTCAATATAATCTTTAATGGTATAAAAGGCTTTCTGGCACAACTTACGTTTAATGAATGATTTGAATTTATTAATGCTTAGATCTTGAACGTGGCTTGGAAGTTTATTATAAAAGCGTATACATTGACATCTGAACGAACCAATGTAATATGTAATGTTTTTCTTTTCCTTGCTCTTTTCAGGTATTGTCCCTGCGCGGTACGTCCTAGCCGTCCTCGGCTCTATAGGCTTCGCCATAGTCTATGGTCTGAAGGTGAATCTCTCCGTGGCTATGGTGGGGATGCTGAACCATAGTGCGATCAAAGCGGCCCAAGAGGCTGAAGATGGACTTCATTATGAGAATGCGAGTTTGTTGGCCACTGGCGATGAGGTGTGTGAAGGAGGGCTCGGCAATTCTACTGTAAGTAACGATTTTGCTGCAGTTAAGTAGTGGGTAGTTACTTTATGCGCAAGATTCACAGATTGCATTTAAACTTTGCTTACCAAAGTTAGAATTTAAAACGTATAGGTAGGAACCTATAAGATTTGTATTCGTATGACGTAACGCTTGCTCACATTAGCTTATAAAAATTGCTAAAAATAGGGTACATATTCGTATGAAAGACTAACTCGGCAAAGTAATGTCAAAGAGTGATTTGTAAATCGTGCCCTGGGTTCTATTTACCGATGGGATATTATATGGGATAGAGACTGTAGAGAGACCCTGCGAACCGACCTTCGTAAACAATTAATTAACAAGAATAACAAACATACCAAGATTGAAAGCCTACCTACTAATAATTTGATTAGTTACACTGAAATGTCTTTGTCCAACCTCATAATGGCTAGGTAAGTAGGTATATGGAATACTATTTGATTACTAAAATGTATGAGGTTGCTTTACTGTCCCATAAAGTTAGCCAACGAATATACGGCTTTTAATAAAGAAAGTGGATATACTTGTCTTATAGTTCATCTACTTTCACTCAACATTGCGCCTATTTGTGACCCCATATTTATATTAAAAGATACAGAAATTTATTTAGATTGTGGCTATACCTCAGCCTAATCTCTCTCTACTGTTGGACATATGGCTCAATTTGAAAGAAAGTACACGTACCTATCTTAAAAAAATCCCGATCACATCATTTTGGCTCTTCTCCACTACAAGGAAATTTATTGCCTTGATAAAAAAGTTCTCTCAATGTCAATTCAAATTGACCTGATTTTCATCAACTTGCAAATCAACATGAGTTGTTTTTAAACAGCAATTGGGGCGATCGTAAACGGTGCTATACGAATATGATGCATTTTATTGGCTATATCAATGTTTCACTTTTATATCATTTCTTACACAGACGTTTGCGACATTGTAAATCATTCGTATAATCCTTACGAATTCCAGGTCATACCTACAGCTTTTTCATTAAAGATAATTATATCCCTATTTATTGTGGCATTGTTTCAATTTTGTACGAGAAAAATCATGTACATAATATATTTGTATGACAAAAATACGATAGAAAGGTACCTAGCTACAATTGCGACGATGCTTGGAGCTGCTGTGCTTAGAGCGTTATATAATTATAATCCCTCATAGGTGATAGATACCGGGCTCGTGGCTAAATGATAACAGCAGCATGGATCGATCGAAGGTTAAGCTACTTTTGCCGCGGACGGTTCGTGGATGGGTGACCATACATTGCATATCGAGACTCCTTCGTGTTTCGGAGGGCCTGTCATTCGACCTTTAACAGTCGGTATGGGTCAGAAGCTAAAAAGTCTAGACAACCGGTCTTACCAACGGGTCTCGTGTTACCCAGGGTTGTGGAGCTCAGGTAGTCGCTCCATGTAAAATACTGGTATTCAGCTAAATCCGGTTAGATTGGAAAGCTGACCCCAACACAGTTGAGAAAAGGCTAGGCACTAGGCAGATTGATTGAGGTGATAGATATTTATATGGACCTCCAAAACCGAGTTAAGTATGGTTCAAGCTAAAAACATTCGACCTTGATTTGTCATACCTACCTAGCTCATATGAAACCATACATAACATAAATCCGTTGATTTTATTTTTGGATCAGTTCCAAGCAACTGAAATGATTCTGGAAAAAGAATGTTCATCAAAAACAGTAGGATCAATTGGATCCTGATTTATTTTGTGGAGATTTCAGTTTTTATGTTGGGTTAGTATTGTAAAAGGGCTTCGGGGGTTGAAGCTCTTTGCAACCTCTGACTGACAGACAGCTAGAGGACGAACGGGTAACGCTCCTCATAAAATTCTATTTTTATCGCTTGCATCGTATTAACTTTTTCTTTTATGAATGTTTTAAGAATACCTGCTCGAACGCAACAACATTTTAGTCTTAAGTTATCTCTAGGATGATACACACACCCCTAATTTAAGTATAGCTGTACCTATTCGTGTTTATAATATTTCTTGATATTTTCTGTTTTTAGGAACCGGATGGACCGTTCGCGTGGCCTTCTGAAGTTCAAGGCATTGTCCTCAGTTGTTATTTCTGGGGCTATTTCATCTCGCAACTACCTGGTGAGTCCTAAGCCTAGCTTATAACATCGCCCATTTTATTTTCCATCATTCGTTTGCCATATTATTATATGATGACCTATTGACGACATTTCTTATGAATAGCAGCAACGCCGTTGCTGTCGACGCATAGATCGGAACCAGCCTGTCTCTTGCTACCCTCCCCCAGCAACGCCCTATGCCGAGGCCCGTCCCCCACAGTGGGGTGCCCTTATCGTGTAGTCGCTTAGTTTATAAGTTTTTTCACAGGATAGACCGGTTACCAAGAAAAAAAAAATCGGTGTGGCTGTGTCGAAGAACACGTGGACACGGCCGTGTCGAGTGGTGTAATTAAATTTTGGATGTATGTAGATAAAAGATATTATGTAGTTGCAACATCAAATTGTATCCCTCGATTTTGTTATCAACAGTTTTCTGAAATGCGTCCCTTAGCATTCATCATCATCATTTCAGCTGAAAGAAGTCCACTGCTGGACATAAACCTCCCCCAATAGGGGGGTTTTTGCCATAATGGCATGCGGGTTGGCGAACGCAGTATGGTGTTAAAAAAATGCATAGAGAACACTGCTGCCCATTCTCTAATAAGTCCCTTAGTCGCCTTATACGACACCTACGGGAGGAAATGGGGTGGTGCTATTCTTTACGTCCGGCACCACACGGTACACGGTAAATGCCTCCCATATGGAAGCAAATTTGAAGACGTATTCACGTTAAAATTCTGTGGAATCATTAGCAGCGATGAACGGTGTAGGTATTGTGCCCGGTTTAATTGGCAGTAGATACTCGTACCTAACCTCGCTCGGCGCTAGGCTTCCTTATGTGAATAATAAATTGACGAAATGTGAATACCTATTCAACACTACAAGCGTGATGATATCCATTGAATATCCTTGTCCTCTAGCTGCCCGCATCGCAGAGCTGTACTCAGCGAAATGGGTGATGTTCTTCAGCGTGTTCATCAACGTGGTATGCACCCTGCTGACCCCGGTCATGTGTGAGCTGCACTACTCTGCGGCCGTGCTCATGAGGATCGGCGAAGGCATTGGAGGGGTAAGCTGTATATTTAAACTTATTAAAAGGTTATAAAAAACTTTGGACATCCTTTGTAAGTCACAATTTATAGAGCACACTTCAAAGCCATGCACTTTATGATTGCCTATGTTACTCGGTCACTGCTGAACTTAGTTGGGAATCATTGCCCCATCCAACATCTAGTGTGAGTTGCGGAAATTCGTCTGCCTACTGTGGGGTTGTGTTATATATAGTGGATATACTTGAAGTAAAAGAAAACAGCTAGTTCTTCTAAATAAGGAGATATATTCACACTAATCACCATCAATTAAGTAGGCAGGAGCACGCTTGTCGACCTGTCGCAGACCCTTAAACTATTGTAGTCTGTGCGCAGACCCGACCGAGACATTCTAATAAATATGGCTACCGAGAGCGCGCGCTAGTGATGTTCGTATTATTTAGTATCATTTAGTGTTGGGATTCCAATACCTTCCCAATGTTGCCTTCTCGCACCAGTGGCACCATTACCCAGAAGGACTTGATGGAAGCTTTAAAAGGGCATCTAATTCTTCATTAACTGTACCCCTATAGCGTAACACACTTTCAATCATAATCTGAATGATTTTGAAGGATATTGCTAATCCATTGCTTCATAAGTTCGAAAAATGTATCTGCTCAACAACGTAAATAACTCAATGAATGTTGTTGAACTGTCAGAATGAAAGTTATTGCTACTGTTAGTGTGTTACGCAATTACTCCGCTCTGGTCAAAAACCAAGAATTAATAATAATAAATCATTTATTTGAACCAAACACTTGTACACTTTTTATAAACCTGCCAAACTGCGTGACAGTTTGTCGGCAGGATTAGCGCTCGTTTTTAAACATTCGGTATACTACGTATATTTAATTAAACATCTAAGTAGGTACATACATATAATTTACATGAAGGGTAAGCATATTTTAAACATCTAAATAGGAAGATAGGTACAGATATGTAATTTAAATGAAGGGTAAGAATTGACTCGCTAAGGAGAAACAAAATAAAATCAAATCGTTTATTCTGTAAATAGGATATTGGAAGCACTTTTACACGTCATATGTTAAAATATATATACGTATACAGGAAAAGATTTTAAACAGTGCGAAATTTTTTACAAATTAAACTAAAACGTGTTTTATTATACACCTATTACTTATTTTGATATGTCTTAGTACAACAAAAAAAATAAGTTATCGTTAACGAAAGATGGTTATTTTGAAACTGGTATAATGGATACTCGTCGCGCAACGCGCCGGCGGCGCGGTCAGTGAAGCGGAACGCAGTAGTAGGTACCTATCAGCTGTGCGCTCGCCCATTGATATTATTACGAATATATTCTATCCATACTTTGCTGATTTCAAGTGGACCAAAAAAAAAGTGTTCTATTACTGATACTGAACCATGCGCACTGGTTAAAAACTTATCCTGTATATAAGAGAGAGAGAGAGAGAGAGAGAGAGAGAGAGATAGAGAGAGAGAAGAACGGCTACAGCGGTCACGAATTACTTACATGTAGGTAGGCCCTGTTTTCAAGATAATAGTACTAATTTACATATATATTAATGATACATAAAATACGTGCTTCTACATAAATATTATATAACCCGTGCATTCATCAAATCATAACATAATAAGTATTTCTCTGTACGTTTGGGATCATTGTCCGAAACGACGTCAACTCTATTTATTGATTTCAATGTGTAGGCATCTGGATCTGACGCCACATATGTTGTAGTTACGTAGGTATTTAATATAATCATTTTTTATGTGCATAACGTAAATATTATTTTTATGAAAACTAAACAAATGGAGAATGCAGCGGTTACCCTGTAGGAATGTAGATATATAGGTAAACTATTAGAAAATGACTTAAAAATTAATGGTAAAGATTAATCAGTTTTTTTTTCCTGCAGTTCTGAGAATTCGAGTTTTATTATAAAACTGTAGGTACCTACCTATTAAGAGGGCTGTCTCGGGTCCACTAGCGCCACTCCTTTAAAAAAATATTATCTCGTGACTATTGAGACACGAAGCAACAAAATTCGATCTAAATTCCTCTAGATCGTATTTTGTTGCTTCGTGTCTAAATATGAAACTTTATAAAAGGTATTAGAAAACTCTAGACACACTTACCGAGGCAGCTGATTGAGCCGTTTTTCATAATTCCTTCTCAATCAAGAGATAATATTTTTTTAAAGGAGTGGGGCGCTAGTGGACCCGAGACAGCGCTCTTAATATTAAAACCAGGGACCAAAATGCTTGGTAACATTTGTTATTTTTAGTTTCGGAGGAAGAATTGATTGATTTCGGATGCGATACCTACAACACCTGTTTTACAATAATTTTGTGCGCTGTTTTCGTTTTTATTGACAACACACTGAACTTTAATAAAGGTAAAAATGACCCTCCTCTAAAGCATGTATTCTTGTACCCAGGGAGTGACATTCCCGGCAATGCACACGCTGCTGTCGAAATGGGCGCCACCATCGGAGAGGAGCTTCATGGCCGCCCTGACTTACGCGGGAACCTCTCTGGGCACTGTCATCTCTATGTTGATGGCGGGCGTGCTCACTGCTAATATCGGTAAGACTATGACGACTACATTCTTTTTTCATGCAAACCTTCCTAGTACCTGCATGGCGGAATGGTACTCAAGTTTGTGGGGTAATTGCGTACCTAACACACTTACAGTAGCAATGTTAGGTCTGCTCGAGTATGTCAAGTCTAGCGTTACAGGACCACATTTGCTACCCGATATTTCATCCTAAGTTCTAGTATCTACAACAAGCTTCAAAACAAATTAAAAATAAATAACCTGAATCATTTCGAATTAAAAAGAAAATTGTTAAATTTCCTCTTAAATCTTAACTATTTCGACATAGATGAACTCATTTATTCTTCGAATTAACGCTAATATCCAAAAAAAATCACTTACATGACAGACTTTTGTTTACTAGTATACCACACTCACACACAGACACCAACAAACGTAAACCCCACAGCAACACACACAAACACTCCTCACAAATAACCACTGAACCCACTCAATAAAACAACATCACATCAACATCAACACATCACATCACATTAACATCAGAATTATCACCCATAATTATATAATACATTATAAATAATTTTGTAAAACGTGTCAATCCCACTAAAGTTCACTGTCCTTCAAGATACATGATTTTCCTAGTTTGAAGGGCAGGGGTCTTATCATCTATAATAGCCATACCCATCCCTTATTAGTTACCTAGGCTAAGTTTTTTGGTAAATAAATGAATACTTACAATGGGTTTCATTTTGACAGTTCAGCAACATTCATTGAGTTATTTACGTTATTGAGCAGATAATTTTTTCGAACTTATGAAGCAATGGATTAGCAATATCCTTCAAAATCATTCACCCAATTAGAGTGCAGGTCAGCTCTTAGACTCGTCTAATTTTCTGCTAGGGCGCAACTTTTAAGTTTATTTTGATTTTGTTGGTGCTGTTAGTTAAGAGGGCATACAACGGTCCACTAGCGCCACTCCTTTAAAAAAATATTATCTCGTGACTGAGAAGGAATTATGAAAAACGGCTCAATCAGCGACCTCGGTGTGTCTAGAATTTTCTAATACCTTATAACGTTTCATATTGAGTCACGAAACAACAAAATTCGATCTAAAAAAAAGCAGCCACATTCCTCGAGATCGTATTTTGTTGCTTCGTGTCTCACTATGAAACTTTATAAAAGGTATTAGAAAATTCTAGACACACCGAGGTCGCTGATTGAGCCGTTTTTCATAATTCCTTAAACATATATTATTTATGTAGACTATGGACGGTAAATAAAAATAAAATAATATTTTTTTATTTTTCGTAGCACGTCACAATTCTGAGATATAGAGGTCTTTGTTTTTTGTGTACCCGCAATTGTTTAAATACGTTTATCGTTCTATTTTGTAAACAACTGTGTCATTCAAAAGTCTTATTTTTATATAAAAATGTCACCTATACTCCATTTATAATAGCATTAGACAGAAGTTAAAAAAGGTTATTTTTGATGCACACTTTATAACAAAAGTACAATAAACTTGTTATAGTTACGATTGACGCCAAATCGATTAAAATGAATTTATATATCAGCTATCACACTTAATTGTAATCTCTTAAAAAAACAACCATATGAAATTAAGTAGCTTTCATTTAGATATATTATTTCATTCCAATTTAAAATTACAGTGCCTATGCTAAAAACCTAAAAGAAGCAGGAGTCATCAATACTGTAACGCTTTTTGTTTCACTATAATCCTACCAAATCTAAAATGTTACTTAATCCCTTCATAAGCTGTGACAGCCGGGGATTTCTAATTTTACTGGTTTATGTCGTCTGTGAAATTGACTTGACAATGTTCTAAGATTGTCATGTATGTCATTTACTTGTGAATACTTGGTTTGTTATTGTTTAATTTTCGTGATTTTGTTGTTATTTATTAAAATAATAAATAATACTTAGTTATTTCTTTACTATTGTATTGTTATCAGTGTTGTCATTGGGTTGTTTGTACAAAACGTTACTTTTTTTTTGAGCTATGAGTGATCCCGGTGCGGGACCGAGTGGCTTACAACATATAAGTGCTGAGTTTGACCAAAGCCAACGGCGAAAAAAACGTGGTCCAAAAGTTGACTCCGACGAAATAATAATGTCTCCCAAAAAAAAGAGAATGCTGCGTGCTGTAGAAAAACAACCTGTGATAAATATTTTTAAGCAATTGGAGTCCTGGCCTGCAGATACTCCTCATTATAGGACTGAGATGATAAACAAAATCGCAGAAGTTGCCGGTAAGGATGATTCATAAAATTATTACTATAAAAATATTTGAAACTAACATGCATTGTGATAAAATGTATTATATTTTAGAAACTCCGCACATGATTTTATTATTTACAGGCGTATCTCGGGCTACTCTGTCCAATATTCTCAAAGAGTACAACATAAAAAGTCGCCTGCAATCTCCCCCTCCCCAACAGAAGCACATGACACGTGATGATTTTGATGACATCACATTTAGTGGAATATGCAGGAAAATTCATTCCTTCTTCTTTAATAATGAGTTGCCCACCTTGGACAAGATGCTGGAAGCAGTTAACAGTGACGAGTCTCTGCCAGATTTAAAAAAAAACAGTCTGTATAAAATAATTAAATAAACATTAAAGTTCACATAAATCAAACGGAGCAGAAAAAGTGCACTCATAGAAGTCATAGACAAGCAGGAGATCGTCCTTTGGAGACTAAAATATCTTCATGAAATAAAAAGGCTAAGGAATAAAGGAAGGAAAAAATATTATTATTTAGATGACACTTGGCTAAATGAAGGTACAGTGCTTCTAAATTTCTTAACAGCTATTTATGCACTAAGCAGTGTATGACCTCTTGCATTCAATAACATTATAATTAATTATACAGTTAAACATAATTTCATAAAATTGGTTCGTGAAATTAATGGTATTTATATTAATAACCTTTTATCATACAAACAGGTCACACGAAAAGCCTAATATGGCATGACACTAATAATAAGTCTTCAAAAGAAGCACATTGGAAAGGTCTATCTGCTGGTTTAAAAAATCAAACTTATAATCGGTCATACTGGTATGTATTTTATGGACTGTCCTCGCCATAAAAAAATGAACACCCCATTGTTATTGACTATTAATTAAGTAATACATTTTATATTGTATTATGAATTAACGCATGCAAAGCGAACTTTTAAAGTTAAAAATTTTGTTATAGTATTTATCTATGAACTATTTCCAGCAGTGAAATTATATAGGGGGTACGGAATAATTGACTTGTATTAATTTTATTTCACAGGGTTTGTGAAGGGTTTTTAATGGATGCTGCATTAATATTTGATGCAAAGAAAGGTGATGAAGATGACCATTTCGAAATGGGGCGTCCATTTCGAAATGGTCATCTTCATCACCTTTCAACTTTAATAATAATAATAATTTATTTATTTACACTTCAAGACACAATCATCTGTGTAGCCCTGACTCTTGTACTAGGATTTCTTGTTTCATAAGAGCCAGACCTCTCAATTTACAGGGAATATGTTATAGAAGCGCGATAGACAAAAGTGAAAATGGTTCAAGTTAATTTTGTCAAAAATTGAGAGTGGCGCTGTAATTGTTATGGACAATGCGCTATACCACTCAAGGACATTGGAGAAGCTGCCGACCACAGCTACACGAAAGGCAGATATACAGGAATGGTTTAAAAGCAAAAATATTCCTTTTGAGGAAAAAGATCTTAGGGCAACTTTATTAGAAAAAGCAAAAATACAAAGACATTTATACCAAAAGTTTGTTGTAGATGAGATAGCTAGAGAGAAGGCTATTTCAGTATTGCGCCTCCCACCATACCACTGCGAGTTCAACCCTATAGAATCAATATGGGCTCAAATGATGGGGTATGTGGCTCAACATAACAAAACGTTCAAATTAGACAAGGAGAAACAATTACTCCCACAAGATCTGGATAGTATTACGCTAGAACGATGGCAGTCTTGCGTTGCTCATGCAATTAAAGAAGAGAAAAGGTTAAAGCATAATGGAAGATGTGGTAGAAAGATTTATTATTAGGTAACGTCGGTGAAACTTCTTCATCTTTATTCTCTGATGATAGTGACTAAATTATATGATGAAGATGAAGAAGTTACACCAACTATTGTGTGTTGAAAGTTGTTGTTTTAAATAAAATATTGTAAAAAAAAAGACTTTTATTTCCTTTAATCTTAATTAAATTTAAATCATCACGACGTAATCGTTTGTTTCATCGATTCGTTTCATTGTAAGTAATGTGTGATGAAGATGTTATTACGACCTATTTATCAAAGTTATGTTAAAACATTTTTAGTTTAATTGTTTAAACTTTTAACTTTGAATAAAATGTTTCGCACTCCTGCTTCTACGAGCCTCTTTTTTCTAATGCTATAGTAAATGGAGTATAGAGTGTGTAAACTAGGCAGGTACATCCAAATTGTTTTTTTTATGTTTCTGGGAAAATTGTTCAGTTAAATCGTGGTTTCCCTGTAACAAAACCATTGCAAGAAGCCTATTTACATTATTTTGGATTTTCGGTGTCAAATCAAGATAAAAATTGGGTTCCTCATGTGATTTGCACTAATTGCAGATTGGTCCTCAGCTCTTGGTATTCAGGTAAAAATAGATCACTGAAATTTGGTTAACCAATGATATGGAGAGAGCCAATTAACCACGTAAGCGATTGTTACTTTTGTTTAACAAAAACTTTTGGTTTTAACACAAAAAATAAAAATAGTAAATATGTCACTAAAAGTTCATTGTTTGCATTCTCTTTTAGTTTTTTTTTCAGAAAATCTTGGTAGTGTGAGTGATGAACACGGTGAGCAATTTCACCAAGATTTAAAATCAATTTAGCAAAATTATCAAGGTTTTTGAGACCAAAATATGCTAGGTGACTATTGTTGATTTGTTGTGAGAGATACAGATGAAAATATTTAGAAAAAAAGAGCAAAAATTTCCCTTATTTAACTGTCTTTTGTTTATTTAGATGTAGTTTTTTGTAAAAATCTTCTTAATAAATATTTCAAAAACTGACGTGCTGAATTTTTTAAATATTTTTTCCGAGATGTATGTAGATACCCAAAGTAACTTAACCGTACCTATACATTATATTTCATTTCACGAACAAAACTCATGTAAACAAGTCTTATGTATGATGAACGGATATTCTGCATGCAACATTTGGAGCAAGCTGAGATAATAGTTATTTATGCAACTGTTATATGTGTATAAGGGGTATTAAAACACGAATGTGGGTTTATGGCGCTTCGCCAGCGTGGCTTTTTCTAAAAGTAGGTTAAGTTACTCTTTATAACATCACCTATCTGCCAGTGAAAGTCCCGTCTAAATTAGTCCAGCTGTTTCGGAGATTAGCCTGAATAGCAGCCACACAGACAAAAAATAAAAAATTGTTATGAGTACTACGGTACTCATAACAATTTTTGATTTTTTGTTTAATAACAGCTTTTTCTGGTTAAAGACATTTAATTCTCATAAAGAAATTTACATTTCGCTTACATGAGAACAAATTTGTACTTAGAATATGTAGAAGTGTATACACGGTACACTTTCTTAATCATTAAGTAAAATGCTGTTATTTTGACATTACAAACAGACGCTTCAATTTTGTTTATTTGTATAGATAACCCTGTTGTCAGTGTCCCGATTGTCAGGTGAGCAGCTCCTCAATGAGGACTATCGCGCTTGAATTCGCCGCTAGAGGCGCTAGTGTAGAGTGAGGTCTCTAGAAATGTCAAACGTGAAATTGAACGTTCACTGTTTGCGGGAATTTCTATCGCGATTTTTCCTAATTATTCATAATTGTAAAGATTGTGCCATTTCTAATTAATTATGGCTTAAGGTTTTAAGTATCAACTTAGGATCTAATTTGGTACAACTGGAGTAAGAATAATATTTGTCTGCTTCATGCTTGCCAATTTTAGGAACATTATAATGTAAATATTAATTTGATGTTTTAAAATGTAATAAAATAAACATTATATGAAGTAATGGGTGCTTAAACATATACAAATAATATAAAATAAAAGTACTGACAGGACCTTACTCGCCAGTGGCGCCAACTGGTGAGCACAAAAACGGGAACAAAAACCCCATCGCGTAGTAAAACAGTGTTGGGCAGTTCTCAAAGTCGTAACCTACGAGCTTCCAAGAATCTACTTCTCCAAATTCCTTCACACCGTACCGGTTTTATGTCAAATTCTTACGCTATCTCAATTATAAAGCTCTGGAACGCGCTACCCTTTGGCATTAAAAAAGCTGAAAGCAAATTTACTTTTAAAAGAAAAGTTCGTAACCACTTTATAAGTCAGACTAAATAACTCTCAATTAGTAGATAGTCTAGTCATAGTTATTATTATTAGGTGGTATTTGTTAAAATATCTATTAGTTTATTTTATTTGTATATGAAGGGCACAGGGGAAAAACCTGCAATGTCACAAAGACAATGAACTGAGAAAATCGCAAATTAAACGTGGACTTCGCTTGTTATTGCACTGTATCAATATTTTTGAATTAAGATTACTCCGTTACTGTGCATGTTACTGCAAAGTGTCCACAGACCATATAGTATTAAAGTGTGTTTTGGCGTTTCGTTCTACCACATTTGAACTATACAATGGACTTGCTAGTTCAAAAAACATAAAAATGTGACATTGCATGTTTTTCCCCTGTGCCCTTCATATGTGTATTAGTATCAATAAAAGTAAATAAATTTCCGTAATCAAGAAGTTAGTATTTTAGACATTATTTTTGTACCCTATCACTATGTTTTTATATTAAACCTAAAGGTTGACTGGTGGAGAATGCCTTGTGGCATTAAGTCCGCCTATGTACCACTACTGTACATGAAGTTTAAATAAATAAATAAAACACTTTCAATCATAATCTGGAAGATTTTGAAGGAAATGGCTAATCTATTGCTACATATGTTTGAAAATCAAACATTTGTAGCAATAGATTCGTTTACTCGACAACGTAAATGACGGAATGAATGTTGCTGAACTGTCAATATAAAAAGAATAGCGATCAATTGTAATTTTATGTGTTACGCAATTACGCCACAGGCCCCACAAGTTTAACTGAGCTCTAAAGTTCCTTCATTTTTCCCTCACAGGTTGGGAGAGCGTATTCTACGTCATGGGTGGTCTATCCCTAATCTGGTGTGTCCTGTGGGTGGTGCTGGTGCAGGACTCGCCGCAGCAGCAGCCGTTTATGACTGCCGATGAGAGGGAAATGGTTGTTACCGCGTTGGGCAACCAGGGACAGCAAGCTAATAAGGTAAGACAGTAATTGATTGTAACGAAATGCAAGGTGTGCTCTAGTTGGTCACCCTTCCTGACATTCTAAATAAACTACCCAAGACAATTGCCAAAAAAATAGAAGACAAAAAATCTCAACAAATTAAAAATATTTTAAAAGCCCACTTTACTGTGGGGAAGTATGGAATGGAGGATGTCAGCGTGTAGGTCCTCAGCCTATAAACATATGTGAGCAACTCTAATTTTAAGCTGATAGATTAGCACATAGTGTTATTTTTAACTTAGATTAAGCGCTATTTTTGTGTAAAAATCGTGAAAATTTAATAGAAATAAGTAGTTTTAATTTTTAATTTTTTAGTTTTGCCAATTGAAAGTATATATACGACAGCAAATACAATTCGTCGTACGTAAATATTACCATATTATGTCTACCTATTTCCATTCAATGGTTTACTGGACGAAAGTTTTAAAGTAAGCGCTCATTAGGTATATCCGTGGCGGGCCTCAACGCGTTGCAAAAATGCGCCAAAGCACAGAAGGAGTCACAGCGGACGGCGGCGGGTCGCACCGCAACAGATTCAAATTTCAAATTTGAATTGTTTCCGCTCTAGTACAATGAGGCTCGCACACATACGCATGCATGCGGGCCGCATCGCAACCGGCATTGCAAAAAAGTAGCCGCAAAAAAAAAAAACGCGGTGTGGCTGTGACGTGGACACGGCCGTGTGTTTTACGTGAATACGTGTACGTCTGCAGATGTACTAGCACCGTCGTTGATCCGTTCGAACGCCTTCATTCTTTTACATTCCCGGCACCGCTTCACTCTGTCATATATGGTGTTTTATGGGTATCACGGGATTGCTCTTGAGAAGCCCTTTCCAACCGTATTACGATCTCTACATTTTGATTTGGCCTTTTGACGAGGCCGAAATTGCATTATTTGAATTTGTTACTTCAACTATAATATATTATATATATTCACTATAACTATTTCACACTAATGTTTTATATACGTAATCAATAGATCATTACGAGAGCTGACGATTGAAACTCAAACGAACGTTGTAGCGTCTCCGAGTCAAAGTTACTTATGTGACGCAGCGAACCAAACTCCTATTGGCGGAGCTTCCCCCTCCGCCCCCCGCGATGTGTCACAGTACTCACAGTCCTCACTCAACGTAACGAATTCTTTGATCCTTTCGCTGTCGAATGGTGTAATTCAATTTTGGATGAAGATGATAGATATGTAGCTGCAACACCAAATTGTATCCCCCGATTTTGTTATCATCAGTTTTCACAACAGTTTATACACATTTTATTCAAGTATTTTATTTATAATGTACCTACTATGTTTTGTCTCTGGATCACCCTAAGGTAGGGTACATATTTTGTTTATACAACATTTTATTCAAGTATTTTATCTATCATGTACACACGGCAACATATCAAGCTATACATTTCCAGTATAAGCTGATCTCTCATTATATGGAGATCCCATACAATGCGAGACCAACGTAAACTAGTTTTGTATAGCTTGATATGTAGCCGTGTGTACCTACTATGTTTTGTCTCTAGATCACCCTAAGGTAGACTGGTAGAAAATTCTCCCTAGAAAACCCCTAAATTTTTAATAAATAATTAACTTGTTTACAGCACAATCACCCCGTACCGTGGCGTGCCGTGTTCACATCACCAGCCTTCCTAGCTATCCTGATAGCTCACACTTGCTCCAACTTCGGCTGGTACATGGTGCTCATAGAACTGCCCTTCTACATGAAGCAAGTGCTCAAGTTTAATATGACTGAGGTAAGTAATAAGTGGTTATGTATGAGAGAAAGTTGTTACGTCAGGGTTTCCAAACTGCCGTAGAGTTAGTGAAACAACCCTTTTGACTTTCAAGACTCGTCTAAAGGCGTTGGCTGGTCAAGCAAGAGCGCCGAACAAAACGACGAATTTAATTGATATAATTTTAACTATTATCTTCCCGCGACTTCGTCCGCGTGCTTATTCCCCCGACCCACTGCGTCGCATCGCATCGCCCGCCTGCGCTATTTCTTCGTTTTCGCTTAGCGGTCTTTCTGACTCTTTTCTTTTTGTTCGGCTCCTGAGGGTCGTTGCCTGATGTTAAATATAGCCTATATATGAGGTCTTTACCTATGAAATTGCCGATTTTCATGAAATAAGTTATCGCCCTTGTTTTTCTATATTTTTTATTTTTTATTAATCATAGTAATTACCCATGCAATCAATGCATTTATGCCAACATAGTGGTAGCTTATTGATGCCCTTTTTGAAGAATTCTGCTGGATGGGAGGCAACAAATTCTCCAAAGGCATTTTGAACTGCCTCTCGGTTATTGAATTTTTTCCCCGCCAAGAAGTTATCCAAATTCTCGAAAAAGTAGAAGTCTGTAGGGGCACGGTCTGGTGAGTACGGTGGATGACGGAGAACTTCCAACCCCAGCTCTTGTAACTTGGAGTCCGTCTGCTGTGCAGTATGAGGTCGCGCGTTTTCGTGCAGGAGCAGCGGAGCCGGACGATTGACCAAAGCTGGTTGGAGATGTGCGAGCTTCTCCATCATTATGTTCAGTTCTTCACAGTACACATCTGCAGTAATGCTCATCCCGTTTGGTAAGAAGCTGTGATGAATGACACCGGCACTGGACCACCAAACAGTGACCATCACTTTTTTAGGGGTCAGTTTTTGTTTGGGGCATTGTTTAGGTGCTGAACCAGGATCTAACCAACTTGCTGAGCGCTTGCGATTGTCGAACAGAATCCATTTTTCGTCGCAATCAACAATGAGATTCAATATGCCTTCGTTTGTGTGCCTGTTGAGCAGTGCAAGGCTCAACTCGACGCGGGCTTCGCGCTGGCGATCATTCAATTCGTGGGGGCACCCATTTGTTAAGCATTTTTACCTTGCCAATTCGACGAAAGCTGCTGTTATTTCAGCTGTAGATTGAGAATCATCAGCTTTCACAATCGCCTTTAATTCGTCATTGTCGACTAGTTTTCGGTCGACCACGGGGTTCATTTCTTTGGTCGAAATTTCCAGAACGGAAGCGGGCAAACCAATAACGGGTGGTGCGATCGTTAGTAGTGTTCGCTCCGTATACGTCGATGATGTTGCGTGCCGCTTCTGCCGCTTTGCTGCCACGACGGTACTCATACTCCATAATCATTCGAATTTTTAACGTATCCTTGATGAAGAAAAATTTACAAATACGATGAGAACAGAACGCTAAACATTAAACAAATGACTAATTTTCAAAAAAGAATTCCATTTAAAAAAATAAAAATAATTTGAACTTAGAGTTCTTAGCGAAAAAAGAAAAAATGGACTTGAAATAGCCAGTACAGCAGAACGGCAATTTCATGTAAAGACCTATTACTAAGATATATGTAGATAGATTTTCATTTGAGTTACATAGTTTAATTACCTTTTTGTTTCAGAACGCATTAGCAGTCTCTATGCCGTTCCTGTCTCTATGGTTCTTCAGCATGGTCCTTAGTCGAACCTTGGACTGGCTGCGCGGCAAGTCAATAATCACAACAACCACAGCGAGGAAGATTGGCACAATAATTGGTAAGATTATTTCTCTTCAGAAACAGTTTCAGTTTATTCAGAAATTCAATCACAACAGTTATTATAAACAGGAATCAGATCTTTGGAGTTTAAGGCCACTGTCTATTGGAATAATTTAATATATGGCATCAATGGCATGTCAACCTCACACACCTGTTCACGACTTTATTTATAGTTACAAATTATTGATTTGAAAAATCATATAAGTGTTTTTAGGGTTAAGTCAAGTAGCAGAATTGCTACTTCACATACTGCCGCGCTAACGAAGAATGCAATAATTCGATTTTGGACGATTTTGAGTTATATATTCGTTGAGTTATATATTTGGAGTCAGCGAATCGAAATCTATTAACTCTCTCTAAGCAAATTTATATTGATCCTTCAGGAACTCGGTTTTTCAGTAAGCAAGAATGCAATAACTAAAACTTCATAACAAATTCAATAATCAAAAATACAATTCTCGGAAGCGGCATAATCGAGTTATTGCATTTTTCGTTAGTGCGTCAGCATAGAAGGCGTTAAATTTATAAAAGTAAAGAAATTACTAAAAAAAATTGTGTTAATTATTTTTGGTAATAACTAGAGTGTATGAGAACTGAACAATTTTTTCTTCGGCTGACCTTTAATAGAACTTGTAGTCACTATTGCTTCGTATTGAAGTAAATCTCGTTATGAACGCGTTCAAAATCGCGAAATCGTCTTTTTTCTCTCTATACAGCAACCGATCTATTTTGAAAGCACTTATTTAACAAGCATGTACTTTCAATTGCGTACCATACGTCCTGTCTATAACCTAACCGCCATTTTGAAAGCACTTCAATGAGCTGTCAATGAGTAACGCCACTCCCCCCAGCGTCCCTGGTCCCCGGCACGTGCCTGCTGGCCATCTGCTACATTGGCTGTGCGCGCTCTGCGGCCGTGGCACTAATGGCGCTGGCTGTCACGTCCATCGGCGGCATGTTCTGCGGGTTCCTCTCCAACCATATCGATATCTCGCCCAACTTTGCTGGTAAGCTATTTGAACTTATACAACATGTATCAGATAGGTGTGGTCATATTTAAGCGTGGGGTATAGACCATCAAACTGAGCAACTTTCTCTATGGGACACACATCGTTGTTCAGGTCAATCACCGAACAGTAATAAACATGTCAAAATCAAATCAAGTCAAATGTCAGCGTGATTGCAACACCGCGCTCTATGCCTTGAATATTTGGGTTCTCAAAGATGCCGAGGACCGACCCCTTGACAATTCAGAGTGCCTATAGCACTCTGAATTGTAAAGGGGTCGGTCAGTCGAACGATGAAGCTAATTGATATCTATTAAACCCTGTTACTTTAGATTCATCCACAGGATCTTTTTAAATAAACTGTTTCGGTCACTTACGGTTATTCCTAGGTATTTAATAACGATTGTATGTAATTCCCAGGTACATTGATGGCTATTACCAACACGGTGGCAACTATTCCTGGTATTGTGGTACCCATCTTCGTTGGCTACGTCACTCATGGAAATGTAAGTTATTCACTCATTTGTTTGGAAGTAGGGCTTCGGTTACATATTATAATAAGTAAGTGTATTCTAATATGTTCATAACGCATATTAGTCGACTCTAATACTGCTTTACTTGCTTAACTTTGATTAAACTGAAATTAATCGCACTAACGAACGATTAATCTAATGATTTTTTAAGTTATTTGATATTTCAACTATGTATGAAATACCTACCTAATGGACGACTCGCCTACAGTTTATTGATACTGCGCGCTGGATTGATTTCTAAAGTGGTGGGTAGTTACAATGTCAATGTCTCGCCTACAGTTTATTAATACTGTCTACGTTAATTTGTTTCCAAGCAACAATAAAGATTGTCGACGGAGCCCCGCTAGGCGGGGCTCCTACTTCCGGATGTTTTAAAGTCCAAAGACCCCGCCATTCCCTTCGTGGTTGTTTTTTTTAACCACTCAGAATCCCAGAAAATAACGAAGCGGGGGCCCGTCGACTAGCATTATTGAAAACTTTCAAGTCCAGAATCTTGTACTGAATCCATGGTAACCGGCTTCGCGTCGATGTCCCTGCCACCCTGTATACAGATCAGACAGACAGACATACGATTGATCCTATAAGGGTCCCGTTTTTTTCCTTTTGAGGTATTGAACCCTAAAAAGAACCCTATTATTGTCCCACTGCAGAGCAAAGGCCTCTTTTCATGCAGAGAAGCCACTACTATACTATATTATCACTACTATTACTATTTTATCGTACTAAACAATTTTATTTTTTTTCAGCAAACTATATCAGCATGGCGCAAGATATTCTTCAGCACCATAGGGCTGTACATTATAGAGTTAGTTGCGTACACTATCTTCGGTTCAGGCGAGGAGCAGCCATGGAATAAGGTGGATACAGATGAAGAAAAGAAGGAGAGCCAGAAACCTCTTAATAAAGAATAATGAGACTCATACATATTTATAAAATAAATTAAAGTAGCTTTTCGTGTCTGTCTGTGTGACCGCATTTAGATAATTTATTTCGGAAGGTTTGTATATGACGGGTGTAAAAAGACGCTTAAAGAAGCCGAGAGTCACTTATACTCCCCGTCATTGTGATATTTTTTTTTTTTACTGGACCATCCCTGGGAAACTTCTGGTTACTGAGATATTTATGGTCAAAGTTCCAAATTATTTTGAAAGAGTTCGCTATGCTATGCCAGAGAGCGTACAAATGATTGTAATCAATAATCACAATAAGAACACAGATTAACACAAATATAATCACACAATTCATAATAAAAATTATAGCAATAGAAATCAATGTCAATAAAAAGCGAAAAAATAATATAAAGTGTCAATACAGTAGGTACATATCAATACATAGACTGAAAACAAATAATAAATAATAATAATATAATATGCAATACTAATGTCAATAAACAATGCTAATGTCAATATACAATACTAAAGAAAATATACAAAAAATTAATATAATTATGTATTTTATTAGCATGTCAACATTCTGTCATTACATTTGTGTCTGTTATGAATTCCGAAATACTGTAATATGCTTTGTTCACTACTAAGGATTTTTTAAATGTTATAAATTAACTTTACATAACATTACGCGCTGCAGTAAACAGCGATTTTTCCCAGCATTAATTTTTACTCAGTGTTGCGTAGTTTGATGTACAGAATGCACAGGTAACGGCTTTGTGATGGGTCTTTTTACACCCTGCATTACATTAATATTAAACTTACATATTATGGTACTGAAATCTCGATGTTTTTCAATTCCTGAATACTGTGCGGAGCAGAGGCAGGTCGCTTGTTTAAAAATAGAAGGATGATTTATTTTATTTTACAATAATTATAATTTTTAAATTGTTTGAGTTCGATTGACGATAGGGAAAAACTTGTAATTGTATTATGCTCCAAATCAGGAAAGGACAAAGGATTGGTAATCTCTTAATATAGTAAGAATGTGTTAAAATAAAAAAAAATATGGAGAAAGAAAATAAATTAAAAGTACTTATTGTGACTCGCACAGGAAGATCAGAAACTAAACTAAACACAATGCTAAAAATATACAGGATAAGTTTTGAACCAGTAAGCAAATTATTTTTGGTGGTTCAGTATCAGTAATAAAACACATTTCCATTATTTGTTCAATACTTTTTTTTTTGTCCACTTGAAATCAGCAAAATTTGGACACAATCTATTCATAATAATATCAATGGGCGTGCGCACAACTGATAGGTACCTACTACTGCGTTCCGCTTCACAGACCGCGCCGTCGGCGCGTTGCGCGACGTGTATCCATTATACCAGTTTCAAAATTAACATTTTTCGTTAACGATAACTTAATTTTCTTGTACTAAGACATATCAAAAAAATAAAATAATGAAATAGGTGTATAATAAAACACGTTTAAATTTAACTTGTCATGCGCACTGATTAAAAACTTTTCCTGTATAAAAAAAAAAAACCAGAAGGTTCTGTACGAGGCCAAAAGGCCTCAGCAGCAGGGATCTCAGCATGATGCTACAACATTTAAAAATAATTGTCGCCGTGCTGGTATTTTGGAGAGGTTTCAAAATTAGAATTTTAAATGTTTAAAATTATGCTTTAAATGTCATCTTATAAATATTAAACCGATTTAACGTCCTAATAAAGGAATAATCGAAGGAAAATTTATTATGGTTAAATCAGTGATAATTACTGGGTTTTGTAATACAATACCTATTTGCATACAATATAATTTAAGCCTCTATTTGCCTGACCAGAATGTGCCATAGTATTTTATGGTTTTTTTATTTGTACCTACAGCACTTTTATATATAATAATAACCCCCCCCCCCGTCCTACGCGAATACGCGATCGTCGCGCTCTTATGTCACTTTTTGTTCAGAAAACCCCCTCTGTCGGCGCGAGCACGCGTTCAAGTTCATCGCGTATTCGCGCGACGATCGCTTTTAATTAGGACGTGGCCTTAGAGATCTAGCATAAAATATTTTTAATTTCTTAGGACATGTTTTGTATACTTTTGTTTATTTATAAAATATTTTGATCATAATAATAAATTGAAATGAGTACTTAGAATGTACTTACAAGCCCTTTATGTTTTTTATGCTGAAAATGGCCCACAAAACGGTAGATTTAAGTAAAACTTTAATACTTACAGATAGTTTTTCAAATATTTTATTATATATGAAGTTCTATTGAATATTCAATTAATAGCAAGAGGTTAGATATTAATTTTCAAGGCATAAAAATAATTAGGAAGTTGACTGACAGAGAATATTTTCTATAAAAACTATACCAATATATATAATTTTAAGTTTCGATATTTTCTATGTGAAATTATATGCATTTTACAATATAAGACTTGTATGAAGTAGGTATATTTATAAATATTTACTAAGCTAGATGTAAACGCTTTGTATTTGAATGTTACTTTTAATCGTAAGTTCGCTTACCAAAGACAATTTGAGTACTTATGCAAAGGTTGTTTTTAATAAATAAACGTTTTAATTATTATAATTTGTTTTATTATGTAAAAGTTCTTATTTACAATATTTACAAAGTTCCTCTTTTACATGAAACGGTATATTCGTCATTTTACATAGAGGCACATAAATGATTGCAGTTACGCTATGAGCTATGCGCCTAGCATAGCTATTCACAACCATTCGACAAGCTGCCGTGTCGGAAATGACACATTTTTCGATTATCTGATTTACCATAGCTGTCGGAAGAATAGCGGTCGTCTATCTATACAAATAAATAAACTTGGAGTGACTGTAACGTCAAAATAACAGATTATTATTAAATGCTTACGAAAGTGTAAACGGTACTAAAACTGTTTTTTCCGGTTAATCTCGGTAATGGCTGGGCCGATTTTGACGGGACTTTCACCGGCAGATAGCTGATGTTTTAAGAGTAACTTACGACTTCAATATAGAAAAAGCTACGCTGGAAAAACCGCGGGCAGCATTTAGTTTGATGTAAAAACTCACGGGTTTCGGATTTGTGAACAGCGTTTATAGGACTCTTTCTATAACATTTGATTGGTGTTCGAATCGCCACGGAAACGTATCGAATGGTTGCACATTAGCAGCTTTTCCAATGACTACGATATACTTTACGTATAACCGTTATTATTAGCCAAGTTAATTATAAAACTGTTGGACGTACGTCAAGTGACGCGACGTAAGACAAACGCGAGTTCTGAGGCAGTAAGTTGTGGGAGTTTGAGCCGCATTCAACCCAGCTCTCTGATTATCTTAGTCAACTGGTAAGTCCAGTTTCTTACAAAAATTAATATTTACCAATTAAAATTTCTTTCTGCTTTCTACCGAACGCGAACAAGTTTGGAGATATAGGAAGGCCCGAAGTTGGCCCCGACAGAGGGCGTGACGAGCTGTCCGTACTTAGGCGCCGCGGAACCGGTACCCAATACCAGTGTGCTTGCCAGACCGGACATTGAGGTTGACATGTCCCTAAAATGTTTTAATTGTTAATTAAATGGTTTAATAAATAAAACTGTGGACGTGAGAAAAGTAGGGGGTGAAGATTGAATCAGCTCTGTTTTATCTTGAAGCAACGACAGCTTCACTTATCTTAATGTTAAACTAACGTTAGATACTACTACTACGGAATGGAATGTTGCCATTTTTTTATTGTTAAAATTTTATTTTTTATAAAAACTATTAGTAATAATTATGTATTGTGTATTTATGTTATTTTTTATCTCATCGTGTACCGGGCACTGGTCGACGTCATCACGTCAACGCCGGCTGTCGCTGAAAACCAGCGCTGGGGCTCTGTCTCGCATAGGGTCGCAGCATTATGCTGAGCGATGGCCGTTTTGCGTGGATGTGACGCATATTTACCCCAAACTATTTTTTTTTTTTGTGTTGTGTTCTTTTTTTGCGTCATGTTTACCGCAAATAAACGTTTTTTCTTTCTTTCTTCTTCTTTCTTTCTACTGGTGTTACTGAATTCAACATTTTCTCAACAATAAGGATAAAAGCATATAATAAACACCTTTGATTTGAAAGGCTTCTCGGACAATTTAATCCATTTTCAAATGTCACATGAAAATTTAAGATTGGTAGATGCAATTTTGGTCAGCCAACATAAGGTTTAACCGGTTGAATGCTGTAATTTATTTATTTATTCACAAGGCAACTACAACAATCTAACTTCACTTCACTGTATATCAGTAGAATCACATGATAGGTTTCGACCTGATTATCACCCAAAGCGTAATCGCACAACATGACTAGCAACAACCATAATAATGAAGACAACTGAAGTAAAAATCTTAGTTCACAAAATTACAGCTAAAAGGTCTGTGCGACTGCTCTTCGACACACATCCAGCTCGTGTAGGCAGGGAATGTGTAGGAGACCAAACGCCACGTAATAATTATTTATGCAACTGTTGTATAATAAGGGGTATTAAAACACGAATCTGGGTTTATAACACGAGGCGAAGCCGAGTGCGATAATAGTATCACATGAGTGTTTTAATACCTAATTATGTACAGTTGCATACAAGACTTATCTACACCCATGTTTGGAAATAAATAAATTACTATTACTATGTTATCTACTCTTTGATATTTTCCAATTTTTGAAATCTTGGTACGCCTTTTCATATTGTTTTCTCGACTTTTCTGGTAATAATTGGTTAGAAATGTCCTTTGCTGCATTAGAAATATCTGGTTGTGTGTTATCAAAGCTTGTATCACTCATTTTTGTAAACAACAAACTTATACATTTTTGCAATACTAATATCGAACAAAAATGGCGGGATGCGACGTGAACTCGAATAAAATATAAGTTTTTTTTTTTCTAATTACGGCGCTGTGGTAGTAAAACGCGCGTGCATAAAATGTATTTTTTTTGAAATTCATAAAAGTGGCTGTTTGATGAGTAAGGAAGGGATCGAAAACACAAAAGAGTTGCATAATGAAATTTAGTACAACATTATAACACTCGTTTGGATGATATTATGGTTACTATGACACCGGTTGTTTTATGTTGGCAATAAGCTAACTGTTTCAGAAACTTTTTTAAAGGATTTATAGCATGGGTATAGATAAAATATATTGACACAAAGAATATTGAAAGAAAACAGTATGTAAGCGTTACAAGATTAATTATAGACACAATTTTTTTTTTTTTTGAAATTTAAATTAAATTAAATTAAAAAACTATTGTGTCTAGCATGGATCCACGTACGAATACGAAGGGTACAACAGAGCTTTTTTGTTATCAGAGACTTGATCAAGATTCGAGAAACACAATAATAACAGTATAGCGATATTCAGTAGTAGATGTACTTACTTGATAGTGGCGACCAGACTGTGAGCTTCGAATGCTTGTTTGAGAGCCATATGGACGACGCCGTCATTCTGCACGGGACTTAGCGAACATGTTGAGTATATCACTGTGCCGCCCACTTTGACTAGTCTTAGAGCGTTACTGAAAGATAATTGATAATTCTCAATTCTTTATTGCATACCATAATGTTTAAAGTTGGTACGGAAATATTTATACTAGTTACAATTATGAACCCTGTCGGGCACAGCATAGATCAAGTAGGAGAGAGGAGGAAGAACACTGGCTGTTTAATGTGATAAGTTTTATTCTTTGTTAAGTGATTAGTAAGTTATACTGTTTTATTAATACGGAATTGAATTTAAAATTATAATTATTATTTTATAAATTATATAAGTACAATTATTTATTTAGTAACATTTGTAAAACCCTTTATTTTGTAAATTAATTCATTATTATTTTTATTTATTACGTAATTATTATTTAATATCCCTGAGGTAAGTTATTTATTGGACGCTTAATATTTATTAAAAAATTAGTTTTCGTATTATGAGTAGGTAGGTTATCTTTTATAGTGAGTATTTGTAGATACAGATAGATAGATACGAGCATGAAGTTACTTATAATTTATCATTTAAGTATTCGCACTATAGTAGCACTTGCTTACAAGGAAAAGCTTCAATTTATTGATAAAGATGTTATGTTTATTTAAATTCTTTATTGTTTCGGGTAACTTATTATACATTTTTATGGACATGACAAAGGTACTATTGGAGTGCATTTTCAGTCGCGATATTGGTAAGTTTAGTCTATTTTTATGTCTTAAAATAATTAATTAAACAAAATAATTATCATATACGAAACAAAAATTGATCTATAGAGGACGTATGAAGAACAGGGTGTAAAGTTCACTCATAATCTATAGAAAAGGGAGGATCCTTCGACTGGCCAAGTGCGTGTCGGACCACGCACAATGAAGGGTTCCGTACTTGGAAAGAATTTATAGTTGGTAAACATAATCTCCCATACATTCCAACTGCAAATGTAAGTTTGTACGTACAATATTGAGAGATTTACTATGTTATTTTAAGACCATAGACTTCTTATAGATTTTCCTGTAATCTATAAGTATAAAACGATTTTCGGTATTTTTTTCAAAATTTTAGGTTCAGTAGTTTCGGAGATAAGGGGGGGGAACGGTCAATTTTCACTTATAACTTTAAAACAATTTATTTTAAAATTATTAAAAAAAAAAAATATTTGAGACCCTCACAGTAAGCCCTTTTATATGATATGTCACACGGAACAGTTTCCAAAAAAAAAAATCTTGTTTTCCCCCCAAAACTGACCCCAATATTCTAAATTTATTTATTTACAGTTCACGTCCGTGTTTGGGTCACTCAAATTGATATGTATACCAAATTTCAACTTAATCGGTCCATTACATTCGGAGCAAATTGGCTGTGACAGAGGGACAGACAGACAGACAGACACACGAGTGATCCTATAAGGGTTCCGTTTTTCCTTTTGAGGTACGGAACCCTAAAAATAATAATATATAAGTAGGTACCGTTTATACTTTCATATGCATTTACTAAAAAGCTGTTATTCTGACATTACAAACAGACACTTCAATTTTATTTATTTGTCTAAATAAACGACAGCTCTGGTAAATCAGGTAATCGAAAAATGTGTCATTTTCGACACGGAAGCCTGTCGAATGGTTGTGAATAGCTATGCTGGGCGCATACGTATACAGATATAATACATTTTATGGAATAAAGTTATGTCCATTAGTACTGTCTTACTCACACTAATAACAGTGACTGCATTTCAGGTATCCGGAGCCTTTCCTTGACCCTGTCTGGTCTGAATATGTTGTTCTCATCCTCATTCATAGAGTGACGGTCTGTCGTGCATGGCACATCCACTAACACCTGGACAAATAAAGATAGAAATGTTCAAATTCTGCTTATTGGCCAAGCTAGTAGTTACAAAGTGGAATTTAAGATGAATTTCAATGGTATGGAATCTGCATTTTGGTAAAATAAAGATATGGAGATATGAGGAACAGGGTGTAAAGTTCCCTCATTCTCCATAGAAAAAGGAGAATCCTCCGACCAGACAGGTGTAGTGTACACTAGAACTACACACTAAAAATTCTGCTTGCGCGGTGCAGGATAGTGTGACGTCTGGTTTTTTATGTGTAGGATTGGCGAGTGATCGAAGCGGGTCTAAATTTGTTACCAAGCGAACCAAATCAAATCTGGTTTTTGATGTGTTATAATGAGTAGTCGATGTACCCCCGCTTCGCTGGGCTTCCCTATTTCTGGATGGTTAAAAAAAAATCACGAAGTGACTGAACCTAACCTGTCTGAGTCGGGATGCCCCAAATCCCGAGCTCGCTTCACACGCTCTTGCATCATAAGTTCTCATAGGTAGCAGTAGGTAATAAAAAAATATTGTGAACTTAAGTGTATTAAATGTCGACATTCTGAACTTAGGTATAATGACTATCGACATTTTTAATCATTCGATATTTAAATCACTCGGCATTTCAAACTTAGACATTATAAGCTTAGGTACACCAATTTTCGATTTTCCTAAAGGAATTTATTTGTCTCGCATTAGAGGAAAAATGTAACGTAGTGTTGATGTATATTTTCGCATTATCTGCCTGTACTAGTTCTGTTTAACAATTAGTTTTATTTGTAGTGAAATAATATATTTGATGTAAAAAAGTATATAAATGATGGAAATAAATTGACAGGTGATTATTTATTTGGTGTGCAATTAATAATATCACTTTAGAAAAGCTTAAGAATGTAAGAGCAAGAAACAGCGAATTCGAACATTTTTGTGCCCCCTCGGATAGGTTAGATTTTGTTTTGATCATTCAATCAGAAAAAGGAGTTAGTTTTGTCGAGTTATGCCGAAAAACTCAAGAAATATGAGAATGCATAATGTAAGAGCGAGCGTAGCGCGCTCATTTCATATGATACGTTACATTTTTCGTTTGACCATTTATACAGAACAATGGAGTTACTTTGTCGAATTTGCAGAAAAGCTTAAGAAATAATAGGATGTAGAATGCAACAGCAAATGCAGCGAGCACGATTTAAAGACTAAGGACCTCGGATACTTTCGGTTTTCTTCTGACCATTCATACAGAAATGATACCTTTCATTTTACAGCACCTAAGTATTAAAAAATCGTTTGGGTTTCGAAATCTAGCCTTAACCTTTTCTAATACCAAGAAAATAAATAGATATAGAATTTATTTTTAGAGCAGTCACCCGCCCCCCCGAAGTTCACTCTACGCCCCACAAGGGGGGCGCGCCCCGCCGGTTGAGAACCCATGTGTTAGACCTTCAGGAGCAGAAGTCTACATTGACATACCTTGTCAAATCCTTGGTCGTCAGTATACAGTCGGCCATCCACTCTCTTGAAAATGACTCGTTCCCGCCATTTATTGCTGGTCTCGAAATCAATCAGGTAATCGCGAAATGATCGCTGTATTCTGAAATATGGAGACGAGAATATGACACACAGTACTACAATAAACGGGCTGGTTTTGATGATGGTTGATGTAATATTAAAATATCATTCTTAAAACACTTGTGTGTGAATGTTGACTTTTTTCCCCCTTGATCCTAACAATGTATTATCATGACATGTCATTGTATGATTATTGAACCCCGAAAGTGATGCGTAGCTAGGGTTGCCAGCTTCGGTTTTATGTTTTACAGGATTTGATAAGATTAAATAAAGGACACAGGATGAAAATAAAGGATATATTATTTTTATTAAAATGTTATGGTATCAGTAGCGACATTTATTAATAAAAAACAATGTTAATATTAATACGTAATGTAACGTAGTTTGCCTCGAATCTAAGCCAAGTAGGTAGTACAACCTAATTAGACTTTTTGCACCTGGTATTACTTTTGGCTGCTCTAAGAGCTTCTTCGTTTTCTATAATGAAATGATAAAATTGTTTGTATTGCATGTTAGATTTTATTTCTAGTTCTAATTTTACTGTGTAAATGGTGCCGATTCCCTTGTTCACAAACTAAACTAAATTTTAGTTCAGTGCATCTTTTTCTTTCTATTTGATTATGAAAAGGGCAGAAGATACATTTTAGTTTAGTCCTGTCAAAGTAATCAGCGCTTGACATAAATTGACGTAATTTTAGTCGGTAAGTTTTTAATCAAGTCTAAACTTGTATGGAGTAGTGACAGGCGCTGATTAATTTGACAGGACTAAACTAAAATTTATCCTCTGTCCTTTTCTTAATGAAATAGAAAGAAAAAGATCCACTGAACTTAAATTTAGTTTAGTTTGTGAACAAGGGAATCGGCACCAATATCTAACTTATTTCATTTTACACAAACTAAAGGACAAAGTATTGTCCTCTATTGAAAATTTCAAATTAGGAGACAAGATCAATTTTGAGGTCTGAAAAAGAGGACTTCTTTTAAAATAAAGGACGTCTGGCAACCCTACCCGAAAGTGATGCGTAGCAGATAATCAACAGACGTGAGAAAACAATATTAATACACTAGCAGACAGTTCAGACAGACAGATGCGGCGGAGGGACTTTGTTTTATAATATGTAGTGATATTTGCACACTTAACAAAAAGCGGGGCTTATGGCCACACGGGTCGATCGATCAGGTTAAGCTACGCTTGCCGCGGTTGGTCCGTGGATGGGTGACCATCTTTACATACCAAGACACCTCCAAGCCTGGGAAACCACGTGAAACCGTTGGTCCCGGTTGTCATTCGTGGATTTTTGACAATCGTTACAGGTCGTCAGAAGCCCGAAACTCTGATAACCAGTCTTACTAAAGGGTATCGAGCTACCTAGTAACTTGGGTTGTGGAGGTTAGATAGACAGAGTTTCTTGCCCATTCTTCTCCATACATAACTACCTTTTGGAAGGGGCAACTAGAACCAATTAACTATTTTTGTAATTTTTGACGTCCAAAAGTGCATTTTACGTGGCTAATTGAAATAAATGATTTGACTTTGACTTTGACAGTCGCTCCATGTAAAATACTGATAGTCAGCTGCATCTGGTTAGACTGGAAGCTGACCTCAACATAGTTGGGAAAATGGCTAGGGAGATGATGGCAGGTTTTACAAAAACTTACCTATTCAACCTGGATAGGGAAACATCGTTGCATACAATCACGTCTGGCAGTAACGTCTGTAGCATGACCAGGGCTTTGCCCCCTGGCGCTGAGCACAGGTCGAGCACTCTGTCACCGGGGTGGAGGCCTAGCGCTAATACTGTTAGCACACTTCCACAGTCCATTGGATAGTAGTTGAAAACTCCTGAAAAATAATGCAAGATTGCTGATTGAGTTTTGTTTTTTTTTTTTGTATTTTTTATTGAAGGATTGCTATTTTGGAGGTATATGTTATAAATAAGAAGACAAATAACGATCTCTGTCACTTATTGGAAAGGGCTGCTTATTTACAGTATTCATCGAGAGAAATCTAAATATATTAATAAACCCAGAACAAACACAATTTGGTAATGTCGGTAGAATGTGCCGCACTCCTTTCGACAAGCGAGCGCGATGATATGCTCGGCAAGTCCACATTCCTTTTTCACCTCGGCTTATCAGCTAGCTTAGTGACACTAAGCTAGCTGATAAGCATTAAGCATTAAGTTAATGTGCGCGAACGCGCGGTGGCGAACGGCCGTATGCGCTCCTCTCAGTTGTATGACTTACGTAAGTATGAGCTGCTACACTATTATTATTTTTGTAGAAAACAAGGATTATTAATTAAATCAAAGATCCATACTTTCATACTCATTTTTAGGGTTCCGTAGTCAACAAGGAATCCTTTTAATTTCGCCATGTCCGTCTGTCTGTCTGTCCGCAACTTAGCTCAGTGACTCTTAGTACTAGAAGCTGTAATTTGGTATGGGTATACATATTGTTAATCACGCCGACACACAGTGGAACGAATGTATGGGAGCGGTTGGACGTAGACATGTCCGAAAAAAAAGAGTAAAATTATGCCAAACTAATGATGCCATCTTATTCGATTACTTAATGCCTTCATAACTTGTGGTGATGAATTTCTTCATAACTCCCATATTTCGGGAGTAATTTGAGAAAATGTGAAATTTTACTATGAAAATGAGTGTATCGAGCTCTCTCCCTCCTGATTCCGGGCTTGTTTCAAGTAGCGGTCTCTAATATCATAATGCTAATACTAAGAGCTATATTTAATACTAAGACACATAGTGCGCCAAATGTGTACTTTCTGGGATAAAGAGTGATGTTTATTTTATAACACAATTTTTTTATTTTTTGTTTATTTTGTTGATTAAAACCGTTTTTCTAAAGGTTTACCTTATTACAATAACATTTCTGAGCAGCCAATTAGAGAAGATATAAGCTAATTAGGATATATAATTAGGGACTTAAGGTTTACATATAAAACTGATGCACTAATGATTACTGATAAGAACATTGCTATTATTTAATTACTAAATGGCTCTTAATACACTAATTTAGCATGCATCATTTACTAATTATCACAATAACTAATTACCTTGCAATATTTAACAAAGGATACCTGGGATACCTGGATTTTATATAAATAGGTCACTATTAGTAACTTTAAAATCAGTGTTGATTTACACCTCGTTGTATCCAAGCTAATCTCGCAATGTATTTTCCAAATTTTAATACAAATCTTGATATTCACGTTGCTTTATGCGCACGCGCACATAAAGATTTACGCGACTTTAACTATTTGTTCAGTGTTTTAAAAGATAACAGTTGTGTTCAGTTATGTGAAAGTGCTGAAACAAGTTTAAAAGACTGGTGTCGTCGATTTTGCTACCGCATTTATGCAAAATGGACACAGTCTGGAAGAAGCACAGATAAGTTTCGGAAGAAACATGAGATTTGGCTACAGGCTGCAATTCAATGGCCGGAATTACAGAATGAAAATATGGAACCTTCTACAGAAAATATAAGTGACGTCATCGAGCCCATAATTTCTCCTGCTAAATCTGATGCTTCAACTTGTACACATCCTAGTCCTCGTAAATCTTTTGAGGACCTTAGTAACCGGCAAAAAAGAAGACGCACTGAAGATAGTCTTTCATGCAGCAGTAGCAGCGCTGAAATTATGTTTTCGGCCGAAAGGGCGCTTCAAAAGGCAGGACAAAGCGATACAGCTTATGTTATGAAATACTTGACGGAGAATCCAGAAGAGGCCTCAAAAATCAAAGCCTTCATTGAAGGTAAATCAATTCAGGTACGGGAAATATCCCCTTTGAAGGCATTGGCTCTTTATGTATCGATGAACTTATCGAAATGGCGCTATAACACTCTTCGGGATTTCAACACTCAAGAAGGAGCTCTTCAATACCCGAGTTACTACATGTTGGTTAAAGAAAAAATTAAGTGCTATCCGGCCAAAGAAGATCTCACAGTTACAGAGAGCTCTGCAAAAATCAAATTACAAGCCTTGATGGATTTAACCTCAAGAAGACTTATTAGGTCGTTAGAAACCCCTGTTGATCCCAATCAACAGCTCGTATTGACCAGCAAATGGGGTTTTGACGGATCATCTAGCCAAAGCATTTATCATCAAAGGACGAGTGAAGATGAGCAAATCGATCTTGCTAGTAATTTTATGATTAGTCTTGTACCACTGCGGCTCGTCTCAAAAGGTGTAACAATTTGGGAAAACGAGCGACCATCTTCCACTTCATTTTGCCGGCCAATATTGTTTAAGTTTATAAAGGAAACCAAAGAAAATGTGCAGAGAGAGATGGCTGAAATCGAAGCAGAGATTGAAGCCTTAACTCCATCCACCATCACTGATGGAATTAGTGTCAAACACCAACAGCTGTTGACAATGATTGATGGTAAAATTCATTCCATTATATCCAATACAGCAGCTTCAGTGTGTGACATATGCAAGGCTTGTCCTAAAGAAATGAATAATTTAGAGTTAATCAAAGATAAACACGCAAACGAGGACATGTATAAATATAGCTTAAGCACCCTTCACGCTTGGATTCGCTCAATGGAATGCTTATTACACATTTCCTACAAATTAGACATAAAATCATGGCAAGTAAGGGGTGATATAGCAAAAAGGCAAGTTGATGACAGGAAGAAAAGAGTTCAAGAGGCTGTAAGAAGAGAAACGGGCTTACTTCTCGATGTTGTGAAACAAGGCAGTGGATCCACCAACAATGGCAACTCGGCAAGGAGATTTTTTGAAAACTACACTAAATCTGCTGAACTGACCGGAATAGATGCTATGCTTTTAAGAAAAATCTGTGTGATCTTGCAGTGTATTTCATCAGGAGAGAAGATCAACGTAACTAAATTCCGAGAGTTCTGCTTTGATACTGCTAAGCTTTACGTGGAGTTATACCCATGGTATTATATGCCTTCTTCACTTCATAAAATTTTAATGCATGGGCCAGACATAGTTCAGAACATGTCAATTGTGCCCATTGGTTTTCTATCCGAAGAGGCATCTGAGGCTAGAAATAAAGATTTTAGAAAATATAGAGAGGGGCATTCTCGAAAGCATAGCAGTATCTCATGCAATGAAGATATTATGCACAATCTTTTACTGTCTTCTGATCCACTTGTTACAAGTATCCGTCCAAAAGGAAATAAGTTTGTAAAAAAATCTTCTTTTAAGGAATTTTATGAGCTTACGGATTCTGAGAAAAGTGATATCGAATTTGTTAACATAAATGATTTAGCGGACATCGATTCTGAATTTGAATTAATTGATGATGATGATGATGACGAAGATAATTAAATGATGTTATTGTTTTAAAATGTGTAACTTAGTAAATTAGAGCTTACATCTTAATTATTTATTGTACTTTTAATGAAACTAGGTAATTTATTATCAACTTACTTAAAAGTCATACTCTCATCAGTTCTTGTGAATATTTTTGTTAATATATATTTCTGTATATATATAATATATTTATAGACCTCTTAATAAGTCTGTCTGCGGTTTAAAGTAAATACAAATGGGGAAAAAACGTTTTTTTTTTTAAATTTTCATTTCCTTTTATCCCAGAAAGTGCACATTTGGCGCACTATGTGTCTTAGTATTAAATATAGCTCTTAGTAATAGCATTACGATATTAGAGACCGCTACTTGAAACAAGCCCGGAATCAGGAGGGAGAGAGCTCGATACACTCATTTTCATAGTAAAATTTCACATTTTCTCAAATTACTCCCGAAATATGGGAGTTATGAAGAAATTCATCACCACAATTTATGAAGGCATTAAGTAATCGAATAAGATGGCATCATTAGTTTGTCATAATTTTACTCTTATTTTTCGGACATGTCTACGTCCAACCGCTCCCATACATTCGTTCCACTGTGCGACAAGGTGGTAAAATAAAATGGTTGCTTTTTAATGGTACCTCCTCTACACGTATAGTGTGGAAGTTGTTTTTTATTCTCGTCTATCCCATGGTGTGGGGTATCGTTGGATAGGCCGTCGATTCAGGGATCCGTTTGCGTAGTATATTATGCTTTAAAGTGCAAATTTTTGTTAAAGTCAAATGTCCCCTCCCGCCTGCCAGCTAAATGGTTGTATTTGGATATGTGAAAGAATTTACAGCAGTAGTGTATACATCGAAATTAAAAGGAAGATGATAACAGCTAAGTAGGCTTTACAAGTTACCGAGTAATAGTCGACTTACTTACATTTGCAGTTGAAAATCATGAACATACTACAATGTTAAGTTTTTCTTGGGATAAATTCATCCCAACAACGGAACCCTTCATTGTGCGTGGTTCGACACGCACTTGGCCGGTTTTTTTTCTGTATAAACTTATTTATTTATTTAAAAACACATACAACTATCATCGCAGGCTTACCTATTACAATAGTGTAGTTATAATAGCTTACAAATATTACTTACAATTAATATTATTATGAACAACCAAGAGTAACACAGACGGTCAGTAAGACTTCACAGACGTGAACGGGTATCGATGTATCTAAACACGATAAAACATAAGAAAACTGTTTTTCTCAACTCATATATCAAGTAACAACACTAACAGCGGACGTTGTGCAGAGTCGACCTTACAAAAGAAACACCAAACCCTTTTCCTTTATCGAGTTTAGATATCGATACCCAACGCGTCTGCGGAGTTTAGCTACCCAATTTAAAATAACCCTGTATAATATATAGGCTTTATTACCTGTTTGACATCTTTTGGGTTCAGGAAATGTAGTTGCTTCACTGTCCATCTCATAAGTGAAAACTTTCAAATGTTCTGGATAGTCCAGTGGGCCTTCTGGTTCTATGACTAAAGGGAAGTCTTTGTCCCCTGAAATATACAGAAAGTGGTGGAAAATAAGTAAATTGAGTTTTAAACACAAACATAGCCTTGATGGCAAAGGATAGTCCTGTGATATTATGGAAGGGTCGCGGCAGACTGCGTATTAGAAGTCGGTGCCGAAGTGCAAAATCGTGGAAGTGAAGTGGTACCTATGAATAGGGAGAAGCCATCATCTGAGACTGGGATAATACAGGCTTAAAACAATGACCTAGTAACAAAGATTAATAGGTATCTATATGTCACCGTATGATCATTAATATCGTTAGTTTACAATGAATCTAGCCAGATTATAAACTATCGATAAATTGTGAACTGCAACAAACCATTCACAGTAGGGATGAAGACTAAATTTTTTTTTGTGTCCGTCATGTAGATTATTAAAAAATATTGGGCACGTATTTTTTCTTTTTTTACGTAATCAAAACATTACGGCGATACATTGAGTTCAAATGTGGCATGACTTCACTGCTCGCTAAATTTTATACGTAGCTGTGACGTAACGAGCCCCCACTCCCAAAGTTTAATGTGTTTTATCTAAGTAATTTTTAGGGTTCCGTAGTCAACAAAGAACCCTTATAGTTTCGCCATGTCTTCTGTCTGTCTGTCTGTCCGCGGTTTAGCTCAAAAACTATTGGTACTAGAAAGTTGTAATTTGGCACGAGTATACACGTTAACGACGACGAAAAAGTGGTAAAATTAAATTTTGAAAAAAGCAATTATTTAGGGTACCTCCCCTACATGTAAAGTGGGGATGATAATTTTTTTTCGTCCGTCCCAGTGTGTGAGTAGTGGGATATCGTTGGATAGGTCTTTCATAAATATTAGGGGATTTGGGCAGACCGTTTTTTGATTAAGTAAACCGTTCGTGATTTATCAAGCTTTAAAGTACCAATTTTCGTTATTTCGTCCCCCCCCCTCCCTCTACCAACTAAACGGTTGTAGTTAGAAAAAAATACGTGTCTAATATTTTTTTATTATCTGACTGACGGACTAAACAGTTTTTCTTTTTTTTTTACACAGGAAACATCCCTATTTAAGGCATCCTTTTTCGATAGTTTATAATCTATCCCTGGCAAACCGTGAACTGGTATCAAACTTGTATGCGACGAACGCACCTTGCGCTAATACCAAATAGCCAAGTAATTGCGACCAACTTGGAAGTAGCACCCGCCGGATGCTGCCACGGCACCGCTCGCTACGCTCGCTCGGCTCGCGCGCGGTAGGTCACAGTTCTAACCTGAACTAACCCATTTGGTCGGGGTGGCCTGGCTAAGTTACTGCGACCAATTCGCTAAGACCTACCAATCAGGGACGGTGTAAAGTGAACCGTCCCTGATTGGTAGGTGATAAAATCGGACAGATTATGTCGTACCCTGTCGATAAGTGCAGATTCCTTTACAATTTGATGATTGCGTTGTATTGTAAAGGTATGTCCAAACATGGCGTGCAAGGTGCGCGGCAGCTACGCGCGGCATTCGCATGACATTGCTGTTTCGTTACAACACACAACAACTGGCGAACCAACACTACACCGTTCGTGGCGTTCGCTGTGCACGGTAACTCGCGGCTGCCGCGCGCGGCAGTCGTCCAATCATAGCGCGGCCAGCTGCGCGTGGCAACCGCGCACGATTGCCGCTTTATGTTTGGCCACACCTTTACAGTTTACAATTTTTTGACAGTTTATAATCTCGCTAGATAGAATATAAACTAACGGTCCTCTCAATCTTACTGTGCCCGTAGTCCTTCGCCTTCCGCATCCAGAATGTCCCACACTACGCTTGCCGATACGTGGTCTCCACTCCAGGACTACCGGCTACCGGTCTGCTTAAGCCTATTCTATACGGATGGTCCCAACAAAGGTGACGTTGCCCGTTGCCATCCATCTAGACGAAGGATGTAATCCAAATTTTGATTTGACCTTCAATGTCCTTGGATTACGGGCGCGTGTTTCCATCCGCGTCCCACCAAGGTCACCTTGGTTTGTACGCCCACATCCGTCTAGAATAGGCTTTACTCTGCAAGCTATGACGGTATTTTTTTACTTTAGAACTTACCAGATAAATAAGAAAAATGCACGGACTCTGACACCCATTCATCCATTCCCTTCAGCTTAGTGGCTGGTAGGAATTGGTACAGGGATTCTGATGTCATTCCTAGAGAAGGGTCTATTATTCTGGATTCATCTATCTTTGCTTCAGCTAGAGATTGTTCTAGAGTTCTGTTTGGGTAGGTTCTGGAAGAAAGTTTTTTTAATTTAAGTATTAACATCATCATTATGTAGCAGTCCATAATTATCTAAACATGTGCAGTATCAGTATAATAGCCCAATTAAGTGTTTTAAGTATTACAGAAATTGGTATTATTATTTGATACTAGCTGCACACAGCATGTATTGCAATGCCACGCGAAGTAAAAAAGTGTTTGGTCGACCTTTTTTTTTTTGGCCAGAGACCTAACGGGCTTCCTCAGAACATCCTACCAGTTTTATCACAACTGATCAATGGGAACGCATAGAGGACAAACATACAAACATTGATTTTTATTTATATAGATAGGATTAGATAATTATATTAGACTAGCTACACATGTGTTGCAATGCCATGTAAATAAAAAAACGTTTATTCGAACATTTTTTTTTGGGCCTGAAACACTACCAAAGTTTCATCACAATCTGATCAATGGTTTAGGAATGCATAGAGGACAAACATACAAACATTTATTTTTATTTAAATAGATTATATAGATAGATAGATAGATAGAGAAATCAGTACATAAATAAGCTCTCTGTTTTAACATAATTTTTTCAAGTGGTAAAGATTTTTCAGTGGTTTTTTAACAGTATGTAATTTTTAGGCTTATGGCTTGTTTCACTACCTCCAGATAAGTACTGGTTTATTTACCTTGAGAATAGTGTATAGTCAGACAGTGTAAAACAGGTCATTAATCAATTAGGCTGAAACTTACACTTCCTCCTTGACTTTTTTCAGCTCAATTTCGTCATCACCCCTCATATCTAACTTCTCAGGTATATTATCAGTCTTAGGGTAAATACTGGATATTTCATCTGTCTGTTGTTTTTCAATGTACTCTGCTAGTCTATCTGACTGCTTGTCTGTGTCTATGGGTGCTTGTGTTGGTGCGGGTGTGATGTTGTACTCTTTGTGAAAGGCTTGTTGTATTGATATTAAGTTCTTAAGGCAGTGGGCACCTGAAAACAGTTAAATGATGTATGAAAAATAAGTTGTGAGTATTGAGTTATGAATTTATGATATTTTAAATTAAAGAAATTGTTTTTATTTGACTGTTGCAAGAAGTGCTTGGTAGCTGGTTGACAGTATATCCAAACTCTATGGTATAACAAGAATTATATCCAGAACATTGAGGCAAAAGCTGACACGTAAAAACATACTAAAAGTTGGAACTTTTGTTGGTAAACTCTTTAAATAAGTATTTACTTAAACATGAAGCAAGAAAATTAGTTCTACATTAATTTTAAGAGCAAAAACAAATATTTGTAGATTTGTTACCCCTGTTCGTAAGCTCTTCTATTGTCTTCTCGGTGTCTCCGTAATTATTTACAACTGCTACATACTTAGACCGGCGGAGCATCGCATCGCGCATTGGCTCCCATTTATTACCAAACACAGACCCGTAGAACTCATCGAAATGATTCAATGCCTTATGTTTAGGGCCTGTCTTTTTCTTCAATTTAGACTGTAAAAAAAAAACATCTTTAGTTTACAAACTAACAGGGAAGCAGGTTAGAAATGTTGTATTATAACCATAGTATTTACCCAATGTATCTTCGTTTTGTATCGAACTTGTAGCACTAAATAAGAAGTAACACATGTGTTTTTGTAAACACTTGATATATTAAACATTTTTCAATTATTTTCAGGGCTTATTTTGGTTTCAATTTCAAACTTAATTTGAGGTTATTTTGACTTTTCAGTTTTGACGTCTGTTGCGTTTCGTTAACTAGTAATTTAGTTAACTGAACGCAGCTGTGTTCGGTTAACTGGTAAACTTACGCACTAAAGAACTAATTTACTGTTTATATGAATCATATTATACATTTTAGTATCAAGTTTTCACTGTAGAGAGTAATTTTATTGTATATAGCTTTTGCCCGCGACTCCGCCCGCGTGGATGTCGGTTATCGCATAAAAAAGTAGCCTATGAACTTCTCCATATCCCAGGCTATATCTCTGCCAAATTTAATGACGATCGGTTTAGCAGTTTAGGCGTAAAAACGTAACAGACAGACAGATAGAGTTACATTCACATTTATATTATTATAGTATGGATTCAGGCCCCTCTTTTCCAGTGAGCATTCTGGGCAAGTACCCAGGGCCCCGCGATCGAAGGGGGCCCCTAGTTCCCGCCAGACCACCAATCATTAAATACACGGTTGTAAAGAAAAATCATTAGTGAAGTAGTAAAATTTCTTTGAGTCGATTAGAGTCTTTTTAAAGAAAGCAAATTGGAGACAGATTTCCAAATGTAGAAATTGCATTGAGAATCTTTATGATGATAACAAACTACAGAGCGGAACGCTCCTTCTCCAAATTGAAAATAAAAAGAAACGAATTAAAAGGAGCATAATGCTTCAAAAAAGATTGACTCACAGACCATATAGGATTGACTAGTTTGTTGCTGATGACCATAGAATGTGAAATGTTCAAAAACATCGACTTAAGAAGTAATTGATGCTTTTGCTTAAAAGACTATAACTTTCTTCATTTCAATTTGACATGAAACTCGTTTTTTTTTGGCAGTGTGTAAAATCAGTGTTTTGATTATTATCGTGGGAGTTTGGATTACATGCTGCTCAGCTAACGCGTGCTGGCGCTTCACTTACAGTCAAGGGTCGGGGAGGACTATTCGTTAGTCGGGGATTTCGCGCGGGGCCTCGGCGGCGAGGTCGGAATGACGATCGTGTATTGTGTGCTCTTATTTTGCGAACTGTACTAGTTTCCCTACGACTCTCCTGGAGGAGAGTAGTGGGGTCGTCTGGGTCGGTCAGTGTGAAACTCATAAAATCTTTTTTGATTTTATAATGCTCGCTCCTGACGCGACGGCCCTGTATGGATTTTCATCATTCGAAACGAATGAACAAAATACGAACGCAGCCGTAATCCTGTCAAATTGACACTGACTGAAACAGAAATGTCATTCTTATCTACTCGCACTTACGCCCGCGAACACCAAATTGGAGTATTGATTTGTTTACAAGTAGCAGCGCACGAAGATTTCTCGAGTATCTTGCACTATAGCTATAGCCTACAGCCTTGTCAGAGCGATTGGGAGATAATATCCCGCTTAATTACTGCCTTCCGTGTCAGACTTTATCAGTGGTCGGTGCCAGCTGTGAGCCTCGCCGCGAGTTCCGACGCCTTAAAAGCTAATTACAACAGTTTGGGGCGAGTTGTTTTATCGATTGCTCGCCCTTCCGTGCCCCGCTTCAGTGGTGTTCTCCGAACCGCTGCGAGACTCGATAAAGATCTGAGAATGTGCGACGAAATGATTTATGTCAATGGTTTTATTCACGAATTGGGTCATCGATGAGTTTCTCTCGGAGTCTTGGCGGACGCGGCGTATTCGCGCGGAACTCCCGATAATGGTTGTTTATTTATTCAAGTTGTAGTTACGTCTCCCAGGCAATGGATAGTGCAGTGATTGTGTTTTGAGGGGTATTAGAAAACAGTAGTCATGTATGGGATGCTGTATGTTGGCTCACTGGCGGGTAACAAGGTGGAATGGATAGCGGCAGGCTGGAGGCGGCCCCTGCCGGGGCTGTACACTTGGACACAGTGAGGGCCCTGCACCAGACTGTAGTGTCACTTAGAACTGCACTAGAGATATCCAAGAATGAACTTAAACAGTTGAAGGAAAAGTATGAGCAGCACTCCCATTGCTTAGAATATGCAGATGTTATAGAAAAATTGACTTTAGAGAATCATATTCTGAGGCGTAGAATAATAGATACAGATTATGATGAAAAGGACCCTAATGCACAGAACATAAAGTTGGAAGTTACTTACAGCCCTCACACACATAATATTGAAGAATACACCAGCAGTGAAGTAGTGATTGCAACTGCTACAGACAGAAATAGCACTATAGATGAACTAGAACACATTCCACAGGAATCAGACGAGAATAGTAAATTTTGTTCTGAAGAAAAGTTGGATGAAATCCCAGAGGATTTAGGAGAATTTTCTGATGCTCCTGAGTTCAATGAGTCTGGTGAATACAGTCCAGCTGATGAAGCAAATAACAATACTGAAGTAGAAGAAATCTCCCAGATCTCAAGTTTACCCAAACAGACTGAGGAATCTGAAGGAGTACATCTACCAAGTTTTAAAACAAAGCTCGAACTCTTATCTAAGTTTGATGTAAGAATCAAAGTACGAACTTTGAAAGAAGGTACTATTATATCTAGTACCACTTCAGAGAGTGATTCATCAGAAGACAGAAAAGCTTTTGATAAGGAATCAACGGCATTCAGGACAGGTCAACATTTTCAAGAAAAAGAAGAACATTTTGATAATAATAAGACAGTGAATATAAAATCTTATTCAACGGACAACGTCAGGATGGCTGTGCCAAATGAAGCGGATGCTAAGAGTAAAACAGACAAGTTCGATGTCCAAGTGAGGATTACATCTGAGGAGAATCTCGTTGTGAAGGAAAATGTAGAGAGGAGCAGAAGAAAGGATACCCTCAACTTGGATGTGGATGATCTGAGTCTCAGGTGAGTTTTTATTTAGCCTATTTCTTTTACAGTTGTTCTGGTGATGTTGGGAGGAGGTCTGTTTCTAGCAGTGGCAGACTTTCCGTTGATTTGATGATCAGTGCCGGTTTTAGCACTACCACCGCCCTGAGCGAGATTTCTACTGCGCCCCCCTATCTGCCATTCAAACCCATACGAAAAAACCGGTCAAGGAGCGAGTCGAACTCGCGCAGCGAGGTTTCCGTACCAGCCCTGAAAAACTACAGCTGTGCGCCACCCAAAGCACACATAATATAATACTACGTACATATACCCAATCCCATACAAATAAATGACACCTCCCTAAGGCTGGCTATTTTCTTCCTCGGTTTTTTAACACATGGCAGCATCAGCGACTCACTAATTGCCAGAAACTGTAGTTTTACAACGCCATCTAGGAGTCGGCCTAGATACTAGGTGTCATTCTTGTGATTTATGAGTGTAGATAGATAATGGAAGGATCTTAGGGAATTTACCAGTAAGTAGGACTAGCTCAACAGGCGCCCCTTTATATCTGGCGCCCTGGGCGGTCGCCCAACCGCGCCCTACCCTAACGCCGCTACTGTTGATGATGATATGCTCTTTCTCTTGTTATTGAGATCTTCAACATTAATTTTGCTGTCTGTAAATAACATAGATTTTATACTTCATTTATTATAGCATTATACAAATAAAAGCTAAATAACAACAGTTATTGTGTAATATTGTTGAAATTACTGCACTTTAGAGATATTTTTTTAATGTAAATGGTTAAATGATAAATGATTTTATTTCTGTAAGTAGGTTTTTACAAACACTTTTACACGTCAATCATATTTTAAAACTAGATTAGGTCGGCATTTCGTATCTGACTACTCTGAGAAGAAAGACCGAAACAAACTCAGAGGTCACAGTCTCTTTTAAAGTCCAGACATAATCTTGGTCAAATCATGTGAAGACCATGTAGATTGGTGTCTGAAATGGTCTTTTGAAGAAAGAACCACACAGATTGAGTGGACCTGTCCATTCAGTGCACGCATTTGTCAGTAATCGTGCAGCTCAACTCAGAACATAAGGAGCTCAACGATTCGACGAACAAAACAAAAGAAAGGTCATTTGGGCAGGCTGCATAAATTACTCAAACTGCCATACCATGATCAGAAAAAAAAAAAAATATACTGAGAAGAATAATAGATTACATTGTTTTGTATGTATCGTGAAATAACGGAATTTATTAAACGTTTACAACGAAATAACGAAAGGGTGAGAACCGTTATTTGTATAATGTTAAAAGAAATGGAGTATAAGTTATTTCAAAAAGTTTTCTAAGTTAAAATTTTTACAATAACGTATTTTTTTTTTTAAATATTTGCCCCACACTAGGAATTTCTCCTGTATCATGGGTGCGTTTACAAACATTTAAATTCACATACGCAAACAGCCAGACCCGGAACAACTACTCTTGTAGGTCATACAAATATTTATTCCGTGCGGGAATCGAACCCGCGACACGCAGCGCAGTAGTCAATCGCTTAACCACTGCGCCAACCGTGTCGCGCTAATTATTTGTAAATTGGCGAAACAATAAAATAAATGCGGCAAAAAGCCATGTTTTCATCGATTTAGAATAGTTTTCAATAATCCTCAGTGGGCTTATTAACAAGCGCATTTTACAGGTTTTTCGTTTCCACAAAAGTTTCGCAGTTTTCTCATTTTTTGCTGAGCGTATTATTCGTGGGTTAAATAAATACTACATTTTCCGCATTACTCTTCTATCGTATCATATCGCACGAGAGAATACAGCTCAGCATCTGCAACATAAATACCAGTAGGTATTTTACTCGTAGCGACTGCCTATCTGACCTCCACAATGGCTGGTCACCCATCCACGGACCGACCTCGGCAAGGTTTGCTGAACCTTGATCGACCCATAGTCTGAAATTATTTCGCCACAAGCCCCTCACGAGAGAATATAACTCATGATGCTTTGATTCCTTGGTTGACTGCCCGAGCAGCTTGGATCGCCGGAGGCACTTTTAGGTACCGTCAGTCGTGGTGGATATTTATTTTGATTTCCGTAAACCACCACCACCATGACTACCTAAGCTAAGGCGGTATGATCCGACAGAGACCACGCTTACTAGTTTTTGAATCCATGGGAAACATAAAAAACAGTGTTATAATACTCCATAATGATTGGAAGTAATTAGGCGTCGTCATAAAATAAAAATTGGGGAAAAAACTACCCTCAATTGAAAAGAAACATGTTTTTTTTAACAAAAATCAGTTTTTCTTTTTTCATAATTTTTTACAATAATTGTAAAATTTCTCAATAAGGTCTTATTCAGAATTTTTTTAATTTTTTTTTTTTTTTAATGATTTTTTTGTTGTATTTTTTCCGTAGATAAAGTTAAGCATAGATTCCCTCATTTCGATATGTGCACATTATAAAGACTCACACTGTATTTAACCCAAAGGTTGACTGGTAGAGAATGCCTTGCGGCATTAAAGGTCTCTGCACACAGCGGGCGGGGCGCGGCGGGGCGGGACGCCGCCGCCGACGCGACGCTGAGCAGTTGTAATGTACTAGATATTACGGACGACGCCACACAGAGCCGCTCTGTGTGGCGTCGTCCGTAATATCTAGTACATTACAACTGCTCAGCGTCGCGTCGGCGTCCCGTCCCGCCGCGCCGCGCCCCCTGTGTGCAGAGACCTTAAGTCCGCTTAGTACCACTATTGTACATGAAGTTTAAATAAAGAAATAAACCACTCGCGACTTCGTGAGCCTACTTCTGTCGGCTCGAGCGCCGGATCATAGCGCCTAAACCTAACGAAGACAACCAGCCTCCGCAATAAATTATTGGTTGAACAACCGCCATTAATTGTCAGTCAAGACGACCAGATAGTTTCTGTCTATCTTACTTAGTTCCTAATCTATTAGTCCCCCCTTGGGATATTGGTGCAGATTCCCTTGTTCACAAACTTAAACTAACTTTAAGTTCAGTGCATCTTTTTCTTTCTATTTCATTAAGAAAAGGACAGAAGATAAATTTTAGTTTAGTCCTGTCAAATTAATCAGCGTTTGACGTAAATTGACGTAGTAATAATAATAATAATAATCATTTATTGTCCAGATCACACAATCCACTTTGTTAGTAATTACATACACATCTTAAAACACTAGTGTTAGTACATACATTTGGCAAATTTTGGGAAAATGACTATTAATGTCAAGATAATTAATAATAATGTCAAAATCAATAATAATAATGTCAAAATCAATAATAATTATGTCATAATCACCACTAATCATGTCAAAATCATTAATAATACAATAATCAAATCACAATAACACAACATCAATCATCAAAAACGCAATAAGTACAAGAACACATTATTTCAAGGCACGACTTGAAGGCAATATTTGTGTCCTTGGGGCCAAGTCTACTAATGTACAAACTTTGCAATGGTCTCTTCATTGTGAGTTTTTGACAGATTTGTCATACAAACACTGTCATATACTCACAATGGCGAAGCCATTGCAACGTTTGTAAATTAGTAGACTTAGGCCCCTGGTCCAGTGCCTGAGTATAAGTCCTTCCGCCCTATCGGCCACAGTGACCAAGAGTCTGTTGGCGCTGCCCCGCACCCGCCGCATTAGAGAAGCGACACGCGCTCGCATGATTGCGTAAAAGTCGTCTATACGTGCCCCTGAGAACATCCCCGATGCGCTACAGTGTCGTGGCAACCCCAACAGCGCCCTGAATGCGTTGTTGTACTGGACACATAAGGCGCTATAAGCCCTTTGCGTGTAGTCGACCCACAGACTGCAGGTGTAAAAAGATTGGAAGTATGCCCTAAACAGAGTAGTTTACACACCCCTCGAGCACTTTGCAAACCTACGGATCAACATATTGCTCCTGACTGATAGCGCCCTACGTTCCCTCTCCATGTCAACATTAGTAGTTTTAGTAGGCAAGTTTTTAATCACGTCTAAACTTATATGGAGTAGTGACAGGCGCTGATTAATTTGACAGGACTAAATTAAAATTTATCTTCTGTCCTTTTGAAAGAACTCAAACTTAAAGCATTTATTTCAAATAAAACAATTACAAGCACTTTTCAATTGTCAAGGGGTCGGTCGGTAAGAAAGATGAAGCTAGTTGCCCATTCCAAAGCGTAGTAGGTTCCTATGGAGAAGAACGGGCAAGAAACTCCACGGACACTCTTTTAAAACAAAATATTGTTTTAAGAAAAAGATATACCTACTGAACTTAAATTTACTTTAGTTTGTGAACAAGGGAATCGGCACCATTGCCTGACTGTAGTAGACTGAAGTGAACAAGATTAATTTAGCGAGCTTTGAAGTGAACCAAAGTTTCATAATTTTCGTGGGCACACAAAGCCGTTGATCTCTCTTCTTCTTTTCGTGTGGTTAGTGACTAACCTGGTGTCGAGAGTTTTATGCCACCCATGGGTCTCTGACTTGGCTTCACATGCCGTCGAGAAATATCTCTCAGGCAAGCCGATTTCCTCACGATGTTATCCTTCACCGTTTTTTAACCAAGCGATAATTATACAATACGCACATGAATCCAAAAAGTCAGAATGTGCCTTAGCTTCGAATTCGAGACTTGTGACTTGGCAGTCCGACGGCTACACCACTAGGCTTTTACTGCTATATCTTCGCAGAAGTAACAGAGTAGAGGTAGCAGAGTAGTATGTTTTATTGGTATCTGAGCAATAGACCACGAGAGGTAGATAATCTGTAGAAAGCTTTGGGCTCTACACAATACTTTATGTCGTTGATTGCAAAAGATTTCCAATATCTACGAAACGAAAGCCCTGCTCCAATCCTTAAGTAATCAACGCAATTTTCAGATTCAATCTTTGTCGAAAAATCTTATCATCCTTTTGAGTCTCCTAAATTAAGAGTAAGCCACCTACGCCCTAGGGAGCAGTCGACGAGAGAAAATTCAATCAAGAAGCTAACGCGTCTACGCTGTTTATTGAATGAATCTCTGATTTGATGGCGATTACAATCAGAAATTTATTTTTTACCAAATATTTGAACCTATTCTCGCAACATCACTCGGTTTACGTAATAAAAAGATAAATTGTGCACATAATTGACCCCATTCACTGAAAAATACACGGAATCAACCCTCACGATCACGACATCGCGTTTCCGTCTGACGTCTCAAATTTCAGCGCTATCATCCACATTTCTGACTACCCTTCATATTTATGACGCGCGGTATTGCAAAGGAACACGATATCGTGTTGATGCCAACTCTGGGTATATGTGTTGATAGGGATACGCCATTTATAATCCAACTTTTAACGGTGGAAAACTTACTTCTCCATGGAAATTCGTTAGTTTCCCCTTTTAGTCGCGATTTTACGGAAAATGTGGGAACTTTGTTAGAATTTTTGTATGAATCCCTTTATATAGCTCCACCAACTTCTCTGTAATTATAAGGTGTAGATTGTAGCTTCACTTACTGAAAATACACATCCACAGTTTGGTAGGGGCGTATATTAAATTGCAGCATTGTAGGGATTCAGCCTACAGATAGTGAATAATAGTAAAGCAAATTGTTATTTCATCCCTTGTGACCTAGTTTCAGTTGTGAGCTATTTATAAGTAAATGAGGTTATTCTGTTACAACCAGGCTACGCAGGTAACTTCAATAGTTATTTGTTTATTCCATGATACACAATTGCACATGTTTTATGCTACAAAAGCGGGCTAAATACAATGCCTTGTGGCACTCTCTAATAAACAATCTTTATCTCGTTTAATTCATCATTTATTAAAAGGGCCACAGTGCCTTCATTCAACATGTCAACTTCTGCTTAGTTCCAAAGTAATGTTCGGAGGTTAGAGTAAATTTTAGAGAATATCTTCCACTACTATCAGCATGACGTTTTCTAATACGTTTTTTTTTTTAACTCTTTTTTTTTAATTCACGACGGTTCTAAAGAACATGCTGCAAGAGCAAACTTACATCGCATGCCGCCTGCATGCTAACCTAAATCAGTACACAGAAGGGGTTTTGTTTGTAGTTTATGTTTTAGTCTTTCGAAAAATAGTGGCTTGAACTATCCAACTTGCAGGGGAGTTACGAATAATAAAGTGATACTGTTAGCAAAAGGCAGCTTTGCTTGTGAATCTACCAGATTTTATACATAGACTCCTTAGTAGTCAGTGTTGCAATTTGGAAAGTAGGTATGAAAACATCTGAAAAGTACGCAATTTTGTTAACCTTACCAATTGGTCGTTAATTCAATTACCTAAACCAGCAGGCAAGCTTTAAAATATCAATTTTGTGTCAATAGCAGTGCACTTGTATCCTTTACATATGAACAAGGGCGTCGCCAGCCGATGGCCCAGTGCCTAGACCATAGAGGCGATATTTCCCCATAATTCTTCTTAGTTAGGATTTTGGTTGCTTTACATTTGACAATTTTTTTTTGAAACTATCTTGACCAATCAACACATTCACCACATATTACTATCATTATGAACATAATATAATTTCCCAGAATTGCTACAATGCAAGCTAACCTAGTTACTTCATATTCGTTACGTTGTCATTTTCAATAGAACCCTTGTTTATAAATAGACCGACAAAGCACAAAGATCCAGAGACGAAACGGCTTTTCCATGTAAAAGATACTGTTTCTATCGAGCGCGCAACTGTAAAACCTAGAAGCTATATTTTTCTAATAAAATTGTGTCCCTTTGCAGCAACAACTTGACATTGTGAATTTTAGAATTTATTTTGTGGGTGTAGGTACTGTTTAAAGAAACATTTTACTCGGGTTTTACTACGGAGCAGACGAACGTAGATACTCGTTTGGCACGCCAACATAAAGTTGGGGCCTGTGATTGTTATGTTCGTAAGAGTTACTGTGTACATGGCTAGCGTGATTATACAAATGTTTGCAGCAGAAGCTTTGTATAGGATTGTAGAGTGAATTTACCGCAGCATCTTCCATTTCGCTGAAATAATATACAATGGTGCCGATTCTCTTGTACACCGAACTAAACTAACTAAACTATCACTAAAAATCCTTACTTTTGGCTAAGAGAATCTTAAAGCTATTCTGCAAACAAAATTCTCTTTTAAAAATAACTTTGACACAACTAAAATCGAATTTGACAATCGCGACTCCACGTGGTATTTTATTTTTTCTATTGGGCTTCGCAACGTTTTACACACGGCTACATATCAAGCTATACATAACCAGTATTAGCTAATCTCGCATTGTATAAGATTTCCGTACAATGAGCGGTCAGCTTATACTGGATGTGTATAGGTTGATATGTAGCCGTGTGTACTTGTTTGCCCTATCCCATAAATTTATTTAGAGCCGAGAAAGAAAGAAATAAATAAATGGACAAAAGATAAATATTAGTTTAGTCCTGTCAAATTAATCAGCGCCTGTCACTACTCCATACAAGTTTAGACGTGAATAAAAACTTGCGTACTAAAATTACGTCAATTTACGTCAAGCGCTGATTAATTTGACAGGACCAAACTAAAATTTATCTTCTGTCCTTTTCTTAATGAAATAGAAAGAAAAAGATACACTAAACTTAAATTTAACAAGGGAACAAGGGAATCGGCACCAATATCCTATTTATTAATCAAATCTATACTAATCCATACTAATATTATAAATGTGAAAGTAACTCTGTCTGTCTGTCTGTCTGTCTGTATGTTACGTTTTCACGCCTAAACCGTTGAACCGATCGTCATGAAATTTGGCAGAGATATAGCCTGGGATATGGAGAAGGACATAGGCTACTTTTTTACGCGATAACCGACATCCATGCGGGCGGAGCCGCGGGCAAAAGATAGTTGGCTATAAGTTACTTTAAAAAAAATTGGAATAATGTAACCCAGAGTAGAAAAATTTTGCCTGTAAACCACAGAATCAAAACTTACGCTGGTGAAACCGCGGGGCGCTAGTTACCTACAGTCTATGCTTTGATGTGTCTTTGCCGGCCGATTAAACTGAAACGCTGAAACACTAGAATAGTCTAACTTCCACCCTCGAATTCTAGGCTAACTTAATGACTGACTGGTCCAACATTAAACAGGGCCTAGCTTCATTGTAGTCGTACAAAAGTCACAAACAGAGCAGGGGAAGTCTATTTGTATGACTTTGTTTAGCCGAAGGTTTCAGGGAAATCGCTCGATTCCCGTGATTCGAATTCATTTTGTTGCGAGTTGGTTTTGTTGTTAACTCAACAAAGAGCAAAGACGGGCTTCGAACACAATCAAATCTTATTTCGAGTCAATTTCAAAGCAGCTTTCAGGTTGCGTTGGTTATTTTTAAACTGTTTGTATAGAAAATCTGTTGTCGTTTTTGTTGAGCAATTTTGCTTTAGGATTTATGAAAACTGCGAGGAACTATAATCAATGGAAATGGATTTAAAATGTTTTTAATAGAGAATAGATGACAGATAACGATTAGATTAGGTACTCTTCATTATAAACTAACATTATCAGGTAAGTGCAGACACGGAATTTTTATTAAAAATATGTTTTACACGGGCAAAAAATGGTTGGTGTTATTGCATACGGCGGTTTTTACAAACAACCTTTTTAGGATTCCGTAGTCAACAAGGAACCCTTATACCCTTATCCTTCCCCTTATCCCCATATATAACTCTATCGCCATGCATGTCCGTCTGTTGGTCGGCGGCTTATTTCAGACTCTTATAGTTCTAGAAAGCTGAAATTTGGCATGGGTATATACATACGTAATTAATTACGCCGAGAAAGTGGTAAAATAAAATAAACAAATATTTTTTTTAGGTTACGTTCCGTACACGTAAAGAGAGGGTGATATTTTTCTATTCAACCCCATGGTGTGTGGTATCGTTGGATAGGTTGAATATTTTGAACGGCAACTATTCCCTTGTTGGATAGGCCGTTCAAAATATTGCGGTCGTTTCGATTCAGGGATCCGTTTGCGAAATATTAAGCTTAAAAGTGCTAATTTTTGTTAGAATCAAGTGTGTGACCCGCGCCAGCTAAATGGTGGTTCTTGGATGAGTGAAAAAAATTACAGCAACTTTTCTGTGATGGTTTTCCTTTGACTTCGTTTCTATAACGAAGTTAAAAGGAACACTATCCAGAAAAGTAGGCTTTACCAGATAACGTGTAATAGTCAGCCAAATTACATTTGCCGTTTGTAATGTATGGGAGAACATGTAGTTCAACTACAATGTTAAGTTTGTTCTTGGGGATTCGATCCAACAACGGAAACCTTTATTGTGCGTGGTCCGGGCAACGCAGTTGGCCAGTTTTATGTTTGAATTTCTAGAAAATTGCTTTAAGAACACGTATCTTGAAAGCAATAAAATAACCATCTTACTACATTATGTTTGGGTCTTATTTACAGCCATGTCAGCCAGCCAACTTGTAATAAGGCTTTCAATAATACAGATTACGACTGATCTAAACATAATCATGAAGTTAATCCACTAACAGAGCTATTAAGCCTCCGACAACCTAATTGGCCTTAAATAATGCTATCGCAAAGACATTAATCCTTTCATTAACATACTATTTCCATTATCTATAACAAAACATCTTATTTTATGCCGATTCTGCTCCCTAGAATGGAACCACAGACATGGATTGAATAGAATAGTTAATGAAATTCTAAGTAGGTACTGTATTCATCTACAGCCTTTCTTTTATGGAATAACTTTACTGAGAACCGAGGCCACGTTTTCATTATTGTAATACCTTGGCATTTGTAGATGATAATATTTTCTGTGACGGGCTATTTCCGGGGAAGCAAACATGACCTATTTCTGCTGAAGTCGGAAGCGATGAGAAAATAAAAGTGATATAGAGGTGAGGAATAGGGTGTAAAGTTCACTCACAACCAGACGGGTGTCGAGTCTGGGGGGCAATTACCGGACGTTTGATGTCGGGATGTTGTATACATATATGCGGTGTATTCCCGCTGTCCCCATCGTTAGTTTCCCCATTAATGGTACTGTGGCGGTATCAACAACGCCACATGCGAACTACGCATCAAAGACCTGCACAACTCACAAATCCTGCATCGCGCTATCAGAGTTTACCGCGCGACTAGCATATATACAACATCCCGACATCAACCGTTGGGCAGTTGCCCACCAGACACAATACCCGTCTGGTCAGAAGATCCTCCCTTTACTATAGAGTATGAGTGAACTTTACACCCTGTTCCTCATACCTCTATAAGTACCTATGCATATTATATTTCAAATAATATGGCGAAAAAAGGTTCCATTTTCTTTTAAGTACAGATTTTTTATTGAATTACCATTAATTGGGACACGAGCGATGGGGACAGCGGGAATACACCATATTATATGCTAATAGCACGGTAAACTTTGTTTACGCGATGCAGGATTTGTGTGACGTCAGGTCTTTTGATGCGTAGTTCGCATGTGGCGTTGTAGATGCCGTCACAGTGATATTACTAAGAAACTTGGATGCAATATTGATTTTACTGCTTCAAAGCGTTGCTTCGACGTAAAATAAGTAGTATTGAGGAGATATGAGAACGTGAAGCTCATGGCTGACAAACAATAAATTGTCCTCCAATTTTAAGTAACTTGGGATTGGCTTTCAATTTCACTGTCATACCGTGGAAAATCATTATCGATTTGGCTTATATTCAATAGTATTGAGGAGATATGAGAACGTGAAGCTCATGGTTGACAAACAATTGGACATAGTTAAATGAAAAGGATCCAATCCACACAAAGTTCTTTTAGAGATATTGACGTTTGAAGTTTAGAAAATATAACATATTTTTTTATTTCTGTGCATGTGGGCTGTTTCTGAGGTTGATAAAAATGATAAACTGTTGTTTTTTGCTTGTACATCTATTTTACTCGCCGATAGTATCGATATTTAGCATCAGTTTGGTACACTTAACTCATTTTTAACCAGGTTGTGGATTGGATCCTTTTCGTTTAAGTACGTCCAATTGTCCTCCAATTTTAAGTAACTTGGGATTGGCTTTCAATTTCATAGTCATACCGTGGAAAATCATTATCCATTCGGCGTTTATTCAATGTGGAGCAGTATTGGCCCAGTGGTAACGGCCGTGACTTTCGAGTTGTAGGTCGTAGGTTCGAAGCCTGGCAGGCGATTTACTTTGAGTAAATTATTTCATTACCACAACAACTCTCGAACGGTGAAAAAACACATCGTGATAAAACCGGGATATCCAAGAAACAAAAAAAAAAAAACCTGAACATGTGATATCTTTCAACCCGCACTGGGCCCGCGTGGTGGATTACGGCCCACTCCCTCTCACAAAGAGGAGGAGGGGGGGGGGGTGGCCTATGTCCCAGCAGTGGGAACATAATATGCTGATTATGCTTATGCAATGTAGAGCACATAGCAGCTCCACCACTCTCAACTCTATCCTCGTACGTATCCACAAAGACGGCGACTTCTCTAACCAGTTCTCTTTTCCCCAGATCGATGTCCGAAGGAGACAACTCAGTGTTCTCCGAAGGAGGAACTACTCCCATGGACCCGAACGCAGCAGCCGTGGGGGACGAGAAACAGGAAGATAATGCTAGTGGCAACGAGTCCGAAGAAGTGGACGATATAGAACTAATATTTACGACTGACGAGTCGAAGGATATGAGTAATTTGCAGGTAAGGGTTATTGAAAAAAGGTATTTATAACTGTCAAAAACAAATGATGTCGATGATAATGTATGGTCTGTTCATATACATTCCGTATGGGAGAACATATTTTTCAATTACAATGTTAAGTTTGTTCTTGGGGTAAATTCATACCAATTACGGAAGCCTTCATTGTGCGTGGTCCGACACGTGCTTGGCCCGTTTTTCAATTACAATTTAGTAACACAAACAATTACAGTTAGGAAGTGGTGGGATATAAAGTTGAAACCCTCTAAATACAGATGAATAATAATATAATATATAATATAATAATTTATTCCACCAAAATACAGATGAATGTGTTACTAATTCCCTTAAGAGGGTGTGGCCGCTTTTCTTTAGATCGAATTTTATTGCTTCGTGTCTCAATATGAAACGTGAGTGGCGCACTCCTTTAAAAAAATATTATCTCGTGACTGAGAAGGAATTATGAAAAACGGCTCAATAAAGAACCTCGGTGTGTCTAGAATTTTCTAATTCCTTTTATAAAGTTTCATATTGAGACACGAAGCAATAAAATTCGATCTATAGAAAAGCGGCCACATTCCTCTATATCGTATTTTGTTGCTTTGTGTCTCAATATGAAACTTTATAAAAGGAATTAGAAAATTCTAGACACACCGAGGTTCTTTATTGAGCTGTTTTTCATAATTCCTTCTCAGTCACGAGATAATATTTTTTTATAGGAGTGGCTCTAGTGGATTGTTGTACATGCTCTTAAGTGGGTGATTGTGTAAGAATTTAACCGGAACACTAATTGTACTTTGGGAATAAAAAATAAAAAATAAATTATTTATTTAATACTAAGAGGGCGTACAATGGGCGACTCGTGAAGGAACATTACTAGTCGTTACGATTACGTTCTCGTTGATAATCTATACTTACAATTCATTTATTTTCTTTACTTATATAGTTAGTACTCGTATGTATGTATCTTTGTATCTATTATATAGCATATATCTGTGTATCTATTATAGGATATTGTGCTGTTATACTTTTTATTTACACCAATGACAACCCCATTTTATGTCCACAAATTCACTATCCATGCTAAGGTTGCTTGGAAGAGATCGCAGTATGCTATAAGGCCGCCCATTGTATATTTTATAGTGTTTATGTTTTCCTTTTCTTTTGTAATGTGTAATCTGATGTACAATAAGGCATATATAAATAAATAATAAATAATGGTCCAACAGCGCCACTCCTTTAAAAAAATATTAAGGCCGAAGGCTGGTCTCCGCTGAGATTGGTCGCCATGGCCAAAATTCGGTCAAGAGGACTATTCTGTTTTCGGTCTGTTTATATGTGTGTACATAAATTGTTAAATAAATAAATAAGATATAAGATGTATATTGTATTATAAATGTTAAATTTAAATAAATATTTATTCCTCAATTCTCGCTATAGTACCTATATAATTATGCGTTATTGAGTAAAAACAGCCACATTTCGCGTTACAGATTCATAATATTCGTGGAATGGAACTTAATTAGTAATAAACACCAGCAAAAGTCCTGATTAGGGCTTTCAGTCTCGCTGCATTTCTGAGTCCCGGGAAAAAATAATCGAGACTCGGTGCGGTCTCGAAATTCCCGGGAATAACGAGACTTCCGAGACTATTGTAAAAGTAGGTTTCCTACTTATAGGCTAAGCTTTTAAGCAGTTATAAAAAGATATTTCAATCAAGTACTTTATTACACATAGCAGTTACAAACTCATTATAAAACCAAAAACTATTTATGAGAGTTTTATATTTTTATAGTGGGTACGTAAGAAACAAAGCGCATCAGAGAGAACCTGAATTTATTAATAATAAAGGTACCTAACCTGCGTTAGAAAAAGCTCTCTCTGCTTCTACGCTAGTGGGAGCGATAGATAGTAATTATTACAATGGTTTTGGTATTTCCCTAAGCCATTGGACAAGTCTCAAAAGTCTCGTTATTCCCGCGAGTCTCGAAAATACCAAAAAATCGTCGAGAATCTCGAAATTTTCGAGACCGAGATTCCCGGGATGAAAGCCCTAGTCCTGATTCATAATTTCAGAGTAGATATGTTAATTTTATGTGGAAAATGGCCCACCCGTGCCCCGAGCCTTAATGACATGACCATTACTTAAGATTGTTAGTGATATTTGAAAAGTTTTGGGCTGTTTTTTATGAGGGTTAATTACCTTAAAAGCGAAGTTTTAGTCTATTAATTATGTGATGTTTGCGAAGTTTTTATTAGGGCGCTTAGTTATCTCTTTAATTTAATCTTATATTATAGCAGTTTAGTTTCAAAAGTCGTGTGGGGAACTTTGAAATCCAGTCTTATAACAGTGTCCACGAAGTCTTAACGCAACAACAGCTATACTCCTCTATCTGTTTCTACCCAGGAGGACCTAGTCTCCATCCGCGAGGGCGACCAGTGGGCTCCTCAATCCGCATCAACAGCACATTCCACACCGGTCCTCATAAAGTTCCACACTTTAGACCCTGACTTCCAGTCGGGGCCGGAAACCAAAGACAATCCGACAGAAAACCAAGAAAACAAAGATCAAGCCATCGATATCTCGAAACAGAAAAGAGTTTCGTTACCAAACGATAAGGAGATCAGACACGTCGCGTTTAATGGAAAAGGGAGCTTAGACCTGCCAGGTCGGAGTATCCTAAAGAGCTGCGACAATAGATCAGATAATATGCTGTTCAGGAAAAGTCCAAATACAAGTTCTAGGAGAATTGATAGCATCGATAGTCTCACTTGTGAATACAACCGAGGCCTAAGCTTCGATAATACCAAGTCTTCGAGTTACGAACTCGGTTCAAGCATGGATATCCTACATAGAGAGGAAAGTGTGGACAGTTTTCATAGGAACATACATTTAGGACACCGGTATTCGGTTTTCGCGGAAACGGATATCTCGAAGTGTGGGACTTCTGAAGATGATTTGGCTGCTAACTTGAATGTTAGGAGGAATACTTGTCCCAATCCGTTTCAATACAGGTAAGATTCTTTTACAGTTTTGTTGGAGTATACAGGGCGTCCCATGGATATGCTACATGGAGGAAAAGTACCTTGAATATTTTAGATGGAATATTTTACCGAAAGAAGACATTATTTGAATTTTAAAAACAATTTAAACTGCATTCATAGATATTTAAATAATTACATGGTTGAACCGGGAATCGAACCCGTTACATGAGAAAAATAATCATTCTGTAGCTTTATCATACCGATCGTATTTTGTCTTTGTGTATTCGGTCGTACGACTTGATATAACGTGTAAAACACTAGTTCACGGTGTAAAACATGATTGCTATTAAAAGTGGAAATTTCATAGGAATAGTTCTTCTCCTTCTGGTGCTTCTCCCATTACTGAAGGTTGGACATCAACTCCGAGTAGGTATAAGAAGCCAGCTTTCTCAATTAGCAATACACTTTTGACGCTTGAGGTTATCCAAAGAGTTTTTGTAATATAGTTACATAACATTATGTCTGTATTCCCCGAAGCGTTACGAGTAGGCAGAGCTGTACCTATAGTAGGTACACCAACTTTTCGCCAGTTATGTTTAAGTCCCATGTAATAGGGGGAGAGCCTATTGCCATTTACCGGGCAAAAATACAGACTCCGGGCTGCTACTGAGAAATTCTGGATGAAAAAAACTGGGTGTGGCTGTGTCGTGGACACGGCCGTTTGTTTTACTTAAATACGTGTACGTCTGCAGATGAACTGGTGCCGTCGTTGATCCGCTCGAAGACGCCTTCATTCTTTTACGATCCCGGCCGCGCGTCACTCTTTTCATATGGTGTTTTAAGGGTGTCACTGGATTGCTCTTGAGAAGCCCTTTCCAACCGTATACAATGTCTATATTGTGATTTGGCTTTTTGACGAGTATAAGCTTTCATTGCATTATTTATTTTGACTTTTTTCTTTATATATGTATATTCACTATAACTATTTCACACGAATGTTTTATATTCGCAATCAATAGATCTTGACGAGAGCTGACGATTGAAACTCAAACGAACGTCGTAGCTTCTCTGAGACAAAATTTATACTAATCGGAAATTATGTGACGCATCAAAACGACCTCAATATGGCGGCGCTTCATCCTCCGCCGTGCGCGATGCGTCACAGTCCTCACTCAACGTAATGAATTCTTCGATCCTTTAGCTATCGAATGGTGTAATTCAATTTTGGATGTAGATTTTCTTTTCTGAATTGCCTCCCATTATAGAAGCAACACTACCCAACCCGGGAACCAAACTCAGGACCTCATGCTACGCAGTAGCGCTTGCGACCACTGGACCAACGAGGCAGTCAAATATTATGTTAAATTCGATATTCAACCCTTTATCCACCAGACCATTAGGCTACCGCGGCGTGTCCCGGCCCCCCGGCCCGTTCAAGGCGGGCACGGCTCGCCTGCGGCCCGTGCTTCGGGACGGCGCGCATGCGCGGCGGGAAAGCGGTGCGCAGACCGACGTGTGCGCATTGCCGCCGAGGTGGAGCTCTGATGGATATCTTGCTCATAAGGTAGATAGATATAATTTAATCATTTTTTAACATGACATAAAGTACAAAATATTTAAAGTAATGATGATTGTTTGTGTAATCTAAGACATAACAATAACACCACCGAATAGCATTTAACAGCAACGTATAGATAATTATCAGCAACGAATAGATACTTAACAGCAATGAATAGAGACTTAACTGCAGCGGATAGGAACTTACCAGCAACGAACAGAGACTTAACAGAAACGAATATTATAGCGACCAGATTTTTTTATTTTCTGCACTGCCGTCATTTTTATTCACACTGAGCAATTAGAAGCGCGCATCTATATCAGCGAATCAGCCCTGTTCATTTTACAGTGACCTCTGAATGTCGTGCTAAAACATACCTGTACTTAAGAATCCAACTCAATATTATAATTTATTAGAGCATTATGTTCCTAGAGCCTCTGCATATAGTGTATACTCCCGCAGCTGCCGGTCCCGCCAACCAGCGTGCCGACAGTGCCCTCCGGTCGCGGGGTGTCCGCGGCGCGGCGCCTCACCGTGCCCGACGCGCGGCCCCCGCCGCCCGTACGACGTACTGACGAGACCAGACGAGTACTGCTTAGTGATATCGGTAAGAAATACAGAACCTGTGTAACTGTGACTTTTTTAAACAGCTTTTATTCAGATATATAGATACCAAAAAACTTTTTTTTTTTTGTCTATCGTATGAAAAAGAATCACTTATTCAGACTTTTATTATAACTATAATATCTGGACTTTTATATCCTATTTAAGAGAGCCGGGTGATACGTACCTAATTCAGGACTTTCCACCTCAGACAACTTTATCTATTTAAGATTGTGCATTTTATCAACCAGTGTAGCCTGTATGGTGTTGATATAAATAAATAAACATTTATGATTATCTTATTTGTCTCATCATCATCATTTCAACCGAAAGATGTCCACTGCTGGACATAATCCTATCTCAAAAGGGGGGTTGCCATAATCGCCACGCATGGCAGGCGGGTTGGCGATCGCAGTATGATGTTAAAAATGCATAGAGAATGCTGCTGCCCATTCTCTAGTAAGTCCCTTTAGTCGCCTTTTACGACACCTACGGGAGGAAATGGGGTGGTGTTATTCTTTACGTCCGGCAACACACGGTACTGTCTTTGTCACGGTATTTGTCTACTTGCATTTAGTAAAAGTATCGTGAAAAGCTAATTAGCAGTACTCTCTGTAGTTGTAACGAGTGGTTTGACATACAGATTTACCTTTTTACCCAGTGATCAGACTGCAGGCAACTGTAAACTTAGTGGTGTACTGGTGTCCCACTAACAAGATGAAATGTATGGCAGGTTTAATACAGTGTACTCGCCAAACTCTCACTGGTTATAATTGAAGAGTGCATAAGAAATTTAATGTAAAATTTCTGCTCAGCCTAAGCAGCAATTTTACATTGAACTTCTTATTATTGTACCATAATGATTTACTTTTAGGGTTCACATCGATGGTGCCCGAACTGTCTCGCTCAGCGGACCCGGTGTGGGCGCTGGGCAAGCGACAGTCTCACCCTGACGACTCCAGCACTACTTCTACTTCCAAGTTAGTACCAGACCATACTTGACCAGAAATAAAACACACATATCTTGATTCTGGGATGTTGGAAAAAACTAAAAACTTGTCAAGATGTGCAAAAATACTATGATAAGGTACTTGGATAAACACGCGGGTTACCGGTAAAGAAAAGTCGGTACTGATCGGTGCGGATAAATTAAATTAAAATTAAAAATATTTTAATTCAGATATCACACCCCCGCCCCGGTGCAACACTGTCACTTATGCAACACTTATGCAAAAACTAAAATTTTCAGGAGAAGTGTATTAATTTTAATTATTTTGTTTAATATTAGGTTAATACTCCATAATCACTCGAATTTTTGACGTATCCATGATGACGAAAAACGTACAAATGCGATGAAAACAAAACGCTAACGATTAAACAAATGACTAATTTTCAAAAAAGAATTCCATATTTAAAAAAAAAAAAATTGAACTTAGAATTCTTAGTGAAAAAAGAAAAAAATTGGACTTGAAATAGCCAGTACGGCAGAACGGCAATTTTATCGATAATAATTATGGATGTGATTTACAGATTCCTGTCTCGCGGCTCATCGTATCGCTCACCTTGCCTCAGCATAGACAGGAGCAACGATTGGACACCACAACATGTCTACCTGCCATCGTCCAGAGGTAAGTTCCTGTACTCTTATCATGCTTTATTTGTAAAGAACCATATTGCGTAACACACTATACTCTATTTATTATAACATTAGACAAATAACTGTTCTCACCCTTTTCGATGTAAACGTTTAATAAACTCCGTTATTTCACGATAAATACAAAGCACTGTAATCTATTTACCATTTACATTGAAAAAAATAACTCTAAAGTGCATTAAATTCAAAAATTCAAAATTCAAATTCAAAATATCCTTATTGCATAATAGCCTTATGCATACATATATGTTTGTTACAGGTCTTAACAAAAAATTTCAGTTCCAATATGTCCTGCCTAATTGGCATACAATAATTATGTGTAGGCATTAAGTTTAAAATTATTTTACACGTCAAATTTAGTTATTATAAATGTCAAAATATCAAAATACAGTAAAATTATTATTAGGTATATACAGTGAAATTAATACATGGTCAACAAATCAATCAATAATTCAAGAAATCTTGGATCGTGCTTTATCAATTAAAAAGTTACGTAATTTATTTTTAAACACTGGAAGTTCCTTAGTGCTCAGAATGTCAATAGGTATTTTGTTGTATATTTTTGATGCAATGCCAAAGAAGCTTTTGTTAAATAGAGCCGTTTTATGTGGTACATTAGAAATTTTTAACATATATCTTTTCGATTTGAGTTTATCAAATAGATTTTCATTTGTTTTTACAAATACAGCTACTTCATAAATGTAAATTGCAGGGAAGGTAAATATTTTAAAATCTTTGAAATATGGTTCACATGAATCAGGAACACGGATACCAGCAATCGCACGTACACATCTTTTTTGCGCTTTAAACACTAAATCCCTATTAGTGGCATTGCCCCAATATATGACTGCATATCTCAGTGTCGACGCAACATAAGCATGGTATGCGGTCAAAAGAACTGATTGATCAACAATTTTGGATAATTTATATAAAGCATATGAGTACTGATTAAGTTTATTGCATATTGTGTCATTATGTGTTTGCCAAGTCAAATCGTTGTCTATCCAAAGCCCTAGAAATTTAACGCAGCTGATTTGTTCAATGTTCGTCCCATTATAATGAATATTGATTTTGTTATGTTTATTGTTACGCCCGAAATTTACTAATTTAGTTTTTCCTAAATTGATAATTAAGTTATTATCCGTCAGACAGTTAATTATATTGCGAAGAGTGGAATTTATGTCATTTTCAAAAGTATCAGTATTTTTACCTGTAAATATGGCTGTGCTGTCATCAGCAAAAAGGATCATGGGATGCTGTGAAACTTTAGGCAGATCATTTATGTAGATCAAAAATAGCGGTGGACCTAACACACTGCCTTGCGGCACTCCATATAGTAGCGGCAACAATATTACACAATAACTGTCGTTATTTAGCCGTTATTTATCTAATGCTATAGTAAATGGATTATAGCAATAACAATCCGAAAGATGTTGAATGTAATTCCTAATCCATTGCTTCATTTGTTTCTAAAATTCGTCTGCTGACAACGTAAATAACGCAATGAATAATGAGAAAGAAAGGGAAGATTTTTTTTTATCTGCACAAATAAATCGCACATTAGTAAAAAAAAAATACAATGCAAACTAGCCAAAAGCCTCGTAAAGTTTGACAATTTACTCCATTGCTTGATGTCCAATCCATACTAATAATATAAATGTGAAAGTAACTCTGTTTGTTACGTTTTCACGCCTAAACCGCTGCACCGATCGTCATGAAATTTGGTAGAGATATAGCCTGGTATATGGAGAAGGACATAGGCTACTTTTTTACGCGATAACCGACGTCCACGCGGGTAAAGTCGCGGGCTAAAGCTTATAATACACATAGGTACATAATAATATACATTATTTGAGAATATTGTAAAGCTAAAAGTTGCGCAGGATATTCACAAATTCAAACTTTTTTGGACAGCCATATTTCAATTGTTTTCAGAAGCTAACCGTCCGTGGCGCAGCTCCTTACCGGATGTTCGTCGCGACGACACTGACGAGTTACTGGAAGAGGCAGAGATATTCGTCCGGCGATCTATTGACAACTTGCAAGCACCGGCCATAGACCGTAAGTTTCAACCACCTCTGTGGTCTAGTGGTAAGACCACCTGTCTCAGACTCAGAGGTCCCAGGTTCGATTCCCAGCGGGGACAAAACTTTCTGCTCGGTTTAGTTGGTGGTAATTAGGGCTTGTTCTAAGTCCGCCTGGCTAGCTACCACCATCTTATCTAAATCTGTCGCCATAACAACAATGTTAACAGCATTTGTTGTGTTTCGGCAGTTAGAGGTAAGATAGCCAGTTCCTCTGTGGCTGAGGATTCCGGGTGAAGCTCGCTTCCATCTTCGGCCTTATCATCACTTACCATTAGGTGAGATGAAAGCCAAGAGCTTCCCTGTTGTGAATCAAAAAAATAAAAAGTTCGGCTTTCGTGTTAGCGCAGATTTACGCATCTTTCAATTAGGGATGCCTCGATAAGCCTTTTTGCCGATACGATACCGATACCGATGCTCTTATAAAAATATCGGTGATACCGATACCGATACGCTTATTGTATTTAAAAATGAAGGTAAAATAAATAAAACACCACACAGTCTGTTTATTTTTTTTATTAATATAAAAATAACAAATAACAGGACAAACTAAATAACACCGTTTAAAACTATAGACAGGTTGAGCTTAGTTATTAGTTTTAGTAGTTAAAATTAACATTGATGAGATAGGTATAGTTGAATCGGCCATAAGAATATCGCCGATGCCGATATATCGGAAAACTTGAGTATCGCCGATATATCGGCATCGGTATCGGTATCGGATGCATCCCTACTTTCAATTAGTGTTAAATTGCAAAAAACTTTATTAAAACTTAAAATTGTAAATACAGACAAAGGTTTTAGGGTTCCGTACCTCAAAAGGAAAAAACGGAACCCTTATAGGATCATTCGTGTGCTGTCTGTCTCTCTGTCCGTCTGTCACAGCCGATTTGCTCTGAATCTACTGAAACGATTAATTTGAAATTTGGTACACATGAGTTTCTGTGACCCAAACACGAACGTGGAACGTAAATAAATGAATATTGGATATGGGATGCACATATTTGCAAAAATTTTAAGAAAATTTGAATTACGCGGGCTACCTTAGCACTTCCCCCTTAAGATCTTATCTTATTGTTTCCAGTGGAGAAATCAATCGGAGTGACGGGGCAGCCATACATTCCGGCTGAACCTCGTCAGCTAAGACTCGGACACACAGTCAAGGTGATCACGCCGCATGGACGCATCGCGGTCGGACGTGTCAGGTATACTTTTAATCATATTTTCAGCCTCCACCAATCCATTTCTTAAATATTCTATGCACGAGGGTAGATTCTAAGACTATTCCACTATTTTCCTTCTTACAGAGAGGAGACTTGATTATGCTATATTTTAAGATTGTGATAATTTTGCGCGAAATACATTTGTCTATTTATCTATCAGTTTATGTCCAAAACTCATATTTTATAATTAAGGTGTGGTTCCGTGTGGTGTTGGACTCGAAGAATAGTACCGCCTCATTTCCTCACGTGGATGTCGTTAAAGGCGACTAAGGGACTTACTAGAGAATGGGCAGCAGCGTTCTCTATGCATTTTTAACACCGTACTGCGGTCGCCAACCCGCCTACAAAGTGTGGCGATTATAGCAAACCACCCCCCAAAATGACAAGCACCAATAAAAATTATAACAGATGGCCGTTGGGGCCGAAAGGTTTTGGAGTGGGGACCGCGTACCGGAAGACGTAGCGTTGGAAGGCCTCCCACAAGGTGAACCGATGACCTTATGAAGGCCGCAGGAATTCGCTGGATACGGGAAACACTTAACCGGTCGTAGTGGCGGTACTTGGAGGCATATGTCTACAGATTGTATTTCGGCGAGTGTGCCCATGAACTCCACGACCTCATTCCACCGGCCCCCTTCTACCATCGGACATCGAGACGCACTGCAAGTTACCACCCCTACCTAGTTGATATTCCACCAACTTGCACTAAGCGTTTTCAAACGTCTTTTATAATGCGCACAGCAAAGGAGTGGAACTCTCTGCCTGCGTCTGTGTTTCCGAACGCATACAACCCAAATCTATTCAAAGTGAGAGTGAACAGGCTTCTTCTGGGTAAGCTCACTCCATCGTAGACTTTGTCTCTGTCTCCCAGACCTAGACCAAAGTCAAGAGCAAACCTATAGTAACAAATAAAATAAAAAATAAAAATATGTCCAGCAGTGGACGTATTTCGGCTGAAATGCTGAATGACATTTTTTCAGTAAATAACTAAACCGTCTTCATCACTGTCTACAGATGATTTCGTTAATAAACAGAACGGTAGGCAGAACGCATGTGACTTCATAGCCAGCCATTCAGTTTTAGTATCCCATCATCATTTAAGAGCGCATACGTCGGTCCACCAGCGCCACTTTAAAAAAAAAAATATTTTCTCGTGACTGAGAAGGAATTATGAAAAACGGCTCAACAGCGACCTCGGTAAGTATGTCTAGAATGTTCTAATACCTTTTATAAAGTTTCATATTGAGACACGAAGCAACAAGTCATGTCATGCTCACTCAAATGTCTCGCTGGTGGTGGCGTGTGTGTTGGATCATTAAGTTCCCTTCAAAATGGTTGAGCTAAATGGTGCTGATCCATTCGTCATGTTCGTGAACGGGCGCCGTCAGTTGGGATTGGTTATCTCTTAGCTGCCACGGCTTATTTTAATTTTTGAATTGTTTTAATTACGGACGCTTCTAACGTGCACGTCTTTCTACATTGTTCTCACATGTATAACTTCAACATGAATGATGTAACCCATATTTTGTAACAGTATTTTGTTTTAAAAGAGTGGGCGTGGAGTTTCTTGTCCGTTCTTCTCCATAGGAACCTACTACGCTTTGGAATGGGCAACTAGCTTCATCTTTCTGACTGACCGACCCCTTGACAATTCAAAAGTACCTTTAATTGGTTTATTTGAAATAAATGCTTTGAGTTTGAGTTTGACAAAATACGATCTAAAGGAATGTGGCCGTTTTTCTTTAGAATGAATTTTGTTGCTTCGTATCTCAATATGAAACTTTAAGAAAGGTATTAGAACATTCTAGACATACTTACCGAGGTTGCTGTTGAGCCCTTTTTCATAATTCCTTCTTAGTCACGATAAAATATTTTTTTAAAGGAGTGGACCGATGTATGCGCTCTTAACTTCGAAAGCTGCTACATTGAAGCTATTGTATTGTGTGTGTAGATACGTCGGCCTAGCCGGCAACAGCTCGGCCACCAGCAGCGTGGTGGTGGGCGTGGAGATCGTGCACAGCCAGCAGCCCGGCCTGGCGCGCAACGACGGCCTGCACCGCGGCCGGCGCTACTTCCTGGCGCCCGCCCTGCACACGGCGCTCTTTGTGCCCTTCTCCAAGGTCGTCATGGCGTGGGCTAACTAACGGTAAAACACGTCAACTACAATGTTTAAGGCTTTATCACACTTACACCCAGTTTTTTGCACGAAAATCAACGACGCGTCAAAATTGCCGTGTCAAGTGATCCGATTGGGTGTGGACGACACGTGCTTGACATTTGTTAGCAAAATTTTGTGTCCAAAAACCGGGCGTTAAAGTCCTGATACCGTAAAGTGTGTAAACGCTCCATGGATAAGGTCACAACATTTGACAAATCCTGGGCAGTCAATCTAATTGATTAGACTTTTTACAACGGTATAATATGCTCGTACAACGCACGCCACAACGCACGCGTACGTTGAATGTTCGTAGTGAGCGTATGCGACTGTACTTAATTTTAAAGATATCTCTGGTATTTGGACCCAAAAGCGTGTGATAAGGCCTAATTATTTATGAGATCGAAGCTCAGCTTTGTGGTTATGTGACTGTGAATCTGTAATGTAGAAACACAAACAAAAGCTAAGTTAAACGCATATATTGTGGTATTATCAACACGACTACGCAGAAGAAGTGATCGAAAAAAATATGAAACTGACATCAAAATGACGGTGTTTGTAACTGTGTGGACAGTACGAAAGTTTCTCGAATTAAATGGAAAACGCTTGGAGTGTTGCTGGGAATAAAATGACATTTCTATTAGCATGAACGTTAAAGAAAATTGTTATTGCAAACAATGGTATGCAAAGCTTTTGCTGAATGTGGAAAAGATAATGTTTTAGCACGGTTTACGGTTCAAGATTTTTATGAGTAATGTATGGTTGGCTTTCTTGTGAATTATAAAAACGTGATGAGATGGCGACATTCGAAATGGCCCGATAACAGCATCGTACAGAAAATCAAGCCCAAATCGTAAGATATGTGTGTTGAAACTCGAAATAATTCAAGCAATAAATATTAATATGCAAGATTAACCTGCTTTCTTGCACCATCCTGTATAATAAGATTGTTCAAACAAATCCCATCGCGAAATGTAAATGAGAGAACTATTATAAAACAAAATGTTTGCGCATATTATAATTAATTCAAATATAAAAAGTAAAAGTATTATTCTTATTAGTCTATGTAATAAATTATACTAAACATGTATGTATGTATGTAACTTTAACTGTCGGACTCCATTATATAAGGTTTCTTGTAAAAAATGGTGTATTATAATTATATATGGAATAATAAAGGCTCTAATATGGGACGTTTTTCATAGACGTGACATTGTTGTAACAACAAAAATGGTTATTATTTTCGTGTGGTTGGTGACTAACCTGGTGTCGAGAGTTTTTATGCCGCCCATGGGTATCTGACTAGGCGATACATGCCGTCGAGAAATTTCTCTCAGGCAGTTTCCTCACGATGTTTTCCTTCACCGTTTCTTAACAGTGATACAAAACCAGAGGAACATAAAATAACTGCGATATTGGACTGTAGTTTTGAATATACGACGCTTGTCGATATAACCAGTCTTACCAAGGGGTATCGTTTTACCCAGTTACGGGGTTGTAGAGGCCAGATAGGCAGTCGCCCCTTAAAAAAAATACAACCGAATTGAGAACCTCCTCCTTTTTGGAAAGTCGGTTAAAAATACTTGTATTTAGCTGCGTCTGGTTAGACTGCGTACACCATAGTTGCGAAAAGGCTAGTCAGATGATGAACGCTTGTTGATATAACAATGTCTCAACTATGAATGATGTCTTAGTCACTAATTCTTGTATGTACTAGCTCAATGGCTAATAGCAAACTACCCTACATTAAGACATTTTAAATGTTTAGTAATATTTGTATGGAATTGAATGTACGCCTAACTATGCTTAATGGAGATTTATCTTGAGAATATTAATATATATTATAGAGCACATAGTGGATTATATTATTAGATTTTATGTATGTTTTTCTTTATATATAAATATGTAAGTAAATGGTACTAAGTATTTCGCGAGAATTAGCACTGCCGATATTCAGAAATGAGAACTTTGGGTGAGATTAAAATTGGACAATTATTAATTATAACCATTTAGAAATAATAATAATAAGACCGAAGCCAGAAAGTAATATAAATAAAATAATACTCATTCCCGCTGTCCCCACCGCCCGTGTCCCCAATGGTATGCATATTATATTTCATATAAAATGGCGAAAAAAAGGTTCCATTTTCTTTTAAGTACTGATTTTTTTATTATTATTTCTAAAATCAGTACTTAAAAGAAAATTAAACCTTTAGTTTCGCCATTTTATGTGAATGGGCGGTGGGAACAGCGGGAATACACCAAAATTCCGGCTGCGGTCTTAAATAAAACTTATGTAGGTAGTTATACGCACCAGATTGTTGACGTCAATATTTTGAAAATATGTATTAAAATAAGAAAAATGTTGTCTATACATTAAACAGCTACTTATTGATATTTTCAATTACAATCGCAAGATAGATTTCAATAGATTTATATCAGTGGGAATTTTGTTGCATTATGCACTCTATACCAAGAAACATAAGACCTAAAATGGATTGTGTTCAGTTTTGAATAGGCTAATTATATACATTATATGTGTGTATTAATGTATGCCTAAGAAAATAATGTTCAGGGGGGGAAAATGGAGGTTAGAATGAATAAAAATGTTAATTTCTAAGATTATTTGTACTTTTTTGGCGGATTTCGCTGGATTATCTTGTTGTCATATAATGAGACAAGAATAAGAACAAATTTAATAATATTGTAGTAATTATTTCCTTATATTCCGATAGGACTATTAGTAATGGATTGATAAGTGTTCGATGTATGCGTTTCAGTGTAATTGTCAATCATTTATTCAAAGAAGTAATCAGCCACATAGAAAATATATGATATTTTATAGTTGTTGTATCTAACCTCCAAACATACTAGTGTCATCAATAAATCTGCAGTCAGGTATGGCTCACAGTTAAGCCCCATTTACACTATGCAAGTTTCTTGCCTGTGACTTATATAATTTTGTATATACATAGTCGTCATGGTCGCGAATCATATTTTGATCAACAAACAACCTGCCGCTGACCTGCAAATTGCAAAAATCGTAAGATAATTTGAATTTCGCGTGCTATCCTGGCGCTTTCTTCTTAAGAGCCAACTAGTCGCGGGCTCGAACTCACTGGTGGGCGTGGCTAAAAATCACGGTGTCTCACCTAGCATCGTGTCCGTCATCGTGTGTTGAGTGAAATGCATGATAATTTATAGTAAACCGCGCGCGTAAAAAATTACGAAAAGTCCTTTGGAAGGTTGAGTTTTATGAAAAAACTACTAGATAAATCAATTATAAATAAAGTTTATTGAAATCTTCGATAATTGAGCTTTGTCGGAGCGGACTTTGTTTTGGAGATTTTACACTTCTTTTATTACTTATTTACGCCCAAAGTTGCGTTAAAATTAGCAGGAAAAACGAATCATTGTTGGATCATAACTTTTTAATGGCTTCTTATTTTAATATTCTGCTTCCGTACAGACAAAACGATATCATGTTTAACTTTGGATGTACAATGTTAAACAGTGGAGTAATACCCCCAGGAAATTTGTATGGAAAATGTATCGACTAGTTTCACCTTAAGGTCGTGGGACTTTATCACTCACCCAATCCGCTAAGCCTTCCTGTGCAAGTTAATAATCATAGCCAGAAACTTAAAAAATGCGAGTATGGTTCATGCTCAGTAAAATTCAAAACAAAACGAATAACGTGAAATTTCTTGTTCCCCCGTTCCCCAATCCGTTCTCGAGATATGATCAAAAACCTCGTTCCATACAAATGTTTTTTTGTTTTCGTGTATATTTCGCATGTTTTTGTGGCGGCATCTACAACGCCACATGTGAACTACGCATCAAAGACCTGACGTCACAGAAATCCTGCATCGCGCAATCAGAGTTTACTTACCGCGCGACTGGCATATATACAACATCCCGACTTTAACCGTCGGGCAGTTGCCCACCAGACACGACACCCATCTGGTCGGAGGATCCTCCCTTTTCCATAGACTATGAGTGAACTTTACACTCTGTTCCTCATACCTCTATATTTTAATAGTTATTCTGCTATTCAGGGCGGAGACAAATCCAACAAATCAAAGATCATAAAAATCGGTCCAGCCGTTCTTGAATTACAAATGATGTAACTAACCCGACTTTGTTTTTAATTTTCTATTCATTCAATTATGGGCCATATCTAACCACAGAGCAGTATCTCTTTCCTTCATATTCGTGTAAGATATAAAGGTAATAGGGATATAAGAAACGTATTTATTTATGTTAAAATGGGTAGTAAATTGTGTTAACTGTGTAGATAATTAAATGGTCTAGCGGCAAAGTACTTCACATTTTTATAGTGTTTAATAATTAATTCATGTGTATGGCTAAGTATTGCTCATACTTCTACAATGGTGCTCTGTTAGTTTGAATTTTCTATACAGGGTGTTATGAAAATAAAATAAACAACAAAAAAAAATCTGGCGTGTTGGCGCCAAGTTTTCATAATATCCTGTGTACCAACATATTTGCTTGCTATCAATTATATTAGTCGCTTAGTGCAGGAATATTTAATAGTAGTCTCTTGAAATTATTATTATCAATTTATTTACGCATATTTTTTATAAATACTTATTTTTCTATGCAATTCTACATTTTTATACTGTACCTAATGGTTGATGCGTACTGGATAAAGTATTTCGTTTGAATGTACATTCTAGGAAGAAAGTCTTTTAATCAGATTTACTTCCTTGACAGTACCTGGCCTGCTATTGCATATCAAAACAAATTGTAGTTTATATTTTCTTATCTCTGCGACAATCTGTCTGTGAACTTTTAAATGTTTTAGAAAGCTTAGCTTAGCCGTTTCGAATGTGTATTTGATGTATAGTGTAATATAACGTATTTGTAATATAACTTACTCATAAACTGTTTATTGTGTTTGTGAATTCGTTTTGTACCTTTTTGTTATTATTATCAAAGTTATTATTGGAACATTTATATCGTTTGCCCTCAAATGTAATGATATCATGAAATTGTCATCCAATAGGGTAACTTGATTTTAGACAGTTGTATGTATTGAATGTAGTAAAAGTATACATTGTTACGATCGCGAATTATATTTTGATCAAAATACAACCTAATACTGGTCTGCAAATTGCAAAAAAAAACGTAAGAAAATTTGAATTTCGCGGTCTTCTCTGGCGCTTCGGACAAACCGTTTCTCAAACACAATGGACAGACAGCTTTATACCAAAAATATATTTCTCTACGTACCTACTATTATGACTTGAGCTAACTCGTAATACCTTCTTCTATACCTTCTGTTTTAATCCGTATATAAGGTGTATCTATTCATACACGAAATATTTTAAGAGGACCATCTACAGGTATAGGTGGTAAAAAGCCATAGCAGCGAAAAATTAACTTATATAATTATTATAATTTTAAAATTGCTTGAGACATTTTGCAAAGGAATTGCATTTTGCAAAGACGGTGGCGGCACGAGCGCGGTGAATTTTGATCATTAATCATCACATCAAGTAATTTTAAACTATTAAATTTTTTAAATAATATTCTCAGATTTAAAATCAAAACGTTTCCATGGCTTCTTTACCTCCTATAGGTGTATCTCTTAAAATATTTCGGGTTTGAATGGATACACCCTATATATAAAGTTGCATTGCTTATTTATCACCCCTCACAGTAAAACTTCTGAAACTGTAACATGTTACTGTAACAGTACTTGCAATCTATGTCTGTTTGTATTGTCAAAATAACAACTGTTGTTATGCATATGAAAGTATATACGGTACTGATACAAAAAATTGTTATCATCACACATGTCATTCTGTCGATTCACGGGCGACGCGTGCCCGATCAAAGGCCTACTGGTACCTATATAAAATATTATTGAAATATTTGGCCTAAGTAGAGTATATGACCACGTTGGTACAGTTTCTTTTTGCTGAAATAGTAACAAATTAAATCATGAACGAATGTTACCAAATAACTCTGCTGATTTATCTCATTATTATTTATTTATTTATGCATATATTTCTGTATCTCTCTCTCTTTACCTTTTAACATACGTACGGAGTTTCTTGCCCATTCTTCTCCATACATAACTACATTTTGGAAGGCGCAACTAGAATCAATTAACTATTCATGTAATTTTTGACGTTCAAAAGTGCATCTTCGTGCCTATTTGAAATAAATTATTTGACTTTGACTTTGACTTTGACTTTACGCGCCCAGTCAAAATCAGTTGAACGAACTGTAAGAAAGGTTTATTTCAAACGGAGTATAAGTATTTATGAAATGTTTGGGTTTTGGAATCTAGTCTTAACCTTTTCTAATACCAAGGTCAATTTTTTTAAAATAAATATTTGATTTATGTTTGGAGAACTTCTATTCTTAATTTTAATTGTTTCAATTTCTCTTGTGAAGAATAAATTATTGATGAAAAGATTATTTTTCAGTCTCGAACCTAGGCCAGTAAAGTCTAGAAATGATAATTAGTAACTTAAAGAAATAACTACTTTTATTTTATTGGTAATTTTCAATGTTTTGACTATTAATTAAAATTCGAACACTGCGTCTTTGTTATTACAGGCTTGCAGAAAAGAGTCAGGTATTGACCGCACAGTCGCTTCGTCTCTTTCTAGAGAGTGGTCTATGTCTATGGGTGCGCCCCACTGGCTGGGAATCCATGCTCTATCTAAAGAATGACGCCTGACGAAAAGAGGTAGAGATACAGAAAAATGCTGTTAGTGCGTGATTTCACTTAAACATACAATTAATTTACCAAACACCAAATGTTTTTTTTGATAGGAGGGAAGCAAAAGGATGTGATTGTCTAACAGTGTCTTATTATGTATGGTACTTAGCATACGGTAGCAGTACATGGACTTTTATGCAGAGAATAGTAGGAAAAGTTTTACACATTGCTGTGTCGCGAAGTATGAAATAACTTAAAACATCACGATTGTTCTTCAAAGGGGTGTGCAATTGAGAGGTGTTGTTATTTCTTTCTTTTTCGTTTGATTAGTGACTTACCTGGTGTCAGAGTTTTTATATCGCCCATGGGCCTCTGACTTGGCTCAAATGCCGTCGACAAATAACTCTCAGGCATTTTTCTCACGATGTTTTCCTTCATCGTTATTTAACCAAATGATAATTGTACAATACGCATATGAATCCGAAAAGTCAGAGGTGCGTTCCTTGGGTTCGAACTCGTGACCTATGACTTGGCAGTCCGACGGACATAGTACACTCATATTTCTCCAGTTATATTTCTAATTAAGTTCTAAGTAATTAGGATGCCTGAAAGATACTTTTCAAATGTTACAAAAACAGCAATATCCTAAATTATCTCTTCCAAAAATTTTGTGAGTTTGGTTATGATACCAATGTGTAAAACTGTAAAAAAAAAAAATATTAACACAAACGGGATATTTATCATGTTTACTATTTGATTTGAGTTCCCGATGTTCAGCTGTGTAAAAACCGAAGAAGTGCCGAAAAAGGTTCTCGAGCGGACACAGTGAGTTTCGTGTGTCGGGAACAGAATCGAGTTGCGAGTGACAGTGGTAGCGGTACTGAGCGCAAAAAACGAACAAGAAAGAGGATAGACCGTTTTGTCTGCTCATAAACACTCACCCGAAATGACTACAGTTTATACGAGATCATGGTGCTTGCAACAGCGCCAAAATATCGGGAACTCAAATCAAATAGTAAACATCGTAAATATCCCGTTTGTGTTAATAATAATATTATTGACCATGACAGTTTAAAAACTTGTACTGTAAAAAAAAAATGTTTAGCTAAGTGTGAAGTAAGCGTGATGTTCTGAATAGCTCAAACTTAATACAAATATACCTAAGTTTTGATCTCAAATATTTATTTTCGTTTATTTATTTAGATCTGTAAGAACTACTGTGATTTCTAATTTATTTGGACTGAGTTCATCAGTATTATATTGTTCTGCATTACTTACTTTTATATAATTATAGCAATTGATTTTTTCTTTTTGATATGCATTATTTTGTGATTTAAATACCAAAGAATGTGGTAAGTAGAAAGTTTGATTAAAACTTAATAATGTGCACCAATGTCTATATTGTAAAAAAAAGCTAATCGGCTTACAGAGGAAAAAATAGTGTTCATCAAAATGTGCCAAACACTGGCTAAATGTCATGAAAATCTATGTAATATAGCATCTGTCTGTACAAACGCCTTTGCAAAAAAATAAAAAAAACTATTATCAATTTTACGCACAAACTTTTTGTTGAAATGGAAACCTGGCAACCCAGCGGGCTAATAAAGAATGGTACAATCTTAAAAGAAAACTTTCGATGCCTAATATTTCTTCATAAAAAAACTCTATCTTTTAGATGTACAACTTAATGTTGTACAACTCTAATTGTATATGTGTATACCTGTTATGTATAGGTAGTCTATGTCATATACATGTAAGTAGAATCTTAGATCCAAACACCCTTATCTATGCTGTTGATGAGATCAAAAGAAATCTATTTTAAATATCATTGTACGAGAATATATGTTAAGTGTAAGAAATAAAAGTATTAAAAATATATCAGTATTTTTCTCTAAAAAAACCTATAAATAACTGCCCGTTATCTAATGAGTTCTATGTATTTAATAGCCAATGTACAGTCGATCATATTTTGGTTTTAAAGCTCAAAATAATAATGATTACCGTTTTGAAGATTCACGGGTAAGATAAAATAAAAATACAAAAATACGTTGTCAACATGTTTATTTATCGTCGATTCAGAAAAAAGGAATATAAAACAAACAAAAAGATGAGTAATTAACAATGACTTAATTAACAGCAACAAATAACAATATTGTGCAACAAAACTTATAAATAATTTGTTCTCAATCGCACCAGGTAGCTTGGTATAACGAAGTGTGAAAAAAGTAAGAAGAGAAAAATAAAGTGATAGGAAAGCAGACTCAAGGTAAGAAAAGAAATGGAAAAGCACGAAGGTGAAGTAAGGGTAGGATAATAAAAACGCAACAGAAATAAAATAGGTAAAGGAACAGATAGTCATAAAAGTGTAGTAAAGGAAAGTAATAGAACAAAGAAAAACAAGGGATAAGATTTTTTTTAAAGATATAAAGTAAGATGTAAAGTCAAGTGAACAACAGAAAGAAATAGTATTGATGTTGAGGAAGAAGATAGAAGCATGCAGTAAGATTGAGATGAAGCGTGAAAAGAAAAATAAGAGTAAGTATAGAGTAATGTACGGTTCCGTACAGTCCTCTTGGCCGAATTTCGGTCTCAGTGGCCAATCTCGGCAGAGATTAGCCATCGACGAAGGATACATAGTGCACAAGTGTTTGCGCAAAAACAGGTGCAGAGTAGTAAGAAGTGCAAAGATTGGTAATGATGAAGTGTAGGCAAGAAAAGTGATAGTAGGTAATAAAATAAAATATATAATAAAATATAATTGAAAAAGAAAGAAGCATAAGACGAAGAGTGAAAAGTGAAATGAATAAAGAAATGGGATCGGTAAGAAAGGACAGATTTAAAAAAATTGTGAAAAGAATAGAAAAGTAGGAAGAAAGAAACGCAAGAAAAAAGAAAATATTTGAAAATCAAAGAGTAGATCTGAGAAGAATGTGAAAGGAAGGAAAACAGAAAAAAGAATAAAATGAAAAGAATAGGAAGAAACAAACGCAAGAAACAAGAAAATACTTGAAAATTAAAGAGTAGATTTGAGAAGATTGTGAAAAGAAAACAGAAAGGATAATAAAATAAAAAGAATAGAAAAATAGGAAGAAAGAAACGCAAGAAACAATAAAATATTTGAAAATTAAAGGGTAGATCTGAGAAGAGTGCGAAAGGAAGACAGAAAGAAGAATAAAGTTTCAAAGAAAGCGTGTAAAGTGAGATGTAAAGGAAAGTAAAAGAGAAAGATTCAAACGGTGTAAGGTAAATAAAGAAGAGAAATAAAAAGGAATAGGAAAAAGAAAAAATAAGCTTAAAGATATATAGAAGTACTAGAAATAAGTAGATATAGTGAAGTTTGAAGGAAAGTGAAGTTTTAACCAAGTGTAGATATAGTGGAGCTTTCAGGAAAGTGAAGTTTTAAGCTAGTGTGGATATAGTGGAGCTTTGCGGAAAGTAAAGTTTTTAGCCAGTGTAGATATAGCAAATAGCAGAGATAGGTATTTCTACTTTCGGGTGCGTTTTTTCTGTCCATTTGTGTAACAAGAGGCTTGTAACATAACATCATTCCTGTAGTTCTCGAAGGTGTGGAGAGGTGAATAGTGCATCTACATTTTACCAATCATGTTTAAATTCCATGTTGTAGGGGACAAGCCTATCAGGCTTGTTTTGTGTAGTGAAGGGCTCATGTTGGACCTCCACCATGTCATCATCGTTTTTCTTATTACTAAATAATTTGTCCAAACGTTGATTGTACAGTATAATACACATCATGACGACCTCAGGTAGAAAATTGCCAAGTAGTACCTTATAGACACACATCTCTTCCAAAACATTGCCATGTCTAATACACAGTTGTTGATCGCAGATGTCAATACCATATTTGAGATAAGATTCAATAAGCACGGTAGACTCGGTTCTCCCAACTGTCTGGTATACCAGACAAAAACGTCTTTAAGATGTACCTACTTATGAATTAAACGTTTTTCGCTTGTCAGGCTTAGTAAATCTAAATATGATTAAAAAAGGGTTTTTTTAAGAAGAAGAAAATGGAATTTATAGGAAAATATAGCAAGGGAAAAGATAGAATGATTGATAAAGATGACAGTAAGATACAGACGTATTGTGCCGTCCACAAATAAAATATAAGTAGGTGTGATGATAGAATATGATGATGATGTATTTTGTTTACGGGAACAAGGAAATTATAGATGTAGTTTTAGAACATAAAAGTGTTTATGAAATGTAGAAGATTTTGTGAATAGATTGAAAGCAAAGTATTTGAATATATAAAATACAGTTAAGTCGTAAGAGGAGAAAGATGTTCGGAAAGTAGACTATGTGTTGTGAAAGAAAATTAAGGCTATAACAATATTATTACTATTGAAGTTAAAGTATAGATTTATAAAAGACTTGGAAGCAGAAATTCAAAGTAAGAAAAGGCAATCAGAAAGAAAGAAAGAGTAGAAGAAATGTAGAAGATAGTGAAACATTTATTTATTTGAAGACAGAAACGAAATATGATAGATGTAGATTAAAAGAAGCAACTAGTAATAAGAGAGTTGTAGTAAAGATGGAAGTAAAAAGATAGAATAGAATAGAATAGAATACTCTTTATTATGTACACCATAAAAAGTACAGATATAAATGTAGAACTGTTACATAGGGTGTCACAATGGGCGGTCTTATCGCTAAAAGCGATCTTTTAAAGACAACCTTTGGATGGATCAAAAAGTAGAAGGAGAGACAATACTGCAGGTAAATAGTTCATTGAATATATTATGTGATGAGGATGACGAAGCCTATAACAATATTATCACTATAGAACTGAAAGTATAGATTTATCAAGGACTTGGAAACAGAAAGTCAAAGAAAGAAAGAGTAGAAGAAATGTAGAAGATAGTGAAATACGTATTTTATTTTATTTAAAGACAGAAATTAAATATGACAGAAGTAGATTAAAAGTAGCAACTAGTAATAAGAGAAATAGGAGGAGAATAAAAAAAAATAGGAGAGTTGTAGTAAAGATGGAAGTAAAAAGAATAAACAGGGCCCTATCGGAATACCAGCGCTGCGACACTTATTTTTAAATGTCGCAGCATCATGCTGAGATAGGAGCCTTTTGGCCCCGTACAGGTTTTGTTTTCATTTTACTTTTGTTTTTATTTGTGTTACTATGAGTGTGTTTAGTTTAAAATGTGAACTTCCTGTATGAGTCCCAATAAATACTTTTTCTTTCTTTCTTTCTTTCAAACAATTCATTGAATATATTATGCGATGAGGATGACGTAGAAGAGTTTATGATAAGAGTGGTGACGTATGATAACAAGAAATACAACGATTTAATGTTAAGGTAGAAATATAATATGAAAATTGAAAGCACGGAGATACGAAACAAAGTATAAGTTCTAATTATCTTGTATATAACAGAAATAGTAAAAAGTAAGAAGTAAAGTAGAAGATGATGATAAAATAATGTAGATCAAAATATCATAGAAAAGATGGATAGGTTAAGATTTATAAGAGACAGACATTAGATTTAAAAAAGAAATAAAAATAAATAGAAATGAAATAGAAATACAAGTAGAAACTCGCGTTAGATAGAAGAAATAATATATCGAGGGTACAAACTAAATAAAAGATATAAGAAAAAAAGTGTAAAAGTAAAAAGAACAAGGTAAACAAAAGATAATGAAAATAAACATACTATAAAATATTATTATAGACTTGTATTGAGAAAGATTGGTATAGAGATATAGGGTCGGATGTATCAATAAAAGGGTAGAGTTGCAATAAGATAGATGAAAAATAACAAGTTGACAGTCTGAAAGAACTACAATAGAGAGGCATGAAAAAATAACACATAATTTGTAGAAAGATAATAAAGTAAAGAGGAAAGACTAGAGAAAAAATAGACAAGCTCGATTGAAAGAAAAACGAAAGAAAGGAGCAGTAATTTAATCTGGTTCTGATTCTGGTTAATTCCACATGTCGGTTTCAAGAGAAAATAGAGACAGGAGAAATAGAATAGGTAAAGTAATACTGATTTTCGGAAAATAGTAATGATAAATGAAAATATATCGAAAGAGGTAGAAGTTTAAAAAAGTGTTTATGACATTGTAAAGGAGATAAGACAGAAATAATAAGTATATGATGTTCAAAACAGTTATGAAATGTACTAGAATGCAATAATTGATTGAGATTGTGATAAGATTTAAAATGAGTTTATCATATGATGATGTTGAAATAAGAAGAAAGAAAAGTAGCATTGCTTTGTATGATTTTAGAATATGATGATGAATGTAGGTATAGGACAGAAATATAATAGTATAGGTAGAGTTGATGTGATAGAAAGATACGTTAGAAGTAGCCTGTTAGAATAATTTGACATGAACTTATTATATTATGTAATATGTTACCTAGCAACATTTGCAGCAGGTTTTGTCCAGATCTATGTGACTATACCAGTTATTCTGTAATTTAATACAGTTTCGGCAATAGAAACGAGGATAAAGTAAGGGTGAACACAGTAGAAGGAGCAGGTAAAAATGTATGATGATGGTGATAGATCAAGTTTTAAAGATGTTGATAGTCTGAGTAAAGGAAATTGTGAAAATGCGTGAGAATAAAGTAAAATATGTGAAATGATAGCATGAAATGAAACGAAGAAGAATGTAACAGTTTATATTTGTAAACAAACAAAATAAATGAAAGCGATACAGAAATAGCAGACAGATAGATAAGAAAATAGTAAATGAGATAAAAATGAATAAGAATGATGTAAGAGTGAGAATTGTAATAGATAGTGATATTGTAATTAATATTATAGTATTTGAGTACAACAACTTATAAAAGGAAGCGTGAAAAAGCAAGCATAACAGTGAAGTGCGACAAATGAAAGCAGATAGAACGAAGAGAGAAATATAAGAGAGAGAGAGAAGATTAAGCATGGGAAAAAGAAAGTACTACCTCAGTACTTATCACAGTGTACTTTGTAAACTTAAGTCTAAGAGAAAGTAAAAGGAACTAACGTTGAAAGTGCATTTAAAAAACGTTAAGCGGAATGAACCGTTTGTAACAAATGTGCGGTTATTCAGCTACGAACTAAACCTAATTATATCACTTGAAATAATACTGTCTTTGGTCTTATTTTAGTAACAAGTGCTTGGCAAGATAAGTGCAACAATTGAACCTCTAAATTGGCAAGATTTTGAGCGAGAGCTGTCCCATTTTGGAAGGTAAATTAACCCACTCTATAATATAGAAAATATTTAAATACTTTCCTACCAAAAGCCTAACCTTTAACAAAAACTGACAAGTTATTGTTAAATCTAAAATCTCCCTATAATCAGACATTTCCGAGTGGAATTAACTTCCAACCTTTTGCTAGGATTGCCCCTATTTGCTCATTGTACTACCTACTTTCTGTAACTAGAATCTTGTTGGTTATTGACCGGATAGTCAGCGTACCAGCCAAAGGCTCCATTGTCACCGGTGTGGGCTCCGAAGTCCACGTATTCCCCGAAGTCAGGCGGTCTCTCGGCGAATTGTGAGGCTCCACCGAAGGACGCTGATCCTGACGCGTCTTGTGGCTGTTGCTGTAGTCTTAGGAGTCTTGCTGGGGGTTCATTCTCCGGGGGTGGGGCCAGGGCTACCGCTGTAATAAGAAAGAGTCTTGACTGAGTACCAGAGAACCCAATTGGAAGTAGATGGTTTGAAACAAAAATGTTGGTGACCTACTAGCGGACGAAAACAATAAGCACTTGGAAAAAAACAACTGAATAATGATGTGATTGTGAGATGATTGATGATAACTAAAAAAGGAGGCTAACTGAGAGTAAGAAAAAATAAAAGTAACGTTGCAAAATATATTTTTTTATCTTGATCTAGATTTGAATGCAAACCGAGTTAATGAGCATATTCTCACGGCCAATATTTTTTTACGAAACATTTCAAAACCCGAACTGGAGGAAATGTGCATTCGCATGCATAATACTGTTTACGAAATAGATGGTAATAGTTTTTTTTTGCATGCACTAACCGGTACAATCATCGAATTAAGCGTGCGTGACCGTACTTAATTGGGCAACGCCAACACTGCCCCGCAAGTACTGGAGTAGGTACGATAGCCGCAAGACTTGCAACATGACCGCCTACCCGAGACACTTACTCCAATCATTTATGACAGAATTGTACTGCACAAACTGATAAACCAACCACAATATCAAACTAAACAGTTTATTCACAAAATGTCTAAATCGAAAGCGATACCAAAGTTACAACATAATCAAAAATGATTGCGAAAAAAAAAAAAAAAAACGTTTTGCAAGATTACGTAAATCATTTTACAAGATCTAACAATGAGGAAAGTAAACGGTACTTTGAGCTTGTAAGTACGTCTTTGTTCAGTGAGTGAACGGACACGATCCCATTGAATGTAAAACAAGTTATAGCAGTTGCATATAGAAATCAGCTAATGCTTTGTTCTGCAGTGAAAGTGATGGGCACAGGGTAATCTTGATTGATGGGCGTATGAATCGACGTTACAGATCCATTTCACTGTCTGCCATTTCACAATGAGTCAACAAGTACGACCAAAGGTGTCAGGAAGTGCTTTCGAAATGCTGAGCGATAATTTTTAATAACTTGCTAATTTTAAAAGTTACGGCTGCGTAAGAATCTCTTCGAAACTATTACCACATAGTTATAAATGATAATAATCAAGCTTGAGTAATAAATAAACACGTTTACTTCCCGCACGCTATCGCTTTGATTTCCTCTCGGTCAATAAAATAGAAATCAAATAGATGATCTGATAACTTGCAAACTTAACAAGTTTTTAAAATAGTGTTATATCTTAAACTATTAATAATAATGGAGAAACTTGAGCAACCGTTGAGATTTTTGCAGCTGGTGCTTTTGCGGCACAAAACAAAAAAACAAACGAAACAGGATCCGGCTAATGGGTGAAATTGACGTTGAAAAGAAAGTAAAGAAGTCAACAATGGATTTATTATATACAAAAATCCTGCCCGACCAAGCAACCGAAATTATGGAGAATTTAGAGCTGAAGAAAGGTCAAGAGAATCATCGTTACAAAAACAATCAAATTCAAAAGAACTTACGTTGTTGCTGGTACTGCTGCAGCGGTATTGGCTGATAATCCTGTTCATATAACGCTTGTGGTAGCTGCGGTGGCAGTGGCGGTGGCGACAGAGTCTGCCGCGGGACGCGACGCACGTGCAACTGTGACAGATCCAGGAACGCAATCTGTTCGGCAGGCACCGCGATGTAAGAAGGCATGGCCGTAGTAACGGCGGCCAAAGCAGCCAGAATTAGCGTGTGCTGTAAGAGAGAGATATGGTTAATGTGATGGAAAGATACAGAAATATTGAACGGACTATCTTGATTGATGGTCATGTTGAACACATTTTTCCAAATATTAGTGGAATCTCGAAGATGAGAAGTAAAGCCTTAGTTAAGATGTCATTGCATAGAACTTTTACGATTGCCATGTTATTGTTATTTTAAAGGAGTTCGTTTAAAAACTCAGAAGTGGCAGCGAACGAAAGCCATGTCTCTTCACTCAGTTAGTTGAAGAGTTGATGTTTATTTTCCAAGTATTTATAAATAAAATGTGGGTCGGTCTGTCAGTGTCTTTCATCGTTGAGATTCATTTAGACCGGTTCATATATTGCTCCACGAAACTATTTCAAATGTGTGAACAGTTGCGCAAACTACGTGCGATGTGGTCCTTGACTAGAATAAATATACTACTTTCTCTCTTCCGGTGGGCGATGCCGATGCTCAAAGGACCATTTAGATATTATGATTCTAGAAATTGGTCCTTCGAAACTAAGTTAATTAAATAAAGTGTTTTGAGAAAAAATCTGTGTATAGGTAGTTAAGAAACAAATTGGAATGCCTAGCGATATTGCAATTCTATGGATTTCGATTATCTCGCGTGCTTGAATCAAAACAAATTTAATGTATATACCTTTACTGAGGGCTTATTTTGTAAACGGTAGATCTAGTAATATCCTCAGATTACAGTGCCATAATGTGGGTAACAGTGATTATAATGTAGTTAGTTACACCACGTAACAAACCACTTAGTCATTTGTCACCGTGGTTAGGTAATGTTTGTCAGCTGGTGAATTATGTATTAAGTGGCTCTAGAGTTAGACTACTACGCGTAGTATGTAGGATGACGAGGCGTTTTGCTTTCTCTTTGAGATTATCTTTGAGAGTCAATGACAGTTACGATTGCGATGTTGAATTGAAAGTGCATTGACATTTGATTAGTTGTATGTAAAAAATCGAAATCAACGTTGTAGTAGGAGAAAATCATGTGTAAATTATTGTTGGTAATCTTTTCGCACGATAAAATCATAAACCAACTCCTTTTACGAAGAGTAGGACGTATCATCCATTTCGTTACCATAAAAGGAGCTTACAAGAACGTCTAAAGATATCCATCGTGATCACGATAATATGTTACAAATATGTAACTTTACCTACATTGCTTCACAAAAATGACACGGTATACTGCAATAAGGGAACTGGCAGTAAGTTAACGTTTAGTGGCGCTTGCGCAACGGTAGTAATTGGAGCCCGCCCGTGTTGCGTAACCATGACAACCAAGACATGATCACTGGACCGCAGAGTTCATTGTTTTACACGAAAGCTTTCAGTGTCGAAACGTCGAACAATTAATGAGAAAAAGATATCGATCGCTTTTTTGCAAGTTTTAAATTATTATGGGTAATTATGTGAGCTGGGAACTTGAGACTGATGAAATCAAACAAAAATACACATCCACCTAAGTGTTTAATGTCCACATAGGTAGGTACTAGGTAGTTCCCGTCTATGTGCATACCTATTGAGAAACAAAAACTATCGTATCGAATTTCGAGATTCCAGTAATGCGCAAAGCTATGGCCCGTTGCTCCATTGACACTAAGACGAGGTACGTTTTAAGTACCGTGCGTGCAAAATTGATGATTGCTATTGGAAAACAAATGAAGACCTGAATAGACAAAGCGTGTCACGTAGGATTATCGTTAACCCAGTTTGGCTTGAAGTGGTTGCAGGACTGCACCATGCAATCTTACGAAAGAGAAACAAATATAAGTGATAGCTGTTAAAACGTAGCAGCATCATTCAAAACTATTAGATAACAACAATTAAAACTAAGTAACTCATCAATCACCATTCAAACGATGACAGCGTGAATCGTGAATGAGTCACGAGTCACAATCCCACTCATAAGCTAACATAAAACGACCATATAAAGATTTATAGGTACATATCTTGAATTATTGAAATGTCGTAACGAAGCAGCTCTATTTTGTGTAGGCAGTGTCCGTGGGAGTAATTTGTCAATTAAATTAAATAGTTACCGACAGTAGGCAGTGGAAATATACACCCACTCTGAACTTTCCATTTAGACCTTGAAATTGCCTTTTAAAACATTCGACCTTAGTAACTGTCGCGACAAAAGCTTTTCAATGGCCAGTTTGTGTCAATGGAAATGTCAGCACGACTTCCACAATATGTTAATTTAGGATTTTATCACCCTTAAGAGTAATCTGTTGACGTTCACGTATAAGGAAAAAGGTCCCAATAGGAATTTAATCAGTATGTTGTGAAAGTCATACCGTAGTGAATTATCTTGTCATTAATGACAGGTGCGCGTGCGCACAAGTTATTAATTTTATTAATAAAGGAAGATAAATCTACATGTTTGACGTAGGTAACCTTTTCCTGAAATCTAGTTAAGATTGTTTTAAGAAAAGGTACATTATGGTTTAACCGACTACAGAAAATTAATTATGAAAATCACGCTCGTCACAGATTTGTTCCCATGGCTAGATATAAGTAGGTGCTTTAATTTCCTCAGGTCTCTAGGCAGTTAAGTAAATTATAATGACAGACTGCAGTTTTGACACCTCAGCGTCAAACAATGTAACATTTATTACGCGCTTGAGAATCTTCACATGTTTTGTTGTTAAAAAATTTCACACATTGTGGTTGGTTTTAACAATGCTTGGTAGAATTCGTGAATGCGCAACAATCTGTAGGACAAGGCTGAATGTTGTTTTACTTAATGCTCTAGTATTTATTCACTTTTTAAACGGTTTTCATAATTTGTATAGGTTAGGTACTGTTTTTTTTGTGTGTGGACAATGGCTACCTAATGCAAAATCTTTTTATACATATTTAAATTAAAGAAATTATAAAAATCGGTCCTGTTATGATTTTTTTTTTTGCCAAAAATTTAATGTAGGTACGTTTTCGTTTAGTTTAGGTTGTGTCAGAGCTATCTTATTATTACGCCTAATGTTTGCGGTACCCACGATTTACTTTCAAATAACCGCGTCGAAAAGCGAAATTACATTATGTAACATCCGTTTTCACGCTTGATTTGTTGTCAAAATACCAACAAGTTTTTTTCAATTTTGTTTGTCTACCATTTAAAAGTTTTTGGAGCCGTTTATATAAGTTTTATAACATAATCGAGACTCTTGTTTTTTTTTTTTTGTTATCTTAAAAACAAGTTAGCAGGAAAATGCGACTTCCTTACTAGTAACCATATAGGGACCTGCTTAGAGTTTATTTGACGTTCAACTGTTAAAGTGTATTATAGTTGAAATTTTAACATTTCATTGAAAGTTTTTTTTTTCAATCGTATCCAATTCAAAGCCAAGTTAATGAACATAATAACAACTGTTACATATAAATTACAATTAGAAAGTAGAGTAAATACAATTTCATGGCTTTATGAACCAGTTGGTATCAATTATACAACCTGCGCCAGCGCCGATTCGATTATAAACGATTAAAAGAAAACCGGCATTTTCCTTTCTTTTGAGCCGGAAAGGTAATCGATTTTTTCGTCTCGTCTGACACCTCTCTTTTTGTATCAATTTGTACGGTTTTTATATAACAATGATAGTTGACCGGTTAAATGTTTTGACTTCAGCGTGGGAACGTAGCTGTATTTTGAAAGTGAAATATAATTTTATGTATTTAAACTTTATATTATTAGGTAATTAGGTAATATCTGTTATTTGTTAATTTTAATTTTAAATTAAATGGTTTGTCTTTTAAATGTCGAGAAAACACATTATACAATAGGTAATTTAATGCAACTCTTTTCCGGTCCTTTTAAAATATTATGTAGGATATGTAACAGGTATCACAAACTTAGGTAGCTCCTGAAACCTGAAGAGTAACTAAGAAGGGGGATGAATACGCATTACAAAAAAATATTAAGTATTTGAAGGATCACACAAAAGTTCCAATCATTTGCGTAAAACAAAAAGCTGTATCTCCCTCCGAAAAAGGAATCGCAGCCAAGAACACTGCCTTTCAGTACTGTACCCTAAATGTAAAATTGCTTCGATAAAAAGAAAATCTACCTACCTACATAATAGAATAAGATTTGAATCATGTTCCGGCTCACTGCAACTGCCCCACCCGTTCCTGATTGCCTTCAATATTTCCGTGGGTGAAAGGTTTCTCAATGTCAAATTACTTTTTGCTTTGTACCTTTATAAAGCAAATAATGCTGTTTCTATAGCTATTTACTGTCAACGTAATATGTCGTACCAAGGTCGGTAGAGGAAAACATGAGTTGCAACTTTTTTTGTTGGAATATAAAGGAAACTTATTAATTATTGTGTAGGATTTCCGGTTGATACAAGTCTACGTTTTTCACATGTTAGGTAAATAACGGTCAGACGTTAATTTTGTTCCTGAGATAAAAGATATTTGAGGATAATTGGCCATAGCCATAAACAAAAAAAAAATTGAGTAGGTAACTGTCTTAGTAAATGTACTGTTTTATGTAGATTGGTAGATAGTCTTTTTTTGTTTTATTACCGTTTACAAGGCTTAATAGATATTTATAGTCTATTGTCAGTTAATAATTATTTATATTTGTGTTAAAATAAATAAATTTTGTAATACCTACATTCAAAATCAAAATATTTTATTTCACATAAACCTACATGGGCACTTATGAAACGTCAGAAGCTAGGTGCACGGTTCGAGTTAGTCGTTTCCTATGGAGAAGAGCCGGCAAGAAACTCCACGGTTACTCTTTTAAAAATAATTATTTCTAAGATTTATACTGCATTTTTCTAATTTTTATTTTTGAATAAATTTTAATATATTATTAAATAAAGTTACAATAAATCTATATTAATATTATTAAGAGAGAGCGAATTTTGTGAGGTAAGTGGAGGGTAATCTCCGGAACCACAGAATATATTTAAAAAAATATTTCACCATTTGAAAGCTTACATTTATACCAGATGGACATTAAGCTACATGTACGTGTTTAAAAAAATTGCAACCGTAGGAAGCCGGGGCGAGTCGCTAGTCAGTAAAAATGATTTATAAATGTTCTTGATCACGGATTGCAATAAATACCTAGATATTATTTCTTGGAGTATAATTATCAGAAAATTTAAAAAATTGGCAAGATAAGTAGGTATTCAATTGTAAACGGTAGGTAGGTACAGTAGGTTAAAAAAAAAAAAACAATATTGGTCCTTATTAAATTTTGGCATTTAGCAACCGTTTTAAAGCAGAACTTTAAGATTTTCATAAAAATAATAAGTACCTTCAAACGGCGTTTAGAATTAATATTATAATTAGAGCAAACCATAGTTATTCAGTTGTGTAAACTTCCATAAATTAAACTATTGCCTTTACTATTTCGGTCAGTTGACGCTCTATTAACTTCATGATTAGCAGCCAACTAAACTGCACTAATTAAAAGCTGAATTTCGTAATACCTAATTAAAATTGCTATACCTACTTATTTTATAGGTAGGTAATTATGGTTATCAGCAGTAATCTCTCATTCATTCCTATAGTCCAAACTCAGTAGTTGGTCTGTCAGTCCTTTGGTCATTAAATGGAACAAACTGAAGCCATATGGAATCATAAGCCGGTATAAAAATAAAATATTACCGTAATACGTTGTATAATAGCATAAAATAAAAATAATAAAATATACTTTCACTAAGACACTAAAATTAAATACACTATGATAAACACTAAATATAATTAATACACTATATTATAATAGATATTACGTGATACAACTACAAAAGAAAACAAACACAAGACGAAACAAATCGAAAGTGAATTGTGAACTGACCATTTTCGTCCAGAGATGGCGTGACTGACGCGGCACGACGCGTTTGCCTCGACTGAGCTCGCTACAAGCATTGCTACAATTTATAAAGTATCCGCCGGAGCGGTTTCACTTTCTACTCGGGTCCGGTCGAACATGATCCACTTTTTAACGGTCGCCATAACTCTTACGCCTTGAATGGTAAACAAAGAACGCCTGTTTAACCCCCAGGAGAAAATACCATGTGGTTATTTTTCTGGTCCTTCGAGCCTTTTGCCATATGACATGATAGTACTCGAGATACGAGTTGTAAAGTGGTATATTTGCATACGAAGTGAACTTAACACACCATGTGGGGTGACTCAGTAAAACTGAGCTGAACTCTTGATTAAACTTGCTCCTTTAACGGTGCGTTGCGTGGCCGTGAGGTAGTTGCCTTACTGGTTTAAAAGTAACAAACACGACTCTGGACAGCTCTCGTGTAGCAAGTCTTCTCTGTGTTCATACAAGCTAAAGTAGAAAAACTGGGTCTCATGACCATGATTTTTCCGCTTTCATTTAACCTGTAGGAAATGCTCAGGCCTAAGCTAAAGGGGTGCATCGAATAGCCTCTCCAAGCAAAGTTACTACTAATGCCAAGTCACGGTCATCCTGAGCTGGCCTGTCGGACTGAATCTGAATCTAATCGTTCACGTCATGCCGCGGAATAGGAGCATAAGCAGAAGTTTCGATAATGGCCAAAGGCCGCGCTGATTTATTTATTAAAAACTTTATGCACAATTAAAAAAAATACTGTTCATACAAAGGCGGACTTAATGCCTGCGGCATTTTCTACCAGTCAACCTTAGAGTGATGCAGAGACAAAACATGGCAGGTGCAACATAGGGGATAGATTACTCGAAAAAATAATAATACTAGTACATACATATTTATAAACAGAATAAACTTTGACATGAGAAATAACGATAGGTAGAGGAGAAAACGAATCCAGCAAATCAGCGCTGGGACTCCCCGGTCTGCAAAATATTTTGAATATTCGGTGATTAAGTATTCTGGGCAGCGGCTAAGCACGTTACGAGATGACCGATCGGTAACCTCTTAACCCTTTATTTGACAGGAATAGACTCCAGGGTCTCCAGGTTACGTAAACTAATTATTTTTGGAACCTCCAATGAAGTCTTTGTACTTATAGTAGATCAATAAGAGTGGAGTCTCTAAATAGTTTGAAGGTGCTTTGCATTAGGACTGTTTGATGGTCTTTTTTAATCAACGATTCTTGAAGTCTACATTCAAGATGTGATTTTGTGCTAGGTAGGTAGTTAAACAAATGTGGAGATATTTAACTAAGTATAAAATATTTTTTCCATTTTAGGATTTTGAAGGTAGGCATTCAGCAGCGACGTACATTTAAATGATACTTAAAGCGCCGGCCCTGGGGTAGACCGAGAGGAGCGGTCGCTCAAGGCGCCAGATGACAAGGGTCGCCAAAATCAAATTTTGGTGGCGCCGTTTAAGAAGCGTAATATTATATGTTTTTTTTTTGGTTTGGGAAATTGTCAAATCACTTCTCCCGCTCTGGGCGGAGCGGGAGGGCGTGTCAGACTTTTCTTTTCCTTCAGTTGCCTGTGCGCCAGGGCCACGGTATCCCTTTCGGACAAACCCGCAATCCTGGCAGGCATTCAGTACCTAAGTACCTAACACTATAAAAAACAAGTACTTATTCAAATGTATGCATAATGCAGATGCACACATTTCATATAAATCGTACTTTGAGCTCAATAAACAACTCAGAAATGTCTGAAATGTAGTTATTAGATATGTATCTGTAATTAATTAGTTGTTCTGGTATAAACTCGTGTAATCATTACAACATCTCAAAGGCATTGTACAATTGGGGTCATTCTAGGCTATCTGTAACCCTACAATACCGGCGCCGTACGCATTAGAAAATTGTTGTTAGGTAATTACGAGATTTCTCCTGACGATTTCCACGTTAAACTGTGAATGAAAGAAATACATTGTTATAGTGTGTTAACTGAACACAGTGATATTTTTGCATACACTGTAAACATAGTGTAAATGTTTACTATACATACTTTTCTTTTTTTTCTCAGGATTGGAAGTCATCAAATGACCCCTCCCGCTCTGGGTGGAGCGGAAGGGAGTGCCAGACTCTTACTGAATAAAACCCACCCGTGTTCCTTCCTTGGCCCTTTATGTTCCGGGGCAGCGGTACCCCTTTCGGAAAATCTGGCTGACCCGGCAGGCTTGGGCCCTAATGGGCCCCCTTGTCGTTGCTGACATCTCTTTGAGGCTCGCGAGATGAATTTTGAAATGAATAACAAGCATTATACGTGGACTGATTCAGAACTTTCAGTGCAGTATTCATGTTTACTATGAGCTGTGTACATGTTTACGATAATATTTTGGCTATCGATTAATAGTGATTTTAATCGGTTGACGGACCCTGAACCAGACAAAATTGATTTTTTTCTTATTATTACGCCTGCGGGGTAATTTCGTAACACACATCAGTAAGCTGGAGTCAAGTTTGATTCATCTCCTCCTCTGTTCTCTCTATGCTCCTCTTACTTTAGCCAAGACACCTTTAGCCATCATCGGCCCTATGAGTCTGTGGGATCGGCAGAGAGAAAACCATTTCCTGTGTACATTGCACGACGTACACAAACCCATATTCCATCCCAAATTCCGTCTGTTACCGTAGGTCTCCTTGTAACAGACTTCCCGCATGTACAACCAACGTTACTTATGTTTGGTATGGTAGGTTAACCATACTCCAGGATAACATTTATTAAAAGATTTATTCTTATTTCAAATGGAGTATCCATTTGAAATAAGAATAAATATTTTTACAATCTGTTCAACCGATTTTGACTTCTATTCCTTAGGCATAAGGATGGCATTAAAAGCAAAAAAGTGGTTACAATACCAACTGTTTACTGCAGCTGCCATTTGTCATGCCACCAACGCAATAGAAGTCAAAATCAATTGAACGGAGTGTAAAAAAGGTTTATTTAAATGTCTAATCCATTTCAAACGGAGTATAGGGTGCTCGGTAATTACGATAGGGCTAGGTTTATAGTCCGTAGGGTCTTAAGTAACTATAGGTACCAGGCTCGACTGTCTAAAACAAAGCCAAACTGTAAGCATTTGGAATAACGGCCGTCCTAGCTGTAAGTCCTGGTGCCTACATTTTGGTTTTTCAGCGTGCGAAAGTAGCTGTATTTTGAAAGTGAAATATAATTTTAATAGCTTTTGCCCGCGGCTCCGCCCGCGTGGATGTCGTTATCGCGTAAAAAAGTAGCCTATGTCCTTCTCCGTATCCCAGCCAAATTTCATGACGATCGGTTCAGCGGTTTAGGCGTGAAAACGTAACATACAGACAGACAGATAGGCACTTTCACATTTATAATATTAGTATGGATGGTTAAAAATACTTTATTAGTACCTTTTACTTACATAATTTTAATTTAAAATTAAATGGTTTGTCTTTAAATATTATGTCGACATTATGCAGTGGGTAATATCATGTAGGTATCTCTTTTCTGGTCCTTGAGAACACGAGTCTTTTCAAATATTATGTAGATACCCAACAGTGGGGTAATTGCGTATTACACTATCAGTAGCAATGGGTTTCATTTTGACATTTCAACAACATTCATTGCGTTATTCAACAACATTCATTCGTTGTTGAGCTGAGAAATTTTTCGATCATACCTATGAAGCAATGGATTAGCAATATCCTTAAAAATCATTCAGACTGTCGGTGTCATTGATAGTGTATTACGGAATTTGGGTGCTGTGGGCGTTTAGTGTCCCGCAATGCTTTAGTGAAATGTGTAGTGTTAAAACTATAAAGACCAAAATACTTGGTCCTTTTGACACAAGCTGAATCTGTGTCTCCATTCTCACGCCTGAATTAGACACGGCTGGGAGAAAATTTCATTTATTTACATGAGAATGTAAAGCTTACGGTGCGGTGTAATGAGAAAAAGAGTCTGTTGTTAAAGTATGCCAAACTACAAGAATATTTAACCAATCTTCATTTTGTCGTCATCGGCAAATTTATCTCTGAAACAACCTGTAGATATGGATATGGCTTTAGATATGTAGCGAAGGATAGACCAAAATAGGTACCCTACCATATGCATAATTATGTGTGTTTTGCAGTTGTCAAAAAGTTCTGAATGACGAAATTTCTGATTGTTATCTACACTTGGCGTATGAAATAACAATTTGATAAAGAATAACCTAATAAACAAATAATTTTGTAATGTCAAAATAACAGCTTTTTACTTAATGCATATGAAAAAAAAAAACAAAAAAAAGTTTTTTTTGTCTGTCTATTTCTGCTTATCTCTGAAATGGCTGGACCGATTTTGACGGGACTTTACTGGCAGATAGCTGCGGAAGGATATAAGGAGTAACTTACTTTTATTTCAGAAAAAGCAGCAGCTAGTACTTAGTAGCTAATAAATCAATTCTTCGTTGATAGACATATATGTAAGTAGATGCATGCATGTTGACAAAAATACGGTCTAATCTAATATTGTAACTGGGTGTCCTTGCCGTTGACCTTTACATAAGGGAAGTACATTTTGACACAATAATTTATTTCTTCGGAATTATTAACGCTTGTGATCTAGATAAATATTAATTCCTGTTTATACGAAGCTGCAAAAAGTTTAGCATAGCCAAAAATCTCAAAATGAACTAAGTCAAAGTCAAATCATTTATTTCAAATAGGCACATAAAAGGCACTTTTGAACGTCATTACAACAATAATTGATTCTATGCCCCTTCCAAAAGGTAGTTACGTATGGAGAAGAATAGGCAAGAAACTCCATACTTAAACGAACGAGCCTAATCCTGAGATTTTTATTCTGGCAGTCCGTTTTACAGATTTTATTTGGTGCCACCGAAGCACATGCGGCGGCGTCTGATTGTTTCACAACAATTTAACCGAGTTAGTTGAAGTTCTCACATTGTGCGGCACGGGCCCTGCATATAAAATGGCTGCTTACCCTCTTATGTAACCACTACGGATTTCTTATAAGGATACAAGGATTGGATTGAATTTAAATGTTATGTCAGACTTCCGCGTGGATCTGGAAGCAAAAATGTGATAATTATAGAAAGTTGAATAAGGGAAAGGGAAAGATGCAGACGTTGTTTGAAGGTTTTAATAGCCCTTTTCGCTTCGTTCTGTGTATGTTCACTCCGGTTGGCGGGTTCGAATCGCAACCGGCTTGTATGATGAGGTGGTTGACTGACTGCTCGTAAACATCGGTGACAAGATGAATGAAAGAACTGATGATATCACCTTAGTAATCGTTGTATTTTAATTATCAAGATTAGCACACACAACTGACCGTAAATTAAACTTAATAATTATTGATTTTATGAAATTTACAGGAGATTCGTTGAAAATGACCCAGTCGCTCCGTGACCAGAGAGCAAAGAGAGAAAAACAGACCATAAATTCACACAAGCAGTGAACTAGTGTTGCTCGCTATGAAAATTAAAGCTTCGATACAAATACAGATAAAATATGATCAAGCTATGGAAGCCAACAACTTACAACTAACAATATTATAAAAATATGCAAACATGTTAATTTGAGTTAACAGTGTACTTTTTATATATCCAGATATATATTAGTGTTGTTTTATTTAAATAATCAACTCATACCGGGTGGTCCGGCTGTAAGGACCAAACATTTTGTACTGTTCTTGTAACAAAGGACCAAGGAAAATCACACTAGTGGCCAGTGGTACTAGGCCTACCGCGATGATGATTACACCCATTTCAGGACTTTTCCATTAGATCCATTAGCACGAATGTCGGACCACGCACAATGAAGGTTTCCGTAGTTGGGATGAATTTATCCCAAGAACAAACTTAACATTGTAGTTGAAATACATGTTCTCCCATACGTTCCAACTGCAAATATAAGTTGGTTGACTATTACTCGTTATCTTGTATCCTAATTCTCTGTGATAGTTTTCCTTTTAACCTCATTATTATAGACATACTACCGTGATTTTTTTCTCATATCCAAAAACACCCATTTAGCTGGTGGGGGGACACACGCTTGACTCTAACACAAATTAGCAATTCACAGACCTCGGTAAGTGTGTCTAGAATTTTCTAATACCTTTTATAACGTTTCATATTGAGACACGAAGCAACAAAATTCGTTCTAAAGAAAAGCGACCACATTCCTCTAGCTAGATCCCATTTTGTTGCTTCGTGTGTCAATATGAAACTTTGTAAAAGGTATTAGAAAATTCTAGACACACTTACCGAGGTTCCATGAGCCATTTTTCATAATGCCTTCTCAGTCACGAGATAATATTTTGACCGTTGTATGCGCTCTTAATATTACCCAAACGGATCACTGAATCGAAAAATGGTTTTCGCAGACCTACAATATTTTTGAACGGCCTATCCAACGATACACCACACCATGGGATAGACGACAAAAACAATATCATCCCCACTACGTGCATCTTACAAAATTTTGGCAATACAATCTGTAGTGGGTATTGCTACGTCGAAGGTAGGGTTGCCAGATGGGAAGACTAAAATATCTGGGCAAAGTTTAAAACAGTCAGGATTTTGGGATAATTGTCGGGACAAATCAATATTACAAATCAAAATATTAAGGAGAGGCCAAAATTGGTACAATATGCCGAAGATTCTTAAACGCTAATGTGATGTACCTTTTTAGAAAGCTTATTTATTAAGCTACTCGATTATAGTTAAATATGATTTTTTCAGGCGCCTGTTTTTGTGAAAAAGTGAAAAATGTTTCAGTACAAACAAAACGCACATAGGCTTTATTTATTCATTTCTATGCAATATAATTATTTTAAATGTGGCTAAAGTTTTGGTTTCTATTAAATGCTTTGACATTTTATTATAATTTTAGCTGCAGCTTCATGAAATTGAGACAAAAAATATTGAATACCATGATAACGCAAAATCAAAACGTGTCGATAAGAAGTCAAAAATCTGTAAATGTCAGAATGTCGTTGATTACGTAGAAAACAAAAAATATAGTATTGGTACAAGTAATTCGCGAGGCGGAGTGTTTTTGTACATAATTATGGAGAGATATACATCAACAAATGTATTAATTATAAAGTACAAATATGTAAATAGCTACATATTTGTATGATAATTTCTTAAATAAAACTGACAAGTGACAATGACATTGACACTGTCACGTCATTTGCCACAGGGCTGCCAGTCCTAAAATATAAATAATGTTTGTTAAAAAAAAAAACGGGCAACCGTAAAAAAAAATTAAATGCCCCAAGACATCAAAATAATTACCCTATTTCAGCCTATATAGCTCAGATGTCTGTTTCAATTTTCAATTATTTTAGTACCAAGCCCCATACATTTATTGAACGTCTATTATTAAAATTATGAATTAGGTACACACTTATTTTTTGCCATTGTCTTTTGGAAATGTGTTCAAATATTTTTCTAAGGCAGCAGTAATTGGTATATAAAGCATCCTGTTTAATATCATTTGAATTATTAAGCACGCCGGCAACAGGGAGAGAGTCTGTTTTGTTAATTTTTGTACAATTTTATTTATTTATTTATTTATAGTTAATTAAAACGGTACAACACAAACATTAATTAACCCAGAAACATAAAAAATATTAATGTTGTTAATTTTTGTATATAATTTAATTAAAACTAACAACATGGAACAGTAGACTGAAGAGTTGTACTGTAGTACAAGCAGCTGTTTGTTTGAACAATCAGTAATTTTAACAGGACTCGGGACACCATATGAAATGTCGGGACAATCCAGACGAATCCCGACCGTCTGGCAACCCTAATCGAAGGTAACGATTACTTTTGTGACGCGTTTTCGAAGTTGACTGGTATACCTACATATCATGTGGGAATTTCAGAAAGTCAGTTCTGTCTGATACCTGGGTAATTATTTATCAGTATTTCGTTTTCCTTCATCGACATGGACTTACCCGAGTACCTGGTATTGATTGATAAAAACAAACAGGTACCTATCTATTAGGTGAGTAGTAGGTTTAGGTACAACATCTATCTTCCTCAAACGTGTTGTTATAGTAATAGGAGGATAGCAGAGCTATATGTGAATAAACTCGTCAAGTGAAGTACTGTAAAGGTTACATGCAAAAGGCGACCTTATGTCGTACAGGCTGTTAGGAAAATAACTATGCTTTCATTCGATCATTCAAGCGTATTTGGAATTATACCTTTAAAGCGAGGTTCTTCGAGCGTGCATTTTTGTTCTAGAGGTGGCAGCTGGGCGCAAGTAAATTGTGCCGTGAATTTCGTTAATTTTGGGTTGAAAATTAATAGGTTGGGGAAAAAGTTTCTTCGCATTTTTTAAGAAAATTCAAAACATTTTTTAATATAGTTTATTTACATTTAACTATAGTATGTAGGTACCATTTTGTTCGATAACTTTTTGCCATCTTGTAGGTAGGGACATGATCCCATTGCTATGGAAATTATGGGACTTCTGATCAAAATACCGCGACAAGTGGTTTTGGTAGTCCTCTCGTGATGTTAACCTGACACTGCCTAAAGAATTCTGAAGAGACCGAAACAGGTGGAAATTTGAAGGTGCAAGTTCAGGACTATACGGCGGATGCATTAACACCTCCCAGTCAAACTCTCCTAATTTTTGCTGAGTGGCTAAAGATGCGTGAGGTCTAGCGTTATCATGATGAAAAACCACACCCCTTCTGTTGATAAATTCCGGCCGCTTTCTCTCAACTTCTTGCTTTAATCTCATCAGTTGTTCGCAGTAGAGTTCAGAATCGATGGTCCTGCCTGGTGGTAACAGCTCATAATTAATAATGCCCTTCCAATCCCACCACACACACAGCATCACCTTGTTGCGAGTTAACCCGGGTTTCGCCACAGTCTGTGAAGCCTGACCGGCCTTTGACCACGACCTTTTTCGCACGTTCTTATCGTACGCGATCCACTTTTCATCACCAGTTATCAGCTTCTTCAAAAAATGGTTCGGTTTCTTTACGTCGTAATAAAGAATCACAAAGTTCATTAGGTTTCTTTCAGTGAGCTCGTGAGGTACCCAAATATCGAGCTTTTTTGTGTACCCAGTTTTTTTCAAATGTGCCAAAACTGTTTTGTGGTCAATTCCCAGTTCTTCAGCTACGTCGTAACTACTGATATCTTGCTCCACTTTTGCAAAAATGACATCCATTTTATCCGTAATAGGGCGACCAGAGCGACGTGCATCTTCGACATCAAAATTTCCGGATTGAAAACGCTTAAACCAAATTTGTGCTATTCTCACAGACACTGCACTAGGTCCATAAACATCGCAAATTTTTTTCGCGGCTTGCGTTGCATTTTTACCTTTTTTGTAATCAAATTTTAAAATGTATCGAATTTCTTCATTAGATTCACTCATCTTGACAGTACGAAAAACAAATGAAAATCACACATTTTCCTAATTTGAATTTGGAATTATGTTCTTTAAAATTTAAACTTTCAATGATACCAAAACCAGCCAGATACAAATAGTATAGCCAAAGAGATTTTATTACAAGTTCATACATACCTAATATAATATGTTTTACGATATTAACAATGTTCAACCTGACGGACATTATATCATCATAGACGTCGATTTTCAATACATAATGTGGTATAATATTGAAATAAAATGATTTAAATCTACAAAATAAGTTTGGTTTTTTTTCTATCGAGCGAACTTTATCCAATTATGTAACGAGTACCCGACGTACCTACAGAAAGGTCTCAAAAGCAACATATAATTTCTTCACGTGTTTAATCATTACTATTTCTAAATAAAATGACATTAAAATTACATTTCCTAGAGGTTAACTTGAAGAACCTACATTTCCTAGAGGTTAACTTGAAGAACCTCGCCTTAAAACTTACTGCTGCTCGCGGCATCGCCCGCGTTGCTTTTTCCAAAATAAAAGTACTTAGCCTAAGTTACTCCTTATGACATCAGCTATCTGTCAGTGAAAGTCCCGTCAAAATGGTCCAGCCGTTTCGGAAATAGACCGACAGACAAACATACAAAATGAAGAACCGTATTTTATTTTAAGAACCGTATACCTATAGATACTTTCTTAAGCATTTAGTAAAACGTTGTTATTTTGACATTACAGATTTACACAACCCAATTATACACATAGGTACAATTTGTAACAATTTTTATTTATTTACATTACAATTTTATTTCATCATCATCATTTCAGCCGAAAGACGTCCAATGCTGGACATAAGCCTCCCCCAATTGGGGGGGTTTGCCAATCACTACGCTTGGCTGGCGACAGTGTTACCAACTCCGAAAATATTAACCCCTAAAGCTTAAGTCAAAAAAGCATTGTGTAGTTTTGACTATATTTATTAGGTATAATATAATAAATTATATCTTTAGGTATAATATTAACAATTGGTAAACAACAACCAACGTATTTCCAGTAAGCATAGACAAAGTAACCACATAACCACAGAGTAGTTGATATATCTAAAAGGTCTTGTTTATGGTAAACATTGGTGAGATTGTTTTTTATTTAAGTACTTTTAGTAACGAGGAACTGTACTAGATGTCGCTAAGTCGCTAGGTCAACAAATAAGTATGATTGGCTGGTCTTATACCTACTTATCAAAAATTAAAAACCCCCATAAAAATATCCCAACCCACTTATTTAAATCCCCTAAGTTGGCAATACTGGTAGGCGGGTTGGCGATTGTAGTATGGTGCTAAAAATGCATATGAGAACGCTGCTGCCCTTTCTCTAGTAAGTCCCTTAGTCGCATTTTATGACACTCACGGGAGGAAATGGGGCGGTGCTATTCTTTATTATTTACAGGATAACGAGTAAGAGTCAACCAACGTACATTTGCAGTTGAAATGTGTTTTTTTTGTTTGTTTGTTCTTGGGATAAATTCGTCCCAACTACGGAACCCTTCTTTGTGCGTGGTCCAACACACATGGCCGGTTTCTTTTAAGTGTGCATTCTCCAGCAAAGACCCAACCTTTTGCCAGGGTCTTCTGGCCTTCTGTTTAGGGCTCAGCCATGCATAATTAAGCTGTTATGATTACGACGTTAAAGCATGATGGATGTGTGTGAATATTTTTTAAGTGTGTCCATTCTTTTATTTGAGTACTTATTGTGTGTAATCGCTGTAAAATGCACAATGCATATTGCATTATAATTAACGTTTGCGACACATTAAGTTACTTCATTACCCTACTATTATCAATTTTACACGCGACTGAAGTCAAGCAATATTTAAATAAGTCCATTGTGGAATGGTTTGATTGTATGTGGAGTCTTGAAAACGGTCTTCCTGCTTCATAAGCATAAACCCCTCTCATTATGCCCACTGTTTAGTAATCTTTAGTTGTTTTTTTTTTTTTGAATAAACTCTATAGTTAAAATTCTTTCAGTATTTGCCCTCTTTCTTTTGACATCAGTGTAAAGGAATAGACGCTAAAACCAACGGATTTTTTTATTGCATAATCCATGAAACCCTGATTAAAAATCCCCAACACCCAGTTTGAGTAATTTCCATTTTCATCCTGAATCTGAGGTTAGAAAATATTTTTTTTATTTTTTTCATCATAGCATTTTTGATACATATTGAAAACTGCAGGTGCACAATTACAATCTTATACTATATAATAATATTTATAAAGCTGAAGAGTTTGTTTGTTTGAACGCGCTAATCTCAGGAACTGCTGGTTGGAATTGAAAAATTATTTTTGTATTAGATAGTCCATTTATCAAGGAAGGTTAAGGAAGGCTATAATTATAACGTCACGCTACGGCCAATTGGAGCGGAGCATAAATGAAAAATGTTGCAAAACGGGAAAAAATATTCCTTTTTGAAAGCTTCCGTTGCGTGCGCTGCGTAAACGGTTTACGTTACGCAAATTATCATGTAAGTATGATGGAATTGTACCTCTCTAAGAGTAAAAAAAAAAAAACTGTGACAGCATAATGTCTATCTTTTAAGATTGGCTCACTATAACCTTTTTCATTGTAATCAAATTTGATCGAAATTAAAGCATTATTTGCGAAGGAGTTTTATCAACATAATATTAATCCTTATCTAAATAAATATATAATTATTTTATTTATCACAAGACATCACTTGATTTCAATCAAGATCTTAAAGCTGAAGAGTTTGTTTGGTTGAACGCGCTAATCTCAGGAACTACTTGTTCGAATTGAAAAATTATTTTAGTGTTGGATAGCCCATTTATCGAGGAAGGCTATAGGCTGTATAACATCACGCTACGATCCTTAGGAGCCGAGTGAAAAGAACAAAAGTCACAAAGAACGCTAAGCGATAACGAAGTTATAGCCCGGGCGAGCAACGGGATGCGACGCGATGGGTGGGCCGAAATTTTACTCGGTCGAAGTCGCGGGCAGAAGCTAGTAATGAATATGATGTCGAGTAGAAGTATCTAGTACCAGTAGTGGTGAGTAGTAAGTTCTCGACTGCAATCCAATCCAAATGGTTTGTTTGTTTAACAAAGTTAAGACAACAAAAACAGCTAGCTACTTTAAATAGGTACATAGGTAATTGGGGTTTGTTGGGGTCGGCTTCCAGTCTTAACCGGGTGCAGCCAGTATTTTACATGGAGCGCCTATCTGACCTTCAGAACCCAGTAACTGGGTAATACGATACCCCTTGGTAAGACTGGTTGTCAGACTTTCGGGCTTCTGATGATTCGTAACGGCTGTTAAGGATCCATGAATGACAGCCGGGACCAACGGCTTCACGTGCTTTCCGGGGCACACGGAGGTATGCAAAGATGGTCACCCACCCACGGACCAACCGCAACGTAAACGTAGCTTAACATGATAGATCGACCCGTGCGGCGGGTATTCCTACCAATTGCATAAATACCTAACAAATCATAAAAAGAATAATCTAGAAAAATAAACAAGATTAACATTGAAGATTTGATAAGATAAGATAAGATCATATTTATTTGCTTGAACATGTGTCATACATACAGGAATATACATGCATGCAAGATGGTAGGTAATTCAACATTATTAGGTAGATAGGTACAGGTTTGGTAGGAACTTAATAATAATAAATACGGAAGCCAGTTATCTTGGTTGTGATATTTATTTATTTATAAGGTAGCTTCACAGCTGACAGTAAATATAACATAATTATTATTATAAACATTACGCCAATTACGAAGTAATAAGAATATTGTTTATAGTTTTCGCTCAGACGACCTGGATGTTACGTAACATCGATTACGATTCGATAATCGAGTCGATAAAGAATGAAACCCTACAAGTAGTGCCCCCAGTAATATTATCAGTTTGATGAATATGCTTATGCACGGTGGTTGAATAAATGCCAATGGAGTAGTAATTGGCGATAATGATGGCGTAATTTGGTTTGCTATAAACTTCAAGTCCGGCTGTCTGCGAATGAGTTCTGCGAATTTTGTAAAAATATATTTAATGTTTTAAAAGGACCTCAATCGATACGCACACTCCTGACACCTGTCACCTGTCAGTTGGACAATTCTATATTATCTATTTTAAATTTTACAAATAGTTATGTAAAATCAAACAAAGTATTTACACGTTCTTCTTTAAAATACACGTAGAAATAAATCAATAAAAATAAGAACAAAAAATACATTTTTTTGAAGTGAAAAAACGCGTTTTTTTTACTTCTTTTTGGTAGAGGAAAAACTTTTGAGTTCGCGATCGTCACCGAACGCTTTCCATGAGCTATATGTATAAAAGAACAGTTATTCCAAAGTTTTGTGTTTTCACTTCTTTCGGCAGTCCTTATGACTCATCATTTCAGCCGAAAGACGTCCACTGCTGGACATAGGCCTCCCCCAAGCACCGCCACCTCGACCGGTTTTGTGCTTCCCGCATCCAGCGGATTCCTGCGGCTTTCATAAGGTCATCGGTCCACCTTGTGGGAGGCCTTCCAATACTACGTCTTCCGGTACGCGGTCGCCACTCCAGAACCTTTCGGCCCCAACGGCCATCTGTTCTGCGCGCAATGTGCCCTGCCCATTGCCACTTAAGTTCCTTATGACTACCAATTTTTATTATTTGTCCCGGGGATTTTCTTTAATCCCATTTTTTTTAAACCAAATTGAGCGTTAGTCCCACACAGGATAAATAAAAACTGGCAACCATAACCATATCCAGTATCTCGCATTAGTATAGGATTTCCGTACAATGGGAGGTCAGCTTATAAAGCTAAGCTTATTAAGCTTGAGGAGCTTGTGGCTAAGTAATAACAGCCGCACGGGACGATCCGTCAGGTTAAGCTACGCTTGCCGGGGTGGGTCCGTGAATGGGTGACCATCTTTACATACCGAGACTCCTCCGTGCCTCAGAAAGCACGTTAAGCCGTTGGTCCCGGCTGTCATTCGTGGATCTTTGACAGTCGTCGTACGGGTCGTCAGAAGCTCAAAAGTCTGACAGCCAGTCTTACCAAGAGGTATCGTGTTACCCAGTTACTGGGTTGTGGAGGTCAGATAGGCAGTCGCTCCATGTAAAATACTGGTATTCAGCTGCACCCCGTTAGACTGGAAGCCGACCCCAACATGGTTGGGAAAAGGCTAGGCAGATTGATTGGGAGGTCAGCTTATACTGGAAATGCATAGCTTGATATATAAGATGTATCTATTCAAACACGAAATATTTTAAGAGAAACATCTACAGGTGGTAAAAAAGCCATAGCAAAATTCTAAGTGTTTTACATAATTATTATAATTTTAAAATTGCTTGAGACGTTTTGCCATCGATTTAGAATACCCAAATCGATGCGTTTTGCAAATAACCATTACTTACTTATTCTATGAATGACACGCCCGGACGCGGCTTCGATGGCGGCACGAGCGCGGTGAATTTTGATAATTAATGAGTATTAATCATCATATCAAGTAATTTTAAATTATTTAATTTTTTAAATAATATACTCAGATTAAAAAAAATCGTTTCCATGGCTTCTTTACCACCTATAGGTGTATCTCTTAAAATATTTCGTATTTGAATAGATACACCCTATATACCTGTGCTGTGTGTAGGTACACCCACTTGTTTAAACTTTGGTTTTCTAAGAAAGCTGTGAACAGTCACACAATAACGGCTGTCCAAATACAAAGCGATTTTTGACACTTTAAATATTATTTTTTCCTATAAGTTGTATCTAGAGAGTGATGGTTACCCGTGTTGCCATTAACCGAGACATTAGATATATTTCAACGTACAGTGGCCAGCACATCTCCAAACGATTTTGAACTTTAAAATCTTTACTTCAGAGGTATACTTGACAATAGTAACTCCACTTTTTTTGAAAATTAGTTTCCTGCACCATTAAAATCGCAAGAACCAGTTCTACATACGACATTAAGTCCTATGACATCTATGAAAAGAAATATCCAATCGTAGGTATATGACATTAAATCCACTTACGTCTAATGGGTATAGGACCTCAAATGACGATAAGATTCATCTAATAATAAAAAATACTGTTGAACTCAACAGTATTAGGTATGTAAAACAATAAAAAAAAAAAACAATAGCATTCGAAGCTTCACTCCGCGCATTTTTGCCTCTCCTGTAAAATTTTCGTTTCATCACGTATTGTTGTATACCTCTGAGGTACAGAAATGTTCTAAAATCGAACGAGAAAATTTGACAGTTTGTGGTAACTGGATGTGCAGGCCACCGTACCTAAGGGCTTTATCACACTAGCGAGTTGCAAGCGAGTGGAAAGCGGGGCGAGTACGCAGCGAGCTCGCTACGAGTTCGCAACGTGTGCGCGGTGAACACACCGCGAAGACGCCGCGGGTGCGCATCAAGCTCGCGGCGAACGGCGCTGTCGACGCCATGTTATGAATGGCACTGAACGTAGGTACAACTGGCACTGAATGTACAAAACGCGGATCGTACACCGCGAACTCGCTGCCCACCCGCGGCGAGCTCGCTGCGCACACGTTGTGAACTCGCGGCGAGCTCGCTGCGCACTCGCCGCGCTTTCCACTCGCTCGCAACTCGCTAGTGTGATAAAGCCCTAACATCTAATAAACATTCAACTTACCGTGAGATAATAACTCACGCAGTGACAGTCGTTACTTCATCGCTTACAGACTGTTGAGTAACGGCTTCCTCGCCTGATTCATGCTTACACCGGAAATATGCAGCGTAATGTAGACTTTTATTTTTTGCTTCAGAACCCTTAGTTTACTTATGGATAATGTTATTGGTTTTTTGCTACGTACCTACGATTTGCTTGCCTGTACTTCATTTTGATCGAAAAAAGTGGCCGAGAAGGTAGCGTCAACAAAAAAGTACATATTTAATAAATCAGGAGTTATCGAAAAGAGTCACACTTTTCAGTCTTAATTTACCTATAATAAAGAAAATATTAGGTACACACGGCTACTTATCATGCTATACATTTCCAGTATAAGCTGATCTCTCATTGTACGGAAATCCTATACAATGCGAAACCAGCGTAAACTGGATTAGTATAATTTGATATGTAGCCGTGTGTACCTAAGCAAAAATCATAATATTTTATTTCACATACTTAAACCTACATGGACACCTAAGGAACGTCGGAAGCTAGGTGCATGGTTCCAATTTGTCGCTTCCTTTGGAGAAGGGCAAGAAAATCCACGGTTACTCTCTTAAAAATAATTGGCTTTTACAATATTTTCAAATAACAGTGCTATTAGGTATCCACAAATCTAAAGTACTTAGGCCTATAACGTTCTCACATTCACAAAAAATAGAAAAATATCTGTATAAAATATTTAAAAAAAAATATGTAAAAATGAAACCTATTTTAACCAAATGACATGATTGCCATTACAACTACTACATGTCCACAAAAACAACAAACTAACAAAAAGTTGAAATTAGAATTGTAGGTACTTATAGTACTTACTTATCTAAATTCGGCAATAATAAAACTTTTTAAGTTTGGCTTAGTCATTGACATAAGTATCTTAATTTTACAAGTTTCAGACTTTACTCCAGCTCAGACTGGGATCACAGGCCTTAGATATGCAAGCCACCGTACTTTCCCTTCGCTATTACAGCTTTCCAACAATACGAGCAGGTCAGGTACTACACCATGTACCTACTATATAAGAATATAATGAACTTTCTGGTTAGTCGGCTTACTTTCCACGATACCTAACAGCTACAGAATCTGGATCTAGTCATAAGCAATGGCTAGAAAAGGAAGCAGTTGTGATCAAGAAATTGGTGTCGGTCCAGCCATTAGCCGTGTTTCTAGATACTAGTTTCTTACTGGAGCTCGTCACGATATCTAAAAAGTAGCTTTTTAAAGACCGTCAATTTATGGACGCGATTTTCCGCAATTTCCGCATTTGATTGCAAATAAATCTGGTATGTTTTTATAATTTCGGTTGCATTAGATTAAGAAAAAACTCGTCACAGACATAATTTATTTTTTAAATAACTATTTCAAAATATCTGCATCCTTTACAGAAATGCACAGAATGAATAATTTATATTGGTAAATATGCTAATTATCATAGCAAAGATTATGCAATTGTGCCAACTTCCAACTTAAACGAATGATTTGCGACTGTTTTATATTCAGAAAATGGATTTTAAATGAATGCTTCGTTATTAAAATTGAATGCAACCTTAAACTTTGGCAAATCTAATTAATGCAATTATAGTCATAGTTGAAAATGGTCATTAATTTGATTCACCCGTTATCTAATCCGGGGTACATTTGTTGCGCACATAAGTCCATTTTAATACCAACTGCGAAAAAATCCTTTCCACAAAGCAGTTGGGATACTGACTGTTGGAAAACTAGGGATACTGAAGATAACATATTTGTCAATGGTGCAATTCCCTTGTTCACAAACTAAACTAAATTTAAGTTCAGTGCATCCTTTTCTTTTTATTTCATTAAGAAAAGGACAGAAGATATATTATTTTAATTTAGTCCTGTCAAATTAATCAGCGCTTAACGTAAATTGACGTAACTTTAGTCGGCAAGTTTTTAATCACGTCTAAACTTGTATGGAGTAGTGACAGACGCTGATTAATTTGACAGGACTAAACTAAAATTTATCTTCTGTCCTTTAGTTTTTCCTTTAATTAATCTTTTAGTTTGTGAACAAGGGAATCGGCACCACTGTCACTCAACCGTAGTGCGATAGATTTCTTAATAATAAATAAGGTTTACATACGGGACAGAGTCTGTCCAGGCAGGAAGTTTTAAATTATGCGTGAAATACGGGATGTCCCGGGAAATACGGGACGTCTAGTAACGCTAACAACGACATAAAGTAAGAACCAAAACATGTTCTTGTTTTAATCAATTGATTGTTTTCGACAATTCAATAGAATAGTCTGGTCAAGGGTACACCAAAGAGAGCGTGTTAAACTTTGGTAATTAATTTTACAGTAGTTACCTACTGACCCTACTGTTCTAATAATCTTAATTATTCCGTTAATTATTCGTAATTGATAATAGTATCTATAGATACTTAGTTAATTAATATCTAAACGCACACCGCAGCTATACAGTGGGTATATTAATTGGGTGCTTAAAAGTTTAACAGACCATTTCAGGTTTACAATATTTGGGTTTTCAAAATCAACAACCTAGGCACATAGTGACACTTTAATTTGCAAAAATTCTACCTTTCTTCAAACAAATATTCGATCCAATGGGTTTCATTCGGATGTACGGAACCCTAATCAATCAATCAATCAGTTTATTTGTGAAACATAGGTGTTTACATAAATAGGGGGTGCGCTATGTTTTGTCATAATTAAGACATACAAATTTATAAGTGACACATTAGATGATGAATTAATATAAAAATTATGTATTAATATAAAATATATACGCAGACGAATTCGCGGGCAACAGCTAGTATCATTTATGGAGGATGTTCCTTCCCAGTCCCATAGAGCCATACCTCACCGGGACGCTATGGCGATGTCGTCGCATGGCGCTGCCAACAAAGATATGTAGCTTTAAAGCGGGTGGCTCACCTGGCGTCCGCTTGGTTACGCAGCCAAAGCCACATTTATTTTGTTGGCGACGCGACTTGGCTGCGCCGACATGGCGTCCAGGTGGGGTATGGCTCATATAATAATATTTTGGTACCGTTACAAAACACTTCCGGGTCAGTGGGTCGTCTTAGGGCGGAGTTTTCCGAAAGGGAAAATAGTGGCCTTCTCTTAACCGTGAAGCCATCGACTTGCTAATTATATTCCGCTGCTGTTTTCTTACATAACCATTGTTATCACTTCATCGATAATGTCGCCGTCACAGTGTCACGATAGATTTTATGTAATTCTGCAGCTCAACACTTTCGTTTATTGCACTTGATGTTTCGTCCGTTACAAATTATATTGTTCACTCTGTTTGGCACAAGTAGTCAACTGTTACGTCATTTGTTTCCCAAAACTTTAATGTACATCAGATTACACATTACAAAAGAAAAGGAAAACTAAATTCACTATAAAATATACATGGGCGGTCTTATCGCATATTGCGATCTCTTCCTGGCAACTTTGGCATGGATAGTGAATTTCTGGACATAAAATGGGGTTGTCATTGGTGCAAATAAAAAGTATAAAAGTACAATATCCTATAATAGATACACATATATATGCTATATAATAGATATCTACATACATACTAACTGTAGTGAAGAGTATAGATTATCGCAGCTAACAACGAGAACAAAATCACAACGACAAGTAATGTTCCTTCACGAGTCTTTTGAACACATGCAACGATTGCGCGCGTGTAAACTTTTAGGCATTTGATCTGTTACAAGTAAGTTATTAGTTACTTGATAGAATTTTGCTGCTCATCATCTGCCCAGCCTTTTCCCAACTATGTTGTGGTCGGCTTCCAGTCTAACGATGCAGCTGTTGAATACTTACCAGTATTTACATGGAGCGACTGCCTATCTGATTACCACAGCCCAATTACTCGATAACACGATACCCCATGGTAAGACTGGTTGTCAGACTTTCGGGCTTCTAAGTATCTACCCGTACCTAACAAGTTCTACTACTATAATCATTAATATTGTAGGTGTCTTTAGTGCAGAAAGCTATACTTCATCAGCTTAAAGCAGTCTACAGCTGAACATAGGCCTCCCCAATTGCATACCTACCGGTTAGCTCTCTCTTGCAATGGCTACCAGCCAACCTACGAAAATCTTCACTCCACCTTGCCTGAGAAAAGCTCTAGATTGATGGGCTGTCCACTAAACAAAAATATTTATTTTAATTTTTACCGACTTCAAGTGGTTTTCAATTCGTCGGAATCTTTTTTATGTACGTAAATATTCTTTTTTTTTAATGTCGTTGAACTAGTGGCCTACATTCATTGCTGCAAATATAAATACTTCGCGTGTTAGCAGAAATATGTTAAGCGTGTCTTTCCTCCACCCGACTACTTATGTCGCTACACACTAGCTAGAGCGTTCGACGGCACTGAGATAATTTCCGTTCCATATTGAGATCATACGCAGCAACTCTGCTTATTCATAAATCAAGAAATCTTTAACGATAAGGTGTTACTTTATAAATAACTTAACATTAAGAATTGGTTTTCAAACTCAAACGTTCTTCTTTTTTTAATACTTAACTTACAAGTGCATTTCAATTGTGAATTCCTTTAACTACCTATGTAAACATAAGTATTTCTCTCTTCACCTGTTACACATATGCCATCAACAGTGCTACCAGTACGTATCAAACTCACAATCATTTGCTCGCCAGTCCGCACTTCAACCTTTAGGCTATAACTGCTCAACTAAATCAACAGTTTGAAGTGTTTATGTAGGAGTATATAGATAGGTACCTACATTGTCGGGGTCTTATTTTAATTTAGCCTTACCGAGAGACACTGACCTGCCGGTCAAGGCTTCGCTCCCTTTTATGGGACATGTCGTTTATGTATCATTCTTATTAACAAACGTCAAATATTATTTTTCTTTAGTAACTTATAACTTTGCAAGCCAAGGTATTAATAAAGGAAGTAAAACTTTCAGAATAGTAAAGTTCCTACTTCGGTCTACATTTCTAGTCCATACATAATCGTCCATCACAATAGTATCCTGAAGGCGATGGCGGCAGACACTTCCTCCGCCATAATCAGGCAATTTGTGCGAAGACTTATACCATAGTTAGACCATTACCATTTCTCGTTGCGTCTAGATGTTGGGTGGTCTTTTCACAAATTCGTCTTTAGTTTAAGTTACTAACAAAAGTGATTTAAGTGCAAACATGTTACTAACAATTTATGGATCTTTTGTGTTATCCGAAATAAAATGATTTTATTTATTTATATTTATAATACCTAATATGAGTTCCTGAGCACCGTTAGTTCATTATCTATTAGCAGACCAGACAGACGTTGTCCTGTCTGAACGATCCTAGAACCCAATTGCAGCGCCACCTACCGGGTCCAATTGTGTTTTCAAACCATCCAGGGACCCACTCAAATATACACACAAAATTTCATCCAAATCGGTCTAGCCCTTTAGGAGAAGTTAGGCGAAAGCTCCCAGACGGCTTATTTTTTTCCGACACCTCCAACAAATATCGTTGATGTACACAAAAACCTTCCTCGAGGACCACGCTATCCATTGGTGAAAATAGCATGAAAATCGGTGCAGTAGTTTTTGAGTTTATCGCAAACAGACAGACAGACGCGGCGGAGGACTTTGTCTTATAATAAATGTAGTGATCTAGCGAGATTATAACATACAGAAAAATTGTGAACATTTGGTGCCGATTCCCTTGTTCACAAACTAAACTAAATTTAAGTTCAGTACATCTTTTTCTTTCTATTTCATTAAGAAAAGGACAGAAGATGAATTTTAGTATAGTACTGTCAAATTAATCAGCGCTTGACGTAAATTGACGTAATTTTAGTCGGCAAGTTTTTAATCACGTCTAAACTTATAAGGAGTAGTGACAGGCGCTGATTAATTTGACAGGACTAAACTAAAATTTATCGTCTGTCCTTTTCTTAATGAAATAGAAAGAAAAAGATGCACTGAACTTAAATTTAGTTTAGTTTGTGAACAAGGGAATCGGCACCAATATTACAATACATTTATTTTCGGTAGTTGAATTTATAATCTATCAAAGTCAAATCGTCAAATTGTGAACGAACCATGCACTTATCGACAGGGTTCATAATCTGTCCGATTTTATAACCCGTAAAATTGTGAACCGTCCCTGTTTGGTAGGGCTTGGCGGTAGTCGAATTGGTCACAGTAAACATGCCATGGCACCCCATCCAAATAGGTTAGGTTAGAACTGTGACAAACTGCGCGCGAGTCGAGCGAGCGAAGCGAGCAGTGCCGCGGGAGCGACCGGCGAGCGCTTCTCCCAAGTTGGTTGCAATCTATACTTGGCTATTTAGTATCAGCGCATGCAAGTTTGATGCCAGTTCACTTTATTCGGTGTATCTCTAGATAGAATATAAACTAACGATGTTCATAATCATACGGCGGTGACAGATACATAAATTTAATGTTGGGCCTTACTAAGCCCAGAAGCTTAATTAGGAGTTACCTAATGAAACTGGTTATTATAAGGTCAATTCAATTCCTTGGTCGGTCACTTTTGTTTGTAGGATTATTCGAAGTTCTGCATTATTGTTTATCACACAAAAGTATGCTGATCGAAATTTGGCCTTGGTTATTACTTAACATAATTGTATTCGCCTGTATTCCCCGAAGGGTTGGGCAGAGGTAGAGTACACCCGCATTTCGCCAGTTATGTTTAAGTCCCATGTCATGCCTATTGCCATCAACCGGTCTAGAACCCACACCCCAGGCTGAAAAATTCCAGAGGCAGGCTGGGAACACCCGATAACAGTAGTTATTACTTTTATGAAATAATTCTTCATAGGTAGGTACTCATCAATCCATCAATTTCCATCGCTTGTACCAACCGTAACAATGATTTCAGTTTAACGACAGTGATTCGGAACCGTTACAAACGGTAATAGATAACAATTGGCGGAGAGAGCACCACGCTTTCAAGACTTCGTCGGACTAATAGCATTGTTTACTTGTGTCGCAGACTGAGCTATAAACATGCCGTGAAATAACAAATGATTACCTTTACCTTGGCAGTTTGAAGACGCTTTTCGCTCACGATTTTTGGACGTTTACAGCAGTGTCTTCAACAACGTCGTAATTACGGTAAACCTACCGTAATTTAAAAATATCTACCACATATTCTACCGTAATTTCGTCTATAAGAGTGGCGCCTTAAAAATGATGTACCCAACCTTACATACAGTTTATTTTTATTTGAAACAATGTTTTAAAATGACAACACTGTGTAACTCCCTGGGGTATTCCCCGTATAATCAACTTGTGTGCATAGTCGACGAAACTTAAGCGACCAAATTACGAAGTTATTGAATATAGTACTGGAATAGACACATTACCGACTTGAAAACAAAAAAAAAAAGGAACCTATAGTCAACAAAATCGATTATTGGGAATGTATTTACGCAGCAACTCATTAAGAGAACAGGCAAAAACTGCGTAGATTTCCATCCTACCGATAAAAGGATTAAAAGTATTAATTTTTCCACGTACAAAAAGCTTGAAACTTAATGTTTAATTGTGAAATAAAGTTACCGTAAATTTACCGTATTTTTGATCTCCCGTAATTTTCCGCCATATACCGTATTTTTAGACTGGCAACACCGTAATTTTGACAAATAGAGTTGGAGACGCTGGTTTACGGTGTTGCTGCCGAGTCCGCGTGGATGTCGAAAAATGACATTGCGTAACTTTTCCTAGTACAGAATACCAGCGCTGCGGCACTTATTTTAAATGTCGCAGCATCATGCTGAGATAGGAGCCTTTTGGCCTCGTACAGGACTCTCTTTTTATTAATTTTTTTATACTTTTGTGATTGTGTGTTTATTAGTTTGTGATCTTCCTGTGCGAGTCACAATAAATACTTTTACTTTCTTTCTTTTTTCTAGTATACTTTTTCGTGTTAAAAAGCCATGATCAAAATGATACATAGTCCAATCCAGCCTGTCCATGGGCGCCTTAAAAAGGGGTGCAAAAGGGTGCACTTGCACCCCCCTGGCTTTTAAAATAAAATATCGGAACAAAACCATTCAGAAAAAAATAAAAGAAATACCTGCATCCTATAAGGGGGAGATTAGGTGTTATCGGCTATTTAAAAAAAAAAGTCGAAAATGACTACCGATTTGTTTTCTTTTTTGTTTATTTCGGCTCGATGCTAGATGGTTTAGTTCTTAAGGTTATTTGTATAAATCGACAGTCATCTTTCTAAATTAATGAACAAAAGAAAACCTATCCCATTCGAGGCGAGGTGAATAAATCTTTCGAGCTCGCTTCGCTCGGTCCTGCCTCCTAAATTCCCTTTGTTGTTAAGCTTTTCTGGATAAGTCGACAAAATTTGTCCTTGTATGAATGGACGAACGAAAACCTAACATACTCGTATACGAGGTGAAATGCAAAAATTATCGAGCTCGCTTCGTGGAGCTGAAGATGCACCCCTGCACCGTCCTGAAAATAAACCTGCCAGCGCCCATGAGCCTGTCTCTTGCTGTCCTCCCCAGCGACGCCCTAAGGCGAGGTCCGCACCCCAGAGGGGGTGCCTTAGCGCGTAGTCGCATAGTTTATACTTTTTTGCCCTGATTGGAGGCCTTAATTTATTTAGGCACCCCACAGGTAAGTCCGGTTAAACAGAAGACAACCTCCTAGGTTAACCGGCGGGATGTCAAACAAATTAAAAAAATATATATAAGTATATACTTCCTTCTTATTTGTATTTTAAAGTTAAGATCAAAATGTAGGTAGGTACGACTATTTGTATTATTACTGATGAATAGAGAAAACTTCTAAAACACCATTTTGTTTTTTCAGTCTCAATTCACATTATGCTCGTCGCCCCAGCTACGGGCTCAGGTTGATTTTTTTTTGGGATTGTCAAAAACAAAGTTGCAATTTAAAAAAAAAAACATGTTTCTGTTTTTCCACAAATGTATTTCTATGTTGAAAAGGAATTTACAAAAGTACAACATTTTACAAAATATATTCGAGTTTTAACAAAAGTCTACACGAATAGACAACTAATACAAAAAAAAACCAAAGCTATAACAATTTAATTCGAAAACTAGAAAACAATACTTTTCCTGCGTTACGCAAGTTTGTACTAGAATGGTATGGCACCATTACATTTTCAGTTCCATTCCAACCAATAGTAATTTTACATTTTGGACTCAAAGAACGATCATCGTTTCTTATTGACGTTACGACGTAAACATAGACAATAAAGCTGTGATAGGTTAATATTTTCCTTCTCGTACACTGATCAATTTAAGATGTATGAAAATATTTAAGTTAGTCTTTTGACATAATAATAATAAATCACATTAATTACGGACTTTCGTAACATAAAACATTAACAGCGATGCAAAAAAGAAAATTCTGGAAAAAAAAATTGAGCACATTTTAATTCTAAACAATATTGTACTTCACTTCAATTCTTGTACTTCAATTATAACGTAGAAAATTTTAAGAAATAGATATAAATATTTCTTGTTCTATTTTTAATTGAGAAAAAGGTGGAGTATTTTTCTATGCAGAAGAATGCGTTATGTCACTAGGATAAGAATTGTATAAGTACTCTGTGCGACCTTGGTCTGTTAGCACCATATAATTGCACCACACAATAATGATCTCCAATCTCTTAACTCCTTGAGTACATCCTTCAAATATCATGCGTTTTCGTGCCACTAATTATTATTGTCCTTAGTAAAAACGCATCAGACAGCGTAACTCAAACATAAGTAAAATAAAGAAATTAAGGTAGTTATAGCCTCTGAATACCTTATTTCTTTATAAAATATTTGAAGAGATTACAAGATAAAATTACGACATTATTCGAAGCTATATCTTTTAATACATTTAATAATTTAGACCACAGAATTAAATCATGTATTCAAAAGTAAACAATTGTTCAGGGACTAGATTCCGCATGTTTCTACAGTATAAAAATACAATGAAACGTTTCCAAAACCATTTAGAACTTCGGAAACAGGAAGGAAGTTTTATCCGAAACATGCTGACTAGTAAATACATGTCTTTAATAATAATGAATGAAACAATATACTTACTGCAAAGTAACTGAGATGTGGCAAAGCGACAATTCAAATACATTAATTACTTATTCCTACTAAGCGGCTGTTAGTGCCTACTTCAATCTTATATTATTTAATCACATAATTATTTCTAACATGTTTAAAAATAATCTCTTATTTTTCTGACCTCTTAAAATTTTTGGAGTATGAGTTGACCTCAAAAGTTGAGTGAAAAAAAGTGAATATTTTAATCTGGCAACATGAATTGGTAGAAAATATAAATACTATAAAGGTAGAAAACTGGTAAGTACTTAATACATTAGAAATCCATTTCAAACACTCCAGTTGATTGCTTAGTGTTAAACAATAAAATAAACTACATTTAATATAGTTTATGAAATATTTCACATGCATGCTAAAAATAATTTAGAAAAAATAAATTTAGAAATAAGTTTCAATTTTGTTATGTTATAAATAGAGATCAGTTATTCGGATGCTTATTTACCTAAAGTTAATTTTTGGCTATGCAATTATGGAAGCGGCTCCTTAATTTTTTTTTTTGTTAAAGGGAAGCCTTAATGAAAAAAAAATAAAAAAATATATATTTACATAATTTTAATCAGAAGAATCTTCAATACATCTTTCTAAGTGAGATTTACCATATTTTAATCAAGATACAACTAGACACTGACATGCATTTTGCAAAAAACGCAAGAAAATTTGAATTTCGCGTGCTACCACAGCGGATGGGCCTTAATATGAATCCCGGGATTCCAGAAAATCCGGGAATGCACAACTAATCGGATACATGGTATGGAAATAACTTTTTAAATATGTGGTATTATTTAACTTCACACCAAAAGCTAGCATTCGATTCCATAGTCAAAAAGTACTAAATTAATCAATTCGGGAATCGCGAGATTTTTACGATCGATACAAAAGAACATTCCATACAAGCCAAGACCTGAACGTAAGTAAATATACATTCGATTCTATAATCAGAACTCTAAATTCGTCGATCCCGGAATCGCGGGATTTTTTTCGATACAAAAGTGCACTCCATAATAGCCAACACCTCAACTATACGTAAATATGCATCCGATTATCTGATCTGTAGTTATAAACTATACTAGGGCCATGGAAAAACACAAAGTAAGGGTCATAAAAAAATCGGACCTCCCGCTCGCATTTACGACCCATAAGGAGTGTGGCAGTGTCAATGTTTAGCGTAATTGTTATTGACATAATGATTTATAACTCTAACTTAGCGTTTGTAATGACCCTATTATATTATGAGTTTTTTAAAATCTCAATCAATCAAAGCAAGGCTGATATTTCAGTCAACCAATCATAGCAACAAACATGATATTTGACAATACAGTTAATGGTCAGAGATTAGGTTTTCAGAATCTTTTTAGGCCGAGTTCACGTATTCAACATTCAAACGGTATTATCTAAAACATGTATATATTCTTATATCTTTAGAAATTGACTAAATACAGTAATAGTTAACTCTGATTCCGGCATAAGCTCTTATAGTACATTACTTACCGAGGGCTGTAAAAGAAAGAAAGCCCGAATCGCAGTTGTAGTAAATATGCGATAGAGGGCTTTGTTTTTTACTGCCCCTGGTGAGTACACAATTTTACGTCTTCACCTGGCCACAATGCGAGTTTTACTGTACGCGTAGCGTGCGGTAAAACTCACATTATGGCCAGGTGTGACGTAAAAGTTATTTAACTGATTGTTCAAAGTATTGTATCTAATGAGGTCTGACCCGAATCATATATTTCTTTGCTTGGACTTAAAAAATATATTTTCTTGATCATGATCAACATAAAAATCATAATATTTCCCATTCTTCATTTTACGTACCTTAAGAGCGTTCATCCCTCGCGGGCTGGCAAAGTCGCATTTCTAGAGGTTTTTCGTGATTATTTTATTAAATTTAAATCAAAGTACTATTTTTTTTTCAGCTAAGCATTAGATTGTTGTATTTTATAATTATTTTTAACATTTACTTAATAGTTATTATACAAATATTTAGTCGTAATACTACAAATACAAAATAATTGTCAATTTGTCTATTTTTATGGGTAACAACTAAAATAACTGTAAAAAAATAGCATATACTTATAAATACCAAAAATCTAGTGCTTGGCTGAAAAAAAATTGTACTTAGATTTAAATTTAATAAATTAATCACAAAAAATCTATTGACATGCGACGTTGCCAGCCCGCGACGGATGAACGATCTTAATCATTTACTGTTTGTATATCACTAACTACACAGAAAGCATTTTTATAGTAAGAATAGGAACAAATCAGCTATTCATACATACAACGCTAAAGACTCTTTTGACGCGTGACTAAAATCTGAACGAATGGGCCCATTTTTGTTTATTTTTTTTATAAAACGGTTTTCTTGTTTTGTCAATACAATTTCTGTGACAATTTCACAAATATGAAACCAACCCGTACTGGGCCACCAACCTCCAACCCGCACTGCGGCCGCGTGGTGAATTAATAAAGCTGGATTTATAATTACTGTGTCGTGTTGTGTCGTGACGTGGAATCCACCAATCAAAAGAATCTGTTCAGAACTACGTCAAATCACAACGAGTTTTGATTGACTAACAAAGCGTCAGAAGGCGTCACGTCACGACACAACACAGTAATATTAATCCGGCTAAAGGCTCTCTCCCACATGCGCGTTATTATCGGTCGATTATATCGGATTATTAGGACGGCCACGAAGTTACACTGCTGCATATGGAGGACGCTTGCGGTGCCTCCGTCCTGCGATATTCCGCGATATGAGTTTTTAGAACATTTTGTATTAGGACGCATACGATCTTACACACACTAGTAGTTAGTACTAGTAGTACCTCAATAATTTGGTTTTACCGACTGGTACTCTAATTAGTAGTGGTTACATGTCTGTACGTGTTCTGAATTGTTTTCTATAATATGAATATTAAATTATCATCAGACGAAGAATTTTTATCACTAACAGTAGTTATGGAAGATGGTTAGGTTACACGCACACGTTAGAAATATCGGACGATAAAAACGCAGCTGTGTGGCAAGACAGGGGCGCTTTACGTCTTTTTCGGGTGACCACTGAAAATCAAAGCTGGGTCTGGGTCCCTCATAGCACAGCATCATGCTGAGTGGAAGCCTTCTTGTCTCGAGCTCCGACGGAACCGATGTCGACTATTTCGGTTTTGTGCTCGTCATTATATAATGTAGATCTATTTTATTCTATTTTTCTATCTACCTAGCTACTCCAGTTAAGTATCTTTTTGTATGCACGTGTTTCTGTGACAAATAAACCAATTTATCTTTCTTTCTTTCAATATCGCAATAACGCATCCGATATTATCGACTGATAATAACCAGCCTGTGGGGGAGACCCTTTATGGCCCACATCATCTCACAGAGAGGAGGTCTATGTCCCCAGTGGGAACGTTATAGGCTGCTTGCTGCTTCCCAACAACGCTTTCTTTAATGTAAGTCAAGCGCCAAGAGATCCTTGTAGCACTCTAAAGCACTAAAATAAAAAAGAAACATCTACTTTCCTCTATGGTCGATATAGAAAGAAGTAGCATTATGAAATGCACAACCTTGCAAAAAACTTCTTTTCAACTTTTGTACATAAATTAAAGCTTTTTTTTATTCGCAACCTATGAAAACTTTCTCGTTAACATTTTTGGAAGATTACAGTTTAAGATCTTATTAGAAAGGAAGTTATTGCGGGGGGATGCGGTAAGGTAGCCCGCAAAATTCTAATATTCTTACGTATAGACTATGATTTGCGACTGTAACAAATGTCTTTACAGAATTATAATCATTAGAGCAATACCAATCCTTAAGTTAGAGTTGGTATCAAATGTTATGATTTCATGAAATAGTCATTCAATTGGGTAATAGGAAATTACAGCGTTGTATTGATGATTTGTATGATTATAATTATATAAATAAATATTTGTTACGACCACGCATCATATTTAGATCAAGGGGTCATTCAATTATTACGTAAGCACCAAAGGGGGTTGGTCTTTGCTTTGATTATTTTTGATGACATGGGGGATGGGGGTCTGGATGTTAGGATTACGTCAGCAATATTTATTAATTTACTTTTCAGATTCAATTGCAAAATTTAATTGAATTTGATTTGAACAAAGATGGCAACCCAATGTTCAGAGATTCCCCAAAATAATTGATATTACTTTCTCGCTCTCACGCGATTTTTTATGGTTAGAAAAAACCGAAGTAGGGAGTTTACTTAAATGGGCATTCAATTACTTTTAGTCTATAAATTACTTATTTCTAGACTCATGAATAACAGTAAAGAAACTTGAACAGATTAAAAAAATACTAATGTTTACGTAAGCAAAGGGGGGGGGGGTGTGTTATGAACTTTGTTTACTTTTGCCGACAAGGGGGAGGTGGAGGTTCAAAATTACTAAATTTCTGCTTACGTAATACTTGAATGGCCCCCAACATAGAACCTCAAAATATAAATTTTGAATTGAAATGGAAAATTTGAATTTCGCGAGCTATCCTAACGCTTTTGCCTTATTTTTATTTCCAAGTGAAACATAATATCATCAAAGATAGTAGGAAACTTGTGTGCCTATAAAACTAAATTAACATGAGACTCGATATCACATACGGGATACAAAGGTATGAGGATGGATGGATTTACTTATCTAAATAACTTTTAATACAACAGTAAATTATCTTTAATCCGGACATATTTTACATTAATATAATTAAAAGTCGCGACGACCATACTGTTTAAATTGGCTGATGTTTTAACTTGGTTTCGTATAACGCTAGCGCAGCGTATGCGCTTGCGCAGCTTTAATGCAACATTTACGCATACGTAACACATACGCACAGTGCGAAAAGGCCCGGACTCTACCAAAGCAGAGACGAGAGGAGAGATGTGTTGGAAACAACCAATAGTATTTCATTATTAACATATCTCATCTCTACTTAACTTCATTGGACACGGTTGAGCAAAGAGGAGAGATATCTCATATTTGCTTAGTTCGAACAAAACAGAGATGTGAGCTGTGCCTCGTAAGCTGGGGATGTGAGCGGAATCAGCTCATCTCAACATCCAACGCTCGCACACATCCCTGCTCCGGTCTAGCCAGTACGCATCACCGTACAGCCTCGGTAGTAACACCCTAGCTGTTAAGCATCTCCTCTCCTCTCCGCTTCGCACGTCTCCGCCCATCTCCGGTTTGGTGGAGTCCGGGCCTTTGCTTGCAACACAACTCACTAAACAAATAGCAAAACAAATTTAACATTCTATTGCTGTTAATCTTTTAAAGTTGACAGAGGCATAATGGTGATTTTAATCATTACAATCAAGCTGAACTTAACAGAAAAATCAGTATAAAAATGTTGCATCAGTTCTTAGTTTTTCATGTTGAAAATCACAATTTAATACGATAACAGAGGAGTAATTGCATAACACACATTAATGGGTTTCATTTTGACAGTTCCACAACTTTCATGTTGAGCAGACAAATTTTTCGAACATACGAAGCATAGGAATAGGGGTCATTCAACTATTACGTAAACACAAAACGGGGGTGGGGGGTCGTTGCTTTGATTAATGTTGATGCCCATGTCATCAAAAACGCAATCAGGGACGCAATTAGGGAGCTGGAAGTAGCATTTAAAACCGTATTAAAATCATACAGAGACTCGTCGTCACAACTTTTCAACAATTACTTAAAAACTAAAACTTACTTATTCTCATGTTGCGATCTCGCTAGAGACTCAAGATTATGATGGGAGTCGATTCTGTTCATATTCGCTTTGAACTCATCGAGAGCTGACTTCGACAGATTAGGGGTGGCAGGCACGGTAGGTACTAACGTATCTATTGAACTTGTCTCAACATTACCTTCTTTGTCTAAATTCTGTTTTTCCATGTGTAAGAAGTTTTCATGGGAGCCGTTCAGAGCTTTGGATAGGGAATTGTCCGGGTATGAGAGGTCGAAATTAGATATGGACATTGGTTTTTCCCCGGTTTCGAGTCCTGAGCCCAGAGATTTCGCAGTTGTCAGTCGGTCGTTATCTGGAAAATTAAGTTTAATGTTAAATGAAGGAATTTCTTTGTAAACATATGAGTTAATGATGGATCGCTGAACCTTTTCATTTGCAGGCCGATCAATTGGCACAAATCACGGGCAAAATAACAATCAACAATGGTTTCAGGTAGCAAGCCATCGATCCAATTGCTTGGATTATATTATTTTAAAGGGTCCGCAGTGTTTTAAAAATGTCAAAAAATAAAAGGCCCGTTTTGACATTTGAGAAAGACCTTAGAATGTAACTTGGAACGAAACTGAAAGAAACAATAAAATAATAAATAATTACAAAGTGTTTAAAAAAAAAAACTTTTTTTGCGCGTTAAATAAATATGAAAAAAATGAGTTAAATGAGTATTCTTTTCGCGCTTACTTTATAGTAGCATGCAATTTCTAATTATTACGAAACGTCTCAAAAACAGTTACGTTCTCAGTCTTTTTTTTTTAATACTAGTGTTGTATACAATAAATTACCGAATTTCACCACTTCATTCGATTTTAATAGTAATTAAATATTGTGTAGTGATCTTTACTGAAAAGAATGAGCTTGGCGCTCAAAGCCGTAAATAAAATTTTGAATTGGCGACACAGGTTTCTATAGAATGGCACGTCTCTGACAAATAAAAATAATTAATATTTTGAAATTGACCTTGCGTACCATTGTATCATTTCAAAATACCTACAATATTAATGTTGAAGTTAAATTTTCTAATCAGAACTTTAATCCAATGCACTTCAATACATAATCAAATCGATCAAATATTCATACAAACTTGAATCGATTTATCGTGAGTATCGAGTACAGAGTCGTATGGTTACTTCACCAGTTACGTCGCGATGACAAATGTCATAACGGGCCTTTTATTTTTTGACAACTTTAGTCAAATCAAACTTCATATTACTTGAATAATGATATAAAACCATACAAAGTTACTTTGTATGCGTGTTACCATGCCTTAGCGGATTTAAAAGAAATTTGGTACACAAGTAGATCGTGACCTTGTGTTAGAATACTTTTTATCCCGGTAGTACGTTTCCGAACGATAATTTCCGACCTGAAATACCAGTATTATGGAGCGACTGCCTATCTGACCTCCACAACCCCGTTACTGGGTAACACGACACCCCTTGGTAAGACTGGTTACCAGACTTTCGGACTACTGACGACCCATAACAACTGTCAAAGATCTACAAATGGCAGCCGGTGCCAAAGGCTTAACGTGCTTTCCGAGGCGCGACACAAAGACCGCTCGGTCTTGGTATGTAAAGATATTTACCCATCCACGGACCAACCGCGGTAAGCGTAGCTTAACCTGATCGATCGACTCATACGGCTGTTATTACTTAGCCACCAATCTCTAATGTAACTCAACAGTATAATTACCTTTCTCGGAGTCGTCAGTGGTTTTTTGTTTCGGTTCGCCGCGGTCATCCTTGTGGTCCTTCGGTACAGAGGAGCTTCGCCCTCCCTCTAACATTCCCAACACCCTGCACATAACATCACGTTTAGATAGTTTTCAACCCTCATGACTATTGTGCCTCTAAATATATGTTGTTTTCAAGTCGTGCATTACTTGTTCAGTGCATTTTGTACCTCTTTGTCATCCATATTTAGCATACACAAAAATACATATACATATTAGCTTGCATATTATAGAGACTACATGTACAATTATGAGAAAAATGCGATAGATGTTGCATTTATTCATGATCACGGTTTTACTGACGTATTTATGTCTCGTTTGATTAATTTCTCTTTAATCTACTTAAAAAAAGGAGATAATTTACTTAGAACTTGCTAGGTGAAGTCACGACTCGAACGAAATACGTGAGTAAATCCGTTATATGAATATTATGTTTCATGAAAGTGGTAATTTAGATGTTGTACGGTACTCGGACGAAGATACGGCACTTCGAGCTGAGAGAACAGATTATCACACACAGTGCTGCCATTTAAGCGCTTTCAGGGCTAGATCTAGCGCATTTTTAGGACAATCAACTCCTATTATTTTCTGTTAACTCCTAAAGGAAAATCTAGCGCTTTAACACAATATTGGTATCTTGGTAAGTAATTAATTAATATTTTTTCAGACATGGTATTTTGTAGACAAATTGGCAGTAACGGAAAAATATAAATTGGGGTTAGCCCAGCGCAACATAGATACCACAGAACCACAGCCAGGGCCATTTGGGAGTCTTCAAAATCCATCAACAAAAGCAACCGACAACGATGATGACGATTTGTCGTTTAGACTTTTGATCTTGACTTTTGTATTGCATTTCTATGCACCTAATATTAATTTGTTCATTCATATTTTTTGTAATAAAATAAATTGTTCTTTATGTATTGTAAAATATTATAAAATCTAGGGCTTTTTAAAATCACACTTGTCTAGTGGAATCTAGCGCTTTTTTTATGTTAGCGCCCAACACTCGAATGAACCTGGCAGCACTAATCACACAGGTATCAGTGACAAACACGACGCTCTACAAAGTAAAAGTTTTTTTTTAACTCAATGGCCATATTTACACGGCCGAGTGCCGTCTTCTTTGTATCAGTGAAGTTAGCTGCTACTCTAGCTGTACTCTTCTTGTGTTAAGGGGGATGCGCTCAGGTAGTTTTTGCAATTTGCAGGTTAGTATCAGGTTATTTATTCGCGACCGTAACACGTATGTATTTACATAATTATAACCCTTAGAATCATCAGTACTGCTTTCTAAGTTAACATTAGCCTCAAATGTCATGATTTCATTAAATAGTCATTCAATAGGTTGATTTGAATTTAGGGAGTGGTTTTGATGATTTGAAGAGTCTGGATTTGTGCCCGGTTGATGGCAATAGACGCGCCTATTAATGGCGAAGGGTGATTTTATGAGAGAGGTAAGCCAGAGCACAGCGAGAACCTACAATATGATTATATTATTTGGCATTATTAAATACTACTGTGTTGTGGTGGTTGTGTTCTGAGTTTCTGAAGGGAAGCCGTTAGGAATCGGCTAATACGGTGCTTTCGTCACTGACGCCTACTATTATAAACATAACTGGCGATATGTGAGTGTACTACATCGCTGCCCAACTCTTCGGGACATACAGGCGTTATGTTATGTATAAAGAAGTATTTACCGTGAGTTGCCGAGATCTCCAAAGGGTGGTTTGTGGTGTGTGGGCGAGGGCCGGTCGCCGGGCCCGTGCTCGGCCCAGCCTTCTGCGATCAACGTCCCGCCGATGTCCACCTCGCCTTCTGTAATAAAACAACGGTATTATTCTACGTACTTTAATTATTTCTAGACACTGTCAAGACAGTGTCTTACGACAATACAAGTATTGTCGTGAAAAGTGTTGACAGGCGAAACAAATAAAAAATTGTTTCATTTGATTAAATAACATAACATCACGAAGGGTTCAGCTTAGGTATGTGTAATACGAAAAAACACCCACTCTGTCACCAAAAGCGACAAAAACATATAGCGAATTTTTAAATGATAAATCGCTCTGAATATACTGACTGAATCTATTCTATTTATTTTGAATCGCATGACTATTGATGTATTTAATTTAATATTGTTGTTAATTGTTGATTTACTTGTATTAATGTTCATTGTATATTAATTTTCATATCCTATTGTCTTTCGACCTAATTTGTACACCAGCCATGGTCAAACATGTTGAGCCAAAAATACCTTGTTACACCTATAATAAGCATCATACCATGTATATTATCTACACATGTTTTTGCAAATAAATAAATCTGAATCTGAATCCGAAAACAAAAAAACTAGCGCTACAATAAGGAACAGCGGTAACATGAATGTTATTAAAAATCTTCTAAACGCGTTCTCAATACTGAAAGGTCTGCTATGAATAGAGATCAGATATTCGGATGCATATTCACCTAAAGTTGAGATGTTTGCTATTATGGAAAGCGCTTTTGTATCGAATAAATCCCGCGGTTTCGGCGTTTTATTTTTTACTAGCAGCCCGTCCCGGCTTCGCACGGGGTAGACAATACGAAAGACATTTTAAGACTCATTTTTCTACACCTTCGGTTACATTGTTCAAATTTTACCAAGGATCCCTAATTTTTTTCAAAATGAAATGTAGCCTATGTCAAATTGGAAGAATGTAGCATTCTATTGGTGAAAGAATTTTTTAAATCGGCCCAGTACTTTTTGTGCCTATTCATTACAAACATACAAACATAAAAAAATAGGTACAAATCTTTCCTCTTTATAATATTAGTGTAAGTGTAGATTTTAACTAACACACACCACCCCTACTCTTACACCCTACATACACATATTCGCATAGGGGGTTAAGATAATTTAAAATAAATATGCATCTGAACAGTTATGCAATCCAAGAATCCCGGATGGTTTTTTTTTTTAATAAATAATATTTTTGATGTCGCATCCATACTATACACCCGACTTGTTATGCATTGCCGGTATTCCTGGCATCACGGGATATTTTCTTACAAAAAATATATTTTAAGAAGCTGCTTCCATACTTTCATCTAGCTAAAAACTAACTTTAGGTAAATATTCATCCGATTATCCGATCTCTCCTGTACTGAGTACTCCTGCTTCATAAAGCAGGAGTACTATCGTTATATATTAGCGAAGATAGCAAAATTTTCATAACAATCGGTACAGTATTATTATTATCTCACAAAGCGATGTGCGCTGAAGTGACCAAGTGTATAGTGTGTGTGTGTTATGTGCTGACGAGTACCGTCAGCACATAACACACACATATAGTCACACACACACTCACACACGCACTTCCGACTTCGTCCATATCTCGGACGGTACCGAGGACTCCTGTGCTTTACACACACATTCACAGCTTGGTTACCACAAGTAAAACGAGCGTCGCTTCATGAGATAAAATTACTATAATAATATATTCTTCATAAGATTATAATATATTATGTACACACGTCGTGTGCCCGATGGTCTTTCCCATCGACAAAAATGAAAATCTTCCATACAAAGTTTTATCGCCTATTTAACCCTATAGAGGTACGAGGAACAGGGTGTAAAGTTCACTCATATTCTATAGAAAAGGGAGGATCCTCCGACCAGATGGGTGTCGTGTCTGGTGGGGAACTGCCCGACGGTTGATGTCGGGATGTTGTAGGTATATATGCTAGTCGCGCGGTAAATTCTGATTGCGCGATGCAGGATTTGTGACGTCAGGTCTTTGATGCGTAGTCGCATATGGCGTTTTAGATGCCGCCACATAGAGAATATAGAGATTGAATTTTCAAAAATCTTTCCATAGTCCGGTAGATAAGTAACTCTTGTGCAAAATTTCATGTTTTATGATTTAGGTTATGCGGCTTGGGCTTGGGTGAGGGGCTTGTAGCTAAGTAATAACAGCCGCACGGGTCGATCGATCAGATTAAGCTACACTTGCCGCGGTTGGTCCGTGGATGGGTGACCATCTTGACATACCAAGACACCTCCGTGCCTCGGAAAGTACGTTGGTCCCGGCTGTCATTTGTAGAACTTTGACAGTTGTTACGGGTCGTCTGAAGCCCGAAAGTCTGACAACCTGTCGTACTAAGGGGAATCGTAGATAGACAGTCACTACATGTAAAATATTGATATTCAGTTAGACTGGAAGCCGACCCCAACTTTGTTGGGAAAAGGCTAGACAGATGATGATGATTTAGGTTATGCGTTTTCTGTCAGTGATTTTTTGATTAAGTAGATATATTTACCGTCTGTGTTGTCGAACAGCTTGATGCCAGGTATCTCCCTCTCTTTCTCGCCCTCGGCAGTAGCAGTCTTTTTGTACGTGCACGTTTTGGACAGCAATGGCTTCCATCTGGCCACCTTAAAATACAAACAATATGATGTTAACTTTAGTAAAGACCGAGACAAATTACACCTTTTGAAACTGGTAAAGTAAAATTGTTGCTAAATATGCCAAAGGAGTATGTATGTAAGTATCGTAGTAGGTAGCGTTTTGTAGTTTTTGACGTGAATCTTTAACTTTGCTTCTATAGTAGGAGGCAGTTCAGAAAACTGGTAAAAAAATCGGGGAATACAGTTTGGTGTTGCTGCAAACTATATATTTTCTACATCCAAAATTTAATTACATCACTCGATACCTAGCTAAAGGATGAAAGAATTTGCTACGCTAGTGGGGACTGTGATGCATTGCGAGCGGCGCAGGCGGATTCACCGCCATTTACAGGTCGCTTTGCTGTGTCACATAATTTCCGTTTAAGAAAAATTCTCGGAGAAGCTACGACGTTCGTTCGAGTTTCAATCGTCAGCACTCGTCAAGATCTATTGATTGCGTATATAAAATATTAGTGCGAAATAGTTATAGTGAATATATGATGGAGTTAAAGTAAAAAATTAAAATAAATAATGTGATGTCGGCCTATAATCGTAAAAAAATAAAATCAAAATATAGAGATAGCCTTACTGCTTTACTGCTGGATGAGGCTTCTCAAGAGCAATTCAGTGATACCCATAAAACATCATATGACAGAATGAAGCGGTGCCGGGAACGTAAAAGAATCAAGGCGTCCGAGCGGATCAACGACGGCGCCAGTACATCTGCAGACGTATTCACGGGGTACGAAAAAAATACGGCCGTGTCCGCGATACACCGACACTCCCGATTTTTTTCGTACCCCCATGGGAAGAAGGCGTGAATTTGTGTATGTATATGCAAAATAAAGCGCACCCAAATATACAGACTTATAATATTAGTAGGAAGGATTATCTTCAGATCTATTAGGTAGATAACAAACAGTGCAAACGTGCGTACACGCGCGTATTTTACGAGCGTGCTAAATCGAGAAGAACCAATAATTGCTCTAAAAATTGGAATAGAAAACGGCTTAATTTGAGGGTTGGATTTCAGTACGATGTATAGTGTAGGTACCTGTGTGAGTTCTTCGAAGCGCTCCGTAGCTTGTGGGTGCCAGCGATCGCGCGGCGCGCCCGTGTCGGCCGGCCGCACGCCCGCCAGGAAGCACTCCATCGCCTGCGCAAAGCATTTGGAATTAATATTATAAACAAAGAAAATACATTTATTTAGCACAGAATAAAAGCCACACATCACAACATATATTATACTACGAGTACAAGTTAAAAAGAAGAAAAAAAAGCAAGAAATTAGCAGGAAAGTGTGCCTCACGGCTGCGTCAAAAAGGCCCAGTTCAGCAAAAATGCCTAGCAACTGTACCTGAAGTGTGCGGTGACGGATGTAAATCAGTTTTAAGAACTAGATTGAAGAGTCGGTGGTTAGGAATGTAAATTACCTAAGATACTAAATACAAGTATCTTCAATGTGTGACTGAATTAATGCACTCACATTTGTTCAGAATCGTTTACTGAATCGATTTCTGTCATTTTTAATATAGGTAATTTTTTATTCCTAAAATAAATAAAACGATGTTAATTACAGTCACAGTTCCGCTGTACAGTTAAACAAAACAAAATGGACGGAGTACCTACCGCGCTAGACCCTTATACGTGTGCGACTATGTGCAAGTGTAATGTAACTCTCACAACAAGTATAACAAATTTTTCAACACACTTGCTCGTAAAGTGGCTCTTAATGAACCGCTTTTAGGTCCATAATGCAGTATATTAAAAACGCGTGCTTTTTACTTTATGTTACCGCGCTAGTGCTGTAACGCCACAGATAACTATTTACTAATCGGATAATTGCGCTTTTCTTAATCTCATCAAAGAAACTTCCATAATGCTGGAGCCATAATGCCATATTTCCCTTTTTTATAGTCTGAATTGTCCTTGGTCCCAAAATGAACTAAAAATTTACCTTAAATTGTGTGTGGTCCCTCCCGGAACCAAACGAAAAATACCCTGACTGACTGGCGTTCTATTATTACAGAATCTCACTGAACAAATGTATATTTCTCTATGACAATAGTACTATCTAATTCCATACTAACTAAACTACAGTTTGACATACGACAACACTATGATCAGTCTAAACATTTTTTTTTTTTTTTAATAGGCTCTTTTGCGGTTTTTCCAGTGCCTTTATTTACATTACCTGCACGCGCATCGCTACCGCGGCGCGCGAGAAACAAAACCAGCGCAGTTTTCCATAAAGTTAATAACAATACAAGTCTGTTTTTTTCCTCGCAAGTGTGTTGAAAAACGTCGTATGAAACGCGTGTGCATTGATCATTACACTCTCGGCTTCCTTATCGCCGAATAATACCGCCTCGAGCGCAACGATCAACATAGCACACATGTATCATAATGTACTATAATAAATAAACAATGTTTTGTACGTAATTGTAAAAATTCTGTGTATGTATTATGATTATAAGATAATAGGCTGGACTCATTTGGCAATTTTATTGTTTTTAAATGTTCGCAATTGTCCGAATAAGGCTTCTTTGGACAGGACAACGTATGTCGGGTCAGCGAGTCTATACATTTTCTATAGAAATAAATAAAATTTAAGTGTCTCGTTTATTTATATCAAAATAACAGCTTTTTACCAAATGCATATGAAAGTACATAAGGTACTAACAACTAGTGATGGGCCGAATATTCGTTTTATATTCGGTATTCGGCATATTCGGCAGGGTTACCGAATATTCGTATTCGGTCGAATATTCGTATTCAGCCCAATATTCGGTTATATCGCCGAATGTTCGGCAAAGTGGTACTCAAACTTTTTACTGTATTGAGCCGTGTATGATTTTATCATGAGTTGAGTGTTAAATGTATTATTTTTATTAGGCAAGTAATTTACAGTGCAGCTTTATGTTTTTGTCGACACTGTAGCTTTATTTCCAATATCAGTAAATACAAAAATATGATTATTAAAAACAAAATATAAGTATGCGGCTGTTTCGGGTGAAGTTTAACTCCTTACTAGATGATGCAATAACAACATCTGGTACGGCGGCGGTAGCAGGCGGGAGGGTCCGGCCCCAATCCGCGCGCTTTGCGTGAACAAGTTCAGACCTGCATACTGTTCACGTAAGGGAATCAATTATGCCGAATATTCGGTTCGGTAAAAGTTTTACCGAACATTCAGCCGAATGTTCGTATTCGGTGAAACCCATGTTCGGCCCATCCCAACTAACAAGAAAAAAAAAAACACTATTTAAATTTTGTATCTGTCTCTGTCTGTTCCGGCTAATCTCCGAAACGCCTAGACTGATTTCGACGGGACTTTAACTGGCAGATTGTTGGTGTTATAAGGAGTAACTTAGGCTACTTTTATTTAGGAAAAAGCCACGAGGCGGAAGCCGCGGGCAGCCGCTAGTAGGTAATAAATAAAGCGAAACGTACCTGGAACCTAAGCCGTAGCAAGTCAGCGCGCAGTTCGCACAGCTCGTGCGTCGCCACGTACTCGCTGTCGCCGTAGTCCAAAAAGAATACGTCCGCTACCTATAATTTGCAATCAGAACATAATTATTAGTGGTTTCAGCCCTCGAAACTTGTCAGCCTCGGTTATCATGTTTTTTTTAGGTTTTGTAGCCAAATAGAAAAAACTGAACCCTTATAGTTTCGGCATATCCGTCTGACCGTCCTGATGAATTTTCTAGCAGATAATAGTAGATTGTACATCACTACACTCTATATTCATTCTCGCTCTCAAGCTCGCTCGGATGGATAAACGTCTCGCGTAAAATGGGTTTTATGGACGAGTTGTACACTCTACTTTTCACTTCAATTGCGAGGAAATGAAACGGCAACATGTAAAATAATAAATGGACGAAATAAAAAATATAAGTTTATTTCATGAAGTTTTATTGTGCACTTTGGCTGTTGTTATCCTTGCCTTGTTCTTAGAATACTAACGAAACGAATTAAAATAAAGAGGTTATATCTTTTAGAAATTTTAAAGAGGAACAATTCCATCATATATGATATTTGCGTAACTTAAACCGTTTACGCAGCGCACGCAACGGAAGCTCTCAAAAAGGAATATTTTTCCAGTTTTTGCAACATTTTTCATTTATGCTCCGCTCCTATTGGTCGTACCATGAAGTTATATAGCCTATAACCTTCCTCGATAAATGGACTATCCAACACAAAAATAATTTTTCAATTCCAATAGCAGTAGTTCCTGAGATTAGCGCGTTCAAACAAACAAACTCTTCAGCTTTATTAGTAAGTATAGATAGGCACCATAAATGGCACTTTTGAACGTCAAAATTTACACGGAAATAAAATTGATTCTAGTTGCCCCTTCTAAAAGGTAGTTTCGCATGGAGAAGAATGGGCAAGAAACTCCACCGTTACTCTCATGACACAAATCCATTTCACTAGGAGACTTGGCACTACTTCGACTAAAATTGGAAGAAGGTTGTATTCTGTACACCGCTAAATAATAGTGTACTTAGTGAAATTATAATAAAGTAATTAGGGGTGGCACTCCCTATATACCTACGTACCCCGAGGGATGAAGACATAACATTCAATGCACATAAGCGTGTGGGGTGTGTCCATGCCAAGGTTGCCTGGAAGAGATCGCAGTATGCGATAAGGCCGCCCATTGTATATTTTATAGTGTATAAGTTTTCTTTTCTTTTGTAATGTGTAATCTGATGTACAATAAAGTATATATAAATAAATAAATAAATAAATAAATTAGTTCTAGTGATTGCTTGTCTGAAAAATGTAGCAACAAATAAATAGAATTTAAATATTTCATATTATACACTTAGTTTCTTGAAGTGAAAACTTCTGTAGCCACGTTGAGTTTTTGGTAGGGGCTTAAAGGTTCGCGTCACCGAAATGCGCGACATGCTCATTTTGTTTTGCGCCAGACTGTCAGTTATTTGAAAGTTTTGAGTTTTCACTTTTGTCGGAAGTCCTTATGAATGCCTATTTTTTAGTTAACCGCTTTTGTCCCACTTCTGGGCAAACGCCTCCTTCTCTTTTCTAAAGAAGAAAACAAATTTACTTTTAAAAGAAAAGTTCGTAACCACTACTTAAGTCAGACTAAATAACTCTCAAATGATAGTCTAGTCATAGTAATTATTATTAGGTGGTATTTGTTAAAATATCTATTAGTTTATTTTATTTGTATATGTGTATTAGTATCAATAAAACTATATAAATTCTCTTAATCAAGAAGTTAGTATTTTAGTCATTATTTTTGTACCCTACTACTGTTTTTATATTTAACCTAAAGGTTGACTGGTAGAGAATGCCTTGTGGCATTAAGTCCGCCTATGTATCACTATTGTACATGAAGTTTAAATAAATAAATAATAATGGAAGAATTTGAGTTCTTCCATTCTTCTTTAGAAACATGAGCCGATAAAATAAAAAATAAATGACCTGTTGCGTGGCATCGAACTCGTTCGCTCTGATGTCGTGTACTCTGGCGCGGTACCAGCGACCGTCATGTCTGAACACCGCGGCTACCACTTGACCGATGGACACGTGCGCCAACTGGAAACAAAACAATGATTGTCAGTCAGTATCCTTGCAGTTCGCATCTTAGAAATCTCCGTAGAATCCCTCCCCATTCATCCGACTTCTACTCTCACTCCTTCACTGTGCACGCGGCTCGGTTGTCGAATTCACTGCCACCTGACATTAGGGACTGCCAAACCGTTGCAGCCTTTAAAAGAAGAATAAAAGATCACTATCTTACCACTTCGTCATAGTTGCATATTATAATGTATTTATTATTTTCCATTACATTGTAGTTCTAAATATATATTTGAGTGATATTTATTTTAGAAGTATGTATGTAAGTATATTCTCATAATGTATGTTCATAGGTATTTATATTAGTGTAAGTAGCTATTTTGATTTTATGTATTTTTTTTTTCTCTTCTACTCTTACACACGTTATCTATATCTCTTTATCTACTTTCCTATCGCAGGTATGCTGGAAGAGATTTCATTAGAAATAAGCATCACCTTTGTACGTATTTTTCTGTTCCTTTCTTCTTGTCTGTTTATATGTGTGTACATAAATTGTTAAACAAATAAATAAAAGTAAGCCTAAGTTACTCCGGAAGTAGCCGGTAAGTTAGCCGGAACAAACAGGCAGACAGACAGACCGACAGAAACACAAAAGAAAATGGATTTTTGTTATAAGTACCGTAAATACTTTCACATGCATAGTAAAGATTATTTTGATATTACAAACAGACACTTCAATTTATATTGGAGTAGGTACTGTCTGTTATAAAAGTATCTCATGAAACTGTGAACAAATCCTGTTCAGGTTAAATTGACTGTTTGGTGTGACTTGATGTCACACTATGCCACTTACGCCAATATGATGCTTGAGTCCAATAGAGTTTGTACTATGAAATAAATAGTATAGGACCATTAAAAATAACTCATATTTTCAGTTTTGTTATTAAATACACGTTATAGATTAACCTATACTTGGAAAATGCGTAAATCCGCTACTGAGACCACCTGATGGAAGTACTTACGAGGAGTTTCTTCACTTAGGGGTCTAAACTACTACTTTTGATTTGCCAGTAAATGCATCTACACCTGCAGTGTGTTATTTTGCTATACACATATTGCAAGGCGTTTTCTGTTCAAACAACATTCCAACAGTCAGAAAACTAGATTGATTAACACTTTCCGGGACACTAAACGCCCATAGACGTGTGAAGCGTTAAGATTTTTATTGCCGAATTTGATTGAAAGGTCACAGAAAATAGGGATATTCTTTAGGTACCAAGTTACTTTAACTTGATGACAAAGGGATTGAGGGAGAGGGACAACTTGGTACTTAGTAAATTTCTTTATTCCAAACCACGTAATGTTTGTTAAGACATTACGTGGTTTGAAATAGAGAAGTTCAGTGACCTGCCCTTGCTTGGCACGGCTGCGACATGTCAAAACAACGAGATCGATTTATGTGATAATAAAAAAAACACTCGAAATGCAACTATGTTTTATACTATTTGTCTAGACACACCGTTTAACGGAAAGGGTATATGTATCCGAAAGGGGTGAATATTGCCGTGAGTGTCGTAAAAGACGACTAAGGGACTTACTAGAGAATGGGCAGCAACGTTCCCTATGCGTTTTTAACACCATACTGCGATCGCCAACCCGCCTGCCAAGCGTGGCGATTATGGCAAACCCCCCCAATTGGGGGAGGCTTACGTCCAGCAGTGGACATCTTTCGGCTGAAATGATGATGATGATAGAATCTCTATGCAAAGTTTTAGCTGAAAATAAATTACTCAAAGAATTCATGCCAAAATTATTGGTTTCGTACGTTTATTGAATTCAAAACGTAACAAACGTAACACCGAACTACGAGGGACATCATTTTTTCACGTCACTTGCTAATATTAAGTTAAATCGACGTGATCAAACGAGCAGGGCCTCAAATCTGCTATTACAATAGTGTCAGAATGGTCTATCATTGATTTCATTATTGTTGATTTTGACAAGTTTGGTAATCTACTAATCTAATGGCGTCATTATGACTTTCAAATGGTCAGCCACTGACACTCCATTGAAAGAATTGGTAATCTCGTACATAAGTACATAATGACAAATGAAACTTCCTACTAAACTTCCAACTTCCTACTACTTCAGATTGCTTATAACACTAATAAATAATATGTAAAAATATATATATATGAAATCTGGCATGAATAAATGTTCAAATTTAGTTTTTCCGAAAATTATTTCTACTAACGGGTTTTATAATAATGGCAATACGACAATGCCATTGCAATACAATTCTATTACGAGACCATTGACCGATCAATGATCGACCATTATGAATTTAGCAGATTACGAACTTAAAAGTTCGTAATCTGCTAAATTCATAATGGTATAAGTGATGGTAATGGCAAAATGAAAATGGGATCGTGTTGGAGTGACGAATTTATAAAAATAGGAGACTTGGGCCCCAGACAATGCAGAGAAGCGCAAGCAGTTGGTTTCATGTACTAAAATTTCTCATAATTATGTTCTTAACATGTAGATATAGGATTTAAAAACCCTTGCCGTATAGTTTATTCTCATCCAAAGGACCCGTGAACTTATTGTTTATATACCCTCGCCGTTACACATAAATTAAGGGGGAAGTGCTAAAGTAGCCCGCGAAATTCAAATTTTCTTACGTTTTATGCAATTTGCAGCTCATTATCTGGGTCTATGTTGATTAAAGTATGATTCGGGACCGTAAAACATATTTACTTACAGAATTATAATCATAAGAATCAGAAGTGTAACTCCTTCAACTAATATAATCCTAAAAATCATGATTTCATAAAATAGTCATTCAATAGGATTATATGAACGTAGAGAGTTGTATTGATGTTTTTTATGCATCGTCATTCTATTATACTTTTATTCCTGCATGGAGTATTGCAGCCACCTTTGGGATGGCTCAGCTAAGTACCAACTGGCTGCGCTTGACTCGGTTGAACGCAGAGCTAAGAGGCTCATTGACGACCTAAAACTGGTGGATGCCAAGCTTCACAGCTTGGCTCACCGCCGCAAGGTTGCCTGCTTGTCGGTCTTCTACAGATTGTACTTCGGCGAGTGTGCCCATGAACTCCACGACCTCATTCCACCGGCCCCCTTCTACCATCGGGCATTTAGACGCACTGCAAGTTACCACCCCTACCTAGTTGATATTCCACCAACTCGCACTAAGCATTTTCAAACGTCTTTTATAATGCGCACAGCAAAGGAGTGGAACTTTCTGCCTGCGTCTGTGTTTCTGAACGCATACAAGCCTAATGAATTCAAAGTGAGAGTGAACAGGCTTTTTCTGGGTAAGCTCACTCCATCGTCGACTTTGTCTCTGTCACCTCTGACCTAGAGTAGAGTCGAGAGCAAACCCATCGTAGAATAAAAAATAAAATAAAATAAAAATTTATACGGCCGCAAATCATATTTAGATCGACATAAAACCTAATACTGACCTGAAAATTGTAAAAAAACGTAACATAAATTCGTATCTCACGGGCTACCCTGACGCTATCGCCTTAAAGTCACATATTTTCATGTCTGTCTGTGTGACCGCGTTGTTCTTCTAAACTACGCAACGGATTTTGATGCGGTTTTCAAAATCGTTTAGAGAATTTATTCCGGAAGGTCTATGGGTATTAATCATCATCGTCATTTCAGCCGAAAGACGTCCACTGCTGGACATAGGCCTCCCCCAAGCACCGCCACTTCGACCGGTTCTGTGCTTCCCGCATCCATCGGATTCCTGCGGCTTAAACAAGGTCATCGATCCACCTTGTGGGAGGCCTTCCATGTTTCATCTTCCGGTACGCCACTCCAGAACCTTTCGGCCCAAACGGCCATCTGTTCTGTGAGCAATGTGCCCTGCCCATTGCCACTTAAGTTTGGCAATTTATCGAGCTATGTCGGTTACCGTGGTTCCCCTGCGGATCTCTTCATTTCTGATTCGATCACATGTCTGTGTATTATATCATGTCATTTATGGGTATTGTACATTAACATTAAACTTACGTATAATAGAGAAATCTCGATGTTTTTTCATGTCGTAACGCAAGTTTTTTTTCATACAATTTATAAAATAGTTGGAAACAGTGATACTAACCGCATGGGCCTCCCGATTTTCCTTCTTGCCGTAGTACTCCGTCATTTCTTCCACTAAGGAGTCTAACTGTGTTACTTGCGGCCCCACGAACTGAACCCAGAACCTGGACGGAGATGACACCGCTGATACGTACACCTCGATCGCGGCACCCCTGTTCTCTGTACGAAGAATGCCGGTTACGTTAATAAAGTAATCATGCGTTGCATTGCATATTGTTAAAGTTAAACGACGGGAAAACCCAAAATAAATGAGAGAAACCGTAAACGTGTTTATATTATTAGATTAGCTGCTGCCCGCGGCTTCACCCGCGTGGCTTTTTCTATACAAATAAATAAAATTGACGTGTCTGTTTGTAATGTAACAATTTTTTTTTAATTCACGCCGGCTTACCCTCCGGCAGCAGTTAGTCGAAAATAAAAGTAGCCTTAAGTCTCCTTATAACATCAGCTATCTGTCAGTGAAAGCTCCGTCAAAATTGGTACAGCCGTTTTGGAGATTAGTAGGAACAAACAGACCGACAGACACAAAAATGTTAAAAATTGTATTTTTTTATAATTACCTACCGTATATACTTTCATATGCATTTAGTAAAAAGCTGTAATTTTGACATTACAAACAGACACTTAGAATTTATTTATTTGTATAGATTAACGCGCGGTTTCTGGAACGAAAATCAACATAAATATTAGCGAACAAAATTGTCCAGCCTCCTTAAACCGTTGTGATCGGTTGACTGAATTATCAACAGTCAATCTAGCACTTGTAATGCGTTTAATTTTGACACGTTGATATATTTCGTTCCAGAAACCAGACGTAGGACCTAAACACATTTAGGGTTTCTTCAAAAAAGCCTCTTTCAATGAATCGGCCTTCCAAACAGTAGGTAGCCGAACGCTATAAGAGCGCTTTCACATTTAGGAGACTTTAGCAGCGCGACAGTCGCGCGGCTGACGCGCGACTGTCGCGCTGTCAGAATTTCATAGTTTAAACAGAAGCGTGGCGGTCGCGCGCTGCCGCCGCGGCCGGAGCGTGCGCTCAGTCGGCGATGAGCCAGTGTTGCAAACGTACGTAATTATAGACTACACAATGAGCGAGTTTGATACCGAACGATTTATTATTGAAATTCAAATGCGTCCTGTTTTGTGGGACTCAAGAAGCAACAATTACCACAACAGAACCCTAAACTGGCAAGAATTATGTGCATTGTTTATTCCTGATTTTGAAAAATATGAATTTATATTCGAATTTTTTAAATGAAGTGCGCCACACTGATGCGGTGCGACAGCCGCGCTGCTAACGCGCGACTGTTATTATAATGTGAAGGACTGTGCTTCTGCCACGCTACTGTCGCGCTGCTAACGTCCTAATGTGAAAGCGGCCTAACTGTCGGCCATTTGACTATACAGGGATGAGTTTTTGAGGTTACCAAAACTATGATACATAGCACCGTAGAGTTTCGGATTTCAACCAGCACCCTGCGCAATTCGTAACACACACATTTTACATAACATTTTGAAGGATATTGTATTAGGATAATCCATTGCTTCTTATGTTCGAAATATTTGTCTTAAGAGGGCGTACAGGGTCCACTAGCACCACTCCTTTAAAAAAATTGGTTGTCTGTAAAGTTGATTTACGGACGATAGTTTAATGTGACAACGTCATATCAAAACATTGATGCGGCCCAAGCGTACAATGAGCGCAACGGGACAATGAGCGTAACGAGACAATGAGCGTAACGGGACAATGAGTCATCCTTTTTCGTGCATGCAGCCGGCGTTCATCGATTTATTAGACGTTGTCACGTCAAAAATATTATCTCGTGACTGAGAAGGAATTATGAAAAACAGCTCCAGCAGCGACCCCGACAAGTGTGTCTAGAATGTTTTAATACCTTTTATAAGGTTTCATATTGAGACACGTAGCAACAAAATACGATCTAGAGGAATGTGGCCGTTTTTCTTTAGAATGAATTTGGTTGCTTCGTATCTCAATATGAATCTTTATAAAAGGTATTAGAACATTCTAGACACACTTACCGAGGTCGCTGTTGAGCCGTTTTTCATAATTCCTTCTCAGTCACGAGATAATATTTTTGACGTGACAACGTCAAATAAATTGATAAACGCCGGCTACATGCACGAATGTCCCGTTACGCTCATTGTCCCGTTGCGCTCATTGTCCCGTTGCGCTCATTGTCCCGTTACGCTCATTGTACGCTTGCGCCGCATCAATGTTTAGTTATGACGTTGTCACGTTAAACTATCGTCCGTAAATTAACTTTACAGACAACCAATTTCTATTAAGCAGTGGCGCTTGTGGACCGATGTATACACTCTTAAAAGAATGTTGTTGAACGGTCAAAATGGAAGCCATCGGTACTGTAAGTGCGTTACAGAATTAGCCCGCAGAAGTCTCATCTCAAAAACTAATCCAATATTGAATTTTGTACAAATACAATTTTGTTATTGTTCTACTTCAACCAATATCATCCCCAATTTTGTTTTTGGTGAAATTCCAATACGTTCTTCCTTCTATGTATTTGATCTTGCAAAACTCCTAACCACCAAAACCATGCTTTACCGACATTAATTAAAAATTTAGGGGTGCTTCACACTTGTTCGGGTCAGCATGATTTGGCATAGCCGGGCGATTTTGCCGTGCAAGTGAGTAACACGCCTTATGAACAAAATATACCATCATTTCCTATATTTAACCCAGATAATACATAAATAATTTATTATACTACCACCGAAGACCCATACTTTTGACACACACACTGAAAAACTTTTCCTAATTACCCAACACTCAAAAACGACACTCGGACATCACACAAAAACGAACAAACACACATATAAATACAATATCTAAACATATTATCATACATGGTGTATTTTTGAGACGGGGCGTTTAGGGTAGGTACCTTCACCGTTGTTGCTACTGGAAAACGATCTCAGAGACTGTCCTTAACTTTTTGAGACATTTTAATCCGCATTCAACGATTTTGAAAAAAAACAAATCTGTCACCAAAGAAACTGTCAGTTTTGACAAAAACCATTGAAGCCAATCGATCCTAAGGATAAAAAAACTATAGCAGACAAACTGAGGTTGAGTACCTATTAGAAAAGTCAGAAATCTCAAAAAACTTTTTCAACCCTTTTCATAGGAAAGAAAATTCAACTTACTTTTGATGGACATACTAGACGAAAATATACAACACCAACTGTTTTCTTGATGACTGTATTTTTTTTTTCTTCAAATTTTTTTTAAATGCAGATCAAAATGTCTCAAGAAGTTAAGGACAGTCTTCTCAGACCGTTTTCTTGTAGCGACAACGGTTAAGGTACCTGTCCTTGCTCCCCCATCTCAAAAATCCATTCTGTATACTAATACACACTTGTGCATACCACACGGGAAACAGGTGTAAGTATTATAATGATCGGGAAACCTTCGTGGCATAGTTTGACCGACACCGCGATACCGCGCGCCTTAGGAATGCGAGGCGAGGCGGGGGACGGAGGGCCCTGAGCGTTGACGCTTGAGAGGCCTGCACCGCCCCTCCGTCTCGCCACACACGTACTATCACGAGCATCCGAATCGGACAATCATAAGGACTATTCTTACCAATAGTATCGCAGCATCAGATTTTTGCTGAATCCCTTGGTTTTATAAAAGAAAAAAAACCAGCCGAGGTGGTCAGACATCTGTGATCATTGTAACAAAGCCTTAAAATTTATTTAAAATATATATATTGGTCGTCGCAAAAAGGAGCGGTAAATTCGGATGTCTACGATAGTACCTAAGGCGCGGTACAGCAGTTTCGGTCAAACTATAGTACAAGGAGGGGTAAAGTTAAAATTCCAAAGAAGTGTCCAAAGTGAAATCATTTATTTCAATTAGTTACTTCGTTCTTTTCGATAGTTTCTAACAATATAAAATGCTTTCTCGCATAGCTTGCGCTTACTTGTATCAATTGATTTTAATTTATTAAGGAAATCTATAAGTACTAACACATATTATAAAGAGAGAGAGCGAAGTTTGTGTGAACTACATTATTTAAACAAATCTTTCACGTTTTGAAAGGTACATGATTCCAGATGTACCTACATAGGCTATTAATATGTAAACATACAAAAAGCAGTACTTAACAGTGGCGAACGCACCATACAACGCGATTCCTACAGGCTTCCCTTCGGAGGTTTGCATCAGCAACTCTACTGCTATTAAAAATGGCAATCAATAGTGTCTACCATTGCCAAAAAATATAGTTACACTTCGGGTATTTAATTCACCATAACATTCAAACAACAAAAACGTCTATTTTTAACTTTAAAAACAAAATATATTCTAATACAACCGGCGTCAAAACGTCATAACCGGGAACTAAAAATCCATACATTAGCGATCCCGTCATGATGACACTTAAGGTCACGTGGCACCGCTTGATATGAACGAAACCAAGCCGCTTTACAACGGGTTACGATAGAGATAGATATAGAAAAAATGCGTCAGCGAGAACGAGATGGAGGTATCTGTATGCACATTTTATTTAGTATTTGCGTGTTCAACTGTATTGTATTTGATTCTTTATATTCCCATAATAATTTTAGAATAATAATAGGATGTACCTAATACAGATGAGTTTATTTCTGTAAAACATTAACCATCTTATTCATAATAAAGTTCTGTTATCCGGTTCATAAACCTATTTTACGTCACACCTGGCCATAATGTGAGTTTTACCGCACGCTACGCGTCCAGTAAAACTCGCATTGTGGCCAGGTGAAGACGTAAAATTGTGTACTCACCACGGGCAGTAAAAAAGAAAGCCCTCTATCGCATATTTACAACCCTCGTCTGCGGCTCGGGTCATAATATACCTGTGATTTCGGGCTTTCTTTTACAGCCCTCGGTAAGTAATGTATTATTAGCTATCGAACTGTTTTGTCCCTTTCTGTCAAACTTCATTTTAACTTGACAGAAAGAGACAAAACAGTTCGATATCTTGAATTCATGCAAGCCTAGCACCTTTTGTTAGGTGACTGCTCAGAATTTATGCATATGGTGTCGTGAACAGAATACCGTCTTCACAGTCTATAAATGCACGCGTGCGAAGCCGGAGCGGGTCGCTGGTGTGTTATAAAAACGTATACATTGGTATCTAAATGAGCCACCTATGTTCTTGAGACTGGAAGCAGATATATAGAGTTCATCAGTTGATGATAGGCCCCTTGTAAAACAGAACTGTTTATTTTGTAATAATTTGTGTTTATTAAAACATCTTTGCATTTGAACCGATATTGGTGCCGATTCCGTTGTTCACAAACTAAACTAAATTTAAGTTCAGTGCATCTTTATCTTTCTATTTCATTAAGAAAAGGACAGAAGATAAATTTTAGTTTAGTCCTGTCAAATTAATCAGCGCCTGACACTACTCCATACAAGTTTAGACGTGATTAAGAACTTGCCGACTAAAATTACGTCAAGCTCTGATTAATTTGACAGGACTAAAGTAAAATTTATCTTCTGTCCTTTTCTTAATGAAATAGAAAGAAAAAGATGCACTGAACTTAAATTTAGTTTAGTTTGTGAACAAGGGAATCGGCACCATTACTTGCTACAAAGTTTTACTAAAGATGGAACTGAAATAAGTCTTGACACTATTACTAAACCTACGTGATACTTATCACGTTTTTTTTCTGGGTTAAACTACATACGGACAACTTTAACCCTCACAAAAAACTCTCTATTCTTCAATTTCAAAGATATCAAGAAAAAAATATATAATTCGACCCAGACTAAAGAGCACCATGTTAACAATATAAGAACGAAAACTTTCCTGCTTGTCAGTCACGGATTTAGCTATTTTTAGCAGGGTATTCGCGACCGCTTGGTCTCGATGATGGAGGGCCATCTTTAGGTTGTAGTCGACGATTGTTATAGTCGGCGCTTCCATCGCACGCCTTGCGAAGCTGGTAATGGCGTCATCGGCGATGTCGGTGTAATAGACGCAACTCACTGTGTGCCTAGACACTGCCACTACCGCATGGGGGACACTGTCGTGGATCTGAAGTCTCCTGCTTCTCGTGTTTATTATAACCACGGACTCGCATGTCAAACCCTGAGCTTCGTGTATCGTAAGGGTGCGTGACCCATCGCCTGTACCATATCCCTGACTAATGAGAAGAGCCTTCTCTTTCTGAGTGTGAACCAAATAAAGGGTTTTCGCAGAACTTTTGCGTATTTTCGCTCCGGTATAACTTTTCACCTTCAGGGAATGTACCCGCTGCTTTGACGAATATATACCAGAGTATAAGTTGCTCAGAGCAAATGCTACATCCATCGGGTTGCGGTGTGTGCAGAGCAATTCCTGGGTGATTGAGGCCATTAGAGTTGGACGGGTGTACCAAAGTTTAAATAGGTTTTCTCTGTCCAAAAAGGGCAGCTGGTTAACATCTCCGATGAGGACAATTTCTCTCGCTCCTGCTAACCGAGCTGCCATTACTATGGACCCAAAGTGGTTCATTAAAGCTTCGTCTACTGTTAGACGGTAGTATGTCTCTTTGAACCCGTTTGCTAGGATGGAGGCCATAGTGCGCACTCTGTTCTTCACTGGATCTCCTAGCCGGCGCCCTAGCTTCTCTTTGAGATCTTTGGCTGCCTCAATAGTCGTCGTGGCTACAACGTCATTCCGCTCATCAAAGTTTTTGACTACCCAAGTTGTCTTGCCACACCCGGGAACCCCATTTACCCATTTTATTTTGGGTACTGGCCAATGCTGCACAAGCACACCATATAATTCAGAGGAACCCTGAATGGTTTGTGCCATTCGAAGGATTTTGTCATCTAGCATGATCTTCGTGCATTTGGCTGTAACCACTATGGGGTTGTTTTTAGGTGCATCGAAAGTGATTTTGCCTAGGCGCATTGATTTTTCCTCGTCATTGGGTACAAAGCCGTCTGTTGCGCTGTAAGCAGTCATATATGTCCCGGTCATTTCCCCTCTAAGGACCCGGAGTGTGACGTTGTCATATACGGCTGCTTCTGCCTCCTCGAGTAACTCGTGCAGCAGTCCCTCATCTTTCCGCTGGAAAGCCTGAAAGATTTTGTGGCATTTCATGAGATTTACCTTTTTGGTCGCCGTCACGATTGCGAGGTACTCGAGGAGCGCATTATCGACGTGATCTGACACACAGGTGGGTAGTCTGAGGCTTGGTGGGATGACTTCCCCTTTGTCAGCTCGTGTCAAGGCAGGGCGTGGCTGCTTTGGAACTCTCTGGGTTGCCCGCTTTGGAACTTTAGGGGTTGCCCCTGTGAATTCCTCCACAGGCTCCACCGCCGCCTCCTGTCTCACGGGTATTCGCCACAACAGGCTCACAAAGTGTGCATAATAATAACTAATAATATTTTCTTCCCTTATAATAGTAACGCTTTGCGACTGGGCAGGGGCAGTCTTCCTGCGCTGTTGTGACGTATTTCTCTCTTCGGCTGGTCTCTGTTGTACCCTTTTTGATCCGCTTTGTGTGGCGCGGACCAACGTGTGGTGGTAACCCGCACGGCTACTGCAGCTGGTCGCGTTTGATGCGCCGTTCTTCGGAACTATGAGGAATATTAGACTTTGGTGTGATAGTTGTCTGTACTCATGACGTTATTACTACTAAATGTCAAAAGAATGTAGATGTAATATTATTTTGACTGCCTCGTTGGTCTAGTGGTCGCAACCGGTATAAAGTGTTATTGGGATTTTTCATTACGAATTCCTCAGTAGCAGCCCGGAGTCTGGATTTGTGCCCGGTTGATGGCAATTGGCTCGCCCCCTATTACATGGGATTTATACATAACTGGGCGAAATGTGAGTGCATTACAACGTGTAACAGAATAAATGCAAGACCCCAAACAGCACAATTAGAATATCCTAACTAATATTATAAATGCGAAAGTATGTTTGTTTGTTACCTTTTCACGCCTAAATCACTGGACCGATCATCCTGAAATTTTGCATATACGTTGTCAGGTGTACAAAAACGGACCTTTCATCCCGAAAAAAAAAAAGTACTGTTCCCGAAGAAAACAACAATAACGTTATTATGATAAAAGATGCCGCCACGTGTCTTTTATATTAGAAGGACATAGGCTACATTTCATCCTGGATCGCAGACGAAGTCGCGGGCAATAGCTAGTCAAATTATAAGACTAAAATTACATCTGTGATTTTAATTTAACTAACCAAACCATATAATTTTTAATAAATTAGTTGTCCTGACTAAACGTAAAACGGTAAAAAATACGTTAATCCGGTAGTGCATTTCAGTAGGCTTTATTGATCTGATATAAGGCTTCAATTTCCTTAAGGTAAAAGCTACAGGGTAGCCCGCGATTATTATTTATTAACGTTTTTTTTTTTCAATTTTCAGTTCAGTATCAGGTTGTATGTTGATCAAAATATGATGACAAACTAAGTGCGAGTCGAACCCGCACTTAGTTTTTCTTTTATTTTCATTACGTATCCCACCCATCACGTCTGAGTTTCGCTAGCTAATTTAATTTGCACCTGTATGTATATAATAATGACAAACTCCGTAGTGCTGCCTTCAAATATAGGCTAAGGTCATAATGATTAGCAACATTTAGATAGTCAACATAATGTTTGTATAATAAACTATCAGGCTGTTAGCAGTTGAATATTTATAATCATCGTTGTTCGCGAAAGGGGTTTTTTTTTTTCTTAATCACAGGAATTATACCAATCCCGAATTAACTCAATACAATATATTCGCTGGGAGACAAACGCCTTACTCCCGGAACTCGGATAAAAAATTAAGTTAGCCAACTTTCAAAAGACTTCAAAAAAGATGAGGTTGTCAATTCGAAATAATGTTTTTTTTTTTTTTTTTGCATATGTTCTACGATATATGCGCCAATTGTAAACTGATTTTGAAGCTTCTTTTTTAAATTGATTTGACTTAATTAAATTGGATGAAGATCTGATGAAGACGTTCGGAGATAGACAATGGAACTCCTCAAAAACGAACCGAACACGTATTATGATTTGATTATCTTACTGAAGATCAAAGAAACTTGCTGGTTAGTTACATATACATGGCCTATCTGGCCACGTAGGATTATTCCACTAATCCCCACTGACAATCCTCATCAATGGGGATTAATTTGTGCGATAGTTCGCACAGGTGCGCTGGATTGGAGGGTGGAAATTCGACTAGACACTAGTCACTGTGAAGACGGATGGTGGACCATGGTGATAGTACTAAAATGAAAATACAATATTCCACTGTCAAAGGTAGCGAGTACTGAAGTCTACTTAGCCTACTGGCTTGAACCAGTTCCGATTGCCATATATCATGGATTTCAAGGATAATCCCATGGAACCCCTCATCGAAGAATAGTACACGTATTGTGACTGGGAATCGTACGGAAGATGAAATACGTATAAGTAGTAAATAGCTGGTTAGGTACCATACAGTAGTCAACTGATCGTGGACTTCGAAGATACACTACAGAACTCCTCAATGACGATCAGTATACATACCATGATTGGGTTATCTTACGGAAAATGAAATAAAGTTGCTGAGCAAGTACTTAGTGGCACACGAATTTGTGAATCCACAACTGAAAAAATGAGAATTAAATAACTTTTCACAAAAAATACAACCGACTTCCAAAAAGAAAACACTACAAAGTACAACATTTCAGAAAAAAAACATCAAAGAAACCGACTTCCGAAACTAAAGTTACTTTGCACTTTGGTTTTCTTTTCGAAAGTCGGTTTAATTGTCGGTAAAAAGTTTTATATTCTGGAGATCTGGAGGAAACAATCACTTTTGTACTTCATCACATTAAACTAATCGTCAATATGTTTTATTTTTGACTTTGCTATTGTGTGTTTTTATACTCGTAATTTCTAACGTGACGATATTATCGTGCACGTCACGGCATTACGATAACACAGGGAAGTAAAATGTATGGAAATACATGAAGACGCTTTTAAACCGTCCACAATAACGTTATTGTGATTACTTTAACTCACACACTGACTTGTTAATTGTAAAATTTTTAAGAGTTTTCATTCTTTTTAGTAATTTTATTCTAGGTTCATCGTCTTCACATATAATTATATAATTAATTAAGACTCATTTTTCTACACCTTCGGTTACATTGTTCAAATTTTACCAAGGATCCCAAATTTTTTTCAAAATGAAATGCATTCTATTGGTGAAAGAATTTTTTAAATCGGCCGAGTACTTTTTAAGCCTATTCATTACAAACATACAAAAATAGGTACAAATCTTTCCTCTTTATAATATTAGTGTAGATGTATACAAAATATTGTTAACATTGTTAAAAGAGTAAGTGTGGAGTTTCTTGGCTATTCTTCTCTATATGTATATACCTTTTGGAAGGGGCAACTAGAATCAATTCAATTTTTTTGTTAATTTTCACGTACAAAAATGCCTTTTATTTGCCTATTTAAAAATGATTTTGACTTTTGCTATAACGTGGACGCGTTTCCATAAATTTTATGGACGTGGACGTCGAAGATATCGATATCGTCACGTAAGGCAAGACAAGGTTCCAAGTATGGTCACGGTTTGTGCAGTGTATAAAAGGAGCATGCTGTTAGCAAATCTTACCAGGCCTCTTAGATTTGACATGCCTTTGCACGTTAGAGTCACCTGACGCGTCTTCAGTGTTGTCACTGGTGGCCACAGAGGGTGTTGGCGACGGCGACTTCGAGGACGACTGGACGTGGCGTGGACTGCGTTTTGTTTGCTCGATTTCACGGCGACATTTCTCTTGGGCTATCTGTAATAAAAAATAAAAATAAATGTTGATTATTAATTTAATTTTAAAACTAACAGCTAATACATTCGAGTAGTCAGAAGTAATATTATGTAGAAGAAAGCCAATTACAAGTTTCCACTTATATAAACTTATGTGTAAAATTGACAAAATGGTACTTGAACAGCGTGAGAGTTAAACATCAACAAAAACAAATAACTGAAGAGAATAAACAAAAATAAAATACATTACACAACAATGTTACACTTCAAAGTTTTTTTTTTTTTTTCTGGACACTGGTGCCGATTCCCTTGTTCCCAAAATAAACTAAATTTAAGTTCAGTGCATCTTTTTCTTTCTATTTCATTAAGAAAAGGACAGAAGATACATTTTAGTTTAGTCCTGTCAAATTAATGTGTGGTTACTTGAAGTATATCAGTGTTTTTTGTATTATCGTGTTTGGATATCGATACCTGTCACGCATGCGGAGTTTCGCTAGCTAATTAAATTTGACCTTGTATATATAGAAGTTTCACTCACGCAGTTTTCAATGAGATCCTTAGCAATCTTGATCTGTTCCTTGGTGCCCAAGAACGTGACCTTCCGTTCGGTTCCCTTGTCGTTATGTGTGATGACCTTGATCTTTGCTCCACTGCGGTGGCTTATTGAATTTATGTTCTCGCCTTGAGATCCTGATGAAGGAAAATGGTTCAGAATTTAGCTAATGAGGCTCGCTTCCATTTTTAAACTGACAAAGACAAGCATACCCAAATCTATATTTTTTTAAATAGGCAGTCATAAGAACTGCCGACAGAAGTGAAAACTCATAACTTTGGAATAACTGTGTTCTTTTTTTAATCGCTACGCGCTACGCTTCGCCAGTCTGGTGTAACACGTCACGAGCATGTCGCGCATTTCGATGACGCGAACCCATAAGTTTTTCCCCTACCAAAAATCGCTCAACGCGGCTAAAGAAGTTTTCACTTCGATAAGAATTAAATACTGTTTGTTGGTAAGCGCATCACTTGAGAACGGCTTAAGGCGAGGTTCTTCAAGTTAACCTCTAGGAAATGTAATTTTAATGTCGTTTTAATTAGAAACGGTAATGATTAAACACGTGAAAAAATTATATGTTGCTTTTGAGACCTTTCTGTAGGTACGTCGGGTACTCGTTACATAATTGGATAAAGTTCGCTCGATAGAAAAAAAATCCAAACATACCCTTATTTTGTAGATTAAAATCATTTTATTTCAATATTATACCACATTATGTATTGAAAATCACATCAAATAAACGTCTATGTTGATGTAATGTCCGTCGGGTTTAACATTGTTAATATCGTAAAACATATAATTTTCAACCCAAAATTAACGAAATTCACGGCACAATTTACTCGCGCCCAGCTGCCACCTCTAGAACAAAAATGCACGCTCGAAGAACCTCGCCTTAATGTTTTTCGGGAAAAACTGGCTTTGCTTTCTTCTATGGGATTTTTTGTATGATTTATTGAAAGAACAATGGCAGCTTCCCAAGCATTGTTTTATTTGAAATTAAATTACTACGTCTTTTAATGAAAAAATATATTATTTAACTCAGCGTAGCTAAAGTTGGAAATGGATCCCTGAACCAGAAAATGGTTTTCACAGACCTGCAATATTTTTGAACGGCCTACCCATCGATAACCCACCCAATGGGACAGGCGTGAGAAAAAAAAAACATCCCCACTAAGTGCAAGGGAGGTAACCTACATTTTTTTTTTACATTTTACTCCTTTGTCGGCATGATTAATAATATGTATCATCATCATCATCATTTCAGCCGAAAGACGGCCACTGCTGGACATAGGCCTTCCACAAGCACCGCCACTTCAACCGGTTCTGTGCTTCCCGCTTCTAGCGGATTTCTGCGGGCTTCACAAGGTCGTTGGTACACCTTGTGGGAGGCCTTCCAACGCTACGTCTTCCGGTACGCGGTCGCCACTTCAGAACACATACCGCAGTGTGTCAAGACGAAAGTGGTCGCTCACAATGGACCTTATTAGAAGGTTAATATGTATGTATACCCATGCCAAATTCTTCCTGAGCTAAGCCGCGGACAGACAGACAGAAATGGAGAAACTATAAGGGTTCCTTGTTGACTATTTACGCTATTCACTTTGCGCTTTTATTTAGCATTAGTGAATACAGTCATAAGCCACTTACCGATGATCCTGCCGCAAGCCCACGCCGGTACACTCATACTCTCATCAACATTGAGCGGCTGCTGGTTGATAAAGTCGTGTATGAGGGTCTCTGCAATCTGTGTGGCGTCACTGCGCCCTCTGATGACGCACACATCGTGGTCTTTGTCGCTAAACTCTTTGACGTTTACTTTCGCTCCTGTTGTCTTTTCTATCTCTTTTATGTTGGACCCGCCGCGGCCTGGAGACAAAAAATAGGAGTGAGTTAGAAGATCTAAAAAAAAAAATTATGAGTTTTCTTATGATTGGGGGAGAGCCAAAATGTTCTTTGACCAGGCTCAAGTCCTCACAAACAAACCGAAACAGAATAAGGGTCTATCTCAAAATGATAGGAAAATTTAAGCCGATTGGTTGCATCGCCTTCGCTATGTTCGTACTTACCTATTTATCTTATTATTTGGCTCAAAACTCAAGATTACATTATTATTAATTATTAAATAATGGTGCCGATTCTCTTGTCTCAAAATTTTCTAAACTAGACTTAAAATCACCAAAATTTTGTTTATTCCTGTCAAACGACGATTTCTCATTTCCCATTCTGAGAATGACTAAAGTGACTTAACTAATAATTATTAGTTTGACAGCACTAAGATGGCACTGAGTTTTTAATTGAGTGAAAATGGCAATTTTGGTATTCTGAATTTGACGTATTTCTTTTAGTACTTACTTCGATTTTAGTTATGTCGAAACTATTTTTAAATTTAGAGATATAGGGGTTTATTCATAAACGTTTCTTAAAGTTAAGTGACATTCAAACGTCAAAAATGTATGGTTAAACAGTCGCTAATCATTACTTAACTTTAAGCAGCGTTTATAAATAAACCCCGTTATTTGCAGAATCGCTTTAAGATTATCATAGCCAAAAGTAAGGAGTTTTAGTTCGGTGTAAGTACCAGTGAATCGGCACCATTATGCATGACAAAATTTATTTCACAAGATTACAGAGTTTCTTATTACTTAAGTGTAATAATATCAGTTTCCTGCTACTTGATATGTTACTATCTACTGAACTCTCGTTCTATTTAATTTAGTTTTTATACAATAAATTCCCAGAAAGCTGTGTGGAGGTCATAGCCTACACAACCCATGCGTTCTTGAAGTTGCGTTGATACAAATACATTTTTGATAGCAACATAAACGAGATAGAAACTAGGACATAACGAATATCTTAATAATATCGTATATCGTCTCGGCACATTTCAAATGGGAAACATCATATATGTTAAGTATAATTATGAGTTAAATGTCTCACCGAAGGTGGCGCGTGTGTTGGTTCATTCTGTTCCTTTTTTTTTTTGGGTTTGTAATTATCAAATAACTTCTCCCAGACAGACTGACTTAAACCCATCCGTGTTCCTTCAGTTGCCTGTGTGCCAGGGCCACGATATCCCTTTCGGACAAACCCGCAACCCTGGCAGGCACCGGTCCTAGCGGACCCCGTCAGTGCGTGCTGACATCTCTGAGGCGCGCGTGGAACACAACGCGCCGTCGACCCGGGCCTGGTCCCTACCGGACGGCGAGCTGCCCATAGCTCGCCGTCCGCAAGCCCGCGCGTACGTGGCCGGGAATCGGTTACTGATTCCCGCCACCCATGGCATCTCCTGCGGCGACTAGGGGCGTGAGGGCGCACAGACGGCCGCTCCCTCATGCGTTCCGCCTCCTCCTTTGCGAGCATTACTGCTTCGCAGGAGGTGACTGCCACAAAATGGTTGAGCTGGATAGTGCTGATCCACACGTCATGTTTGTGAACGGATGCTGTGAGTTGAGACTGGTCATCTACAGCCAGGGCTTATTTTTAATAAGTATACCCAGGATTTTGTAATTTCTTGCTTTAAAAGAGTGTAATGTGTTAATGGAGTTTCTTGCCCGTTTTTCTCCATAGAGATCTACGTTTTGGAATGGGCAAATAGCTTCAACTTTCTGACCGACTCTTTGACAATTCAAAAGTACCTGTAAATGGTTTAATTGAAATAAATGTTTGAGTTTGAGTTATGGGTGAGTAAGTATATGCTGAAATTTTTTGATAAAACTAAAGGTCAACCCAAAGATGACCTGATGATAAAGCATACATTCTATTTCATTGTTTTCGGCACATTGCCAATCGTCTACATAAAAAAAAAACCAGCCAAGTGCGAGTCGGACCACGCACAATGAAGGATTCCGTAGTTGGGACGAATTTATCCCAAGAACAAACTTAATATTGTAGTTGAAATACATGAAGAATTTTTGTCTGTCTGTCGGTCGGTCTGTCTGTTTGTTCCAGCTAATCTCTGAAACGGCTGGACCAATATTGACGGGACTTCCACTGGGAGAGAGCTGATGTTGGTTGTTGGTGTTGTTTCTGTGACAAATAAATCTATTTTTCTTTCTTTTCTTTTTCTTTTTAATAAATTAAAACTACTGCATTCATTGAACTACAAATATAATAAAGACATAGAATAGAATATCACAGAATAGAATATCACACCCAATGTAATTTCATGTCTTCAAGTCATGCCAAGAGATTTATTACAACGATAGATTATGACGCAGTTACAAAAATGTACTCAAATGTAGGTGCTTTTTTCGTGAAAATTTCGTGTGCTTTAGCCTGTTTTCAGTGCTTTATGAGTAATATCTATTTAGGGGCCGGGGTGAAAGTACAAGAGCTCGGTTTATTGGCAGGCGGCATGCTATGCGCCACGTAATGCTTGGAAACACACTGACCGATATTTACGTAGGCTTGTTTTTGTCTCCTAATCTATACTAATATATAAAGCTGAAGAGTTTGTTTGTTTGTTTGAACGCGCTAATCTCAGGAACTACTGGTTGGAATTGAAAAATTCTTTTTGTGTTGGATAGTTCATTTATTGAGGAATATTATAGGCTATATAACATCACGCTACAACCAAATAGCTCCATCCCATTTCCTACCGTGGGTGTCGTAAAAGGCGACTAAGGGATTTACTAGAGAATGGGCAGCAGCGTTCTCTATTTATTTTTAACACCAACTGAGATCGCCAACCCGCCTGCCAAGCGTGGCGGTTATGGCAAACCCCCGCAATTGGGGGAGGCCTATGTCCAGCAGTGGACGTCTTTCGGCTGAAATGATGATGAGATCCTTAGGAGCCAAGCGAAAAGAACAAAAGTCAGAAAGAACGCTAAGTGATAACGATGTTATAGCGCGGGCGAGCGACGGGATGCGACGCGATGGGTGGCCCGAAATTTCACGCGGACGAAGTCGCGGGCAGAAGCTAGTGTCACATATATGGGTGGCTTGTGCTAAAAGAACAGTGGGCAACATCTATACAAATAAATAAAATTGGAGTGTCTGTTTCTAATGTCAAAATAACAGCTTTTTACTAAATGCAAATCTTTCAACATTGTGCGTACAAACTTTTGCAGTTGGGATTTATGGGAGAACTTGTTTTTCAACTACAATGTTAAGTTTGTTCTTGGGATAAATCCATCCCTACTAAGGAATACGTCATTGTGCGCGGTCCGACACGCACTTGGCCGGTTTTTCCATACAATGTCACAAAACCTTTTCACAAAATGTTTACCAACAACGTCCCATGTCAATGTCATCCTTGTAACGGTCTAAACACATCACACATAAATAACCGAGTGCTCGACCGAGAATTTGGTTTACCAAGCGGACGTTTGTTTTCAAAATAAATTCTAATGAAACGTTTTATTGGCAATGGGCCGGCCATATTAGCCGTAGAACCGATGACCGTTGGGGTAGACGTGTTCTTGCGTGGAGACCGCGAATCGGCAAACATAAAGTAGGACGTCCTCGGGCATGGTGGAGCGACGATCATCACAGGGTGGCTGGTACACCTCCTTCTCCGAAGCAGTAATGCTTGCGAAGGAGGAGGCAGAACGCGTGAGGGAGCGGTAGTCTGTGCGGCCTCACGCCCCTAGTCGCCGCAGGAGACGCCCTGGGCGGCGGGAATCGGTAGCCGATTCCCGGCCACCGTAGGCGCGGGCTTGCGGACGGCGAGCTATGGGCAGCTCGCCGTCCGGTAAGGACCGGGTCCGGGTCGACGGCGCGTTGTGTTCCACGCGCGCCTCAAAGAGATGTCAGCACGCACTGACAGGGTCCGCTAGGACCGGTGCCTGCCAGGGTTGCGGGTTTGTCCGAAAGGAATATCGTGGCCCTGGCACACAGGCAACTTAAGGAACACGGGTGGGCACGCCCTTCCGTTCCGCCCGGAGCGGGAGAAGTTATTTGGATGAGAGTTGCTTTTTTTTTATTTGGGTGGGAATTTATCAAATAACTTCTGGACATAGGCCTCTCCAGTCCTATGTCCAACAGTGGACTGCTATATGCTGATGTTTTTTTTTTTCTGTTTAATTACTGATATTTATGGCCTGCTGTTGACCTCGATCTCGCCTCATGGAAAGCGATGGATGAGGTCTATGTTGGAACATGTGTTCCCAGAAGATGCCTGTTCACTCATGCTTTGAAAGCAGACGGGTTATATGTGGATGGGTACACAGACGCTGGCAGAGAGTTCCACACATTGGCTGTGCACATTAATTTGTTTTTTCGAAACTCAAACAGAACTTGATGCAATGGTACAACACAGGATATCCTCTGTTGTCTGTTGCTTTACCCTTCAGTGCGCACTGACATCACACGCACGTGTTTAGTTTGCAGTAATGCAGATATACATAGTAAGTATATAAGTATACGCAATGATGTATTAAAATTAGCGTGAAATACATCATGCGGGACAGCTGCTGGTCTATTTACTTCGACGCGTATATTTGCAAGTCTTTAACGTTAATCATTATGTATGTTACGGTAACTATACAGGTTGAAATTGAAAATATGCGACACACCGAAATGGAAGATTGTACTCATCATTATGAAGAACTTTTACTAAGGGACCAAAGCTGCAATCACGAAAAAATTATCAGCTGTTCCCTACATTTATGTTCGCATAACTCGTCAGAATGTGGGGAACAGCCATTGATGTACCTATTAAAAGCGGTAGATACGGGACTTAGTAACAGAGCCCCTGGTCCTATCAAACTAAGTGATGGCCTGTAGTTGGCACTCAGTCGCGCATGGGATATCGTTGATCAAACAGCTCCATAATTACAGTTAAAAAAAAAAAATAGGAATATGATTATTTTATGTCTTAAAGAATATTCCATAAAAATGGAAATAGAAAAAGAAAAGAATGTGAAAAATCCGTGTAAAAATAAAGATAGAATTTTTTTATAGCATTTCCCATAAAATTTTTAAGAAAATTATAAAATAATTATAACTCGGGGGTATTTTCGGTTGCCTCTGGGCAAAAGGAATCTAATATATTTTGTATGACGTCACTATTTGGACCACTCTGTATAACCGTACATCACAAGGCAGCTTTTAGCATACTTTTATCCATTAATATTGTAGAATTTAAACTTAATATTTTTACACAACAATTTACTGTCATGGATTTCCGCAAAGTAACGCCTGATTCCATCACTTGCTACAGTATTCGTACAGGAAAACTATAGAATCGCGTGAGATAACCTCGAATCATGACAAAAGATGATCATATAAAGGTGATGCAATGCGTTTGCTTTAGTATTTATGTTTAGACATTATGATATAAATTGAGACGGCACGGTCATTGCGCAATATTGAGTCATCATCCACTGAAGCAGAAGATAAAATAAGCTGTGCTTTCAGAATAATGGTTGATATTTTTTGCAACCGTTGTGGTTATTAGTAAATATGTAAGATCAAGGAAAAGATGGGCGGATATAGTTATTTGTGTGAGAGACGATATATTATGGCAAGGAACTGAACTGTGACGGATATAGGGATGTTTCCTAAGTAAAAAAAAAAAAAACTGTTTAGTCCGTCAGTCAGATACGTATTTTTCGCTTTATCATATTAATAAAAAATTATATAGATAAAACACATTAAAGTTGGGGAGTGGGGACTCGTTGCGTCACAATTCTAACAAACTACGTATTCAATCTAGCACATAGTGACGTCATGACATATTTGAACTCAATGTATTACCTTAATTTTTTGATTACGTAAAAAACTAAAAAACATGTGTCCAATATTTTTTCATTATCTACATGAAGGACAAACATTTTTTTAGTAAACATCCACAGGGTGTTGTGCTCAGTCTGGGAGAGGCCTATGTCCAGCAGTGGACTGCGATAGACTAAGTTTATTGATTGATGAAACAAAGGCTTATCAATTACCTTTAAAATCCTTCGGAGTGAGAGTTTTTAGTAGACTTCGTGTGCAGTTTGCTCAACTGTGTCAGTGAGACATTTATTTTTAGCCGTTTAAGGATGCACGCTTCAGTGATATATGTATACGCAACGGTCGTTTACGTTCAGATATTTATAGGTCGCTCAGTGCATATTTATAGCGGTTATAATTCTCGATATAGTTATCTTGTGCTTATGATATGAATATTTATCAATGAGATACTTTTACTGATAAAAATAGCAGGCTATAGTTTTCGCTTTTGGAGATTTGAGTAGAATTTGGGGGAGGCCTTTGGCAAGCAAAGGGGCATGGCACCTAAAAAATGGTTGTGTTGTGTGATAAATAGGTAGATGCCATATACCTACGTTTATCTCCAGGTCGCAACCTCAAGCCCAGACAGCAATTTTTCAATGAAAACGTATCCAACATACAGTTGTATCACTATTGTGTTTATAATATTAGCCATGGATAATCGGTCCTCCAGTTCGCTATGGAGCTTTCTGAATGGCTTGGCTCAACATTGAGGCCGAACCGATACGCTAATACAATATTCAAGATACGCTTCATTCACGGATCTATTTTAAACTTAGTGCATGCCAGTTCAACATTAATAATGTTGGTAATAACATATTCTGTTTGTTTTCTTCTCTGATTAATAGATTTACCATCGATCTTTTTGTGGTCTTAACACCAGAACCTCAGGGGACATCCCCCTAGGGGAACTCTCATCTATACAAATAATTGAAATGTAGTTTTTGTAATGTTTGTAATGTCAAAATAACAGCTTTTTACTCAATACTTATGAAAGTATAATAGGGTACATAAAAAAAAAAAAAAAAAAAACAATAAAAATATTGTTGTCTCTGTCCGTTTGTTCCAGCTAATCTCCGAAACGGATGGACCGATTTTGACAGGACTTTCACTGGCAGATAGCTGAGCACTTCCACTACTTTAATTTTAGAAAAAGCCACGCGGGCCAAGCCCCGGGCAGCAGTTAGTATGCTCTAAGTATCTTAGATCATGAATGAAAATAGCCTTCGAAGAAGTGTAGTTATAGACATATCTTGTAAGCAAGGTGAAGTGGCAGGCGGCCGGCCTTATCTGTCTAAGGACCGATGGCCGTTGAAGTAGACAAGACCTTGAGTTGAGTCTACAAATGCTAAGTACGTTGACCCATAGCTAGGGCCGGGACCGACAAACTTATTTAATATAACTGACAATGCGACATACTTGTCAAAAAATTACCTAATTCTCACATTTTCACGCCTTGTGCTATAAAATAAAGCAGAAAACTATAAAAAGAACTTACAAAATTGTCCTGTCCTGAAACCTGTCGGTTTTATCAAAACAGGCCCCAGAAAAAGGCGGCCTGGCAGGAGCGGGTGGATACTCCTTAAATAAGCCTTAATCCAGTTCAATTAGAATAACCCAGTAGTCTTCTTTTACTCTTGAGTTGCAGCTGCTAGCAGTCTGTCTTGCGTGAGTATTTCATCAACTACGGATGGTCACACCAGATGCGGAAGGCGGTATAGTGGCGCAACTCGTGAGTCCAACAGTGAACTGGTTTGCTATAAGCTGAAAAGCTGTAGCTTGGGAGCCGTACAAACATCGGCGCTTACTATAAAACTTTTGAAAAGGTCGTCAATGCAGTTGACCCATAACTCTCAAAAAAAAAAAAAAAAAAACGAATTTGTCGCGGCGTACTACAATCTCACAGGAATATCTAAGGCTCATTACGCACTGTCGACTTGTCGCCGGCGACTCGATCCCTCGGCGACCAAAACATAAGCAAGCGACCGGCGACCAAGTGCGCAAACACCTATTTAAACTATAGTAAGTCACAGTTGCCGTCGACCGAGTCGCTGACGACTAGTCGACAGTGCGTAATAGCTCTAATGGGCAACTAGCTTCATCTTTCTTACTGGCCGACCCCTTGACAATTCAAAAGTGCCTGTAATTGGTTTATTTGAAATAAATGCTTTGAGTTTGAGTGGATGTCGGTTATCGCGTTAAAAAGTAACCTATGTCCTTCTCCCAGGCTATATATCTCTGCCAAATTTCATGACAATCGGTTCAGCGGTTTTGGCGTGAAAACGAAACAGACAGACAGACAGAGTTACTTCCACATTTATAATATTAGTATGGATATCCCGATAAAATAATAATCAGACAAAAAGTTATGTAGCGGCATCTGATAGACGTGGAAATCTGAACGGATGCGTACGCATGTCCATACAAAATCGTTGTTTTGGACAAAAGCTGAACAGAGCTGAATAAGTGTGGTTATTCCCTTAGCCTCCTACAAACAGGCGCGACACAAAAGCACCGCGTGTGGCGCGACGAGCGGTGCCTTTGTGTCGCGCACGATTCCCGCCTGTTTGTTCCTACAAACAGCCTAGAATCGTGCAATTTTTTTAAAGCGCGGTACCAAAGCCGACTTAATAGCCCTGCGAGGCTGCGATATGCGAAGTTAAGGTTCGGTCTACCGCCTATTCCAGGAGTTGGAGACACTTATTAAATAAATACATTTTAATAATAAGGCTGCATTTGGTAAGCTTTGATAACAAAGTTTCAGTTCTGATAAGGTATTACTATATTTGTGGACCATCAGGATGTTTTATGAGATGATTTCATTATTTTACTAAAACACAGATGACTAATCAGTCTTCAAATGGGGAATGACCTAATGTCTAAGATAACACTAGTATTATACTTTTCACTATCATCATAACTATCACAGCCAAAAGATGTCTGTAGCGGCATATACAACGCCACATGCGAACTACGCATCAAAGACCTGACGTCACAAATCCTGCATCACGCAATCAGAGTTTACCGCGCGTCTAGCATACATACAACATCCCGACATCAACGTTGGGCAGGTGCCCAGCAGATACAATACCCGTCTGGTCGGAGGATCCTCCCTTTTCCATAGAGTATGAGTGAACTTTACACCCTGTTCCTCATACCTCTATATGCCCATTGATGGCTATACTGTATAGCCATCAATGGACATCTTTTGGCTGAGAAGCATGTATAGCCTATACATGCTTTCCCCAAATATTCCCAATATAATCAGACCTATGCTATAGTATAATCGACCTATAATGTTCCCACGGCTGGGACACAGACTGACAGTCTACAGACTGTACTTCGAAGAGTGTACGCAAGAGCTTCATGACCTGATTCCACCATCGCCATTTTATTACCGGACTACTAGACGTAGGGTACCGCAGGGTACCATCCGCAGTTGGTCCAGTCTTACTCAGAGTTTCTCCATATTTATTATGCGCACAGCCTAAGTGTGAAACTCTCTGCCAGCGTCTGTGTTACCTTCCACATATACCCCGTCTGCCTTCAAAGCAAGAGTGAACAGGCATCTTCTGGGCACGCTCGTTCCATCATAGACCTCATCCATCGCTTTCCATGAGGCGAGATCGAGGTCAAGAGCAGGCCCGATCCCTACTTCCCTACTTAATATTATAAATAGAAAGTACCTCTGTCCGTCTGTTACGCTTTCACGCTTAAACCACTGAACCGATCGTCATGAAATTTGGCAGAGACATAGCCTGGGAGGAGGACATAGGTTATTTTTTACGCGATAACCGACATCCACTCAAACTCAAACTCAAAGCATTAATTTCAAATAACCAATTACAGGCACTTTTGAATTGTCAAGGGGACGGTCAGTAAGAAAGATGAAGCTAGTTGCCCATTAGATATTCCTGAAAAGTCTAGAATTATTCGACCTACGGGCGACAGATTTGGGAGAGCCGGGCAGCCCGCCTGTATTCTCGGCACCAACAGATCAGAGATTGTAGTACGCCGCGACGAATTCGTTTTTTTTTAAGGGTTATGGGATTTGGAGAAGGTCAGGCTTTTCGATCGACATCCACGCGGGCGGAGCCGCAGGTAAAAGCTAGTCAGTAATCCTCCTCTCTGTTAGTGGGAGAGGGCCATAATCCACCACGCGGGCCCAGGACTGGTAGTCACATTTCTTCGTTTATTGGTTCTAGGACATGGCGGTTTCCTCACTGCTTCACCGTTTTGAGAGCAATGGTGATGAATAATTTACACAAAGCAAAGTGCCTGCTTGGAATTCGAACTCACGACGTACAACTCGTAAGTCGCGGCCGTTACCACTGGGCCACCTCTGCTCCTCCTGCAACACTGTCCTATGCCATGCTACACTTTTATTGATACTATAAAAAACCGGTCAAGTACGAAGTGAGGACCCCCTTTAATTCCCGTCCCGCTGCCTGTGTTTGCAGCCCTGGCGAAACCCCTACAAAAGGATTTCGCTAGCGTTACCGCGAGTGCCCCTGGCGCTCCAACTATAAAGCCTATGCCAGAAAAGGCATCGAATAGGGCAGATAATGATGAGGGTTTCGTGATGGTGCGAAGGAGGAAGCGCCGTTCGCAAACTAACAAGAACCGCTGTGGCAAAGCTCCTATGGGGCCCGAAGTGACCCTGCGTGCCGCAAAGCCGAACACGTCGGTGTACATCTCTCGCCTGCACTACACCACTAAGGCGGGCATCGTAGAGTACGTGCGCCAGAAGACAAGGTACACGCAGAGGGTGCAGGTACTGGAGTCGCGCCGCAACGTCAACTTTAAGGCGTTCGTGGTGCGCGTACCGAATTGTTATCTGCCCCTCGTCATGGAAGAAGACTTTTGAGAGGAGGACGTGGTGTTCCGTCGCTTCCGCGGACAAGTACCACTGACAGCACGTAGTCAAGATAGTGCAAAGTGAAGTGCTACTAACATAGTCTTAAGTCTTATTTACTAACACAAGTTTACAATAAAAATATGTACATTTAGGTTAAGGTATTTATGTATGGGCCTACTCGCCTGAAAATAAATGGATTTATTATTATTAATTAATATCTTTATTTAATTTTAATCATTTGTTGTTATAGTGGCATTAGAAACACAAAATCTGTCTACCTATTATGGTTCATGTTATACAGCCCGCTGACAGACAGACAAACAGATGGATGGATGGACAGCGGAGGCTTAGTAATAGCACCCTGCGGGTATGGCACTCATATAGAAAAAAGTTTCGGTAACTTTTATGCAACTATTCAAAAAAGTATTTATGTTTTTGCTTTGAAGCTCTAAACTTACAGTGTTATACTACCTACATGCATCTTTATTTAAACATTTTGTGCTGATTTAGATCCGAAATAGATAAGATTTAAAAAATTATTATATTTATATAAATTGTTTAAATGTATGTTGGTTCTCTATTGGAACATATTTGGCTAAGAAAAAAAAAAACAACAATTAAAATACAAACAATAAACAATGCAATATGACTCACCAATCAGAGCGGGCACAATACTTTTCGGAACAGACACTTCAATGACATTCACTCGTGAAGTCTTCACTCGTTTGTTTTCCTCTTCATCCTCATCCTTTTTGAATATGTAGTACACTACAAATGCGCTTACTGTCACTAAAGAAAGCCCTAGGGCTACGGGTATCAGTAACTTTGACTGCATTGTGCTAGAACAAAAAAAGAACATACTGTGCTGTGATTATATTTTTTAATGAGCATAGAGATAGATTTAGGTTTATGAGTCTTTGTTACATCTTCAATCCTCCATAATGCAAGTATATTGTTTTTTCTAATGATAAATACAATTTGAATAATGTTTGTTGTTAGTTGAGCATTATATATCATTGGTTTACTCCAAGAACTCATTAATGGCAAAAATCATCAAGTACAGTTTATAATGCCTTGAACTCGTTGTGACGAGTTTTATATAATGCAAAAACTCACCGTGTTTAATTTTTCTTTAACATAATCATAATGACGATGATATACGGCAATCAATAAAACTAAAACTAATTAGCTACTTATTTCAAAGTTTTGACTATGACACAATGAGTTCCTGCAGTAAACCGACAATATATTGTGCCTTTTTATAATAATTTGGCATCATTAGTGTAATTTGTAATTCTACTTGTAACAACAATAAATTCTAGTAATCTTGTTCAACTCATATTGGCTATTTATTTAACACCTAATTAATTAATCAACGATTTTTACTAACATAAGACTTCACAAAACATGGAATTTTTGGTTTAAATAGAGATGTTCTGCAACTTAACATTGAATCCATAAAATATCTTAGTTTAAAACTAACTTGCAAATATAAACAAAAAGGTGGTTTAAGATATTTCTCCACATTGTTGTTGACTGGTAGCATGTCCAAAAGACTGGTGGCATTGCCATATTAATTGTACAGCTTTTGCATGGTAGAAAAAGCTATACAATTATGTGCAGATCAAGCCATGTTTTATTTATGTTCATGGTTATTTATATTTGAAACATGAACAGTTAAAAAAAAAAATATGTTATGAGTCAATGAGACAAGTAATAAAGTTTGATGAGAAACCGCAGCAATTTTTCTGCAAAGATCAAGACATGTTCATGCCTACTGGAAAAACTATCACCCTTTCAATCTTTTGGTTGCAACTCTAAGGAAAGTTAGAAAACAGTCATATGGTATAGAAATTAGAAACTCTTAAACGGTTTTATTCATAATAGATGATATATTGTTCTACAAATGTGCAAATTACTTTGTACCGATGCCGATTATACATAAAACTATCTATTAGCAGCTATGACATAATAACGAGAGTAAAAATTACTTCACACGAGTAACATGATACTTTGTCGTCCACAAGAATTAAATCATTTATTTACCTTCAGCCTTCAACACCAACTAAAAATAATTTGCACCAACAGAAATAAACAGAGTTATCTCACTTCAAAAGCGATTTTCACGTGTATTATTATCTCAACAAAAACAAATTTTGGGCATTTTCGACAGAAAATGACAGAATGTATTTTTTTAAATATTTTTTCTGTCTATGTCTATCTGTATGAAATCTGTGAAAAAAATGTCTATGGAAAAGAAAACTGTTGAAGAATGTTGCCAATAAAAGGCATAAGTTAAAATGGTAGAATTTTGTTTAAAGACCTGTTTTTACAGACCAAGCACCTCGTAAAATCACATTCACTCAATAATATTTCTATCAATCTAAGCACATTTATATAAATTCGTCAATTAGGAATTCAAAAATAGCATCAGTTATCTGTTGCTGCCATTCCTTGCGTCTTATTAAACACTAAGGACCACTAGAACAATGGACAAGTCTAGTAATGTTCAGACTATAGTGATCTTCGATCAATTAAAAGATGGTGATAGAGTATTGATCAGTCCACATAAGTTCATGGACTGTCTAAAAATTATTACAGTCCCACAACGGCCCGGTAACTAACGGTGGCGGTGCCAGCGTCGCTGACGGTTAACGAATTAAGACAGATTTTGGTACATGTGGTTTCGTTAGTCCTAGCCGCCGCCGCCATCAGATAAGTTTGTGGCACTATGTTATAAAAAGGTTTCATTACACAAGGTAGTATATCACCTATTTTGACATTGAATGACAAAATAGCAGATTTATAACAGAAAAATTAAATGGACATTGTATTAGCTATGCTATGCAATAGTGCCGGGTTCAAATCTTTATTTTTATATATGTTGGTTTAAACAGGAACAGGTTCATACTATTTTTATAATGTACCTAGACATAGCCTAGACAGGCCTACACTAAATAAATCGTTATCGTGCGTGTCGTGACCAGTCTTCAAAGCTAAGTAATTCATAGGTGAAGGCAGAAATATTGAAGGCACAAGAAGAGGCTATTATTTTATACATGGTTCTTAGTACACACGGCCACAAATCAAGCTATACATTTCCAATATAAGCTGACCTCTCATTGTACGGAAATCCTATATATACAATGCGAGATCAGCCTAAACTGGAAATGTATAGCTTGATTTGTGGCCGTGTGTACCTATACAATTATTATTTACCCACCCTTGGCTGGATTGGACGATACTTTCCAATACCGAAAAAAAATTGTCAGTCATAGGACTGCCGACAGAAGTTAAAACACAAAACTTTGGAATAACAGTAACTATATTCTTTTATACATATAGCTCATGGAAAGTGTGCGGTGACGATGACGCGGAGTTCCATGATTTTTGTTCACCCAAAAAGTACACAATATATACACAGTATACCTATAGCTCATGGAAAGCGTTCGGTGACGATCGCGAACCCATAAGTTTTTCCCCTACCAAAAAGTGGTTAACGCGCCTAAAGAAGTTTTCACTTCAAAAAACCTATTATCCTTCCTTCATGCCTCAACCTTGTATTCTGCTTATACGAACATTATAAGTAAGCGTAATGCCAGAGTTCTACTGTTCATGCAATCGCGTGACTGTGATTGCACGAACCTATTCCATCAGTCGTCAAACCTTAATAGTTTGGTTCGTCGTTCATAACTCAATTTTCCTTAAATAATTGTCCACACTTGCCTTTTCCCACAGGTTGAATATAAATGACGCATTATTTTGTTTTCATTTCCAGCTTGTTTCTTTTTTGAATCTTGAGACATTTTTCATCTACGTAATCGCTTTTGGATTTTGTACAACAGCAGAATGAGTTGGGATATTACATTAGGTACGATTAAGTGTTTTTCGGTACATTTGATTTGCTACATATCCTCGAGTTATCACACCATCACACCTATATGCCTCTTGAAAACAATTGCAACAAAAACTAGGTCAAAGAGGTCATAGGTACGAAGGATATCGTATAATAAAGTAATAAATAAACGTTCAACTATGTTTTTGCATTGACATGGCCTTTGCCATTTTTTCATGTCTTTCAATTTCATGTCGTAAACAAATGATTCCTTCGTTCCGATTGCTGATTTTTTAGGGTGACTAGACTTTCTGATAAGTACTTAATTCAATACTTTCTTTAAACTTAGTGATTTTTTGGGGCTGTCTTAGAAAATGTTAAACCTACAAAGATTTACGAGTAGTCAGTGACGGATTAACCCTTAATCAAATTAAGCAATTGCCCAGGGGATCACGTCTGGGGGGGCACCAGAAGAAAAGTATAAAGATGATACAAGAAAGGCTCGATAATTTATCGATATTATACATAGAGTCCGATATGTTAAACACGTTAGACGTTAATACTATCTTGCGTGAATTCAATGCCCGAAAAAGCCGCAAGGTGCATTTCAATAAATAAATAAATTATGCTTTGGTTTTTATTGTTGTCGCACCTACTCTACATCTAAGGTACGTTACATCTCATCATCTTACTTTACAAAAAACTAATGTTTTTAGGCGGTAAAGGTTGACATACGGATAGGGGGGCCCACAGGCGTGGATTGCTTAGGGCATCAAGTAGTCTTAATCCGTCACTGGATTTAGTATTTAGCCAGGCAAAATTTCGTACTCTTAATAACGACTTGGTATAGTGAAAACTATCTGTTCAGATCTACCTACTTACCGCTATCAGAAAGTGTAAACTCATGCTTAGTTTATACAAAAATGAAGAGGTAAATATGGATTTGTGACTGAATATTATTATACCACAACCATTCTGTAAAACCGCAGAAAACCCTCATCGTCCTCCTCATAACAGAATACTATAAAATAATTTCGACAAAAAAGGAATGTCCCAAATTACTATTCGACGTGAACACACTCGCAAAGGCACCGAGCGTGCGCCTCAATAAAGCGTAATATGGTTGGATTTGTCATATTTTTTTATTGTCGCAACAATCACGAAAGCTTCGCGAACCGAGAATGTTAGTCTAGTCGGCAGGCAGTGAATACAAGTGTAGGCGGCAAAAAAACATGCAGCGACCGTACGCGCGTCGATATTTGGCCCCCAACAATATGGCAGAGGCCTTCCACGGCGGTAAAGTTTAAAAAAGTTCTAATGTTTATTTACCTTCTGTTAGTAAAATTGACATAAATTCTGTAAGATAAACGGTTGCTGCACTTAAAAGCCACTAATAGTTAAAACAAACCTTCGTATTTTGGTGCTCGGTGCTTAAAAAAAAGAAACAAAAAAATAAAACAAATACCAAATAAAAAAGAGAAACAAGAAAATAAAAGCTTTATAATAAATTTCTTCTTATTAAATAAAAAGCATGTTTCTCATGGGTGTAATTTTCACACAAAAGAGCGAGTAAACTGTAATTTTAACTACCTATTTTACTGAATAGAATTTGAAGTTAAAAAATCTCTTGGCTCGAATCTGGTAACTATACCTTCACGAAAATTCGAAGTTTCAATAATTACTTACCAAAATATAATGGTTTTATTTTTCTTTCAGATTTCGAATATGTAGTAACTAAAAAGCCTAAATCACGCATATGCTTTCTCTCTGCACAAGATCGGGATGTGATGCCAATCAAAGGTCCTGGCTTGAGTCCCTTTATGAGGCGACTGGCAAAAGAATCAAGAGACAACATAGGACCCGACACTTATGAACAAAAACAAAATGCGTTTTCGAATGTTCAAAACCGGGTATGTAATGAAAATATACGACCTATTTGCAGGTCAAAATCCTCATAATTTAGGATTTTGTCACTACGACCAATATCGATCATTTTGTAACCAGTTTAAGTTGGTTTAAGACAATAATTTATTCTGCTTCACTTGAAAGTGATAACTATAAAGAGTCACATTTTTAGTTCTAAATTCGCAATCTGGTGCTTAAAAAGTGGCTCATTTAACATTACAGCCGAATTGTCTTACATTGTGACGAGAATACATTGCTTAGCAACCATGACCATATTATTATAATAATCCAATCGCAACCCGTGAAATACTTATTATTGAGTAGTTCCGGTGGCCGTCTCTGGTCTTCATCATCAGTTCCACTTCATCAAATGGTGCTTTCCGAGAGCAAATGCACGAAATACCAAAATCGCTGTAGGTGTGCCTATAATATTTGAAGAGTTTCTACGATTTCTCCAGGATACCATCATCAGATCCTGACCTGATGACAATGGGACTACCTGGAAAGTTTATCCTTACAAACAAAAAGAGAATTTTTCAAATCGGTGAAGCCGTCTTCGAGTAATCGGAGAACAGACACAAAAAAAAAAGATTCCGAGGAACTGAGAACCTCCTCCTTTTTTTGAAGTTGGTTAACAAGATAAATATGTTTTATTAAAACGCTATATTTTCTTTCACGGTTTTCATCAATAAAAATAACAGCAAAAATATCCTAATGATGAGGGGTTACAAATGCGTGAATATAATACATTCTAAACAAATACCTAAGCCTTTGTTTAGAAGTAATTCTATACCTACATAATATAATGATTTTAAAATAAAGAGCAATTTTGAACTAAATTACCCTACAGATCAGCAATTTTCAAACTACGACATGTGGTAGGTATTAATAAATAGTATTTTTTTTTTCAGATTTATAGCAAATATGGTCTAGGTGCCAAATCTCCACGCTGGGTGATGAAACACGAGTATCAGCCCCCGCTTAAGGAGCCCCAACCAAAAACCCCGATCAAGCAAAATTGCGCACCTTTCAATGCCACGTCTAAGAGAAAGGGAATTTTTTCTACATTAAGCTATCCAGCGTAAGATTTTTATGTTAATCTGTATGTACGGTGGCTAGCACATCAAGTAACCACACACTGTAAAATTTTCTCGTTCGATTTCGAACTTATTCATTAACATTTAAAAGTTTAAAATCGTTTGGAGAAATTTGACAGTTTCGTTTAGCTTGATGTGCTGGCCACTGTACAGTATGGGCAAATAATCTTTTCTATCGTGCTTGTAAGTGACCCTAATATTTCTTCTGCTTTTTCTGTTTTTACCCGTGAGAACCTGTAATTGGCTCTATGTTTCATATACAATTGTTATCCATCTGTTATAGCTGTTGGTTCTCCTATAAATAAATAAATGCAAATATTAATCATTGTATAAACTGGGAGGTTTAGCCATTTGTCAAATCAAATAACCCGCAAAAGGCAGCTTCGCATACATCGGTCCACTAGCGCCACTCCTTTAAAAAAATATTATCTCGTGACTGAGAAGGAATTATGAAAAACGGCTAAACAGCGACCTCGGTAAGTGTGTCTAGAATGTTCTAATACCTTTTATAAAGTTTCATATTTATATACGAAACAAAAAAAAAACATTCTAAATAAAAACGGCCACATTCCTCTAGATCGTATTTTGTTGCTTCGTGTCTCAATATGAAACTTTATAAAAGGTATTAAAACATTCTAGACAGACTTACCGAGGTCGCTGTTGAGCCGTTTTTCATAATTCCTTCTCAGTCACAAGTTTTTTTTTTTTAAGTAGTGGCTCAATTGGACGCGCCCTCTTAACACTAGGAACTTTAATTATTTGGTTTTAGACCCTGCGACTACTGTCCTGCATACATAAAACGACAGATGAAATTCGCATATTCCTTTTCTGGGAAAAAGATACTTAGATGTCCCGTTGAGGTAAGGTTAAATAATGTACAGACGCCAGCAGGTCAAGCTACCCGAAACTGTCAAATTTACGCAATCAACCTTGAACCTTATACTGTAGTGATAAAGTTGAAAATCTATTAAAGAAGTTTGACAGATTGTAGTAGCTTGATGTGCTGGCGTCTGTACATAGTGGCCAGCACATTTAAAACGATTTAACTTAAATGTTGAAGATTAAATTAAAAATTGAACGAGAAAATTTGACAGTTTGTGGTAACTTGATGTGCTGGCCACCGTACGTTAACTGTTACGACATTATCTCTATTTTTATTATTATGGATCTTGCAATTTACTAACACGCTTGGAGTTTGTACCGTCAACCGCACATCAGTGGTTTAGAGGTATGAGGAACAGGGTGTAAAGTTCACTCATACTCTATAGTAAAGGGAGGATCCTCCGACCAGACGGGTATTGTGTCTGGTGGGCAACTGCCCAACGGTTGATGTCGGGATGTTGTATATATGCTAGTCGCGCGGTAAACTCTGATAGCGCGATGCAGGATTTGTGACGTCAAGTCTTTGATGCGTAGTTCGCATGTGGCGTTGTTGATACCGCTACATTACTCCCCTCCGGAGACCGGAGGTCGATAGTGGGCTGAGTCAGTGCATATGATGCTTGCCAGGGCCAGTTGTGATTCCAGTGAGTCGGAACCGGGTGCCGCATAGTTCACGGTGAGTCGGAACTGTCTGCGGTGATTCCCCAGTGAGTCGGGGTGGCGCTGCGTTTGTTGATCCAGTGAGTCGGACGTCGTACAGCGTCGGGTTGAGGCTGACTGCTGGCGACGACCAGGAGAGCGTTGAAGGGCTCTGCTTGTGGACCGGCCGAAAGTGCAGTGTGCTGTGCCAAGGTTGCTGATGAGGCTGAGGGTGATGACCAGGTATGCGCGTTCGCTGCATGCTGGTGGTCAGGATACCCGTTGAAGCCGTGGGTGCTGGCTGGCTGTGTGACTCGCCGCTCGAAAGCTTGAGGAAGTGATGGATGACGTCACGTTGAAGTAGTTGCACGAAGGCTGCGCTAATGTCCATGTTCGGGGTCACCAATTTAGAGGTATGAGGAACAGGGTGTAAAGTTCACTCATACTCTATAGTAAAGGGAGGATCCTCCGACCAGACGGGTGTTGTGTCTGGTGGGCAACTGCCCAACGGTTGATGTCGGGATGTTGTATATATGCTAGTCGCGCGGTAAACTCTGATAGCGCGATGCAGGATTTGTACCGTCAAGTCTTTGATGCGTAGTTCGCATGTGGCGTTGTTGATACCGCTACAGTGGTAACATGTACTATAAGGAAACACTTGCTGATAAAATATGCAGTTGACTGCACATGTACGGTGGCCAGCACATCATAACTTGGGCCGCTTTCCGAATTGGCTATAATCGCTCACAGCGCTCACATCGTGTCACATGCGTTCCGATTTAGATATTACGATTATGACAGCCGAGGGCTGTCAACAACTCGGAACGCTCGTGATCGCGCTCACGGTGCTCACGCAATGTCAAAACGATATTAGAGTATTTCTCTGTGTATACACCAAAAATTTGTTCTTCTTAGGTTAGGTAGCAACTGTAGCCAGAAGAACAATTTTGAAAATGCCACGATACGATAAGATGCGACTCAAAACAAAACAGCACACTATCATATTTGACAGCGCTCACGGCGATATTAGTAAAAGGCATGGTCGGCGATATCGCAAGATGGCGAATGTCATGACGTCATCTATGACGTTTCACGGGACATCGTTATCGCGCTCACGCTAATTCGGTACGGGTTTTAGTACGCGAATATAGATATTATCGCAACTCGGAACGCAGGGTTGATGTGCTGGTCACAGTACATGTGCAGTCCGCAAACTGTCTTCTCATTCGATTTTGAACTTAATCATCAACATTTTAAAGTTTAAAATCGTTTGGAGAAATTTGACAGTTTCGTGTAGCTTGATATGCTGGCCACTGTACATGCATGAATTGTGATAGTTTGCACGCCTGACAGAGTGAATAGTGATCAGTTCACTGTTCACTTCTTTGTCAAATTAATTGACACGTATTTAGATAGATATGTATTTTTTACTACAATTAACAACCGAAGGCCACGTGCACTCAGAAATTGCACGATCTATACTATGATCATCCATCCATATACAATACATAAACATAGTTATGTTTATTCTATGTATTGTATAACAGGCGGTCACAGCACTTCACAGCAGTTACTGCTGTGACCGCCTGCAACAATGGCTATTCGATCCAGTGCTGATTGGTTTTAGATAAAATGTGTGCCATATAATTTGGATGAATGTGGATATTGTGGCTGTTCGTGCTCACAACAGGGTGATTACTGGCAATTCGAAAATAGATTATTCCTATGCAGAAAACACTATGACCGATTATTCAAACATTGCCTGGCTAAATTCCAAGGCGCTAAACTTGCTGAATTTAAGGTATTATGTAAATATTTTTTGCTTGGATAGAAATCATTCAAATAAAACGATAAACTAATATTTGTTTTATGTACAGTCGGTAAGGGATTGCTTCTTCATGCACGCACACAACAGTTGCAAGGCTGCCATGAAGATAATGAAGTCCGAAGAGATAGTAAAGAAGTTGAGAAAGGAAGCATATTTGGATCTATTTTTCCCACAACGTCGATTTTGTGACAATGTGTAATTTTTTTAAACTATTTGAAGAAGAGGACACCGTAGGTTGGTAGTAATTTAATTCTAGAAACTAGCAACACTAAAGAAAGTTATATGGCTAAAACGCACAGAATTCAAGCCCGGACAAATAATTCATTAAAAAAAAAAAACAATCATCTGACTGTCCTAGACGACTTCGACGTCTTTTTCATATTTATTATTTATTTTGATAACGAATCGATATTTTGGAGCAAGCATAGCGACGAAATCATGAAACTGGACTCGAATAATAAAATGATAAACAGCGAGAGCGGCGCTGATCTATCCGAAGAAGTAGTGGACCCGCGTCAAAATGCTGAGGACATTATCGACGAAATACTCGCGGAATTTACCGAGTCGCGGTCTCCCGATACTGCGAGAAATGGGAACGGTTTACCAGAGAATCTATTTAGTATGATACAACCTCCGAGGACACGGACTCCAGCAAACTCTTTCTCTGAGAATGCCACAATAGACGATATAGACCCCCAGTCGGACCTCGGCACGTCCATCAGAAACAAGTGTTTGGAACTGGAAGAGATCCTCCAGAGCCTCAAGTCGCGGCTCAATCACGTCGTTTTGGATGAAAATATTGTTCTGAGTCCCGAGGCTAACTCCATGGAGGCGCAACTTGAGCACGACCTGGACACAGACTGTCAGGAAGATCTCTCTCTTCAGGAATTCCTTGAGCTGCTGCACTCGCAAAACAAAATTAGTCCGACGGGAGTACAATGATTGCTCAATGAGCCCATCCTCATGAACTTAACCATAAGACAAAATTTACATGAATTTATTGTGTGCAAATTTGAATTTTAGATTTTATTGAAGTACTATTAAATATTCAGGCCTAATTTCTGTATTATTATTTCAAAAGTTACGGAAAAAGGAGTTGGCACAATCAAAAACTTTTTTACAAGAATATTTATTAATAATCAAATCAAAAAACAACAGTAGGTAACATTGGTAATCATAGAGTTAAATAAAAAATGTTTTAATACTTGTTTAAATTGCATCAAAGTGAAAACTCATAATAAATCTAAAAAACTAATCATCAAACATATTCTGAACATCAGTGCTGATAGTCAATTCAGTGGAATTAGGTATAGTATCATTCTCATACATCTGACTTTCTTCATGGGTGTGCTCGTCTTCATAAGTGCTTAAACTATTTTCTTGTTTCAATATGTAACTCACTTGGTTCTCTGTCAACAGATCAATTACATTAGTTTTGTCGCAATCCACAAGCTCTGCTTTCAATTTCTTTACCCAATCATTGTAATCACCAGGATCTGTCTTCACAAATTCAGTTCTCAAATGCCTCATAGCATCCAATGCTTTAGAATAGTTTCCATCAATGTTATTGTGAATCAGACTCTCAATTGCTTTGATCATTTCTGTGGCCAACTCTGACAGAGGTTTATTCCTATTTTGAAGGGCTTTGAAGTCCTCAATAGGGTTAACAGTGCTTATGGTTTTAATTTCATCCACAGCATCTTTAATAGGCAAGTGAATTTTGGGCACATTTGGTATGTTAAGATTATCTGGCTGCAAGTCTCCAACAGGAATTTTGAATTGATCAATATCCAGTGGAATATTTTTATTTCTCCTTTTCTTTACTTCAACCTTCGTCAAAGTGAATAAGTTCTTCAATTTCTCCAAAGGTTTCTTTGCATTCTCTTCCAGAAGGGGTGGTACTTTGAACAGAGTCATTATCTCCTCTCTAGGTTTAGGTAATGGTTTGTCTGGATTCAGGGCACGAAATGCAATACAGTCCAGTACATATTGTACAGAAGGACTCACACACTCAGCTACAGGGAATGCTTCAGTATCATCAAATGTGTCATCATAAGCTTTGGTTAAGTCCATTGCATTAATGAGTTCTTTAAAAGCGTCTACTTGTTGTTGTGAACATCTATGTTTTTTTAAGTTGGTTGCTGGGAATGACATCTGTTTAATATCATCCTTGTAACATAAACCAATCAATGAGAGACACACATAATTATTTGTATCAATGACAGGCATTAGTGCAAACATTTTGGCTGCTGAGTTATTGAAATGTACTTTCCGTACAATGCCAACAAGATTTTGTTCATGAAGACATTCTACGAGGCATCTGATAGCTTTTTGAGCTCTATTATCACCTTTCCGGCCAAATATGTAATTCAAACCGTTTCCATTTAAGTTCTGCCATTTAATGTTATCAGCAGATGTAAAGCCATACACTGACAAACATTTTACTCCAGGTTGATAAAGCATGGTTTTATCATGGTCTGAAAATGGTATAATTTTTTGTCCATACTGGTAGCCTTGGAGTTTTTCAGATGCTTCAACTGTTACACCACTTTCCTCATTTACATATTCTTTTGTTTTCACAACTGCTTCTGATGTACTAGATGTAGATGTAATAGGGTCTTTAACAGCTTTCTGCCAATTTTTAACAGCAGGTTCATCTTTTAGTCTGGAATAGCTAGAGACTGGGATCTTTATATTTGGGCCAATGCTTAGTTCTATATTCCATGGAATGGCATTGGCAATCTTCTTTCTGTGGAATAGTAAGTCATACTTCATGATGTTTTCCAATGTGTCTGTAGCACCATCTGTGGCTACCACAAACTGCTTGATTAATTCTATAGATTCATTGTCATATTCTTTGGAGTTAATGTCTGGACCAATAACATTAACTTCATAGTTCTCTTCTTTGAATCCATTTAAAACCTGAAAGATAAATGGATAGTTTAATTTCAGATTACTTTTTATTTCATATACTCGGCAATAATAGTCTTGCTGAATATATGAAACATAAAAAGTCAGGATTTTTAGGGAATAGGTGACTTATATCCATTGGATTAAACATCAAATCAATGATGTAACACAAGGTAACCATGCCAGGGCATAGGTGAGAGGTAAAGAAATACCATTAGATTTTAAACTGTACCTCTTCAACACAATCAGGGTCAAAAGATGGGTGCTTCTTGAAGTTTGTCATCAGTACAATCTTCTTGCTTGCAAACTTGACACCACTGACACCATTCTTGTAATAGTCTGCTGCTACTAGGAGGGCATCAAACCAGTCGCCTTTGCTTTCTGATGGCTGAAACCGAAAATTTGAGAACTATTATGGACATTTTATGATTATTACAGACAGTAAGTATTGATCAAAAGTTAGGTCACTAGAAGGCCACTAGAATTGCTGATATATATCAGTGGATATATATCATGATATATATCACAATATATATAAATTGATTTTTATCTTGATATATATCAATTGATTTTTTCCTGTCTTCTGAACTAAACATTTTGGAGATTAATGTTTACCCTGGAAACACGTAGCGAAAAACTACAATTCAGAATAATTTACTTTATTTATTTACTTATGTACACTCAAAATACTTGACAGGACAATATATTAACATAGAAGAGCACAAATACTTTTTACTTTTTTATGATTACAAATTATTATTAAAATTAGTTGATTTATCTCACAAACAAATGAAGATTATTATAATAATAGGTAATTGTTTTTTTTAAGTGTTCATAAAAAAATTCTTTCTCAAATAAACACAAATTTTTTTGTTACTTTTTTTCAAATAAAAAATTTAATTTGACACTTATAAAGTGTTTAATCCCCTTATAGAATGGAATTCGCTTCTTTTTCTTAGCCTGGATATATATCCGATATAAATAAATAATCAGATTTTTCGAACCCTGCTAGAAGGTAAAACATACTTTGCTGGACTCTCAGAAATGTAATTTTAGCATTGTTAAAGTTAATGAATGGCAGGAATTCAGGCATACCACTGTGGTGCTTGAGAGCAGATCCAAAGGAAAATGTGGAGTGTGGAGGAGTAATAGTTGATGGGTCACGAGTTTCACAATATTATGAAGGACACTATCTGGAGAATGGGAAAGCGATGGCTAAGAACGCATTGTAAAGGCATAAATATTGATCTAGGAAAACCATGATTAGAAGTGCATTATGTGTCTGAATGAACTGTATGACTCTTCATGACCTTGCCTAACTTTGATATTATTTATTAATTGTTTTAATTACCTTAGCTGGTAGATTCCTTATCATTTTCCAAGTGGGAGTCTGCAACTCTGATAATAGTTCTATGTGTCTGAATGCTCCTTCGTACTGACTTGCCATGTTGTTCTTGGTTTTCTTGGATCCCAACAGCATTATACCAACCAAGTTCTTGCCCTGGCTCAATATTTTACGTTCTATGATACGAGCAGTGCATTCTTTCGCACTTTCAAAAAAACTTTTTTGGTCTTTCTCGTCTACATTGGAAACATTTCGCCCGATATCCAAGATAATGATAGTACCTTGAGACATTTTCAACTAGGTACTGCTAAATAAAGAATTGAATTTTTGTACGAATTATTAAGGAAAGAAAATAATTTTATTTTCACTTTTTCCCGGTACGGTACGTAGGTGATGAAGTGATAACAAACAAGTTCCGACAAGTAAATAAGTTTGACAGTTAGGCTACATTCCGAGTTAAGCCGTAATCGCTCATAGCACTCACATCAATCATTTGTGTTTCCATTTATTTTTTACCAGTTTTTTTGGCCAAAATACACGTGAGGGACTCTTCTTTATGTGAATGCAGTCTAGATGAGGGTACTCTGGAACACTAATTTTTTTCTTGTCCTCGTTTAATCACTCCCCTTTACGACATACTCCCGTCTGATGTTCCTCGCCCAGTTAATATTCCTTTCCTATTATCTTTAGCCCATACCCCTGCAGTTAAAATCCTTTATAAATTTATTAGCATTAATAAAATCCAGTTATAGTTGATATTTCTATTTATTTATTATAAAAGTTCAACATTTATTTTGTGACGTTTTACATGTATTAACCAAAAATGTGTTGTCCTTTTTATAGATACCACCGCTACAAACACTGATCAATACTTGCGTTCCAGTTTGCGATCATTTCTTTGATTTTTTCTCATACCTTGACATTGGCAAAATCATCGAACGTTACCGATGGAGCCAGAACCTTAAAAAAACACTAATATGACAGCTGAGAGCTGTTTGACAGCGCTCACGGTGGTAAATTGGTCAGCGCTGTCGCAAGATGGCGCGTGTCATGCATGACGTCATCTATGACGATTCACGGGACATGGTTATCGCGCTCACGCTAATTCGCTAGGAGTGGGTGTTCCGATGACGAACCGTTTTCAAAGACCGTTTTACGTCCTAGGTTCTAACATTCTTCGTTGCATAAAACAGTCTTCGAATTTTTAGTGCGATTTTTTTTTACGTCTATGAAAATACAGTCGAGAATGCAATGAGTCAACTATCTCATCCGTCGCGTCGTCGTTCCGCGTTCGTTGACAAAACCGTCCTTACAATCGAAAGTGAACTTTATATCAATGAAATACAGTCGATAATGTATTACCTTACCTAACCTAGCAGTAGTCAATGCTGTCGTTCGTGATGCGACGATGCAACTATTTCACTCGACGAAAACGCAATTCTAGTTCATGGTGGCTAAGTTTCATCGTCCGTCGTCCGTCTTCAAACCAGTTGCAACGAAGACTGTTTTTTGCAATCGTTTTCGTCGTCGGGAAAACGGTTGCGTTTCGTCCGTCAAAAATTCGACAACGACCCCCACCACGGTACGCGGTTAAGCGATTACAGTACAATTCGGAATGCAACCCTTCTAGAGATGGGTCGTCGACGCATTGTTGGTCAACGAAACTAGACCGTCCTCTACCGTCCATCGACTAGTCGATCAACTAGTTGAATTCGTCGACTAGTCGACGCGACAACGGCAGACGGCAGGCGTTCGATTCAGTCGGCTAAGCGCGGTGTCTAGTCTACTATTTAGCTACGGGCGCGACGTAACGAAGGTGTCTGTATATTATAGAGACTAGTTTTACGCAATATATACAAAATAAGTTACAAAAAATTAAACTCATAAACATTTAAACGAAGTTTCCGCTAGATTCACATTCACGACTCACTTGGCCTTGACCTCGCTACACACGAATGCATGCACACTAATTTCAATAAACAAAACTGCAAACAATTTTAAACCCGTTCATCCTGCACTACATCGTTTAGCTAGGTCCATCGACGTGCTCTTTCACACAGTATCAGAATGCTCTTTCTTCTCACTCTAACAAGTCTAGTTAAAAATACAACAAACATCAAACTCCGACGTTATATACATAAGGTTTAAATTGCTTTGTCTGACGATATTATTTCAACGAACGCATGAACTTGTATTAACCGGATACGTTTAGGTTTAGGCGTCGTCGTCGCGTTGTCCAGTAGTTAAGAACGCCGTGGACTCTCAGTTTAGCCGTCTATGGATTCGACTAGTTTACGAATGAACGGTAGACCGTTGAAGCGTTGATTGAACGTAGACCGTCTATTTAAACCGTTCGTTGATTCAACGCCCATCCCTAAACCCTTCTCACTTGACAGTTCCGATTTTTTTTTTCTAAGGTACGGAATTGGCTTCCCTAGTTTTTATCAGTATCAAAATTATTAACATTTGTATTGATAGAAAATATTGGAAAATACTTATTCATGTTAAAAGAATTTTTGAATTTTTCAGAAGCGGTATAAATGACCAGGAAATTTCCTAATAGACTCCATCGTAGAAAAATTTGGGCATGTTTTAGACCTCAAAGTGGACGGATTTGGTGGAAGTTGTTTTGATTTGATTGGTTGGACGATGAGCCGGATGAAAATCTCTAATGTCATTGAGTAGGCGTCAAGTTACCCATCAATTCAATCGATTGTTGTTGTTAAATTGTTTACAAAGAGTAGAAACGCAGTCAACGTTTATCTTTAATCACAATGATCATTTATATTTGTCTGGTCTCGTTTGTTTTGTGGGTCGGTTATAAGTTCATTTAACTCTTTTTATTTATTCAATTCAAAAATGTGAACTCAGTGTCTAAAATTTTCATAATTTAATAAAATATTTGCTAAAAGATCTACAATGTCTACAACTTTCGCAAATAGAAGTAAGATCATTACAGAAATGATGAAGTTTTCGTTTCACCATAGAGCTTTTTATTGTTACCTTGGAATGAGTGTTTGGATATTCTTTCTAATAACAGGTAAATACTATTCTAATAAATTATTTGTAAGTAGTCTTTTTTTTTCTTTTCCGCCTTGCTTAGTATTCTTTCATGAAAGTCGATTAAATGGCATATCTCAAGCAAATTAGCAAATATGATCCTTTAATCTTTACAAAAGATAAGCAGAAGTCCTGCATTTCAGTTTGTCATTCAAAATCTGAATCTAGTACTCAGACCAAGCATCTTTTAGTAGGTAGGACCAAACTAGTTTTGTGGTCTACAACCTGCAACTCTCAATCAGACATTATTCTTTGTCATATCAATTATAGATTGGATGAAGACAATAATATTATATTAAAAAAAAGCACTACTATAGATTCTTCTTCTGAGTACCTTAGGACAATATCTCTCTGTTATATCTAGCATTCTCCAATATCTAGACCTATACTCCATTTACTATAGCATTAGACAAATAACGGCTAAATAACGACAGTTATTGTGTAATATTGTTGAAATTACTGCACTTTAGAGTTATTTTTTAAATCTAAATGGTAAATAGATTACAGTGCTTTGTATTTATCGTGAAATAACGGAGTTTATTAAACGTTTACATCGAAATAACGAAAGGGTGAGAACAGTTATTTGTCTAATGTTATAATAAATGGAGTATAGTATATGTATGTGAAAATTACAAGCACTTTTGTACCTAAATTAAGTCCAAAAAAGTATTGATGCAAAGCCTAATAATCATAATTGTTTATTATTAGGTATTAAAGATCTTAGAAATATAATAAGAGAGCTTGCTTATAAATATCTTGCCCTGCTGTCTTTGAACAGAGAGGAGCCCAGAATCCCAGCATTCGGAACATTACAGGTTCAATAAATTTATATTTTCTTTTTCTTATTGCACTCCATAATGCACATGGTATTGTATTGTCTTTTGAATAAATCAACAAACAGTATCAAACAGCAGTGCGTGTCCACAAAAATATTTTTTTTATAAATTATTTGATCTGATAGTTATAATGTGGATCAGTTGCTCCATGTAAAAAGTATTCAGTTAGACTGGTAGCCGACCACAACATAGATAATTAGGAACAGGCTAGGCAGATGAGTTATAAAATGGGAACAATAATTTGTTTACATTCATTTCAGCCTATTGCTGTTTTAGTCCACTCTACGGATGAGAGAATCGCAGTGATAGTGACGCAGTGTCTTCAAAATGTCGCCGTATGGAGATTGATTCATAGTTTCGCTTCCGATGGCACTGCGAGACTATCGCCGTGATTTTCTCGTCCGTGGAGATGACGCGCTAGGCTGTGGTAATGGTCACAACAGGACCTGCCCGTTCATGTAGACAAACTAGGGGACGTCCTAGGGGTTCGTGTTTGCGGCGGCAATCGGCATTTACAAATGCGTGAGCAGGGACTGAATACCGATATAATTTGGATACATGGTACCAAAATATCGCTATAAATACCGGTATTTGGGTATAGATATAATACGGTTATTATTAAATTTTATTGCGTTTTTTGCAATTTGCAGGTGAGCGTCAGGTTGTATCTTGATCAAAATATGATTCGCGACTGTAAAAATATGTATTTACTTAAGAATCATCAATAAAGATTCTGTGACGTCACATTGTAGCCTGATATCAGTACTAAGTATCGATATAAGTAATTATCGATATTTTATACCGATACCCAAATTGCTGATTTAAAATACCTACCAGTATTAATGTATGTCAGTATGCCAGGTGTCGATACTGTTATCGGTATTTTCTTATAAATATCGGTATTCTTCGAGTATCAATATCGGTCCCTGTGCGTGTGGCAACTTCGCGACTTCGCCGATCACAGCGCCTTAAAAGGTCGCCGTTCCAGTCTTTCGCCTAGGGCGCCAGGAATTCTCGCGCTGGTCAAAGCAACCTTAAACATTATTTTATCTTTTTATATTCCAGTAATGTATAAATACATGTCTCTGGGAGAAGAAACAATAGCAGTGAAGAAGATAATACGAAATGAATACATATCAAAAAGTGACGCAAAGTTTAGGAAGATCTATTTGAGAGCCTGCAGCCCCCCGGACAGTATTGTGAGAGGATCTGAAGGTATGTTGTGGTTTTATGAGTTTAACAAAAAATGGTTCTTGTTCTAAAAATCGCACGAAAATGAAAATAATTATAAAACAATGAGTTATTTTCTTTACCTTGACTTCATTTTACTATACTCCATTTACTATAGCATTAGAAAAAAGAGGCTCGTAGAAGCAGGAGTGCGAAACATTTTATTCAAAGTTAAACTAAAAATGTTTTAACATAACTTTGATAAATAGGTCGTAATAACATCTTCATCACACATTACTTACAACATTACCTAATAATAAATCTTTCTACCACATCATCCATTATGCTTTAACTTTTCCTATTCTTTAATTGCATGAGCAACGCAAGACTGCCATCGTTCTAGCGTAATACTATCCAGATCTTGTGGGAGTAATTGTTTCTCCTTGTCTAATTTGAACTTTTTGTTATGTTGAGCAACATACCCCATCATTTGAGCCCATATTAATTCTATAGGGTTGAACTCGCAGTGGTAGGGTGGGAGGTGCAATACTGAAATACCCTTCTCTCTAGTCATCTCATCTACAACAAACTTTTGGTATAAATGTCTTTGTATTTTTGCTTTTTCTAATAAAGTTGCCCTAAGATCTTTTTCCTCAAAAGGAATATTTTTGCTTTTAAACCATTCTTGTATATCTGCCTTTCGTGTAGCTGTGGTTGGCAGCTTCTCCAATGTCCTTGAGTGGTATAGCGCATTGTCCATAACAATTACAGCGCCACTCTCAATTTTTGTCAAAATTAACTTGAACCATTTTCACTTAAGTCTATCGCGCTTCTATAACATATTCCCTGTAAATTGAGAGGTCTGGCTCTTATGAAACAGGAAATCCTAGTACAAGAGACAGGGCTACACAGATGATTGTGTCTTGAAGTGTAAATAAATAAATAATAATTATTATTAAAGTTGAAGGCGTCCATTTCGGAGTGGTCATCTTCATCACCTTTCTTTGCATCAAATATTAATGCAGCATCCATTAAAAACCCTTCACAAACCCTGTGTAATAAAATTAATACAAGTCAATTATTCCGTACCCCCTATATAATTTCACTGCTGGAAATAGTTCATAGATAAATACTATAACAAAATTTATAACTTTAAAAGTTCGCTTTGCATGCGTTAATTCATAATACAATATAATATGTATTACTTAATTAATAGTCAATAACAATGGGGTGTTCATATTTTTATGGCGAGGACAGTCCATAAAATACATACCAGTATGACCGATTATAAGTTGGATTTTTTAAACCAGCAGATAGACCTTCCCAATGTGCTTCTTTTGAAGACTTATTATTAGTGTCATGCCATATTTGGCTTTTCGTGTGACCTGTTTGTATGATAAAAGGTTATTAATATAAATACCATTCATTTCACGAACCAATTTTATGAAATTATGTTTAACTGTATAATTAATTATAATGTTATTGAATGCAAGAGGTCATACACTGCTTAGTGCATAAATAGCTGTTAAGAAATTTAGAAGCACTGTACCTTCATTTAGCCAAGTGTCATCTAAATAATAATATATTTTCCTTCCTTTATTCCTTAGCCTTTTTATTTCATGAAGATATTTTAGTCTCCAAAGGACGATCTCCTGCTTGTCTATGACTTCTATGAGTGCACTTTTTCTGCTCCGTTTGATTTATGTGAACTTTAATGTTTAAATAAACATTAAAGTTCACATAAATCATTATTTTATACAGACTGCTTTTTTTAAAATCTGGCATAGACTCGTCACTGTTAACTGCTTCCAGCATCTTGTCCAAGGTGGGCAACTCATTATTAAAGAAGAAGGAATGAATTTTCCTGCATATTCCACTAAATGTGATGTCATCAAAATCATCACGTTTCATGTGCTTCTGTTGGGGAGTGGGAGATTGCAGGCGACTTTTTATGTTGTACTCTTTGAGAATATTGGACAGAGTAGACCGAGATACGCCTGTAAATAATAAAATCATGTGCGGAGTTTCTAAAATATAATACATTTTATCACAATGCATGTTAGTTTCAAATATTTTTATAGTAATAATTTTATGAATCATCCTTACCGGCAACTTCTGCGATTTTGTTTATCATCTCAGTCCTATAATGAGGAGTATCTGCAGGCCAGGACTCCAATTGCTTAAAAATATTTATCACAGGTTGTTTTTCTACAGCACGCAGCGTTCTCTTTTTTTTGGGAGACATTATTATTTCGTCGGAGTCAACTTTTGGACCACGTTTTTTTCGCCGTTGGCTTTGGTCAGACTCAGTACTTATATGTTGTAAGCCACTCGGTCCCGCACCGGGATCACTCATAGCTCAAAAAAAAAAGTAACGTTTTGTACAAACAACCCAATGACAACACTGATAACAATACAATAATAAAGAAATAACTAAATATTATTTATTATTTTAATAAATAACAACAAAATCACGAAAATTAAACAATAACAAACAAAGTATTCACAAGTAAATGACATACATGACAATCTTAGAACATTGTCAAGTCAATTTCACAGACGACATAAACCAGTAAAATTAGAAATCCCCGGCTGTCACAGCTTATGAAGGGATTAAGTAACATTTTAGATTTGGTAGGATTATAGTGAAACAAAAAGCGTTGCAGTATTGTTGACTCCTGCTTCTTTTAGGTTTTTAGCATTGGCACTGTAATTTTAAATTGGAATGAAATACTATATCTAAATGAAAGTTACTTAATTACATATGGTTGTTTTTTTAAATGATTACAATTAAGTGTGATAGCTGATATATAAATTCATTTTAATCGATTTGGCGTCAATCGTAACTATAACAAGTTTATTGTACTTTTGTTATAAAGTGTGCATCAAAAATAACCTTTTTTAACTTCTGTCTAATGCTATTATAAATGGAGTATAGATTCTCTTATTTACGAACATACTATTTATAACACAGATTTCAATGTAATAAACCTACATTAAATAACCGGCCAAGTGCGTGCTGGACCACTCACAATGAAGGGTTCCGTAGTTGGGATGAATTTATCCCAAGAACAAAGTTAACATTGTAAATGTAAGTTGGTCGACTATTACTCGGTAACTTGGCAAGCCTACTTAGCTGTGATAGTTTTCCTTTTTACTTCGTTATATAATTATACTACTGCTGTGAATTTTTTCACATATCCAAATACAACCATTTAGCTGGCAGGGGGGAAATTTGACTTTAACAAAAATTAGCACTTTAAAAGCTTAATATTACGCAAACGGATCCCTGAATCAAAAAAATGATTTTACAAACCCGCAATATTTTTGAACGGCCTATCCAACGATATCCCACACCTTGGAATAGACGAGAAAATAAAATATCATCCCCACTTTACGTGTAGGGGGGTAAGGTACCCTAAAAAAATGTGTATTTCAAGATTTTATTTAACCAATTTGTCGGCGTGATTAATATGTATACGAAGTTACAGCTCTCTAGTACTAAGAGAGTACTAGGGTCTGTGAGTTAAGGCGACGATAACCGACTTTTAATGATTTTATACTGAAGATCACGTCCAAACGAGTAGTGTTAATGATTTGGAAAAAATATATGTTAAATTAGAGTATTTTCTTATTAACATAATATGCTTCGATCAATAATAGCACTAGATACAGGATCAGGAACAAAAATAAGTCATTGAAGTGGCCACGTTTACACACACATACACATTTACATTTGTTACTACGAAATATAGAAAAAAGTTTTATAATATTAACAACTTCAGTTCAATATAAACCTTAACACTCAACTATAAAGTTTTATTACGATTGCCAAATATTTATATTTAGGTCCTTCTATCATCGGAGAAAGGTAAATTTAAAATGTCACTTGAAAATAAAAAGTCATTTTTATAATAAGTACAAAAATATTTATTCTAAAATGAAACTTAAAACCTAAGCAATAAGGTTAAAGACATTTTGTTGACAATTTTGTGCTTACTCTATTTTGGAACTAGACGTAGTTTTTGGTATGACATTTCAATGCTCAGAACACAGTAATCATTGAAAGACGTAGAGTTGCAGAATAATAATATTATTTTTTTAAGCGAATGTTCTTTTTTTAACCCATTTGGACCCAAATACAACCTAGTAGTAAAATTTTGATAAAAACTTTATTGACGTAACTATTGGAGGCTCATTTTATAAAGAAAAATTAAAAATAAATAATTGCCTTATGTATTAAAAAACACCGTCCTCAAATGGGGCCAATGGGCTTATGTATGGTATTTTTCAAAGCATACTTTTTCGATGCACAATTTTTTGATGCATTTTTTATATTGCTAACGTGCTTTCATCTGGTATTCGTTGCATCCTAACTGGCTTGGCAGTTTATTTGAGGAGTGTAGGCATTGGCCTACACTCCTCAAATAAAATCGGGCGATACTTCGCCGAAACTGGAGCTGGTCTAGTTTCTCTTCAGCGGTCAGGACATGGAGACGCCAAGCACTAGCTACAGCCAAATCCAGCATGGACATAGGTAAACAGAACCCACTACAATTTTTTGCCTCTTATAGCTGTTAGGTATACTGCGATTGACTGGTCAGCTTGATCAGCTCCGCCCATGACTTTGGTGTAGCTCTGGAAGACAAAAGGGATGTCCACGTCTACCTTTCTTCCTTCTGCAGAGCTCCATGTTTTTACCTTACCAAGAGGATAAACAAAGTCATAGTTTGTAAATGTTATGAAATGTTCACTAGTAGCTTGACAAGTGTTTGTACCATGGGGGTACAAACACTTGTCAAGCCACTGGATGACATTTCTTCGTCCTATTTTCCTTCACAGTACTAGTCGTACGATAACTAGCTTCACGCAAATCTCGCAGCAATGCGTGACTGGTAAAAAAGTTGACGAAATAAACGATATCCTCATGAAAACGAGTGATTACTTTTTCCAACAGGCCCTTTACCACTTTTGATCCCAAAGGCTCATTACTGGGTCCTTCTACTGATTTACCACAGTATACATCGAAGGCATAACAATAACCATCAGCAATTGCAATCATTCAGTTTTTGTTCCCAAATCGTACGGGATTGCCTCTTATGAACTGCTGCCTGGAGGAATGGCCACTATGACTTTACTAACAGCTGGATCATCCACTTCATTCAGAATGTTTTCGATAGCTTCCTCGAGTCCTCGATAGTCATTTGCAACATCAAACGATCGGTTAGTCATATTTACTAGTCGAAACTATGCCCAAGTGATAAATACAAAAAAAAAGAGAATAAATATTGTAAATATAAAAAAAATATGACTTACCTTTGGTCCAACACCTATTTGCTCAATGAAGTGAATAAAATCACTTATTTCATCCACTCAATCCAATAAATCACAAAAGTATACTTTGTTTTACAAAGCCACACTCTTGGGCCCTACGAATTTGCCTGCAAACTAAGGATAGCTCAAATAAGTTAAAAAATGGGGATACTTAAAGAAGTATCCCCAAATGAGGACAGCGGGCGTAAATGGGTTAAGGAAGCAAATATTTTTGATCAATTTAAAAAAGTTGGTAGTAGGACTAAATTAGTACAATAGTTATTTTAATAAGGGGGATGCGCTGTGATAGCCCGCGAAATTCAAATTTTCTTGCGTTTTATGCAATTTGCAGGTCCGTGTCAGGTTGTAATATTGATCAGTTCAGTTATGTCCAATTTATCAAAATGAATTGAACAAATTGTTGAATAAAAAATTCAACAATTTGTTACTTATAACTTTTTCAAGGTTTAAATATTTCTTCTCCTCTTTCTTTCGCGACAATAGATACAAAAACATATATTACGATATTTTTTTATATTATGATATTTTGCATTGCGAAATTGGTCGCTAAGAAATCTACAAACAAAAATAACATATAAAATAATAATACTACTCAATGCTTTTCCCTGTTCCAGAACAGTCGATGTTTGTTACAATAGTTGGTGCGTTGTCGCAAACATTGGCCAAACAATCATAATATTTGCTAAATGATGTATAATTTACTATTTAATTGTTATTATTTTATGAAAAACACAAACATAATGATATAAACTTACCGAAAAAAGATATTCCTTCCAAAATCTTGGTGTTACGGTGGTTATTTACACAATTTTTGAACGCGCACTGCGGCATTATGACGTCTTAACGTTGGCTATGTTTGGACGACACTAATTTGAAATAAGACCACAAAAGTATTTGTGCTCTTATTTTCCGGGCCGTTTTTGAAGCGCTTATCGGGAATCTAGTGCTATTATTGATCGAAGATAATATGTGAATATTTTAGATTATGTTTATATTACATAGTGAAATTAATTTGTAAAGTTATGTCTAACGCGGATAAAAAACGGAGAATCACGCAAAATCTATCAAGCGTATATATCTGAAAACTTCACCTTTTCAATTTTATTTATTTGTAAGTATAGATTATATTTACGATTGACCTCTTTCTCGAAGTTGGACCTACCGCTACCTGGACAGTTTGTCCTAGGTAAATATACTCGTCCACAACTTCGAGTGTAGCGTCTCCGATCTTCTTGAGAGTGGGTGTTACATGGGCATTTGACATGACCTTTGTCTTGTTTTAATAATGAAATGTAATGTATAATACCTACAGCAGTTGTTTGTATATTTCTGACCTTTGTTACATCAAGCAACCATCTGTCCCAGGTGTTGTCGACAGTGACACATGGTTGTTGCAAGGAGTTTTAGTCGTGACGCGCCACGGTGACAGAGGACCACTGACACATCTCAAGAACGGAGACAAACTACCATGCGACGCCGAGCCTGTCTCTCCTCTTCTGAAAAGGTAGCTCCAGAACTTGTTCACTTAGCTTTTGAGAATACTTATTGAAAGAAGAAAGAAAAAATGTTTTATTATCATAGACACAAGTGCATATAAAAACAAAAAAAGTTAGCTCGATTGCGTTTTTATTGGTACTTCGATAGCGCTTTGTGAAAGCTGCCCCTTTTTAACCGACTTCAAAAAGGAGGAGGTTATCAATTCGGATGTTTATATTTTTTTTTTTATGTATGTTCAGGCATAACTCCGTCGTTTATGAACCGATTTGGAAAATTCTCTTTTTGTTTGAAAGGATATACTTCCGGATTGGTCCCATTTTTTTCAAAATTCAGTTCTGATGATGGGATCCATGAGGAATTGAGGGAACTCCTCAAATTTTATAGGCATTTATATAGCGATTTTTATATTTTCATCAACAAATCAAGCATTTGCATTCAGAAAGTATCATTTCGTGAACCGGAACTGATGAAAAAGACCACAGATGGCCACCGGAACTCGTCAATGATACGTATTTCACAGGTAGCGATAAGATATCTCGATTAAGATAGTTAAGCGACTATGATGAAGCAAATTTAAATAAATGCTGATCAAAATGGTACCATCAAACTGATCTGATGATGAAGCCGGAAGGTAGGCAATGGAACTCCGTAATAAAACAATGTATCCTAGCCGTGTTTGGGCTTATTGGATTTGTCATGAGATGCACTCTGGCTATAAATGATGTTTAACCGACTGAAAAAAAAGAGGAGGTTCTCAATTCGTGTATATGTATAAGGTGTTAAAAAATTTACTCTAAAAACTAAGAGGTGCTTTAGACCAATCAATCTGCCTAGCCTTTTCCCAACTATGTTAGAGTTGGCTTCCAGTCTAACCGGATGCAGCTGAATACCAGTATTTTACATGGAGCAACTGCCTATCTGACCTCCACAACCCAGTAACTGGGTAACACGATACCCCTGGGCAATGAGCCCCTGGGTAAGACTGGCTGTCAGACTTTTGGGCTTCTGACGACCCGTAACGACTGTCAAAGATCCACGAATAACAGCCGAGACCAACGGCTTAACGTGCTTTCCGAGGCACGGAGGAGTCTCGGTATGTAAAGATGGTCACCCATCCACGGACCAACCCCGGCAAGCGTAGCTTAACCTGACGGATCGACCCGTGCGGCTGTTATTACTTAGCCACGAGCTCCTCAGAGGTGCTTTACACCATCGAACTGAATAACTTTTACTATGGGACCAGTTTGAAATCGCGAAAAAATAAACAGCTGTACCATACAGTTTAGAACACTAGGTAAACATTACTATGGAACAGCTTTTTTATTAATTAATTTAATTTAGCTGGTATTTAATGCACTCGGTATATGTTCATGATGTTTTTAGATTTCCTGTCACTATTGTGGTCACTTTTTAGTTGTGGTACCTACCCCACACCAATGTGTGGGGTAGGTACCACAACTAAAAAGTGAAAAATAAAAAACTTTTTACAAAAAAAAAAAACCGACTTCAAAATAACACAAAAAAATTGAAAAATAACTTAAATTTTGGAAGTCGGTGGCAAAAAACGAAAAACCGGAACCAAAGACACCGACTTCCAAAATTTAAGTTATTTTTCAATTCTTTTGTGTTTTTTTTGTAAAAAGTTTTTTCTCATCAATTTTGTAGTAAAGATGATTAGAAAAAAGGGCAGCGCTGCAGCATTCAGAATCTCAGATACTTGATGAAAAAACAAACTCAATGACATATTAGACACAGTTCATAATCCATTGCAACCAATATTTAGATAAGACCTTCTTATTACAAACCGTCACTCACCAGTTGCCGACGGAACGGAATGTTGCCATTTTAAATATAATATTTATTTAAACTTTTGGAACTAGTATTGTATTTTTTTATTTTTATTTTTATTACTTAGCTATGAAGAGTTCGTTTCCAACGGGAGTTCCACGGGGCGAGCGTGGTGGGTGTCTGTGGCGGGTCCATTCCACAACTTCCCCTCACTCCCGGCGCGCGCAGCCGGTACTCGCTGCGCACTCGGTCAGCTCACACCAAGAGGACTACTGCAGATGATCACTGTTGGTAAGCCATCACCACGGTGCTATAGCGAAAGAAGGCGATAGATAGAGAGTGAGTTGTTAGAGAGAGTGAGATAAAGAGCGATAGATAGAGATAGGGAGACTGAGATAGCGGGAGATAGAGAGAGTGAGATAGAGTGAGAGTGAGATAGTGATAGTTTCGAGACAGAGAATGAGATAGAGAGAGAATGAGATAGAGAGAGTAAGAGTGAGGTAGAGGGAGATAATTGTGAGATAGAGTGAGAGTGAGTTTATTTATTTATAGGAGAACCAACAGCTCGGACGGATGGATAACAATTGTATATGAAACAGAGCCAATTACAGGTTCTCACGAACAGTGAGTTGTGTGAGAGAGGAAGAGAGTATCTCTCTTTATCTCACTCTCTTACAACGATCTCTCTCTCTCACCACTATCTCTCTCTCTATCTCCCTTTGTCTATCTCACTCTCTCACACGCAACTCAGACTTACTCTATCTCTCTTTTTCACTCTCACTATCTCTCTTTATCTCCGTCTCACAACTCACTCTCACTCTCTTTCACACAACTCACTCTATCTAACTCTCTCTCACACAACTCACTCTCATTCTTTCTCTATGTCTATCTCACTCTCTGTATCTCTCTATCTCACTCTCTCACACCCAACTCACTCTTACTCTATCTCCCTCTTTCTCATTCTAACTCACATTTTCTCTATCTCATGCTCTCTCTCGCAACTCTCTCTTTCTCACTCTATCTCACTCTCACTCTATATCTCTCCATCTCAGTGTCACTATCTCACTCTCTTTCTCTCACACAACTCACTCTCAAGTGAGATAGAGTAACAGTGAGAAAGAGAGTGTTAGAGTGAGAGTGAGTTGTGTGAGATAGAGATAAAATGAGAGTGAGTTGTGTGAGAGAGTGAGATAAAGAGAGATAGTGAGAGTGAGATAGAGCGAGAAAGAGAGATAGAGTAAGAGTGAGTTGTGTGTGAGAGTGAGATAATGAGACAGATATAGTGGTGGTGAGAGGAGATAGATAGAGAGTAAGATAGAGAGAGGAGATAGAGAGTGAATTTTAGATAGATTGAGAAAGAGAGAGTCAACGTCAAAGTCAGAGAGTGAGAGTGAGAAAGAGAGAGATAGAGTGAGAGTGAGTTATGTGAGATAGAGATAGAATGAGAGTGAGTTAGTTTAGAGAGAGAGAGTGAGTGAGAGCGAGTTGTGTGAGATAGAGATTGAATGGTAGTAAGTTGTGTGAGAGATAGATAGTGAGTCGTTAGAGAGAGTGAGAAAAAGAGAGAGTGAGATAAAGATAATGACAGTGAGATAAGACGGAGAAGGATATAGATAGTGAGTCGTAAGAGATAGTGAAAAAAGAAAGAGAGTGAGATAAAGAGAGATAGATAGAGATAGTGAGATGGAGTCAGAATGAGACTACGATAGAGTGAGAGTGAGAAAGCGTGAGATAGAAAGATAGAGTGAGATAGAGAGAGAGTTGCGAGACAGCGAATGAAATAGAGTGAGAATGAGAAAGAGAGATAGAATGAGAAAGAGAGAGAGTAAGATGGCGAGAGAGTGAGACTGAGATAAAGTGAGAGTAAGATAGAGAGTGGAGATAGATAGAGAGTGAATTTTAGACAGTTTGAGAATGAGAGAGTTAGAGATTGATAGAGATAGTGAGAGTGAGATAGCGAGAGATAAACTAGAGAGTGAGATAGAGAGTTGCGAGACAGAGAAAGGAAGAGTAAGATTGAGGTAGAGAGAGATCGTTGTGAGAGAGTTTGAGATAAAGGGAGATAGTGAGAGTGAGTTGTGTGTGTGTGAGAGAGAGAGAGAGACAGAGTGCGATAGAGTGAGAGTGAGAAAGAGAGAGATAGAGTGAGAGTGAGTTGTGTGAGATAGAGATAGAATGAGAGTGAGTTAGTTTAGAGAGAGATAGAGGGAGTGAGAGAGAGTTGTGTGAGATAGAGATAGATAGGGAGCGAGATAGAATGGCAGGGAGTCGAGATAGAGTGAGAAAGAGAGAGAGTAAGATAGCGAGAGAGTGAGACTGAGATAAAGTGAGAGTGAGAGAGAGAGAATGAGATAGAGAAAATGTGAGAGTAAGATAGAGAGATGGTTGTGAGAGAGCGTGAGATAAAGAGAGATAGTGAGATAGAGAGATAGAGTAAGAGTGAGTTGTGTGTGAGGGAGAGTGAGAAAGAGAGATAGAGTAAATGTGAGTTGTGTGTGAGGGAGAGTGAGAAAGAGAGTGAAAAAGAGAGTGAGAGATAGACTGAGAGTGGAGATAGTGAAAGTGAGACTGTGATAGAGTGAGAGTGAGATAGAGCGAGAGAGAGTTGTGTTAGATAAAGATAAGATAGAATGAGAGTGAGTTGTGTGTGGATCGAGAGAGTGAGTTGTGAGAGTGAGATGAAGAGAGATAGTGAGAGTGAGATAGAGTGAGTAAGAGAGAGTGAGATAGCGAGAGATCACTCTCTCTTTCTATCTCACTCTCTCTTACTCACTGTATCTCACTCTAACGCTTCTCTCTCTCTCGTAACTCTATTTCAGTCTCACGACTGAGATAGAGTTACGAGAGAGAGAAGCGTTATCTCTGTGGGGGGTCACTTTTTGGTGCGACGTCCATGTTAATTCGGGAACACGAAGGTTACCGAAGCGCATACTATAAAAAACTGAACTGTACATGCACTTACACATATGGCTAATGTAGTAGCAACTGGCGAACAGCTGAAAATAGTAGATTGTACATTAATTGCATAAAACGCACCATTTTACGCGAGAAGTTTATCCATCCGAGCGAGCTTGCGAGCGAGGATAGATATAAGAGTGTAAAATGGGTTTTATGGACGAGTTGTACACTCTACTTTTAACTTCGATTGCGAGGAAATGAAACAGCAACATGTAAATATTGAAAATTTTATTAAAATAGAAAAATAATTATGGTTCCTGCTAATTAACTTTTTTTTTTTCTGTAGGAACGTGACATAACACCTGACGTCGAGGTCCTTACATACTGCTCAGTTATAAAAAAAAATGTTTTTATATCTATGATAACTTAGTTATAGTTTAACCTCCTTACTAATAAACGTTGTATAGCGTCTGTATAGTTACACAACGCTTTGTCTTCTTCTTTCGAAAGTCAAATTACTGACGAGTGAAAGAGAGAAACCGGTGTTAAACTATACAGACGCTATACAACGTTTATTAGTAAGGAGGTAAATATATTGATTCACTAATATAAAAACTTAATTAAAAAATAATAAATGGACGAAAAAAAAAATATAAGTTCATTTCATGAAGTTTTATTGTGTACTTTGGCTGTTGGTATCCCTGCCTTGTTCTTAGAATACTAACGAAACGAATTAAAATAAAGAGGTTATTCTATGAAGTTGAAGTTTTTCGTGTGGCTGTTGGACCGATTGCCTTGGCTTTCGACGAAGATTTTACTTTATGCTCTAGAGCATAAAAAGCTACTTTATGTCGCCTACGCACGACATAAAGACGAACTTTTAGAGCATGAGAAGTGAAAAATATATTATACTAGCTGTTGCCCGCGGCTCCGCCCGGGTGGATCTCGGTTATCGCGTAAAAAAAGTAGCCTGTGTTCTTCTCCATATCCTAGGCTATATCTCTGCCAAATTTCATGACGATCGGTTCAGCGGTTTAGGCGTGAAAACGTAACATACAGACAGACACACAGACAGATAGACAGCGTTACTTCCACATTTATAATATTAGTATGGATATCTCCTTTCAGGTAACATTTTAAGGGAAGCATATGGGGAGAAATTGAACCTGGAGACTGTGGAACCACAAGGGAAAAAGGATACGGGTAAGTTAGGTGCACTTTATAATAGTGAAACATTGAATTTTGTATTTTGAACCTGTATAATAAATCATTTTCCTGTGTACTTTTAACCAAAATACTTATGGTTGGATTAAAAATTCAAAAATTTGTCGCCTCTGTGGCCTAGTGATAAGACCACCTGTCTCAGACCCAGAGGTCCCGGGGTTCGATTCCTAGCGGGGGCAAAATTTTCTACTCGGTTTGGTTGGTGGTAGGGCTTGTTCTAAGTTCGCCTGGCTAGCTACCACCATCTTATGTAATTCTTAATGTTACCAGCATTTGTTGTGTTACGGCAGTAAGAGGTAAGATAGTTCCTCTGTGGTTGAGGATTCCAGGTGAAGCTCGCATTCCCCCTTCGGCCTTATCATCACTTACCATCAGGTGAGATGAAATCCAAGAGCTTCCCAGTCGAGGATAAAAAAAAAATTGTTTCCATGAACCACCTTGGTAGTTAGCTTCGCTGACATCTTGCTTACTGGCCAATATGCTTGCAGCATATTGACCTGTATTCTTGTACAGTATGATCAGTAAAAGAAACATATTTTAAGGGAGTGTAGTACTCATGAAACTGGACAATTTTAAATGCGAGATAAATTCTGAAATATGAAAAGTGCAATACAAACATGATCATAATATATGGAACAGCTTTTTAAACCGATTTTTTAAAAACGGAGCAGGTGCTCAACTTCTCTGTTTATTTTCGTCAAAATATATGGACTGATTATAGAATATTTTTTCATTAATATTTATCTGAGAAATCCCATCCCAGGTAAATTTTATTAATTTTGCTTGGCTTGGGCTTGGGGAGTTAGCTTTCCACTTAGTGTTTGTTGATGATGTTATAATAGCTTCCTGTTACTAATATTTACATAGCGCAGTAGTGGTATACGAATTTGTGTAGGGTAGGTACCACAACTAAAACGTGAAAAACAATAACTTAAACAAAATGAAAACAACCGATTTCCTAAAAAAAAAAAAAAAAAACTTTCATTTCGGAAATCGGTGGTGAAAATACAAAAACAAAGACACTAACTTCCGAAATTAAAGTAGTTTTTCACTTTCTAGAAGATTTTGTATAAATCAATCAACTCATCCTATCGCAGTCCACTGCTGGACATATGCTTCTCCCAGTCTGCGCCACAACACCTGGCCCTCCGCCTTCCGCATCCAGTCTGGCCCAGCCAGCATTTTAAGGTCGTCGGTCGATACGTGGCCTCCACTCCAGGATTCGTATGCTAAAGATTGATCATAGTTAATTGGTTGATCGTGCTATTACTGGAGAGAAAAAAGACCGATTTATTGATATCTGTTCCCCAGGCGAGGTAGTTTCATACAGCACTCGCTACCGCCGCACGTACCAGTCGCTCGTGTCGCTGTGGTGGGGCGCGGCGCGGGGCGGGGCGGGCGCGCGCGCGGGCGCGGCGCGGGAGGCGCACTCCGTCGCCTTCTGCTTCCGAGACTGCGCCTGCGCCGCACACCATGCGCTTAACAAGTAAGTATAGTGCAGTTTTACAGGAAGTGGTACAGGATGGGGGTTTTGAGGGACTGTCTTATGTCATTTCGACGTTCAAAAAGTGCTGATTCTCAGCATATTTTTATTATTATTATTATTTTTTTAATAAACGTTGTCCCTCACTAGGTATTTCTCCTGTATTGTGGGTGCGTTACAGACATTTAAACTCACATACACAAACAGCCAGACCCGGAACAGCTACTTGTACGTCATACAAATATTTGTTCCGTGCGGGCACCAAAAACCCGCGACACGCAGTGCAGCAGTCAATCGCTTATTTTAATTTTAACCACTGCGCCAACCGTGCCGTCAAAAATGAATTGAATTTGAATAAATGACTTTACATTTTGATTTTAATTGTATAATAATAGTAGATTGTACATCAAATGCATAAAACGCATCATTTTACGCGAGACGTTTATCCATCCGAGTGAGCTTGCGAGCGAGGATGGATATAGATTGTAAAATGGGTTTTATGGACGAGTTGTACATTCCACTTTTCACTTCGATTGCAAGGAAATGAAACAGCAACATGTAAAGTAATAAATGGACGAAATAAAAAAATATAAGTTTTTAAACTGTCATGGTCATTAACATTACTATTGACACTTGAAATGGGATATTTACCATGTTTACTTTTTGTTTCGAGTTCCCGATATTTCGGCGCTGTTGCAAGCACCATGATCACGGATAAACTGAAGTCATTGCGGGTGGGCGTTTATGAGCAGACAAAACGGTCTACCCTCTTTCTTGTTTTGTAATAGCGCCGAAATATCGGGAACTCGAAACAAAAAGTAAAAATGGTAAATATCCCGTTTCAAGTGTTAATAGTATAAAATATAAGTTTATTTCATGAAGTTTTATTGTGTACTTTGGCTGTTGGTATCCTTGCCTTGTTCTTAGAATACTAACGAAACCAATTAAAATAAAGAGGTTATTCTATGAAGTTGAAGTTGTTCGTGTGGCTGTTGGACCGATTGCCTTGGTCTTCGACGAAGATTTTACTTTATGCTTAGAGCATAAAAAAGCGATTTCATGTCGCATACGCACGACATAAAAACGAACTTTTAGAGCATGAGAAGTGAAAATTATATTATAATATTTGACTCACTTCAGCTGACCAGATTTTTTTCTTCCTATACAATGATCCATACACATCACACAACGGCATTCAAACAGACATACGGAATTGGTAAATTGTACTCAATTTTGTGGAAAACTGGCACTTGAGCAAAAAAATTTGTAGTAAATTAGTAGATCAAATGTGTCGAAAACTATTTTTGTTTTGAAATCAACTAACATAACATTATTCACATTACAGAAAAATAAACTCACAAGCGAAGAACCGCCTTGAATCTCATCCAGCGATCAAGGAGCTAGTCAGTAAATTGTCCAAAGTATTATTCGAATCTCAAGAACATCCCGACGCAGACGTCGTGAGAGATGCGCTCCTAGCCTATATGTGCCATGACGCCCCCCTGCCCTGCTCAGAAAAACTGAAAACGCCAAGTAAGACCAAACTTTCTTTAGACAAAAAACACCGAAAATTTCGCACCAATACTATCCCCTCACGGAAAATTCTCGATGTAGATATTGACACGCTAAATATGGAATTAGACTACATTAACAACCAAATGGATTTTAATAATGAAATTGGAAGAAAGGCTAGAGATATAATCGGGAAATATTATGACAGTAAACAGAAAGCACCTTTAGATTTTGACGCTCAAATGGAAAGGGAGAAGTTACTCTACTACCAACAAAGGTACCTAGATAATGCAGACGGTTACGAAGACGTGGTCATCGTGAAAAAGAATCTAGACGCCGATTTCAATTTCCCGAACGACGCCCGAATGGATACGGACTTTGACGAAGACTACAAAGAACCGACCCCAGAAAACTCAGAAGATTTCTGTATAAAGAAAGAACATGTCATGTCTTTATTTGCATATTTGGAGTGGAGTTATCGACAGGAAATCAAGAACGTACATAATAGACGAAGAGGGTTGCTAGTAGCGTATGGATTAATACATAATATAGTCCAAAATATGATACGAATGATCTCCGAGAATAAACCGAAGTTTGTCGTGTACTCGGGGCACGACAAGACGCTACAAGCGTTGATATTAGCCCTAGGACTCAACAACTACCAACATTACAACATACAATACGCATCGCGAATGATCTTCGAAGTTTATAGAAAGAAGGATTTACGCGACGAATTCAAATTCACGAAACGAAAAGCGATCGCACAAGATTTTTACTTTCGCGTGGTCTATAACGGCGAAGATGTCACAAATAAATTAAGTTTCTGCAAATCTCGTCAAAATGTGGTCATGAAAGTTGTGGACCCGATAGATGATGTTAAGATTTACAATACATATCTTTGTTCTATAGAAAACATAGTCAGGTTCATACACGACGATTATTTTGCTAGTTTTAATGTCACTAACTTTAAAGACGCGTGCGCAAGCTATGGGAACTCGAAGCATATCTATTAAAGTTTAGGAACAATTTATTTATTTTTTGTGTATGTACTTACATGCAGTGGTTTAGGATGAAATCTTAATGAATTTTTAGTTTGTGTATTTGTTTGTAACTTCTCTTCAAAAGTCGATAATTTGTGTTTTTTTATTTATAAATTATATAAAATTACAATAAATACACAAAATAACTAAAATGATACTTACACAAGGAGGCATTTATGAGATTATTTTTATGAATTAATGAGATTAATAAGTGTAGCTAATAGAAGCATATCAATTTTAATACTTTCAAGACTAATTTATATCTTTGTGATTATTTTTAAAACTTAGCCTTAACTGATCTCGTTTTAACGTTATAGTTATAGTTTTATTTATTTATTTAGAGTTACAGTCCTAATGAGATGCTAGTTATGCGATACGTACAACCCGTGCGAGTTAATGGTGGTGTCTTAAACCACCGACTCATTAATTATAGTCACACGGGATATAAGTGTCTGAACGCTCTTTGTAATTGATTTACAATTTTAACATAATGGGGAAGATAACTGTCAAAATGGCGCTGTCGTAGCTAGTTGCCAATACAAGCTACAGTATTTTCGTTGTAGCTTGGTGCGGGTGACATTAGACGAATCGTTCCTTTTCACTCTTGAACGTCACTGCGATTTACAATCATGACTGAATATTTGAGCTGCACCCTAAATATCATAGTCGTAAAGGAATCAGTAATAACTGTAGTAAATTAAATACATTTCCCCTGCCAAAATTTTGTTGTCTAAAAATAAAATCAAATTGAAAGAGAAATGAAGCACGCCTGTATTGTAACGCCATATGCTTGTTTATTGACGGGATGTATTGCATGATAGATAGCCCTCCCGATAAATATCACCCGTCTTTCCACTATTCCATTGCTTGCTTTAGGATGCATATCCGGTAGGCTCTAATAATCCTTCCATATCTTATGGGCACGTCTTCCCTACCATTATCGTGCCCCCCGGTCTACTCCTTGATATGCAATGGCCACTGTAGTTGAAACATGAGGCTCCAGGGGCTAGTGTGAATCTTTGGGTTCATTCGAGTAATCGAGTCTGGTGAAATGAATGAAATGCACCGACCCCAGTGTGGGTTTACACGCTGGGGTCGGTGCATTTCATTCATTCATTCTTTTTCAAAGTAGTCTCGGATGCCAACGACAAACTCGGGATTGCCTGACTCACCAAAACATTTTTTTTTGTGCGCTTAGGCATGTTTATTACCATAATCAATTAAAACAACAAACTTAATAAATATAACACAAAAGAAAATAAACAACGGACTGTCAAATGGCAATACGTGTCACGTACAAGGCGCTAGCACTCGTACTGACGCAAAATGGCCGCCGACACGTGGCAAAAATGTTACCGAGAATACCTATATATATTTATTTAAATCTCGGTTGTGCTTTGAATGTGTTTTGTATTAAATATATATTTGATAATATATTACATAATGATAATAATAAAGAGAACGAGATTTTAGTTGTGACAATCGTTATTGATAAAATTGAATTACATAATGTCACTGACCTAGTCATGCAATACTCACTTGAGTCACCCGCACCATGCTATAACAAAAATACTGTAACAGTACATACAGGGCGTGAGATGGTTTTAATAATTTTTACGAAAAATACTCGTTGACTCGACTCCTAAATACACAGAAATTGAAGTTTACCATTTTCCGAAATACCCTAAAAAATAATAATGAAACAGAGTCAGAGGTTATGTCGGAAACATTTTGAAGAAAATTATAATGTTAGGTACGGTTTACAATTCTGACGCTTTCCATGACAAATATAAAATTGATTAAAAATATTGAAATGACCGAAAACGAAATTGTGAAATAAAACCAAACTTATGAATGAACAGGAAATGGAATGAATGGACGAAAATGTCACATTTATTGTAGGCCGTAGGGACCAAACTGGTTACGCCATCTACTACGCTTTGACCGAACTTCCCCATTATTATTTTTCCAACTTTCGGCGTTTATAAACACGCACAAGCAAAACTTGTGTCTAATTATGCGGACTGTACCCCACGTATTGTAAAATATAATTTTACTTTAAAACTCTTAGTATCATTAGTGGTTCAGGCGAAAGCGCCAGGGCCAATAATTATAATTATTAAAATCATTAATACAACTCTTTAAGTTCATATAAACTTATTGAATGGCTATTTCATGAAATCAAGACATTTGAGGCCAATTCTAACTTAAGGAGTTTTATTGCTGCAAATAAAATTTTATTACGTTTTTTTTTGCATCGCTTGTCTGAAGCGTGTTTTGTTCACAGCAATAATGTAATTGTTTCACATACTGTAACATCACAGGACACTGCTTGCTAAACAAGCACTTCCAAACAATAGGCAGAACGGACATTTCTCTGTGCAGGGCTTGCATGGAGGCTGAGGTAACCGTTGCGCGTGCACTCTTTGAATGCACAGGCGTCACCCAGATTAGAATAGAAACCCACGGGGCACCCAGATCTTTCACAGACGTTCTAAACAGACCAGGAGACATGATCAACATCTGGAGGGAGTTGGGCTGGTTGGTATAACCACCGATGGCCGCCATGGCCTACGTAAAATGGTTCACCTGAAGGACTAAGTGAGGAAACCAATCCCTTTAACATTGAACATACTTAAGCAACTTTTCCGAGTGTACCTACTTCTGAACACACGCTTTTGCAACCACTAATGATACTAAGGGAATCCTAATGCCATATACATATCTCCATCGGTACTTTAATTATATTTAAGAGAGGAAAAATAAAAAGACTGCACATAGAACATTTTAATTTTTATTGTTTACAAAAATCGTGTATTTGTTTTATTTTTTATTTTTTTTATTAGCAGTGGATGGAAATGTTTGGTTTAAGTGTTTTCCAGAAGCTAATTGGCCAGTAATTTTGAATCTACCCGCTTCAAAAAAAGCGCACAATTTATTAATATCAAGTAGAAAACAAATTTATTCTCAAAAATATTTGTGGTGTGTCTTTGGTCCTGGAAAACCCGCTAATGGAATACGTGTCACTTTTCTATGTAGACGCAATGTTTATTAAAAATTAATAATAATGTAACTTCCAAATAGATGACCACACATTAAAACTGTTTCAATCCAAATCTGTTTTTCTTTTTTACCATTTTAAACGGTGTATGATCAGAGTGTCTCTTTCAATTCGTCTACGAAGCAAAATGCCTAAAATTAATGTCTACAAAGCAAATTGCCTAAGCTGTAAATCGCCTTGAGATCAAGATGTTTAACAAGCAAAATGTCTAAAATGCAATAATTTCTAAGTAGTCGAGATGGTTAAAATAAACTCACACTAGGGCCTCTGAACTGTAGGTTAGGTTAGGTTAGAACTGTGATCGGTGAGTGCCAGAAACGGTACTTATCCTTTCTTCTCCTAAAATAATAGACATATTGCAAGGTAGGCATTTTGGTTCATAGTCAGAATAAGGTTTAGTTCAAATATTGTATAGACATATTGCAAGGTAGGCATTGTGCTTCCTAATCAATATAAGGTTTAGGCAATACTTGGCATAGACGTTTTGATTTCTAGTCGGCATAATCAAAGGTTTTAAACGAGTACATTAAATCTAACACTGGTGCCGATTCCCTTGTTCACAAACTAAACTAAATTTAAGTTCAGTGATTAATTGGACAGTACTAAACTAAAATTTATCTTCTGTCCTTTTCTTAATGAAATAGAAAGAAAAACATGCATTGAACTTAAATTAAGTTTAGTTTGTGAACAAGGGAATCGGCACCACTAACTGACTTAAACATAACTGGCGAAATGTAGGTGTCCCCACTATGGGTACACCTCTGCCTAACCTTTCGGGGAAACAAGGTGTGATGTAATGTTACATTAAATCTCGTTCATGGGTTTTAAGGCACTGGAATCAAGTGAGCTATCAGACTGACTTTTCTGGATAATCGTCATGCGCGGCGCCTACATAAAAAAACCATAGCAATGACGTGTAGACGTAAATTGCATTTTAGCTATTTTGTTTTTGAAGGCGCTTCTAATATATTGCATAGCTTCATGTGATTGACCATGGTCTGAAAGAGAGAGCTGACTATTCTTGCCAAAAACAATCCCAAAATAATTCTATACAAACAATCGTCATAGATTACTCTTTCTTGTCCTATTCTTGTGTGCAATTTATGTTAGGACTTAGGAGGTGTCCTTACACCTGTTTTTTTATCCTCCACCGGGAAGCTCTTGGCCTTCATCTCACTTGATGGTAAGTGATGATAAGTCCGAAGGTGGAGTTAAGATTCACCCAGAATCCTCAACCACAGAGGAACTGGCTATCTTACCTCTAACTGCCGAAACAACAAATGTTGTTAACATGGTTGATATGGCGACTGATTTATATAAGACGGTGGCTAGCCAGGCAGCTTAAAACAAGCCCTATCCAAAACCAAACCGAGCAGAAAATTTTGCCTTCGCTGGGTATATCTGGGTCTGAGACAGGTGGTCATACCTACCATTAGACCACAGAGGTAGTTAAATGTGAAAATCTCGTAATATATACTTTAGTACTACTACTTCTACTACTTTGGTACTTTTATGCTCGTATCCTTCACCTATTATGGAAAAACAAATGTATATTATTATGTAAGAGTATCATATTGCGAGACGACACAAACAACTAGGTATTTCCATAAAAATGTTTATTTGTTTGCTTGCAATTCTAATAAATCTACATAATATCGTAGATGTTCAAATGGTCATAAGTCAGAAATAAATATAAGCAGTAGTGAGTGGTACAACTTCATTCTGTGTTTAATGCCAAGATTGATTGTGGGATGAACAATAGTGATTCATTTAATTTATTGTTGTTGTTGTTGATATGTAGCGATTAAATGGAATGCAAAGGGTAATAGTAAACAACTGGCGAAATGTGGGTGTTGTTCCTACTGTGGGTACCTAAAGCGAGATGATGTTATGTTTATAAACGATTCCAAGTGTTTAGAAAAACAAGCTCTTCAATGATGACGCACATCATTCCTACTTCCGCTGACGTTCGGATATCTGGTTGCAGTTTGTTTTGATAAGTGCACCCACAGCCAATGCAAGTACCAATATGACTTATTAAATTTTTAAGTAAGTACTTTATAATCTCGGATATTTCTGACATCGGTGAAGGAAAAAATCCGGAAACCTGGACTTATTTAAACATATAATAAAATCGTAGCGAGGTCAAAACTGCACATTGAATATAAAAAAAGTAATTGCTACGAGGTCTGGGAATGCTTCTCATGCCGAAAATGTAGTTTTTAGATTTTTTTTTGTTTTTCTGAACGCATGTTCCAGCATCACGCAAATACTACCGAATAGATTTGGTCAAATGCATAGATATTCGTGTGCGTTTCTACGGCGCGGCCACGGCGATATTAAAAACTGGTAGACGGACAGCTTATTTCTGAATCCATACATAATATAACATCAGTGTTCAAGGTTCCATATTTGTACGTAGGAAAAACATTGCACCGTCACCGTTTAAGATTTTGCATTGCAATTTGGAAGTCTCGAAGGAAAACTTTGCCTGGAAAACGAACATAGTTAGGCGTAGGTACATATTTCTATCTTCACTACGTTAAGTGAAGATAGAAATATGTACCTACGCCTCAACCCTAGGGCTTTGCAGGCCAACTATTTAATTAGTGCTCATTTTGTGCCTTCCAAATAAGTTGGGTTTGATTTTGTGCTCTAAAGTTTTTTATTGTTTTTTATTTATAATTTAAATAAAATATAAGGGATTAAAACAATTTGTAACATAATATAAATTTTTATCACAATACAACACAATGACATACTACGAGCACCTACTTTAATCTATAATAATTCACTCAAAGGACACGTGAACAAATCAATTTTGCCATGAAGTTCGTTAACGATACGAATTCCCCGGGTCACAGGTGTTTTGGCGAGTAGGTTGGTCCTGGTTGTCGGTATGACCAGCAGTGGCCGCCTCCGCCTCACAGCGACGGTCGCCAAACTGAAAATACCATCTGTTCTGTTATTACTGGTCGGTTATTAACCTCTGGTAGATATGTAGGTGAGTGGGTTACGCGAATACTCGCCAGTCGAGACTACGTGACAACTGTACCGTCTACTCTTTGTGTTGATCTGTTGGGTATTTGCTAAACATAAACATAACATCATACCTGTATTCTCCGAAGGGTTGCGCAGAGATGTATAAGTAACACCCACATTTCGCCAGTTATATTTAAGTCCCATGTAATAGGGGCCGAGCTTATTACCATTAACCGGGCACAGATCTAGACTTCAGGCTGCTGCTGGGAAAATTCCTAATGGAAGAACCAATGGATAACACTTTGCACCTCTCGTCAAAGTTTTTTTGTTATCAAATTACTTATGATCTGAAAAGCTCTTCATTTTCATTGAAATCAGCCATCCCAAAAGTTTTTGCCCGGAACCGGAGAGAACCGGAGTTACCGACATAGCTTGCAGAGTAAGCCAGCTGAAGTGGCAGTGGGCTGGCCATATTTGTCGTAGGACCGATGGCCGGTGGAGCAGACGAGTCCTGGAGTGGGGACTGCGTATCGGAAAGCGTAGTGTGGGACGCCTCCCAGCTAGATGGACCGACGACCTCAAAAAGGTGGCTGGTATAGACTGGATGCGCAAGGCGGAGGACAGGGTGTTGTGGCGCAGCATGGGAGAGGCCTATGTTCAGCAGTGGACTGCGATAGGCTGAGTTGATTGAAAAGTAATTACGGTAAAATATAACAACCAGCAGCAGGTGATAATGTTAAAAGCTGAATATTTGAGCATCAATCCTAGAAAGTTGCTGGAAAAATAGCGGTTTGATCGATGAACATAAGAACTCTCTTCCCCTGAAGTAGAACAATATGGGCTGACGAAAATCTACTACCCTGTGACTTCAACACTGCGTCAGACAGTCATTGACATCTCGGCAAGTCTACGTGACCGCCGTGCCGTCAGCCGCCACAATTGTTGATGAGATATAAATAAATTCAATGGTGAGCCGACGACAGAGAGATGTGCGTGCGTGCTTAAATAGCGTTGGAGTCAATTGAGCGTCACATATCATGAGGATAGATATTATGCATAAGCTGATAACTATTCAAGCAATATTACATCATAACTTTTCACTGTCTATTGCAGTAGGTAAAAGTCTGCGGAAAATTCTCATTCGACATGCGGAAAAACTATCATGTTTTGACGTGAATACGTCTTTAAATTTGTTTCCATAGTGGGAGGCAATTCAGAAAACTGATGATAACAAAATCGGGGATACAGTTTCGGGGTTTAGTTACATATATCTATCATGTATTCTAATTACACCACTCGATAGCTAAAGGATAAAAAAAAAAAATCGTTACGTTGAGTTGAGTGAAGACTGTGGCGCGGCGGAGCGGGATTTGCTGACATTTTGATGTCGTTTCGCTACGTCACATAATTTCCGTTTAGTATAAATTTTGTCTCGGAGAAGCTACAACGTTCGTTTGAGTTTCAATCGACTTGAGTTCGAATCGAGAGCTGACGCTCTCGTCTAGATCTATTGATTGCGTTTATAAAACATTAGTGAGAAATAATTATATTGAATGTTATATGGAGTTAATGTTTTTTTTTTCAGATAAATATCCATTGTTGGTATATCTTACTCGTCAAAAACCATAACAAAATATAGAGATCTTATACGTTTGGAAAGGGCTACTCAAGAGCAATCAAGTCAAACCCATACAACACCATAAAGCAGAGTGAAGTGGTATCAGGAACGTAAAAGAATGAAGGCGTCCGAGCGGATCAACGACGGCGCCAGTAGGATCTACAGACGTACACGAATTCTCGTAAACACACGGCCGTGTCCAAGACACAGCCACACCCAGATTTTTTCATTAATTGACAAGTTTAGTATTGACAATTAATTTACAGTAAGTAGGTAATTAGCTAAATTCTTCTCAAAGACCAAACTTAATGGTAAGATGCGAATAGGACATTGAATAGGTGGTACCTATAGGCAAACAAATATTAAGTTAAAACAGCCGATGTTGTCATGTTGAACACCATTCCAAAACCCACTTACGACTTAGATTCACTGTATAATTTTATCTAAACAATACAAATTCTAAATTCAAACAGCGAACGCCATCTTGCAAGGCGGGGGCTAAAGGGCGGTGGACCAAGGTAAGCGCAGCCGCAGCTCCACAAATATGTAGTCGGAGCACATTTTGAAGTGACAGTTAGGTGTGCCTTTTCAAATTGCACCATAATAATCATAACGATGTTATGTTATGGAAATATTTAATGTCAACTTTCCATATTAGCAATGTTTGTTTGCCTACAATCTACATTCTTGTTTAGTTGTCGCTGCCGTAAGCACTAAGCCCTCGTACCCATGGGCGATATTTTTTCCCGTGGCGTTTTTCATCGTGCACTGGATTTGGGGGAGGCCTATGTCCAGCAGTGGACATCTTTTGGCTGAAATGATAATGATGACTAGATATTCAACGCAATGCTTGCCGAGAGTATAAAAATAAACAATGTATATTTTTTTTTTCATAATTTATGCTTAGTTACAGGCTAGACTAAAACTTAAGAGTACATGATCCATGTTAGGGCGCAGCAAGTAGGTATTATTACAATTAACTTAACACTTTCGCTGTCCCATGAATCACATATGCTTCACGTTAATTGTAACTATTGTGTCTACTTTGTGGACAGTGAATCGGTTAAATAACAGGCCTGTTCTCTGCTTGGTTGAGATGCCATCTTTGAATGGGTATGCTATTGAGTCTATAGCTATTAGTTTCACATTAGGATGTTCAACAATAAACCTAGGCATTCGATACATGAATGCACAGAACTTCTCCAGACCAAAAGCATTGACATAATGCAGTTTTTTCAAGGCATCATCTTCAGTTACCTGTAGCCGCTCATCCAGTATACCTTGACATCTCAGTAAGCTTGCACTCAGGATCTTTCTAAACCTAGATATGATGAAGTTAGTATTTGTGTCAATGTACAGAGCCTCTGCATTTAGTCCACCCAGTTCATGAGGTATTTGTACTGATGCGCACAACTGTAGGCACAGTTGCGTTTTACCAGAGCCAGGCAAGCCCAACAGTTCAGTGATACAACCAAGCAGGAAACCATCAGTTCCCAACATAGTATCCAAGCTTTGGCTGAAGGATGCCACTGCAGGAAGACTTGTTTCCCTCTGTGGGGTAAAAGCTTACAAGCGTGATAATCAAAAGCACGAAAATATTGTTTAAAATTAAATTGCATAAAGCTTTAAGGCTTTAATAAAAATATAATAACCTAAACTAAATAAAAGTAATAATAGTTTTATAATGTAGGTTAAATACTTTAAAGTTAACATTTTATTGCACACCTACTATAAAAGATGTAACATAAATAACGCACAACCTCTTAAAGGGTTAAGAACAACTTTTACTATGGGGCAAAACCTGAAATCGCAAAGAAAATATCTGATGTTCTTTCTCTACCACCGCAGATGTTCCTGTTGTTCTGATATTCTCTTAACTCGTTAAAATGTAGGGAACCACTGATTTTCTTATAGCGATTTCAGGTTTGGTCCCAAGTAAAAGTTGTTCATAGCCCCTTAATAAGTGGTGCGTTATTTATGTTACTTCTTGTATATCAATATCATAACATTCATTAATACTACTAATACATAACAATACTACTTTCTAACGTAGGTATATTAATTTAATTTATAATAATTAAAGTAATTTGAATAATTAAAATTTTACCGCATTTATCTACCGCTGCCGCTGGTAAATGCACTCTCTTGGATTCTCCTCAATGCTCGGCTCAATACCGAGGGTGGTATAATTGTAGGATATTTTATGCCGGATGACTTTTTTCACCGTATGAAAAATAATATGGTGTGTTGTGTAAGTGGAATGCCTTAAACGAGAATATTTGCTTAGTACCATTGAGATTATAAAAGTTTCGAATATAAATTCCGCGCATTTAGTAGGGTACGTATGATTTGAATTTCTATGTTTTTTAATCAATATAATATATATATATAGTGGTGCCGATTCCCTTGTTCACAAACTAAACTAAATTTAAGTGCATCTTTTTGTTTCCATTTCAATAAAAAAGGACAGAAGATAAATTTTGTTTAGCCCTGTCAAATTAATCAGCGCCTTTCACTACTCCATACAAGTTTAGATGTGATTAAAAACTTGCCGACTAAAATTACGTCGATTTACGTCAAGCGCTGATTAATTTGACAGGACTAAACTAAAATTTATCTTCTGTCCTTTTCTTAATGAAATAGAAAGAAAAAGATGCACTGAACTTAAATTTAGTTTAGTTTGTGAACAAGGGAATCGGCACCATTTTCTATTTTTGTTTTAGTTTTTATTGTTCTAGTATGTAAAGTTTTTTTAAATGTGTAGTATTTATTGATAAATCATTTTTTCTAAACAGAGAAAGAAATTGACTACCAAAACAAAACAAAAAAATGCCATAGGCTTCTATTTCGTGCCACTATTATACCCTATTTTTTTCAAGACGTTAAAAAAATCTGCCAGTATAATTGACTACCTGACCTATGTACATGAGGCTTGTGTAACTGAACGGTAGGTCTAGGTATGTACCTAGATATGGCCTGCACATTCAGGGCCTTCTACAGTCTTGGGAGTATATGTGTATCTACATATAGTACGTATAAAAGACAGTTTGAAAGAAAACAAATGTAGCAAAAATAAGGGCGTGGGAGTTTCGACACGTGTAGAAATACTTATGAAATGAAAGGTCAAGGGATTATGTTACAACCATTGTGTTTTTGCTGTAGGTAACTGAATGCCAGTAGAGAGATGGATGCGCACATAGGCAAACGGCGGCGGGGCAGAGTATTTTAAAATATTGTACTACTAGCTTTTGACCGCGGCTCCGCCCGCGTGGATGTCGGTTATCGCGTAAAAAAGTAGCCTATGTCCTTCTCCATATCCCAGGCTATATCTCTGCCAAATTTCATGACGATCGGTTCAGCGGTTTAGGCGTGAAAACGTAACATACAGATAGAGTTACTTTCACATTTATAATACCTACTAGCTTTTGCCCGCGGCTCCGCCCACGTAGATGTCGGTTATCGCGTAAAGAAGTAGCCTATGTCCTTCTCCATATCCCAGGCTATATCTCTGCCAAATTTCATGAAGATCGGTTCAGCGGTTTAGGCGTGAAAACGTAACATACAGACAGACAAATAGACAGACAGACAGACAGACAGAGTTACTTTCACATTTATAATATTAGTAAGTATTAGTATGGATTAGTATAGAGTATGGATAGTTAGTAAAAGGAAAATTGTGTTAATAAACGGCTTTGATTTATCCCTTCTGTTAAATTTTTACCAACGTAAATTCGTACTTTTCTAATGGTAACAAGGTTTTGATTCCAATTCTCAGAGACCGACCACTTACTCGTAGCATCAAAGGGGAGGAGGATACCGCGACGGGATGCGAAAATACGCGACGGTATGCTTCGGTGTCCGCTAGCATACGATCGCAGAGGAGAGGCAGTGCATTCGGGGATCCAAGCTGCATTAGCCCCGTAGCATACCGCGGGATGCCGCGGGGTACTCCTTGGAGTCCTTGGCAAAACCTCCTCGATGCCGTCCTACGCCGTCCGCCGGTGTGCGTTTGCCTTAACTTTATTATACCGGAGACTTACGCTAAATCAACTCTGTCGTTGAAAGCGTCAAGGGCCAACTTTATCACAGCAAGCATAATTGTATATAGAATCTGTTTGCTGTACTTCATATCATATCAACTGTTTAAGGAAACAGTCCCTTGGGAATCCTTTGGTTTCTGGAACCTATACAAATTGTTTTATAACATCTCTTGTGGCTATACGCTGTAATAACATTAATTGATGAACAGCATCCAAGGGGCCCAGAATCTGTAGGTAACTTTTAACTATACAGGCCTCCAGTTTTCTAAAAAAAACAGCAAATACATCATAATATATTTAGCTGGCAGGGACACGCACATACTTGACTCTAACTAACCCTGCGTTACTGACTCTACCCTAAAATATAAGGTATTTCAAGATTTTATTTTACCATTTTGTCGGCGTGATTAATATGTATACCCATGCCAAAACTTTCTAATAGTACTAAGAGTATCTGTGCTAAGCCGCGGACATACGGATAGACAGACAGACGGACATGGCGAAACTATAAGGGTTCCATAATGTGGGAGAAAATTGTGCTCAAATTACAAATCTACGCCCGTACACAGTCGCACACGTTAACTCGTACTTATAAGGCTCTAGCATAGTAGGTACTTCGTCCATTTTGGATTGTTTTGACTGTACAGTGGAAGTGTGACTGTAATTTACGTAGTTTTAATTATTTTTGGGATAAAAATTACCTAGGTAAGTATACTAAATGTGTCAGAAATCGATTCTGAACAAACTACTGAAATAATGTGCATTAATTCAGAACACATTGTATTTCTTAACTTCAGCTTCTCACAAGGATATTTTATCAAAAATCTGGTTTTGACAGAGAAAAATTTAAATAACTAAATAAAAACAAAACTACTGTTTCGGTAATAATCTAGAATGATGTAAAAGAGACCAATATTTTCATCACCTCGCACTAGCCTGACCTCTCGATTATAACTTTCTGTTCCGTATCAGTCGTTGTGTTAGTTCGAAGGTATTGCTTGTGCTATCTTAGATAAGGGGCAGTGTAACGAATACACGGCATTATTCGTTTTATTCCTCGTCAAATAACGTGGCAGTAGTAGGGTGACCATGTTACTTGAATTTTCGTAAGAAAAAACCTGTCATAATCATGGATTTGTTATCCATTGACAAACAGCGGGGTAATTGCGGTAACACACAGCAGCAATGGGTTTAAGTTTGACAGTTCAACATCATTCATTGCGTTATTTACGTTGTCAGACAAATTTTTCGAACATATGAAGCAATGGATTAGCATCCTTCAAAATCATTCAAATTGTGATTGATAATAATATGTAACTACAAGTACCTATAATATAAAAGAGGGAGGGGAAAGACGCATATAAAAAAATTCGACCGCATCGCTGTTAACAGGAAATGTGCCTGGCAGGCTGACAGCATTGCCACATTGTATGAAAATCCTGATTTTTTGGCCAAGAAATAGGCCAGACGTCTGGTCACGTGAAGAGTCGACCAACCGCTTGGTGATGTCTCGAAAAAATATGTGGGCACTCGAACCCTAGTGGGTCCTAGTGTTTCAATTTCAACCCCAAACGGTTCAAACATATTAAAGCTCCCAATAAGGTTGTTGTATTTGCGCCGTTTGAGGTTTTCCACACCTGCAGCAGCCGCCTCAGCACAGCCCGCCGTGGTAGGAAGATGGGATGTAGGGTGCAAGGGTGTTGGCACATGTTGCATCCCACACAAAAGGCCAACCTAACTTCCAAGGCATTATGGTCATTCCCTTCGGTCTTTTTCCATCGTCGAGTGCCAAGCCATTCTAAAACAGCTGGCACCAAGGCGGTGACAAGAGTACGACGGATGATGTCATTGATGCTGGCGTGCCGTGCTATCCGGCCTGCGCTCCTACAGCAGGATAGGTCATGATGTCCGAGGCAGCCGACACCTTTACCGCATTGGTAGCGGTGCAGAGACAAGTAGCGAGCCGGAAGGTGGTGGTTGTTTGCAATTTCTGATCTACGAAACCGAACTTTTCCGTCGAAATCCGATCGCGTGGTAACAGTAAACGCGAACTACGCAGTTGTTCAGTCAAGGTCGCCGGTCGTGTATGCGTGATGTGTGCACTACAACATTTTTTATTTATTTTATTAATGGCCGCTGGGACGATAAAATGAACTCTGTTGATAGGCGGCGATCGCGTGTAAGGTCTTGTACGCATGCTCGTGTTGTAATAAAAGTTTTAAATAGGTATATATTAGTAATTAACAATGATATATAATATTTAATGAAAAGTCCAAAGTAAAAATTTCCTCCGATTTTTTTTTTACTGTGGATTTTCAGTGGCTTTTTTACGTCGTAGACTCGTCAAGTGAACTAATGCTAAAATAACTACTAGCTGTTGTCGATATTTTCTTAATTTTTGGTCTAAACTTCTTAAAGATATATTAATACCTACCTAAACGCTATGAAAAATATTTTTTTAAGTCTTGTGTGGAGTCTATCAATGATCTCATGTGGAGTCTATTAATGATCTTGTGTGGAGTCTATCAATGATCTTGTGTGGAGTCTATCAATGATGTCGTGTGGAGTCTATCAATGATCTTATGTGGAGTCTATCAATGATATTGTGTGGTCTATCAATGATCTTGTGTGGAGTATAGAACAAGGGGACAAGCACATGGAACTATCAGAATCGTATTAATTCAATACTTTTTTCCTTTAGCCCAAAATACGGTCTGGAGGAGTATTTTATTATTTTATTTAACTTCCAAACCCAGCCTGCCAGTATGTTTGTTTTAATGCTTGCATTAGCTATAAAAATTCTGCTGCTTTTCGTCGGCTTTCAAATGACACATTAACTTAACCTAATCAGATTGCCGATTGGTCCTCTCAACGGCTCAAGTTCAAAGGTAAAACAAGTTTGCTGACACAAAACTAACAACTTATTTCGTGAGATGAAATACATATGATTATATGAATACAAACTATCTCATTTGTCTTATTGAGTGGATTTCCTTGACCTATCAAAAGTAGATATTATTGTCTATTATTCATATTTACCTACTATAAATTGCTTGGCGGAAATATATATGAGGATTTTACCAAAGCCCATCTCACAGCTCGTAGTCATCAGCCGTCATCTCTGACAGAGATGGTCTGAGTAGGGCTTCCATTACGTAATTACGTAATTACGCAATTACGTAATTACGGACAGATTTTAGAAATCTCACAAATACGTAACTGAAGAGCTGCAGTCCGTAATAACGTAACTATAGGATAATATTAATTAATTTAGGTACCCATTTATTTAGTTCTATAGTTTCTGCCTACTCCATGGGAAAAAGGCATGGGTTTATCTGTGTATTTACAATTTACCTTAATTTAGTTAACCTACGACTTACATTATGACAACACCAAAACCCTTTCTGTGGGTATCCCCCGAATTCCCGGGGTTTATTTTATAACTTCCAATTTGAGTCCGCAAGATTTAATTTCTTAGTCGTACAGAATAGAGTTCATTGTTGACCAATCGGGAAACGAAGGGAATCCCCGTTGGTTGTGGATAGTTCGGTACGTAACACAATCAAAGTTTATAAGTGTTTCGCAAGTATTTGATCTACCTCGTAGATAATAAAGTTTAATATTGTGGATTGAGCAAGCTAAGGGAACTCCCTACATTTTTCTTTACTTTCGTGAATTTAGAAACAATCTCAATACTCGGTACTCAGTCGTCTTACGTACACCTGCGAGATACTGTCCTGCCTGGTCTAAGCTTATTTTATTGACTTTTGTGATTTTGTGTATGTGCCGCAAAGTTTGACGCTTGGTTTTCAGAAGCTTTTCATTACAAGTTTCTAAGTAGATATCACCATACACGAGTAGAGATACTTCAACGAAAATGTAAGTACCTATTTTAACATTACTTTACTTGTCTACTTACTTTGTTTCTAGGGTATTGTGTGAGAGTTTATACATATAATTTAGTAGTTGATTTTATATTGTTGACGGCACGGTTGGCGCAGTAGTTGAGTGATTGGCTGCTGCGCTGCGGGTCACGGGTTCGATTCCCGTACGGAACAAATATTTGTATGACCTACAGATAGGTGTTCCGGGTCTGGGTGTCTTGTGTATGTTAGTTTACATGATTGTGAGTGCACCCACGATACAGCAGTAATTCCTAGTGTGGTGCGACGTTTAAAAAAAAAAAAAATATATGTGCGATTTTATTTTATTGTTGCTTGTTAGATGTCTGTGCAAATAGACATTGATTATGAGTTCACGGTACGTATGTAAATGTATCCCGTTTTAAGTGTAGTGCCTAACTATAGATGCTATTTATATGTATTACCTAACTATTAAATTATGAAATATTTATATATTGTTTTAGGTCTGCAGTAAAGAAGACTATTTATAAGGAGTTTTTGAACAAACGCACACAATCAGCTATATGGGAACACTTTTTGAGGGCTGAAAATGGGCAAAGTGTCCAATGTTAACATTGTCAAAAATTTTTGAAGACTCCTGGTGGTGCTACTGGAGCACTACATACACATATGCGTGCTAAACATATTGGCGAGATGTCACAAGAGCAAGATGCGCAAAGGGCAAGTACTTCATCGTGCTTTCAAGCAAGAAAAAGTTTAGAACCTCCATCGAAGAAAACTAAACTAACGGATTACTTTTCCACTGAGTATTCCTTGGACGTTATAGTGACTAGAATGGCAGCATTGGATGGCATCCCATTAAGCAAATTTTGTACTTCTGAAGATCTAAGGTATGTTTTCAAAAAATCTGGCTATGATCTACCGAAATCTCCTTCAACTATTACCAAAATTGTCCTGGAACAGAGTTGTGCCATAAAAAAACAATTAATAAATCAGTTTAAAGATATGAAGTCCCAAAAAAAACGGTTTACTATAACGTTTGATGAATGGACCTCTACCCGGAACCGGAGGTATATGAATATAAATATTCATAATAAAGACCTAGAACCAGCTAAATATAAAAATTTAGGACTAGTAAGGATAAAGGGTTCAATGCCAGCTCACGTTGGAACTGTACTGTTAGAAAATCATCTAAATGACTTTTATTTGAAACTTGAAGATATAATTGCATTCACAACGGACGGAGCCAGTGTTATGGTTAAAATGGGCAAAAATTTTGATGGTCACCATCAGTTGTGTTTTGCTCACGGAATACAACTTGCAGTGCTGGACGTATTATATAAGACACGGAAAAGTACAACTACTGAACCAGAACTAGAAGATGAAGCTTCAGATACTGACACTGAAGAAATTGAAGAAAACGATGGCGGACTTTTCATAGAAGTACCTAGAGTTCTAGAACCAGAGTTTCTGTACAAAGATATTATAGTAAAAGTAAGAAAACTTGTTAAATCATTCAAAAAATCACCACTGAAGACCGATTTGTTGCAAAAATATTCTTTACAAGAGCATGGTAAAAGCCTCGATCTTATACTAGACTGCAAAACGCGATGGAACAGCTTATCAGATATGGTTGGACGATTTCTGAAATTGAAATCAAGTTTATTTAAGGCTTTATTAGACTTAAAATCAAATATAAGTTTCACAGACACAGAAATACAAGATCTACATAACATTCATCATAGTTTAGATATAATAAAAACTACAGTGATGGCATTGTGTCGCCGTGACTCGAATTTGTTAGCAGCAGATGCTGCGCTTCAGTTTATGTTAAATAAGCTTGATGCTCAGTCCAATGGGCTCAGTGACAAGCTTGCTGTATCCCTTAGAAAAAGAACAAAAGAAAGGCGAACAAATGTGTCTGGTGTCTTGCAGTATTTGCATAATAATGAAGAATATTATAAAACCGAAGAAACAGAAACTTTTACAAAACCGACGTCGGATTATATTAGAACATATGTTGCAAACTTATTAGAAAGGCTCAAATTTACACCGCCTACAAATGAGTTTAGATTCCGAAGCAGATGACAATGATGCTAATGATGGTTGTGGCGACGAGTTGACTGTTGCACAGCAACTAGAAAAAGAAATACAGAAAACTATGTCTACAGTAAACAAATCTGGAGTAAACACAGATCTTGAATCCATCATCAGAGTTGAAATGTGTATCTACGATAGCACTGGCGGCGGTCGTGAAGTTTTCCTAACAGCAGCTTATAATTATTTACTATGTATAATGCCTACTAGTGTTGAAGCAGAACGGGCATTTTCTTCTGCCGGCTATCTTTGTTCTAAACTAAGAAGTTCCCTTGGTGACAGAACATTGCATTCGTTATCATTTATGAGATCATATTATCAAGAACAAAGATTGGAAAAATAACCATATTTTATATTGTTTCTTACTTTTAAACCATTTGTGCGTGGTACATGTTTTGTTTGAATTGTTGATTGAGTTTAGTCAAAATCAAAATCGTCAATCAAATCAAAATATTACATTTTGATTTGATTGACGATTTTGATTTTGAGTTTAATTTTAAAATTATCATTTTAATCTGTAATTTACTTTTAATTCCTTAATATTATATTTTTTTTCATTTGAAGTTGTTTGATTTTTTACTTCTAAAATACGTAATAAGCCCAGAATTTATCGTGCTTTAAAAAATCAAAACAGTTAAGTACGTAATTACGTAGTTACGTAATTGAAGCATCAAAATGCGTAACTAGTTACGTAATTAGCAAATCCGTAATTTTGGAAGCACTAGGTCTGAGGGCTGCTACATTGTTCTAGGTGCTTCTACGTTGTTCTAATAAGGAGAAACTGCTTTGCCCAACGTTGTGGTTAATGACGTCAGGTTTCCATCATTCTATCAGGTAAAACCCGTAACTAAACTAATGATTTGATAAAGCAAATTCATCAATGCTCATTTTGTTTCGTGAAAAATAGGAAAGTATGCTTGTGGCTATGGAGGTACGCGAATGGATAGAATAAGTAACCACCCTTACCTATTCGATATATATTCCACCAACTCGCACTAAGCGTTTTCAATCGTCTTTTATAATGCGCACAGCAAAGGAGTGGAACTCTCTCTGCCTGCGTCTGTGTTTCCGAACGCATACAAGCCTAATCATATTCAAAGTGAGAGTGAACAGGCTTCTTCTGGGTAAGCTCACTCCATCGTCGACTTTGTCTCTGTCACCTCTGACCTAGACTAGAGTCAAGAGCAAACCCAGCAAAAAAAAAAATGTAGTTAGGAGAAATTCTGAAAGTGTCTCCGGTGACTGAAAAATTGTGTGGAAATCGGTTGTCACGGTATGGGCATGTGATGTGGAGGAATGAGGGAAATGACAGGAAAGTTTTGAGTATGAATGTGGATGGTTATAAGAGTAGGGGAAGACCAAAGAAACGATGGATGGACTGTGTGGAAGATGATATGCCTAGAAAGGGGGTACTACCGAGCTAAATGATATATGCAAGGAATACGATTTTGATGGCTTATTCCACAAATCCCCCCTGAAAAATCCCCCTTAGGACGAAAAGTGGAATATATAAAAACCAGTCTAGAATTTATCCCTGCTTATTTTACTAATCCTCCAGAGAATCCCCCTCAGTGGGGAAAACTGAACCCTAATATAAAAAAAATCACTATCAGGGGGGTCTTGGAATAAGTTTTTTTTTTTTTCAATTCTAGTTTTCCCCATTAAGCGGGATTATCAGGAGTGAATTCTAGACTGTTTTTTATAGATTCCACTTTTCCTCCTAAGGGGGATTTGTAGAATAAGCCATTTTGATCTAGTCACAATTAGTGTGAACTCGGCCAGAAGGTGTTTAAGGCTCAAATTTTCCAAGTAGCGGTAGGTTATATTATTGGTTTATGTTATTATTATTTTCTCTGTTAATGCAGTCACATAAATTGCAAACCAAATATTTATATTTATTCTTATTTTAATTTAGGCGAATTGTTTTTTGTTTTTTTGTGCTCATACCATAAATTATTACCTATTCTATGTCTATACGTGAGGATTTGTAATTGGCTCTCTGGTGACTATGGTTCCCTATTTTGTTTGTTTTTATTAGCTGTAAGTCCTCCATGTATAAAATAAATAAATAAATAACAACTAATACAGAAGAATGGAAGAAAAAGACGTCTTGCACCAACCCCTAACAAATTGGGATAAGGGCCGAATGATGATGGTTGTGGCTGTATAATGAAAACAGGCCCCTACTTTTTCCCTAAAAAATCAGAAATATTTCCACGATTTATGGAAAACTGTAAAGAATAGGTTGCTGATGTCGCTGAGCTCCTAAAATCCTGAGTTGCGCTACACGATTACGGACAAATGCTTGCACTGACTGGACAGGTCCACTCAAAGTTGTTGGCCATTTCAGACACGGATCTACATGGTCCAATTGACCAAGATTATGTCTGGACTTTAAAAGAGACTTTGACCCCTGAGTTTGTTTCGCTATTTCTTCTCAGGGGTAGGCAGATATGAAATGTTGACTCCATCTAGCTTATTTTTAGGGTTCCGTACCAAAAGGGTAAAACGGGACCCTATTACTAAGACTCCGCTGTCCGTCTGTCTGTCTGTCCGTCCGTCACCAGGCTGTATCTCATGAACCGTGATAGTTAGATAGTTGAAATTTTCACAGATGATGTATTTCTGTTGTTGCTATAACAGCAAATACTAAAAAACAGAATTAAATAAATATTTAAGGGGGCTCCCATACAACAAACGTGATTTTTTTGCTCGTTTTTGCTCGATATTGATAACGGCAACAGGTAGACGCTTGAAATATTCACAGAATATTTAGTTATAACTTTAAAAATAAATAATTAAATTAAAATAAAACAAATATTTAAGGGGGGCTCCCATACAAAAAAACATGATTTTTTTGCCGTTTTATAGAGAATGGTACGGAACCCTTCGTGCGCGAGTTCGACTCGCACTTGGCCGGTTTTTTTATATGACAAGTAAAAGTGATTCCATCATCCTATTTACACAATAACCGATTTAATTTAATTTCTTAGCATATAGGTCTCTACATAGCATAGGCTAGTCTTCTTTCAGATATTTGAACATTGATTTATCAGCCTTGAAGCAAGATATTGATAGTCACGTTTTCCTAAAAAATATAGGTAAGAGCAGTTATCGACACAGTCGATACACGTGTATCTGAAATTCGGTCAATTATTTTACCAAAATTCTTATGTCAATAAGATAAATTATAAAATGTTTGTTGTAATAATATTTCTACTTGTTTGAGTAACTCTGTTATGTTAAAAATATACTTACGTAATGTAAATAAAAGTGGTTATGTAATGTACTTTACCTAGAGTTGGTTATCACTGTTATCAGGCATTAGATATGGTTATCTATGTAAACCAGTGTGAACTGAGTTATCAATCTGTTTCTGTGGCGATTAGGATTAGGCGTAACAAAATAATGCCAATAAGATATACTAGCTCTTGATTTTTACTGAACTAGAACCGTACAATTTTTGTCAAGAAAAAGCAGTACTTGACTGACACCCTGATATCAGATTATCGCAATTCGTTCGTCCTGATTTAAGGCCCAGATATATGCTAGGAACCTTGAGTGGTTAGCTTGCGTGTTATGTAGGTACATAGCTCACGCAACGCGTCGTACGTACAGCCAGTAATAGGACTCGCCCATCCAGGAGCGCTGTCCCAAATAAGATGCATGAAGTATTAATTTATTATATATAAAACAAAAGGTATTTTAATAAACACGTATACTAAAAGATCAATAATTAAATTATCTTTAAAATGGTGAAGGTTTCAGAAAAATACGCTTGATAGATTTTGTGTGATTCTCAGTTTTTTATCCGCGTTAGACATAACTTTACAAATTAATTTCACTATGTAATATAAACATAATCTCAAATATTCATGCGTTAAGTTATTAAGAAAATGCTCTAATTTAACGTATATTTTTATTTTTTTTATATTTTTAACACTAACACTACTTCGTTTAGACGTGATCTTCAATATAAAATCAAAGTCGATTATCGTCGCCTTAAGATTTCTCATTCAAGAGACATACCTCACATTCTTAATTTAATTTTATTCTTATAGGTAATATTTGTTTCAAACAGATTAAATTGGAAACTACAGTAGCCCTATTTTATTCAATAGCATTTACGTGCATTATACGTAGCTGATGTAGAGGCTTTAACCTGATTGGTATTTACGACAAAAAAAACAAATATTTCAGAGTCCACTCCCAGAGCTATCCCGCGGATTGCAAAAAAACATTCCAAAGGCAATGCTCGTTTCTCTGAGTTTATTTGATAAACATAATATTATATCATATATTTATTCAAGTTTATCATCTATTATTTTTACGCCCCTACACTTTACAGTAAGTAGACTACCTATTTGAGACCAATTAACTTTCTACTTGGCTAGAGCCTCCTTAAGCTGTAAAACCTGGAATACACATGCTATGTAGTAGCACAAAAGCAAGCTAATTTTGGCTTATTCCCAAACTACTCCATTCTTTTGTTCTAAAAAGATAAGAATCTCATACATTAGTTCCCAAGTTACTCCAAGGAATTCTTAATGTATAAAAATACTTATTATTTTGTTCCCATTCTGCTCCATAGGTATCTGGAATCATTCTCAAAGTACTCCACCGATTATTCGTTATCAATTCCCAAACTGCTCCATGTACATTACCTATAAAATACAATCATATACTTCAGTACAGTCAGTAACAAAAATTCTTAAAAGAAAGATTGAAGTTTAGCATTTTGTTAAAACGTTGATGCATATTTAAAATTGTAAGCTTTAATCTTTACGAATACATACAAAAACACACCATCATGAACACACCACACCACGTGGGCAATCATGTTTTTATCTTATAATAGATAAAAACATGATTGCCCACTTGCCCTAATTTTGAGCAGATGCTACCTATTAGCACACAATTAGCATGTGTATACGAAGAGAGTATGATCATTTTACACACATGGAACGCATGCTATAAATAAGCATGCTACTTACTAGCAAACTAGCATGCTTTTTAACAGCATGTGTATTTCAGAACAGTCGATGAATGTGTAATCATCGCTACTTGTGCATGTCAAAATCAATCAATTTGTCTAGCATCTTGTCTTGCCTAGCTTCCAGTCTAATCGGACGCAGCTGAATACCAGCCTATTTTACATGGAGTCGAGATATCGTTCCCTTACCAAATGAAAAAGAATTTAAAGAATCGGTCCAAAATTGACGAAGATAAAAAAAAAATACATGCAGAGGAACATAATATAACCTCCTTTTCTGAAGTTTGTTAATAAAAGTAGGGCGCCCTGCAGTAGGTTGATGAATGAAACATTCTAAAAACACCAGAAATTATAATATTTTAAATGAGAAAACAGCTATTGAGCGCGCTACATTAAGGCCGCCTTCCGAATTGGCTAAAATCGTTCATAGCGCTCACACGTCTCCCATGCGTTCCGATTAGTTATTACGATTATGACAGCCGAGGGCTGTCAACAACTCGGAACGCTCGTGAACGCGCTCACGGTGCTCACTCAATGTCAAAACGATATTAGAGTATTTCTCTGTGTAATACACCAAAAATTTCTTCTTCTTAGGTTAGGTAGCAACTGTAGCCAGAAGAATAATTTCGAAAATGCCACGCTAAGTAATCATGCGACTCAAAACAAAACAGCACAACTGTCATTTTTGACAACGCTCACGGCGATATTAGTAAAAGGCATGATCGGCGTTATCGCAAGATGGCGAATGTCATGACGTCATCTATGACGATTCACGGGACATCGCGCTCACGCTAATTCGGAACGGGTTTTAGCACGCGAATATCGATATTATCGCAACTCGGAACGCAGGGAAAAGAGGACGGTTTCAGTCGAGTGGGGACCCAATTCCGGTCCAACGAGATCTTTAGGCATAAAGTTTTGCCATAAAAATGTCCGCTCCGATAAAGTTGGTTATTTAATTTGCGGACCTCGGCTTGAGCTGGAACCCAATAAGGGCCTGAAGATGTAGTTTTGGAGACAAAAGGGCAAAGATTTTATTTTATAGCTCCAGATTTAGTACTTTATGGCGCGTTTTAGTATTTTTTTTGGTTTAATCTTATATCTTACGTGAATATTTAAAGCTTGTTTCTCTTTGCTTTTAAGTGCTGGTTAAGGTAGCCATATTAACTGGTTAAGGGTTAAAAGACATTTATTTCTCTAGTCAGCATTCAATTTATCTACTACATTTTCTAGATATTTAGGTATTTAGGTAAATGACTTGCAATGTCAGAGATTTTAAAGATTTTAAATGTAACTTTTTATTTCCACCTCTACAAATATTATTCCATAGAACGACTTTATTTATTTTATTATTTATGTACACACTGTAACTGATATATTATTGAGTAGGTATTTCTTCAGAAATTTCTTCCAGCAGACCTGCGAAGGAAGAAATTAAAAAATAATGTAGACAATAGGTGTTAGAGCCAACAAGAAGGTATAAAACGTTTTTCATCATCATTTCAGCCGAAAGACGTCCACTGCTGGAAATAAATCTCTCCCAATTGGGGGGAGGGGGGGAAGGGTTGCCATAATCGCCACGCTTGGCAGGCGGGTTGGCGATCGCAGTATGGAGTTAAAAAATGCTTAGAGAACGCTGCTGCCCATTCTTCATTCATTTTATTATTCTTAAAAATAATAAAGATTATATCTATGGCATATATATGGAAAGGTTCGAAATTTAAAAAATCTTTCCACGCTACCGGATAAAATGCAGTTTTGCACTCAGATTTCGAATGATAAACAGAATATTTCCGAGGTTGTCTTTGTACAGTTAACTGCTCATCAGTGGTAGCAATTGTACATTGACAGCACCTGTATCGTACACCTTTGTCGTAGCAGTAAGCGTGATTTTCATAGTGCACATGTTACCAGTGATGTGCAGGTGGGTGACTGTACCCAGCCTAAACCTGTGTAACAAGGAACGGATGTTACAAAAATTACCTAATTTTGATAGTTACATCCATACTAATATTATAAATGTGAAAGTAACTCTGTCTGTCTATCTGTCTGTCTGTCAGTCTGTCTGTCTGTATGTTACGTTTTCACGCCTAAACCGCTGAACCGATCGTCATGAAATTTGGCAGAGATATAGCCTGGGATATGGAGAAGGACATAGGCTAATTTTTTACGCGATAACCGACATCCACGCGGGCGGAGCCGCGGGTATAAGCTAGTCATACATAAATATCAGATTATTGTTTGGCCAGATACTGTTGTAATACGAGTATATGCTAAGAGTTTTATATTAAACTTAAGCTCTACAATTTCTTTATCCACGACTTTTCCAACGATCTAAATCGTTAGATTCGCCCATAGACGTCAAAAGACCTTTCTGTTCCGTTGACGACGAGTTTTGAATAGTCTTGTTTCGCTCACTCATACTGAAAATCGTATCTATCTTTCCATGCCGGATGTGTGTACTCAATCTTCTCATTGTATTTTAGTCTAAGCATTCTCATGCTGATCTATATAACTGGAGAATGTTCGACTCCTGTCATACAGGATGTCCTAGTTCAAGGGTCCAGACTTCATTGATGTAACGTCTATTGAAGTTGGGAAATAAATTACTATTACTATTGTGGATACTTTTTCGCGTGGCCTAAGTATGGTGAGACCTAACCTTACGATTTAAATCTTTGTACTTTTCTACCTCAGATTATAGATCTGAGTTTTCTACATACATATAATTACCACCTACGCACTTTAGGTACTTAACACGTTGACTGCCATGACGGAAACCATGTGACCGACAGCATACTTTCCCCCGGAGCTGCACCAATAAAAACAGTCGAAACGCTGTCCGTCGGCCGCCTAGAGGCTTCTAAAGTGATCGAGGGCATGCGGACACATAGTGTCCGACTCGGCTCCCTGGACCCGATATACTGGCGGTCACGAGGGGTCCGCCACGGTCCACTGGGCTAAACATGGTTTTTAGTCTGGCAGTCAACGTGTTAAGAGCGCTATCGCAGGTCCACTAGCGCCACTCCTTTAAAAAAAGATTATCTCGTGACAGAAGGAATTATGAAAAACGGCTCTATCAGTTGCCTCGGTAAGTGTGTCTAGAATTTTCTAATACCTTTTATAAAGTTTCATATTGAGACACGAAGCAACAAAATACGATCTCGAGGAATGTGGCCGTTTTTCTTTAGATCGTTTTTTATTGTTTCGTGTCTCAATATGAAACTTTATAAAAGGTATTAGAAAATTCTAGACACACTTACCGAGGCACCTGCCTCGGTAAGTGTGTCTAGAATTTTCAAGATTATCTCGTGACTGAGAAGGATATATCCTTCTCAGTCACGAAATAATCTTTTTTTAAAGGAGTGGCGCCTGTGGACCCGAGATAGCGCTCTTAAGAGACTTTGTTTACCGACCTCCATCGTGAAGAACGGCACCCTAGTTGTGCAACACACTATCAATCACAATCTGAATGATTTTGAAGGATATTGCTAATCCATTGCTTCATATGTTCGAAAAATTTGTCTCCTGAACAACGTAAATGACGCAATGAATGTTGTTGAAATGTCAAAATGGAACCCATTGCTACTGTGTGTTACGCAACTATCCCGCTGATCATTCACCGTGATGGCAGGTTCAATGAACTCGGACCTTGGCCCAGCTAGGCAGAGGACGGTGCAGCCTTGGCAATGAACTGCTTTCCGCCCATTCGACGAACGAGAACGTATGTATTTCCTTTGGTTGTTTAATGTTGTTGTTTTTCTACACGGTGATTTTTAATTCACTGTAAACCTTTTAGGAAGTGAAAGTACTTATGATTATAAACAACTTTCACTATGGGACCAACTACGAAATAGCACAAAAAAAAAATCGTCTGTTTCATACATGTTCATCTGGTAAATATTGCATTTTTGTATAAAACAGCTGATATTTGTTTCGATATTTCAGAGTTGCTCTCATAGTGAAAGTTGCTCCTAACCATGAGTACTTTCACGCTCTGAAAGGTCAACAGTGAATTAAAAATCACCCTGTATATCGAGGCCCGAGAAGAGGACGATCGTGCTTGCGATTCGCCGCTAGAGGCGCTAGTGTAGAGTGAGGTCTCTAGAAATGTCAAATGTGAAACCGAACGTTCACTGTTTGCGGGATTTTCTATCGCAAATTGTTACTAATTATTCAATGAAAACTAATGTTCTAATTGATAACGACACAATATTCTAGTTTTATCTTGCTGTGCCCTAACGGGGTCATGTACTCATTATTTTTAAGCAAAGCCTGTAACTGTGTGTACATTGTGCAATAAATGAGTAAATAACTAAGTAAATCCATACTAATATTAAAAATGTGAAAGTAACTCTGTCTGTCTGTCTGTACCTATGTTACGTTTTCACGCCTAAACCGCTGAACCGACCGTCGTGAAAGGCAGAGATATAGCCTGGGATATGGAGAAGGACATAGGCTACTTTTTTACGCGATAACCGACATTAACGCGGGCGGAGCCGCGGGCTAAAGCTAGTAAATTCATAATTATAAAGATTGTGCCATTCCTGATTAATAATGGCTTAAGATTTTAAGTAACAACTTAGGATCTAATTTCGTAGCACTTGGAGGAAGAATAATATTTGTCTGCTTAATGCTTGCCAATTTTAGGAACATTATAATGTAAATATTCATTTGATATTTTAAAATATAATAATAAAAAAAAAGTAACGAGTACTTAAACATATCAAAAACATAAAATAAAAGTACTGACAGGACCTTACTCAACAGTGGCGCCAACTGGTGAGCAGCGCCGGCCCTGGGGTAGAGCGAAAGGAGCGGTCGCTTTAGGCAATAAAGAAAGAAAGAACGAAAAAGTATATATTGTGAATCGCGGAAGATCAAAAACTAAACTAAACACAATGATAAAAGTATAAAAAATAAAATTAGGTACTAAAATGACTAAATACTAATACTCGTAACAGTTTTCAAAAAATAAAAAAAAATGAACAAACAGACGTTTGTTCCGGCTAATCTCCGAAACGGCTAAACCGATTTTGATGGGATTTTCACAGGCAGATAGCTGATGCTGATATACGGACATGGCGAAACTATAAGGGTTCCTTGTTGACTACCCCAATAAAAGGAGCATTTAAAACTAACAAAAATAACATGCAAGGCCAAAAAAGCTCCTTAGCATAATGTTGCGATATTTAAAAAATAAATACCGCTGCGCTGGTATTTTGATAAGGCCCGTTGTGGTACTAACAAATCTTAAACTACTATTATAGCACATCCCACGAGAATCATCGCATCCAAACACTTTATAGCAAAGACAATTTATTTTCCTTCCTATCGGCCGGTTGCCAACACAGATTAAGTCTGCATTGAACGTAGCAAAAATTGTGTCGAATTGCCGAGTTGGCAACCTGCCTAACCCCTGAAACTATTGCTATTCAATAAATAAGTTTATTTTTTTAACACGAAGTATATGATCAGTTGATGATCATCTTTACATACCAAGACCCCTCTGCGTGCCTCGGAAAGCACGTTAAGCCGTTGGTCCCGGCTATCATTTGTAGGTCTTTGACAATTGTTACGGGTCGTCAGAAGCCCGGTATCGTTTTATCCAGTAGCTGAGTTGTCGAGGTCAGATAGGCAGTCGCTTCATGTAAAATATTGCGTCGAGTTAGACTGGAAGTCAACCCCACCATAATTATGAAAAGGCTAGGCAGATGATGATGTTTAGTAAGGTATCTTACTTGTGTATTCTTGTCGTTAAGGAGAGCAATTGAGTGTTTTCTTTCAGCTTTCTCCAGGTACCTACACAGGGTATAAGGTGAATTCAGTATACCTATCATACTAAGATGACCGGTACATGAAATTATTTCAGGAACGTTATGGGAATCCAATAAACCTGATTTGTTTTATTACCTCACACGCAATGTATCGTTACCATGCCAAAACGCACGTAGCGAACGGCAGCGCAGCGAGCCTTCGGCCGCGTCTTTCCCGCCATGCGGCGCGGTGAGTTCGATGAACTCTGTAGCTAGGCAGAAAGTGATTTCGAGCGTCGTCGTTCGTTAGAGTATTTCAACATCCATTGCAGATTTTTTATTTACATAAATGGAGTACTACGTACAGAGAATATAATTTTACATTGAAGTAAAGGAATAGTAACTGAAAAACAGATTTTTTAATTGAAATTTTTCCTGAAAAAGAAGCTGAATACACCCCGTTAGTTTGCGGGGGGCTTTCCCTTACATCCTGTATAATATTTATGTACTCGTAGTAGGCGTAGTAGGTAAATCTCCACCTTAAGAGGGCTGTGTCGGGTTCACTAGCGCCACTCCTTAAAAAAAATATTATCTCGTGACTGAGAAGGAATTATGAAAAACGGCTCAATCAGCTGTCTCGGTAAGTGTGTCTAGAATTTTCTAATAACTTTTATAAAGTTTCATAATATTGAGACACGAAGCAACAAAATTCGATCTAAAGAAAAACGGCCACATTCCTCGAGATCGTTCGTTCGTAGCAAATGTCCATGGATTTTGTAGCAAGTCTGGATGAGCTTAAAGTAAATCTAGATCTAGCTTTCGTAGTTGCATATCTTAGCAAAAGTCAATGAATTAATGAATGATTTTATTTTTGTAAGTAGGTTTGTACAAACACTCACGTCAATCATACTTTAAAACTACGTAACTAGATGAGGTCGGCGTATTCGTATCTGACTACTCTGAGAAGAAGGCCGAAACAAACTCAGTGGGCACAGTCTCTTTTAAAGTCCAGAAATAATCTTGGAAGAGATCATGTAAAGACCATGTAGATTGGTGTCTGAAATGGTCTTTTGAAGAAAGAACCACACAGATTGCGTATACCTGGGCCTCAAGTCTGCTATTGCAATAGTGTCTGAATGGTCTATCATTGATTTCAGAATTGTTGATTTTGGCAAGTTTGGTAATCTATTAACATAATGGCGTCATTATGACTTACCAATGGTCAGCCACTGACACTCCATTGAAAGAATTGGTAATCTCGTACATAATGACAAATGAAACTTCCTACTAAACTTCCAACTTCTTACTACTTCAGATTGCTTATAACACTAATAAATAATATGTAAAAATATATATAAATGAAATCTGGCATGAATAAATGTTCAAAATGCCATTGTAATACAATGTTATTACGAGACCATTGATCGACCATTATGAATTTAGCAGATTACGAATTTTTTGCAAAATGACAATGGGTTCGTATTGGAGTGACGAATTTATAAAAATAGCAGACTTGGGCCCCTGTCCAGTCAGTGCATGCATTTGTCAGTAATCGTCCAGCTCATAGCAAATCTGGATAGCTACTTAATTACGTAGCAAATCTCGATGAGCTTATCAGTACACTAACGTAATCTAGCGTGATTTAAAATGTAAGCGCTCCGTTGCTTAATTTCACTTGCTTATCAATCTCAATCAACCTTGTCATTAGTTGTTAAGTATAATCACTTTGTTTACATCAACTTTCTCATAATTCACTTATGATATTAGTTATAATCTTTAAACAACGCAAAAGCATAAAGAAAAATAAGGAAAACAGAAATTCAATTTATTTTCCATTCATTTCGAGATAACAATAGAAATTATATATCAATGTTTACCTAAGAATGCGTTTAAAACAATTAGTTATGCTGGAGTCTAAACGACCTTGGCAATGACTGCCTTATATAAGAACACCGCGCGTTATGCATACCTACTACGACACGCTTTTGCAGGCGTCTCTGATAGTGTAACTAAAGTATAGGTTAGTTACATAAGTGGAAGCTAGGAAAGAAGACTTTTGAAGTGAAAACTTCTTTAGGCGTGTTGAGCACTTTTTGGGTGAACAAAAATCATGGAACTCGCGTCATCGTCACCGAACGCTTTCCATGAGCTATATGTACCTATACTGTGTATACAACATTAGTTTTAGTTTATGCGAAACCCGAAACACGTGTCTAGTATTTTAATGTACAAAATTTCAAAACTGTATCATGAAAAATAACAAAGTTATAAGCTTGTTATGTTACCAGGTTGTCCGTACAAAAACATGCTCACCACGCGGCGCACCCGCGCCGCCCGCGCCTTGCGTTCATTAATAATAATATTAATTTGGCAGTAGGTACCTAACCGTATGACGATTGTAATGTAATTAACTGGTGATAACATTTTCCATCACACTTGCATGCTTTGGACTTTGTCGTAATGGTCAAGTGCGGATAGGTACTTAGTGTCACTCGGTGTCCAACTTGTACCTTTTTTTAAATATTTTTGGGAAAAAATATAACATGGTGTAAAAACTATTGGAATCGATTCAGTTACTTATTCTGAACAAACTATATTCAGGTTTTGCATATACTAAAAATAATGTTGTATATGTGTACTTTTTGGGTGAACAAAAATCATGGAACTCGCGTCATCGTCACCGAACGCTTTCCATGAGCTATATGTACCTATACTGTGTATATATGTGTACTTTTGGGCGAACAAAAATCATGGAACTCGCGTCATCGTCACCGAACGCTTTAGTTACTTAGTTTTCACTTCTATCAGCAGACCCCAAAGACTGCCCTGTTTTTTATTAGGAAAAACTATTTAGATTTTACGGGAGTTCTAAATTAGTTTAGAAATACGAGTATAAAGTAAAGTAAAGTAAAAAGTTTATTGTCACAAATGAGAAAATGAGAGCATCCAAAAGAATTATTGAAGTGTCTGTTTGTAATGTAACAATGGGCGCGGGCAAACCCACGGGCGGCATCTAGTCGAAAATAAAAGTAGCCTGAAGGCTCCATTGTAAATAACTTGTAAGAAAATCGTTACGCCAGCGTTTCTTCGGCCTGCTTCAGCGTCGACACCTTCTTCAGACACTGTGTGACAATCCTGTCTTGTACCCTAAGTTACACAATCAATCGCAGTCTGAATTAATTTGAAGCATATTGCTAATCCATTGCTCCATATGTTCGAAAAAATTGTCAACATAACATAAACATAATTTATTGAGTTATTTACTGTGTTGAACAGACAATTTTTTCGACATATATAGCGCTGTTCGTCTATGAAACCCTCAGCGATTGCTATCAAATAGTATCCTAGATGTGGGTGGACTTTGTTTCATTACAATAACTTTGTGAATGCTACTTAAAGTTTAGGGTAAAGCTATCAGATGTGGGTGTCCTTTGAGAGCTATAAATATACTGCTTTTGGTTTTCAACTGTTGGTTTTACCCCTGCTGCGGTAGCCCGCATGACAAGAAATTACTTAAGTCCTGTGTGAGGTGATATTGTGATACTAGTATTTATTCTAGTGGTTTTAATATTTTGGCTATACTGCTCCAGTCGTACAGTAGATATTCGAGATTACACGAGATGATGAGCACGTAACATTATCGCCCGCCCGTAGCCGGCGAAATTAAACTTTTCTTATGATTTTTGCAATTTGCAGCTCATTGTCTAGGTGTATGTTGATTAAAGTATGATTCGCGACCGTAAAAAATATGTATTTACAGTGTCTTATACTCTTCTCTGTCAATATCTTGAGGAGCTTGGTCAAAGTTGCATTCGTCTTCATTGCCTAATATAATTTTATTGCGAGCCTTTGGAAGGCATATTTTGCTGCCCAACTCTAGAACTGCTGGAATCTTTCTCGAATTGCACTTAATTTATCTAATGAAGAAAACCATGTTCGTTTAAATTGTCTTTGTACTATACTGCCGTCATGTCATAAGGAAAAAGGGCACATCTAACATTTTATAAATATGGAGAAAATCGAGTTAAATTCGAAAAACGAAAAATATCGACTATAATATTTTTTTTCGGAAATAAATGAATTAAAATAAGTTCAGTTTCACGATTCCGATACGATTATTGAAATATAAGTTTGTACTTTATTGGTATTTATTAAATAATCAACATTTTCTAATTGGTAAACTTTAAATCAAAGAGCACATCTGTGGTAGTTATTTATGCCTTTAATATTTAACGCAGGTCAATTATGCCTTTTCAACTAAATAAATAATACTAATACTAATATTTATCGTGGTACAAATAAAAGCCGCATTTATGCATTATGTGACCTTTTGACGTACTATAAGTCAGATGTGCTCTTTTTACGTACAATAACTTAAAAATTGTCTCAGTTGTGCCTTTTGAGCTTACGGTATTTTTGTTTATCTTGTTCCTAAAATTGTACAAAAAATATTGGCAGAAAGGTCCTTTTTTTCTGATTCCGAATATGTATATAACTCAATTTCAGAAAAAAAAAAAATTGTTGTGCCCTTCTTCCTTATGACGGCAGTATATGCCAGCATCCTTACATAAGTCGCCAAAAATGTGCGTTCTTATTTGTCTTGGAGGTTGAATTTTGGCTTCCGTTCGTAAAATGAACTTTAGTTTCATAATTTGAATTAAATACTTAAGAAGTTTTAACTTCACATGATTATGGAGCACATTATATTTTGATCAAGTTCCACTTGTCTTGAAATTTTTCGAAAATAAGTACCTATGTAGTCCTGATAACAATACAGTTATCTGATCTGATGATGACTTGACGCCCCCTATATCTCCACCGCTCGGGGCCATGGCCCCCTCTGCCCCCCCCCACGCTACGCCACTGGTCATATTTCTGTTTAACATTATCTGTGTTCGTTTGATGTAAATACTAGATTGTCATACAAGGGTTTTAAGGAATCAATTCCCATACGTGGTATTTAGAAGGCTATATACGTTACATGTCCGAGTAGGAATTGGTAATTTTTTTCATTTCGAATATAAGAAAAGTAAAAAATTGTAGTTTTTCTTAAATATTTAAATATTGATAATAATAGCATGTTGCTCGCCACTTCATAAAACCATTGTATGTATTTAAGTGTCTTTCCTTCGACATATCTGGCAAACATTTTCAATTACTCTATATTATCATGCCGAATCTGGGAAAACATTTCAGAATCGCTTGAACACATTTTTAATCAAATATTAGTACAGCTTACACAGTTAGTATCCCGTCAAATTTTTAAATATCTGATTATACACTCACAAGACCGCAGCATTTTATCTTTATCGATATTTTTCTTAATTATGTAACTATTTTCGTAGCCGACTACCTAACCAAATTAAGTTCTATTTTTAAAATTCATTCCCGCCCTAGTAAGGGAAGCAATTACTATGTATGTGTCTTCCCCGCCCAAAGGTAGGAAGTAGCGTCTTCCACCCACTACTCGTATCAAACCAACACTACTTTCCAAGTATGAGAAATGAAAAAGTCTTTTATGATTTAACCCACGACCTACAAGTACAATATGAGTACAACTCGTATGTCGGGGCCCCGCTACCACTGAGTCACCTTCTCAAATTAGTTGGCTGATAAATTGTTTTTATTTCTCTTTAAGGCAGCGTGTTATTTGAATTTATCGGCTCGACCCGGTAATATAAGGAAGAGGAATCCTTATAGTACTTTACACCTACACCATCCGTTTAGTTAATTAGTAGTTGGGTTGTTTACCCATTTGTTTTACATTCCTAAATGCATAAAACATAACATCACGCATGTTTTCCCTGAAAGGATAGGCAGAGATGTACGCATTGATGTATTAAAAGCGGTAGATACGGGACTTAGTAACAGCGCTTGGTCCTATCAAACTAAGTGATGGCTCGCAGTTGGCACTCAGTCGCGCACGGGATATCGTTGATCAAACAGCTCTATAATTACAGTTTTTTTTGTGTGATAAATACGCATCAAAATGACTTCTTGTGCAGCTATATAGTGTTTTAATAATACAATGAAGAAAAATAACACACCACAATTACTTAGCACTCGTAAGTACAGAAAAGTTATAATAATATTTAATGTTTGCTTCGCCATGTTTGTGCTACCACATGCAATGTCATTCATAATCGTAAACATTCGGCAGATAACGCGATTTCGCTCGCACGACAGCGCCATCTCCTATCTCTGTTCTTGTCTATCGGTAACTGTAGGTTTGCGACTGTGATCACACTGATCACAGATGCGTGAGTTTTGGTGCATGTAGTCGTGCGCCGAACCCAGGGGGCCAAGTCTACTAATGTACAAACGTTGCAATGGTCTCTTCATTGTGAGTTTTTGACAGATTTGCCATACAAACACTGTCAAATACTCACAATGGCGAGACCATTGCAACGTTTGTAAATTAGTAGACTTAGGCTCCAGGTTTACTGATTGCGATGTTAGCGCGTAACATATATCTTCCTCCTTTTAATAAATATATCAATGGGTGTACGTATGTTTTGTACCTGCACCCACATTTCGCCAGTTATGTTTAAGTCTAGGGACTTAAACATAATTTAGGGGTTGAGCCTATGGCCATCAATCAGGCTAGGCACAAATCCAGACTTCGGGCTGCTAATAACACTTTCTCCGACCTGGGAATCGAACCCAGGACCTCATTCTTAGCAGCAGTGCTTGAGACCAACGAACGAGGCAGTAATTTATGTTTTAACTAGCTTTTTCCAGCGGCTCCGCCCGCGTGGATGTAGGTTATCGCGTAAAAAAAGTCGCCTATGTCCTTCTCCATATCCCAGGCTATATCTCTGCCAAATTTCATGACGATCGGTTCACCGGTTTAGGCGTGAAACGCGACAGACAGACAGAGTTACTTTCACATTTATAATATAAAGTATGGAGTATGGATTTAGTATAAAACAACTTGTTTACCTATTAAACCATTGCGTTTCCCATTAGGATGGAATTTAAATGGTGAAATAACAATAGACCAACTATTTGTTATCGTATGATGCCATGTTGTAATGTTTTTGCGTTTTAAAATTCCTACGTTGATCCGGTGTTTTTGTGGGCTGTAATTAAAAACGAAAATTTTTGTCAACTCATCGTATTTTTATGTGGTTTATATCATAGTGTTGAGTAAGATCAGTTACATTGATAAAAATGAATACATTGTAAAAAATATAGGCAAGTTTGTTGAGATATTAAGTATTTGACTCTATCTATATTCCATTTGAAATAACATTAGACATTTGAAAAAAAAAAACCTTTTTTACAATCCGTTCAAACGATTTTGACTTCTATTCCGTAGGCATAAGGATGGCATTAAAAGCAAAAAAGTTGTCACAATACCAACTGTTTACTGCCGCTGCCATTTGTCATGATACCAACGCAATAGAAGTCAAAATCGGTTGAACGGACTGTAAAAAAAGTTTACTTAAGAGGGCATACTACGGTCCACTAGCGCCACTCCGTTAAAAAAATGTTATCTCGTGACTGTGAAGGAATTATGAAAAACGGCTCAATAAGATACCTACCTCGGTAAGTGTGTCTAGAATTTTCTAATACCTTTTATAACGTTTCATATTGAGACACGAAACAAAATTCGATTTAAAGAAAAGCGGCCACATTCCTCTAGATCGTATTTTGTTGCTTCGTGTCTCAATATGAAACTTTATAAAAGGTATTAGAAAATACTAGACAAGTATGTCTTGAATTTTCTAAAACCGCTCAATAGGATACCTCGGTAAGTATACCGAGATATCCTATTGAGCGGTTTTTCATAATTCCTTCTCAGTCACGAGATAATTTTTTTCAATAAATGTCTAATCTTATTTCAAATGGAGTATACATAATGTTAATATGCAATTGCTTTTAGTATATATAGGAATATGATGTCTCTACTTCAACGATTTTAAAACGATAAAAAACTTTTTAACATTTTTGAGAGGTCTCTTTCTCTAAAAATAATGAATAAATAATATGTATATTATTTTGAAATTCTTTCCGCATTTTATACTATTTTTAAGTTGATTCAGCTGTAGATGACGTAAGTGTATGAGACCATATAAATGCGCCGAAAGAAACAAAAATTGCGTCGTTTTCTTTAGAAATTTAAAAACACTCTCAGTGCAAAAACATTTTATAGCTATCCAGAAAACCTTTGATGGATTACGTAACGGTGAAAGTACCTAACTTATTTTAGGATACCCTAAAGATAATAATTGATGATAATTGTCTTTGGTCCTTGGTACTGACATTAAGCAATGAAATCTTCGATCAATAATTGATCGAAGAATGAAATAGATTGTCAAACTTTTATTGCTTGAATACGAGGCTTTTGGCTACTTGAATGTGTGTAAATTTTATAATTTTATTTTTGTTAAGTGCGTTTTGTTTGTGCAGAATAAACAATTTTTCTTTCTTTCTTTTTTTTCTAGATATTGCGTCATAAACTAATAAGGTAACTAGTTCCTGCGGGGTAATTGCGTAACACAATTACAGTAACAATGGCTTTCATTTTAAGAGTTCAACAACATTCATTGCTTTATTTACGTTGTTTTTAAAAAAAAACGAACATATGAAGCAATGGATTAGCAATATCCTTCAATATCATTCAGATTGTGATTGAAAGTGTGTTACACTATTAGGGTGCCGTTTTCATTCATATCCTCACTTTACCTCTCTTTAAGACGCAGATATATGCCAGTGACCTTAAATGGTTAGCTTGCGTGTTCGTACTGAGCTCACGCAACGCGTCGTACGTCCAGCCAGTAATAGGACTCGCCCATCCAGGAGCGTTGTCCCAAATAAGACGCATTATTAAGTTATTATACAAATAAAACAAAAGGTATTTTCATAAAAAATGTATACTAAAAGATCAATAATTAAATTATCTTTAAAAAGGTAAAGATTTCAGGAAAACACGCTTGATAGATTTTGCGTGATTCTCAGTTTTTTATCTGCGTTAGACATATCTTCACAAATAAATTTCACTATTATGTAATATAAACATACTTAATATAAAATATTCATATATTTAGTTATTAAGAAAATGCTCTAATTTAACATATATTTTTTTCAAATCATTAACACTATACCCAAAGTCTCTAATTCAGATAATTTATGTAAACAAAGTAAAAAAAAAGAAATGTCACTGTCAAAATGGCAAGACAGTGGTGCAAAACATTTTATCCTTAAATGATTTTGTAAATAATCATCGATAAAATTAAAGTGAATTAATTATAAGAATTAAGCAAACAAAATACCGTTGCCAAACAATGTTTTTTAAAGTGTGTTGGAGATACGGTATATGATAGTCATAATCAGTCCTTTTAAGCCCAGTGCTAGACGTAGGCGTCCCAAAATCGATTCCCAATCGAAACCGTTTACAGCCGTTTTCATCCAAAGTGTGGATAGATATGCTACTTACAATATGAATCTATTTATGAGAGTTGTAATATTAGTGTTGTTAAAGATGTAAAAAAATTGAAAATGTTTGGATCTCCTGCATTGTTACCAGTATCATAAAATATTTTATACCAGAAAATCTCCTTTTATTAATAACTTTGTTTAAAACCGAAAATTTATAAAAATAATTACGGTATGATTATTTTTTAATTATTATTTCTTAAAATCAGTACTTAAAAGAAAATAGAACCTCTTTTCTCGCAATTTTATGTGAATTACCATTACGAAGATATTTTTTTGTTATGTTATCCCCTTTGTTTACATAAATTATCTGAATTTGAGACTTTGGGTATAGGTAGGTACTCGTTTAGACGTGATCTTCAGTATAAAATCATTAAAAGTCGGTTATCGTCGCCTTAAAGTAGCTACTGTTTACATAAATAATTAGCTGTACTCCATTTGAAATATATTAGACATTTAAAAACCTTTTTTACAGTCCGTTTAACAGATTTTGACTTCTATTGGGTTGGTGGCATGACAAATAGCAGCTGCAGTAGACAGTTGGTATTGTAAACATTTTTTTGCTTTTAATGCCATCCTTATGGCTACGGAATAGAAGTCAAAATCGGTTGAACGGATTATAAAAGGGGTTTTTTTAAATGTCTAACCTTATTTCAAATGGAATATAAGCATAAGCACTTATTTGAGATCCATAATTCATACTTGACGCGACAAATGGCGCCAAGTTTATTCAAAACTAGGTATGATTGTATGCGTAGGAGTTTTCCTGTTGTTCACGAGTACACAGGGCTATAAATTTTAATTAATGTGTCGGGCATACATATGTTGTGAATGCTTACTGCTTGTGTAAACGCACGTGCCTGAATGAGAGCATTCTTGGGTGTTGATATCGTGAATGAATGGTTATAGTAATGTTTTTGCATTTTTAGGAAATTATAGTTTTTTTTTTTTTGATGATTTTCTTATTTATTTTGATCTTTACAAAAACTAGATATTATGTAGGTAGTCTAGTTTATTAGAAAAAAATATGAATGCTTGAAAATGTCACACACAACTCCAAGCAATTTACCAAAATCGCCAAACAGTCTGGTGTGAATTTCATTGTAAATCCAAGGACCTACAACATCTCTATAAAAAAAACCCAAAATATTCCACAGCCCAAAAAACAAAAACAAGACACCAACCACGCAATCGATCATTCAAAACAATAGTACAACAACACTTTCCATGTCAACTATCTCTGTCTATCACCGACCACCACGTGTGCTTACCCACGTGGGTAAACAAAGAGGCGTGTCCACTGACTCACGCGCACTTATGTAACTGAAAAGTTAAACGCAGTTTTTGTAAACACATTCAAGGTTCATATCATGCGATTTTTGGCGAGTGCGACCGGTTGACTGCGAAACAACAAGTGACGTAAAATTCAAAATGGCGGACGTTCTAGGTGTTGCGAAAATAAACTGGCAGCGAGGAGTTTTTATAAGAGTTGAATAAATGCTGCTTCATTAACATGGTAATTTGTGGGTGTGCTGTGTTGTTTCTGACCATATTAATGCGACGATAACCAACTTTTAATGATTTTATACTGAAGGTCACGTCTAAACGAGTAGTTTTAATGATTTGGAAAATATACAGTGTGAGTCTTTATAATGTGCACATATCGAAATGAGGGAATCTATGCTTAATTTTATCTACGGAAAAAATAAAAAATAAATCAATTTTTTTTATTTTTTTTTATGGGATTTTTATTTCAAAATTTCTCAATAAGACGCCCCAATGAGATTGGAGTATTTGCGCCGTTTGAGGTTTTTCGAACGTACTGCAGCCGCCCCAGCATAGCCCACCGTGCTAGGAAAATGGGAAAATGCTTCAATGCATCCTTGATTCGAAAAGAAAAAAACAGAAAGTAGAAAAAGTCTGCATCTCGTCAAGCAAGTTAAAGGAATCGTAGGTAATCTAAAAGACACCGGTTGTAATTTATGAATGTGTTTACTATTGCTAGTCACGTGTGCAATAAAAATATGATTTTAATCATATTAATTTAAATATCATCAGTGATCGAAATGCATCCGGAAACTTCGAATGTTTATTTTTACGCTAACTTTTTATCAATGATCTAAAAAAGTTAGCGTTCCAGAAAACAGATAGCTGCAAAGCTCTAGTTCGAGAGGTAGCAAAAACCGGCCAAGTACGAGTCGGACTCGCGCACGAAGTGTTCCGTACCATTATCTATAAAAACGGCAAAAAAATCATGTTTGTTGTATGGGACACCCCTTAAATATTTGTTTTATTTTAATTTAATTTTTATTTATTTAAAGTGAATATATAGGTAACTAAATATTCTGTGAATATTTCAAGGGTCTACCTACCTGTTGCCGTTATCAATATCGAACAAAAACGAGCAAAAAAATCACGTTTGTTGTATGGGAGCCCCCTTAAATATTTATTTTATTCTGTTTTTTACTTTTTTAGTATTTGTTGTTATCATCTGTGAAAATTTCAACTGTCTAACAACTATCACGGTTCATGAGATATAAACTGGTGACAGACGGAGAGACAGACAGACGGACAGCGTAGTCTTAGTAATAGGGTCCCGTTTTACCCTTTAAAAACATACATTTTATAATTACCTGTTGGAAGAATAAAACATTTTCGTGTTCCAAATTCAATATGCGAATGCGAATATTCAAAGCAGCCAGAACACTATAATATTGAGATGCCAAAAATAAACACAATCAAGCAGACATTTCTTCAGAAACTCCAATCAAAATTCATCAGCGTGTACCATTGGTTGGTCTTGAATACAAAATTTACAAATGGTTGGTGGTTCGTATTCTGGCGACAGACATTCAAAGAATCGTACATTTGTATGAAAATTAACTATCGATGTGTTTGCCCTTGGCAGTAATCAGTGGCCACATTGTTTAAGGCTACACTTGATATAAAACGGTTTTACATTATCTCAAATTAACTCAATTTTTTTCTTAGTGACTCCACGTGGTATGATGGATGACCATTTTCTTTCATTCAAGTTCTTGGTTTTTAACTGACTTCGAAAGAGCGTTGGAGAACGACTGTAGGTATGTATGTTTTTTTTTTAATGTATGTCCACCGATTTCTCCGTCAATTGTGAACTGATTTTGAAATTGTGAACAGATTTTTTTCGTTTGAAAGGGTACTTTAACGTCCCATATAAATTGTATTAATTTTACTTAGATAGTTTTTGAGTTAGCTTCGATAATACGTATTTAAACCACTTTGTGTATCTTAGTGATGCTATAATACTTTCTGTCACTGTTGTTTACATAGCAAGTAGTAGTATACGAATTGGTGTGGGTTAGATATAACTAAAAAGGGGAAAAAAGAAAACATTTTACAAAAAAAAAAAAAAAAAAACTATCTCCTTCCAAGAAAGCACTATACAGTGAAAAATAACTTTAATTTCGATAGTCAAGGCAAAGAAACTAAAATACAGATCCAAAGACACCATGACCACATGATGAGGTATGGATGACCATTTTGTTTCATCCAAGTTTTTGGTTTTATTTCACTTGAACTATAATATTTATTGGGTTTTTCCTTTAATAATTTCTCAGTAGCAGCTTGGAGTCTGGATTCTGGAATAGGCTCACCCTCTATTACATGGGACGTACACCTCTGCCTATGCCTTCGGGGATTACAGACTAGATGTTATGTTATGTGTTAATAATAATAACACTCATAGATTTGACGAACAATTACCGGAGATTTATTGTGAAGGATGGCACGGTTACATCTGTCGAGCGTGCCACCGTCCGGGAGAATCAATCCGACACATTATCTCCGGGTGTCCTCGTCTAGCTAACGAAGAATACTTGCATAGACACAACCTTGTAGCTAGGATTATCCATCAGCAACTTGCTCTGAAATACAACCTAGTGGAATTGGAAGTGCCGTACGACAGGTATGTGCCCGACCCAGTTCTCGAAAATGGACATATCACATTGTACTGGGATCGATCCATCATCACTAACAGGACTATTGTTTCCAATAAGCGTGATATAGTGGTGGTGGATCGAATAGAGCGGCGCGCAATGATTATTGACATAACAGTCCCACATGACGAGAACCTCGTGAAAGCCGAGAAAGATAAACAAAACAAGTATCTTGACTTGGCTCACGAGGTTGTCGACATGTGGGATGTGGACTCAGCGATCATTGTGCCGATAGTCGTATCAGCCAATGGCTTAATTGCCAAGAGCCTCGACCAACACCTAAGGAGGCTCTCGTTGGGCAGCTGGATCAAGGGCTTGATTGATTGTAATATTTAAAAATATTAATTATATGGATTTATTTAAAAAAAGGAAATAACACTCAATTAGGTAACAGTTTGATGCGTAAAAAACCCTGGCTGACTGTAATCTAGTGCGGGTTGGTAGATGTGACATGTCTTCTTCGAATTTTTGGTTCTAGGACATGCCGTGTCGTGTCCTCACGATGTTTTCTTTCACCTTTGAGAGCAGTGGTCATGGCATTGTTATATATTACTAATTAATCAAAACAGAAAATATTTGACACCTATTTGCGAGGTTGCCAACTTTTAGAATGCACTCTTAAAAACCTTGCTTCCAACTCTGTTTTTAAGCTCACATTCGTCAAACTACCAAGTAACAGAAAAAAGATTTCAACCAATTAACAGGCACTTTTGAATTGTCAAGGGGTCGGTCAGTCAGAAAGATGAAGCTAGTTGCCCATTCCAAAACGTAGTAGGTTCCTATGGAGAAGAACGGGCAAGAAACTCGTGTTTTAAAAACCCTTGTTATTATGAAAGTTTCATGCTGTAGACCACAATTATAGATTGTAGAAATTGTGTTTCGCTACAAACGAGGCAGCAGAAGATTTTTAAACAAGATTCTGAAAGTAATAATTCTTCCACAAGCCTTTTTACAAAGCCTTAAAGCCTTTGCAAGATTTAATTTGATAGTTTATTTGCAATGTTTGTCAAGCAGAAGAGGATTAATTAGAATGTAATTCAACCCGTGATGGAGAATTCTCGGGTCGACGGACAACAAACTGACTCCGTCTGTCCTTTTATTAAGTTTACCTAGTCAAACGAGACTTTAATTAAACAAATACAAATACATCCTTTAGTTAGAGCTTGGTATTGTTATTTCCCCATTTCCTCCCGTGGGTGTCGTAAAAGGCGACTAAGGGACTTACTAGAGAATGGGCAGCAGCGTTCTCTATGCATTTTTAACACCATACTGCGATCGCCAACCCGCTTGCCAAGCGTGGCGATTATGGAAAACCCCCCCATTTCCTTTTTGGTGAGGCCTATGTCCAGCAGTGGACGTCTTTCGGCTGAAATGATGATGATGATGATGATTGTTACTTGATAAATAAGTTAAGATTTTGTAATTAGGTGGTTTTTGTTGCTTTTCGTTTTTTGGAAGTGTTTTTTTAGATCAATTTCTAATCTTTATGATCTACGATCTTAATCAAATCATAATCATTTTTTAATTTGTATAACATAGGTAGTGAAAACAGTTCTTAAATTAAAATTCATAGGTCGCTATATTATGCCAAAAGGCCTACAAATATATGGTTGCATGCGAAATAAAAACAATATGGAATAATTTCTACAGTCAATTAATAAATAAACAATCATTAAATTACAATTAGTCACAATATTCAATTAAAAATTGTTTGTTTCTCCAGTCAAATAAATAAATAGGTCTACTTTATCATTCAGAAATTCATCAATCAATAACAGTTTTTTTTTTTTTTAATTGTGTAACGTTCAAATTTTTTATGACATCTGGTAGTTTATGATAAATGCGTGGTGCCATGCCTAAAACACTCTCACTATGGCGGTCTTACAACGCTGATTGCTTAACGAGTTTGTGTATTGGCTACGAATCGCAACATCTCGTAATGTTGATACTTTTTCGAATAATGTCATGTTTGTTTTGACGAAAACACTAATTTCAAAAATACATAATAAGGGTAGGGTAAGTATTTTCAGCGATTTAAAGAATGTTACACAGCTATCATCAATTTTCAGACCACACATTGATCTTATACACCTTTTGTGTGCCTTGAAAAACGATATCTTTATCGGTAGAATTGCCCCAAAAAATCGTATCGCAAAATTGAGGCAACTAAGCCGTGATATGCAACTAGTAGCGCATCCATATTTATTTTTCTAGCAATTTGGAAAAGTGCGTATGCTGATTCTTATGATCATAAACTTGGAATCGGCTCACAAGTAGAAACTATACCATCCTATAGAACAGGTATTTACTTTCAACCAACAATGTAGTGTCAATGCCCAGCAGGCTAAAAAAGTTACGTCTTTTTGATGTCCTTGTTAAATTAATATTCAACACAGAGCTGCATCTGGAAAAATCATAATGATTCTAAATATAGCCGTGTTTATGACTTGGCTATCTGATAAATGTCATAATGAAGATTATCTGTATTTATATGAGTTTAATTGTAGCAATAAAGACTGTTTTGTATTCTATGCGTGTTTTTATTTTACTTACTGACATATAAAGGCTCCTAAAGGCTCCTATAAAGGCTTCTACAAGACTTCTGGAAGGAGGTGGGCTGGTTGGAATAACCACCGACGGCCGCTATGGCTCACGCACAATGGTCCGTCTGAAGGACTAAAGTGCGGAAACCAAACCTTCTAACATAGAATAGAACATGCGACATGCGACGCGACACAAAAACACCGGTCGCGTGCGCGCCTGTTTGTAGGAGCCTTAAAACTTATGTAATGTTTATGTTTGGTAGTAGCAGCATTCAAAACAGTCACGGTCAAGGTCATTTGGCCTCGTGTTAGTACATATATATATGTACATATAGCATATAATGTATGGAATGTATATGCTGTAAAAATGCGTGACTAATGTATACTTTTACTTGCTATTGTTCTGTGTTTGGCAATACCTAATGATTTTCTTTTCAATGACTTAAACGAATTTACTTTGCTTTGTCATCTTTATGATATTTTTGTTAAACGCAAAAGAGAATAGAGTTTAAATATTATCGTTCATTATTTGAACACCTGGCAAGGAAAATTCTAAATATTTTCCACTTAAAATACTTCGTAGTAAGTTTTATTGGATTTTTCGATCTGGAACTGGCGAAATGTAAGTGTACTAAGTACAACTGAAATGTCAACTGACATTGTTTTGTCTACCGTCGACTCTGTTGATCATCATCATCGCCATCGTCATCATTGGCAGCCCTGTTCCACCCACTGCAGAGTAGTGCAGAGTATAGGACTCCTCCATTTTGTGCCATGCTTCCCTGGTCTGCGCGAGTCTCATTCAGTACACCAATTGCGTGACATACTATCAATCTCAATCTGAATTATTTTGTGGGATATTGCTAATCCACTGAAGGAAATAAAGAAAGAAAAATATTTTATTTGGGATAAGCACAAGAAATTCAAAAAATTTAAAATTTAAAACGAGCATTTAAAACTAACAAAATTTAAATTGTAAACAATAACTGAATGGACACTGCGCGTCCAATACAATAATATTTTCAGGATGATGTTGGGACTTCCTCGTTTCTGCAGTGCCTCCGATATGTTCGCGCAGGCTCGTACGGACGATTTTCATGCCGTCATTGGGAAAAAAGTCGTGTCACTTATCAGGAGGGTGCGGGGAGTCACAACAGCATCCTGAAAACTGTAGCTGAAGATGTGCGTGCTCCTGTGTTGAGGCATTTCGTTCGTCTGGTGATCTTTTAGGGAGGAATCTACCTTCCCTATTGATTATCGTGATGGGGCGGGGTGTCTCAGCACAGGGCCATTTGTATATAGAATTAGATGATAGTGTTGTTGTTTGTAATTGTATTTAAGAACTAACAATAGTTTCAAAGTTTTTGTATACTAACCTTTGGATCTAGTTGTCACATAAAAAATAATAATTTTGAATAACAAAATCAAATAAAAAATGTCCTGTGCCCGGCCGCTATCTCAGCATAATGCTGCGATATTTAAAAAATAAATACCATAGCGCTGGTATTCTGATAGGGCCCGCAGTAATACCACGGACACACCTACGGACATCTATAAGTCCTACACAAGAAAGTCAAGTACTTCGGAGTTACGTTAATCTAAAATTAAATGAACAGAACGTGTTTCAAATCCATCATGAAATGTCAAAACATTTTGATAACACACAAAAATAAACGTAGCTTTGTTTGTAAACTAGAAGACGAGCTACGATAAACTTTGGTATTAGGCTAATATATTGTTTGCAAAATTATGTAAATGTAACGTTTTTTATTACATGATAGGTAATATTATTAGCTTCCAGTCTTACCAGATGCAGCCGACATGAAGCGACTGCCTACTGGCTAACACGATACCCCTACAAAACAAACTCAGAGGTCACAGTCTCTTTTAAAGTCCAGACATAATCTTGGTCAAATCATGTGAAGACCATGTAGATTGGTGTCTGAAATGGTCTTTTGAAGAAAGAACCACACAGATTGAGTGAACCTGTCCATTCAGTGCACGCATTTGTCAGTAATCGTGCAGCTCAACTCAGAACAGAAGGAGCTCAACGATTCGACGAACAATACCAAAGAAAGGACATTTGGGCAGGCCGCATAAATTACTCATACTGCCATACCATGATTAGATAAAAAACTGAGAAGAAAAAATAAACAAAGACCCACATAGTCTTCACATTCACAATAATTAAAATAATAACATAATAATTCACAAGTAGATAATCTTGTCAATGTGTATAAAGCAATCACAATAAAAAAAAGTTTCAATATGTAAAATTTGGAGCAGCTCAATCCCAAGTCTTTTTGTCCTCAATATAATCTTTAATGGTATAAAAGGCTTTCTGGCACAACTTACATTTAATGAATGTAGATCTTGAACGTGGCTTGGAAGTTTATTATAAAAGCGTATACAATGACATCTGAACGAACCACCTATTTTCTTGAGCCGTACAACAAACATGTGTTTGTTCCTAGTATTTATATTATGGATATCACTGTATTTTTTAAACAATTTTATGTTTTTATGGGCATATAAAAGATTTTCAAAAATATACTGAGACGGCACAGTCATAACATTAATTTCCTTAAATTTCTCTCTGAGAGAGTGTCTCGGACTTAATTTATAAATTGATCGAATAACTCTTTTCTGCAAAATAAAGATAGACTGATGTCGGCGGCATTTCCCCACAACAGAATACCGTACGACATTACACTATGAAAATAACTAAAGTACACTAAACGGGCTGTCTCTATGTCAGTTAAATTACGAATTTTTCTAACGGTGTATGCTGCGGAGCTCAGCTTCTTAGACAATTTATCTATATATGGGCCCCACTGAAGCTTAGCATCCAAAGTTAAGCCCAAGAATACTGTGCTAAGGATTCATTTCTTCGCCTTTTATCAACACATTAGTTTTCACCTGCCTAACGTGAGGTAGCGTAAACTTAATGCATTTGGTTTTTTTTCATTAAGAAGTAAATTATTAACATTGAACCAGCGAACTTTTTTGGAGATCGCGCTATTTACATCGTCAGTAATCAGTCAACCAGCTCCTGACGTTTAAGTTTAAACAAAAGTGAAGTGTCATCTGCAAACAACACTATTTCATGATTATCCTTTATGAGGTAAGGCAAGTTATTAATATAAATAAGAAACAAGAAAGGACCAAGACTTGAGCCCTGTGGGACTTCCATTGTTACTAAAGATCAGGGAGATCTTTTCCCATTAACGTCAACGCTCTGAAACCTATTATTCAAATATGAAGCAAGAAGATCCAGAGCGGTGTTCCGGATCCCGTAGTGGCGGAATTTCCTGATTAACGTTTCATGAAGAACATAATCGAATGCCTTGGACAAATCACAAAAGATGCCCCAGGCATCACATTTATCTTCCCATGCATTATAAATATGTCCTCAAAGTTCAACACAGTAGTTTAACGACCCCTTGTAAAACCGAACTGTTTGCTGTGTAATAATTTATTTTTATCGAAATTCATTCATCATTCTCTTGCCCTTATCCCAATTTGTTCCCTTCTTCCATACAGAAGTGTTGAGACCGTTCCACTCAAATCACTTAACATCGCCGCGCGCTAGCGGCAGTGAACGAGGGGTGCGGGGACAGTGGGGAGTCAGCCGGCTGACACGGCCGAGCGCGGGCCCCCAGTCCCCACGCCACACCGCGCCGCGCGTCGCCACGAGAGTCGGCTGTTGCTCGTCTTCATACACGGCTGCGCTTGCGCATTTTAATACCTCTCTATTATTTACATATTTAACCGACCGTTGTTATTTTATTTCCTTTTTACTTAAATTATTCATATTATTTATACATGTTATACAGTCCGCTATCCTTTCATTTTGCTCCACCACGACCTATCGTCGTGATCAAGAAGTATTTACTATTCGTCGTCATCTCAGTAGTCACCTCCTTTCAGGCTATATAACATCTTTCACACGGTCCATCCATCATTTCTTTATAGCCATTCAAGGACGCCGCTGAATGGAGCGGCGATATCTTTATCAGAGTTCATTCGCCCTAACGCAAAAATGTGTTTCTTACTATTGCAACTTAAACTTAATCTAAATCCATTCTGCGGCGCCCTTGTATCACAAGGCTCGGACTGCACTTGTAACAGGGTTTTTTAAACTATGTCATGCGTCTTAATTAATAATAAAAAAATATAAAAAATTGAAATGTTCAAACAAATAAAAAATAAATTTACACGAATGATTAGTAGTCATTGGATACATGAAGTGGGCTGTCTTTGTAAGACGACTAAAATGCCACGGTGTATATAAAAAAAGAGGGCAAGAATCATAGGGCATCAAAAAATTCGAATTCAAAAAATTCGTGAATAGGAAAAGAATTTTGTAGCCAAAAAATAGGCCAGCTCTCATTCTACCTACCTACCTACCTAGGTCATATTGACCTTAATGCATCAACAGCAGGACGAGTTAGTAAACTAAGAGTTAAATTTGCATGCATTAATTTCTAATGATCCTGTCGTGATTAAGCACAGCTCGCTGGTTATTTTAGTTTGGCCTAATATTGCTCGAATAAAAACATTTAAATATTGCAGATTGCTAGACTTCCTGGATTCTGTGAGCGAGCGAAAACATGAGTGCTAAATAAAACTATAAATATTACGGGAAATTTCAAAATAAACGAAGTTTTCTAGCTATTGAGAGCAAGTGCGTAGGAATGGAATGTGCAGTTAACTATTTTTTATAAAGTTTATAGTTATTTAATCAAATGTATTAATAACGTGATGGTCGTGATGGCCCGTTGGTTAAGGCCTCGCCTCTCATGCATGAGGTTGTGGGTTCAAATCCGGACAAGTAGGTACCTACCAATGTGACTTTTTCAATTCATATGTACTTTCTGAGTTTATCTTGGACATTACTGACATCTGTGAAGGAAAAAACCGTGAGGAAACCTACAGTTAATACTAGCTTTTGCCCGCGGCTCCGCCCGCGTGGATGTCGGTTATCGCGTAAAAAAGTAGCCTATGTCCTTCTCCATATCCCAGGCTATATCTCTGCCAAATTTCATGACGATCGGTTCAGCGGTTTAGGCGTGAAAATGTAACATACAGACAGACAGACAGAGTTACTTTCACATTTATAATATTAGTATGGATAAGTTTGAAATCGCCAATCTGGCTTGAGCAAGCATGGTGATCAATGCTCGTGCCTTCTCTGTATGAGAATTGGTCTTTGCCTTGCAGTGGGACAGTTATAGGCTGGTATTATTATTTATTATTATTATTAATAACGTAATGGATGAATGAAAGGCGATTAACAAAATATATAATTTACAAGGCAGATGTGAATGGAAACGCCGGGAGGGGAAGCCCTAGGAGGACATATCTATAGTCACCTAATTGGTGATGTTCTTCAGAAAGGTCAGGTGCGTAGTACTCGCAACCGGTGTGCGTGTATGACCAGCCCCTATTTATGTAACACACTATCAATTACAATCTGAATGATTTGGAGAATATTGTTAATTCAATTCAATTCAATTCAAAACATTTGTTTCAGACGGTCCATATACTGTTAGTAACACACAAACCTTATAAAGCTATTGTTAGTCTATACAAAAACAAAGCCACAGGAAGAAATAAAAATAAAAATCAGAAAGTGGCACCGCACAGGAGTGCCGGTTTAAGCCAAGCCCTGGACACGTCCACCCACCGTGTGTAGTCGCATCCAGTGCCGCCACATCGGAGAGTCCCAGCGCCCACGAACACGCTCAGAAGGCTGTTCGAGCTGGCCCGCATGCGCTTCATAATAATAGCACAACGCTTCCGCATGATGGCATGAAACCCATCCACGCTTTTCACCGCAAACATTGCTGAAGCGCTGCAGTGGCGCGGCAGCCCGAACAGTACCCTGAACGCGTTATTGTACTGCACTCGTAGAGCGCTGTAATACATTGCTTCATATGTTCGAAAAAGTCTGCTCAGCAAAGTAAATAAAGCAATGAATGTTGTTGAACTGTCAAAATGAAGCCCACATTGCTACTGTGTGTGTTACGCAATTACCTCGTTGATGTTATAACGTAAACGAAGAAAAGGAGTATTTAAGGAGCGTAGCAGGTGGCGTTCTAAAGTTTCTGCTTACTCCCATGGTAAGAATGCGTCAGTTTATGTATGTATAAAATAACGTGCCTACTTATAGCCTCGTAAAATAATGATAAAGGTAACTTACTAGTAAGTACCGTGGAAACTCACTCGAAATCGTAAAAATATAGCACGCTACTATTTTAATTTGTATGAAGTACCTAAAGTGCCGTGTGGTGCCGGACGTAAAGAATAGCACCAACCCATTTACTCCCGTGGGTGTCGTAAAAGGCGACTAAGGGACTCACTAGAGAATGGGCAGCAGCGTTCTCTATGCATTTTTATCACCACTGCGATCGCCAACCCGCCTGCCAAGCGTGTCGATTATGGCAAGTTCCTCCCATGGGAGAGAGGCTTATGTCCAGCAGTGGACGTCTTTCGGCTGAAATGATGATGAAAGCGCCAGCCTGGGCTCGAATCCACGACCACTGAGCCATCACTGCTCAGGAAAAGCTGGAAATCTAGAAAAATATATGTTGTGTTTTAAAACAGAGTTAAAAATAGTAAAAACCAAAAGCATGACGTACTTTTTGTTTGTTGTAAAATAATGAAAAACAATTTAAAAGAAAATGATGAAACAATTTCTTATTGTTACCTTGTTGCTTTTACATACCTAATCTATTTAAATTCTTAGGTATTTGAGTTAGCTGCTGCGCAGTTTGGCGATAGTGAAGAAAATAACAATACTTTATTATAAGTAGGTAATTGTTAGTTAGTAATACTAAATTTGGTTATTGATTACTTAAAGTTTAATAATTTAATTCTTAGACAACAATTGAAAATCCGGTGTCAAAGAGCTCAAACGATTTTTTTTTTTCACCATTTGAAAACGGCTCTGGTTTTTGTTTTCAGTTAAAAAAGAACATAGGTAGGTATATACTTAGTGGTGGCCCAATGGTAACAGCCCCAACAAAGTAAGAGTTTTTTTTTTTTTTTTCATTTATTTGTTATTTAATAATTTGTTACATTTGTTTTAGCAGAATAGTATTCTTAAACCACTAAGGTTTGGACTTTATGCTACATGTAATTCTAAGTACAGACGCCAGCACATCAAGCTACTACAATCTGTCAAATTTCTTTAATAGATTTTCAACTTTATCACTACAGTATAAGGTTCAAGGTTGATTGCGAAAATTTTACAGTTTCGGGTAGCTTGACCTGCTGGCGTCTGTACATCGTAGTAAAAACAAAATCTAGGTAAACAATACAACATACCTAATACCTTAATTAGAAATTTGGTAACTTCATCTCAGGTGATATGCTAGTTACTAAGTAAACCGCATGTCACATTGAGCATTCAATGTGTTGTAGGTAGTAGTGGGACTTAAGTATTTCTTCTCTCAAAACGATGAAGGAAAACATCGGGAGGAAGCAGGCATGTTCTAGAACCAAAAAAATTCGAAGACATTTGACATCTACCAACCCGCACTGGGCCCGCTTGGTAGATTCAGCCCACTCCCTTTCGAAGAGAGGAGCCTTGTGTCAGGCTGTCCTATCAGTGGGAACATTATAGACTGATAATGCTATATGTACTTAAAAGTATAGATCTACGCACTTGTGCCACGCACTAAGCCAGATACAGTAGCAATTCCTACTACATAACAATGTACCTATGTATAAACACGTGAGTTGTCGAGATAAGCCGACTGATCGCTAGTAAGCATACACAATGCATATTATTATACATATTCGCACACCTAGATAAAGAGTAGCACAACTCAAAATACCTCTTTTTTCAGGAACAGCAAAAAACGTTCTACTCATTTTCTATTTGACCGATTTAAATTATTGTTGTATGATGTTGTATATTATTTTACTAAGATATTAATTTGCTATTAATATATATATTTTTTATATTAATTTAGTAAAACAACAATTACTTTAATTTGTCAACAATACTGGGGTAAGTGGAAATAATTTGAAGAACACACAAGAAACAAGACCGATTCAATCACGAATACGAAATCAACTCAAAATAATTCACGCTTGATTACTGCGATTAGCCACGAATACAAAACTAAGTCGAAATAATTTACTATTTGAGCGTATTGACAGCATCTTTCCCTGCAGCTGACATGTCGTAACTGGTGATGCGTTACTGTTGTTGATGGGGGGGTGACCGTGGAGCTACTCAAAAAGACTGACTTACAGCGCAATCTAGTCTTTTATGAATGGAGTTTGTACACCGGTGTCTTTGCAGTTAATGTAGTTTTCAACACTGATTCCGATAATCGCAATAACTCGATTTTGGATTATTTTGAGTTGTGCCACCCTTCATCTAGGTGTGCGATATACTCGTACCTAACCTCCATGTATAGGTATATACTTTATGTCCCGCTAACTAGGTCACGCGATTACCTCTATGAATCAAACATTTTGTATAAGGATTAAGGAAAAACTTATTTTAAATTCATGATACAGGAATAGTATGCGTAACTCTAACAAAATGTTTTTCAAAAAAGGCAGTTAGCCTTTTTTTTGGGTTGGAAATGATCAAATAACTTCTCCCGCTGTGGGCGGAGCGGGAGGGTGTGTCTGACTTTTACTGACTAAAACCCACTTATGTTCCTTCAGTTGCCTGTGTGCCAGGGCCGCGGTATCCCTTTCGGACAAATCCGCAACCCTGGCAGGCACCGGTCCTAGCAGACCCTGTCAGTGCGTGCTGACATTTCTTTGAGGCGGGCGTGGAACACAACGCGCTGTCGACCCGGGCCTGGTCCTTACCGGACGGCGAACTGCTCATAGCTCGCCGTCCGCAAGCCTGCGCCTACGGTGGCCGGGAATCGGCTCCCGATTCCTGCCGCCCAGGGCGTCTCCTGCGGCGACTAGGGGCGTGAGGGCGCATAGACTGCCGCTCCCTCACGCGTTCCGCCTCCTCCTTCGCAAGGCAGTGAGCCTGGAACCAAGTACATGAAAAGATAGCTTTTGATGAGTTATAAATGTTTATAATAAATTAATAATGCTAGGCTTGTGGCTAAGTAATAACAGTCACACGGGTCGATTGATCAGGTTAAGTTACACTTGCCGCGGTTGGTCCGTGGATGGGTGAGCATCTTTACATACCAAGACCCCTTCGTGCCTCGGAAAGCACGTTAAGAGTGGTCCCGACTGTCATGTAAATCTTTGACAGTTGTTACGGTTCGTCAGAAGCCCGAAAGTCTTACCAATGGGTATCGTGTTACCCAGTAACTTTATTATTTATCATAATCATCATTTCAGCCAAAAGACGTCCACTTCTGGACATACGCCTCCCCCAATTGGGGGGTTTTGCCATAATCGCCACGCTTGGCAGGCGGGTTGGCGTACGCAGTATTGTGTTAAAAAAAAATGCATAGAGTGTACTCTCTAGTAAGTCCCTTATACGACACCCACGGGAGGAAATGGGGTGGTGATATTCTTTACGTCCGGCACCACACAGTACTTACTGTACTTTATTATTAGTATATTATAAATAAATCATCGTCTGAATATATAAAACAAAGTTGGGTTATTTACACCATTTATAACTCAAGAACGGCTGGACTGATTTTTACGATCTTTGATTTGTTGGATTTGTATCCACCCCGAATACCAGAATAACTAATAAAACATGCGATTTTTTTTTTTAAAGAAAATTCATTTTATCATACATTTTGTATGGAGCGGCTTTTTTGATGATATCTCGAGAACGGTTTGGGGAACTGGGGAACAAGATATTTCACACGGACGAAGTCGCGGGCAGAAGCTAGTTGATATAAAAAGGAAGATTGGTGAACTTTCAAAATGAAACCCATTGCAATCAATTGTCATTTTATAAGTGTCATGCATTGAGGTATAACAACAATAAAAAATAAAAATAAAAATTTCATTGGTGCTCGCTCCTCGACGTGGACCGCATAAATTATGCCGACCGGCACAGTTGACATTAGTCACAATCGAAATGGCGTTTGTATAGCACATGTGTAGCACGTTAAGTAAAATTACCGTAATCGTCTAAATAGGCAGCAACAATGCCTTCCTATATTTTCAAAATGTGGACAAATAATTTACAAACCAAAAACAAGTTCCACGGGTTTTCATTCCACTGGTAATTACATCAATTTTTTTTTTTTTAATTCCCCTGAATAATATTGCTTTCTAGGTCGCCATTAATTGTTTCTGAGTAGTTATGGGTACGTAACAGTGACAATTATTGCTATCTCGTTCCCGCTGCAGCCCGCGTCACATCTCTCTATTTCGGTTGTTAATACATGACGCACGATATCGGGATATGTGGTGGGTGTGTTTACATGTAATTGTTTCTAGTCTAATAATATTTACGTGACATTAGAGCGTGCCTTATCTTCCTTTTTTATACATCAATGGTATAAATAGAAGATATAGATTCAGTATAATATTATATATTTAGTAGCAAAATCTGCCTGCCTGTAGGTAGTAATAGAGGTACTTGACTGATTACCTACTTGTCCAAACACAGACGCTTGACGTAGCAGTCTTCTTAGAAAGAAATCTCGTGTATTTTCATCCTATGTGGGAGAAGTCGTTAATCTTTGTTAAATCTATGCGAGAAGTCAAAATAATAATGTCCATTTGAATCATGATTTATTGTTAAATTTTAGTGTAAATCTGTGCATCTTATTTTAGTAGTCACACGACTAATTGTGCGTTGGTCCGGAGTCCCGAAATATACCGATCGTTGACGTTAAGACGATTCACACACTGCCCCGCTATACGCTGCGGGGTGCGTGGCGAGTTGGCGACAAAGTCACGCGCGTGGTTGCGGGAGTGCAGATTTGCACCATCATGCAGATGTCTTCGCGCAAACGCGAGGAGCTGCAGTATAGTATAGGAGGGCTCAAAGGCCTCATTTCAAAGCAGCTTGCGGTGGTGATAATATAGTGCAGTGCAAAATCACGCACCATACTGCAGAACTCGGTGTGCCAATACCGAGCGTTTTACCCCGCACCCACGCGTGAGGGCGCGTGTTTCTCTGCATGTAGGCGCGTGATCTGGGCCTCAAGTCTGCTATTACAATAGTGTCAGAATGATCTCTTCATTGTGAGTTTTTGACAGATTTGCCATACAAACACTGTCAAATACTCACAATGGCGAGACCATTCTGACACTGTTGTAATAGCAGACTTGAAGCCCTGCAACACTGCGCGTAAATGCGTTTTCTGCGCATGTTATTAAGGCAGAGAGAGATACTTTCATGCAACGTAAGAACACGCACACTTCAACGCATTACTGCGTTGAAGTGTGCGAATCGCCTAAATCCCGATAATTTCCTAGACGAAAATAATAAGATATTGGGTCATTACACTTTTTATTTCTCCATTGGTTTATTCTGTACTAGCTTTTGCCCGCGGCTCCGCCCGCGTGGTTGTCGGTTATCGCGTAAAAAAGTAGCCTATGTCCTTCTCCATATCCCAGGCTATATTTCTGCCAAATATCATGACGATCGGTTCAGCGGTTTAGGCATGAAAACGTAACATACAGACAGACAGACAGAGTTTACTTTCACATTTATAATATTAGTATGGATTTTGGAATGTTTTCGTGTGTTTTCTTATTTTTTAGCTTATTTGTGAGTTAAGAAACGTTTATAGTAACAGCAGCGCGGTAATTGCGTAAGACACAATTGCAATGCTTCTTATTTTTACAATTCAACAATATTCATTTCGTTATTTACGTTGTTGAATAAACGAATTTTCAAACATATGAAACAATGGATGAGGAATTTCTTTCAAATCCTTCAGATTGTGAAAGAAAGTGTGTTACGCAATGAGAACTACGCGCTTGAATTCGCCGCTAGAGGCGCTAGTGTAGAGTGAGGTCTCTAGAAATGTCAAACGTGAAACTAAACGTTTACTGTTTCGGGATTTTCTATTGCAAATTGTTACTAATTATTAATAATTGTGAAGATTGTGCCATTCCCGATTAATTATGGCTTAAAATTTTAAGTAACAAATTAGGATCTAATTTCGTAGCACTTGGAGGAAGAATAATATTTTTCTGCTTAAGAGGCCGTGCACGAATTTGACTGATTTTGATCAATTTTGTTCATTGTTTGTGAGAAAGGGAAACATAATTTAAACAAAATTATTTGAGATTTGAAAAGTCGTGTTCTTTGTTTTGCATGTGGCTGAAAGGGATTTTTCAAATAAATTAAGTATTCACGGTAAATCACTAATATTTGCAACAAGTTTTCCGAAAAATGACGCGAGACTGACATTTGATCATCATTCTACAAGAAACTACTTTTGATTTTGAACATTAAAAAATATCATCAACATCATTATATGGTCTACTTGCATGTGGCGAAACCACTTTTTTCAACTTCTATACAAAATATAGCAGAAAAATAATATTGAAAAAACCTTTTTTTGTTTTAAACCTCGTCAGTAATATATATGTTTCCTATTATTTAGCAAATGATATCAAGAAATTTAAAAATCACAAATTAGTCTTCAGCTATCCTTGAAATATAATCAAAATTTTATTTAATTATTTTACAATATCTTCATTATGTAAATCAATGGCGAAATAAACTATATTTTGGAGAGGACAAAAATGATGAAACTATTAAAAGCTGCTGTGACTGACACGAATGGTTTAGCACCATGAAAACTGTACTTTTATAGTTACACAGACTTAATGTTTCGATTATTTCAAGTTTTCTCACAGTTAGATAAGGAATTGCCAAAAGAGAGTTTTTTTCGTGCACAAACCCTTAACGCTTGCCAATTTTAGGAACATTATAGTGTTATTTACATCATAATGTTCCTGATGTTTATTTGATATTTTAAAATGTATCTAATAAAATAAACATTTTATGAAGTAATGAGTACTTAAACATATCCAAAACATAAAATAAAAGTACTGACAGGACCTCACTCAACAGTTGCGCCAACTGTTGAGCACAAAAACGATAGCTCCCATTGGGGTGCTGTTATTATTTTACTACGCAAATTGTATAATTAGATTGAATACTAATGAGGTTCATGTTATTTTGTTGGAATGCAATAAAGAATTGAGTATTGAGTATGTTGTTAACTATTAGGTACTTGGTTACTTACTTACGTCTAGATAAGTAGAAACGTTAACCAATTTTAAAATACCCATGTCACGGATATTCAGTTCTATTCTTTTCAAGTTTCTAGAAAACGCTGATAACCCCTATAAATTTTATAACAAAGTAAATTTCTAAAATGTTTCCAAATAACTTTGAAACTTGAGAAAATCAACCGGAAAATCTATTTATATACCTACTCGTAATTGCTGAAAATTATTTCCAACAAAGTTGTTTTCAAAAGAGTATTTCCGTAGGTAGTTTACGTATGATAAAGGCTCCTGCAAAAACAGGCGCGACACGCGACGCGACACAAAGGCACCGCGTGTCGCACCACATGCGGTGCCTTTGTGTCACGTCGCATGTCGTCGCGCCTGTTTGTAGGAGCCTTAATGCCCTTGAAAGCCTTGCATAATAATCATAACATATTATAAATAATGAAATGTTATCGAAAGTAATAAATGTTAATTAATAAGTGAACATACTTGATTCACTCTCATGCCAGTTTTCTCTATCACTAGGCAGCACCAAATAAAAGCGTGCTGTTGGATATTCAACTTTCGTCGCTAAGCCTAACGTTGAAAATACAACAGCGCAGTTTTATTTGGTGTTGCCACAGCGTAGGTACGGACAGAGACAAAGCTTTATACAACCGCGCTATGATAGGTACACTACCTACTACAAGCATGAGGCGCATACGTGCGTACCACTGGCGGCTTCGTCGCGTACGAAGAGAAACCGGTTTATTCCGGCTCGGCCAGTTGAATCGCTCAGGGCTGCGCGTAACGTTTCAAAATTGCAAATTAGTAAAGAATAATAGTGTTTTAATATAAAAAATGTGTATTAAAAATAGTTGAAGGAATAAAATATATCATTATTGAATGACTGAACTTGATTTTTTATTAGATTAGAATTATTATTTTTAATTTCATACAGTCATAACTCAACATCGAAAGAAAATTCAATCCGGTGCTGCAAAAAACAAATTTGGCGTTGATCGTAAATAGCACAGAATAGGTAACTTACCTGTCTCGTAACCTGTGCGTTCAAGAATAAAAATAACGACTATTTGAGAACTTTTTTTTACAATTCATACTAGATGATTGGTGTTTATGATTTGAAATAGGCAGGTAATACCTACCGACCTAGTAGGGATTGATTAATTATGTTTATAAATTGATATACGTAAGCTGATTAACGTTCTGTTTATTTAGTTTTGTCCTCCTGTGCCAGCCCTATCAAAATATGTATAAAATAGCTGTTGCTCGCGGCATCGCCCGCGTGGCCTTTTATAAAATAAAGGGCCAAGTTCAGTTACTCCATATAACATCAGCTATCTGCCAGTGAAAGTCCCGTCAAAATCGGTTCAGCCGTTTCGGAGATAAGCTGGAACAAACAGACAAAAATTTAAAATAGTTTTTTTTTTTTGTAATATTTAAGTACCGTATATACTTTCATCTGAATTTAGTAAAAAGTTGTTACTTTGACATTACAAACAGACACTTCAATTTTATTTATTTGTATAATTGCTTGATTTTGCTCGCTCTTTAGAAGCTTTGCCTCTGTTCTGTTTCTGTACCTACACATGTAGTGTTGCCTAGTGTTAGTGAAAATGGGCATCAGCACCATTAGTCTCGCTGGTGTTACGAACGAGACGTAATCTTAAGCATTCGTTACGCGTTTGTTTTGCTGAATTACTTTCAGTTTTTGTACTGAAAAGTTGAAAATTGTAGGTATTTTTTACAGTTTCGTACCTAATAGTAATCGAGGGCCAGTGCCCGTGGATAATTTCTTAAGTTGCTTATTGTTGATGATGAACCGAATTATTTTTAATGTTTATTTTAACAACTGTTTGGTAGAAAGTTTAAAGTCGTTTGGAGAAATTTGACAGTTTCTTGTAGCTTGATGTGCTGGACACTGTCATGACTCTTTGATTGCGACACCGCCCATGCTAGTTGAAGTGAACTTCATAACTCTCGGGCTGAAATATCTAGTTATATAGTTTTCATAGATTTACTAGTTTTAATATTCTTTTGGAAAAATAACAAAGACTTTGTAAACACAGACGGATAATACTTTAACTGTCAGATAACAATTCTTATCAAATTATTTTTATACTTGTTCGCAGACAAAATAACGAATGTTATCTCTATAAGCTTATGTTTCGGCAAAAATAATAATGTTTACTTGCGATTATGACATACTAGGAAACCATCACGGTTTTCCTGAACTGGTTTGAGCAAAGGCTCCCGCAGACAGGCGTGACGCGACAGCGCGACGCGACAGTTCGACGCGACAGCGTGACGCCACTCTAGAAGAACAATTGGAATGAAAATTCATGGAAATTGTTCTACTAAAGTCATGTCCTCGAAACCGGCGAGATCCTCACAGGCTTATATTAAATGACTTGCCAAGACTGGCTAAATATAATAAAAGCTGTTTAGCCATGTGAACACCACTGACAGCACATAGTCAAGATAGTGCAAAGTGAAGTGCTACTAACATTTACTAACACAAGTTTACAATAAAAATATGTATGTTTAGGTTAAGGTATTTATGTATGGGCCTGCGTCGCCTGAAAATAAATGGATTTATTATTATTATTATTAATAAAATACCAAATGACAAAAAAAAAAAAAACTACATATATGGTTAAACACTATTAATTTTTATAGCATAAAATTATTTATTGACGGGAAACATTGTTTAACGTAACCTTTAATATTTGCATGCTATATATATAAGCAAAACATGTATGATCTGATCTGTAATGTCTTTAATATCTTTAAACACCATGTGTTATGCAAATAAATAATTAAAAAAAAAAAAAAAAAAAACGCACTGTCGTAATGCGCCTGTCAGCGTGAGCCTTAAACTGGGGACACAGCAAGCCTATTACCTACAGCTAGTGCTATGGATATGGTCTGTCTTAGCTATTTTCAGTACCTACCTAACAGATATCTAGTATCTTTGCAGTTGCAACTGTATGTCTGTTACCTCTTCTGTTGGATTTCGATGAAACTTCGTACCCATGTAGACCATGACCTGGGTAAGGACAGGATATTTTTTTATTCCAGTACCTAGTAAATTCCCATGAGATAATTTCCGACTAACGTTTAAAAGCTAGTTATAAAATATATCTAGGCTCGTGTTCTTCTATCCTACTATATATAGGTATATATATACTTAATATTACTAGCTGATGCCCGCGGCATCGCCTGCTTGGATGTCGTTTATCGCGACCAAAAGTAATCATGAAAGTTTGATCCCGTTCCCGCAACCCATGGGAACCTATTCCAGGGATAAAAAGTAGCCTATGTCTTATACGAGGGCTGCACTAAAAGTATCGGGAATATTTCCACTGTTCCTGTCATATTAAAATCTTTTTAATTGAAAACTCCTTGGTTTTAAAAATCGAATACCATTTATTTATTTAAAAAAAGATTCTCGGTCTTGTCACAAGGTTTTGTCAAACTTGTTTAGTCGCTGAGAAAATGGAATTGACTCGAGAAAATTCAAGAGCGATGATTTATTATGACTTTCGAAGTGGTTTAACACAAAAACAGTGTGTTGACCGGATGATTTCTGCATTTGGTGATGAAGCCCCATCCAAAACCACAATTTATCGCTGGTTTGCTGAATTTCAACGTGGACGTGTCAAGCTCAGTGATGATCCCCGTCAAGGTCGTCCAAAAACTGCAGTCACCCAAGAAAACGTTGATGCTGTGCGTAAGCTGATTGAGGAAGATCGACATGTGACATACCGCGAAATTCAGGCAACTTTAGACATTGGCATGAGTCAAATACAAATAATCTTGCATGAACAATTAGGTGTAAAAAAATTGTTTTCCCGATGGATACCGCATTCGCTCTGTGAAGAGCAAAAAGCGGCTCGCGTTACTTGATGCGTCAGAACTATCGAAAGATTCCACGCAGGATTCTCAAATGCTGTATACAACATCGTATCAGGTGACGAATCCTGGATATATGCGTACGAACCCGAAACAAAAAACCAGTCACGAGTTTGGGTGTTCGAAAATGAGTTAAAGCCAACAAAAATTGTTCGTTCACGGAGTGTTGCAAAAAAAATGGTGGCCACGTTTGTCTCCAAAACCGGCCATGTTACGACTATTCCTCTTGAGGGACAAAGAACGGTTAATGCAGAATGGTATGCTAGCATTTGTTTGCCACAGGTCGTTTCTGAACTCCGTAAAGAGAACTGCAACCGCCTCATCATCCTCCATCACGACAATGCGAGTTCTCACACCGCGCACAGAACAAAAGAGTTTTTAGAGCAAGAAAACATAGAATTATTAGACCATCCGCCGTACAGCCCCGACCTAAGCCCTAATGATTTCTATACTTTCCCTAAAATAAAGAATAAATTGCGTGGACAGAGATTTTCATCACCTGAAGAAGCTGTGGACGCCTACAAAACGGCCATTTTGGAGACCCCAACTTCCGAATGGAATGGTTGCTTCAATGATTGGTTCCATCGTATGGAAAAATGTGTCAAATTTCGCGGAGAATACTTCGAAAAGCAATAAATACATTTTTAAATAGTAATGTTGTGTCTCTTCCTTGATTCCCGAAATTTTCAGTGCCGCCCTCGCGTAATCTATCCCTGTAGGTACCAAATTTCAGTTAGATCCGTTCCAGACGGCTTATTTTTTCCGACACCTCCAACAAATATAATTATATTTTAGCCAATGTATACAAAAACTTGACAAATTATATACTTAAACCTTCCTCGAGAACTACTCTATCCAATGGATAAAACAGCATGAAAATCGGTGCAGTAGTTTTTGAGTTTATCGCGAAGTATCGCGAGGACTTTGCTTTATAATATGTAGTGACATGATGGGGTTTATTCATAAACGTTGCTTAAAGTTAAGTGACGTTCAAACGTCAAAAATGTATGGTTAAACAGTCGCTAATCATTACTTAACTTTAAGCAGCGTTTATAAATAAACCCCTAAATATCCTGCTAATGTTATGAATGTGAAGATTGGTATGTTTGGATGTTAAGATGTTTATTACTTAACGGCACGGTTGGCGCAGTGGTTAAGCGATTGACTACTGCGCTGCGTGTCGCGGGTTCGATTCGAACAAATATTTGTATGATCTACAAGTAGTTGTTCCGGGTCTGGCTGTTTGTGTATGTGAGTTTAAATGTTTGTAAACGCACCCACGATACAGGAGAAATTGCTGGTGTGGGGCAACGTTTAAAAAAAAAAAAAAAAAAAAACGCAAAAACGGCTCAACGGATTCGAATGAAATTTGGCACACAGATATTTTATAACCTGGATTACCAAATAGAAAACTTTTCATCTCGGTAAAAGGGGGGCAAAGGCTAGTATGAGATAAAAGAGAGTACCTGAATATTCCTCCATGGCGAGTTCCAGTTCAACATGACAGGTAGGTACTGTAGAGGCTGTAACCTGAAATGGTATTAGCATGTAACCTCCGCGATTTTTTATAAATACGAAACAAATATTTAATTTGTAATTGGAATAGAAGAAAAGATTGAAGCCTCGTCCCCACTAGGAACATTTGTCGAGCGACATGTGTCCCCGGTAACATCGGGCGATGTCGGGCGACGTCGGACGACATCGCCGCGACATTGTTGAAACTGTTCCTTGTGGCACAGTCGATGAAGAGTAGTGATATTATGAAATGAGCCGTCTAGAACACTGAGATCATTAAATACACTTGCTTTGTTTCGCAAGTACTGTTTAATCCACCATCTTCTCTTCTTTTTTGTTCTTGATGCATTCATCATTATATAAGCCGCACTGTACAACACTACCTCTTCCGGAGATATGATAGGTTCGACTGAACTGATGTGGACGGAGACAAGCCCCACATACATCGCCCCACGTCGCCCGATGTCTCCGGGGACAATGTCGCTCGACAAATGTTCCTAGTGGGGACGAGGCTTAAGGGAGTCCGGTCCCCGGGCTGACAATCGGATGTCTAGATAAAATATTATACTTATTTTTTAAATATTTAAAGATCCCAATAATTACGCTATAATATAAAAAAGGCGTTTTATTTAATCCCGGTACTGTTAGCGTTTCCACCCTTTACAGTACCTACACTCCATTTATTATAACATTAGACAAATAACTGTTCTCACCCTTTCGTTATTTCGATGTAAACGTTTAATAAACTCCTATTTACCATTTACATTAAAAAAATAACTCTAAAATGCAGTAATTTCAACAATATTACACAATAACTGTCGTTATTTGTCTAATGCTATAGTAAATGGACTATAGTACTCAGTAATGGCTATGCTATATGTATAAAGTCATACAAACATAAGAGCTTCCTTTTAAATGGGTGTACCTATACTCCATTTATTATAACATTAGACAAATAGCTGTTCTCACCCTTTCGTTATTTCGATGTAAACGTTTAATAAACTCCGTTATTTCACGATAACACAAAAGTAACTCTAAAGTGCAGTAATTTCAACAATATTACACAATAACTGTCGTTATTTAGCCGTTATTTGTCTAATGCTATAGTAAATGGAGTATAGGTAGGTACAAAGATCAGCTGGTTTATCGAATATAATCGAGAGTTGACACGGATATTTTTTGCGATGAAAATCGTGCAAAAACGCAAAAGTAATGATACATACACAAGGCCAACTGGTTCAACAGGTTCAACATAACGAGTCGAAGTGTAGATACCTACTCAGGGAGGTGTGGATACCTTTAGCCATTTACTTCATGTCTTCATGTTTCAAAAAAAAAAAAAAACATACAGATATTTTTGGTCAGTTGTGTGTATAGAAATTATTGACAAGCATCTGCTCAGATATTAATGAAGTAATGAATGTTCAGATATTAATGGTAACTTGTAGTGTATGGAACTTATTGACATTTTAAATTGTTCAGAAGTATTTGGTCACCTTGTCTGCTACAATATATCTGACGGCGATTGCTCGGCGGGTTTGCTCTTGACTCTAGTCTAGGTCAGAGGTGACAGAGACATTGTCAACAATGGAGTGAGCTTTCCCAGAAGAAGCCTGTTCACTCTCACTTTGAATAGATTAGGGTTGTATGCGTTCGGAAACACAGACGCAGGCAGAGACATAGACTCGTTATTACCTCCTCTAAAATCTCGGAATAATTATAATGACGTTTAAATCCCGGGATTTAAAAACCACGAATTATTCATTGGACTTTATAGTTAAAAATGATTGATTTGAAGAATCATAAATATAACATTAATAGAAAACTATTAAGTTAAAGAGCTTTGTTTGACATATTGTAGGAAAATGGATTCTTGAAAGTTATTGGTTATAGTTTCTGGTTATTGTGTCTATCCGTGACGTGTGTTGATCCGTGTGGTGCCGGAGGATCCGTGTGGTGCCGGACGTAAAGAATAGCACCACCCCATTTCCTCCCGTGGGTGTCGTAAAAGGCGACGAAGGGATTTACTAGAGAATGGGCAGCAGCGTTCTCTATGCATTTTTAACACCATACTGCGATCGCCAACCCGCCTGCCTGCGTAGCGATTATGGAACCCCCCCATCGGGGGGAGGGGGGTATGTCCAGCAGTGGACGTCTTTCGGCTGAAATGATGATGAATGATGATTGTGTCTATATTATATTGCGATAAAAAGGGATATATCAAATCAAGTATAAAAACCACTATATGTTACTTTTTTCCTTGAAGTTTATTTAGGTAAAAAAACCCGACCTTTTCCGATCTCTGATGAAAACAAAGGAGTCTGTAACAGAAAACTTCCCCAAAAAGCCTTTTCTACATTGGCTTTTAGTGTACGAGCAACTTTAGAGTTTTATAGATAAAAGAAATACCTATTAGACACGGTAGGTATCGTCTATGAATAGGTGTGTTATCTTTCTATTAAAAAACCTAGACGATGGTATCAGGTTTTGTTATGTATGATATAAGTATTCAGATTGTAGCCTGTAAACAAGATGCCTACGTGATTAAATACATGAGAACATTTTTGTATCTTCATTTTTATGGAATATTGGAAGACTTCCTGTACCTACGTTTGTTGACGAAAAATATTAAAATTAATTAAATTAACATATACCTAGATCTATTATGTGTGTCATGAAGGAACTTGAAACGTCCTCTTCAAGTTCCTTCATGACACACATAATAGATATCTGAGTTCATCGGAAAACTTGAGACTAGAGATGCCAATGCATTCCACTAGCTTTTATGACAAGTCTTTTACAGTTCAAGCAGTACGGTTATGGAATGCCTTGCCCGTCTCGATAAGGCGTGCTCAATCACTGTCCACTTTTAAAATTCTGGTTAAAAATCACTTTCTCTCTCCTTAAACATCATCATTACTTAAAGTTCCTTGCTCTTGTATAAATTTTCCTCCCCGACCCTTGACTGTAAGTGAAGCGCCAGCACGCGTTTTAGGTGAGCAGCATGTAATCCAAAACCCCCACGATAATAATCAAAACACTGATTTTATCCAGCCACCGTCGATCCCTTGCCATCCTCCCTCCGACTCAGCTGCCCTAAGCCGAGGTTCGTACCCCACAGGGGGTGCCCTTAGCGAGCAGCAGTCGTTTAGTTTATAGTTTTTACGCCCTGGCTGGAGGCATTAAGTTTCGTTAGGAGCTTAAGGCAGCCACAGGAAAGTCCGGTTAAAGAGTCGGAACCTTAGTGGTTACACTCTGAGATGTCCTAGATAAAAAAAAAAAAAGTATACATTTTATTATTGTATGTATATTATATTATCCATATAACCATATATATATATATATATATATATATATATATATATATGTTTATATGGATAAGTATCTATACGCTTTATGTATGTATGTGTTTATTGTATATTTATGGTACACCACTGACTACCTGCAGTAGTGTCTCTCTTACTTTTGATCCATCCAAAGGTTGTCTGTAATACACGTAGATCGCTTTTAGAGATAAGACCGCCCATTGTGACACCCTGTGTAACAGTTCTACATTTCGTCGCAGCGCTTTCCAAATCCGATATGTGCATTTGAAGAACTTTTCAGGACAACAAAAAAACTGTTTTTTTAACTTATTATCTTCTGAAAATATAAAAATACAACAAAATATGGCAAAAAATAATATCAGATTTGGCAAGCGCACCGAAGATTTATGTCTGTAATTTTTATGGTGTACATAATAAAGAGTATTCTATCTATCTATCTATACTTACATAAGTAGGTCTAGAATGTTATATGTTTTGGTTATTTGTGTATCAGTTAAATATTTTGCTTCGTTAGTCCATTCTTCAGTTAGGTATGTTTAAAAAATTATGTGTTTGGTGTACCTACACGAGATTGTTTTTTTCTTCTCAGTAATTACCAAGCATCCAAGCACCTACATACTATACTTACATATACTTACATACATACTAATCTTAGTTGTAACTTGTAACACGTGTCTTTCTTATTGTCAACATCCATGGGAATTTTATTTACAACGTATTAGTCATAATAAGTATCATGTGCGCACAATACTCATACTTTTAGGGTTCTGTATTTATTTCAAATAGGCACATAAATCGATGGCCCCACCGAATAACCGTATAAGAGAAAAATGACAACTTTTCAGCAAAAAATAAAAACGTTTAAACTTCAATAACTCTCATTTCATTGTAAATAGGTATAAATAATGTATAATCGAATTATTGGTAAAAAAATAAGCTATAGACTTGTATATTTACTTTCTTGGCGACTCAAAAAGCACGTAATTATAACATAAACTATTATTCCTATAATTATAAAATTAATTATTTCCTTAGAATAAAGAAATTCACTATTATAATAAGTTTTGAGTCTAAAATTCATAAAAAAAAATAAATGGGTGCAGGATAGGCAAAAGAAACGAAAAATTAAAAAAAAAAAAGTGTAAGAAGCATTGCACGTTTATTAGGTGCGGCCATCGAAATGGCACTTTTGAACGTCAAAATTTACACGGAAATAAAATTTATTTTAGTTGCCCCTTCCAAAAGGTAGTTTCGGATTGAGAAGAATGAGCAAGAAACACCACCGTTACTCTTTTCAACTGTTTTACAATACTTTGTATACATCAATTATATCATTACATGTGAAGACGATGTACCCAGAATAAAATTACTATACCACAATAGGTAAAAACAATAAAAAATGAAGCAATGACGGAGTTAAAGGGAAACCTTCGTTCGGCAACCAAATGCGTGACTAAGATTTGCCATCTGATGAGTTTTCTTGTAATCTCTCTCTATTAGGCCAAATTATCGGTTCAGCTACAGCTTTGATCATACCCTGGCAGTAGCCCCAGAAGGGAGATGAATTATGTGTTAGATATGTACGTATGGTGCTCACATATTTACAAATATTGTTAGAGTAGATAATATTACAATTTTTTTTTTACAAATAAAAAGTCAGTATACGAATCAAACTAATCATAAAATTAATGTCCTAAAAATAATACATTATGCAATTAAATTAGCAACCTGTTTGATTTTGTATAGACTACATTGTCCTATGGAGCAGGACTAGCATGTTTCCAAGCATTATTATCTTGGATATAATCCTCTAATTTTAAAGGGCACAACATAGCCGATGCAAAGGGTGTTAGCGGAACCCTATTACTTACTAATTCTCATATACCCTCAAAAATATACAACTGCCTTAGCAACAATGTAATTAATATTTATTTATTTATCGTAGGCTTTATCAGTAAAACATCCTTGGACTAAGAAAATCATGTGCATCCGTAAACTAATATTATAAATGTGAAAGTAACTCTGTCTATCTGTCTGTCTGTTAGGGCGTTAGCACACTGGCGATTTGCGAGCGATTTCAAAGCGAGGTGAAAGCGCAGCGGGCTCGCCGCGGGTGCGAAACGAGGTAGCCGCGACTACGCGACGTGATCTCCGCGTTTTTACAAAATTGTACACTCGCTTGTCTCACTCTCTCTTGTACAGTCACGTCAATCGCTCTCGTTCCGCAAACGCGGCGAACACGTTGCGTTCACGTAGCGTGCTCACGACGCACACGCCGCGAGCGGGTTGAACAATCGCCTCGCTGGAATCACGCTCGCAAATCGCCAGTGTCATAAGGCCCTTACGTTTTCACGTCTAAATCGATGAACCAATCGTCATGAAATTTGGCAGAGATATAGCTTGAGATATGGAGAAGAACATAGGCTACTTTTTTACGCGATAACCGACATCCACGCGGGCGGAGCCGCGGGCAAAATAAAGTTTAAAAAAAATAAATACACAAGTCTTTAAACATTCTTATCAGTTTTCAGAGACTTATTTTTTAAAGTTACTATAGCGAACCGCTCCGTTCGCACTGTTCTGACGAGTTGACAAAACATCTAGACTTCTCTATTACATGTTGGTTTGATATGAATGAATTTTATACAAAAACCTTCCGGAATAAATTATCTATTTTTTTGTGAAAACCGCGTCAGAATCCGTTGCGTAGTTTAGAAGAACTACACGGTCACGAAGAGCGATTTTAATTTATAATATGTATAGAATGATGAGCTACGCAATACCTTCTCGTCCCACATACCGCAGTGTCTCAAGACGAAAGTCTTTGACCAGTGCGTGTTGCCAGTGATGACATATGGCACTGAAACGTGGTCGCTCACAATGGGCCTTATTAGAAGGCTAAAAGTCACCCAAAGGGCAATGGAGAGGGCTATGCTTGGAGTTTCCCTACGTGATCGAATCAGAAATGAAGAGATCCGCATGAGAAGAAGAATTGCCAAACTTAAGTGGCAATGGGCAGGGCACATTGCGCGCAGAATAGATGGCCGTTGGGGCCGAAAGGTTCTGGAGTGGCGACCGCGTACCGTAAGACGTAGCTTTGGAAGGCCTCCCACAGGTGGACCGATGACCTTATGAAAGCCGCAGGAAACCGCTGGATGCGGGAAGCACAAAACCGGTCGAGGTGACGGTGCTTGGGGGAGGCCTATGTCCAGCAGTGGACGTCTTTCGGCTGAAATGAATGAATGAATAGAATGACAAAAGACTTTTTACATCAAACGAAGGAAGCTAATGTTAAACAAAAATATAATAAAATGACCTCACTGCTCATCTCCTATTACTTACATGCTCAAAACTAATCTGGCTAAATGTGGATGTAATTACGTAACCCATCGTGCAATACAGGCGTAGGTAATGTTATTGTACTTACATAATATACTAAACTACCTAAATAACCCTGAAACAAACCTTTTACACACGGAACAGCACAGTAAATTATGTACAAAATACACCAGCCCAATCTGCGCCCAACATTAGAGGCCACAGCCAACATTTGCACCAACGCACTTGACCCATATTCACGTTTGTAAAACAGTTGTTAGAGCTGCGAAACCGCGATACAGAGTACGGACCGCGTGTTAGCGCAACGCCACGTGGCTCAAAGAGGTTATGTCAATGGCCTTCAGAGTTCAGGTATATAAATAAAGCGTAGGCATAGTTCTGTATAATTAAGCAGCATTTTTACAATTTTGTAAATGTGAATACCATGGAGCTGTTTATTATGTTATTATGATTTATGTTGACTTGAAAGAGCATGGCAGTTGAGAGTATGTCATGCTTACTTAAATGTCTCACTGATGGTGGCGCGTGTGTTGGATCATTCGGTTCCCTACAAAATGGTTGAGCTGGATGGTGCTGATCCATGCGTCATGTTCATGAACGGGCGCTGTCAGTTGGGACTGGTCATCTCTTGACTGCCAGGGCTTATTTTTAATTTTATATTTTGAATTGTTTTATTCGTTTTTACCTTATCTCACATAAAGAAGCAACAAGAGTAATGTACCCAGGATTTTGTAATATCTTGATTTAAAAGAGTGTCCTTGGAGTTTCTTGCTCTTTCTTTTCCATACTGATCTACGTATTGGAATGGGCATCTAGCTTCAACTTTATGACTAACTGTCCGTCTCTTTGACAATTCAAACTGCCTGTAAATGGTTTCATTGAAATAAATGCTTTGAGTTTGCTTTGAGTTTGAGCATGTATACATACGACAATGATGTCAGGTAAATTGGTTCAGTAAAAAGTTTTGGGAGCAATAATTTTGATATAAAACCTTATGATGTTGGGTAGGTAGGTAGCATAATCAGCCTATAAAGGCGCAATTTCACCAAAATTGTGTTCAGCACATTTGTTCACAAACATTTTGTGCAGAACTCCGACAGTGCACGTACTGAGCTGCAGGGCCTCAAGTCTGCTATTACAATAGTGTCAGAATGGTATCGCCATTGTGAGTATTTGACAGTGTTTGTATGGCAAATCTGTCAAAAACTCTCAATGAAGAGACCATTCTGACACTATTGTAATAGCAGACTTGAGGCCCAGATACGTTTCCACCGGCAAAGCTGCATGTAATTTTTGTAAACGTACAGTGCAGTATGTTTGTAAATAATTACTTGAGTGAGTCCGCCGACAGAAACATTAGTGCCGTATACTTTGTACGGCACGGGCAGTGACACAGCCGGTCGATTCTGTAAAAATCTCACCGTGAAATCGTAGGTGAAGTGATCTCGAAGTGAACTGTCATTCCATCTGAGATTAGGGATTGAAACTTTTGACAGCTCATTAATTCAAGCTCACTTCACCTAGGTTTTCACGGTGAGATTTCTACGGAATAGCACTGCAGGCCTCCTCTCAGCGAGAGGAGGCCCTTTTATTGGAATCGTGCACCTAGCTTTTGATGTTTCGTAAGTGCTCATGTAGGTTTATGTGAAATAAAATATTTTGATTTTGATTTTGACGCCGACTCTCCCAGATAATCATATTTTATGCAGTTTTGTCAAAACGCTATAACTATATGTTTATAACTATTTGGACCCTAAAGATTTACATTATAAAAATACCACGAGCAACCTACTTACCTACGTGGGAAATATTTATTTTCAATTAGTAGCTAATTGTGTTAATTCCGAATAGGTAGGTAAGTCCGGTAAGTAACGGCCTCACTCCTGGGGGTCTACTCCCTAAGTCCGTCAACGAAGTAACGGGCCCGTCCGTTAGTAGTCCGACACGTCGTCGGACTGAACCCTACTCCCTAGTAATATCGGATTCATCAGTTTCTAACGGAATCGTAGACAATATTCGTGAACGAAAGACGCATGGCGATTGATGAAAATAGAGTTGTGCTATTTTATTTACCGGTCGATTACCGGTTTAATTATTTTGTGGTTTTCAAGCTAAATAAACAAAAATAAATATTTTTTTCCTTAGAAAATGACTACATTTTTAACAATATACTTTTTATTATAAAGATTAGAATTATTTTTGACATTTTTGTCCGGAAACCGGCATTATCCTGTTGATACCTTTGCCTTTTTGACATTTTGACGGAAATTTTCAAATTAATTCAACGATACTAGCCGGGAAGTTTTAAAATTATTTTATTTTAGTTTCTTTCGTAAAATGGCCCCAACCGCTGCAGAAACTCACGGACACGGACTCTGGCCGGAAGCGCGCAGGAGCTGGGCAGCCTCAACGTGCTTTATATAGAATTTTTCACTATTGGTTTTGAAAAAAAAAAAAAAATTACCTATATGTTAAATTTTAGGGGTTTGGGTTTTCTATAAGGGGGTCGAAATTTTCATTATTTTTGCGATAGGACGCACCATTTTCGAGATATAAGCAAAAGAAAAGAAAAAAATATATACAGTAACAGTACTGATTTTGTACCAGTAGTCGAGATGTTGGTGTGAAGTTTAGTTCATGACAACTAATTGATTTTATTCTACATCTTTTTAATCGCGATTAATCAGTCAGATTTAGTTAGAAAATCTAAATTTTAGTTTAAAAAACGTCAAATTCAGAATAGCATAATTGCCAAATAGCTTACGTCGGGAATACTCGCCAACCTAAATTCTTGGCGTAAATATTGTCGACGTTGCCTCCGCTCTTCCTATACATTGCTTCGTCTAGCAATAAAAAAGCAGCCATACTTTGGAATTCCTTACTTTGTCTCTAAATAGTGTAAACAATTATAATCGTTCGTCGACAGAACGATAACTATTTTGATGTCGTATCAACTGACATAAGGTTCCGTCAAAAAAAGCATCAAGTTCAACTTTTCGGACGGGCAAAAACGCATCGGGAGTAGGGACAGTTGTAAAATCGTGTTGTCATTCATTCTTCGTCGGGCCCCGAACGAATCATCCGTCCGTTGGTGATAGGGAGTAGGAAACATCCCAAACGAAGGCCGAAATGACTGACTTCGTGCTTAGAGAGTAGACCCCCTGAGCAGAATAAGAGGCAGTCACAATAGTATCCTGAAGGCGGTGGCGGCAGACACTTCCTCCGCCATAATAAGGCAATTTGTGCGAAGACTTATACCATAGTTAGACCATTAATTACCATTTCTCGTTGCGTCTAGATGTTGGGTGGTCTTCTCACAAATTCGTCTTTAGTTTAAGTTACTGACAATAGTGATTTAAGTGCAAACATGTTACTAACAATTTATGGATCTTGTGTTATCCGAAATAGAATGATTTTATTTATTTATTAAGTACCTACCTCTAGGTATATCATTTATTTTATTTTATTTATTTGGCTCACCAACAATTGAATAACCCGATACAAAGTTAAGAGATACATCCAATAGACTTATTATAGACTAGTGTACCAATTTCTTACAGGTAAGCACATCATGCATAAATATTTGTTGTTTGAAATTGTGCACCTACTTAAAATTAGATGAGTTCGTATATAGAATCAAATCATACAGAAGATAATACCTAACAATTATTACGAGTTTTTTAAATCTAGAAATGTATATATACTTATATATATATATATATAGATCGCCAACTCGTCTGCCAAGCGTGGCGATTATGGCAAACCCTCCCAATTGGGGGAGGCCTATGTCCAGCAGTGGACGTCTTTTGGCTGAAATGATGATGATGATGATGATGATATATATATATATATATGTTTATAAAATCGTTTCTTTTCAATGTTAGCTTTCTTTATAATCTTATACATTAATTGCACACATCCAATGTTCGGGTTCGGAATTTTAAAAGTATTGATGCACTGATGATTGCTGTAAATAATTTATTATACAAAATATAACATAATCGATTAAAGGGAACCGAGAGAAATCGAGCCGTGGGAACATCGATTATAATTACATTCTACATCGAACAATTTACTCGAGAAGTCGGAAATCGATTAATGTAAATTACTCTTTAATGAACTGTATCATATAATATTGGAAAATAAATAAATGCTGGAAATCTTAGCGTGTGTGTGCTGTCTTCTGCGAATAACGGTACTAATGAAGATGATTATTTGTAATACAACCTAATTGTCCATAGATTTATTGATATGGTACACCGAGGTACTGTTAACATGCAAATAGTCCCTCAGGTTATTTGTAACGCTACAGCCACTTGAGACACCACAACTCCATTCTTGTCTTCAATACGGTTCAACATATAGGGTAAATCCAGGATAGATGCCGCAGTGGGATAGGTGCCTTGATTGCAATTACTCTAGTTTCGCGAATGAAACTCATGTTATTTTATTTATCTATCGAGAGACTCTGCAACTACAACTAAGTTGACCGTGTTGCATGTCTCTGTGCGACTGCATGGGACGGCTAGGTGCGATCAAAGTTTTTGCGGGATAAGTGTCCTCTTTCTAGACGGGGCATCTATCCTAAACGTAATTTACATGAATTAGGCAACTAGGGGATAGTTGCCTAATTCATGTAAATTACGTGTGGGATAGTTGTCCCAAAATTTAGAGGTCCGCTTAAATCGCCAATACTCTAGAAATATCAAAGATAATGTATACTCTAGAAATATCAAAGATAATGTTTTTTCCTTTTATTGCTTTTTGTACAAAGAGATTTAGAGGTAGAGGGACAGGGATAAAAAAAAAAAAAAAAAGGAGGAAGGGATAAAGTAATTTCAAAAAGTGGGGCATCTATCCTGGATTTACCCTAATGGCACTTGTCATAGTTAGAATTAAGAGCGACTGTCTAACAAGGGACAACATATTTCTCAGCAACCGGGTTGCGGCGGTCAGACAAGGCAGGAGATGTCAGCCGAGCACTCACGGATACAGAACCTGGTACAAAACAATACAATAGTGTCAGAATGGTCTATCATTGATTTCATAATTGTTGATTTTGACAAGTTTGGTAATCTACTAATATAATGGCGTCATTATGACTTTCCAATGGTCAGCCACTGACACTCCATTGAAAGAATTGGTAATCTCGTACATAATGACAAATAAAACTTCCTACTAAACTTCCAACTTCCTACTACTTCAGATTGCTTATAACATTAATAAATAATATTTAAAAATATATATAAATGAAATCTGGCATTAATAAATGTTCAAAATGCCATTGTAATATAATTCTATTACGAGACCATTGACACCATTATGAATTTAGCAGATTACGAACTTTTAGCAAAATGACAATGGGATCGTGTTGGAGTGACGAATTTATAAAAATAGCAGACTTGGGTCCCTGGACGACTTCTGCAATACACGTGCAAAGCTCCGGCCGCTTCGGAAGATTACCAGAACAGTCTTAGAGTTGTGTAATCACATGCCAAAGGTCCTTCTTCAGTAAAGAATCATCATCATCATCATCATTTCAGCCTCAGGCCTCCCCAAGCACCGCCACCTCGACCGGTTCTGTGCTTCCCGTATCCAGCGGATTCCTGCGGCTTTCATAAGGTCATCGGTCCACCTTGTGGGAAGCCTTCCAACGCTACGTCTTACGGTACGCGGTCGCCACTCCAGAACTTTTGGCCCCAAAGGCCATCTGTTCTGCGCTAAATGTGCCCTGTCCATTGCCACTTAAGTTTCCGACGTATAAGGATTTTATACTGAAGATCACGTCTAAACGAGTAGTGTAAATGATTTGAAAACAATAAAATATATATATATATATGTTAAATTAGAGCATTTTTTTAATAACGTAATATGTGAATATTTTTGATTATGTCTATATTACATAGTGACATTAATTTGTAAAGTTATGTCTAACGCGAATAAAAAACTGAGAATCACGAAAATCTATCAAGTAAATTTTTCTGAAACCTTCACCTTTTTAAAGATATTTTAATTATTGATCTTTTAGTATACGTGTTTTAATAAAATATCTTTTGTTTTATGTATTAATAATAAATTAATAATGCGTCTTATTTGGGACAGCGCTCCTGGATGGGCGAGTCCTATTACTGGCTGCACGTACGTACGACGCGTTGCATGAGCTCAGTACAAAACACGCAAGCTAACCACTCAAGGTCACTGGCATATATCTGGGCCATAATACGATACCCCTTATTAAGATTGGTAGTCACACTTTCGGGCTACTGACGACCCGTAATAACTGTCAAAGATCCACGATTGACAGCCGGAATCAACGGCTTAACGAGCTTCCCGAGGCACGGAGGGGTCTTGGTATGTAAAGGTGGTCATCCACAGAACGGTGACAAGAGTAGCTTAACTTGATCGATGGTACTTAGCCACAAACTCCTTCAAGTAGAGTAAGCCTATTAAAATGGGTTAAAATACTCGATAGACATGACATAATCTTCTCTACACTTCCTCTTTGCAAGTTGATTTTGTGCGAGATAAACATTTTGCGAATATAAATTAGTCGACATCGCCATATCGACGGAATAAACTACGCACAAAACATCGTGTCTAAGTGTGGGTGCAACGTACGATAACGATTACTTTTATGTGTGTGCGTAATCAAAGATTGTGTGAAGTTTGTTTATAAGACGGAGGAGTAGGTAGAGAACAGATTGGATTTGAATTGCATTTTTTTTTTTAATTCGAATATAGGCTCCTAGAAACAGGTGCGACACGGGACGCGACACAAAGGCACCGATTTTCACGCGATACGCGGTGCCTTTGTATCGCGTCGCGTGTCGCGCCTCGAATAAAGGCTCCTACAAACACGTGCAACACGCAACGCGACACAAAGGCACCGCTCGTCGCGCGACACGCGGTGCCTTTGTGTCGCGTTGCGTGTCGCGCCTATTTGTAGGGCCCTTGAGGTAGTGATACCTGTGTGTTTCACTACCTCATTCACGCCTAAATGATTGGTACAGATTCAAAATTCCGTTACAGTGGTAAAATCTGCAAGTTAGTTATGTAAAGCCTTCCCGAAAAAACTGTCTTAAGTGCACTTCAGAGTTCAGTACGTACCTAGGCTACTGAAACTTGAAATTAATATGCCTGAGATTGATCCAATTATTCCATTTTATAAGTCTCTATAGTATAGAAATGTGTCAACAAAACACCAAATAGAATTACAGTAGATAAATTACCAGAGAACATCATTACTAGAGAATTGGCAGCAGCATTCTCTATGCGTTTTTAACACCATACTGCGATCGCCAACCCGCCTGCCAAGCGTAACGATTATGGTAAACCCCCCTAATTGTGGGAGGCTTATGTCCAGCCGTGGACGTCTTTCGGCTGAACTGATGATGATGAGATAAATTACATGCATGAAAATTACTTTACTATGAGTAAGTCTTTTCCATCACCACTGCTCCAAAAACGGTGAAGGAAAACCATCGTGAGGAACCCGGCAGGTCCTAGAACCAAAAATTCGAAGACATGTGACATCTACCAACCTGCACTGAATCGGCGTGGTGGTCCCAGCATCAGCAGTGGGAATATTATAGACTGATTATGTCATCATCATCATTTCAGCCGAAAGACGTCCACTGCTGGACATAGGCCTCCCCCAATTGCCATAATCGCCACGCTTGGCAGGCGGGTTGGCGATCACAGTAAGGTGTTAAAAATGCATAGAGAACGCTGCTGCCCATTCTCTAGTAAGTCCCTTAGTCGTTTTTTACAACACCCACCGGAGGAAATGGGGTGGGGCTATTCTTTACGTCCGGCACCACACGGTACTGACTGATTATGTATGAGTACACACATAAAAAAAAGTTTGCGATCACTTTGAATAATCGAAATCATTTTTGTTAGGTACGGTAGATTATATGGACGTAGTTAAGCAGAAAGGACTCAACCCACATTGTGGTCAGGGATGAGTTGTTTATATCAAAGAGGTCCCAACGGTTAACGGAAGGTATCCAGCTACATGTGGGTTGGTTCCCAACATTAAAAAATCAATCTTCTCTTTGTAGAGTCACGGATCTTTTTTGCTGAATGAAAGAACCAACCGTTAGGACCTCTTTGGTATATACAACTCATCCCTGACCACAATGTGGGTTGAGTCCTTTCTGCTTAACTACGTCCATATTATGATTCGGCTCGCCTGACTTAAACCCAATAGAGCACGCGTTGGATGCTCTTAAGCGAGCTGTTTGGAACCGTCAGCCACGTCCCCAGAAGTGCCAGAGCTCAGGGAAGCCGCTATTCAAGAATGGGACAGGTTACCCTAAGAAATGCTGGATAACTTTATTCTCAGCAAGCCCAGGAGGATCACCGCATGTGTTCGAGCCAGGGGAGGAGTTATATTATTTGAATATAAACTTTTTATTAGTAAAACGCACAACAAATAATTTTTCTTGATAAAGTTCAATTTAAAAAATTATATCAGCTTATGCTAGTGATCACAAACTTTTTTGATGTGTGTAAGTAACCTACTCGCTTACATAAGTCATAAAAATATTAATGATTCATATCTAAACACTAGCTCAAGGTCAAGTCAACACAAAACCAGGTCAACAAAGTGACGTATCTGTCACATAATCTATGTGTGTTTTGATGTGGCTCGCTCGTGTGTGACGTGTTTTCAATACACAACTCGCGCATGTGTGCGTTTAGCTGGTAAACGTATTTATTTTAGGCACCGGCTACACCCGGTTCAGTCCTCCTTGTCTTTTTGATCGACCAACAGTGTCAGTGCTTTGTGAAATTATTAAAAAAAACTTTTGGAATCATCATGTCGGCGTCACCCATTGCGAGGCAAGCGACCAATGTCCAGGCCATTCCTTCGAGGAGGGTACTCATCACCGACCCCTCGCAGATGCCTGATGTATACTCCAGCACACCTGGAGGCACTGTGTACTCTACCACACCTGGAGGTAATTGAACTTCTTCTTTAATTACTTGTGTCAAACTAAATTGAGACAATTAGTTTATGAGACGACCACGTTTTTTTATCTATGATAGTATATCAGAAATGCCTTATCCGGCTAAAAAAACTACCTTTAGGGACATAAATGGAAAATGTTTTTCTTTCTAATAGTAGGTATGCCTAAGCCCTAAAGTTCAACAGCCTGTCAACTACTTAGAATTAATTAATTACATAGGCAGTCAACAATAGTGACTAAGGATTATGTCTACAAACTGCCAAGCGACGGTTAAACAATAATATTATCATCCAACATTGGCCTGGATAGAGGGAACTGTACTGTATATATATACCTATTTAATATAGTCTAGTACTTATGGATTTGTCCCTCAAGCATCATGAGTTGTAAAACTAATTTTAGAAGCGACAATGAACTCAATATTGAGCTTAATTGTTCAATGGTAACCTTGGTAGGGTTTAATTGGTTCATACATTACGATAATCAGGTATTTAATTACGCAAATTCAGTATGAATGAACTTTATAGTCATTGTTGTTTAAAAACAAACTGATTAATGGCACCATTTATGTTAATAATTGAAACTTAAACTATCTAATAGTAGATAAGCAAGTAAATACCTATAAAAACGACTATTGTTTGACGGAATTCATGCAAAAGTTTTTTGCACCTTGTAAGTAAAATTTATTTATTTATTTAACAATTTATGTACACACATATAAACAGACAAGAAGAAAGGAACAGAAAAATACGTACAAAGGTGATGCTTCTAGTGAAATCTCTTCCAGCATACCTGCGATAGGAAAGTAGATATATGTAGACAAAGTGTGTAAGAGTAGAAGAGAAAAAAATATACATAAAATCAAAATAGCTATACACTAATATAAATACTTATAAACATACAATAAGAGAATATACTTACATACATACTTCTAAAATAAATATCACTCAAATATATACTTAGAACTACAATGTAGTGGAACTATGACGAAGTGGAAAGATAGTGATCTTTTACTCTTCTTTAAAAGGCTGCAACTAGATTAAACCGCAAAAACTAAGAACCACAAAGAATAAGTTGAAAATAGAATAAATATAAATCTTTCTTTTCCTACAACAAAATCTTCCATTAAGGCAATCTTACTTATCTATCAAAAGATATTGATGAATAGATACTGAAGGTAACATCAAAATATTTTGATATAATCCGACTACTTAGTCTTTGCTAGGTACTTATTTCCGAACAAGATAATCCATGTCTTTGTTTGTGTAACCCTTCAGATTATCAATGACGTAACTTGTTGTCTATGTTATCACATAAAAACATATTACGACCGTAAATTATAGTTATTACATTGCCTACACAAACGGGATAAAGTGGGCTTTTGCAATCTAAACTTAGGGCGTCAGTTTAGTTTGTAGACAGAGACACACCTACAAACCAACACAAAAACCACTTTGGTATAGTAACTAACTTTAAAATTGGAGACTAACTAATGCACCGATTGAGGCTAAAAAAGTCAGGTTTTAGAGAGCTCGTATGTATATATTATTTCAGGGACTAAATGACGACATATAGGCAAAATAAAGATCTTATATAAACTCAAATCATTTATTTCAATTAAATCATTTACCGGCACTTTTGAATTGTCAAGGAGTCAAAGGATTATTTAAATGTCTAATCTTATTTCGAATGGAGTGTAACATAACATAACATCATGCCTGTAATAAACGAAGGGTTAAGCAGAGTTTTACCTTTATGTAGTACACCCACATTCCATAGGGCGGGCCTACTGCCAGTTGCCACTATCATAACCTAACAATAAAACGCAAACGTGTTTTCATTACGTAAACACGCCACATGGCCGATATTAACTGTGTTATTAAATGCTATTATGTAACGACTTGGCAACTAGATGTACACAATCGACTGTTTGTTTAAGATAAAGGAACAACTATGTCCACTTAGCGTGCGTTTGCGCATACTGGACACATTGCTGGTAATCTGTGGAAGTTTTTCGATTATTTGTTGTTAATTAGATTGTAGCTTGTTTTGTATTAGGTTTTAATACTTACTGTGTTTTTTTTTTAATTCTACGTTTTTATATTTTTTTGAATCATAAACACCATTTCCATATAGGTACTTCATCGGTGTTTTCTGTTTAACTATTTTGTATTCTTTGAATACCGCTTCAATAAGATATCAGGTCTTCGTCATTTATTCAAAAATCTGTATACATAAACATATTATTATGTAAATTAAGCAGAATACCGATGTTTAGTATTAACTGAAGATAAGCGATCAAAATACAAGTTATCGACGATGATTTAAAAACCAATTTCAAAGTAATTCTTAGTAAAATAATTATCAACGACTTTTCATTAAATCTACAAGACAGACATAAAACCCCAGAGTATTAAGATCATTGAAAGCGAAGTCCTCATCAGCTCAAAGAAAGCGCTTCTGTATGCTTCAAGCGGTTTAAGGGTCATTAAGAACCGACTTGTCTTCAGAATCAAAGTGACGGGGAAATGTCAGCGCAATCTTGCACCTTTACCTACTTGTAATAAAATAATATAATGATAATATTTTGGTTTACTTTGAAGGTCTATACAAGAAAATATCTAAGAAAATAATATCTAATCTATGGTCATGGATTCAATAAACATGGATTTCTATAAATCAAGGCTAAAAGCTTAACTGGCTCTAGGGATTGCCTCAAAATAGATTATATAAAAGAGGAAGGGGAAAGAATCAAAGGGCATCAAAAAATTCGTCCGTATCGCTGTCAACGGGAAAAGTACTCAAAAGGCTGGCCACAAAATAGGCCAGCCCTGTGGTCACGTGAAGATCAACCGCTATTATTATTATTACCTGTGCCGTTATTTTTTTGGGTAACCGTTCCTTCGGTACTTATCTCATCACCGGTTTTCTACAATCTACTTGCCCCCTTTTCCAAAAAGTGAAAATATGTTCCAAATGTGAATTATTAAAGCAGTTCTTTAGCAAATACTTTAGATCAACCTTGATTCTTTAACTATTTATTTATCTACTACATACTTGTTATCGAATACTCGTGTCCATGAGTAATCTACAAGACCTCGTTGCGAATATTGTGGCACTTATGTAAACAACCACTTCGATTTGACAATGGAAACGGTAGAATATCTGTTTTTTTATTTGAATTGCAAAAAAGACAGTCGGTCTTTGATAGAGAAAAAGTGATAAGTAAATTGGATGTTTCTTTAGCTTTTGTTTTCATAATTGGTTCACGTTCTGTAACTTAAAAATACGTAATTGAACGTTTGGATGAAACAGCAGGGTCAATGAAACAAACATTAAAGACTACTATTCCATTTCAGTCCATTGAAGACTACTATTTTCTCTTAGAATAGCTAGGCCTTTCATAAGAATATGAAGCACTTATAAATATTTGTAAAAGTAAACATGTTAAAAAAGATATAGGCTAAATGCCAGTGTCTTATGTACGATACTACATAAAATATTTTAAACAAAACAAGCAATATCATACATACCATACATAACATTGACGGGAGGAAATGCTGAAATAGAATTCGTACATAATATTTTCGTCGAAGCCACGCGGCTGTTTCCCTCGTAAATTCATTATGTAGGTATTATGTCATATGACATAACAGTTTGAACATATAAACATCTTTGAACTTCGCAAAATATTTATTAATAGTATGAAATAAATATAAATTAAATTGGTGTGTTGTTTAGTTAGGTACTACGAGTATATTTAAGTATCTATGTAATATTAATGTACAAAGTTCAGTATATATATTGATTGCGAAAACCAAAACTTCACTACAGATTCCGTATAAAAAGACCAATTTTATGTTAAAGATGAGGAGCTCCGTTTTTTTTTTTTAATGTATTAGTAAAATTTTAAAATCTCGGGACCGTGGGGTAACTCGCAGAGGCCTCTTAGACAATTTTAAGTGTTGAGGCACCAACCGATGATTATCCCTGTATGCACTATGCAAGTGAAAAGTGAATACAGAAAAACCCTCGGTTGGAGTAGGACTATTTCAGAGCGTTATTGTTATGATTCTTATTAATATCTTCTATTTTCTTCTTTCCAGGTACGAGGATAGTATACGAGAGGTCGTTTATGATGTCGCTACGGCAATCACCGATCTCGCAAACCCCACCGAAGTGCGCATTACCAGCCGCGCTGCTAAAGAATCCTAACTCCGTCCCGAATGTCATACAACCGTCCGCAGCGCAGAAGGCGCGCTCAAACTCAATAACATTCGACGAGTCCCAAGAAACATTCAGCATGGATCTCTAATAGGTTAAGATTTAAGTAATTACAACAAAAAAAAAACTTATGCTTTATTGTATGTACAATTTCATAATGTAAGTAAGTTCTAAATACCACGTGTGCTCTTACGTTATGACTCTTCCGTACCTTAAGTGTCAGTTTTGTTTTAACTTAGGACCAGAAAATTAAAGTAGCAACTACATTTTAATACTTCATGCCCTAAGTAGTTATTTTTAAGTTAGCTTAAGCTCTTAAATGCGTGACTGAACATTATAATAGCGTTCAAAACGCGCTCCTTTGCCACGCCCGCCAAAAACAATAAAAAAAAAATAAAAAAAAATAGTACAGATAAAAAATACTTAAAATAATATAATTCAATTCTTAATGGAATGGATGCGTTCATAGTATGAGACCAAAAATGTATTTATTGTTAAAAAATGTGGCAAAAGATAAATTGTAAATAGGTAATTGTTAGTTTTATGCGTGTAACGCACACTGTAGGTGCTTATTATTTTTATATTAAAAGCAAGTGCCATTGCATGGAAGTTAATTCTAGTGACATAATTTCCTTCCAACTGGTGTTGCTGACATTGTTATGAAATCTCAGATTTTTAATATTGTCTGGGTTTTGCGATATTACTTTGTTTAAGCAAAAAATCGGTCACAGATTGTTGAAATCGTGTAAGTCAAATTGTATTATTACGGTAGGAATCTGAAAATTTAGGAATTAATTAAAGTTTCTATTGTATGTTGGGCTATAAAAAGCTTTCTGAGATACTTTGCGGGGTTTTTTAAACTTTCAGAATTATAGAATACTGCATTGGATTATCAGTCTGACTTTAATGACTTAGTAGCCCTAGATTAAGGACTTACTTTTGAAATGTTGTTCCAAAGCATTTAATTATGTCTGTAATGATAGTCTATGTCCATTATCTCTCTTGTTAAATGTAAGTGCGTGTTTCACCTCGGTGGATGCTTTGTATACCTACCTAGTGTGTGTGTGTATACTATGTTGATATAACGATATATATACGACTGCCAGTATAATAATTATGGAAATAAAAATGTTTAAATTTTATTTTGAATGTTTGATTTACCTTTAGTGTAACCTACTCTTCCTCTCTACTATTATTGAGTAGATAGACACTCCAGCAACCTGATTCAGATTCAGATATCTTTATTTGCTCAAACATGTGTGTACATACCTACAATAAATTATAAAATAAATGCATGCAAGGTGTTACAATTAGGTACATGGATTTGTGCTAACATGTTTACCATATTGTCATGGTGTGCAAATATTGATTTAAGTATATAATTAAAAATATATATAACAACATTCATTCATATTCACAATGCTGACATAAAATAAACGAAATTAAATTGATTGATTATATAGTTAATTCTTAAAGAAATAGATAGGAGTTACATACAAAATTGTCAAATATTCAATTACCAATAATAAAAAACATAATAATATAGTGAATATATAGTGATATAATGTCAACGTAGGTCCAAAAGATGATGATGGCGCACGGTGGGCTGAAAATCGGCTTTCATAAACTTACGGATTTCAATTTACAAGTGGCGGATTTTTTGCTGGATATCGCTTCTATTAGTTATTACAATATACAAAAATGACATCCGAGTAAATTCTGCACAATAACGAACGTGTGCGCACTTCAAATCGCTGTACATTGCGGTGTGGATCGCCAAACCCCCTCATCGCTTATGCCACAAAAAAAGAATTTAGCGCATAGTGCGTGAACGAACCTGACGCACATGAACTGTTCGGGGGACAGAAATACAGAATAACACAGCTTACTCGTTAGTTAGATCAATGGCTGTGATGAACAATATCATGAAGCACGCTGGCCTCCAGGTATTTGCGCCGGTTCTCCAAGCTGATAAGCTTGTACATATCAAGCCATATTAAGCGTATTGTGCCTATTTAGTTTGGTATGTCCTACAATGGAAGTACAAAAGTATCCAAACATTACGCAATCGGCTGATAAAGTGCAACAAAGGCTATTTCATTCAGGATTAAGATTATCATTCCAAAACAGTGACTATTGTTTTGTTGTCGATAAACAATTACCTACATAAATGTTCTATTATAGCTGACCGATTGATAGTTTCTAGTATATATAAATATAGGCCTCCTTATCGATTGCAATAACGGTGATCCTTAGAAATCAATTCCTTGCGTGTGCCCTTAGACGGCTCGCTAGACAGGTTGTCAGACTTTTGGGTTTCTGACTACGCGTCAACATCATCATTTCAGCCGAAAGACGTCCACTGCTGGATATAGGCCTCCCCCAAAGGGGGGGGGGGATTTGCCATAATCGCCGCGCTTGACAGGCGGGTTGGTGATCGCAGTATGGTGTTAAAAATGCATAGAGAACGCTGCTGCCCATTCTCTAGTAAGTCCCTTAGTCGCCTTTTACGACACCCACGGGAGGAAATGGGGTGGTGCTATTCTTTACGTCCGGCATCACACTGTACAGGTAAAGTTGGCCTGCAGTGTTGTATTTATACGTTTAGGAGGGCTTAGATCTCTCTATGTGTATTTGGCGCTTCTTGATAATGGCTTCTTCGAAAGATTTAGTGCTTTAGGATGGTTTGCCATGTAGTACATGAGTACTACATGGCATCATCATCATTTCAGCTGAAAGACGTCCACTGCTGGACATAGGCCTCCCCCAAGCATCGCCACCTTGTCCCTTGACCGGTTCCGTGATTCCCGCATCCAGCGGATTCCTGCGGCTTTCACAAGGTCATCAGTCCATCTTGTGGGAGGCCTTCCAACGCTACGTCTTCCGTTACGCGGTCGCCACTCCAGAACCTTTCGGCCCCAACGGCCATATGTCCTGCGAGCAAAGTACCCTGTCCTTTGCCACTTAAGTAGGTACATAATAGTACTGTAGTGATTAAATCCAACTGAATGTCCGGACTGATAAAGGTGTGTTTGATATCTAGGGTTTAGAGCAAAATCGTAGCTTCTAGTAACGCCTGGCCTAAACGAGCTATTGCGTAACCTCTCATTAATCTGTAATATTTTGGTATATGCTTCATGTTGCTAAACCAGCCTTCATTCCTGAGGTAAAGCTTTGGTATCCATTTTAACGAGACTAAATCAAAAGCCGACGTATCCCAGCTTATTGCGAATACTAACGAGGTTTCAAACTGATTCTGAATCATGTCGAATGTAAAGTTCACTCTTCGTCTATTGAAGAGGGAGGATCGTGTCTGTTGTGCAACTGCCCGACGGTTGATGTCGGGAGTTTGTATACAGGGTGTAAAAAGACCCATCACAAAGCCGTCATCTACGCATTCTGTACATCAAGCTAAGTAACTTTGTGCAAAAATAATTCCTGGGAAACGACTTTTATTTTTGTTATGAAAATTCGCTGTTTACGTTAGTGTGCAATGTAACGCACTCAAAACTATGTGCTTGTGGGTGCGAGCAACGATACAGGGGCCCAAGTCTGCTATTTTTATAAATTCGTCACTCCAACACGATCCCATTGTCATTTTGCTAAAAGTTCGTAATCTGCTAAATTCATAATGGTGTCAATGGTCTCGTAATAGAATTGTATTACAATGGCATTTTGAACATTTATTCATGTTAGATTTCATTTATATATATTTTTACATATTATTTATTAGTGTTATAAGCAATCTGAAGTAGTAGGAAGTTGGAAGTTTAGTAGGAAGTTTCATTTGTCATTATGTACGAGATTACCAATTCTTTCAATGGAGTGTCAGTGGCTGACCATTGGAAAGTCATAATGACGCCATTATATTAGTAGATTACCAAACTTGCCAAAATCAACAATTATGAAATCAATGATAGACCATTCTGACACTATTGTAATAGCAGACTTGAGGCCCAGGAGTCGTGGGTGTATTTAAAGTTTAGTTATAACAATTAAAACTTGTTTTTGTAAAAGACCGTCAAAAAAAGATGGAACTTTGAACTTCAATATATCCGTAACCAGAAAGTTCCCAGGCATGGTCCAGTAAAAAAAAAAATGATCACAATGACGGGAAGAATAAGTGACTCTCGGCTTCGTTAAGTGTCTTTTGACACCCGTTATATGCCAGTCGTGCGGTAAATTCTGCTTGCGCGATGCAGGATTTGTGTGACATCAGGTATTTGATGCGTAGTTCGCATGTGGCGTTGTAGATGCCGCTACAAGCTAACAGTCATAAATTACATAAAAGTTATAATTCTGAATCATGGTTTATTTGGAGTATAAGTATATTCTTCATCTAAGTAGGTACCTACACATAGTTTGATTAAGAACGTAAATAATTCATTAGGTACACATTACATAGGTGAGGAAGTACATGTGTTATCGGTAAACGATTTCATAGGAAGGTAATAGGCATATCGGGCCCAAGGCTATGTAATCGACGAAGCAGATTTATGGAGCGAAGTAATAGGTATGGTGGGTTGCGGTAGGTCATAAAGGTGATGTTACGATAGGGCAAAAGTACTTACTGGACCTACCTATATTGTACATGGCCTTGTTGTGAAAAGCGTACTTTAAACATCTACCAAGAGTACTTAGTTTAGTTTTGAAAACAATTGTTAAAAGTCTGAAACTTTAGTGGCAAACTCACGAAGTATTAGAAAATTACATTTTAATTTAGTTTTTATTTCTGTGACCATGACTCGTGTGGTGCCGGACGTAAAGAATAGCACCACCACATTTCCTCCCGTGGGTGTCGTAAAAGGCGACTAAGGGACTTACTAGAGAATGGGCAGCAGCGTTCTCTATGCATTTTTAACACCATACTGCGATCGCCAACCCGCCTGCCAAGCGTGGCGATTATGGCAAACCCCTCCAATTGGGGGAGGCTTAATATCCAATAGTGGACGTCTTTCGGTTAATATGATGATGATATGATGACCCTGACAATGTGTATATTTTAATCTTCGTTTATTTTTATTGTTTTAAACTGTACCTAGACGTGATCATTGATTAATTTTAGTTGCATTGATTTTTTTTTTTGATCTATTGTGGCAGTATTGTGATTTTTTTTTTTTTGTAATATGGGTTTTGCCTGAATTAAATGAATTTTTATTTTATTTATTATTAAGAAATACTCATTAAATCATGAATCATTTATTTCGCCAGAGATATGGTACAATGGGTATTACAAGAAAGTAGTGCTTCAAGGCTCCTTCAAACAGGCGCGACACGCGCGGTGACACAAAGGCACCGCTCGTCGGGCGACACGTGATGCCTTTGTGTCGCGTCGCTTGTCGCGCTTGTTTGTAGGAGCCTTTACACATCTCACCTATATGAGGCATGCGAAAATGTACTATTAGATACAGTAAAAATTGAATACAAAAGTTCACAAATAAAATAGATCAATATAGAGATTGAGTCTTCCAGTATAAAAAAAAACAAAAAAAAAAACCTAAGATATAAAAACAGTTTATAAAAACAGTTCTCGATTAACCATGATTTCATTTGCTTTTGAAACATATGACAGAACTTCCCTTAAAAGTTCTCTCAAGCAACCGTGGAATATGGTTGTAACATTGAAGAACACCCTATAGCTATTCTTTCTTTGCAATGCGCTTCTACATGGCTGTTATTATTTAGCCACGGCACTCCAGTACGTAAAAGAAACATAGAAGAAAATATCAAAATGCCACATTAATAAATAAGTTCCACATCTATCCACCAGGTGGCGCTAGTAGATATTCCCTTCTATTAAAAGCCTTCTGTTACGAAAATAGTTATTTTCCACTCTGCAATCGGCATTTCGTTTTTCTTTTGATTGTTTGTAAATTTGTTATCATTTGCCAGTGTCACAAGCGTAAAACGTAAATAACTGTCTGTGTGTATAATAAATTGTCTTTGGCCCTGAATAAGGCTTGTCAACCTTAATGCATGAATTTAACGGGACTTTGGCAATCAAAGTCCGGGACATGGCAAAAAAAAAGCGGGACTCGGCTGTCAAAGTTTAAGCAGGCGAAAAATACAATTCAGGTTTTATTGAATGTTTTACTTTGATACACACACACGTACAAGACTTACAACATAAAAGTTGAAACAATAAGGAAATCTGATAAAACATAATGTAATAAAACGTATTTTCCTCCAGCTCTAGAAACGGGACGTCCCGGCTCTCGCGGGAAGGGTAACAAGCCTAGTCCTGACTACAAGGAATAGACTAAATTGACAAACTTTTATTGCTTGAATACGAGGCTTTCGGCTACTTTTCATGTGTATTTTACTTTTATAAAGTGCGTTGTGTTTGTGCAGAATTTAAAAAAATCTTTATTTAAAAGCCGTGCAATTCACTCCTACGTACTGAACTCCTAATGGTTCGAGTGTGCTGAGTGACGTCACACTAAGTGATGCCGGCCGTGCACGCGATCAGGGGTGAGGGAACCTGGCGTTGTTTTAATGTGGCTTAAGTATCTTGTTACTACTTTGTCTAGAATTATTTAGGTACGTTCAGCGAAAAAAGTCGATTAACACTGATTTTTTACACATCATCTAAATCCAGGGCCGGATTTAAAGATGTGGAGGCCCGATTTGAAAAAAATAAAAAAGGCCGAAAATGTAAGCCTGAAATTCTAATCGATACAAATAAATAAAATTGAAGTGTCTGTTTGTGATGTTTGATAACAACTTTTTACATACGATACCTACGTATAACGAAAATCAATTTTTAAATTTTTTGTCTGTCTGTTTGTTCTGGCTTATCTACGAAGTTACTTTAGGTTACATAGGTTACTTTTATTTTAGAAAATGCCACGCGGGCGAAGCCGTGGGTAGCAGCTAGTTTCAAAATATTATAGGATTAACGTATCTTTAGCAATACTCATATTTCTAGTAGATGGCAACGACATCTATCATTGTCGTTTTGAATTACATTGGCGTAGCGCGTAGGCGTCGTAGCAAGCGGCGTATCTAACTACGAATGCCTACGAACTATGCCTAAGATTTGCAAAAATGTCACTATTAAAATATGCGATGGCTGACGCGATAACAGAATAGAAACATTTCATTAAAAAAAAAACTTGATTAAATCACTATCATCACTACATATGTCCTCCGCCGCGTCTGTCTGTCTGTCTGTCTGTCTGTCTGTTCGCGATAAACTCAAATACTACTGCACCGATTCTCATGCTGTTTTCACCAATAGATAGCTTGGTTCTCTAGGAAGGTTTTAGTATATAATTTGTTATGTTTTTGTATGCATTTTTGTATGAATTAACGATATTTGTTGGAGGTGTCGGAAAAAAATAAGCCGTCTGGGAGCTTTCAACGAAAACGCTGTCTAAACCCTTTGAGATATAACAAAATAATGTATGGTGGAATTGTGTATCATAAAAAGGTCTTCAAAAAAGTCTGCGATGGCATATGTCTATCTCTTAAGGATAACATACTATATCCATTTTATTGACTTTTTGTAGGTATTTGTTTGCCGAATTTTACTCTTGGAAATACGATTACGATAACAATACGCTATAATATCAGTAGCTATTAGCCAAATTATGTTCGTAGATAAATAAGCTAGCTACTTACGTGTATTTCAAACAGTATACAAGAATATTTATCATAAAAACATTACTAAACACGGCGGCCTTATGATCAAAATTTGTGCATTCCAAAACTTTCGTTACTTTTTCACTGACATATTTATCACTTTTCGATAAACTAACACTCAATACGAAATCTACACTTATTTCTCAGTAATTCTGTATAAGATTCTTCTAAGATTAAACCGTTTACTCATTGAATCCATTACTTTACGCACGTATAACCTTGATGAATGTTTACATTAAGCATCGCGTCACACCGCCACACGACCACAGAGTATAGACGTATTTTGTTTTCTTTTTTCGTTCGTTTAGTGGTGTTCCCGCTAAAATGTCAACCGGTCAATTATTAGTCGATTAATCGAATCCTACATCCAGATCGTGTTACAAGTACAAAATAAATGTCTAATATTTCGTCCAATTGCGAACGTGACCCTGAGAAAAGTTAGTACTTACGTGAATTATTCTAAAATTATTATTTGTGTCGCAATTTTATTTCGTGTTGTATTTGGTACAATTGATTGCTTTAAGAATTTGAGTGAAATTTCGTATTTTGATTTTGTGTTTGTTATCTTTAGGTAAAGACTCATTCACGTTCAGAACATAAGTACTTTTACTATATTAAATCATTTGTTTCGGTTTCTATTCACATAGTGTTCATGAAGAAACCATAAAACCATAGTTATTATTGTGAAATGTTAAGAGTTTGATGTCAAGCTCGATAGATGGCGTTGACGTCGAAATAGATCTCGCTATGGTTTCGTTACCGCGATTTGGTTGGGGTCTCGCAATTTTAATTAAATATACCAGATTAGATTAGATTAGATTAGATCAGTACACAATTGTGGTTTTATTTTCAACCCTATTAGTGTGCACATTAGTTCGATAGTTCAACTCATTACCAGCTCGGTAATAAACACATAGTGAGTCACATTAAAATTAATATTAAGTTAGAATTTTGAGATATAGCCTGGGATATGGAGAGGGTACTTTTTTATGCGATAACCGACATCCACGCGGGCGAAGCCGCGGGCAAAAGCTAGTACAAAATAATACAAAGTTCTCTGTACCTGTGAGGTTTTGCTTGGCTGAATGCTGGTCCTGCTCCACAACCACAGCTAGTTGATTAACATTTGACAATAATGTTGGAGCTGCTGAAGAGTGTAAGACTATCTTTGCATTGTATAAACTCAATCTCCTTTGTTTTATATAAATGCATAGCACATGTGTGAGTCCTATGTACTATAGAGCTACCATTGACCGGGTAATATGTCTTTCATTGACTTGAATGTGCCCTGGCGGCTGAGAGTATGTCATGCTCACTTAGATGTCTCGCTGATGGTGGCGTGTGTGTTGGATCATTTAGCTCCCATCAAAATGGTTAAGCTGAATGGTGCTAATCCATGCGTCATGTTCGTGAACGGGCGCCGTCAGTTGGGACTGGTCATCTCTTAGCTGCCACGGGTTATTTTATTTTATTTTGTTTCTATTTGTTGTACCTATTCATGACGCTTTTAACGTGTAAGTTTTTATTATTTTTATTTTTACATCGTCCTCACATTTAGTTATAAATTCAACATTATAGATGTAACGAATACTTTTGTAACAATTTAATTTAAAAGAGTGTCCATGGAGTTTCTTGCCCGTTCTTCTCCATAGGTACCTACGCTTTGGAATGGGAATGTAGCTTCATTTTTCTTACTGACCGGCTCCTTGACAATTCAAAAGTGCCTGTAAATGGTTTAATTGAAATAAATGATTTGAGTTTGAGTTTGAGTTTGATGGGTGTTTGCTCTTTTTCTCCTGTGTTTCCTTGCTTTTTATTATTTCAACTATATATATGTAAATATAGTTTGTAGAAACGTTACCTTTTGTTTTCTTGTTATTCAAAATATTATCTGGTATTTAATTTACTAAGTAAAACACTTTTACGCTGTACCTACTTAAGTACTTAGTTATTTCGTGTATTCTTTTAAAGCCTCTTATATTTTTAAGAATTTATTGCGGAGGTTAATTTTCCAAAAAACTTTAACAATGCCGCTAATAATGACCAATCAATGAAAAAAAATGACAATTCCTTTTCATTATGGTACTTCTTTTTAAGAAGGTGCTACAAAGCAGTTTGTTTCAGATTTTTATTAAATTATGTAACTATTAAAATATGCAACTGTCCACTAAAGAATGAAAAAAAATAAAAAATAAATAAACGGCGTTTATTATTCCAAAGAAAAAAGAATAATAAAAAAGCTGAAAACAAATTTACTTTTAAAAGAAAAGTTCGTAACCACTACTTAAGTCAGACTAAATAACTCTCAAATGATAGTCTAGTCATAGTAATTATTATTAGGTGGTATTTGTTAAAATATCTATTAGTTTATTTTATTTGTATATGTGTATTAGTATCAATAAAACTATATAAATTCTCTTAATCAAGAAGTTAGTATTTTTGTCATTATTTTTGTACCCTACCACTGTTTTTATATTTAACCCAAAGGTTGACTGGTAGAGAATGCCTTGTGGCATTAAGTCCGCCTATGTACCACTATTGTACATGAAGTTTAAATAAATAAATAAATAAATAATATATTTTTAATCTGGCATCGTATGCACTCATTAAAGCTGCAAGTAGCCATTAAAAAAATAATTAACCAAACTTTTTTAAACCTCAAACTTTTTAATAAACATTATTTTTAATTAAAATCCCATTTCTATCTTTTATCCAGAGGTTATTGAACCCTTGTTTGCGGCAACTACGTAACACAATTCCATGAATTTTGAGGCGATTAATTTTAAACCTTCTTTTTACGTTACAAAGGTTGATTTTAATTTAGCAAGGAACACTTAACAGCCCCTTTTTCACCCTCTCCCTTTGACGTTATAATCTGTCTGGAACTAATCGGTTCTGATATTTGCCTCATTGTTCATTTTATAACGCTAATACGATTAGATTTTTTTTTAATAGGCTAGTAAGTATGTGTAGGTATGAAAGTTTAGTTAAATAGTTATGCCAATTATTTCGTGAAGGTTTCTCAAAGGTGAGTTTCTTATTATGCTACCTCAAATGGCTTAGCATGATATCCTTCGTTATGTCGAAAATACTGCAGCATTAATTTTGAAATAAATATATGGTAAAGTTGAGGATTTTGTTTGACGAAAACAAGATTCCATAAAATTTTCTCGATAGAATTTTTTTTCAAAGTTTTTTTCTATTTTTTTTTTCCAAACCAAACCGAACAATAAACCGCTGGTATTCAAAAAATACTTCAAATTATATAATGAAACTTTGCATATTAACTGAACTTACTATAAAGCAGGTCTTATGTTTTTTTTTTTTAATGACCGTTATTTTCACCGTAAAAAGAAATTACCTAAACTATCGGCGCCTTGGAGCCTTTCCCTGCCGCTCTGTCTCGCTTGCTCGCGTGACCGGGAGCAATAGTGTGCGAGCGAGATAAAGAGTGAGGTGGCGCTGAGGTAGTATGAGTTAAGCTGCTTTCAGACTACGCTATAATATAATGGCATGTAGCACAACAATATCGCGCACCATACATTCCAATAATATACATACATATAGTACAGTACAGTGTGAACGTGTCAATAACAATGTATGGTGCGCGATATTGTTGTGCTATGACCTATATACTATATGCTATTATATTATAGCGTAGTCTGAAAGCAGCTTTATAGACGTTGAAGGGACGTTGGCATTTTAATTTATTGTTCGAAAGTTAGTTTTTCTAAAGGAATTTAATTTATTTTTGTAAGGAATCTTTGTTCGCAACTATTAAGCTTGATATAGAGACCTATTTGAAATACAAATATTTGGTGTGTGCGTCATGCGTATGTAGTGACGTCAATAGCATTAAAATGTTTGAAAAATTGACGCTATTTTCTTTAGTCAAATAAAATCAATCTGCATAGCCTTTTCTCAACTATGTCGGGGTCAGCTTCCAGTCGAACCAGTTGTAGCTATAAATGCCAGTATTTTACATGGAGCGACTGCCTATCTGACCTCCACAACCCAGTTACAGGGTAATACGATACCCATTGGCAGTGCCGGTTTTAGCATTACCGGCGCCCTGGGCGAGGTTTCTATGACGCCCTCTTTCTACTTTCCAATTCACACATGTGAAAAAAACCCTGTTTTTTTTTTACACAACCATTTATTACAATAAAACCTTTTTTTTTACTACTAGGCACAAGATGAGTGACAAAACGGGTGACTCCCGCTCCAGCTCGTTCTTGGTGCAGAGGTTAGCCATAGCAAGCGTTTTGGGCACTTTTGCGCCGGGAACAGTTAGGGGCGGGTTATTTGAAACTGTTTGATTGTAGCTTTTAATATGATGTAAATAATGTATGACCTAATTTAATTTTTATATAATTAATGTGGTGTAATAATAATAATGTAAATGTATAATTTGTATTATCTGATTGATTTTAATGTATGTATGTGTCTATGTACTATAAATGTCTGAAATAAATCTAACCCAATGAGACTACTATTATAGGTACTACTTTTTTAGCCTTTCTATCGGCAAACTCTCATGTAAAGGCATCGAAGTCTATGTTTTCTGCAATTTCATTTTCGATTGTCAAAGTTGCCAAGTTTGTCAATCTCGATTGAGATATTGTCGATAGCAGATAGGTTTGTATTAGCTTAAGCTTAGAATAAGTCCTTTCTCCACACGCTACCTTTACAGGGGGCCAAGTCTACTAATGTACAAACGTTGCAATGGTCTCTCAAACTCCCCACGATAATAATCAAAACACTGATTTTATCCAGCCAACGTCGGTCCCTTGCCACCCTCCCTCCGACTCAGCTGCCCTAAGCCGAGGTTCGTACCCCACAGGGTTGCCCTTAGCGAGTAGCAGTCGTTTAGTTTATAGTTTTTACGCCCGACTGGAGGCATTAAGTTTCGTTAGGAGCTTAAGGCAGCCACAGGAAAGTCCGGTTAAAGAGTCGGAACCTTAGTGGTTACACTCTGAGATGCCCTAGATAAAAAAAAAAAAAAAAAAATGGTCTCTTCATTGTGAGTTTTTGACAGGTTTGCCATACAAACACTGTCAAATACTCACAATGGCGAGACCATTGCAACGTTTGTAAATTAGTAGACTTAAGCCCCAGGGATCGTGTCCAATATTCTCAATGGAAGGACGAGACGGGAAACTAGACATGAAGGGGCACCCCTTCATGTTTGGCGCCTTTGTGCGGTCGCCCAACCGCGCCCTACCTTAACGCCGCTACTGCCCATTGGTAAGACTGGTTGGCAAACTTTCGGGCTTCTGACGACCCGTAACGACTGTCAAAGATCTACAAATGACGGTCGGGACCAACGGCTTAACGTTCTTTCCGAGGCACGGAAGAGTCTCGATATGTAATGGATTGCAGATGACACATCCACGGACCAACCTTGGCAAGCCTAGCTTAAACTTCGATCGACGCGTGCGGCTGTTATTATTTAGCCACGAGCCCCTGCTAAAAGAAAAAAGAACTATATTTATTTTTAATACAGGCATTACAAGGCAAATGTGAGTGGAAATGCCCTAGGAGAACATTTATAGTTAACTAGCTTCTGCCCGCGACTTCGTCCGCGTTAAATTTCTTGTTCTCCCGACCCACCCCGTCGCAACAGACTGCCTGCCCGTGCTTTTACTTCGTTTTCGCATAAACTTTCATTAAAAAAAAATGGTGTTTTAGTTAATAGGAATGTAATTCTTCCTCAAGAATTGGGCTGTAAAATGCAAAAAGATTTTTTCAAATCCAACTCGCAGTTCCAGAGATTAGCACGTTAAAAAACAAAAAACCGGCCAAGTGGGAGTCGGACTCGCGCACGAAGGGTTCCGTACCATCCATACAAATCCTTATCCTTACTAATATTATAAATGTGAAAGTAACTCTGTCTGTCTATTTGTCTGTCTGTATGTTACGTTTTCACGCCTAAACCGCTGAACCGATCGTCATGAAATTTGGCAAAGATATAGCCTGCGATATGGAGAAGGACATAGGCTACTTTTTTACGCGATAACCTACATCCACGCGGGCGGAGCCGCGGGCAAAAGCTATCCATACTAATATTATAAATGTGAAATTAGCTCTGTCTGTCTGTATGTTACGTTTTCACGCCTAAACCGCTGAACCGATCCACCTGGGATATAGAGAAGGACATAGGCTACTTTTTTACACGATAACCGACATCCACGCGGGCGGAACATAAAAAACAGCAAAAAAATCATGTCCGTTGTATGGAAGCCCCCTTAAATATATTTTTTTTCTGTTTTTTAGTATTTTTTGTTATAGCGGCAACCGGAATTTTTACAATTAATACATCATATGTGAAAATTTCAACTGTTTAACTATCACGGTTCATGAGATACAGCCTGGTGACAGACGGACAGACAGACAGCGGAGTTTTAGTAATAGGGTCCCATTTTACCCTTTCGATACGGAACTCTAAAAACTAACTCTTAAGCTTTAGAATAGACTACCTCGCAGAGTTGATCATTATTTTGCTGCGGAGTTAGTATAAAACAGTTATATCTCCTAAGATATTCATTGAAATTAAATGATGTAAGGGCAACTTTGTTCAAAATTAAATACTTGTAATGAATAACTTATTTATTTGGATAAGGATTAATACCATGTTTATGAAAACTCCTTCGCAAATAATGCATTAATTTCGAAAAATATTGATTACCATAAAAAAGGTTATAGTGAGTCAATCTTAAAAGATAGACATATGCTGTCGCGGACTTTTTTTTTGAAAATTTCAAGAGGAACAATTCCATCATACATGATATTTGCGTAACTTAAACCGTTTACGCAGCGCACGCAACGGAAGCTCTCAAAAAGGAATAATTTTTCCCGTTTTTGCAACATTTTTCATTTATGCTCCGCTCCTTTTGGTTGTAGCGTAATATTATATAGCCTATAATATTCCTTAATAAATGGACTATCTAACACAAAAAGAATTTTTCAATTCCATCCAGTAGTTCCTGAGATTAGCGCGTTCAAACAAACAAACAAACAAACTCTTCAGCTTTATATATTATAGTATATAGTATAATTATAGTATAATAGTATATAGTATATAGTATAGTATAATAGTATAATAGTATATAGTATATAGTATAGTAGAATAGTATAGTATTATAGTATAAGTATATATTAGTATAATTAGTATATTAGTATTAGTATATAGTATATAGATATATAGATACTAGCTTCTGCCCGCGACTTCGTCCGCGTTAAATTTCTTGTTCCCCCGACTTACCCCGTCGCAACACATTGCCTGCCTATGCTTTTACTTCGTTTTCGCATAAACTTTCATTTAAAAAAAAATGGTGTTCTAGTTAATAGGAATGTAATTCTTCCTCAAGAATTGGGCTGTACAATGCAAAAAGATTTTTTCAAATCCAACTCGCAGTTCCAGAGATTAGCGCGTTCAAAAACAAAAAACCGGCCAAGTGCGAGTCGGACTCGCGCACGAAGGGTTCCGTACCATCCATGCAAATCCTTATCCTTACTAATATTATGAATGTGAAAGTAGCTCTGTCTGTCTATTTGTCTGTCTGTCTGTATGTTACGTTTTCACGCCTAAACCGCTGAACCGATCGTCATGAAATTTGGCAAACATATAGCCTGGGATATGGAGAAGAACTTAGGCTACTTTTTTACGCGATAACCGACATCCACGCGGGCGGAGCAAAAAAAAAAACGGCATAAAAATCATATCCGTTGTATGGGAGCCCCCCTTAAATATTATTTTTTTCTGTTATTTTAGTATTTGTTGTTATAGCGGCAACAGAAATACATCATATGTGAAAATTTCAACTGTTTAACTATCACGGTTCATGAGATACAGCCTGGTGACAGACGGACAGACAGACAGACGGACAGCGGAGATTTAGTAATAGGGTCCTATTTTACCCTTTGGGTACGGAACCCTAAAAACTAACTCTTCAGCTTTAGAATAGACTACCTCGCAGAGTTATTCATTATTTTGCTGCGGAGTTATTATAAAACAGTTATATCTCCTAAGATATTCATTGAAATTAAATGATGTAAGGGCAACTTTGTTCAAAATTAAATACTTGTGATGAATAACGTATTTATTTGGATAAGGATTAATACCATGTTTATGAAAACTTCTTCGCAAAAAATGCATTAATTTCGAACAAATTAGATTACCATAAAAAAGGTTACAGTGAGTCAATCTTAAAAGATAGACATATGCTGTCGCGGACTTTTTTTTTGAAAATTTAAAGTGGAACAATTCCATCATACATTATATTTTCGTAACTTAAACCGTTTACGCAGCGCACGCAACGGAAGCTCTCAAAAAGGAATAATTTTTCCCGTTTTTGCAACATTTTTCATTTATGCTCCGCTCCTTTTGGTTGTAGCGTAATGATATATAGCCTATAACATTCCTCAATAAATGGACTATCCAACACAAAAAGAATTTTTCAATTCCAATCAGTAGTTCCTGAGATTAGCGCGTTCAAACAAACAAACAAACAAACAAACAAACTCTTCAGCTTTATATATTAGTATAGATAGATTTGCGAGAAGCTTGACGTACTTCAAAAAGACTAATTTTTGGGTATGACGATTTAAAAGTTTTAAAGCAGCAGTAAGAGTGCGACGAAGCATAAAGTCATACCTTTCTAGCTCCCTCATTTTAAGGCTTAGCGTAATGTCTTCTTCTTGTAGCAAAATAGTTATTTATGCAATTGTTGTATAATAATAAGGGGCACTAAAATACGAATGTGGGTTTATCACACGAGGCGAAGCCGAGTGTGATAATAGTATTACATGAGTGTTTTAATACCTAATTATGTACAGTTGCATACATGACTTTATCTATACCCATGTTATCTACTGTTTGATATTTTCCAATTCATGAAATCTTGGTACGCCTTTTCATATTGTTTTCTCAACTTTTCTGGTAATAATTGGTTAGAAATGTCCTTTGCTGCATTAGAAATGTCTGGTGGTGTGTTATCAAAGCTTGTATCGCTCATTTTTGTAAACAACAAACTTATAAATTTTTGCAATACTAATATCAAACAAAAATGGCGGAATGCGACGTGAACTCGAATAACCTATAAGTTTTTTTTTATTTTAATTACGGCGCTGTGGTAGTAAGCCGCGCGTGCATGACAATGTTCTTTTTTTGAAATTCATAAATGTGGCTGTTTGATGAGTAAGGAAGGGGTCGAAAACGCAAAGGAGTTGCATAATGAAATTTAGTACAACATTGTAACACTCGTTTGGATGATATTATGGTTACTATGACACCGGTTGTTTTAATGTTGGCAATAAGCTAACTGTTTCAGAAACTTTTATAGAGGATTTATATATAGCATGGGTGTAGATAAATAACAAAATTTTCCGCGTTCAGCTGTATGTATACCCAACTCAAAATTACAGATTTTTTTTGTTATGTCACCCTTCTTGCCAATGCGCTCATTGACCTAATTTGTCCTAATTTTACCTATGTTATTTTTTTTTTTAGCCTAATTGGTGATGTTCTTTAGAATGGTCAGGTGCATAGAACTCGCAACCGACATGCGTGTATGACCAGGATGTATGAATGTAAACGAAGCAAAAGTAGTATGTAAGGAGCGTAGCAGGTGGCGCTCTATAGTTTCTGCCTACTCCCACTATGGGAAGAAGGCGTGAGTTTATTTATGTTTGTATTTTAAAATGTATTTTTAATATGGCATCGTTTGCATTTTTCTCACCGAGGCTGCCAGTAACTTATTTAATAAAATATTTACTAAACTTTGTTAGTTTCCGATTTTTAATAAACATTATTTGTTTAAGGTTATCACTACATATTATAAAACAAAGTCCTCCGCCGCGTCTGCCTGTCGGTTCGCGATAAACTCAAAAGCTACTGCACCGATTTTCATGCTGTTTTCACCAATGCATAGCGTGGTTCTCGAGGAAGGTTTTAGTATATAATTTGTTAAGTTTTTGAATACATTTTTGCATACATTAACGATATTTGATGGAGGTGTCGGAAAAAAATAAGCCGTCTGGGAGCTGTCAACGAAAACGCTGTCTAAACCCTTTGGAAACAAAATAATGTATGGTGGAATTGTGTATCTTATGTAGTTCTATAGAAAAGTCCGCGATGGCATATGTCTATCTCTTAAGGATAACATACTATATCCATTTTATTGTCTTTTTGTAGGTATTTGTTGTCTTTAGGTAGTCGAAACATCGTTTTTATCCCGATAGTATATTTCCCAGGAAGAATTTCCGACATTCACGCGGGCGAAGCCGCGGGCAAAGGCTACTTATTAATATATGTAGTACGTTTAAGTAGAAACGATTTCCTCGTCATACAGAGAGTCGCATCGTTGCTTCCGCATGTTTGAATTAACTAGGGGAAAGGATCACTCTTCTAAAAGAGCCACCCTTTGCAAACCAGACACAATTACGTGGTGGAATTCTATCGGGCGGGGTGACCCTCATACATTTTGTGCAAAATATGCATTTAAAATGACACTTTGTAGAACATTCAAAAACGAATGGTCTTAAAAAAATATTATCTCGTGACTGAGAAGGAATTATGAAAAACGGCTCAACGAATACCTCGGTAAGTGTGTCTAGAATTTTCTAATACCTTTTATAAAGTTTCATATTTAGATACGAAGCAACAAAATTCATTCTAAAGAAAAACGGCTACATTTCTCTCGATCGTATTTTGTTGCTTCGTGTCTCAATATGAAACTTTATAAAAGGTATTAGAAAATTCTAGACACGCTTACAGGGCCTCAAGTCTGCTATTACAATAGTGTCAGAATGGTCTCTTCATTTTGAGTTTTTGACAGATTTGCCATACAAACACTGTCAAATACTCACAATGGCGAGACCATTCTGAGACTATTGTAATAGCAGACTTGAGGCCCTGAGGTATTTGTTGAGCCGTTTTTCATAATTCCTTCTCAGTCACGAGATAATATTTTTTTAAAGGAGTGGCGCTAGTGGACCGGTGACAGCGCTCTTAATACAAAATACGTGGACCCATATGCGCCCTCTTAAGACTAATAGGCCCAATATCTTACCGCTTATAACCTCAGACCCAGGGCTTTAAATACCGGTAAATTTTCATAACGTTACCTTGTATTGACAGAGTTAACGGTACTTATTATTAAAATAACGGTAATCGATTTAACGTTATTTATGCGACTATTAATTTTATCGTTATTTTAAACAGGTGAGATGTAAGTAGTGGGGCCTGAGGCGTGCGGCGCAGCGGGAGCCCGCCCTCGCGCCTCTCTGATGCCGTGCCGATCAAAACGTTGCTTGAATCTGCCTGATTCTTACCCACAGTACGGCAACGTAGCTAAATTTACATTAGTTATCGTATTTTTCTTAATGTTAATTAACGTTATTTTACTGGTAATGTTATCAAGTAACGTTAAATTTTTGTAACGTTAGTAGGTATAACATTGAAATTTAACGTTACGTAACGGTTATTATTTTGTTATTTGGTAACGTTAACAAGCCCTGCTCAGACCTTCAAACCGTCCGTTATTTGCGTTAACGTCACTACAGACGCTATGAAATTAACTTGGCCCGACGATTTTTTATTTTTTTATAATTTTATAATATTAGTAAGTTTAACTCTGCCGAATTTCATGACGATCGGTTCAGTGGTTTAGGCGTGAAAACGTAACATACAGAGAGACAGACAGAGTTACTTTCACATTTATAATATTAGTATGGATGGTACGGAACCTTTCGTGCGCGAGTCCGACTTGCACTTGGCCGGTTTTTTTCTTTCCCAAGTCGCTCCTTCGAGCAAAGTTGTAGCATCATAACACGAACGCATCTCATTTAGCTCCATCGTTTAACAAAGGCGTCTGACTTAACGTTAGTACTGAATGCGCTTTGCACAGGAACACAAGCCACGTGTATTGATTGTTACTTATAGAACTGCGAAGTTCCTAGAAATACAATTAGTAAGACAAGTCCAGTCTTACCAAGAGGTAAGACTGGTGTTAGTAACTGATAAGATAAGATATTTTATTTGCATAAAACATGATATACAAGGTGTTATTAAAAATATTTGAACCAACATGTTTTGCTTAAAAACAAAGCATGCAAACTTTCTAAAAATACATTATGACATTGAAATTCATATTAAAAAATCCTTAATACCATTGAAATTATGACTATTAAACCATTATAATTGGATTTTAAATAATTTACAATTTAATGTTTTAAACATATTTGGTAATTTATTATACATAGACGTACACATATAGCCAGAGAGTTTTTATTATATTTCGCTGATCTAGGCAGCTCATCCAGCACAAGTCTGTATTGGTCTTCGAGAGCTTATTTCCTCTGCTGTTTTAAATAATTCTATGTGTTTTCGAAGCAACATGCATGCTTCATACCTATATAGGGTGGGTGTATCTATTCAAACACGAATATTTTAAGAGATACACCTATAGGTGGCAAAGAAGCCATGGAAATGTTTTTTGTTTTAAATCTGAGTACCTATATTATTTAAAAAATTAAATAATTTAAAATTACTTGATCGTCATCTTCCTGCCCTTGTCCCATGTTACTTGGGGTCGGCGAAACACGTTTTCTTTTTCCATTCCCCCTGTCAACCGTCACTCTATCATACACTCCCTTCTCTTTCATATAATTCTTCACACAATCCATCCATATTTTTTTTAATTACTTGATATGATGATTAAATATCAAAAAGGCACTGCGCTCGTGCCGCCACCGTCGCGCGTCGCCGCGTCCGGGCGGGTCATTCATAGAATAAGTAAATAAAGGTATTTTTTGCAGAATGTCTCAAGCAATTTTAAAATTATAATAATTATGTAAAAATAGAAAACACTTAGATTTAAAAAAAAAAAAAAGATTCTATGGCTATTTTACCACCTATAGATGTTTCTTTTAAAATATTTCGTGTAAGAATAGATAGGTACAGTACCTTATATGTACATATAATGAAGGTTACGGTAGCAAAGAAAAGTTAAGTTAGATAGGCAGTCGCATACTGGTCCATTCGGTTAGACTGGAAGCCGTCCTAACTTAGTTGGGAAGACTAGGCAGATGATTATTTAAGACATGACATCAAAGAGACGACTTTATTGAAAATCTTTAGGTTAGGGCTATTGTCCACGTAAACCGCACGACATGCGCACGCTTTCGTCAATTGACGATTGCAAGACGAATGCTTGCATCTTGCGTAGAAACAATCAAAACTGTGTCCACGGAGGGGCAACGTCGCGTCAGGCTTTCGTCATGCGGTGCGCGCGGCAGCATGTCACTGTGATGTCACTACTCGACCGACTCGCGAGACGCACACTTGTTGTTTTTTCACTTGCTGTTGAAAGAAAACTGAGATGTTTTGTAGCGTGATTGACGATTGCATGAAGCAGCGTGGACATAGCAAATATGCAAAATACGCCTGTCGTCATTTGTAGGTAGCATGCATTCGTCAAATGACGAGTCCGTGGACAGTTAGCCTTAGTCCTCGTGGCATGTACATAATTATTTATTTTAGGTTGGCTGACCTTGACAGCCAGTGTTTATTCCGACATGTGCGCTAGTCACCAAACTAGTTAATTATTCACCAATTAATTGCGGGTTCATATCAATTTTGTTTGTACTTATCTTAAAATTATGTATCGTAAGTAAGATTCAGAGAATTAGTGCAGTTTCATGTCACAAAATTCAAATTAATTATTTATAGCCCTTTTCTTACTCGTACTTTTGTTTTAGGCATTAATTAAGGGGGTCAGTGAAACCGGGGTTTTGGTTTCAATAATTATTGATTTATTTGTCGTTTACAACAAGTAATAATGTAACGACACGTGTTGTACGACATAATAATTATAAATATGTAGTTATAGAGTAATTAAAAGGGTTTTAAAAATAGCCACTCAGACAGCGACAGCACCCCACGCTCCCCTCTTGCGAAGGGAGTGAACGATCATCGAGGGCTGGTGGTAGGTCTACCACCGCCCGCCTCACGCTCAGGGTACCGCGCCACGTCTCATCAACGTGACTTGTGAGGACTCACATAGTGTGAAAGTCTCGAGAAGAGCTTACTATAGAAATGATCCTATGAAGTAAGGTCTTAATTCGCATTGGAAAAATCGAGGAGGGTGATTCAGCCGCGGAGAATCTTAACACCGCGATGTACAAATCGGCGTCATCGGCACAGCGCCATCTAGTGGAATGTTTTGGAGTTGGCAATCATTGTAAAATTAGATTATGTTGTAGTGGTGATAATTATTTTCGTTGTTTGTAATCATGCCAGTGATTTTGGTTAAGTTGTTTTCGAGTTTAGAATGTCTATAGAACGTAACTTCGAACCTGTTGCATGCTGTTACCAACTGCAATAATCGAATTAACAATTAATATAGCTAACAATATAGCCGTTGATTACTTTCAATAAAAAAAAAAAACCTATCTAAATGTGACGCGTCCTTGAAATTTCATTCTCAAATCTCGTCCGTTATCGAATCACCGCGCCGCCGCTTAGTTTCACTTGAAAAATCTTTTATTTTTTATAGGCTTGCCTTTCTATTCTGTGAATGTGAGAACGTTGTAGGCCTTGTAGATTCCTATAATCTAATTTAAAAAAAAGGATGAAAATTCAAAGTTTCAAAAGGTTTTTTAATCGAGATTAATGATTAAATAGATCGTAATCGTTTTGATTATTCAATAATCACATTCATCATTATCATTAAAAAAAACTTCCTATTAATTGTTCAAAGAGGTTCAAAATGTCAGTCGCTTGAATTTACTATTGGAAAGTAAACATTAAATTCAGACTTACATCTTGTTTACAGCTGTTTAATTATTCATCATTGTCGTAATCATTCTCATGGCCATAACCCAATTTATTTGGGGTCGGCGCAACATGTATTTTTATTCCATATCTGTTTATTATTTTCTATGAGTATTTCATCTAAAAACATATAATTTACATTTTTAAATATTTAAAAAACATAAAAAAATAAGTACATTCAAAAATATTTTAAAAAAAATTTGTAGCCCACCGGTATCGGGAACAGCGTCCAAGCTACCGGTGGTCCAGGCTCCTGAGAGAGGAACCTCCTTACGATACGCGCCGTGTTCAGAAGTACCGCTTTCTGGATCAAGCCCTTGATCCAGCCACCTAACGAGAGCCTCTTCAGATGATGGTCGAGGCTTTTGGCTATTATGCCATTGGCCGTCACGACTATCGGCACAATTATTGCTGTATCCACATCCCACATGTCGACAACCTCGTGAGCCAGATCAAGATACTACTACTGCTTATCTTTTTCAGCTTTCCCTAGGTTGTCGCACAGGACACACACACCTAGGACGCTCTAATCAATCTATCACCACTATGTCTGGCTTATTGGCAACACCATATCTGAAATTAAAAATTCGTTAAATTTTACCAGTAGGTAGGCATTATAATAAATTTTTAACAAAAAAAAAAGTAGGTAATCATACGTTTTAAATCAAGAGATCGTAAATATCGTAAAAACGGTAATGATTAATTTTTAATCGTTACGAGTATTAATCACATTTATGTAATAATAAACAAGATTAACTTTTCTTAATAATGTATTCAAAATACTGTCTCAAGTAACTTTAAGAATCTCAATATGCTAAAATTATATATATCTCAGTGCCTCTGTGCAAGGTTTTAGGGACACAATATTGTTCTTGTTAAGCTTACGTTAAAAAGTAACGCTTCATATTGAGACACGAAGCAACAAAATACGATCTATAGAATATGGCCGTTTTTATTTAGATCGTATTTTGTTGCTTCGTGTCTCAATATGAAACTTTAAAAAAGGTATTAGAAAATTCTAGACATATTTACCGATATAGTTGATTGAGCCGTTTTTCATAATTCCTTCTCAGTCACGAGATAATATGTTTTAAAGGAGTGGCTCTAGTGGACCAGTGACAACCCTCTAAAAGATCTATGAAAACCTAATATAGTCGTCACCTTGACTCTGCAAATGTTAATAGCCGGTTAATTATTTTTGGGAGACCTAGAAACCGGTTGTAGCTATTTTTTTTATGTGTTAATATCATATTCATATTCATGGGCTGCGGTAGATTTATTTTCAGTGGGGTGCATCTTCAGCTCCACGAAACGAGCTCGTTTATTTTTGCATTTCACCTCGGATATGTTAGGTTTTCGTTCATCCATTCGTACAAGGAGTAACACATTGTCGACTTGTGCAGAAAACCTTAACAATAAAGAGATTGTAGGATGCAAGAGCGAGCGAAGCGAGATCGAAAATTTCAGCATCTCGTCTTGAATTAGATAGGTTTTCTACTGTACATTTTTCGTAAAAAAAAAGAATCTTCATACATTCATCAAAATACTGTCTACTGTTGTCTATGACCTCAGGTGGTCCGATAGAGTTTTGTTTTTTGATCCTTGTAAGAAACAGGATCGATTAAAATCAGAAAAGTTTTTCTGAAAATTGTTCATTTTCTTGCAGGATGTATTTTTTTTTTTTCAAATTCTGTGAACGCAGATCTAAGTCTCAAAAAGTTAAGGACAGTCTCATAAGATCGTTTTCCTTTAGCTACAATGATTACCTGCCTTTACTTCCCCGTCTCAAAATCCACCCTGTATATAAGGTGTATCTATTCATACTCGAAATATTTATTTATTTAAGAGAGACATTTATAGGTGGTAAAGAAGCCATAAAAACGAAAAAACATTTTTTATCAAAGTATTTTATTTTTACGTAATTATTATAATTTTAAAATTGCTTAATACATTTCGCAAAAAACCTTTACTTACCTACTTATTCTATGAAAGACCGCTCGGACGCGGCGACGCGGACGGAGGCGGCGAAAGCGCGGTGCCTTTTGATTATAATTAATCATCATATCAAGTAATTTGAAATAATTTAATTTTTTAAATAATATAAGAACTTAGATTTAAAAAAAAATCTTTTCCATGGCTTCTTTATTACCACCTACAGGTGTTTCTCTTAAAATATTTCGTGTATGAATACATACAATTTTTATAGATTGAATAGGTATATTAGGCGTTTTCAGTTTTTTTTTTTAATAACTACCTTTTATCAGCAGAAGTCTAAAATCTTGAGTTTTTTGTCAGAGGTGTTGTAAGTAAAGCATTCATTATTTTATTGTTTACATTACATAACATATTTAAAACTAAGTCTTTATTTAGGCTGCATATTTTATAAGTTGGCTTGTGAACTGTACATGTACAGTCAGTTACCACAATTAGCTGACCCCCCCTTGCATAAATGGTTGAGATTTTTTAGAATACGGATCCATAGAATTTTATAATTCTTAATTTAATTTAAATACCTAATACGAAATCTATCCAAAACCAGAAAAAAATTAAAATCGTACGATTTATTTGTAAAAAAACCTCAACCATTTGAGCAAAGGGGGGTCAGCTAATTGGAGTAACTGACTGTACCTAGGCTTACAAATTAGCATATTTTTAGTTCATGTGGTGTTTACCTAATTGTTACACTGTTCAAAGTTTACTTTTTATCAAGATGTTAGTGTAAGCAATTGTTGGTGAACCAAATAAATAAATAATAATATTGTTTTTTTAACAAGAAAGAAAACGTCAGGAGCAGGTCCATTGCGTGACATAACGATGTGAAAAGACGCTCAACGAAGCCGCCGAGAGTCACTGTACTCCCCGTCATTGTGATATTTTGTGTACTGGCTATACCTGGAAACCTTCTGAAGATATTGAAGATTCCAACTTTTTTTTTTTCCTAAAACAAGTTTGACTTACCTACCTACCAATTTAATTACGAGACATTAAAAAAATAAGAACATGCTTTACGGTAGGTAAGCTTACTTTTCACTAGGAGATACAAGTCAAAAGAATCATCTATATATATCGTATGGCTCCCAGCTTGATAATAGCGAGACGAAGACTTATATATCTAGAATTTATCAAAAGTTTATGGGTTTTCATAGAGGGCATGCTGTGTAAATACTCACACACAGCCCGAGTCCCTCCCCAGGGCTCTTCGCCTTCCAAGCGAGCGCCGCGCGGCTTGTCAACCACCGCACGGACGCCGCGGCCCTAAGGCCCCCATCCGTCGCTTAGGAGGCTCCTATACGAGGTCCCGTGCGGCGCCCCAGACGCCTAACTATACCCGTGGAGAGATAAATAGCGTGTAGAGACGTTAATTTTATAGAATAGTCTCGTACACTGATAGCGTCTGAGGCTGGCAAGGTAAAGTCGCTAGATCAAGCCGCGACAGATGGGTCGGTCAATGAAGTTTGCCCAAGGGAAGACCGAAGCTATAGCGTCGACGCTCGTATATATACAACAGTGCAGGAAAACTTTAATTGCGTGATGTAGAACAAAAAAATATAAATGCATTTTCTCCTTAGGGGAAGCATTGCCCCAATATGTTTCGAGGTTCACTAGCTTCATAATTAGCTAGTCTTTCAACTGTACTGTTATATTTTTTGAGTTTCTGTCATAAATTCTATTATTTCACGTTTATAATTTAAAAATTCATAACTGCTCGTTGACCAATCATAGCGCAAGGAAGGAGCTGGGAAATCCCGCGCTTGTCACGTTTGCAAGTTTCAATCCCAGTATAGCCAATGATTCATGTAACATATCTACGTAATGCCACTTCGGTAATCATATTGTAGGTACCTACCCATTTACAATACGCAGCAGATGCAAAACACTAGCGTTCCGTTTCTCTGAATATCTTGTAACTTAACTGTTCATGTGGATGTGTGGTGCGTTATTGTGAAGTTGTTGTTCAGAGGCGACGACAACGCCGCCCCTGGACCACGAGTGCCGCGTGCTGCAGCAGTTCTACGACTCGCGTGACCTGTGGCACATGCTGTCGGTTGTGGATCTTTTCTTCTCCTTCAAAGCCATGCTCACGTGGGACGACGGCGACAGCACCAAAAGCACTTCGTGGTCAGTCAGCGCAACGCTGTCATTTATCAGATATCATTGCTAAAATGTTTAAAAAGCTAAACTGCTAAAAAGATCTTTTGGCGCTCGGAAATTTCACTTGAAAAAAGCCGGCCAAGTGCGTGTCGGACGACGCACAATGAGGGGTTCCGTAGTTGGTATGAATTTATCCCAAGAACAAACTTGACATTGTAGTTGAAAAACATGTTCTTTCGTACGGAATTTATGGGAGAACATGTTTTTCAACTGTAAATGTAAGTTGGTCGACTATTACTCGGTAACTTATAAAACCTACTTAGCTGTTATAGTTTTCCTTTTAACTTCATGATATATACTGTCGCCTTAGTAGTGAAGGGAGCTATTCCACAACTGGTTCCAAGATAAAGATAAGTAAAAAAATCACCACTTGCGTTTTTGTTCCTAGTTTCATTTAACTCCTTTCACGTCTGAATGAAAAACCAAACCTCTAGTTGAGCTACCACTTAGAACTCTTCACCACTAGAATCTCCGTTCACCGACGAGTATGGTGGTATTCATAACTCAATTCGGTCAGAAGTGTGGCTTTGCTCTCTTCACCACTAATGCGACGATATACTACTGGCTACTGCCGTGAATTTGTCAACTATCCAAGAACCACCATTTAGCTGGCAGGGGGAGCGGAGACTTCAGCAAAAAAGAGCCCTTTAAAGCTTAATATTACGCAAAAGGATCCCTGTATCGAAAAATGGTTTTCACAAACCCGCAATATTTTTGAACGGCCCATCCAAGGATTTTTGTTTTACCACTTTGTCGGCGTGATTAATATGTATAACCACGCCAAATTACAGTTATTTTGTAATAAGAGTCTTTGAGCTAAACCGCGGATAGACAGACGGACATGGCGAAATTATGTGGGTCATTTGTTAACTATGGAACCCTAAAAAAGCGTATGTGGTTTTTTTTTTGCCCCCTTTTCCGCATAAAGATCAATGTTTTGGAAGGGGCAAAAATAGCTTCAACTTTCTGACTAACTGACGGACTCTTTGAAAATTGAAATGTGACGTCCTGTAATTGGTATCACTACCTATATTAAATGCTTTGAGCTTGAGATTTGAGTTTGAGGCACCTTAAAAAATACTTATAGCAACGTAACATGATTGCAACTTGTTTAGCCAATAGATTATAAAAGAAGAATAAAAAGCACGTGTTTTGATAAAGAAAACTGAGACTTGCAATATACTAAGTAAACAAGGACACACTAGTGATACCTAGATTATTTTATAAGGGGTGTGTTGAGAATTGCTTCTATAGGTTAGTTCCACGTGGTAACCTATTTATTTTAGTTTGTTAAGGTCGACCTTGACTGCCGGTTTGACGTTGTTCATTCATTCTGTTGGCTAGTTACTACTACTGAAGTATTATGTAGTATCTAAAAGAACATTATTTTGTTATTGTAATTCACACGCTACGTATTTTGTTGACTCAACTAAGAGTATTTATTTAAATCTTTAATCGGATGAGGGTGAAAGAATTCAATAAATTAATCATCATTACTTATTAGCTAAATATAATTAGGATGCTTATAGGGTTTTAAAAATAGCCACTCAGACAGCGACAGCACCCCACGCTCCCCTCTTGCGAAGGGAGTGAACGATCATCGAGGGCTGGTGGTAGGTCTACCACCGCCCGCCTCACGCTCAGGGCACCGCGCCACGTCTCATCAACGTGACTTGTGAGGACTCACATAGTGTGAAAGTCTCGAGAAGAGCTTACTATAGAAATGATCCTATGAAGTAAGGTCTTAATTCGTATTGGAAAAATCGGGGAGGGTGATTCAGCCGCGGAGAATCTTAACACCGCGATATAGAAATCGGCGTCATCGGCACAGCGCCATCTAGTAGAACGTTATGGAGTTGGCGATCATTGTAAAAATAGATTATGTTGTGGCGATAATTATTTTTAACCGACTTCAAAAAGGAGGAGGTTCTCAATTCGACGGAACCTTTTTTTTATGTATGTTCCCCGATTACTCGAAGATGGCTGGATTGATTTGGATTTTTTTTTTGTGTGACAGGTTATTTTTCTCAGGTGGTCCCATGATCATCAAGTCAGGATCTGATGATGGGATCCTGGAGAAACCTTCTAACAACAAATGAAAAAATATTAAAAAAAAATCGGTCAAAACTGGGTTAAGAAAAAAATAAAAAATAAACTTTTTTTTTCTCATAAATGGAAAAATCATAATTTACGCGTACAACACAATTTTTTTTCGCTCTAATTAAAAAGTTATTTAAATAAAATAAAATAGTGTAATATAAAAAAAAATATAAGTAGGTACCGAAAACGCGCCGCGACAGTTCTCGAACAAACCCGAGCGCGTGTGACGTCACTATGTTAATTTCTATTCATCGTAGCACATAGCTGATACAGTGTTTTGACTTTTAATCGTTTAAATATTATTATTATTATCGTCGGTAAATTTGTTAAATATTTATCAAAAATACCTTCGTGTACGACAATTTAAATGGTCTCTTTAAACACTGTAATGTCTTACCAGTTCATATACAATTGAATTTTTTGTTATTGAAAGAACAATTTTTCAATGAATCTTTAAGAAACAAAATCGAACATCCTGTATGCACTCGGGCAGTTTCTGAGAATAAGCTTCGTACACAGCCCGCCAACAATACGTATGGCGAGCGAACTACCGGTTATATTATACCGAGACTTATTAATCAGTTGCGCGTGTGCATTCCTCCGGTGAGGATGTATTTCTGACGAACGAAACTTGGCGTTTTTGTAAAAATGTCGACAGTGGTTAAATGTGTTTCCTGTAACGTAGTTATAGATGAACTGTTGTCGTATATACAAAACAAAATATCAGTGATCGATGAAGACACGTTAGTGCGGTTATGTACGTCTACGTTTACAAGTGAAGATATCGAAAAATCGAAAACACTGCTGTACGAGTCGGTTCCTGTGGAGAAGGCAAAAATAAAGAGGAAAAACAAAGGCAAGGAACAAAGAGATCTAGTGGACATAATTAATGTTTTTAAGTCAGTGGAGCCGGATCTATTCCCAATTTTCGTAGCAAGGGACTTGGAAAAACTACCTCCAATTTTGTTTGACCATCTTGATTGCACAAAACTTCTAAAGGATTTGCTTCGAGTTCAGAATGAAATCAAAGAAATAAAGGAAGTATTTGTGACGCAGACACAACTGAAAGATTTTAAAACGGAGATTTTGTCATTACAAAACGACTCATTAGTACCAGCATCTGTGTGTAAAGTGAACATGAAACGGGGTGGATGGCATATGGACAGCGGTCCCATTGGATTATCCCACGTCATTAACTCATCAGTGATAGATGACTGCAATAATGGTATCGATAATTCCTCGTTAAAAATACTAGACAATAACGAACAATCATTTAGAAAAATAAAGGAGGTAGTCGCAGAAACATCCGACCGTGGTACTCAGTCAGCTGTCTTGCCGCGGCGCGCGGCTGAGCGCAGCCCTTCCCCTCGCGTCGCAACCGCCGCCGCAGGCGCCAGCGCCGTCGCCGCTAACTCAACTACTTCGAGTCGGAAGGCCGTGACGTCACCGCAGCGACGAACGGTCGTGCATATGGTAGCGGCGCCGACCGCGCATATTGTACGTGAGCCGGTGCAAAACAATAATAATGACGGATGGGAAAAAGTTTCGTACCGCAAAAAGCGTAGTATGAGCTACCGATACATGGGCATCGCGGGTACCGCCAGGGATAATGAAGGGAAATTCAAAGCTGCAATAAAAACATTGCCAATCTTCATTACTAAAGTGCATAAAGACACGACTGAAAAAGATATTGTTGATTATGTGTATCATAAAACGGGCGAGACGATCACGCTTGAAAGTGTATCGTTTAAATATCCCAAAGAACATAACGCATACAAATTCTTTGTTTCGGAAACTAAAATGGAGATGTTTCTTGATAGTAAACTATGGCCCGAGGGAATTATATTCAGGAAATTCGTACATTTTAAAATGAGAAATTACACGAACGGTGCAAATAGCGGTACTGTGAACGGTGTAAAATAAATATGAATGTATAACCTAGTAAGTTACAATTGTAAGAGTATAAAACGCTCGGTGGAGAGTGTCAGGCAACTATGTAGCACGTCAGACATAGTTGCCTTACAAGAAACATGGTTGCTGCCCCACGATATCGCGTTCCTAAGCGAAATTGACGCTGATTTCGGGTGCACCGGGACGTCGGCGGTGGACACCACGGCAGGCATGCTACGAGGACGGCCCTATGGCGGAGTCGCACTGCTGTGGCGGAAAAGTGTTTTCGATAACGTTTCGGTAGTGAAATGCAATAACCCGCGAGTGTGTGCCGTTAAAGTATGCATGAAATCAAGGTCATTTCTAGTGTTCAGTGTTTACATGCCGACGGATAATAGTGCGAACTTAACGGATTTTACGGACTGCCTCAGCCTGGTGAGTGCAATTATCAATGATAACAATATCGAAACTGCATATCTACTCGGAGATTTTAATTCGCACCCCAATGAACAATTTTATATCGAATTGGATTCCTTTTGTCGGGAATCTGAGTTATTATGTGCAGATGTTGAACTGTTAGGAGTAAACTCTGGCACTTACACTTTTATAAGCGAAGCGAACGGCTCGAAACGTTGGCTAGATCACTGTGTTGCTACGAAAGCAGCCATGTCCACTATAATTAATGTTTATGTTAATTATGATGTATTTTGGTCCGATCACTTCCCTCTTTTAATACAATGCAACTTAAATGAAATCAAATCAAAATTGTTCAATTCAAATAATAATAAAAATCTCTTATGTAACAAAATAAAATGGGGTGATAGAAAACCTAAGCAAATTGACATTTATACTAAGTTTTGTAATGATAATTTAAAATATATTGACTTTCCAATTGAATTGAGTGCGTGTTGTGACTATGTTTGTAATAATTTGGACCACAGAACTATTATTGATGAAATTTATAATGACATTGTTAATATTTTATGCCAAGCAGCTACTGAAAGTTGCGAGATAAATCTTGTGCCAAATAGGAAACCAGTAATGGGGTGGAATAAGCACGTGAGTGATGCTCACAGGCAGGCCAGGCTAAAGTTTGAGCAGTGGGTGTCTTATGGAAGACCGCGCGAGGGTCGTGTTTGGAGTGAAATGCAAACAAGTCGTAAATTTTTTAAGTCGCGCTTGCGATGGTGTCAGGATAATAGTGACCAAATTAAAATGGACATGTTGGCGTCGCATCATTCTAGGGGTGACTTTCGCAGTTTTTGGAAATCTACCGATAAACTCAATAGTAGGCCGGGCTTGCCGGTGAGTGTTAGCGGTGCTACTGATGTCACGGGGATTGCCGAACTATTTAGGCAGCAATTTGCTGTGTCGTCATCGTTGGGACCATCACAGTTTACAGGCAGTGCTGGTTGTAATGGTCAGGAGTACAGTGTCCGGTTTACGGCAAAGGAGATAAGACATGTCATTATGTCTATGTCGAGGGGCAAGTCTCCAGGCCACGATGATATAAGTATTGAACACCTTAAGCATGCTGGTCATCATCTGTCCAGAGTCTTAGCGATGTTCTACTCTTTGTGTTTAGGGCATTCGTATCTGCCTGAACAGATGATGAAAACTGTGGTGGTGCCAGTTATTAAGAATAAAACCGGTGATGTCAGCGATAAAAATAATTATAGGCCCATTTCATTGGCCACTGTTATTTCGAAAGTGCTTGACAGTTTGCTTAACGCAGAGTTGGATAAATACTTGAACCTACATGATAATCAGTTTGGTTTCAAAGCTGGTCACTCTACGGAAACAGCTATATTGTGTTTAAAGCAGACTGTCAAGTACTACACCGATAGAAGTACACCTGTCTTTGCATGCTTCCTCGACTTATCGAAGGCATTTGACTTGGTTTGCTATGATCTGCTGTGGCAAAAGCTGCAACAAGCGTTAGTGCCAGACGAACTGATCCGTGTCTTCCAATACTGGTACAACAATCAGGTCAATGTTGTTCGATGGTCGGGGGCTTACTCGACTTCATACGGGTTGGAGTGCGGCGTGAGGCAAGGGGGACTAACCTCACCGAAGCTCTTCAACCTATATGTTAATGCACTGATAGAGAGGCTCAGCAGCACGCATGTCGGTTGCCATATTGGAGGTGTGTGCCTTAACAACTTCAGTTACGCGGACGACATGGTGCTGCTGAGCGCCTCTGTCTGTGGTCTGTCGAGACTGATTCGCATCTGTGAAAAGTATGCGGAGGAACATGGTTTGTTGTATAATGCGAAAAAGAGTGAGTGCATGGTCTTTCGGGCCAAGAGGAAGTGTCCAGATTACTTGCCAGCAATTAAGCTCAACGGATGCCCACTTAATAGAGTAAATACTTTTAAATATCTTGGACATTTATTAACCTCAGACCTGGAAGACAATTCAGACATTGAAAGGGAACGTAGGGCGCTGTCTGTACGTGCGAATATGATAGCCCGCAGATTTGCTCGGTGTTCGAGGGGCGTCAAAATAGCCCTATTTAGGGCATTTTGTACGTCCTTTTATACCGGCAGTCTGTGGATGGATTACACGCAGAAACAGTACAGCGCTCTACGTGTCCAATACAATAACGCGTTCAGGGTACTCTTGGGGCTGCCTCGCTTCTGTAGCGCATCGGGGATGTTTGCCGAGGCGCGTGTGGATTGTTTCTACGCAGTCATGCGCAAGCGGTGCACATCCCTGGTACGCAGGGTGCGAGGCGGCCGCAACAGTATCCTGAAGGCTTTTGCTGAACGTTTCGACTGTCAGTACGTGAACCACTGCTGCATGGTTCACGTCCTGACTAATGTTAAGATATTGTTTTGATTTCATTTAATTTTATAATAATTTTAATTTTTTTGTATTTTAATGTTATTCTATCTGTGTTATTATTTTGATGTCTGTATGTTATGGGTTTAATAATTGCCTGAAATAAATGATATTTAATTTTAATTTAATTAATAGTCTACCCTCAGAAATAAACAAATGTATTACACATAAAAATATCAAATGTAAACTTAAGCAATATTATTTAAGTATTATGTAGGAATGATTGTAACTATTTATATAAAGATATTATTAATTGTATCGGCAATAACGCGTACATATGAAATGCTTCATTGTATAGTTAGATATTGAGATAGACTCATGATAGCACAAGTTTAAACCTTAGTGGTTTTTGGTTGCTATTTATTAATTAATCCTGTGTTCTTTTGTATAAATGATAAATAAATTAAAAAAAAAAAAAAAATACGAATAGTACAAAATCAACTCCACAAAAAATGTTTTTAAATGTTTCACAAGATGTTAAACGTCGAATTATATGGTTATGATATGATATGGCAGTGTGACGGCCTAATCCCAAAACAACGTCATTTTGTTAAAATTTTTTTGTGAAGATCATTTTCATTTAGGTATGTATTTTATGATAATATAGTAATTAATCATTATTTATGTAAACGTATAAATTGAATAAAAATAATTCGATAAATAAAATAGATCAACTTGCAAATCAGCACTTTGAAATGATGAAATTCAAAAATCAATTTACACGTAGAAGCCGTTGAAACTGTACCTACTATCGAGAAATTCCTTTAACATTATGACGTTACAAACATGGCGACCAATCGTGGCGCGTTTGTACATGATTCTGTTTAAAATTTTATCAATTTAAAATTGTTTAAAAAAACAAAAATCTAAATTAACTATTTCGCTTCGACTATGAATAAATTTATGTTAAAGTTTAAACGACATTAAAAAAAAAAGTTTTTTTTTTTTAACCCAATTGACAAAAATATCGACGAACATACATTAAAAAACCGAGTGAATGAGTTCTGATTCTGAAATAAATGTAAAAAAATAAGGAAGTTCAATATATCTGTTACTTTACTCAGGTTAAAGACTCAGAATACAGATTTTGTATTCTGTTTTCTGCTATTAATTTAATATCAATAGGTACCACACAAAAAAAAAAAAAAAAAGACAATAAGCAACAAAATTCGATCTAAAGATAAAACGGCGACATTCCTCTGGATCGTATTTTGTTGCTTCGTGTCTCAATATGAAACTTTATAAAAGGTATTAGAAAATTCTAGACACACTTACCGAGGAGGTTGCTGATTGAGCCGTTTTTTTAAATTCCTTCTCAGTCACGAGATTATTAATATGTTTTTAAAGGAGTGGCGCTAGTGGACCGGTGATAACTCAGTTCTAAGTTAAGGCTCAGATATATGCCAGTGACCTTGAGTGGTTAGCTTGCGTGTTCTCCTACCATGAGTTGTTATCGAAAACTTACTCGCTACGATAGATCGTGTCGTCTAGCTAACTTCACTCCTATGTTTTTGTTTCTTTCTTTCTCAGTAATAAGAAGCGAGAACGGCTAAAAATGTAATCACAGTCAATACCACGAAATAATCCGACTAAACAGAAAGGTTGGCGGTTCGTGGACTACGTAAGTTATTTAGTTGTTATTGAATTTTTATTCCTTATAATATGTCATTATCGTCTATTCAATTTGTTTTTGTAGTTTTGCTGACGAAGTGTGGGGTCGAGTTGTTGAATTACTCGGTTCGCGGCGTTTTTTATTTTTAAAAGTGATATAACTTAGAAAAAATTGAATATTACAATGAGGACAATTTCAATTGTTGGTGGAGTTCATGGAAAGGTGTGTTTTTACTTTATGTTAATTTCTTTTAAAACTTAAAGTCATGAAATTACCAAATAGTTGCCCCTCAACCCATATTCCATGCTTAATAAGCTCTTCAAGACATTATTTAGTCTCTAATGGACTAAAAACGTATATAATTTTAATGTAAACCTACGTTTCACACCTCAAAAAGCTAGTGAGTTACGTAACTACTATCGTAAGCGTATTTTTCGATAGCGCCTGTGAAATTAGTGACTCATGGTGCCGTTTTGTATGGCGACAGCTGAAAAACGTTAGTGACTATCGAATAGATTACGTTAGGTTTCTTACCTATCGAAATCTATAGTGCTCATGGTACGCATTTTAATTCTTTCAGTGACCGCTAGGGGCCAGCCAGTAATAGGACTCGCCCATCCAGGAGCGCTGTCCCAAATAAAACGCATTATTAATTTATTATACATAAAAAAAAGGTATTTTAATAAAACACGTATACTAAAAGATCAATAATTAAATTATTATCTTTATAAAGGTGAAGGTTTCAGTAAAATACGTTTGATAGATTTTGCGTTATTCACAGTTTTTTATCCGCATTAGACATAACTTTACAAATTAATTTCACTATGTAATATAGACATAATCTAAAATATTCACTTATTAAGTTATGAAGAAAATGCTCTAATTTTTTTTTTTTTTTATCAATTCATTAACACTACTCGTTTAGACTTGATTTCAGTATAAAATCATTAGAAGTCGGTTATCGTCGCCTTAAATAATATGTAAACAAAACAAACAATTTTTATTAAAACTAATAATAATAATAATAACCCCACCGCCGTATCTCTACGTTGACGTCGTGGTGGGGCTTGCGCGCTCCGAACTCTAAGTCTTTTCCGGTAGATTTTACTTTGCCGGAACATGTCTAGGGTGAGGAGCCAGACCAAGAGAGAGACAGAAACCCGCAGGGCAGCATGTGGTGAGCTGTTGGGCAGTTGCGACCCCACGGACCCTATCTCCCGGGAGAAATCATGTTCCTCATCTCTGGCTTGCCTTTATTGGCCGGCTGGAGTGAACACTGACGAGGAACTGAGCTCCCACCTCATTCTTGCCTTTATTGGCCGAATTGAGTGGAGATTCGCAAGAGCAAACGTGCTCGGAGGAAGGAAGTAGGCCGAGGTCTGAATTTAGGCACGGTTTTATAAACCAATAGACTTGCTCCCCTTATTACACGAGACTGAAATATAACTGGCTGAATTTGTACATAAACCTTTTGGGAAAACCAGCTTATGTTAAATACCTACTGTCTGATTGTGTAATTTTCATTAAGATGTCCTAACTACCCAAAACGTATACCTGTGGGAATATTTGTATGATGTTATGTTAAGTTGTTATGTTATAGTACATTACTTACCAAGGGCTGTAAAAGAAAGAAAGCCCGAAATCGCAGGTATTTGTGACCCGAGACGCAGGCGAGGGTTGTAAATATGCGATAGAGGGCTTTCTTTTTTACTGCCCGTGGTGAGTACACAATTTGACGTCTTCACCTGGCCACAATACGAGTTTTGCTGTACGCGTAACGTGCGGTAAAACTCACATTATGGCCAGGTGTGACGTAAAATAGGGTAATTTTCTTAAATTGTTCACTTCGCTACCCTAAATGTACTAAGTTTTCAAACCATTCATGCATACATTAAACCCAATACATGAGTAACCATGTCAAGAAAATCGTAGTCCCCATTAGCAGCCGAATACGCACAATATTGACACACGCGTGGCTAGGTAAACATTGGCTTATGGCGCAGTGCTAGGCGCCTGTGGGGCTTCGCTAAAGACATTAGAAACGACCTCGCGCGGCCACGGGCAAGTGGAGTGGATTCGCTTTGATTTTTAATGAATAACCTCTATTTGACTGTGATTTTGTGTGAGTAATTGGTTCAGTAGGATGTTTTTTTGAAGTGAAAACTTCTTTAGGCGCGTTGAGCCCTTTTTGGGTAAACAAAATACATGGAACTCGCGTCATCGTCACCGAACGCTTTCCATGAGCTATATGTATACTGTGTATATATGTGTACTTTTTGGGTGAACAAAAATCATGGAACTCGCGTCATCGTCACCGAACGCTTTCCATGAGCTATATGTATACTGTGTATATATGTATACTTTTTGGCTGAACAAAAATCATGGAACTCGCGTCATCGTCACCGAACGCTTTCCATGAGCTATATGTATACTGTGTATATATGTGTACTTTTTGGGTGAACAAAAATCATGGAACTCGCGTCATCATCACCGAACGCTTGGTTTGTAAAGAAGTGTTAATGACCAATTTCATCTTTAATCCTTGACCATAAATGCACTTCTTTATGAATCAAAAATAAAGCTCGACGATACAATTCACAAGTTACTTGGTTTTCACTTCTATCGACAGTCCCCAAAGACTGCCCCATTTTTTTTTGGGTTCCGTACCAAAATGGTAAAAAGGAACCCTTATGGTGTAACTCAGTCTGTCTGTCTGTCACAGCTGAATATCTCAAGAACTACTAATGCTATCAACTTGAAATTTTGAATAGTTTTGGATGACGTTTGCCCAACTATTTTGCAAATAAGAAAGAAACAAAAAAGTTTTTATTTTTTTTGCAACATGGACTGAAAGGTGGTCTTAAAAATTCGAAATGTGCTACTAGGGCATGTGGGGTATCATATGAAAGAGCGCTGTTTGCACATTCTCAAACATTTTTTCTTTTTTCTTTAGGCCGCATAGTTTCGACTTTTGATGCAAAATGTAAAAAAAATATCGTTCCCCCCTTATCTCCGTAGTTTGCATAGAGAAAAATCTGAAATTATTCTATGTGATAGAAGCTTATTTAAAGATTACAGGAAAAATAAACTATGTCTCTAAATAGCACACTTTTTCAGTAATCAACAAAAATTACATTAGTTCCTTTATCTGTCAATAGATGGCGCTGACCTTAAACTGCAATACTCTATACCGCAGTGTTAAAGTTAACTGACGAATAAAGGCCTCGCCGATGAAAGTTTAAAAACATTTCGCGGTTCACGCCCAAAATATCCTCCTTCCTACCTACTCGCAGGTTGCTTTGGGTGAAGCACAGTTGTAGTTTTCCTGGGCACATAACTAACTATTTAGGTCCTACATAAACGAATGAAGCTTATGAAGCTACATATGATGGTACGGAACCCTCGGTGCGCGAGTCCGACTCGCCCTTGACTGGTTTTTCTTGATTGCTTGGTCGATTTTGGATGGTTTATCGACTTTATGTTGAAAGGTTACGGAACATATGTTTTTTTATTTTGGGAGAGCTTGACAGACACACAGAAAAAAATATAGAACACATATAGAACACACACAGAAATTTAGAAGCATATGAGGATTTGGGTTTCGCGCCCTGACGCTTCCCCCTTAACATTTTACATACTAATATCTATTTTATTGATAATATTATATTTTATTATATTGTATTATTTTTAAGACATAATTTTTATGATAAGTTTAACTTGCACAATGACTTTTTATTTGTACAAAATAATACAATATTTGTTAATATATGAGCACCTTGTATCTAACACATGGTTAATTTATTCGTTAATGCTTAATTTTTTTATTGTTATTACCTGTTGTGGTATAGTAATTTTATTCTAGGTACATCGTTTTCACATGTAATGACATAATTGATGTATACAAACTATTGTAACACAGTTTAAAAGAGTATCGGTGGAGTTTCTTGCCCATTCTTCTCCATGCGAAACTACCTTTTGGAAGGGGCAACTAGAATCAATTTTATTCCCGTGTAAATTTTGACGTTCAAAAGTGCCATTTATGTGCCTACTTGAAATAAATGCTTTGACTTTTTTGACTTTTTGAATAATATTGACAAAGGTATTTCTGTGACATCACAGAAGGCCTTAACAGAATAACATACCATACCACTTATTTTAAAACGTCGCAGCATCGTGCTGAGTTATGAGCCTTTTGGCCTCGACCAGGACCTCCCGTTTTTTGATTTTTTGATTTTCTTTTTAGATATACGTACATATATATATTTTTAATACATTTATCATTGTGTGTTTAGTTTAGTTTGTGGTCTTCCTGTGCGAATGCTAAAAAAATCATTTTCTTTCTTTCAAAATTTCATCAAAATTGGTCAGCCGTTTAGGAGGAGTTCACTCATAAACACACGCACAGAAGACTTATACATATATACGATTAAGTACAGATATAAAAGTAGGTACCTATAACTGTTTTGGGCCTAGCTATCCATCAAATAAAGCCACAAATTCCATCAAAAGGGAAAAGCTTTAATATTCCTTTTATTAGTCGCATTTTCTACAAACAGCCATTTCACGCCATGGAATAAAATGAAAGCCTCATATGAGCTGACGCATCGCTCCGGGAATTCAGAGTTAGACGACGCCATTAACATGAAGACGTAATAACTCTTCTATAGTACTTAATTTCAGTATGTATATTTATAGTCAAAATTTCACTTGCAGTTATGCCGAGCTCCTTTAAGTTACTGGTGCCGATTCCCTTGTTCACAAACTAAACTAAATTAAAGTTCAGTGCATCTTTTTCTTTCTATTTCATTGAGAAAAGGACAGAAGATAAATTTTAGTTTAGTCCTGTCAAATTAATCAGCGCCTGTCACTACTCCATACAAGTTTAGACGTGATTAAAAACTTGCCGTCTAAAATTATGTCAATTTACCTCAAGCGCTGATTAATTTGACAGGACTAAACTAAAATTTATCTTCTGTCTTTTTCTTAATTAAATAGAAAAAAAAAGCACTGAACATAATTTAGTTTAGTTTGTGAACAAGGGAATCGGCACCACTGACTGTTTCTTGCTTGTCGTAGCGCCCATTAAGGTACAGTCGCCAGCACATCAGGTTATAAGAAACTGTCTTTCTCCAAACAATTTTAGACCAGGTCAGACGTCCCTTTATTTAGGGTTAATTGTTGACTACGGAACCCACGTCTGCCACGCCACAACCGATTCTTTTACATAGTCAGGTAAGTATTATTTTTTGAGAAGAAAATTCCAGCCAGCCAAAATTATAATCTATGTACTGATGTGGTGACATGAATTCAAAACATCGAGATTTCTGGGCTATTTTATCTTTAGTTTATACCTTATATATTTGTAAAGAAAATATATTTCTATTAAGTACCTATTTAATTATATATTAATACTTTTTGGCAAGCTTACCAAAGAGTACGACGAGAGTTGAACGGGTGCAGACAGAGATGTCAAAATGACAAGATTGAAAATAGTATATTTTGTATCGAGGGACTAAACGAAGCCATAGGTCAAACCACCAGAGGTGGTTTGACTCCCGAGCGTGCGAGGGAGTCAATGAAACCGAGGGTATATTAAGTCGGCGTTTAGTCTCGAGGTGCAAACTGTACTTTTCACTTTGAGTGCGAGAAAAATAGTCAATTTAGTACAAAAACATTTAATAAATATTATTCCTCCAGTCCAAAAAACTTTCGTAAGTTTTTAGGTAAATCTTCCGCGATTTTGGCGGCAAAAGATTATCTATTATGTTTTTTGCTCTTTGTTCACCGTCAAACTCTTCACTTTCTTTGGACATTCTTAGTAAATTTATTTAATTAAAACCGAACAAAACACTCGACAAAAATTCTGAAATTTTCGCGTTCAGTTTTTTCTTCTAAACCAGTCACATATTATCAATTTAAAACGCATGGCGCCACCTTCTTTGCGGAAAAACAATGGAAGTAAAACTCTCAACATTTTCGCAATGAAGAGATGGTCCACACTCCACAGATATTTACTGGCTGTTTGAGTTTGTCTATGTCATATGAAGGAAATTAAAAAACTAATTACTTTTTACTCCCTAGAGACTAAAGTGTTCGCTTTAGTCCCGCTTCGTAGGGCTATATTGGCGTACTTTTAGAGCATGAGAAGTGAAAAATGGATTTATTGCAGTATTTTAATTAATACATTTTATTATATTACTGAGAATCGACAGGTGTAATGAACTTAAAATGTCGTTTCTTTATAATATATATTTATATTTAATTACAGGTATGTTTTAATTTATAAATACGTAGGACTTCTTTTTAGTTTATAATCTAACTAGTTTTTTCCCACGGCTCCGCCCGCGTGGATGACGGTTATCGCGTTAAAATGTAGCCTATGTCCTTCTCCATATCCCAGGTTATATCTATGCTTAATTTCATGACGATCGGTTCAGCGGTTTAGGCGTGGAAACGTAACATACAGACAGACAAACAGACAGACAGATAGACAGACAGAAAGACAGACAGAGTTACTTTCACATTTATAATGTTAGTATGGATTAGCAATACTTAGATTACTTATAATAAATTTCTTTAATTACAGCAACACATTATGGTTTTATTGTTACACCAACGATACGGCAACAAATATCCTATAAAATGACATTTTAAGTTATATATTTATATATTTACCTACATATACCTTCCGGAATGAAGTCCATAAAAGATAGCAAAAACCGCTTCAAAATCCATTGTGCAGTTTAAAAGAGCTAAGGGGTCACACAGACAGACACGAAGAGGGACTTCAATCTATATCTATACAAATATATAAAATTGAAGTGTCTGTTTATTACGTAAAAAAAAAAAAACTACTATTTACTAAATGCGTATGAACTTATTTTACGCGATCTATAACAAAAAAAAAAAAAAAAAAAATACTATGGGTTTGCTCTTGAGTCTAGTCTAGGTCTGGGTGACAGAGACAAAGTCTACGATGGAGTGAGTTTGCCCAGAAGAAGCCTGTTCACTCTCACTTTGAATAGATTAGGGTTGTATTCGTTAATTTCTGTTTGTGTCTGTCTGTTTGTCTATCTGTTTGTTCCTAATCTCCGAAATGGATGGCTGATCTCCGAAACGGCTGGACCGATTTTGACGGGACTTTCACTGGCAGATAGCTGATGTTATAAGGAGTACCTAACTTAAGCTATTTTTATTTTTAGAAAAGCAACTAGTTTATAAGAATTATGTAATAGAAGAAGAAGATATGTATATACAGTACTTAGGTATGGATAAAGATTCATGAGAGTCGGCTACATCCCGAGATTGCCGACGACAGTATTATACCCGAATTTGATGAGGATGCGAGGTCTTTTAAGTCGCATTTTATCGGATAATATTATAATCTTCAGATACAGCTCAGCTTTATTTTGACAGGAGAAGCTCATTTTTTTACGCTCTTGCTAAACTTGGGATCAAAATTAGAGGCTCGAATGTTAACGGACGGATTTCGTTTCATTTTTAAATTGTCATCAACATCATTTTCTTGACTTTATCCCAATTAATTTGGGCTCGGCGCCAGTATGTATTTATGTGCCATGTATGTCTATAATGAGACGTAATCTCTGATTGTTTACTTCTGTTCCATCTATCATCTTTCACACAATTTATTCAACTGTTTCTCTTCTTTTCTGTACCTCAAAGTACTTTTGTATACTTTTCTCTACTAACTAACCATCTCATTGACGTCATCCCATTCTTCTTTACTTTCTTTACTGAATCATCTTTGACACAACTCATTCGTCTTTTCTTAGTTGTGCCTCTTTTCATTAACAAGTCTCAAAGTATTTTCATAACTTTTCTCTCTTTAGCCCTTATCCATGTCTTATTTCCTTACCATGAAAACCGAGTGCCATTATCAGCTTTTCTGTTAACTCTGAATTATGTAGGTACCAGGTTTTCATGTCAGCATTATAGCACGTTTAGCCAAAAGCTTTTAATTGCCCCGCGGTTTTAATGAAAAGCATCGAGGTCGGTCCCAAATCAACCCACATTGGGTACTCCAAACACAGGCCTATCAAAGTTAACAGCCTCAGGCGTTCGGAACTTCGGTGATTCGATTACAGTCCCGGAGCGGCCTCAGCCGCATTATTATGTAACATCCGCAATAATCCCGACCTGCCTGTCTCCTGTCCTAATGTATTGCTGCAATTGAAAAATGACGCAGTTTTATATAGTTGTAGTTTGTAGAGATGGGCGGTAGTCGCGGTGGTCGCGGTGCTTCCATGCATAATGAGTGTAATAATTGTGCTGCCAGTCCGGACATGATCAATGAGAGAGCGGACGTGCATTCATACGTAAAATTGCAATTGAGTGCGTAGTTATAAAGAGGTGTGTGACTTAATTAAAATTTAATAACTTCCCCATCAAGTGTATATTGATAGTGAATTGAACTGAATTGCGTAGTCGTCACTTAGGTACTGAGCTGGTAATGGCGACAGCTCCGGTGAGAGGAGTCGGTTTTAATTGGAATTAATAACCGATAAGTAATTCCGTGGTGCCGGGGGTTTGTTTACCGGCCGGGGCTGGGGTGGAGGGGGTCGAGGGCGGCGGCGTCAGCTGAGTGCGCGCGCAGCGGTCGATAGCGGCGGGCGGAGCGCGCAGGCGCGGCGCTATCGAGCCCACTCGGGCCGCCGCCGCCGCCGGCCGCACACGTGATGCATGCGGGCACCTAGCGGCTGCACGCGCGCGGGCCTCATGGGCACCGTGCTGAGCTTCAGCCCGCGCGAGCGGCGCCCGCCCGCCGCCGCGCCGCCGCCCGACCGCGCCGCGCTCGCCTACTCCTACGAGCGGCTTAACAACGCCAAGAACCGCGAGAACCGCGAGCTGCCGCGCGACGAGCGCCGCGCCACCCTCGACGATGCGGCCAAGATTATATCCGAGAAGACTGCGCTGGAGAAGAATCTCAAGAAACACTCACTATTCATAAACGCGCTTTCGTGGAAGCGGTTTTCAACAGCGAATAATAATAAGAAGAAGCTGGAATGCAAGAGCAAGAGTGTGGCAACGTTTCGGGCGCCGCTGACGGACAACGCGCCGTTGGACCGCAACAAGAATGCGCACGTGCCGGGCGTGTACGCGCGGCCGGCGCCCACGCCCGCGCCTCCACCCGACGCCGCGCGCGCCAACGCGCTCAACAACAATGTGCTGTGCTACGACAAGCTGCCGGCGTCCTCCGGGCCTCCGGTGGTGGTGCCGCGCAAGACAGTCATTCAGGCCTCCACGTCGGAGCTGCTCAAGTGCCTGGGCCTGTTCCTCCACACGCGCTGCCACCGACTGCGCGACTTTCAAGCAGGGGACGCAGTCATGTGGCTGCGGACTGTGGACCGCTCGCTACTGCTGCAAGGATGGCAGGTAAACACAACACAGTCCCTACGTCTATCAGTACACAGGTTCACCAACAACACTTACCAGATGGCAACATGGGACAACAGCAATAAGGGCCGCCATTGCCGACAGCAATTCAGATTTGCATAACAATATCACAGAAAATTGGAAAATCAGTGCAAATCAAATTTGCCTACATGGAATCGAATCAATTGTTTGGATTGAAATTGTATGATGCTTTTCACGCTACAAAACACATGAAAATTTGTATTTCTGTGAATAGCACGGTTGCTGTGACCCTGACAGCTTCCCATGTTCTGTTCCATTTAGCTAATTCATACTGCACTGCTGTCCTCGCTTCAATAGCATGGCCATAGAGCGCTGTTTGCGACAGCCGTATAATTACATCAGTTCACATTCTAAATATTCAATCCAAGTCATACATAATCATGGATATTATGATTCATTGAATTAATCGGAATGGGCTGTAAAATGTCACGCAAAGTATTTCAATTAAGTTGGTAGGTACCTATTGTAAATTATTGTGGACTTGGAAAACATTCTCATACATTTTTAAAACAAATAATGACTGGCCTTCGCCTAAATATCGAGGCTACTACACTTAAACCAGCGATTAATAAAATATTGAATTGAATGTTTCACTTTCTATTTTCGCTTTTCCTCTTTGAAAATCGATTCCACAGCGTCAATGAATATTAAATGAGGCAGACTCCATTTAATAAAAAGTATTGCATTCCTTTCATGATTAACTGAAGTGACTGAAAGAAACTTTGAAGTGTCTTTCTTTGCGTTATTTATATTCTTCCTTTCGTAAATCTGCAATAAAGATTTCTTAGCCCCAACATAGAGCCTCCATTTTCTCGAAAACGTGAACAATTTATCCTTGCAAGTGCCCCGTTCTACGCAATATGCTAAAAGCCACATCTAATATTCAACGATGCTCAGCAAAACATCGCAGTATACTTTATCTAGTGGTCCGAATCATACACAAACAGTTGTAGGCCGTGGTTTCATTCAATATAAATGGGGGACCAAAGCGTACGTCAGACCAAAAATCGATAGGACGTTATGGCATCAAGAACTTTATACCCGTGCGTCTTTCTTTAACGATTTGGGCTTTGTTTAGAGTGAGACAGCGATATCCATTGAGTGGTGCCGTGTTGCTCTATTCACGACGGTAGACGAGATTTTGAATTTGGAGTTTGTGCAATTAGATGTGACGTAACTCTTCATTATTTTGGTTTCGCAAGGCTTGTTCGAAATGTTGAAGACGGTTCGATATTGGAGGGCTGTTAACTTTTTTTTATACGGATTCAGGGGTGTTGACATCTTATATTTAAAAATAGACCTTAAGAATAGTCATGGGTACCTCTGTAAGTGGCCCAACTAAATGCCAACAAAAATTTCTACTAGGGATAGGTCCTTGAATCAACTTCATGAATCAAACTGAAAGCCAAGCTTTCATAGGTATCTTGTCTCAATTTTGTCCTGAAATCGGAAAAATCGCAACGGGTCTGTTTGAAAGGGAAAAATCCCAGACATCAATAAACCGCCATGGCCGGTATGTGGCGGCCATGTTGTCATTTCCGGAGAGAGGTGGAATGTTACGACTCTTGTACATATTGGCAAAGCAAGGGTTATTTATGAGATCAGATAGATTAAGTAATATAGGACAGGAATAGTGTGAGCAGACTAAAATAAACTGAGTGTGTATTGGTAAGTTAAAAATAACTGTAAAAGAAGTTATGATTATTATTTCCTTTATTTCATTAATATACATATAAATTACATTTTTAAATATTGGAATATAATATAAAAACTTTTAAAAATATAAAAATTGTGGCCCATCGGCATCAGGAACAGGGTCCAAGCTGCCGGTGGTCAGGGCTCTAGAGAGAAGAACCTCCTCACTATGCGTGCCGTGTCCAGGAGTACTGCTTTCTGAATGAAGCCTAAGGGCTTGATTCAGACCCAGCCGCGCAATGAGAGCCTCCTGAGGTGTTAGACGAGGCTCTCCGCTATCAGGCCATTAACTGTAACGATTATCGGTACAATGATTGTGCACGTCCCACATGTTGACAACCTCGTATGCTAAGTCTTGATTTTTTTATATTATTATTAATTATTATTTTTAACCTGTGCCGTCTACCGCATGGCAAAGGCCTCCTTTCTCCTTTCCACTTATCTCCGTCTTGAGCTAGTGTGGACCAATCCTGTCTGTAGGCGTCATGATCGTCCCGTAATCTTCTCGTGGGTCTGCTTCGATGTCGCCGGATTTGGGCCATAAGTCATTCGACATGCGGCAAACGTCAGTCCCACCATAAATCTTTGAGTCACCGCATGTTCTATACCGATACTATACTCCATTTATTATAACATTAGACAAATAACTGTTCTCACCCTTTTTGTTATTTCGATGTAAACGGTTAATAAACTCCGTTACTTCACGATAAATACAAAGCACTGTAATCTATTTACCATTTACATTAAAAAAATAACTCTAAAGTGCAGTAATTTCAACAATATTACACAATAACTGTCGTTATTTAACCGTTATTTGTCTAATGCTATAGTAAATGGAGTATAGGTTCCTTAGTCACTTGGTCAATGTCCTTTATTTGGCACAGACTAAAAGGTACACATGACACAATATAATATATAGCAGATAAAAAAATCAAACAAAAAAAGTGTAAAGTATGATGAAAGAAATTAGCAGGCAAGTGTGCCTCGCGGCTGCACCAAAAAAGCCCAGTTCAGCGAAAATGCCAGACATGCTTTTTTTTTTAACTGGACCTGAGCGGTCCTAGTTCAAGGATCGAGACCTCATTGATGTAACGTGTACCGAAGTTTGGATTAAAAAAAAATACTATTACTATAATTTACATTCACAATTATATTGCTACTTCATGGCAGGCTTCCTATTTCCGTACGTATCGATCGGCATTAATTCACCTGGCAATAATATGGCAGCACAGCAGTCAGATTACGATCGCGTGCAGGTAATAAAACCTTTATAGATGACAACCAGATAATAAGTCGATAAGCTAAGGCTGTTGGGACATTATTCGAAGCGGGATTAGAGGTATTTAATATCCAGGCCTAAATATGTCAAAAAATTCACTAGGTTGATACTAGGGCTTTCAGTCTCGCTGCATTTGAGTCCCGGGAAAAAAAATCGAGACTCAGTGCGGTCTCGAAATTCCCGGGACTAACGAGACTTTCGAGACTATTTCAAAAGTAGGTTTCATACTTATAGGCAGCAATCAAGTACTTTATTACACATACATTTACAAACTCATTATAAAACCAAAAACTATAGAATTTTTCATTTTTATAGTGGGTAGGTACGTAAGCGACAAAGGGCAATCAATGTAGTTTCAGACAGACAGGACCTGAATTTATTACAAAAGCTTCTACGCTAGTGGGAGCGATAGATATTAAGTAATTGTAAAAATGGTTTAGGTATTTTCCTAAACCATTGGACAAGTCTCAAAAGTCTCGTTATTCCCGAGACCGAAAGTATCAGTCTCGAGTCTCGAAAATACCAAAATATCGTCGAGACTCTCGAAATTTTCGAGACCGAGACTCCCGGGATGAAAGCCCTAGGTACGGTGTATTCCCACTGTCCCCACCGCCCGTGTCCCCATTAATGGTAATTCACATTAAATGGAACCTTTAGTTTCGCCATTTTATGCGAATTACCATTAATGAGGACACGGGCGATGGGGACAGGGGGAATACACCGTTGGTACCATGAGACATTTATCGTAGCTGGTAAAATATGGGCGCACTTTAAAGTAGTCTGTCTGATCTCTTCAGGCATAACAAGCGTGATGCTATGTTTAGAAACTTTGATATATATATACAACTAACATCATAAACAACAACAGACTTTTGTTCTATAACTTCTTAAAAAACATAATAGCCTACATTTGTCAAAAACAAACCTTGAAAATTTCGTTGTTCTATCTTAAACATTTAAATTCCGTATTTTGTTGAACCTACCTACGCCTCCCGTGCACTGTCACTCGTAAGACACGGCAGTTTTTTTTTGCTACGCATAGAGTTCGTAACATTTAGAGCGTTGAATTTAAATATTTTTATTCTTGTATGTAAAATCTGATGAATTATTAAACGTCATAGAACAATAGTAGATTGTTACACAAGGGCCTAAAATGACCCATTTATACGAGGTAGTTTTACTCCCGAGCTTTAGCGAGGGAGTAAATAGAAACCGAGTTATAATGGGTTTTTAGCGCCATGTGTTACACTCTACTTTTCACTACGATTGCGAGAAAATAAAATAATCCAATACAATATTAAAAATAAATTACGGCCACTAATAATAATTCAATTTGCAAATTAGAGAAAGATTCTAAAGATTTCGCGCCAACGTGTTCTACCGAAGAGATCGCCGCTTCTAGTTCCATTTTCAAAACCAGAAACAAAAACCACTTTTTCCCCTAGAGGTAAATATGGTATTTTTTCTTCAGTGTGATACGATACAATGACGTCCTTTTTGAGCAAGAGGAGGGAAAAAGTTGTTGTTTGTGATGTTAGTCATATAGTCCTGACTCAAACTCAAACTCAAAGCATTTATTTCAATTAAACCATTTACAGGCACTTTTGAATTGTCAAAGAGACGGTCAGTTAGTCAGAAAGTTAAAGCTAGATGCCCATTCCAATACGTAGATCACTATGGAGAAGAACGGGCAAGAAACTCCAAGGACACTCTTTTAAATCAAGATATTACAAAATCTGGGTACATTATTCTTGTTGCTTCTATACCTATGCATGTGAGACAATGTAAAAACTAATAAAACAATTCGAAATATAAAATTAAAAATAAGCCCTGGCAGTCAAGAGATGACCAGTCCCAACTGACGGCGCCCGTTCACGAACATGACGCGTGGATCAGTACCATCCAGCTCAACCATTTTGTAGGGAACAGAATGATCCAACACACGCGCCACCATCAGTGAGATATTTAAGTGAGCATGACATACTCTCAACTGCCATGATCTTTCAAGTCAACATTAATCATAATAACATAATAAACGACTCCATGGTATTCACATTTACAAAATTGAAAAAATGCTGCTAAATTATACAGAACTATAGTTTGCAATGTATTTGAGAGATGAATAAAAATTAACTACCAAAAAGGAAAGAAAATAATTATTATCCATTGGAGTATTCAACAATAAAAACTTGATTAAATAAAAAAATAAAAACAAAATAAACATTAAGTTCGTAATGACAGAAAATAAAATAAAAAAGGGGGAAGCAGTTTCCAAGTATAAAAATTTTATCTAGTGAGCCCAAGTGGCAGTGGAGCAGGACCAGCATTTAGCCAAGCATTTTTATCTACGATATAATCATCCAACTTATAATATATGCTTGTCTAGTGTGCGTTTAGAGGTTGTTAGTGTTTTACCAATGACCCTGTATATATATTTTTTATCATCCACGGGGTCGCTCTCGGCTTTCATCTCACCTGATGGTAACTGATGATAAGGCCAAAGGTGAAAGCAAGCTTCACCCGGAATCCTCAACCACAGAGGAATTGGCTATCTTACCTCTAACTGCCGAAACACAACAAATGCTGTTAACATTGTTGTTATGGCGACAGACATATAAGATGGTGTTAACTAGCCAGGCGAGCTAAGAACAAGCCTTACCATCAACCAAACCGAGCAGATTTTTTTTCCCCCGCTGGGAATCGAACCCGGAACGGTCCTTGCATAAATGGGTGAGATTTTTTATATTACGAATCGATAGAATTTTATCATTCATAATTTTATTTAAATACCTATACGAAATCTACCCAAAACTAGAAAAATAAGAAACTATTTGAGCAAAGGGGGGAAAGCTAATTGCAGTAACTGACTGTACTAACAACACTAACATAGCATATAAGCACAATCTGTTAACTAACCACTAACAACTTATGGACTAATTTACGTCTGAATTAAAAATATTTTATTTATTTATTGTCAATTAATATAGTCCATTCTTTCATTGCTCCCCGCGCTAACATTGATCCGGCTCGAAGGACCAAACTTAAAATTTGAAAATTTCGCCTGCTCGACAAAGTAAATGAAGTAATGTTCTTGAATTGTCAAAATCAAAGGCATTGCTGTTGTGTGTTACGTAATAACCCCGTTGGCCTCTTTCAAGCTACTCTACAATTCTCAGCTCTTGGCTTTTTACGTCCAATCTCCGGCTGCGAGCAACTTCAACCAAAGGGCCTTAGGAAAGTCTTATATAAAACTAGACTCAATCTAAAACAACAAACAAGCTCCTACTTTAAATGCATAGAAAGGAAACCTAGTTTTAGATTCATGTTATGTTATTACTAGCTGATGCTCGCAGCTTCACCAGCATTGCTTTTTCTAAAATAAAAGCCTAAGTTACTCCTCATAATATCAGCTATCTGCCAGTGAAAGTCCCGTCAAAATCGGTCCTGCCGTTTCGGAGATTATCCGGAACAAACATACAGACAGACAAGACAAAAATGGTTTTTTCGTTATGAGTACCGTATATATTTAGTAAAAAGTGGATATTTAGACACTTCTATTTCATTTATTTGTATAGATGATAGAAGAGGAATGAGATAGAACTTTCAGTTCTATGTGAAGGTATAGCCTCCTTCCGGGGTGGGCGGCGTAGTCCGGGAAAACCGGAAACGTAACGATCGTAGACAACCGCTACGAGCTACGAGCTACGAATGCTACGCTCATTACGTAGCGTTTCGTAGCACTCTCTACGGTTGATATATTATGTTTCGTTGTTATGTTTATTCCCACTGGGACTGGCTTCATTGTGATGATTTGCGATATTTATATATATCTTTCCACATATAATTCTTCAGTACGTGCGTTTGTCACCTAACTCCTTCTAAACGGTTGGACTGATTTAGATGAAATTTTGTGTGTATATTTCAATGGGTTACTGGATGGTTTGAAAACACAATTGGACACGGTAGGTGGCGCTGCAATCGGGTTCTAGGATCCTTCATACACGACAAAATCTCTCGGGTGTAGTATTATACATATATTTATTTTTTATTTAATATATAATATATTATTAGATTACCGTAAATAATAATATGCTATTTTTCTTTTGCAAATTGATTATTACGTATATTTGTTCACTGTGTCATAAATATAATTATATTATATATATGTTTTACAAATACTGCAAAAAACATTGCTCAGCACGTCAATTTTGTTAGTTACTTTAATTTAACTTCAGTCTAGTTTTGTTGGTATAATAAATAACAGAAAATAATTTTAAATTTTCAAAACAGAAAGTAATTTTCACGAGGCTGTTAGTTCCTAGCATAACATAGTACGGCAGTAGGGAAATGTCCTTTAAATACCTTTTTATTTATTTATTTATTAAAACTTTATGCACTAGTAAAAAAAATACTGTAAAAAGGCGGACTTAATGCCAGAGGCATTTTCTACCAGTCAACCTTAGGGTGATGCAGAGACAAAACATGGCAGGTGCAACATAAGGGATAGATAACTCGAAAACGGAAAAATAAATATATACTAACACATACATAGATACATACATACATAAATATAAGCTGATTTTTATTTAAGGAAGTATTCAAACGTAGTCGAAAAAAATATATACTAAAAAATATATACTAAAAATATAAACCTCATCACGCGATAAAATTCGCATAAAATAAAAATAATAATAATACATATAAACAAAATGGGGGCTCAAATTCAAAATTCAGTAGCTACAGGACAAACAACAGCTTTTCATATTCAGATTTAAGTAGCAACTTAACCTAAATTCTGAAGGGCAATCTAGGTCTCTTGAAGGCTTTGACACGGTTTGATTTAGATCAAGTTCTCAAACCGGGTCATTGTTTTAATTCGACACGAATGTCCACCATTTTGGCAGACAGTGATACTATTTTAGTCATTTTAACGCAGCTTTAGGGTTCCGTACGTCAATGGGAAAAACGGAACCATAGGATCACTCGTGTGTCAGTCTGTAAAATAGTGGCCACTGAGCTCCGTTTTAATGATTACAATAAAACATAACAGTTTAAAACTACTGTTTGTAGTAATAATAACGTATAGTCTTGTGAAGCACAACTTGACGAGCTTATTTTCTGCATTTTCATTCTAAAATAAAATAAATCACCGAAATAACGATGAGGGCGCCACTGTGCGCTCGATGCAGTCTTAATTTTGAATTCAATAAGTGGCTTTTATATGATGCGCGCACGATCTAACAAACATTACGATTTTATTATAATGTATAATAAAATAAATATAATATAACTAGCTGACCCGACAGACTTCGTTCTGTCAAAAGCTATAGTATAAACTCCACTATTCTACCCTACCCTACCCTACGCTGCCTACCTACCTACCCTACCCAACCCTACCCTACCCTACCGTACCCTACCCTACCCTACCTACCTACACTACCCTACCTACCTACACTACCCTACCTACCTACACTACCCTACCTACCTACCCACCTACTCTAACCTACACTACACTACCCTACCTACCTACCTACCTACATAACCTACCCTACTCTACCCTACCCTAATTTTTCTCGCCGTAAAAACCATCCTTGGACTTCAACGAACATTTAAAAAAAAGAATTGGTAAAATTGGTCCAGGCGTTGTTGAGTTATGCGCTTGCCAACATATTTTGCGATTCATTTTTATATTATAAGATATATGTTTTTATTTTATTAGATAAACCAATTACAGGCACTTTTGAATTGTCAAGGGGTCGGTCAGTTATAAAGATGAAGTTAAAGCCCATTCCAAAGCGTAGATACCTACTACGTATGGAGAAGAACGGGCAAGAAACTCCACGGATACTCTTAAATCAAAGTATGTTTACAAAGTATTGGTTATGTCATTCATGGTCGTGGTCACTTTGCTCGACCCGGGAATTGAACCCAGGATCTCATGCTCAGCAGTAAGTAGCGCTTGCTACCGCTAGACCAATGAGGCAGTCATTTTGTCCACCATTTTGCCTAGATTCGTTCCCTTTGTCCATTGTTTCGGACTCGCGGCTAAAGCGTGTCCAATTTGCCCACACTCGTTGTCGCTTCAAAGAATGGGATTCGATTTGTTTCCAATTTTTTCCAGAGAGAATCCAATTTTGGTGGGTGTTAAGCTGAAAGGTCGGGGTTTCGAATTCCAACCCCATTTGACTTTTGGGCTGAAGTTCGGTGGTGTTAAATGTCTGTTTAGTTGAAATTGTATTGTGTTGTGTTGTATTGTTTTGTTGGTTTTAAATGCTTATTTTTTACTGTTTGCAATGAGCTACCAAAAGACATAAAAGATTTAAACTTGACTCAATTTAAACGCAAACTAAATAATTTTTTAGACAAATGCTACTATACCATTGATGAATTTCTTGTTGACAAAATTTCGTGTGTTAATCCTGTATTTTTTTTTCTAAATATTCTTATAGATTTATTAGAATTGTATTTTATTTGCTAGAATTGTATCGTTTATGTCTTAATTTCTAATATTGTTAAATTAATAGTGTATATCCTAAAGGGTAGATTTTTGAGTATCTATAAAATATCTGTAAGATCTGTTATATCACCAAAAATCGCTCTAATAAATACTTTGACTTAGACTTAGCATTTCTTGTGCGTGTCCCAAATAAAATATTTTTCTTTCTTTCTTTTTTTCTTTCTTTGTATATATACAGGGTTACTGGTAAAACACTAACAACCTTGCGGGACTATTATTACTAACATCAATACAACAAATTTTGTTCTATGACCTTTTACAAAACATAATCTAACATATAATAAAATCGTAGCGAAGTCAAACCTGTACATTGAATATTTTTGATAAAAAGTAATTGCCACGAGGTCTGGGAACGATTCTGATGCAGGAAATATAGTTTTTAGATATTTTTCTGTTTGTCAGACACGCTGTCCACAGGTAGACATAATTATATAAAACAAAAAAAAATGTTTAATCGCTAGGAATTTAGTAGCAGTACGAGTAGTAATTAATTGAATAATAATGAGCATAATAAAGTGAAAATTTTGATAAGGATTACATAATCTACATCTACACTAATATTATAAAGAGGAAAGATTTGTACCTATTTTTGTATGTTTGTAATGAATAGGCTCAAAAAGTACTGGGCCGATTTAAAAAATTCTTTCACTAATAGAATGCTACATTCTTCCAATTTGACATAGGCTACATTTCATTTTGAAAAAATTAGGGATCCTTGGTAAAATTTGAACAATGTAACCGAAGGTGTAGAAAAATGAGTCTTAAAATGATAATTGTCTACCCCGTGCGAAGCCGGGACGGGCTGCTAGTATAAAATATATGATGTTAGTAAGCTAGACGATTTTCGGAAAGGGTACTTATATGGCATTTATTTATTAAAGAGGAGCGGGTGAGGCTTTTGAATTGAACAATTGAAGATGTTAATGTTTTCAAAAGTACTATTTTTATTTTTAGGGCTACGTACCTCAAAAGGAAAAAAAAAACGGATCCCTTATAGGATCGCTCGTGTCACAGCCAATTTGCTCCGAATGTAATGAACCGATTAAGTTGAAGTTTGGTACACATATCAATTTGAGTGACCCAAACACGGACGTGAACCGTAAATAAATGAATTTAGAATATTGGGGTCAGTTTTGGGGGCAAACAAGAAAAATTAATAAAAAAAGTTTAGCAAACTGTACCTTGTGACACCAAATAAAAGGACTTACTATGAGGATTTCAAATATATTTATTTATAATTTTAAAATAAAAAAATTTAAAGTTATAAGTGAAAATAGACGAAAATTGACCATTCCCGCCTTATCTCCGAAACTACTGAACCTAAAATTTTGAAAAAAAAAAAAAAAATACCGTCCAAGTGCGTGTCGGACCACGCATAATGAAGGGTTCCGTACTTGGAAAGAATATAGCCTAAGAACAAACTTAACATTGTAGTTGGTAAACATAATCTCCCATACATTCCAACTGAAAATGTAAGTTCGTACGCACAATATCGAGAGATTTACCATGTTATTTTATGACGTACGACATGATAATCTATAAGTATGGAACTATTTTTTGTATTTCATTGTGCGTGGTCCGACACGCACTTGGCCGGTTTTTTTTATTTTACGATGGGTTTGCTCTTGACTCTAGTCTAGGTCAGAGGTGACAGAGACAAAGTCGACGATGGAGTGAGCTTACCCAGACGAAGCCTGTTCGATCTCACTTTGAATAGATTAGGGTTGTATGCGTTCGGAAACACAGACGCAGGCAGAGAGATCCACTCCTTTGCTGTGCATATTATAAAAGACGTTTGAAAACGCTTAGTGCGAGTTGGTGGAATATCAACTAGGTAGGGGTGGTAACTTGCAGTGCGTCTAGATGTCCGATGGTAGAAGGGGGCCGGTGGAATGAGGTCGTGGAGTTCATGGGCACACTCGCCGAAGTACAATCTGTAGAATACCGACAAGCAGGCAACCTTGCGGCGATGAGCCAGCCAAGCTGTGAAGCTTGGCATCCACCAGTTTTACGTCACCAATGAGCCTCTTAGCTCTGCGTTCCACCGAGTCAAGCGCAGCAAGTTGGTAGCTTAGCCATCAGCTGAGCCATCCAAAAGGTAGCTGCAATTACATGAGTCAACTATTATATGAGTCAACCATACGGCGGACAGGTGAGCGCTGATGACGGTGATGTGATGATGTTTATGATGTTGGTAATAAAGTCTTGCAAGGTTTTTTGGTATTTTACCAATAACAGTGTTTAATCAATCTTAGTTTTATGGCGAAAGTTAGTGTTTGAATGCAAAGGTCAGGTATTTACGACTATTGAACAGCATTTTCGTTTGCACAAAATGTGTTTCAGTACCATTAAATAATGTTTTAGTACCATTAAATCCAGGTTAAAATAAGCTAAGCTTTAAAATGTTTGTCTAAAGAATTTCTTTGCAATTTCATTATCATCTGCCCAGCCTTTTTCCAAACTATGTTGGAGTCAGCTTCCAGTCTAACATGGAGCCAGTATTTTACATGGAGCGACTGCCTATCTGACCTCCCCAACCCAGTTACTGTTATCCTTGATACAGGAAAGTTGAAAGACAGGCTTTCAACGCCCGGGGGTACTCGTATGTTTGCGCGGAACGTCTACTAGAATCATCATAGCACTGGTGCAGTTACGTGTGTCTTAGCTAATGACTTTTTTCTTTCATTGATCATATTTTTATTCACCTTCTACCGACAGTTTTTACGGTTTATCTATACATACAATTTTACTGAAGAGATGAGTCGTTTTTTTATATCTCCCGCTGAAAGACCTGATAAAATCCCGCACACACGGCATTACTAAGAAAAGTAAGACTATTAAAATACGACCACCTACAAGCATGTAATTTGCGCCATTTCGCTGACCCATTCGGTCACCATGATTCTGATTATTGTTATATCAGCGTTACTCAAGTTTACGACAGTTAAGAGACGGAACCCATCTTTTTTTTTTCTTCTTTTAATAGTATTTAACTAGGTATTTCTTTGCTATTTAACTTTGAATATTTTCGGCAATAATATTGGCCTTATAATAAATTGTGTGAGTACTACAGTAAAGGCTTAACCATAAAGAAGGGATGGTAAACCTGAGGCACGCGTTGAGTAGGTACGTGATTCGTGACAGAGTTTGCACGAAATTAAACGAGCAAGTCAGAGGCCAACGGGTGGCATAAAATCTATGACACCAGGTCACTAACCACTCGAAAAGAAGAAAAACTGAAAGTACAGTTCGTCCAATTAATTGTTAAGCAAATTGGCACTCTACGTCAATTTGCCATGTTAAATATAGCCATTTCATACAACAGTGAGTCGTTGCCGACGGAACGGAATGTTTCCATTATATTTATATAAACACTAGCTGCCCTGGCTTTTGCTAAAATAGCATCAGCTATCTGCCAGTAAAAGTCCCGTTAAAATCGGTCCAGCCGTTTCGGACATAAGCCGGAACAAACAGACAAAAAGATAACAAATTTTTAAATTGTTTTTTTGTTAAAAGTACCATATATTTAGTAAACAGCTGTTATTTTGACATTATTTATTTACTAGCTTCTGCCCGGGACTTCGTCCGCGTGAAATTTCGGCCCACCCATCGCGTCGCATTTGCATCCCGTCGCTTGCCCGCGCTAAAACTTCGTTATCGCTTAGCGTTCTTTCTGACTTCCGTTCTTTTCGCTTGGCTTCTAAGGATCGTAGCGTAGATATATAGCCTATAGCCTTCCTCGATAAATGGGCTATCCAACACTAAATATTTTTTCAATTCGAACCAGTAGTTCCTGAGATTAGAGCGTTCAACCAAACAAACAAACTCTTCAGCTTTATCCATACTAATATTATATATGTGAAAGTAACTCTGTTTGCCTGTCTGTATGTCTGTCTGTCTGTCTGTTTTCACACCTAAACCGCTGAACCGATCGTCATGAAATTTGGCAGAAATATAACCTGGGATATGGAGAAGGACATAGGCTACTTTTTTACGCGATAACCGACATCCACGCGGGCAGAGCCGCGGGCAAAAGCTAGCAAATTATATAACTGACCCGCGCAACTTTGTCTGCGTCACCTACTCGTAAGCGAGAGAGTAATGAATTTTCTACTTATTTTCTTGCGGAGTTATTTTAAAATTATAATATTTCCTAAGATGTTGATTGAAATCAAGTGATGTCAATGACAATTTTGTTTACATTTAAATACTTGTGATAAATAACATATTTATTTGGATAAGGATTAATATTATGTTGATAAAACTCCTTCGCAAATAATGAATAAATTTCGAAAAAATTTGATTACCATAAAAAAAGGTTATAGTGAGTCAATCTTAAAAGATAGACATATGCTGTCGCGGAATTTTTTTAGAACTTTTAAAGAGGAACAATTCCTTAATACATGATATTTGTGTAACTTAAACTGTTTATGCAGCGCACGCAACGGAAGCTCTAAAAAAGGAATATTTTTTCCCGTTTTTGTAACATTTTTCATTTATGCTCCGCTCCTATTAGTCGTAGCGTGATGTTATATAGCCTATAATATTTTTCAATTAATGGACTATCCAACACAAAAAGAATTTTTCAATTCCAACCAGCAGTTCCTGAGATTAGCGCGTTCAAACAGACAAACAAACAAACAAACTCTTCAGCTTTACATATATATTAGTATATATATATAGATTTAACAATTTATGTAGGTACACATATAAACAGACAACGAGAAAGGAACAGAAAAATGCGTACAAAGGGGATGCTTATTTCTAACAGACATTCTGCATTACAAACAGACACTTCAATTTTATTTTTTTGTATCGATGACGTATAGATATTCGGTTTCACCAACCACTGTTGCTCGGACTGTAGTCCATGTAGAAGTCCAACAATCAAATTAAAAACCTTTGGTAACTTCATAATTACAAATTGGTCAGCATTTTTAGACCCTCGTCTGGCCTTATCTCATCATAAAACATGGAGCCTTTTTTCTTTAAAAATAGGACCTCTTTAAAAATGTTCACAACCTCTGTCATAACTCTACTACCTCACTACCTCATGTGGCGAAAAGTGGCAATTACCACGAGACGGTGAAAAACTAAGTGGGCGAAGAAATATTGTACTAAGCCGACTATTTTCGGTAAATCAATATTGCTACGGTTATTCGTAGCACTGACCGGACGGTTTCTCGTAGCCGTAGCGCCTACGCGGCCCAAATTCTGACGCAGAATAATCTATTATTTTCTGTAGATTACAAACTAGATTTAACATTTCGCAACGGTTGTTGATGAATTGTTAATTGTTCAATGTAGTCGCATAAACATACTAACAATCAGGGCTTCAAGTCTGCTATTACAATAGTGTCAGAATAGTCTGTCATTGATTTCATAATTATTGTTGATTTTGACAAGTTTGGTAATCTACTAATATAATGGCGTCATTATGACTTTCCAATGGTCAGTCACTGACACTCCATTGAAAGAATTGGTAATCTCGTACATAATGACAAATGAAACTTCCTACTAAACTTCCAACTTCCTACTACTTCAGATTGCTTATAACACTAATAAATAATATGTAAAAATATATATAAATGAAATCTGGCATAAATAAATGTTCAAATTAAGTAGTAGTTTTTCGACAATCATTTCTACTAATGGGTTTTATAATAATGGTAATACGACAATGTCATTGTAATACAATTCTATAAGACCATTGACCGACCATTGATCGACCATTATGAATTTAGCAGATTACGAACTTTTAGCAAAATGGCAATATGATCGTGTTAGAGTGAAGAATTTATAAAAATAGCAGACTTGGGCCCCTGTTTATAACGTTTTCACTGCTGGGAAAGTGGGAACCCGCGGCGGATTCCATTGCTGTCAGAATCAAAATCAGAATGGTTTATTTGTAAACATATTATTAAGTATAATTACAACAGTGTGCGAGATGTTACAGATTGTTATATCCTTGCGACGAACATCAGCGAAAGCATTTTCCAAAGGTGTTTTTGCCAAACGAAAATTAGAGGTTCGAAGGCGATTAGATACCGCCAGTTCTAACCGTAAATATGTCTTCTAGCGATCCGCCGATGTTTCTACAATGGCTCGGCGGGCAGCTTCCGGGAAAACAAAGATTTTGGACTCCGGGGGGAGTATAATAGAATAATAATAATATTTATTTGTTTAAAAACATGGCATAAAAAGATAGTAAAAATACAAAATAAAATTGGTTGTCTGTAAAGTTGCTTTGCGGAAGATAGTTTAACGTGACAAAGTCATAACAAAACATTGATGCGGCGCAAGCGTACAATAAGCGTAACGGGACAATGAGCGTAAAGGGACAATGAGCGTAACGGGACAATGAGTCATCCTTTTTCGGGCATGCAGCCGGCGTTCATCGATTTATTAGAAGTTGTCGCGTCAAAAAGAGCATACGCCCATTGTGACACCCTATGTAACAGTTCTACATTTATATCTGTAATTTTTATGGTGTACATAATAAAGAGTATTCTATCTATCTATTCTATCTATACATGTTTTTGCGTAACAGTTATAAGCGTACAAATTTTCACAAGCATATTTAGCATTTATTGTCAAAGAAGTCTTTGACACTATAAAAACTATGACTACACAACCATTCATGCAATTTATTTTTGAATAATCTGATATTTAAAGTCTTGAGATTACTTGGTATCTTATTATTTATACGTAAACACATAGATATACAACTTTTATTATATTTAGCTAGTATCGGTTGCAAAGTTGAAACTTAAAGGATTTGACGGATGGGCACCACCAGGAGTGTCGAGTCTTCCGTGAGATTTCCCGTGTTGAGTCAAATTAAGTCGCAGGCTGGCTTAATTTGACTCAATACGAGAAATCTCACCAGGCCCGGACACCGGAAGGATTAACAGATTAACAGCTCTTTCTTGATTCGGTGGGTGGTGGTGCATGGCTGTTCTTAGGTGGTGGAGCGATTTCTCTGGTTAATTCCTGTAATGAACGAGACTCTAATGTTTTGCCCAGAGCCGTACAAATATATTTAATTAACATTAGCGAATTTTTTACTTTATAACACCTTAAGATATCATAAAGTGGTTGAATTATGTAAACTTTCACATTAGCAAGGTCAATATTAATGAACAGGGTGTAAAGTTCACTCATACTCTATAGAAAAGGGAGGATTCTCCGACCAGACGGGTGTTGTTTGGTGGACAACTGCCCAACGGTTGATGTCGGGATGTTGTATATAATTATGCTAGTCGCGCGGTAAAGTCTGATTGCGCGATGCAGGATTTGATGTGACGTCAGGTCTTTGATGTGTAGTTCGCATGTGGCGTTGTTGATATCGCCACATTACTGCCTCCGGAGACCGGAGGTCGATAGTGGGCTGAGTCAGTGCATGATGCTTGCCAGGGCCAGTTGTGGTTCCAGTGAGTCGGAACCGGGTACATGCATAACAATACAAAATTAAAATACAATCAATTTCAATAAATCCATACTAATACTATAAATGTGAAAGTAACTCTGTCTGTCTGTCCATCTGTCTGTCTGTCTGTATGTTACGTTTTCACGCCTAAACCGCTGAACCGATCGTCATGAAATTTGGCAGAGATATAGTTTGGGATATGGAGAAGGACATAGGCTACTTTTTTACGCGATAACCGACATCCACGCGGGCTTAGCCGCGGGCAAAAGCTAGTGTCAAATATATTAAACATGTCATATTAAGTTTAATGTCAAACAAAATTCGAAATCGTCAAAATAGGTGAGGCGATGTACAATTTTCTGAAGCAATTTTATAGAATTATTGCACAAATATTCCTGTAGCAAATATCATTTATTTTATCAAAATTCTTAATAGTTCTAAGATTAAAATTTTCAGGTTTTTTGTTAAGAGCGTTCATCCCGCGCGGGCTGGCAACTCCTAGAGGTTTTTCGTAATGATTTTATTATATTTAAATCAAAGTGCAATTTGTTTTTCAGCTATGCATTTGATCGTTGTATTGCATAATTATTTCTTACATTTACTTTATAGTTAATAGAAATATTTAGTCGTAGTACTGCAAATAGAAAATAATTGGAAATTTGACAATTTCCTCACTAGGAATTTCTTCTGTATTGTGGGTGCGTTTACAAACATTTAAACTGACATATAAACATAGCCAGACCCGGAGCAACTATTTGTAGGTCAAACAAATCCTTGTACCGTGCGGGAATCGAACCCGCGACACGCAGCGCAGCAGTCAACCGCTTAACCACTGCGCCAACCATGCCGTCAAAATACCAAAATTATTGTAAAAAAATTGCATACATACTTATAAATACCAAAGATATAGTGCTTGGCTGAAAAAAAAATTGTACTTTGATTTAAAATTAACCAAATAATCACGAAAAACCTCTAGAAATGCGAATTGCCAGCCCGCGACGGATGAATGCTCTTAAATATCTTTTGGCCATAAGGTACTTTTACTCATTAGTGCAGTCACAAACCTCCTCTCTGCGAGAGGGAGTGGTGCCCCTAATCCACTACGCGGGCCTAGTGCTGATTGGTGGATGTCACATAATATATGTCTTGGATTTTTTAGCTCTAGAGCCAAAAATCCAGCATGTCTTAGGACCTAGGACATGCCAGTTTCCTCACGATATTTACACCCTTTTGAGAATGCATCTTCAAAATATGTCGATGGACGCAGTTCAATTAATAAACATATGAAGCGTTTTCAAAAGTCTTTTATAATGCGCACAGCAAAGGAGTGGAACTCTCTGCCTGCGTCTGTGTTTCCGAACGCATACAACCCTAATCTATTCAAAGTGAGAGTGAACAGGCTTCTTCTGGGTAAGCTCACTCCATCGGCATCGTAGACGTTGTCTCTGTCATTCAGTCCTAGACTAAAGGCAAAACACCACAGTTTGGGACCTATTTCTTTATCAAGATTTCAGCAAATAAATGTGGGTTTGTGAATGACTTCATGATGAGTGTTTCAACCTTTGAAAATCTAATTGTAGGATTAAAAAGGAAGACGACAAACGACAAAATAAATAGCACACAACTTAATAACTAGCTTCGTTAAGTATTTAACCCTGAAACTTGTAAGGTATCGACATTGCTGAAACGAATCGATAGAAAGCGATGAGTCACAAGTTCACAACTTAGTAATTTATAACCTACTCCACCTCGTCGCACTTGTAAGTCAAAACAAAGGCAAACCTACAGTCTGTTGATTCTTTTCATATTTTATTTTGAAGGGCAGACACCTCTGTAGCGTCGCCGCGTCGAGTGAAAATCTCGTGCGAAAAAGGCAACTTTTCAGGAGGAAGAAAAAGCTGCGCCCTGTAAAATTTGATTACCACAGCTTCTTCAAATATGTTTGTGTATTTTAGTGTGTAATTTGGATACATTTTTAGATACATGTTTCATTTAATTAAATCATAAAAGCGTAAAATTCTACTTGCGAGCTTTTCTTATTAAAAAAGCGGCCAAGTGCGAGTCGGACTCGCCCATTAAGGGTTCCGTAGCAGCAAGTAACATAATATAAAAGTTCTTGTAGTTCATTGTAACTTTGATCGATGTTTTAATAATAGGTAACAATTAACCTATTATTAAAACAAGTAAAGGCACGGTGGCCTCAGAATGGCAATCCTTGCTGAATCAAAAAAATAGAGGTAACTTTTTAGAAATGATCAACTTACGCTAAATACGATAAAAAAAATTACAAACATTTCGAAAAACATGTAACATGCGTTGACTCTGCTTCAACGGCCATGCCTTTCTCAGGGGCCAGGGGGCCCTGGAAAATAGCGCTATTTATGCCAATGCTTCGCACCCTCACTAACTCCATTACCTTTTGTTTTCAGGACGTGGCGTTCATAAACCCTGCGAACGTAGTGTTCGTGTACATGCTGGTGCGCGAACTGGTGGACGGCGAGCGGATAGGCCGCCCGCAGGAGCTGCAGGCCGTAGTCCTCACCTGCCTCTACCTCTCCTACTCCTATATGGGCAACGAGATCTCCTACCCGCTCAAACCATTCCTAGTCGAAGACTCTAAAGATAAGTTCTGGGACCGCTGCCTCCTCATTGTCGACCGGCTGTCCTTCAACATGCTTCGGATCAACTCCGAGCCGGGATTCTTCACCGAAGTGTTCACGGAGCTGAAGGCGTGCGGGACCGCGGTGGAGAGCCCGCCCCCCGCGCCCGCGCACCCGGCGCCCGCGCCCCCGCTGGCCATCAGCGCCGCCTGACACACGGAGGTCGCCGTCCTCCAGTTGGCACTCACTGACCGCCCCAGTCGTGTTTGATGTCGGCTCCTGACAGTCCGAGATCTTGGTCAATCGTCCAAGTTTGAGCGTTTCGAGTAGCAGCATGTTTATTGAGTCGTTTAGTGTTCAGTGTCGAGTTTGAGAGTGGACAGTGATTTACTTAAATAGTCCACGTTTAAAACCTGTCCTAGACTTAGTCAAACTACGAAACAGACTCGTACAGCGTCGTTGGTATTTAACTACTTTTAGGCAAGAAATAGAAAAGTCCATGTGCCATAACGACTTACAGCAGTAACAGGTTAATTTTATATATATTTTGAGTCAAGAGTGCAATATAATCTAGTCACTTGTTATTTATTAATTGTAAGTTACAATTTAGGAATTCCACCTAAATTACTCATTAGTTTTTAGTCATTACTTCCTTTCATTACCAAAGATATCCTTAGTGCGATTGCTCAAAAACGCTGACTAAATAAATTAGGTACTAATAAAAAGGGAAAATTGTTACGATTGACCAAGATTTAAAATGTCATTGCAATAGATAGACGAGTGAAAGGTATTAAATATACGAATTATGTGTGTACCTTCATAATTCAGTACCGTGACTTTGAATTGATTCGAAGGGAGAATGTGATATCTAGTTGAAAACACGTTATTTCAAGACATTTTAGGAATCGGTAACATCTGATATAAACATGATATTTGTGACTGGGACTGACAGAATACTGTCTGTGTGTGTAGTCATTGTTTGTAGAGGGGATGGCATTAAGTTATTATCAAGCTTTAGAGCACTCGTGCATTGGCGATTAGATCGCTGTGGCCAATATTTTTTGCTGCAGTGTCTAGGGCCTAATTGTGCACGCGTTCTCCCGAGTGAGCGGTTAGTATGGCCAGACATGGCCGCTTAAGTGCGCGTGTATTCAAAATACTGACAGACCCTCGTGGCTACCAAGAACTGACCACAGGACTCCAATGCGCGAGGGTTCGAAAAGCTGCAGTATGTAAGACTGTTGATGCGGTATAACTGAGAACAAAAACACAATCACAGTTGTATTTCTAATTCAAAGTCAATGACAGAGACCGAGAACGCAACGCCTCTCGCCGACAGTCGTACAGTTTTTGAAGTGCATCACTCTTGTCTGTGGTCTTTGATGTGAACCACGTTGTAGTTGACGCACTCTCTTGTCGTTCGTATGTTTACGTAGGTAATTGTCTGGTGTTATTTTCTCGTGCCGCTGGACCAAGCGGTGTTTTAGTCCAATAGAACAGCGGTTAGCTAGTAAGTTAAGAGTTTCGTAAACGTAGTGAAATGAACGTATTGCCATATAGTTAGATGATAATAGAGAAATGTCTGGCAGGCGGGAGGATGCAATAAAGCGGGAACTCCGTCATAATGTAATCCGGTGAACCCTTCTATGAAGTGTACGTATTTAAATAAAATGGCCGGCTCAAAGCGGGACGACTCAATTGTTATTGAGACGATGAAGTGTATTAATAACAAATAGGTCAAATTTTGCGAAGGATTAAGCGTTTTGTACAGTGAAATCGAATAAAGTAATACATCTAAGTCTTAACCGTTAGCATAGTTTAGACAAATGGACGGCAGGCTCATGTCTGGGTGGCACTCGGTCCGGAAGACCATAGACAACGTTAAACCTTACACAACATAATGTATTCATCAATATTGTTCTCGTTGATTCGAATATAGGGTCGGGAGGAGGTTTTGAGCTTAGTTATTATGAAAGTCCTAAGTATCCGGCTTAAGTTTAGCTCTCTGGGGGAATCAGATTCATAATAGGGATGATGCCTGGGTAAAAAAAAAAGAAACTGTTTAGTCCGTCAATCAGATAATAAAAAAATATTAGACACGTATTTTTTGCTTTATCATATTAATAAAAAAATACTTAGATAAAACACATGAAACTTGGGGAGTGGGGGGTCACAGCTCAGTATAAAATCTAGTGAGAAGTGACGTCATGCCACATTTGAACTCAATGTATCGCCGTAATGTTTTGATTACGTAAAAAAAGAAAAAATACGTGTCCAATATTTTTTAATAATCTACATGACGGACAAAAAAATTTTTTTTAGTTTCATCCCTATTGGACAGCCTAATCAACGCAGTTAGGAAAAAAGGCCAAAAAACAATCGGCCACACCGAGTGCCGTAGTTAAGATAAATTGTTTAGTCGAGTGAATGTCTAAGGGTGATGAAGTGTAAGTATTTAATAATATTAAATAAATAAACTAAAAAAAAATGAATCTCATAATACGTTCCAGTCATTAAAAATTAGGTAAAGGTAGTTGTCTGTGATTTATTGAATCTTAGCTTTGTTTTTAGTTGTTGTCATTTTTTGTTACTTTTTTATTTCATGACAATGAATTGTTACGATATTTATTATTATTGTATAAGATATTATGGTTAAGTACTGTATACGCAATAATTTATTTTGTTTGGATATTTCCTTGAATCTGAGAAGCACGATATGACGCCGTCTGTATGATATACAAAGTAAAACATTTAAATAATCACTAGTATATTAAATATTTGGATTGAAATGCTTTTTGAGAATTGATGAGACATTTGAAATTGATACTATTGTTATTTTTTTAAGTTATTTGTTTTATATTTAGCGTACAAGTAGATGACATGTTATTTTAAATAAATTGATCTCGATTTTAATGATGGGTAAGTAATTCGCCGTGGCTACATTCCAATTACTAGGTAATACATAAGTTAGGTCTTACGACCGATACAATTCACTATCGAATTTCGAAGATCTCTAATAAGTATATAATAGTGTAACTTCGGTATTTGACGTGTGCATGTATCATTATTCTGAAGGAAGCCTCTCCTTCTGGGCCTCAAGTCTGCTATTACAATAGTGTCAGAATGGTCTATCATTGATTTCATAATTGTTGATTTTGACAAGTTTGGTAATCTACTAATAAAATGGCGTCATTATGACTTTCCAGTGGTCAGCCACTGACACTCCATTGAAAGATTTGGTAATCTCGTACCTAATGACAAATGAAACTTCCACTAAACTTCCAACTTCCTACTAAAACAGATTCAGATTGCATAAAACACTAATAAATAATATGTAAAAATATATATAAATGAAATCTGGCATGCATAAATGTTCAAAATGCCATTGTAATACAATTCTATTACGAGACCATTGACCGACCAATGATCGACCATTATGAATTTAGCAGATAACGAACTTTTAGCAAAATGACAATGGGATCGTGTTGGAGTGACGAATTTATAAAAATAGCAGACTTGGGCCCCTGGTCATATACCTGTTCTAACATTATTCATGTAACTCACGTTTGTTAATTAATCTATTGTAAATATACCCCATTATTAAAAAAAAACTTTCGTATATATAATTCGGTGTTTTATTTGATTTGTTTTTTAGAACCTTTTCGGAACCATAAAGATGATTATTAGGCTAGTTGGCGATTGGGGAAACATTAAAATGTAAAACCATACTTAATACTTAATATTATAAATGTGAAAGTAACTCTGTCTGTCTGTCTGTATGTTACGTTTTCACGCCTAAACCGCTGAACCGATCGTCATGAAATTTGGCATGAAAGTTGGCCTGGGATATGGAGAAGGACATAGGCTACTTTTTTACGCGATGATCGACATCCACGCGGGCGGAGCCGCGGGCAAAAGCTAGTCTATAATAAATAGACTAATAAGTATTATATGCAGGGACTTAAAAACACCCTCATAAAGGTTACAGAATTATAAGTGTTACACTTTGAATTGATCAAAGTGTAACACTTAGAAATGTGTTTTTGAATGTGTTAACCCAAAACACTTACAAAAGTGTAACCGTAATATATATGTAACAGATATAAAAGTGCTAACAGTGTTCTTAAGTGTAACAGATAATCGCGGCGTTGCCAAATTTACTATGTACTTATTTATGGTTAATAAGCATTAGATAGCCGCAATCCAGTCGCCGTCGTGCAAAACACGTGCTCCGAAGTATTTAATATATTCGCGATTTAAAATTCAAGTTTATTTGAACACTTTTGTGTTTATTTGACTGCAATGGATCAATCAACCCTTTCTTTAATAAAAAAAACCTCGTCTGGATCAACGCACAACTTTAACAAGAAGTTGTGCGTCCTGATCCTGATAGTCCCGATATCTTGATAGATCCGGAAGAAATATTCGAAGGTTTATTCTCAATTAATCCTTTCTTATAAGAAAAAAAACCCGTCTGGTTAAGGACGAAGACTATCCTAAATTTAGAAACTTACCTACCACTTCAACAGAAGCTGTGCATCTTGTCAATCCCACATTATTTGAAGATGATGCGGAAGAAATTGGAAAACAGAAATAAGTAATTCGAACTCGGAAACGAAAACTTCGACTGCAGAGAATTATGGAGATAAATGTTCGGAGTGTGCGTTGCATAGTGACGGTTTAGTTGAACCAAGAAACAGGCATTTTGGTGAATTAATTACGATTAATATTATAGATACAAATTTTAATAATCGACTATAAGAATAGATGTATGTTGATCTATCAATTAAAATTGTGAGTTTCTTGATTAAGTAAAATATTTTTTTTTGGTAATTCAGTCCCTGCCCTGCGAGGCGAGCACGGCCTCTGTGATAGGCTTAAGAGCGCATACATCGGTCATAAATGCGATCTAGAGGAATGTGGCCGTTTTTCTTGAATTAATTTTGTTGCTTCGTATCTCAATATGAAACTTTAAAAGGTATTAGAAAATGCTAGACACACTTACCGAGGTATTTGTTGAGCCTTTTTTCATAATTTCTTCTCAGTCACGAGATAATATTTTTTTAATGAAGTGGTGCTAGTAGACCCTTGCACACTCTCCTCTTAAGTACCTCTTACGTTACGCATTTTATCACGGTTTTTGCTCCCAAACTGTGATAGCAATGTATGACTCAAGCACAGTAGGTATCACAGTAGGCCGTGCTCGCCCCGCTGGTCTATACCTCACAGGCACAATTAACCACCCGCCTCTATGTTCTATGTTAGAGGGTTTGGTTGCCGCACTTAGTCCTTAAGATGGACCATTATGCGTGGGCCATGGCGGCCATCGGTGGTTATTCCAACCAGCCCACCTCCCTCCAGAAGCTAATCACGTCTAGGTCTGTTCAGAACATCGGTAAAGGATCTGGGTGCCCCGAGGTTTTCTGTTCTAATCTGGGTGACGCCTGTGCATTCGAAGAGCACATGTGCAACGGTTTCTTCCCCTCCATGCAGGCCCTGCACAGAGGGCTGTCCGTTATCCCTATTGTGTGCAAATGTTTGTTTAGCGAGCAGTGTCCTGTGATGGTCCCCATCACCAGGCGCAGACCGTTCCTGTCCAGGCGTTAAAAGCGCCTGGTCAGCCTACCATCCAAGGATGGCATAGTCTCTCTGGACTGCCTGCAGCCCGGTGTCGAGGTCCACCAGTTCTCCGCTTGTGTGTGGGTGAAATCCTGTAGCAACCTCCGTCATTGGTTGAAGGGGATGGGTATGATAGGCTCGGGTCCACAGACTGACGTGCTGTATGCCCATCTTGCTAGTTCGTCAGCTGTGTCATTACCCAGAGATCCGATGTGTCCTTTTATCAATTGCAGTGTCACTGTGTTGCGGTTGGGCATCGTTGCTCGTTCTAGTGCATTGTGACATTCTAGTATCAGTTTCTAGGTGATATATCTTTTCCCTAAGGATTGGAGAACTGAAGCACTGTCGGAGAGTATACGAATATGATATGGGTGTCCGTGACTCTCCTGGTAAATGTTTAAAATATAAAATTAATACATAGCTACATATATAAGTAGCAAAGAGTGCGTTTTTTTGTAAGTACCTAGTAGTTAGTTAGTAATTTTTTACAGTAGGTAGGTAATATGGCACAAATGTGCCATTTTGTTTGCTTACTTGTCTTCAATTTAGAATCTTCGTCGTTGAGTTTCTGCTCTTCTGCACCTAAAGTGCATATACGAGTATCTAGACTACGTCGCCTAAAACTTCCCTCCAGTTGCCGGTCATTATTTTCAAGATTATGATCATGAACGTTTGCTACAATGGCACTTAATATTTACAGTAAGAAAAATCATGAAGAGGGCTGGCGAATAACGATGTAGATGATGTCGATACAGCGAAGACAAAATATGTAGAAAAAAAAAAATCTGCGGGTGATAAATCATCTAATGGTTTTTTTTGCGTGCCACGGACGGAAGCACTGCCAAATACAAAGAATGCAGCAGCAGGTAGTTCTACATCAAGCTTATGAAACACACATTGTTGTTAGTGTTTTACCAGTAGCCCTGTATAAGTCCTAGTTTCCCCACGACGTTTTCCTGCACCGATGTCAGTAGGTAATAATGTCCAAAATCAAAATTGCGATTGGAAACTGCGATTGTAGATTTGAGGACCCCATTGCGCAAAGATGATGGACTGATGAGCTTAAAAAGGTGGCTGGGACAGACTATGTGGAAGGCGAAGGACTCGGTATTGTGGCACAGCTTGGGAGAGGCTTACCTATGTCCAGCCAGCAGTGAACTGCGATAAACTGAGATGATAAATTATCTTTAGATAAAAATTACCTGTAAATTTTGTTGTTAAAAAGCACAAGTTGCAGGTCGGTAGGTATCCTGCTAGGGTTGCGGGTTAGTCCGAAAGGGATACCGTGGCCCTGGCACACAGGCAACTGAAGGAACACGGGTGGGTTTTAGTCAGTAAAAGACTGACACGCCCTCCCGCTCCACCCAGAGCGGGAGAAGTTATTTGATAATTTCCCACCAAAAAAAAAAGGTCGGTAGGTATAGGTTTTCACTTCCAGTTTAGGCTGGTCTCGCATTGCATAGGATTTCCGTAGAATGAGAGGACAGCTTATACTGGAAATGTATAGCTTGATTTGTGGCCGTGTGTACACACGGCTACATGTCAAGGTACAGTTTTCCAGTATAACCTGATCTCACATTGTATAGGATTTCCCTACAATGAGAGATCAGCATATACTGGAAAAATATAGCTTGATATTTAGCCGTGTGTACAGTGGACAGCACATCGAGCTACACGAAACTGTCAAATTTCTCCAAACGATTTTAAACTTTAAAACTTTGGTGATTTAAGTTCAAAATCGAACAAGAAAATCTGACCTTGTGGTAACGTGCTGGCCTCCATACCTTAGTAGTAGGTACCCTAAATGTAGGCAATTAGCAAAATATAGGTAAAATGCGAAAGGTGTCAATTTACTTATTTGAAGTCCCCCTTCCCCAGTTACGCTTTCATCACAGGTCACTGTAATTCAATTCCATACAATTTGAAAATATGTAGCAGAGCTGAAGATCGACGGTAGTGGGTATTAAGTTCCTACGTACGACGTTTTATGGTTTTCCAATAAATTGGGATAATTATATTAAGAGAGGGATTTGCACCTACCCTATAGTAACCTAATACCTAGGTACCGACTGCCTCGTTGGTCTATTATTCGCAAGCGCGTCTGCTGAGATTGGGGTTCTGGGTTCGATTCCCAAGTCAGGCAAAATGTTATCGGGTTTTTCCATCAGGAGTTTCTCAGTTACCAGCCAGGAGTTTTGATTAGTGCCCGGTTGATGGTAATAGGCTCACCCGTTAACTAGGATTAAACGTAACTCCCGTGTAGGTTCTGTACAGGTACACCACTGCCGAGTCCTTCGGGGAACGCCTGCAGGCGTGATGGTAAGTTTTGTAACGTAACGGTGGTTAGAACCCATTTGTTTTCGGTATAATATAGTATATATATAACCTATCGCGATAAGACCGCCCATTGTGACACCCTATGTAACAGTTCTACATTTATATCTGTAATTTTTATGGTGTACATAATAAAGAGTATTCTATCTATCTATCTATCTATCTATTTTTGTATACCTATAATATGATTGGGAAGAACTACCTACTATAACATGGCATCAAAGTAATTTAATCTTTTACGTATAAGTATTTTATATCTAGAATGGAATTTCGATTAGCACCTCCAGCCCTTTAAAGCCTTTAAAATATTAGATTCGCTAAATATTATATTCTCAAAATAACCGAAATTGTACATTTAACTCGAGAAGTGAGTTTTATTTATAATAAACTTTTTGTGATTCCTTTGCTAAAAATATCATGATGTGCGTGTGGTGTGAGGGCCACTTTGTTAAAGCTCTTTGAAACTTTGCTTAGGATTTAGTGAACATGCTCAAAGAATTGTGAAAGTTGGAATCAGATTTTGTGAAAGTCAAATAAGCGATTTATGGACTGAAAGTTGGGCTCTCAGTTCTCACGTAGAGGATTGAGGACCCCCCTGTACAGTCCATATGTAGTATGATGTAAGTCTTGGCTTTATTTATTTTGAGTGCTTGATTGTACTTCGGCTATTTTGAGAATTAAATATTTTGAGAATCTGATATTATGCGAATAAAGGCCTCCAGCAAACCCTGCCTTAAAAAGGAAACACAAAACTGGAGTGCTATTCTGTAAAAATCTCACCATGAAAACTTAGATGAAGTGATCTCGAAGTGAACTGTCATTCCATCTGAGACTAGGAATTGACACTTTTGCCAGCTCATTAATTTCAAGCTCACTTCACCTAGGTTTTCACGGTGAGATTTCTACTTTCTACAGAATAGCACTGCTGGGTGGGATGACATTTCACTTCAAGCTCACTTCACCTAAGTTTTCACGGTGAGATTATCACAGAATAAACCGGGAGAACCACGCCCTGGGAAACTGATGACACTGATGGACAGTGAGCCCAGTTTACTTTGACCGTTCCAATTTTGTTTATGTTTTTATAAACAAAATTAGAACGGTCAATAAAAATAAATTTAGTACACACGTTCAATCCACACAAAAGAATCCTAACTAATATTATAAATGCGAAAGTATGTTTGTTTGTTTGTTACCTATACACGCCTAAACCACTGAACCGATCATCGTGAAATTTTGCGTATACGTTATCAGATGTACAGAAACGGACATACCGTACCGTAAAGGGTACCTTTCATCCCGAAAAAAAGTACTGCTCCCGAAAAAATCAACAATAACATTCTTATTATAATAGATGGCGCCACATGTCTTTCGAATCATGATTGAATTCTATTATTCTAGAAAATTTAGTAGTGTGTTAAGAGTTTTTTTTTATAGAAATTAACGCGAGTGAAGTCGCGGGCAAATGAAATGAAATGAAATGAAATGAAATCGTTTATTCTGTAAATAGGATATCGGAATCACTTTTACACGTCATATAAAAAATATAAAAACAAGCTTGAGGAAGTCGACATTTCCTATCTGACTATCCCTGAGAAGAAATGGCGAAACAAACTCAGGGGTCAAAGTCTCTTTTAAAGTCCAGACATAATCTTGGTCAGATCATGTGAGGACCATGTAGATCCGTCCGGCAAAAGCTAGTTACTGTTATTTATGAAAAAAAAAAATTCAAACCTACCTATTATATATAATGGTAGAAGAGGTGGTTACTAAAAAGCCTAGAATCACAGCAAAAAAAGTAATTTTTATTATGATTTTTTTGTCTGTGTTGTGTTGCTGTCTCTACTGTCAATTTTGACACATAAACAGTGAACAAAGTTTTGAATTTGCAATTTTGTGAAAACATTTTAAAATTACGGCTTTATAAAAGCTTAGAAAGCCATTTAACAGATAAAAATAACAAAAAAAGTAACGTAATCAACTTTTTACTTTCGTTGTTGAACTTTCTGCAGGCAAAATGGGTGACTATCCGGACCCTGATGAAGAATACGAGTTGATGTACGCTGATGAGCTGGAAATGCTAAAGGAAGATGAAGACCCTGCAGGTAATATAGACGTCTTTTCTCTACAAAGAACACAAGCGCTAAAATTATGAGTAACTTTTGTTGTAGGTTAGTTTTTAGTAACAAAGTTTCTGTAACAATGTTTATTTTTTACAAACTGTTTCAACACCAAATATAACGATATTATAACTGAATTACTAGCAAAACAATACCTTTAAGATTATATACTAAAGTAAAAGTTCAAAGCATTTGATTAATCAACAAAATATTTTCTATTTTTCAGAGCCAAACATAGTCAAAAAGAAAGTGCTACCAGCTAAACGCAGCCTCGACTTCTCCAGTCCTATAGCTAAGAAGCCAGTTCCTACCACAGTCACAAACCACATACCACCATCAACCACTACTATAACCGACTCTATAACCACTGAGAGTACAGAGATCTCGCTCACACCAAATCTTCAACCTTTGGAAGACCTAACACCTGTTTCAAGTAAGAGAACAGCAGATGAGTTATTTGGGGATATAGCAGACATAGACTTCAATGAAGTAGAGTTACCGAGTAAGAGACAAAAGACTGATGAGGAGAATGATATGGATCTGATTGAAAAGATTCTGGAGGGTAGACGGTTGAAGCAGATTTTGTTGGAGCCAAGTGGTAGGATGCTTGGAGGCAGATCTGGGTTTAAGGCTAAGGATAATTTGTCACTTAATATACCAAGGTGAGGTGCAGATTTCTATTCAGTAACAATATTAATTGACATAGGTAAGTCTGCTTTGAAAATAATGCATTAGCGTTTTAGGGTTCTATAGTCAGCAAGAAACCCTTATAGTTTCACCACGTCCATCTGTCTGTCTGTCCGAAGCTTAGCTCAGAGACTCTTAGTACTAGAAAGCTGTAATTTGGCATAGGTATACACCAAAATAATCATGCCAATGAAGCGGTAAAATAATATCTTGAAATATTAATTTTATGGTACCTCCCCTACATGTAAAGTGGGGATAATATTTTAATAACCATTTTTCGATTCAGGGATCTGTTTGCGTAATAAGACGGCTTTTGGCACAGCTATTTTTCATGGATAATTAACTTATCTATTAACTAATTATCTATTAACTAATTATACTAACTTGTATGTATTTTTTTTATCAACATTTTCTTTCTATAAGTGGAGGCTTGTTATTAGCAATTTTTTAATATTAATTTCTTTATATCATTGGTTTGTTAGTCTGTAAGCCTTCTTTAAAATAAAATAAATAAATAAAATAAATAATAAGCTTTAAAGTGCCAATTTTTGTTAGTATCAAGTGTCAGCTAAATTGTTGATTTTGGATTTAGGCTTTACGAGTTAACGAGTAATAGCTGACCAACTTGCATTTGCTTTTTGATTAGTTTTAGATTTTGATTAGTTTGCACATTCTATTGGCAAAGATTAAATGTTTTTCTTGTAACATTCATTTCAAAGCTCTTAAATCATTTGACTTCAGAGAAAGTGAATAAAATAGCATTCCAAAGTGTATTTTACTGTTCACCTATACCATTACCCGATCGTACCTGTTTCCTGTTTCTTTCTTGTTTTATGTATGAAGATTGTATCATTAACTCAATAATCCTATTAAAATAATTATAATAAACTAGCCCCTTTGCTGGACATAGGCCTCCCCCAAGCACCGCCACCTCGACCGGTTTTGTGCTTCCCGCATCCAGCGGATTCCTGCGGCTTTCATAAGGTCATTGGTCCACCTTGTGGGAGGCTTTCCAACGCTACGTCTTCCGGTACGCAGTCGCCGCTTCAGAACCTTTCGGCCCCAACGGCCATCTGTTCTGCGCGCAATGTGCCCTGCCCATTGCCACTTAATGTCGGTTACCTTGGTTATAAAAGCCTTGCCTATTAAAGTTAAAGAATTATTTTCAAAATTACAGGCAGATCCAGGACCCTATGTCCAGCAGTGGACGTCTTTCGGCTGAAATTACTAAAACTAAGCCCCGCGACTTCGTCCGCGTGAAATTTATTTTTCCCCCATTCCCCAATCCGTTCTCGAGACATTATCAAAAAAGCCTTTCTGTACAAAATATACTTATGAAAAAAGAATTTGCTAGAAAAAAAAAATATATATATATAAATATATCATAAATTTTTTCGCATATTTTAATAGGTATTTTGCTATTCGGGGCCGAGACAAATCCAACAAATCCACGGTCATAAAAATCGGTTCAGCCATTTTTGAGTTGGTTATAAATGATGTAAATAACCCGATTTTGTTTTATATTAAGATGTTTCATGATTTTTATTACAATTTTCAGATGGGCCTTCCTCCCTCTCACAAACTCAGACGGTGACCGAGTGTACGTGAGACTAGAATCCGAGGACTCCTGGGAAAGTTCTTTGGACACGGGAGCTGAGCAGATGTCTTTACATGCTACTTACACCAGCACCTGGGTGGAGGCCAGGAATATTGTAAGTAGATCTTGACTTGTCTTAAATATTCTTAAAAGTTTCTACTAAGACAATTATTATTATAACCTACGGTTTGGCCATTGAGAGAATGTTCATGACACCTGTCAGTTTCACTGCTGATAGATACTAACGAATAGGTGTTTAAAAAAATAAAAAAATCTCTTATTTCAGGCAAGTTTTTCACACATATACCCATAGTATTAGAAAAATTAATTGATTTATTAATTAATTTGATCCTTATATTACTAGAAATTGTCCAACTGACACGTCAAGAATGCATTCTCTCAACGGCTAGAATGTAAGGGGTATGGGATAGATTGTAAAAATCATACTTAAACAAGATTTATTGTTTCATGAGCAAGTCATTGATGCAATTTGCTATTTCGTTAGTTAATTGCTACTGAAACCAAGGATATTTTTAAACAAGATGAAGCTGGTTACAATCTATACAAATAAATATAATGGAAATGTCTGTTTTGTAAAAATAACAACTTTTTATTAAATGAATATGAAAGCACATTAAAAAAAAAAATCTGCCTGTCTGTATGTCAGTCTGTCTGTCTGTCTGTCTATCTGTTTGTTCCAGCTAATCTCCGAAATGGCTGGACTGATTTTGACGGAAGTCGAAAATAAAAGTAGCCTAAGTTATTCCTTATAACATCAGCTATGTATCTGCCAATGAAAGTTCCGTCAAAATCGTCCAACCGTTCCGGAGATTAGCCGGAACAGACAAACAATTTTTTTTTATAAGTACTTTATATACTTTCATATGCATTGAGTGAAAAGCTATTATTTTGAAATTACAAGCAGATACTTCTATTTTATTTATTTATTGGCTTTTATTTTTATTTCAATTCAATACTATTCACTCTCAAAATCTTCCAGCTAGAAGCCAAACAACAGCAGCTGATATCAGAAGAGGCTGCATCTCAACCTCTCCCAGATATAGATGCAGATATCAACAACAACATGCTCTGGGTTGACAAGTACAGGCCCCATTCATACCTAGACCTGCTGTCTGAAGAGCCTGTCAATAGGGCCCTGCTTCACTGGCTGCATTTGTGGGACAAGGTAAGAGAGAACAATAATAGGGTGCAGTGTTTAGAAGTATGAGGAACAGGGTGTAATGTTCACTCATACTCTATAGTAAAGGGAGGATCCTCCGACCAGACGGGTATTGTGTCTGGTGGGCAACTGCCCAATGGTTGATGTCAGGATGTTGTATATATGCTAGTCGCGCGGTAAACTCTGATAGCGCGATGCAGGATTTGTGACGTCAGGTCTTTGATGCGTAGTTCGCATGTGGCGTTGTTGATACCGCCACAAGTGCAGTGGCTTAGCTACAAATATCATTAGAGTGAAGCCGGAAAAAAAAAAATGGTTCAGTTCTCATAATCTCTTGGTAAAATCATAATGAATATACTTAAAATTAAAATTCTTTCAATTTTTTTAATTTAACGCCATCTATGGTCAAGTAAAATAGCCAAAGAGACGATATCACTACACAAACAGAATTATCAATGTTTTACAACAAAAAAAAAAGGTTTTTGCATTAGGAATTTCTCAGTAGCAGCCTGGAGTCTGGATTTATTTATTTATTTTTCAACTTACGTCTATCCTTACAGGGTAACCTATTGCGATAGCGTACTTATCTAATCTTATTCTAACTTATAATTAACTTATTATTATAATTACATTTTGTAACTGAGTACAAATAAACATTCTTTGTAAACTCACTCAGAGAACAACAAAATAGGTCCGAGTCACTAGCTATAAGGTTAAGAGTGCGGATTGCACGCGTCAGTGGCCCCTCACTTAAAAGATTGGTTCGTGCGCGCGGCTCCGCCAGCATTTGTGTCCAGCTGATGGCAATAGGCTCGCCTCCTATTACATGGGACTTAAAACTGGCGAAATGTGGGTGTATCTACTATGAGTACACCTCTGCCTCACCCTTTGGGGAAACAAGGCGTGATGTTATTTACAAAAAATAAAACGAAAATATTGCCGATTATAGTGGTACACACACGTATACCATGTTTGTTGTAGTTGCGAAGGGAATCCTATAGGAATCGGGTTGTATGTAGGCTGCGCTCCTGGTGCAGTGTCAAAATGGGTAAAAAAGAGCGTCATAATGTTACCTTTGGAAACCACAGCTGTTTCTCCAAAGTATGATGATTTTATCTATAGAATTACAGACCCGAATCCTAAGTAAAGCAGTTCTAAAAGACCACAAATAAAAAAAATACAACCTCACTACTTTTTTCCGTGCTCGTATTTACAAATTTGTTTTGCTTCGTTGCATTTTATCATGAATGAATTGAATGAATGAAATGCACCGACCCCAGCGGGGTTTGACCAGACTCGATTACTCGAATGAACCCAAAGATTCACATTAGCCCTGGAGCCTCATGTTTCATGGTGCTACAGAGACCATTGGACATCAAGGAGTAGACCGGGGGCACGATAATGGTGGGGTAGATGTGCCCATAGGATATGGATAAATTATTAAAGCCGTACTGGATATGCATCCTAAAGTAGGCAATGGAATAGTGGAGAGACGGTGCTCGTAATTATAGATTTGTGGCACTAAAACAATTTTTCATGGTTATCAATTTGTTCCTTGTCAGGAAAGAGTTTAATGATCTGCAGTGTTACAATTTCGGCTTAAGGCGCTACCCCGAGCAAAACGTGTTTTTCAGAGGCTATTAATTCATTAATTAAGAGAAATAAACTACACCTAAAAACACATTATTAATGTACGATATCCTATCATTACATTGCACGTTCTTATTTATTTTTATGTGTTGAAATTACAATTGAAATCTCCGTGTAAAAAAAGTACTAAAATTATTGATTGCATGCATCTTTTGCTAAAGTTGACGTTCCAATTTGATAGTTACACTAATGGATAGATAATTTAAAAATCTTAATAATTCACGTTTTATTTAATTTCAAAAGATCACACCTCTTTTTTTATTAAAATAATTCAAAAAATTGTGTGAATTCGGCGTACGCAGGGAGCGGGACAGAGCGTCCCCGCTGTACCGGGATAGAGAAGGACCGCCTTAATGTGTGTCTCCATGTCTTAGAAAAGGCAAATAATTTATAATGATGATGGTCAGCTTCTAACACACTTTTAAATAAAAATCCCCAGATAGTTTTCAAAAAAGAAGTAAAAACCAAGGAACCACAACAACGAACAACCTTCAGCAAGAAAGCTGGCCAGTTCCAGTTGACAAACAAATGGAAGGGCAAGAAAGAGGACGAACCAGAGATGGGTGAGGATGGGCGGCCTCACCACAAGGTGGCGCTGCTGTGCGGACCCCCGGGGGTCGGGAAGACTACCCTGGCTCATCTCCTGGCGAGGATAGCTGGTAAATATGTTATTAGACATATAATTATCGATACGACTAAGACGAGATTAGCTATTAAATGATGACGGGTGAAATTGGATCATCACTTACGGCCTTTGTTTTTTGAAGGCTCTTATTTTGGTCTTACATAATTATCTCTGCTATTTTAGCAACAAAACCCTCAAAAAATAAAAAAATAAAATATGTATTTGCTCTTTAAGTTTAATATAAGTTGTAGGTAATATTTTAGCCAAGCGTCGTCGCTTCGGGGGTCGGCTAATCATTACAAAGTGAAAAATTAAAGTCGGTGGCAAAAACCGAAAATACAAAATCAAAGAAACCGACTTCCAAAAGTAATTTTTCAGTTTGGAGTATTTTATTTTTTAAGTCGGTAGTTGTTTTTGTTCCTGTAAGCGTTAATAATCAAGTAATATTACTTAAAATATTGGCATAAATTGTATTTTTATAATATTTATGTTTTACATTGTGTTTATGTACTACATTTACGTATTTGTATAGTTATAAACAGTTACAATTATAGAATACATGGCCAAATATACACAATCACAATTTTAAATAAAATATGCATTAACCTGAAAAAATAGCCAGAATATGCAAACATGCATAAAATCCGGTCTCTAGCTATTAGGCCCCTCGCCCACGGTGACTTTTTGTAGCGATGCAGTAGCGATGCTGCCGCGCGTTCGCATCGATACAGTCGCGATGCGGCCGCTAGCTGTTTGCCCTCGCCCACACCATGATTCTCAATCGCGATGCAAACGCGATACTGTTGCGATTCTGTCGTGATGCAAACGCGATTCAGTAACGGCACAAAAATGCCATAGTTAAACTGATGCTCGGTTCTCCACTCACGCGCCACCCTCCCTCCGTTCTGTCCCCGATGTCGTCCGACACTGTCGCGCGTTTGCATCAATACAGTCGCGATATTGTAGCGCGTTAGTAGCGCGTTGGCATCACATCTGTAGTGCGTTGCAAATGCGACTAACTCGCGGTAGTAGCGATGCTGTCGGGCGTTTCGTAAACGCGCGACAGCATCGCTACAAAAAGTCGCCGTGGGCGAGGGCCCTTACCCTTGGGTTTGAGTTATGGGAAAGTGGTTCTATCAGATGATATTTATTTATGTACATACGTTAAAAAAAAAACACTTACACATCAAAATTAAACAGTTTCTTTTATTGAACAAAAAAAAAAACTTGAAAAACGTGTGTGTTAACAAGCTTCCATACAACACTAACGACCGTGCCTATATCCAGCGAATAAACCGTAGTTCTTCACGGTAAGGCCTTATGTTGAGTGAGCTACTGAAAAGCAATATGAGCATGTAATTTTTTTGTAATAATTTCTATTCCAATTTGATTTTTCAGGTTACCGACCAGTAGAACTGAATGCATCAGACGAACGCAGTACAGAAGCGTTCCGCAATGCCCTACAGAGTGCCACTCTCATGAGATCTGTGCTGGACGCTGAAAGGCGGCCCAACTGCTTAATATTAGGTGGGTTTTTGTTTCTTATCATTTGTATGCAAGTATCATGCAAGCTTGTAACCGTATTAGGTAATCGATGGTTAAACTTGTATAAGGTTTGTTGTAACAGAAAGGAAAGAAAGGAAACAAAGAAAGAAAATAAAGAAAGAAAGAACAATATTTTTTTTATGGATATAAAAAGTAAAAAAAGGAGCATTTAAAACGAACAAAATTGACATATTTTTTCGAAAACTAAAACAAAAAATATATATATATATATATAATTAAAGGCCCGTGGGACGCCGAAAAGGCTCCTATCTCAGCATAATTCTGCGATATTTAAAAATAATAAAACCGCAGCTTTGGTATTCTGATAGGGCCCGCTGTTTGTTTTATTTTTACATCGTTCTCACATTTAGTTATAAATTCAACATTACTTATAGATGTAACTTTTATTTTTTTTATTCTACTATGAGTCTGCTCTTGACTTTAGTCTAGGTCTGGATGACAGAGACAAAGTCTACGATGGAGTGAGCTTACCCAGAAGAAGCCTGTTCACTCTCACTTTGAATAGATTAGGGTTGTATGCGTTCGGAAACACAGACGCAGGCAGAGAGTTCCACTTCTTTGCTGTGCGCATTATAAAAGACGTTTGAAAACGCTTATTGCGAGTTGGTGGAATATCAACTAGGTAGGGGTGGTAACTTGCAGTGCGTCTAGATGTCCGATGGTAGAAGGGGGCCGGTGGAATGAGGTCGTGGAGTTCATGGGCACACTCGCCGAAGTACAATCTGTAGAAGACCGACAAGCAGGCAACCTTGCGGCGATGAGGCAAGCTGTGAAGCTAATACTAACTAATACTTTTGTAACAATTTAATTTAAAAGAGTGTCCATGGAGTTTCTTGCCCGTTCTTCTCCATAGGTACCTACGCGTTGGAATGGGCATGTAGCTGCATGTAGCTTCATTTTTCTTACAGACCCACTCCTTGACAATTCAAAAGTGCCTGTAAATGGTTTAATTGAAATAAATGATTTGAGTTTGAGTTCTGGCTGCCCAAATCCGTCTGCAGGTAACTGTGTAGGGAGAACTATCAAAGTTTTCACAAATACTGGCACAATTTACCCAGCTTCCCTGGCAATCTGTGAAAAGGGCCATTCTTAATACGCAATAATTTGCTGAACTGAATATGCATATTACTATTAATACTCTAAAGTTCTAATCACTTTATGTATTTTTTTGCATTCTAACAGGAGTTACAAGGTACATAATTTAACATTTATTTAGTGCATTTTATTCACAGACCTAATATGGAATAAACATGTTTTATTTTTATTTTTTTCTCTAAATCAATAAAAGGTAAGGTCTAGGTCTGTCAACGTGCGATGGAACACAGTATTCTACGCGTGAAATTAACAGACCATATTCCCAACACCCACACTGCGCTCCAAAATAATCAAAAGACCCCAAAGTTGCTCAAAAAACCCCAAAGTTGAAGTGGGACTGGGCTGGCCACGTCTGCCGCATGCCAATGATCTGTGGGCCAAAATAGTCACTATGTGGAACCCTGAGACAGCTAGAAGAAATCTGTAAGTCATCTGAGAGGTCCTCGGTGACCCAGTGCCCCAGGTACTTGAATTTGGTGACCCTACTTAATGGCAATCCTCTAAGCTGGACCAGTGGAACGGTTTTCGGACTCTTATTACCCGCCTTGAATATAAGTAGTTCACTCTTCATACAACTGTGCCTGAGGTCATGTGACCCCGCATACATACAGTTCCCTATGAGGATGTTAAAGGCCCTGACATGGCAGGTGGGCTCAGCAACACCATGTCGTCGGCATAACTAATTCACTATACAATGTATAATTAAATAATGAATATGTTTTGAATTACGTGCATTACCTATTCACACTTAAATAATCTGAATACACAATATTTTGCTCAATAAAAACCTTGTTTCTTACAATAACAGATGAGATCGACGGCGCCCCACTCCCGACAGTAGAGTTACTAGTACGATGGTGTACGGCCGCTGCGACGGAAGGCAAGAAGAAGGCCAAACAACAGCCGTTGAAGAGGCCTGTCATCGCTATATGTAACGACCTGTATGCTACGTCACTGAGGCCTTTGAGGTAAACTTCACTACATATTATAAAACAAAGTCCTTCGCCGCGTCTGTCTGTCTGTCTGTTCGCAATAAACTCAAAAACTTCTGAACCGATTTTCATGCTGTTTTCATCAATGGATAGCGTTGTTCTCGAGGAAGGTTTTAGTATATAATTTGTTAAGTTTTTGTATACATTTTTGTATAAATTAACGATATTTGTTGGAGGTGTCGGAAAAAAAATTGCCGTCTGGGAGCTTTCAACGAAAACGCTGTCTAAACCCTTTGAGATAACAAAATAATGTGTGGCGGAATTGTGTATCTTATATAGGTTTACAGAAAAGTCCGCGATGGCATCTCCCTTGGCGTTTATCTCTTAAGGATAACATACTATATCCATTTTATTTTCTTTTTGTAGGTATTTGTTGATTTTAGGTAGTCGGAACATACTTATCCTTTTTATCCCGGTAGTATATTTAAATGGGAGAATTTCCGACATTCACGCGGGCGAAGCCGCGGTTAAAGGCTAGTGTTATTTAAAGTAGGCATTTAATTTAGATTAAAATATGCTTTGACATAATATACTTATTTGAATATGCTTTGCTAAGTCTGCTATTTTTATAAATTCGTCACTCCAGCACGATCCCATTGTCATTTTGCTAAAAGTTCTTAATCTGCTGAATTCATAATGGTCGATCATTGGTCGGTCAATGGTCTCGTAATAGAATTGTATTACAATGGAATTTTGAACATTTATTCATGCCAGATTTCATTTATATTATATTTTTATTTTTACATATTATTTATTGGTGTTATAAGCAATCTGAAGTAGTAGGAAGTTGGAAGTTTAGTAGGAAGTTTCATTTGTCATTATGTACGAGATTACCAATTCTTTCAATGGAGTGTCAGTGGCTGACCATTGGAAAGTCATAATGACGCCATTATATTAGTAGATTACCAAACTTGTCAAAATCAACAATTATGAAATCAATGATAGACCATTCTGACACTATTGTAATAGCAGACTTGAGGCCCTGTTTGATGACAGTCTGTGGTGCTGGTGGTTGAAGCTAAAAAAGTCAATGGAAAACTTCATTAATGGAGAAATAATCATCATTTATTTTCGTTTATCCAGTTTAACATAAATACGTAGTGGTACCATAGACAATAGACTACTTTTGATTTTTTAATTATTGTAAGGCCGGTTTACACGGATCACCGTGTAAACCGGCCTTAACTTGATCATCAGATCAGTACGATATTTTAGTGTATAATTTTGGGATCATCAGGCAATTTCATTCACTGACTGCATTTGTTTTTAACCGTATGAACATTGGGTGGGATGTTGACGTATGATCCCAACGACGTTGGGCCAACGTTCTACCGTAAATTAGGTATTATAATGACAGCGCCGCTAATGATGTGCGAAAGCGGTTATGTGATTCGAAAGGGAGAAACCAGTCTAAATACTAATATTAACAAAATTAGACTAAACTACAATTATATCAGCCTCAGGTAATTTAGGAACAGTCACATGTATGCATGTTGTATACAAAGACATATTTTAGTTTGTTTGTTTATATGTTATCTATTCTTTACTTTCTCAAACATTTGCAGAATTAAAAATAAAATAATATTTTATTAGTAAATATTTTTAGCGTTTATTCTGTTATACGACGTATGTTTCGCAGATGTCTAGTCTTTCGTCTGTAGGTTGCTAGCAATAGTCTCACTACAGTGCCGGATTAAGCAAGCGCGGGGCCCGTAGCAAATTCTACCGAGGGGCCCTTGATCTGCTATGGGTTCTCAAGTATGAACGGGTAAAAAAAATACAAGATAATGCCAAAATAAAGACCCTGTAAAAATGTCAGCCCTTAATATTCATATTTAGAAGTCACAAATCGAAATTTCCCATGTTCCATTTAAATAACATGAGAAAAAATATGTATTATGTTTCGCCAATGAAAAAATCGGTTACCGATTTTCTGACGTGGATTTAGTCGGAAAGGGTGTTGTTACGTTTCACGTTTTTATGACAAAGATTCAACGTCTTAATAAGTTTCACTAAAGAAATTACGTTCAGGCGGAGGTGGCCGGGTTTGGATACGCGGGGCCCCCTTTTGCGCGGGGCCCGTAGCAATTGCTACTCTTGCTACGTGGTTAATCCGGCACTGTCTCACTAGCAATAACCATCGCCATTGTTGCTACAGTGGCAGTTAAAATATAGAACATTTGATAGCGCCTTAGTGAACCCCTTGATTATAATATTATAACCGTGATCCTTGTGTAGAATATCCGTGATTTTCGTTACAGGCCCGTAGCCCTAATCGTGCAAGTAGGCGGCGTATCGCTCAGCCGCCTGTCCTCCCGTCTGTCGCTCGTGTGTCAGCGCGAGGGCCTGTCGGTGAACGCGCACGTGTTGCACGCGCTGGCTGCGCGCGTGCAGGGCGACGTGCGCGCGGCGATACAAGTGCTCAGCTTTATTAAGGCGAGGGCTAAGGCGCAGGTAAGGCGGGTAGGGAGGGTAAGGCGAAGGCACTACTGACTATACGTGCTCTTTAATTAGTTAGCGAAATTTTACAAATATGTCGAGTATAGATATTAAAAAAAAAAACGAATGAAAATTTACCCTATTATAATACTTGAATGCATCTTCTTTCAAGCTAAGCATGGAAGACGTAGAAAACGCGGCGATTGGCACTAAGGACTGTAATAAGAGCATCATGCAGGCGCTACAAGCTATCTTTACCACTAACGATCGCGAGCCTGAGGCCATTCTCAAGACTATACAGTCTGCTGGAGAATATGACAGGTAACTTACTAACTTTTAGGGTTAGAGCAATGGTGGCGCACAGCGCTCAACGCAAAGAGCGCAGCGCATAGCGTAACGTTCACAACGCATAGCGCACAGCACGTGGCGTATAGCGCACACGCAAATCTAGCAGCATATAGCGCACAGCGCGTAGCATAAGACGCATAACGCTCTGCGCATAGCATAAAACGCATAGCGGTCAGCGCAAAGCATAAAAGACATAGCGCTCAGCGCATAGCAAATAGCGTACAACGCAAAGAGCACCACGAATAGCGCACTTCGCTAAGACCACAGCGCATAGCACACAACGCATAGCGAATAGCACAAAGCGCATAGCGCATTGCGCTTTTTGCACAGCGCATAGCACTACTGGACCCGCGCGGTATGCCACGAATCCATATCTTATTATCACTAGATCATTAGAGAAACTTCACCTTAATTAAAGTAAGAAGCAATATAAATACTTGGTTTACAATTATATGACTGAAACAATAGAGAAAATAATTAAAAAAACAAATAATATAATTTAGTAGGGCTTTCAATTTTTTTTTAGTTTTTGAAAACCCTACTTTGTGTGGAATCTAATACGATTATTTTAGGAAATATACATGCAATATTTGTGCCGTTTGCATTGTGCCATGTGGTGCCGGACCTAAAGAATAGCACCACCCTATTTCCTCCCGTGGGTGTCGTAAAAGGCGACTAAGGGACTTACTAGAGAACGGGCAGCAGCGTTCTCTATGTATTTTTAACACCATACTGCGATCGCCAACTCGCCTGCCAAGCGTGGCGAATATGGCAAACCCCCCACTTTGGGGGAGACCTATGTCCAGCAGTGGACGTCTTTCGGCTGAAATCATGATGCATGATGACGTAACATACATAAACTCACGTCTTTTTGCCATGGCTGTAGGCAGAAACTACAGAACGCCACCTGATACGATTCTTATGTTTCGATCTTTTTCTTCGTTTACGTTTCTATAATATCCCACCAAATCTTATAAATCTCGTCTTAAAAACAGGCTAGTATCGCGATTGTTAAAGTAGACTCCTTCGTAATTTCACCCCATTTCATCTTACAGACTAGTAGATGGAATATTCGAGAACTACTTAACAGCCCGTGTGGACGGGCGGCTCCTGATCGCAGTAGAGACACTGTCCTGGCTGATGCTGTATGACGTCATCAACAGCTGGACGCTACGTCACCAGAACTACTCGCTGTACGGCGTCTTGCCGCTGTGTGTGGCGCGCTGCCACGCTGCGCTCGCTTCTAGAACTCCGCAGAGGATGAGGTTTCCTTGGCAGGCGCAAGAGGTTAGTTTATCTCGGTAGAAACATGCAGGTCTACGTTTTGACGATTTAAACTCTCGTACCATCACAGACATTTCGATCCTACGCTCATCAACCAATAGCATCGCAGCATCAGATTTGTGCTTAGCCCCTTTTTTTTTGGAATAAAAAAAAAGAAAACAAAAAACTAGCCGAGGTGGTCAGACATCTGTGATCATCAGAGATCGGATATTCGGATGCATATTCACTAAAGTAAATTTTTGCTATGAAAGTATGGAAGCCGCTTCTTAAAATATTTTTATTGTAAAAAAAAAAAATCCCGTGTGACTTTTATAAAATAAATAAAAAATAAAAAACCCGGGATTCTTGAATTGCATAACTAATATGATGCATATTTATTTAAAATTTTGGATTTTTACCAACATTTGAAAGTAAGTAAACATACCAGAAACATATATCAGAAACCTAAACTTGTAGATCCCAGAACCGCGGGAATTTTTTCGCTACAAAAGCGCATTCCATATTACCCAACATCGCAACTTTAGGTGAATATCCGATCTCTAGTGATCATTGTAACAGAGCCTGATAAATTTATTGAAAAAAAAAAAGTTTTTTTTTTTTTTTCATTGGTCTTTGCAAAAAGGGGCGGTTAACAAATGTGGACATTCGTGAGTACGGGATTTTCTTTTGAAAGTGTTCCGATTCGGATGTCTCCGATAATACCTGAAAACTTGTAAGAAAAGTCCAGCGGACACAGATAGTGGACACTTGCCATTCAGTTTACACTTACAAGTTTCTCGTAGAAGTTTTTATACATATCGAAAAATTTGAAATTTGGAATGGTTTTAGATGACGTTTACCCAACTATATTGCAAATAAGTTTTTTTTTTTTTTTGCAATAGGGACTGAACGGGTTTCTTAAAAAATCGAAGTGGGGCTACGCCGCATTGTTTTCGAAATTTGAGCAAAAATTAAAAAAAAAAAAAATACCGTACCTACCGTACCGTACCCTTTATCTCCGATCAGCGCCATCTCTTGGCCGATAGTGGAACTTAGTCCGTCTCGCTCTTGACCGGTTTTTTTGTATAAGAAATGTTGAAATAACTTCTCCCGCTCTGGGCGGAGCGGGAGACTTTTACTGACTAAACCCACCCGTATTCCTTCACTTGCCTGTGTGCCAGGGTCATGGTATCCCTTTCGGACAAACCCGCAACCCTGGCAAGGTGCTTAATCTAACCATGAGATGAAGAATTGGTCCCTAAAATATGACCATCACATTCAAAATCTTTATGTTCATAGTCAATATCAATTCTTTCTCCCACAGATGTACCGCAAGAAGGTTGAACTAGAAAGTATAGTATCATCAGTATTACGCGGCAGTTCTCCTGCAGTGTGCAGCAGTCGCGCGGCGCTACAGTTGGATGTACTGCCACTGCTGCCTTATTTATTAGCACCGCACCTGAGAACTGCTAATGTGCAGGTAATGTATAGTATAGTATCATCAGGCACTTGTGGATCGATGTATGCGCTCTTAAGCTTAATTTGTTAAAATATACGCACTGGTTTAAAACTTTTCCTGTATAGCGTTGCTACAGTTTAATAGATCTTTTTAAGAAGAATAATTCCGCAGTACTTACATTGTTTTCATACAGGGAAGGTTTGTTTTTGGTAAATGTTTTGTCAAAAGTCATAGAACAAAAGTTATTGTTTATGATGTTAGTAATACGGTCCTGCAAGGTTGTTAGTTTTTTACCGATAACTCTGTATAACTGTATTGGTTTTCGCGGCACTGGCTTGCGCCGCGCTACCGAAGCCAAAGCACGTAAAGCTCCCAGTCGGTATGATTTTTTCATACTATCATCGACCGATCTATACAGGGTGTAAGGGACGGCCCACCGCAGACTGATGGGGTGAATTCAGTATATCATACTAAGATGACCGGTACATGAAATTATTTCAGAAACGTTATGGGAATCCAATAAACCTGATTTGTTTTATTACCTCACACGCAATGTATCGTTACCGTGGTAAAAACGCACGTAGCGAACGACAGCGCAGCGAATGAGTTCGAAGAACTCTGTAGCTAGGCAGAAAGTGGCAGAAATTTCGCGCGTCGTCGTTCATTGAGTATTTCAAGATCCATTGCTGTTTTATTTTTATTTTAGCTGGTTTATTTACATAAATGGAGTGCTGCATACAGAGAATGTTATTTTACATTGAAATAAAGGAATAGTAACTGAAAAAAGGATTTCAAAAATTTAAATTTCCGGTGGAATATGATTCAAAATTAGGAGCTGAATGAACCCTGTTAGTTTGCGGAGGGTTGTCCCTGTATTCCATCGACTATAATTTTTTGACGTGATAACGTCTTATAAATCGATGAATGCCGACTGCACGCATGAAAAAGCATAACTCATTGTCACGTTCCGCCTGAGGCGCGCGTGCAAGCGAGAGCGCTGAACAAGCGATAGAGAGGCACGATCGGCCTAAGCGTTCGGATTGTGATGCAATGTTCTCTTATGACGTTATCACGTAAAATTATCGTCCGTAAACCGACTTTACAGCCACCCAATTTTTTTTTTGACTATATTTCTTATATTTCAGCCAATTTACACAAAACACACCAACTATACACCTAAACCAAAATGAATCACTCTGTCCATTGGTGAAAACCGTATATCCGTTCGGTAGTTTTTCAGTTTATTGCGTTTGATATGATCAATATTTCTATCCAAATATTAATAAAATTTAATCTTAAGGTAATTTTTTTCACCACAGCTGTGCAGTGAGAGTGAACGCAAGGCATTACGTACGTGCGCGGGCGCAATGTGCGACTACGGGCTGCAGTACATACAACAACGCACGCCGGATGGACTGTACGCCTTCGTGCTTGAACCGCCCATCTATAGGATCGCGTTTTACGGTCAGTATAATAATAAATAGTAGTTTGTACAGCTAGTGCATAAAAGAAGCCATTTTACCCCGAGATGTATATATCTAACCGAGCCGCAGGCGAGGGTAAAAAAAAGTCGAGAAGTAAAATGGCTCGTTTATGCCCGAGTTATACACTCTGCTTTTTATTTCGATTGCGAGAAAATGAAACAGGTATAAAGTATATAACAGTATTAAAAAAAAATTCAATATGGTCTCATTCGACTTGGGTACTTCATACTGCCAAGTCATAAAAACTTTTCTTTGCGTTTTGTAATAATAAAGACAACGATTTTATCTGGTTTTATTAAATTAACGATAGAAAACACGGAAGTGATAATAAATTAAAGAAAATGAAATATAATAACGACTTTAATCTGCGACGTTTTATTGTGCGTGGGCCTGATTATCTTAGTATTAGAAAAAAAAAAAAAAAAACTTTATGCACTAGAGCATAAAAAGCCTCTTATTCTATTGAAACTTCGTACTAGGCTAGGCCAGCTCAAAGTCAAAGTATTACCATAAACATGTGGTCGACTGTACAGTCAGCTAGAAAATCAAATATTTTCAAGGTTTATTTTGCCATTAAAGAAAGAAAGAAAAGAAAGAAAAATATTTTATTTGGGACACGCACAGGTAATACAGTAAACTAAAATAACTGTTTAAATGAATCAGGTTCTGAAGAGAAGGTGCGTCCACCGCCGCCAATCAGACAAGCGATAGCACGCGAACAACAGCTGGAAGTTATCAGGCGGAGCGAGGAAATGGTAAGCTATTGCAATTGATTACGGACAAAAATCACCCAAAGGGCATTGGAGAGGGCTATGCTTGGAGTTTCCCTACGTGATCGAATCAGAAATGAAGAGATCCGCAGGAGAACCAAGATAACCGACATAGTCCGAAGAATTGCGAAACTTAAGTGGTAGTGGGCAGGGCACATTGCTCTTAGAACAGATGGCCGTTGGGGTCGAAAGGTTTTGGAGTGGCGACCGCGTACCGGAAGACGTAGCATTGGAAGGCCTCCCACAAGGTGGACTGATGAACTTGTGAAAGCCGCAGGAACCCGCTGGATGCGGGAAGCACGGAACCGGTCGAGGCGGCGGTGCTTGGGGGAGGTCCAGCAGTGGACGTCTTTCGGCTGAAATGATGATGACAAAAGACATCATCATTATCTTTTTAGCCGAAAGACAGTCTGGACATAGGCCTCCCCCAAGCACTGCCACTTCGACCGGTTCTGTGCTTCCCGCATTCCAAAATCCCCAAAGTCTAATTCAGATAATTTATGTAAACAAAGTAATGGCAAGAAATGTCACTGTCAAAATGACAGGACAATGGTACAAAACATTTTATCATATTTTTTTTTTGTAAATAGTCATCGTTAAAATTAAAGTGAATTAATTATAAGAACTATGCAAAGAAAATACCGTTTCCAAACAATGTTTTGTGTGTAATATTAGTGTTGTTGAAGATGTAAAAAAAATATATATTTGGATCTCCTGCATTGTTACCAGTATCATAAAATATTTTATACCAGAAAATCTTTTTTTTTAAAAACATTGTTTAAAACCGAAAATTTATAAAAATAATTACGGTATGATTATTTTAAAATTATTATTTCTTAAATTAGTACCTACTTAAAAGAAAATGGAACCATTTTTTTTTTCACCATTTCATGTGAATTACCATTACGAAGATATTTTTTTGTTATGTTATCCCCTTTGTTTACATAAATTATCTGAATTTGAGACTTTGGGTATAGTATAGTAGTTATTACAATCTGCTATGACGGCGTAGCCTTCGTAGCGCTACGTCAGCTACGCCGTAGCAAACACGTAGCCCTAACTTACGCATACTTTAACAAACAATTTCTTTCTTTAGGCGAATAGAGTGCCTGCTAGAAGCACAAAAACCAGTACTCCATTTACAAAGTCGGTGGCTGTTAAGGATAAGCCAACAACCAGCAAAGAGGCGCCTTTACCGAATCACTTGCAACGGTTGGAGCCTAAAGCAGTCAAGAGAAATACTCCACAAGTAAGTTATTTGTATTGCTTAACTCGTTATTAACCGACTTCGTAAAATGAGGAGGTTCTATGTTCGACTGTAAATACAGTCGAACATAGAACCTCCTCATTTAAAAAAAAAATCCTCATACATCCTCATACATAAAAAAAAAATAACATAAATATGTATTTTTTTTTTTTAATGTATGTCTACCGTTTTCTCCGGCAATTGTGAACCGCAAGTCCTAAAGTACACACTTCTTTTATGGGGTACTGTGTAAAATGTTATAATAAAATACCACTCGATATTCTTCAACTAAATGAGAAGAAATTTAAAACGTGCATTAAACGCACACTATGCAGACAAGCATATTATAAGTTGGATGATTATATCGTAGATAAAAATGCTTGGCTAAATGCTGGTCCTGCTCCACTGCCACTTGGGCTCACTAGATAAAATTTTAATACTTGCAAGTTGCTTCCCCCTTTTTTTATTTTATTTTATTTTCTGACATTACGAACTTAATGTTTATTTTGTTTTTATTTAAGCATGTTTTTATTGATGAATAGTCCAATAGATAATAATTATTTTCTTTTTTGGTAGTAAATTTTTATTAATCTCTCAAATACATTGCAAACTATAGTTCTGTATAATTTAGCAGCATTTTTTCAATTTTGTAAATGTGAATACCATGGAGTCGTTTACTATGTTATTATGATTTATGTTGACTTGAAAGAGCATGGCAGTTGAGAGTATGTCATGCTCACTTAAATGTTTCACTGATGGTGGCGCGAGTGTTGGATCATTCGGTTCCCTACAAAATGGTTGAGCTGGATGGTGCTGATCCACGCGTCATGTTCGTGAACGGGCGCCGTCAGTTGGGACTGGTCATCTCTTGACTGCCAGGGCTTATTTTTAATTTGTAATTTTATATTTTGAATTGTTTTATTAGTTTTTACATTGTCTCACATATAGAAGCAACAAAAATAATGTACCCAGGATTATGTAATATCTTGATTTAAAAGAGTGTCCTTGGAGTTTCTTGTCCGTTCTTCTCCATAGTGATCTACGTATTGGAATGGGCATCTAGCTTCAACTTGCCGACTCTGACTAACTGACCGTCTCTTTGACAATTCAAAAGTGCCTGTAAATGGTTTAATTGAAATAAATGCTTTGAGTTTGAGTTTGATTTTGAAAATTTTATTTTTGGTTGGAAGGGTATTCTTTCGAGGTAATCCCATATAAAAAAAATCTCTCATTTTACGGAAATCCTATACAATGCGAGATCAGCCTAAACTGGAAATGAAGTAACTTGATTTGTGGCCGGGTGTACGTGCCACCCCCATAAATAAACAAAACTACTACTACCTTTCGGGTAAACAGGCGTGATGTTATGTTATACCTTCATTAAAACATGATTTTCATTTCTCATACTTAGAAAGTACGCTTGAAGTTACCTGATCAGAGGGACGAAAACAGTACTTTTCGTCCCTGGGAAACGATTTTCCCTGCTGTCAAAAAATTTGTAAAACTATGCAAGCAAACTTTTTATGCAGCCACTCTATTAAATCGCGGCGTAAAATTGTAATAAAAAAATATCAATAATTTTGTAACATGACTTTAATTTGATTTTCACTAGATTATTATTAAATTTATATAGATTTGAGCTAAATAATTACCATCTTCAATGATAAAAAATACTGGCTGTTAGAATGCCACAGAAAAAGAAACGAAAAAGGCGGGAAATCGGCAATTCGGTCTTCAGTTGTTTTGTCGAGTGCTAATTATTTACATAAACAGATATTTGTATAAAATGAGTTCATCAGATTCAGATATCGTCGCTTTAGAGTGAAAACCTCGTATATCCAAAAAAGGAAGAAGAAAAAACTGCGCCCCGTAAAATTTTATTACCACAGCTTCTTCAAATATGTGTCTTTTAGTGAGCAATATTCAAACTCGTCATAGATGTCGTTACAGGTTGCAAAACTTTTTTTGTGTGACGTGCGTTGCTTGGTTTTCTCTACAAAATAGTAATAAAATAAAAATGATCTAAATTGCATTCCCGAGGTTTTCACTCTAAGGCGACGATATTTATTTTGTTTAACTAATCAGCTTTTTATTGACTTTTTTCATATTCGAAATGAAAAGCAGAATAACTATTTAGTCACTAAATAGGTCCCTTTCATCCCTTGCATGACAATCTACTAATAAATAACTATTTAGAAGTATCGTTACACTACATAACTTTATATCCACGTACACTTGGATTAACCTGGTACAAGTTTAAAGATTTGCTGCCTTGCCTTGTGTCCAAGCAAAAAAAAGTAATAAAAACCTCCACACAAATTCATATCACACAAATCAAAATATCATCTTCTCCCACAATACACGACTAGCTAACAGGGTTCCGTAGAGAAAGAACTCGTTAACGTCTGAATAGCCCGCGAACAGATGAAGTTTACTCGACTGATGGAATATATTAGCGGCGTGTGTACGGAACACTCACGCTCGGATTTGATACTGCTTTTTAATTGCAAGAATTTTGTGGTGCCTCATGGAAGGTTACTGCTTTTTTTAAGGGGTTGGCCCTTTCTGAAGGACTGGGGTGTTAGGGAAAAAGGTGTTATACTCTTAGTTATAACCAAGGCGTACAGTTAGGACGTCAATCCTTCTTGAAAGAAAACTTCGTTTTATGTTAGGGCTCAAACACATAAACACGTTACGACGACGTCACGTGCCACGGCACAGCACCGTGACGTGGAAATCGACGTCGAGCAATGTATAAAAATCATGAAAATCCTGTCAATCATGAGAAGCTGCCGCGCCGGTGGCGCATTTGTAGAATTGCCGCAGTTAATGTCGAGAAATGGACCATACTAGATGTGTTCTCCTTCTGCTAATATTAAGAAGACGGATAAAGAAGAAACAGATATAAAGAAAATACTGGATCCATCCATATCTTTCAGTCACTTTGAGACGACGACGTGCCGTGCAACGTGGCACGTTGCGTTGTCGTAACGTGATCATTTACGTTGCTCGACGTCGATTTCCACGTCACGGCACTGTGACGTGGACTTCCACGTCACGTTGCCGTGCCGTGGCACGTTGCGTCGTCGTAACGTGTTTATGTGTTTGAGCCCTTAGGGCCTGTTCACATCATCACGTCACGACGTCGTTAACGTGAAACAGTGCGGAGTAGCGGCGCGGCACGTTCACGTGACGTGCAAATTTACGTTACCGTGTCGTTTTTCTGAGCATAATTATGCTCAGAAAATTAAACCACACAATGTAAATCAGGATTATTATTTACAAACAGATTTGAGTGGAAACGTCGGGACGCTCTAGGAGAACATAAATAGTGACCTAATTGGTGGTGGCCTTCAGAAAGGTCAGGTGCGTAGCACTCGCAACCGCCGTGCGTGTATGACCAGATAGATAGATTGATGTTATAATGATGATTAGATTGGTGTTATAATAGGTAATACGGGCTGGTGTCCGCAACTCCACGACAATGCGCGTATTTTGCGTACGGATGGGAATTCGATTATTCGATCCATCCCAGCTCCTCAAAGAAGGCCAGCAACGCCTTGGTGTTACTGACAATCTCACGTAGGGTACCTGGGTTACCGAAGTACTTGGCCCTGTATGTGGCGACCACCGGGCAGTTTAGCAGCACATGAGCTGCTGTCTCGTCGTCCTCCATGCAGGCCCTGCATAGCGGACTGTCTGTGACTCCTATGACAAAGAGGTGTTTATTAAATGACCCATGGCCAGTTATAGCTGCTGTAACTGTACGCAGCTGTTGTTTCGTTAGTCGGAGAATCTGTTTCGTGAGGCGGCCATCAATTGTGGGACCAAGTGTATGGACCAGATGTATGAACTTAAACGAAGGAAAAGGAGTACGTAAGGAGCTTAGCACGTGGCGTTCTATAGTTTCTGCCTACCTCCATGGGAGGAAGGCGTGAGTTTATGTATGTATGTAAATCAGGCTTTAGTGTCAGAATTTCCACTCTGTCATATAAAATTTGAATGATGCTCCTTTTTCACCATAATTACCTAGTTATTAATAAAAATATCCGTCTATTCCTCGCACAGAAACATTGTTTATCACAAGTAATAGGCACGACTACGTGGTGGAAGCACTCTGTGAATCTCTCCTAATTAAAACTGTGTTTGCTTAATCCGCATCGCGTATTGTGAGAGCGTGAAAGCGCTTCAGAGCAACTTGCCATAGATGATACGGAAGCGAAGAAGGGACGTATTACGTGCTAGAATAAGTTTGAAGCTATTTCGTCATTTTATTATAACAAGTGTTTTATATCAGTATTTTTGTTTTGACAAAAGATGCAGCATAGGCTGCAGTTACATTGACATATAAACCCATCTCGAACAGTAGATGTAAAAGCAATCTTTCAAAAAATAAACTGGTTCTGAACTTTTCGATAGTAAACTATGTCACTGTCCTATTATTATAATCTTATTACAAAACTAAACACCATGTGTGAATAATAAGCGAGCAAATTAATATTATAGTATGAATTCTAAAGTGAAATAAAAATTATCATCATCATTCTCTAGCTTTTTTTTTAATTTTTTTATTTGGTGTCTGCCTAACTTGTCTACTAAACAGTGTATATAGTCGGTTTACTGCAAGAACTCATTAATGGCAAAAAATCTTCAAGTCTTGTAAAATTTATAACGCCTTGAACTCGTCTTGATGAGTTTTATATAATGCAAAAACTCATCGTGTTTAATTTTTCATTAACATAATCATAACCATAGTGATCTACGTATTGGAATGGGCATCTAGCTTCAACTTGCCGACTCTGACTAACTGACCGTCTCTTTGACAATTCAAAAGTGCCTGTAAATGGTTTAATTGAAATAAATGCTTTGAGTTTGAGTTTGAGTTTGAAGATTATATAAGGCAATCAATACAACTAATTAATTACTTATTTCAAAGTTTTGATTATGTCACTTAATGAGTTCTTGCAGTAAACCGACGATATAAAAAAATAACTATGTATATTCTATTTCCTCGCCGAGGTTCCTACAGGTCTTAAGAAAAACACTGTCACGTCTGCCCCACCTCATCACGTCTAAACACGTTCGTAGCGCGAAGTCACGTAATCACAGCAATCTCGGAGCGAGGGCTCGCACAAAAAGAAATAATTAACCCATCCGCGTCGCTGCACTTGTCACGTCAAGTCGCAGCTTTTAATGTTTCCCACTGTCACGCTGCGCTTGGTAACACGTTTGGTGTTACTGTGTTTGTTCGTATGTTACTTTAGTAAAAAAATGAAAAAAAAAAAAAAAAAAGACCTATACGAGTGACACTATGAATGTCACGTCAAATCGCAGACTATAATGTCTTCGATTGACAAGCTGTGCTTAGTAATACGTTTGATGTTGCCGTGTGGAAGTTTGTATGTTTCTTTAGTTGTAAAATATATAATTAAAGCATGTTCTCGTCAAGTGGCAGCTTTTGATGTTCGCACTGTCACGCTGCGCTTGGTAACATGTTTGGTGTTACTGTATGTGTGTTGGTATGTTTCTTTAATTGTAAAATAAATAATTAACATATACGATGCTACTTATGTGATGCTATGAACGTCACGTCAAGTCGCAGGTTTTAATGTTTCTACTGTCACGGTGCGCTTGTTAACACGTTTGGTGTAACTTTAGATGCAAAAGATATATTTAAACTACTAGCTTTTGCCCGCGGCTACGCCTGCATGGATGTCGGTTATTGCGTAAAAAAGTAGCCTATGTCCTTTTCCATATCTCAGGCTATATCTCTGCCAAATTTCATGACGACCGGTTCAGCGGTTTAGGCGTGAAAACGTAACATACAGACAGACAGACAGAGTTACTTTCACATTTATAATATTAGTATGGATTGTAGATTCACTTATCATGTCAAATGGCAGCTTTTAATATTTCCACCCTTCTCACTGCGCAAGTCTACATGTTTATAATAGTAGGTATGTGTAATTGTGTAATTTACTACTTATCTAACTCTTGCTCTTTTTGAGGAGCTCGTGGCTAAGTAATAACAGTCGCACGGGTACGATCCGTCAGGTTAAGCTACGCTTGCCGGGGTTGATCCGTGGATGGGTGACCATCTTTACATACCGAGACTCCTCCGTGCCCTGGAAAGCACGTTAAGCCGTTGGTCCCGGCTGTCATTCGTGGATCTTTGACAGTCGTTACGGGTCGTAAGAAGCCCAAAAAAAAAGTCTGGCAACCAGTCTTTCCAAGGGGTATCGTGTTACCCAGTTACTGGCTTGTGGAGGTCCGATAGGCAGTCGCTCCATGTAAAATACTGGTGCATCCGGCTAAGACTGGAAGCCGACCCCAACATAGATGGGAAAAGCCTAGGCAGATTGACTACTTGTCTATAACAAAAAAATATTTCTTTACTTATAAGTCTATAACTGTTTGCTGCTAAGCAATCCAACAGTATTTTTGCAACTCAGAAATAAATAATAAAAGAAAGTATTTTTATTTGAACCAAAAGTTATGACGTAAAATTAAAAATATGAGGTAAAGTTAATGTCAAAACTTTTAAGATATTTCAAAATAAAATATCCCTTTTCTAAAGATAGTCAAGTTGTTTTTCCTAATTATAAATCCTCCATTATTTAAAAAGCCCGTCAGAAAAGAAGCGTAAATCAAAAATTTTCTTAAAGGCTTCAGTGTCAAAACTGAAAAGTTATCATTTTTTTAATGTATGGCTTTGGATCCAGCGATTTTGGTAGAGGAGCGGGTACTCGTATCGTGTTTGTTTATTTAACATCGAATATTACACCTAATACGAGTATACGCTAAGGAGCTAATTGGTTTTATGTCCGTCATGTAGATTATTAAAAAATATTAGACACGTATTTTTTCTTTTTTTACGTAATCAAAACATTACGGCGATACACTGAGTTCAAATGTGGCATGACGTCACTTCTCACTAGATTTGATACGTAGCTGTGACGTAACGAGCCCCCACTCCCAAGTTTAATGTGTTTTATCTGAGTCATTTTTTATTAATATGATAAAGCAAAAAATACGTGTCTAATATTTTTCTTTTTTTTTGTATCCAGGACACATCCCTTTTAGGTATATCTAAACTCTAGCCGATGAGAGCAAACGTTCCTGACACCTGTCAGCTGAGTACAAAAGAAAACGTTTCTTACGAATTTAAGCTTTATTAGTTCCTAATCGTGTCCAACTGAAAGGTGCCAGAAAAGCATTATCTCGGTGATAACTAGAATAAGTAAAATCACTCGCATAACTTATTTATCTCGAGAGTCTTTCGGTCCTTCTTAGATGTCGGAAAAATCAAGAAAATATGTTCAGAACATACTAACGGACCCTCCAGATCGAATTTCGACCATGACGACCAATCTCACCGGAGACCAGCCCTTTATGATCATGCTGACTAGAAATCAAAACGTCTATGTCAAGTACTGCCTAAACCTTATATTGACTAGGAAGCACAATGCCTACCTTGCAATATGTCTATACGGTATTTGAACTAAACCTTATTCTGACTATGAACCAAAATGCCTACCTTGCAATACGATTATGTCTATTATTTTAGGAGAAGAAAGGGAGTACCGTTTTTGGCGTTGTGTGATCACAGTAACCTAACCTAACCTACAGTTCAGAGGCCCTAGTGTGAGTTTATTTTAACCATTACGACTACTTAGAAATTATTTCATTTTAGGCGTTTTGCTTGTTAAACATTTTGATCTCTAGGCGATTTACAGCTTAGGCAATTTGCTGTGTAGATATTAATTTTAGGCATTTTGTTTCGTAGACGAATTGAAAGTTAGACATTCTGATCATAAACCAGACCAGCCTTCGGCGCGGGAGATATTAATAGCGCAGGGGTGTGTGCGCAGACACAGGTGCACTCTCTTCCCTCACTCTCATAGTCCGATGGGATGGCAATCCGACACGACCAGAGAGAGATCAGGCCGATAGAACGACAATCCGACACTCGCGGAGAGAGATCAGGCGCAGGGCCAACGGCTTAACGTGCGCACCGAGGCACGGGAGGAATCACACCGCCAACTTCCAAAATCCGAGCTGTTACTAAGAAATTCCAATAGGCAAAACCCAATAACACTGCCCGAACAGGGAATCTAATCTAACCCACGCTCAGCAGTCGCGGAACAGATTACTTACTAACCAAAGTGATTTTTTAAAATTAGTTCATATAAATCAGAAATAATTAAAAACATCCCTACTTGGCCTGTTCCTTAATATTTGGTCACACAGTTAAGCCAGTATGACGGGCTGGCCACGACCTTGCCGCTACCAGCAGTAGCTAATGGCCCGGCCACGACATGGCGCGGCACCGGCAGCGGTTTTCCTGATCCCAACTAGCCACAGTGCGTTGCGCGTCTCGACCGCGAAATAAACAGAAAAATGCTTGCCGCACTGCAATTTGCGCAAAGTCGTGGTCGGGCCGTAAGCACGGCGCGGCGGGCTGTAAAAGCAAACATACAAAAATGTATGAACCATGTCACGAGGCGCCGCTCGCAGCGGCAACGCGAGCGGTTTTAGCGTAGCGGTGAGCGGCAGCGGCGCGCGGTTTGAACAAAGGACATTGACCAAGTGACTAAGGAATCTAGTATCGGTATGAAACATGCGGTGACTCAAAGATTTATGGTTTAATTTAAAGAATGATTTTAGGGTTTTCATATGTTATTTACTATTTTGTCATAATTCTCAGCATTACACAGTAATTAGGTATAGAAATCTAAGTTTCGAATCGAATCTCCTGGTTTTTTGTCACAATGTATGCTGGTAAATTCAAAATAAGAATTAGTAAAAATGACGATTGAGCATTTTTAATACTCGTTAATTTCGCTCGAGAATGCACATGTAACGATCATCGAACATTTAGCAAGATGTAAATCTTGGACGGAACATCGAAAACATCAAAGCATGGTTTCCACGAAAATGTAGTCTGTTATGAAATATAAATCGCTTTAAACTCTTACCGTTGTGTTCAACTTAATTTATATACTATTAAACAATTACCTACGTTACAACAAGGTCACAACAATAACACTAAACCGCTGAACATTTTTGGTTTATTAAATATTCAGAAAACACACAAATCACGTGTCAAAAGCATTTCATTGAGAACTGCGTTACCAATGAAACCCTTTTTTTAAGTGTATGAATATGTTCCAGTTTCTACTCACCTTTAATATGGAGGCATTTTTTGAGGTTTTGTTTCACTTTACAAGAGAAAGGCTAAACTAGGAATGCGTAATGTAGGTTACAGACATTGTAAATTAAAACTCCAGTAAATAATATACACAAGTTCCTCTACTATCAAATAAGAAAATGAGCATTGAATTCTATGGCGGCGGCGCGCGTTTGTTCTGTTTTCAAAGAGTTTTTAATGATGAATCAAACAGGCTAAGGTCTCGAAAACATTCTGCCTTTCTATTAACCAAAAGTTTTGCTTAGCTACTTTTAACACTTTATCAGATTGTTATTACAATGTAATAATAATAATTAGTTGTTATTAATATCTGTTGTTACTAATTATTCTATAAGTTCAATAATCGGATGCGTAATTTAATTATTTTGCGTAAGTCAAGGTTTTATTATTTACATACTCTTTGAATGCCATGCCAATGACATGTGACAATACTTGCGTGAAAAAAAAAAACTATGTATGGGTAAAATAGGAAATCGAAATAAAAACTAATACTTTTATGATGTTTTTTATGCGGAGAATTTAAGGATTCGCATTACCAGATAAAATCATTATATTTAAAAACAAGAATTATCAACATTATAAACTTAAGTCACCACAGAACAAATAACGATACTAGGTCCTGTCAATCTCCTTTATAGGCGAGTGATTGAGATGTGACGGCTCGGAGCGGAACGGACAGCGGCAGACTGAGCGGCGGCATCACAATTAAAATATTTTATACGATTTTGTAGCGGCAAATGAACTCCGAAACATTTATTACAGAAATTTTAAATCGACCGTCTATAAGGATGTCAAAACATCCTCAGCATAAATTTAAAAATTATATTAAGAGGCGCCACTCTTTAATAAAAATATTATCTCGTGACTGAGAAGGAATTATGAAAAACGGCTCAATCAGCAACCTCGGTAAGTGTGTCTACAATTTTCTAATACCTTTTATAAAGTTTCATATTGAGACACGAAGCAACAAAATTCGATCTAGCTTGATCGTATTTTGTTGCTTCGTGTGGACCGGTGACCACATGGTGCCACGGTCACGGGTCACGGTGGAGGGATCGGTGATCGCCTTCTTAAGAGAAATTAAACTGATAATTTCTAAAAGTACCTACCTAATATGTTAATATAGGCCGATAGAGTATTATGTACTTAGTTTGGATTATTTACAAAGTAATTTCGGAACTCCCGCTAACGCTACTAGCGTACGTGGCATAGACAACGCCCCGCCGGCTCCGCGCAGCGCGCCGCGCCGCCAATAGTCGTGGCCAGGCCCTGAGGATCGACAAAACAACTTTAATGCCAACTAACCAAACATTGACCCATCGCTTACAAGAATTCGCTTACTTTCTACCCCTACACTAATTCCCATTAAAGTCTGCAGTCAGTTCCGTCAATATCCCCGGGAAGGACAGCCTCCCCTCATCCCCCTTTTCTCGTAAATACAATAACTAATCACAATAAAAGGGTTGCGGCTGTCTCTATTAAAAACTCGCTAAGAATATCATAAGGGGTGGTTGGGAGGAGCGCACACTTCGATGATGTCTTTATTTCCACGAAAATCTTTGGGGTTATTTTAATGTTTTTTTTTTTTTTTAGTTTTCTCTTTTGGGAAAGACAGGAACAGAGGGTTGTTTGTAGGATTATATCAAATATCAATTACTTTTTTCTCTTTTTCCCGGAACACTGGGGTCACGGACCTTTGGAAGGCGTACGAGGGGCCGAAGCCAACTCGTAGAAGCTCGTTAGATGTTTTTAATTAAATAAGGCACCAACAAACGATTATCCCTGTTCGCACTATGCAAGTGCACCCAAGGACAACCCCAGGGCCTCAAGTCTGCTATTACAATAGTGTCAGAATGGTCTCGCCATTGTGAGTATTTGACAGTGTTTGTATGGCAAATCTGTCAAAAACTCACAATGGCGAGACCATTCTGACACTATTGTAATAGCAGACTTGAGGCCCTGGTTGGTGTAAGACTATTGCAGGATATGAAAACGAAAGATATTGGGTTATGGGTTTGGGTGGCTAAAGTGAACTAGTTTTCGTGTATTATTTTTTTCAATTATCTAATAATAAAAAAAAATAAAGGAGTTAAGACTAGAAGGAAATTTTTTATGATTACAAAAAATTTTAAGTGGGAAACTGTACCTTATTGAATACATCGTTTCAGAACATTTTGACACCTGCAACAAACAAGCCATTGCAGTTGCGTTATCGATGTTTAATATAAAATTAAAAAGAGTATGTGTCTAATTGTATTATAATTATAATATAAAAATACTCACGTACTGAAATGACTTAATTGAACGAGGTTTGTACCAAATATTTTTATCATTAACAATTATTTTACCAAAATGATGTCTTTAATCAACCCAGTGTGCGTTAAGCATTATTATTATGATTTTTCTCTGGTTTTCCTCCCGCTAATGGCGTTGCGATGCCGGCGGCCGTGTCGATTCATTGCGTCACTTGCCATCCCTTCTGCTTTCATTATTTATTTATCATGTTGTAATGTCGTGTCATTACCCCTTATGATTGAAGATTCGGTATGTATCTTAACCAGCTGTTGGCAGTGGTTTTAACAATTTATTTATTAATTTTTATCACATCTATTGAAAAAGAGCTAGTTTATTTTTCGTAAACAGGGAAATAGCTCTTTAATCCCTAGGAACTAAAAGTGATTTGAATTTAGAATGTGGATATTGTTAGTAAAAGTTCCAATCACCAAAGATATCAATCACGAACATTGTATGAACAAATAACAGGCTGTGTGATAAAGTAAACAGCGCGCGAGCCGAATAAAAAAAAAGTTGGGATAAAATAAAAACGCGCGAAATGCATCCCGCCTTCGCTCGTAATTTTTTGCTGAAATTCGGAATATAATTAGTTTTATTTAAAAAATTGTGTATTCCTCAAGTAGTGAGAATTAAAGTATTAAATTAACTTGAACATTATATCGGACGCTAAAAATGTGAGTAAATAAATAAACATATTATTCTTATTCATAAGTTGCACTTACTTATTTTCTTATAGAGGGGATAAAAAGTAGTGTCCACCTCGGGAGCAACACTATTTTAAGCTCGAGTGACGTACTTTGAATCTCTTGCTGCGCTCAGGATTCTACTTTTGGATCCCGACCGCAGTGAGGGATTCAAAGAAACAATCTCGCGGCGAGAGTGTGTCCTAAGGATAGGAAAACAATCTACTGTTTTAGAGTAACGTTGCGCGTGGGTACATTAGCAATGGTCAAAAATCTCATATGTATTAAAATTCAGACCCCGAATGGTATAAAAATCGAGCCAAATCCAACAAGGATTCTTCTTTTTTATTTTTTTATTTCACATGTTAGTAATGTTTGTAAAAGTTACGATAGGTTCCCACAAGCTAATTTTGACAAGTTCATTCCGTGACGTTATGAGTAATCAAAGTTAACTTGGTCAGAAGCTTGTCTGAGTAATCGGAGTTAGAACACTTGGGACACACATTCTTCTTATTCGTTTCTCTGGCACGACAGTATTTTAAAATTTGTGGGCCCAAAACTTCGCCACTTTCACGGCGTCGACGGTGGCATCGCAGAGGTCACTTTGACTGCATGTTTTGGAACTCAGAGGACTTGATAGGGACACACATTGACACATATTTGCACCCTTATGGCCAAATTTAATCATCCTATCTCCAACTTACCCCAATTTCGGTTAGGAAATAACAGAAGAATTTCCAGTTGTGCCACAAAAGTGTTTAAAAGCGATAGTTAGTAATTAGTACGGGCAGACGCGCGGCACTTAGCCGCCGCGGCGCCTAATGTTGCTTGTATCGCAGTATTTATTGCGATGTTGCCATGTGATTAAGTGGAGCTAAACTGTGCAAGAGTAGGATTTTGATGCTAGATACCAGAGGTGCATATTACTGATGGCAGAGATCGGGCTAAAATACATAAGACAGTGAGAATAAAATATTTTGTGTGAGTTATTACGCAAAATAGTAGCAGCCTCTTGTCATAAAAGTAGTCTGGGGCCTTACTCTCGAAAACGATTCGATTTTGATTTTGTTTCCGATTCGAACTCGTTTCTGATCCGAAATCGATTTAAAACCTTACTCCCGAACCAATTCGAATCGTAAACCAAGATCGACATAGGTTCGAGTATTATCAGCGTCGTTTTATGCGTATCCGGCGGATTACGTCATCGTCAAGTGCTCTATGTCTTTTAGGTAGTTATCTCACTCGATCTGAATAAAGTAGCTTCTTTGATATCGTGTAATTTGACGTTTAGTTTTGATCCAACAACTCGAAATCTAACTGTCAGATGGCGTGCGGAGTACGGACTTTTCGATACTAACGAATCTTTCGATCGAAGTTATTTTCGCTTCGAACCACCGCCGCTTCGAACCACCGCACGATCATGCGCTAATGTGGGATTCAAGAGTATGGATGGGCATATAATTCGAATCCAATTCGATTGATTCAGAACTCGATGCTGTCGGGAGTAAGGCCCCTGTTCTTCTAAAATATAATCATTTCCTTGATCTATCAGGGTGTAAAACTGACAGTGCCCAATTGGTTCTCATAGATGTTGTCGACAACGATAGATGACTACATTATTATTGTAAGATTCAGCTATAAGAAGAAAAGCCTGAAGAAAATTGACTTATTGCTGTTGGTTGAAAGATTATATATAATCCCACTACATCAAACTCTACTTACCCCATAATCGAACAGCACAACGATAAGGATAAAACAAACCCGACAAAAAAAAATACAAAAACTCCATTCGGCCAGTTTATTAGCATCTATTAGAGCAAGCCCCGACCTTCCCATTACACTGGCGAGCACAAAAATGTGTAACGCCCACCTAATAAATTTACCGGCAGTTAAGTCGCGCACGCGACCCAAAGTGGATGGTTAGCTGGATCCGCTGAGTGCTTTGTACGGATTTTATGTTCCGCGATTAGGGCATTTGATGCGATACACTGTAGTAATGGCTGGGTCAATTAAATGGACTTATGTGTAGATTTGGTGTTGCATGGTAGTTTGTTTGGGTTTCGAATGAAATTGTTTATTGGGTGTAGAACAGTTTATGGTCACTTCTTATGAATACAAATAAATAAAATTGAAGTGTCTGTTTGTAATGTCAAAATATAAGCTTTTTAAATGTTAAAAAAAAAAAAAAGTTTATACGGTACTAACAACATTTTTTTTTTAAATTTTTGTTTGTCTGTCTTTTTGTTCCGGCTAATCTCCGAAACGGCTGGACCGATTATGACGGGAATTTCACTGGCAGATAGCTGATGTTTTAAAGTGTAACTAAGGCTAAGGAAAGGAAACGCAGGAGAAGCCGCGGGCAACAGCTAGTTTGGTCATAAAGCTATTTGAGTATAGGTATACTCATGACATCACACTGTGACTGTGGAGGTCCAAAGATGCTCTATGCTAATCCAAACTCATACTAGACTGAATAGAGCCCACTATCCAATAACTTTTCTTTTCATTGACTCAGCCAATCGCAGTCCATTGCTGAACATAGGTCTCTCCCAAGCTACGTCACAACCAGGGATGTTGCGGATGCCGATGTTTTCACATCCGCGGATGTGAATGCAGATGCGGATTTTTTAAGGCTCACATCCACGGATGCGGATGCGGATGTTTAAGATCTTATCAAATATAGTATATGAATGAAGAATTAAAACAATGATATAGTAATTATTAACATGTTTATTAATGAAAATTAGTATTAAATAGCTCTTATTTTTTTTTTTTAACTTCCTTACTAATTTTCATATTAGTAAGTGAAGTTAAAAGTTATATAAAAATCAGATTATAGCTTCAGTGCTACCATTTTCTGGTATTTCTTGAATTTCTTGCCGCAACTTGTATTACATCCGCATCCGCATGAACATCCGCATTGATTATTGCGGATGCAGATGTCCAAATCTATGCGGAAGCTCCGCATTTGCAGATGCGAATATTCGCAACATCCCTGGTCACAACACTCCTCCATTTTCCGTATCCAGTTTGTCCCAGCCACCTTTTTGAGGTCGTTGGTCCATCTAACTGTGGGCTTCCCACACTACGCTTGCCGATAAGCGGTCTCCACTCCAAGACTCGTCTGCTCCACCGGTCATTGGTCCTTCGACAAACATGGCCAGCCCACTGCCACTTCAGCTTGCTTACTCTATAAGCTATATCGGTAACTCCGGTTCTCTTCCGGATAATTTAATTCCTGATTTTATCCTTCAAAGAAACTCCGAGCATAGTCCGAGCTATCCAATAACTTTTCTTCTAGCTTTACCAAATCCATTACAAACACTTACTAAACGACCGATAACCCGATTCTTAACCAGAAAAAAAATCGCGTTACATTACGTCTGATAACTAATGTCAGACATTAAGCACTCGACTCGCTCGTAATAAAAGCAATAACACTCCGAATAGGAAAGAGTGCCTCTATAATGCGCGGGGTAAACGAATATGTGGGGAAATTGCTCGGGAGCGAGCGTAGATGCGATTGAGAGAGCCCGGATACGGGCAATCATCAATCTACCCCCTACATCGTAAATCACGCGCACAATGGACGAGGGAAGTTCTTAAGAAGAAAAACTATAGGTTTATATCCTTCCGGGGCTCGACCAATCGGAAGCCGGCAAGCATTGCCCCCCTGCGCGGGAAGGGTTAGCTCGGATTGTGTTAAGGGGAGATACGGTGTAATTGGTCAGTGATGAGCGTTTGTGATGGTGATTTTTGGTTTGGAAAGTAATGGAAATACTTTATTATTTTCAAGGTGTATTTTTACAAAATTCGCAGACGGCAATCAGCACATGTCTAGCTCCAGTTTCTGAAAGTATTCAAATTCTAATCCATAATTTCTTGTAAACTGCCACAATTAAGGGCAGTTTAAACTAAACTACGCTATAATATATAGCATAATAATATAGCACAACAATATCGCACACGTTCAGCATATATTTTATATGGACACGTTCACACAAAGCTATGCTGTATAGTATGCTATACTATAAATTATATACTATATATATTTTATTTTTATTTACCTATATATATTATATTACTACCTATACTATATGCTATACAGGGCTATTGGTAAAACACTAACAAACTTGCAGGACTGTATACTAATATCATAAATAAACTTTTCACTCCTCTTGCTCAAAAAGGCCATCATTGTATCGTACCAGACTGAGGAAAAAATACCATATTTACCTCTAGGGGGAAAAGTGTTTTCTTTTTTTAAATGATTTTTTTTTTTTTTTTAATGGAACTAGAAGCGGCGATCTCTTCGGTCGAATGCGTGCATTGCGTTGTTGCGGCTACAGAAGAAATTAAAAAAATAAGACGTTGGCGCGAATTCTTTAGAATTTTTCTCTAATTTGCAAATTTAATTAGTAGCCGTAATTTATTTTTAATATTGAATTGGATTATTTTATTTTCTCACAATCGTAGTGAAAATTGGAGTGTAACACACGGCGCTAGAAACCCATTATAACTCGGTTTCTATTTACTCCCTCGCTAAAGCTCGGGAGGAAAACTACCTCGTATAAATGGGTCATTTTAGCCCCTTGTATAACAATCTACTATTGTTCTATGACTTTTAACAAAACAATACATATACCAAAAACAAACCTTCAAGATTTCGTTGTCCTATCTAACATATTTAAATTCTGTGTGTTTTGTTGAACCTACCTACGCCTCCCGTGCACTGTCACTCGTAAGACACGGCAGTTTGTTTTGCTTCGCGTAGAGTTCGTAACAGTTGTAACGTTGAATTTAAATATTTTTACGTCACACCTGGCCATAATGAGTTTTACCGCTCGAATGTGAGTTTTACCGCACGCTACGCGTACAATAAAACTCGCATTATGGCCAGGTGAAGACGTAAATATTTTTATTTTTGTATGAAAATCTGATGAAGTATTAAAAGTCATAGAACAAAAGTTGTTGTTTATGATGTTAGTAATATAGTTCTGAGAGGTAATGGTTTGTTATAAACAACATCTGCTATCACAAAGTCGCGTCTGTTATCGCTAAGTTATTACAAAAGTACATAGTTGGTTCTATGCTAGAATGCTAGTTCAATATGTAGGTCTGCCAGGATTGCGGGTTTGTCCGAAATATACCGTGTGGCCCTGGCATACAGGCAATTGAAGGAACACGGGTGGGTTTTAGTCAGTAAAAGTCTGACACGCCTTCACGTAAAAAAAAAATTCGGTACAGAACGAAACTCAAGCATTAATTTCTTCTCAAATCTGACAGATTATCGGGAAATCACAGATTTATGTATACACAAGGTGGAGACTACAATACGTAAATTAAAATGCTTATACTTAAGAGCGCATACTACGGTCCAATAGCACCACTCCTTTAAAAAAATATTATCTCGTGGCTGAGAAGGGATTATGAAAAACGGCTCAATCAGCAACCTCGGTAAGTGTGTCTAGAATTTTCTAATACCTTTTTTAAAGTTTCATATTGAGACACGAAGCAACAAAATACGATCTAAATAAAAACGGCCACATTTCTCTAGATCGTGTTTTGTTGCTTCGTGTCTCAATGTGAAACGTTATAAAAGGTATTAGAAAATTCTAGACATAATTACCGAGGTTCCTTGATTGAGCCTTTTTCATAATTCTTTCTCAGTCACGAGATAATATTTTTTTAAAGGAGAAGCGCCATTGGACCGTAGTATGCCCTCTCAATGGCGTTCCCAGTCTGCATACAAAAATTCAATGAAATATATATTATACAATTGTTTAGCCACTATAGCTAGTCAAAGATTAGCAAACCCCATAGTCGGCCATCACTACTAATTAGTTTGGTAGAAAAAAAAAAAGCACTTTTAAGGCTTTGACTGCCAGACAACAGACACAATAGAAAAACTATTGTTAGCGGTCACGGGTGACCGCGGTGGCAATTAATGTGTTAAGGACTTTAATATTCTTTGTAAAGAGTTCTCATTTGACCCATTTACTACTAAAGCCTATTTATCCTGCGCCCACCCAGCTGAACGCTAACTTCTTTAGAAGTGCATAGTGCTTATAATGTATCGTAATAGTACATTACTTACCAAGGGCTGTAAAAGATAGAAAGCCCGAAATCACAGGTATTTGTGACCCGAGCCGCAGACGAGCGTTGTAAATATGCGATAGAGGACTTTCTTTTTTACTGCCCGTGGTCAGTACACAAGTTTACGTCTTCACCTGGCCATAATGCGAGTTTTACCGTACGCGTAGTGTGCGGTAAAACTCACATTATGGCCAGGTGTGACGTAAATATATTTATAATCTTTTCTATCGTGCTTGTTACTGATCCTAAGATTTCTACTGCTTTTTTTAGTTTTACCTGTGAGGACCTGTAATTGGCTCTATGTTTCATATACAATTGTTATCCATCTGTTATAGCTGTTGGTTCTCCTATAAATAATAAATTTCTTTGATAGCTCCAAAATACTTTAATGCATTAGTAATGCCACTGTTTTCATTTAATGTCGTATCGATTTCTCCACATTGTAGATCAATGCAATGCAATGTAAGCCGAATAAAACCAAATTTTATTCAGATTTAAGGTAGCATTCTTACAAAACAAACCACCTAAAACTACTCTTTAACTTTTTACATATAAAACAGTTCTACCCAAGTGCCTTATTCCGGCGTCGCTCACACTGCCCTCTCCTTCCCCCCTTTCTCGATCCCAAGTTATTCGGTTAGGGGTGAGATTTTTCCACGTCGGGCGACCGCTGGAAAACCGTCCGTCATCCGCAAGGATTACTGGTAATCCTCCAAAGGCGATAGCGTAATGACTCCTGATGTGACGGCTTCATTCCAATTATTTATATTGATAAGGTCGTGGCTTGGGACGCAATTGGTTTTTGGGATATGTGAGTGAGATTGACGGTTTTAAGATTGAGTAGGTTTTATTTTTGTGATTTACAGTTTTACTCACGTGCGCGTTTCAGGATTGTTGAACTACTTACTCGTATGGATAGAAAGAGAGCTTGCCATTTAAGGAAAATCCTAACTAATATTATAAATGCGAATGTAAGTCGCCAAAACAACTGAACCGATCATCCTGAAATTTTGCATATACGTCGTCGGGTGTACAGAAACAGACAAAGGGTACCTTTCATCCCGAAAAAAGTACTCTTCCCGAAGAAAACAACAATAACGTTCTTATGCTAATAGATGGCGCCACGTGTCTTTCGAATGATGATTGAATTATAATATTATAGAAACTTTAGTAGTGTGTAAAGAGTTTTTTGTTTTAATTAAAGCGCGAGCGAAGCCGCGGGCAAAAGCTAGTAACTTATATTCGCGGATCCAGTAAGCAGAGTTGGTATATGCGTTTCTTTCTTGAATATACTCGATCAAAGTTATTATTTTAATCCAATTTGTTTGATTAGAATCATGTAAAAAAACTACCGTTAAAATAATACAATACCGGATCAATTCTAATTACGTCACAGAATTAGATTTCCCCAAAGCATATAACATTTGAACACAATTTACTTTTTCGAACGAATTCATTTGCGGCTGGCAACACGTTGGAAAATTTGAATTTAGAACGCGTTCGGGGAGCGCGGGCCGCCGCGGCAAATTGTGAATTAGACCGCCGCGGGCGCACCGCACCACCGCTTGTTAGCTAGTTTTTACGCTGGCAACCCCTTTGTCAGGGAAATTGCATCAATGCCGTATTGCACTGTGTAGTCGGTTATTTAGACCGCGCGGAAAGATTGCTATGATATTCCTTTTATTGCGGTTTTCAAATTCGTAATTTTGTGGTCGTGTATTTCGAATATTTTATTTTATTTCTTGTTTTATAGAACGTGTAACTCTTGCATTGTATTATGTTGTTTTAAGCTTTACTTTAATAAAACACGATTATTTTCAAAGTTAAAAAGAAGAGTACAAAAAAGCACTACAGATTTATCTTCAGAATGTTTTTTTTGAAACTCATTAACATTGTAACTCTTGTCGATTGTGACAATGTTACTAATCACCCTTAGGGGTAGTGGGCTGTTCGTTTTGAACATTCAAATGATATAATATACACGCCCTGAGAGGGCGTCGGTACCCTGCCGTGATGCAATCATACTGCTAATGATCCCTTAGCATTATTATACAGATTCATTAGCAGTTGGTTATAAACACATGTTCTTTGTAGGACTTCAAGAGTCCCAAAAAAAAAAAGTACTGATAAGTCGGAAGGCGCACTGGAAAATTCTGTTTTCCGATAACTATTTTATATCATCAATGAAAAACCGTTGTGCCAACTTTGTTATGAGTGCAAATTGATGAAGATATTTGATCCTTGTAGTTGCAACTTCTAGAGACTTATAGGAATTCTAGTTTTACCATAGCCAAAGTTTAGCTGTTACGATTTGTACCTAATTAGCTAATAATTTTACTTAAAGCATCGGCTAATACGTAGCTCCTTTTCCACACTCAACTCAGTAGGTACACCCGACTGAAAAGTGTCGCAAAGCGGAATTTGTAGATTAATTACGAGAAACACAGTCATTCATTATCCTCCTAAATTATTTATGAACATCATAAATAACACTGTAATTTTCATTTCACTCCGCATTACAAGGATTACGTTCCATTTTCTCTATTCCCCTTTCTATTATCGTAACTAATCTTGTCACTAAACCCTAGTCCGATTATCCGAACGCAGCAAATAGGCTCAAATAATGCGGTTCCAAATTTAAACACGCGTATAATTTTCAAAAGTGGATGCCATATGTATTGCCAGAGGCGAAAAGTTTTTTTTTTGGCGCCACAACGTCGCACCCGTTCGGATACGCACTACTGACACCCGTTAAACGAGCATTAAGAACACAAATGTATTCACGAGTGGGGTGAGCGGATAATAAACGGTTTTATTGGCTTTATCCCGTTGTCTGAGCCTGAGCCAACATTGTTACTCGGTTTCTTTTTCGGTAAAGTAATTTGAATATTTTATTAGAGAATTTTTGGCTGATAAAGTGGTTCATTCGGATATTTTTATTATTTTTGTTGGAAGCTAGTCCTATGAATGTTGTATGTTATAACTATCATCGTTATAATGCCTTATGAAGGACTTAGGAGTTAGGTATAATGCTCTATGTTTACGCCTGAGCCTTTAGTGACTATATTATATTCCGTGTCAAGTTGCTGTTAAGTTTTTTGATAAGGCGCTTTAAGTGTCGGTAGTTCGCGCTCAAATATTTGACTTTTTTTTGATAAATTGATTTATATAGAACAATTCTCAAAAAGAAGAACCGTACATATTCATTTGTTTGTCACACTAAATTCGTCTAAAATAAATACGTTATTCAAGTAAATTTCCTACGTTTTATTGAGCACCAAGCAATTCATAATTGGTTTACAATTGAAATTGACTTATTGTTCTATAGGATTCTAACAGGTTTTTCATTATTTGGCCAGTTAAGACATTCTGTGTTGAATTAATCTTGCTCAAGTCATTATCACTATTTACGTAATTATTTTCAGCCTTCTCAATTCAAATCTTCCACATATTACACCCGATATTAACCCATTAATATCCACACAGCCCTCCCAACTAGAGCAAACATCGGACTACTCACCTCAGGCTAAAAAAACACATTAAAACCGCACATTTGTCCATAAAGCTATGCGGTAATCATCTTTTGTGCGTAGTGCAAACATGTGGCATATTGCGGAGCCCTATCTGATTAGCCAAACAATTTGCGGAGAACCCCCCTCCCGCCGTGGCTTTGAGTCAGCGTACCCGCAAGCCAAATGACTCCACGCAGAATATAAGGGTTAATCGCTATGTTTTAGAATGGACCTCTTTATGTTTTTTTTTTTTTTCTTTTATATGCTTAGATTGAAGTTGGACGTAGGCGTTTGATTCAATGAGTTTTTTTAGAGGTTTGATGTCTATTGAGATGGTAATTCAGATTTCGCCTAGAGTCTGCCCCCTAAAGTGGTTTCTGGGCCAACACTTTTAACGCAGGATGCAATAAATCTTTTCCTTTTTAATGTGCATGGAATATAAAAGCAATCATACTGTACAACAAGGCAGCTTTACTTGCAAATCCTTAAGAGTATCAAGAGCCTCGTGGAACGGTTTTCTTGGAACAGTCTACCTTGTGTACAAAGCTGTGAAATCATTTAATAGTGCGCAAAAAAACCCAATCTTCTAAATACTTAAAAAACAATCTTAAATTTAAAATCTCAATATTGTATTTCACTTAAACCTGTTAAACTTAAACATGGGCACTTAAGAAACGTCAGAAAGTGCACTGTCGGCCGGCAAGAAACTCCTCGTTTACTCTTTTAAAAATAATTGGCTTTTATTTATTTTTTCATATACCTAACAGTGTTAATACGTATGGGAGGACAGTGGGGGCCTTTCAACAAGTACCAGGTATTTATTAAAATAGAAAATAGTCAACAAAACTACAGTCTACTAGACCTAAAACGTTCTCACATTCACAAAATAGAAAATAATGCACATTAAAAAAAAAAAAAAAAAATATTTTGTATTAAGTCAATCTTTCCTGTTTTGTCCCACTGCTGGGCAAAAGTCTCCCTCTCCCTGTCCCGCGACTACGTCCGCGTGATATTTCGCCCCCGACCCCTGCATCACATCCCGTTGCCCACCCGCGCTATTACTTCGTTTTCACATAACGTTCTTTCTGGCTTTTTTTCTTTTTGCCCGGCTCCTTAGGGTCGTAGCGTGATGTTAAATAGTCTATAACCTTCTTCAGGAATCCGTTTTGTAGTTGCAGAGGTTACCCCCTACATACAAACTTACAAACAAATTTTACCTCTTTATAATATTAGTATAGATTAAAGTTGATACTTTATTCACATTACAAGCTAGCCTAATAGCTAATATATTCTACGACGGAACCCTTCATTGTGCGTAGTCCGACACGCACTTGGCCGGTTGTTTTGGTCTTGGTACTAATTCAGTGATGTCTAGGAGTTGGATCACCTCGACATTCAAGTGATGATGAAGTCTGTGTTCATGAGCTTCTGCATATTTTTTTATAATTATGTTTATGACATCCATCTTGAGGTCCCGGTGAAGATCGCTGTTTCTTATGTACCAGGGCGCATCCCTTAGTACATTTTCACAAGCTTCTGTCCGCTGTTACTGTGGGCCAGTCCTTTGGTTTGGGTCTAATTCGCCCCTCCATCTTCGTCTTGGTACATACATATCTCACATTATTTTCGCTTTTAATATCCCACAATATTGCTCCCATATTTTCTTAAAATTACGCCTTAATCCAAGTTATTGACAGTGATAGGCGATCGATCACGCTCCCCGGAGAGTATCAATACAATTTTAAGTTTAACAAATCGTTCGGCGCTGAATGTAATTTGCGTGAGAGCATTGGCTTGCCTTCGTTTATTATGTATTTACGAAGTTGGGAAGGTGCTGGTATATTAAAGCAGGTTTTTTATGGTTTCGAATCGAGTTCCTGTTGTCCCGTGAAAAATTGAATATAAGCTAGGTTCCAAAAGCCTAATAATAGTCATGGATTTTACTTTATTAGTACTCCTGGAAATGTCTGTTTTGTGTAGATCTTTTTTTTTTTGTTGGGAAATTATCAAATAACTTCTCCCGCTTCGGGCGGAGCGGGAGTGCGTGTCAGACTTTTACTGACTAAAACCCACCCGTGTTCCTTCAGTTGCCTGTGTGTGCCAGGGCCACGGTATCCCTTTCGGACCAACCCGCAGCCCTGGCAGGCATCGGTTCTGGCGGACCCCGTCAGTGCGCGCTGACATCTTTTTGAGGCGCGCGTGGAACACAACGCGCCGTCGATCCGAGCCTGGTCCTGGACGGCGAGCTGCGCATAGCTCGCCATCGGCAAGCCCGCGCCTACAGTGGCCGGATATCTGCAATAGATTCCCGGCCGGACTAGGGGCGTGAGGGCGCACAGACTGCCTCTCCCTCACGCGTTCCGCCACCTCCTTCGCGAGCTTTACTGCTTCGCAGAAGGAGGTGACTGCCTCCCATGCACTCTTGCTGCGTACTATGGCCTGGACCAGGACCGGACGCGAGAGATCGCCGCCGCCGACCGCCTCCGTGAGGACAAGGCGGTGCTCTGTTGCTGCTTGTGTAGTCCTGGAAGATCGATTTGGTCATTTAGCCTATGGTTTATTTATTTATTTGGGTAGTTTTTCCACCAAAGTAATCATTATCATTATGTAAGACTTTACAGCTGCGGGTGGGCCTTAGCCTGGTCAAGTATATTTCTCCAACGCGACCTATTTCCGGCTTTCTCTTTCCAATTTCTCACTCTGACAGTTCTTAAATCATGGTCTTCGCCATCTAATCATCTGAGCTTGGGCCGGCCTCGACATCTCCGGTCATCTGGTTTACTATCCAGTAAAAGTTTGGGGGCTCTGTCCCAATCCATTCTTGTGACATGTCCAAAGTAATAGATTTATTTATTTAAGGATTACCAACGAGATACATTACAATTATCTTTTACAATAATAAAAACTTGTATACAATACATTATCCTGTAATGCACACTCAATTACAGGTAACCACAGCTTACACATTATCAAGTACACATGCTCTGAATACATAATTAAAATTAGAAATACATAAAAATTAAAAATTAAAACAATATACATAATATGATTAAAAATTTACATGTAAAAATTACAAAAGTACAGTAAAACTAAGAGTAACTTGATTTATAACATCATTATCTGAAATAATTAATCATAACAAAAATAAAAAATGTAGGAATAAAAAATAAAATAAATAATTTAAAATTGAATTATAAATTAAAAAAGTTGAAGTTTAATTGTAACTGCACCTGCAAGAATACTTTTTACACACCTATATTTTGTAGTAAAAATACGCTACTACTTTTCGAACTTTCCAACTACACAAACTTTAAAACTGACACCCCTAACAAAAACATTTAAAAGCCAAACAAAAACAGATTGTTTAACAAACAACAAAGTGTAACACAAAGTAGAACATTACTCCCCCTAACGACAGGAACCTCTTCTGAATACTTTGTGGACTTAAAGGCTATTTAGCTGCCCTGTCAACTGTTACTTTTATTGTCCTTTCACTCCCACTATGAAATAAAACCTCTATTGTAACTGTATCAATAAGGCTTTTAAGAACAAAGGACACAATGATGTAAGAGTGTGGTGGACTTATGTGATCTTAGTTGTTATGTAATGTTTCGTGGTTTTTTATTTGTTTTATAGGAAAATTGTTTTGAAACCGGAAAAAAAAAAATCCTTTGACTTAGTCTAAATCTTTTTGTCATGAATCTGACTATGGATCCCTGTTGAGGTTTATTGATAAAAAAAGATAGCTTATCTACTACAAAAAACCGGCCAAGTGCGTGTCAGACCACGCACAATGAATGGTTCTGTAGTTGGGATGAATTCATCCCAAGAACAAACTTACTGTAAATGTAAGTTGGTCAACTATTACTCGGTAACTTGTAAAACCTACTTAACTGTGATAATTTTCCTTTTAACTTGGTTGTATATACTACTGCTGTGAATTTTTTCACATATCCAAATACAACCATTTAGATTGCAGGGGGGGGGGACTTGACTCTAACACTAACAAACATTAGCACTTTAAAACTTAATATTACGCAAACGGATCCCTGAATCGAAAAATGGTTTTACAAACCCACAATATTTTTAAACGGCCTATCCTACGATACCCCACACCAAGACATATCATCCCCACTTTACGTGTAGGGGAGATACCCTAAAAAAATATTTCAAGATTTTATTTTACCACTTTTTCGGCGTAAATAATGTTTATACCCATACCAAATTACAGCTTTCTAAACAAACAAACAGACAGACAGACAGATAGAAAGACGGACATGGCGAAACTATAAGTGTTCCTTGTTGACTACGGAACCCTAAAAACTAAACTTTTTACCTTTAATTATATCATCTGGTATTCAGCTGAAGCCGGTTAGACTATAAGCTGATCCCAATATGTATGTGCCGTGTGGTGCCGGACGTAAAGAATAGCATAACCCTATTTCTTCCCGTGGGTGTTCGTAAAAGGCAACTAAGGGACTTACTAGGGAATGGGCAGCAGCGTTCTCTATGCATTTTTAACACCATATTGCGATCGCCAACCCAAGCGCCAAGCGTGGCGAATCCACCCAATTATGGCAAACCCCCCATTGAGGGAGACCTATATCCAGCAGTGGACGTCTTTCGGCTGAAATTTTGATCCCAATATATTTGGGAAGAGGCTAGGCTGGGAAGAGGATGATGACTTGATGAGTAAAGTTATGATATCTTAAACTGCCCCTCAGCCTGGTGACTGACTGAAAAATCTATTATAGCTACTTTAGTCGTACCATCAATATAAATAGCCTACTTATTTTAAAAGTAGGTTACAGGCAATCATAGATTCATACCCATTACCTAAGTTGCTACACCACACACCGCCGTCTAACGTCTACGTCTATTCGTGGACCATTAAATAAATATCGAATAGGTTAGCGTAAGGAGGCACACGATGTATGGCCGGCATTACAAAATAAATGGCCAATTTGTATATAAATATATATCTGCCAACGTAAATTATTGTATTGGGATATAGAGGGCGTGTTTTAGGTATATTATGTAACAGGCTTATTATACAAAACCAAATAGAAGGACGGCGGTATAGGTCTAAAATGGTGGTTCTATGTTCTATGTTAGAGGGTTTGGTTTCCGCACTTAGTCCTTCAGATGGACCATTGTGCGGGAAATGCAAATAGTGGTAGACTGGGAACTAGAACTGGTATGATTTGGCTGTAGAGAAAGTGGCCGACAAACAGTATTAGATATAGAAATTGGTAGTCTTAAGGCCCTCTTGCACCAATTATCATTAAATTCATTTAACGCTAAACTTATTTAAAACATCATTCTGTCTCTTTCAACTTTAAACGTTTGACAGAAATGGAAAGATATTTTAAATACGTTTAGCGCTTAATGCATTTAATGATTTGTGCTTCAAGCGGGCCTTAAAGATAGCTGGGTAGGTGACCAGGCAAGACATAAATGCAATTGACACTTGAATTGAGCAGTATTTGGCATTAATACAGAGCACAGAATCTAAATTTGACTGGCCTGATATTAAGCACCTGAAAATTGTATCCGGAACTAAATATCAAGTTATATAAAGTTCGTTTGTTGTCCACAACTTCAGGAGAACCATACATATCAAGTTATTAGTCAAATTCCAGGAACTTCCGGATTTTAACAACCAATCCCATAACGCCTAACAAAAACTCTAACAAGCAATCATACCATAAAGCCTTTCAAACTCTTTTCTATCTCATATCGGCACGAGTCGTAAACACAAACTCTTCTTTATCCGCGCTCTATTTACGATACAGAACAAATAAGTATCGGAGGAGGGGCGAGAGGGGCAGGAGGACAGGAAAACAATGAGAAATGACCGGCGGAAAATTGCGCGGATTCTGAACGCAATCCGAGTGGGGACGTCGCGATCGCTTCTTAAGGAAACGTGCAGGGACGGAGCGATGGGACTGTTTTTTTAAAGTCATAACTCATTTATTTGTTTAACAGGTACAATAATAACGCTATAAAAATATAATAAACAGTGCGCTATGTGATACCAGAGTGCTTACAAATGTTTGTAATCAATAATAAGTAATCACAATTAAAAAAAAAAAACATCTATAAAAAATCACACATTTGATGATACAAATTAATTAATAATAATAAATAGCAATAGAAATCAATGTCAATAAAAAATTATGTGACAGAACAGAGAATTACACAGTGTCATGTCAACACACAGACTGAAAACAAATAATAAGACTATTTTAATATTTAATACTAATGTCAATATACAATACTGATGTCAATATACAATAATAATGTCAATACACAAAATGTACATATGTCAAGGACAAACAATACATGTATTTATGTCAACATTCTGTCATTAGAATATTGTCTGTTATAAATTCCGAAATACTGCAATATGCTTTGTTCACCAGTAAAGATTTAGGGTTTCGTTTTATGCTGTTTTGTAGTGCTTGGCGATATTTTTGCTTAGCGTCGGATTTTCTGCCTGGATTTTTAAGAACGCATTCCTATCACAATTTCAATCTGTCTAAAATAGTTTTTTTTTTTTTTGCATTATTTGTCGTTGTGATGAGAGTGCGTCTAGATTTTGAACGAGAATTGGCTTTCTGGTTTTTGGTGGAGTGCTGAGAAATCTTTGTAAAGTAGTAGAGGTTCTTGTGAATGTGGTACCTTAACGTAGAAGCACTACCTAGAAACTTATGTATGCCAAGCCATACTGCTCTCGTTTGAAGGGTAGCCAGAGCCGCCGTTGCAGTCATTTCAACATTGTCTGTAAGTTTGGCAACGCATCAAGGGATATGCCCTTGGTGTTGGAGATGATTGGTGACTCGCGGCGGTATTCACAGTCACACCAGGGCCTCAAGTCTGCTATTACAATAGTGTCAGAATGGTCTCGCCATTGTGAGTATTTGACAGTGTTTGTATGGCAAATCTGTCAAAAACTCACAATGAAGAGACTATTCTGACACTATTGTAATAGCAGACTTGAGGCCCAGGCGTGTTGTCGGTCTGTTTGTGAACGCATACAAATAAGTTTTAACCACAGGCAGTACAAGTTCCTGCCAGGGTTGCGGGTTTGTCCGAAAGGGATATAGTGGCCCTGGCACACAGGCAACTAAAGGAACACGGGTGGGTTTGTAAAAGTCTGACAAGCCCTCCCGCTCCGCCCAGACCGGGAGAAGTTATTTGATGATTTCCCACCCAAAAAAAAAGGCATTACAAGTTAGGCAGAAGTCACCAAATCCAGACTTCTAGAGTTTATTTGTATTGTTTCCTGGTGTAATACTGTTGATAGGAGTAAGGAGCTCCTTGGAATATTGTTCCACTATTTGGTCTCCCTATTATTCAACTTATACTAATAATGTTGAATCTGTTCAGTCCCGTTTTGTTAGGTATTTATGTATCAAGAATGGGTAAAGCTTATACTTGATTGAGGCACTTTAAATTGATTACCTTAAAAAGAAAGACGTAACCATTCTGACTTACTGATACTTCATAAGATTATAAACGGTTCCATAGATGCACAATTGATTAACTATTTTAACTTTAGGTCTTGCTAACGTAGTAAGCGTCATCATATTATTTTTCAATTGCGTATATCTACCTTAAATTCCACATTTAATAGCCCCTTAAAACGTATGGCCAGGCAATATAATGAAAGGTCCAACTTGACAGATTACCCTATTGATATTTTCTCCATGAGTTTCGCTTCATACAGACGCTCCCTATATATGAATAGCACGACGAGCGCACTTCTTTGTAGCTCAGATGGTTTTGGTTTGTAGTGTTCTAGATTCTAGATTTAGGTCTAATATAAACACTTTTTATTGTTCGTTTTTGTCTCTAATATTCATATACTAATGTCATGCATACCTGTTATTTGCATGATTACTAAAACGACAATTTAAGATGTTATTTTTATTTGAATTGTAAGTGACTGTACTATTGGTGTGCTTATCTATATATATATTATGGTAAACTGACTGACTGACTGGGTGACATATCAACACACCCCAAACCGCTGGTTCTAGAGACATGCAACTTGGAGGGTGTGTTCTTTGTGAAGAGTAAGTATCCAAGAAAGGATTTTTGGGAATTCCACCCTTAAAGGGGTAAAATAGGGGATGGAAGTTTATATGAAAGTCCGTCAGTTTTGAAGTTACGTTCTTCAAATTTAGTGTTTAGGCTGACGATTTAAAATTAATTTATACGTGTCTCAGCGTTTTTGATAATTCCACCCCCGAAGGGATAAAAAGGGGGATGAAGTTGAAGAGTCCTTAATTTTCGAAGACAAATCACTAAATATAGTATCTAGGCTTATGGTTGGAAGCTAACGCAACGGTGTTGTTAGAATTTCAACGTGCTTTCTGAGGCACGGACGGGTATGCTCTGTATGTAAAGATGGTCACCCATCCACAGACCAACCGCGGCAAGTGTAGCTTAACTTGTCGGATATTTTTCGACATCCACGTGGGCGAAGGCGCGGGCAAAAGCTAGTTATAAATAAATAAATAAATAAATGTAGGTACCATCAGGAAATCTCAGAACATCTTTACTTCGTCTTTCCTCCCCTAATTCTTGAAAGACCTGACTAATAAACAGCATTATCACCCCTCAATTACGTAATCCACGTTCCACGATCGGATTCAATCGTCCCATGCTCACCAGCGGCATCCCAGTGCACGTCTGTGCTCAAGCCCGAGGCGTCTCTGTGTTGGCGCGCACTCTATTTTCCTATTTGCGCGGCAGATTGGCTCTGATTGTATTGTTTGCGGCGGGGCGGGGCATTGATACCCGGGGCCCGAACCCCCGCACCCCCGCCGCCCCACAGGGTGCAGCCGAGCGGAAAAATGTTATCTACAACGTGAAATATCGCATGTTTGCGATAAATATTTGATAGGAGAATGGATTTTTAAATTTGTTTCGTGCGGACATTAGTTTTGCGGTTCTCCGGAGGTTGGTGCGATTTAGAATTTTGTTTGTTGTACGTGTATGTAGTTATGTTGGTGAGACACGAGGATCCTAGCAGTGAATGAAATTAGCTCGAAGAAGAAATATAAAAGATTTGCCTGATATACTGATAGGTGAAGGTGAAAGCGTCAGGATAGCCCGCGAATTTCAAATTTTCTTTCGTTTTTTGCTAATTGCAGGCTAGTATCAGGTTGTATGTTGATCTAAATATGATTCGCGGCCGTATCAAATATTTATTTCTAGAATTACAATCATAAATATCATCAATACAACTCTCTAAGTTCATATAATCCTATTGAATGACTATTCGTCTCTGTGTTGGCGCGCACTCTATTTTCCTATTTGCGCGGCAGATTGGCTCTGATTGTATTGTTTGCGGCGGGGCGGGGCATTGATACCCGGGGCCCGAACCCCCGCACCCCCGCCGCCCCACAGGGTGCAGCCGAGCGGAAAAATGTTATCTACAACGTGAAATATCGCATGTTTGCGATAAATATTTGATAGGAGAATGGATTTTTAAATTTGTTTCGTGCGGACATTAGTTTTGCGGTTCTCCGGAGGTTGGTGCGATTTAGAATTTTGTTTGTTGTACGTGTATGTAGTTATGTTGGTGAGACACGAGGATCCTAGCAGTGAATGAAATTAGCTCGAAGAAGAAATATAAAAGATTTGCCTGATATACTGATAGGTGAAGGTGAAAGCGTCAGGATAGCCCGCGAATTTCAAATTTTCTTTCGTTTTTTGCTAATTGCAGGCTAGTATCAGGTTGTATGTTGATCTAAATATGATTCGCGGCCGTATCAAATATTTATTTCTAGAATTACAATCATAAATATCATCAATACAACTCTCTAAGTTCATATAATCCTATTGAATGACTATTTCATGAAATTACGACTTTTAGGATTATACTAACTTAATGAGTTGTATTACTGATTCTAATGGTTATAATTATGTAAATACATATTTGCTACGGTCGCCAATCATACTTTTATCGACATAAACCCAGACAATGAGCTGCAAATTGCAAAAGTCGTAAGAAAATTCAAATTTCTTGGGCTAACTTAGCACTTCCCGCTTAAGGGGGCGTATAACGGTCCAGAAGCGCCACTTCTTAAAAAAAAAAAAAAAAACTCGTTACTGAGAAGGAATTATGAAAAACGGCTTAATAAGATACCTCGGTAAGTGTGTCTAGAATTTTCTAATACCTTTTATAACGTTTCATATTGAGACACGAAGCAACAAAATTCGATCAAAAAAGCGGCCACATTCCTCTATGTCTTATTTTGTTGCTTCGTTGTACACACTCTTAACAGACTACTATGATGTGTTCTATAATCAATAGATCGCATAATCAAAAAGAGTATCTTATTATATATATAGTTTCTAAAACCAACACCCAAAAATACCAACCAACATTTCCTTGAACATATTTCTCCTAAAAAGTACCTTCACAAATCCCTATCATAAAAGGAATCCTTTTCCCATCAAAACGATATAAAGTAATCAAAACAATACGCCTCCCTCTAGAGAGGTAATTGACAATATCGGCACATCTGTGTGTAACACCTCCTGTATAAGGTGACACCGCCGGTAACTTTTATGAGTGCGAAATTGTGTTTATGCTACGTCGGAGCGCGATTTACCGCCGCGCCGCCCGCGCCGCTCGTAGACCGCGTAATCGGAAATATTGCACGAGAACGAAGTTAGGGTGTGCTGTGAGGTATAGGAGGTAGCGGGCATAAAGTCAGAAACAGAAGCCATTGCTCAGGCCCAGAAATAATTGTTATTTTGGAGGTGAGTGATTTGCAGAGATCGGAATAGGTAGTTAATTTACCTAAACTTCGAGTAAGGAAGTAACATAGAGTGGATAATACCTCCTGTTTACTGACAAATGCTTGCACTGACTGGACAGGTCCATTCAAAATTCTGTGGTTCTTTCCCAAAAGACCATTTCAGACACGGATCTACATGATCCTCACATGATCTAACCAAGATTATTTATGTCGGGACTTTAAAAGAGACTGACCCCTGAGTTTGTTTCGCCATTTCTTCTCAGGGGTAGTCAGATAGGAAATGTCGACTTCATCTAGCTTATTTTTTTTTTTATTATCGTGAAAAAGTGTTTCCGATATCCTATTTACAGAATAAACGCTTTTATTTCATATCATTATCTCTATAATCCCGGAATTATTATTATGACGTTTAAATCCCAGGATTTAAAAACCCGAAATATTTATTGGACTGGACTTATGATTTTACAAATCAATAATTTTTAAATAAAGTCCAATAAAAAGTTCGTAGATTTTAAATCCCGGGATTTAAACGCCATTATAATTTGTCATTATAATGTGTCATTATAATAAACTTTGGATTACTCACGCAATGAACCAATTGTTGAATTAAATATCTAATTTGTTATTGATCATTTAGACGCTTTCGCGAATGACTTACATGCTATTTGTAAACATACTTAAATTTCCAGCTGCTAGATTCTCTTCAACACTGTTGTCGTATGTAGCTTAGCTTATGTATGTAAGTAAAGACGCCTGTTCCTCCGCTCCATCTACACTCTCATACCCACTGACAATATAACTAGTAGCTCAGTGGCCCAGTGGTAACGGCCCCAACGGACTTACGTGTCGAAGGTCATGACACAAGGGTCCTAGGGTCGAAATTACACAAAGAGAGAACACAAATGAAAGAAGAGATTACACAAATTACACAAAGTACCAGGCACCAGGAAATTTCGAAGACATGTGACATCCACCAGCCCGCTCTGGGCCCGCGTAGTGGATCGTGGCCCACTCACAGAAAGGACGTCTGTGTCCCAGCAGTGGGAACATTATAGGCTTATTTTGTAAGTGTATATAAATGCGTTATTTATTTATTTATTTATTGATATATACTTTATTGTACATCAGATTACACATTACAAAAGAAAAGAAAGACTTATACACTATAAAATATACAATGGGCGGCCTTATCGCATACTGCGATCTCATCCAGGCAACCTTGGCATGGACAGTGAATTGCGTTATTTACCTAACTTTTAGTAACTAGCTCTCGCTTATGACTTGAACCGCACAGGGCTTCAGCGGCCGCATCTGGTGATATTGTCGATAGTTTTACTATGACTCCGTAACAAACTAGTTGATAGCTGATACCTTTTGTAATATCATAGTTTATGACTGTAAATGTGTTTATTTTTATTGGAGCACTCTTCGTCATTGAATGCATGTTGACCATGTTAGTTTTATTTGAAATATAATTTTTCATGTGATAACTTCAATCAACTCAGCCTGTCGTAGTCCATTGCTGGACATAGGCCTCTCCCAGGCTGCGCCATAACACTCTGTCTTCCGCCTTACGTATCAAGTTTGTCCCAGCCGCCTTTTTAAGGACGTCGGTCCAACTAGCGTGGGCGTCCCACATACGCTTACCGATACGCGGTATCCACTTCAAGACTCTTCTTTATAATTTTTTTAAACAAAGTTATAAAAAATCCGGCCAAGTGCGTGTCGGACCACGCACAATGAAGGGTTCCGTAGTTGGGATGAATTTATCCCGAGAACAAACTTATCATGTAGTTGAAAAACATGTTTACCTATACAGAATGTATGGGAGAACATTTGTTTCAACTGTAAATGTAAGTTGGTCGCCAATTACTCGGTAAATTGTAAACCCTACTTAGCTGTGATAGTTTTCCTTTTAACTTCGTTATATATAGGTACTACTGCCGTGACATTTGAATTTCTAACTACAACCGTTTAGTTGGTAGAGAGGGGGGACACTTGACTCTTAACGAAAATTGGTACTTTAAAGCTTGATAAGTCGCGAATGGTTTACTTAATCAAAAAACGGTATTTTTAAACCCCTAATATTTTTGAAAGACCTATCCAACGATAGCCCACGCTATGGGAAGACGAAAAAAAAATTATCATCCCCACTTTACATGAAGGGGAGGTACCCTAAATAATTGTTTTATTCAAAATTTTATTTTACCACTTTTTCGGCGTCATTAACGTGTATACTCATGCCAAATAACAACTTTCTAGTACCAATAGTTTTTGAGCTAAACCGCGGACAGATAGACAGACGGACATGGCGAAACTATAAGGGTTCCTTGTTGACTACGGAACCCTAAAAAAGGAGATTTGTCTGGTATAAATTATTTTATGATACTGATAACAATGCAGGAAACCCAAACATAAAAAAAAATTACTTCCTTAACAACACTAATATTACAACTCTCATTCATAGATTCATATTGTAAGTAGCATATAAACATTTTGGATAAAAACGGCTATAAACTGTTTCGAGTGGAAATCGATTTTGGGAGGCCTACGTCTAGCACTGAACTTAAAGGGCTGATTATGACGATCATATGCCGTGTCTCCGACATACTACACAAAACATTGTATGGCAACGGTATTTTGTTTGCATAGTTCTTATAATTAAATTCACTTTAATTTTAGAGATTTTTTGTTTATTTACAAAACAAAAATATGATAAAATGTATTGCATCACTGTCCTGTCATTTTGACAGGAACATTTCTTGACATTACTTTGTTTACATAAATTATCTCAATTAGAGACTTTAGGTATAGTCTTACGTATACTTTAAACGCTACAAATAAGTGCTACGAGCTTCCGTAGCGACGCAATTTTTTTCCTACGTAAAAATCCGTTCTTCCTTATTTCTTTTAAGCGAAAACTCCTTGGCTCATCGTGGCAGTTTCAACATTAGAGACACAAGTGTACCAAGTGTTGTTTACGTGGACGACATCGTTAACGAGGCTGCGGCAAGACGGCGACGATACGTCATTATCTCAATGTGCATGAGACTAAACTACTAGTAACTTGTGCTGAGTTAACAAGTTGTATTGTTTAAGAGAAATGTCTGTTAGACTTTGTCGGTTATGAAATTGTTTTTTTTTTTTATGTCGCGCTGCTGCGCAAATATTTCTTGTAATCAGTAGTATTTGATCACTAAAAACCACATTAAGTTATGACGCGGACATGGGTAAAGGACAAAAATAACTAAATAGTTTAGTTAGTAATTTTAAAATTGCTTGAGACATTTTACCACCTTTAAAACCTTTACTTACTTATTCTATGAATGACCCCGGGCGCGATGCCTTTTGATCATTAATCATCATGTTATGTGTGTCAAGTATTTTTTTTATTTTTTATAATATGTTTATGTAAAACCAATTTTTTTTTCTATGTCTTCTTTATCACTTTAACTCAATCACTCTCCTTCACTTTTTTTTTGTATCTCTAATATTTTGTGTATAAATAGATAGACCTTATACAGGGTTATTGGTAAAACACTAACAAACTCTTAGGACTATAATATTAATATAAAAAACAACAAATTGTGTTCTATGACTTTCATAATTCATCAGATTTTAATTTAACAGACTTTCATACAAAAATAAAAATATTTAAATTCAACGCTCTGAATGTTAAACAACGAAATCTTGAAGGTTTGTTTTTGGTAAATTTATTGTTTCGTAATAAGTCATAGAACAAAAGTTGTTGTTTATGATGTCAGTAATACAGTCTTGGAAGGTTGTTAGTGTTTTACCAATAACCCTGTATATCTACACACAAAATAACGCCTCAAATCCTACAAAACTATTACCAAGGGTTAGGTGATAGGTAATACGAGCTAGTGTCCGCAACTCCACGACAATGCGCGTATTTTGCGTACGGAATAGTCCATTTATTCGTCAGAATATTGTTACAGAGTTGTTACATACATTTTTAAATGTAATATTCTGCCGTTTCCGGCGTACAAATACATTTTCAGGATTTTGGTTAGATTATTAGATATAACATTGAATAAAATAAAATAGGATAAAATTCTAATTGCAAATTAGTCAAATATTATGTATGGAAATATCAAAAATATTAAATTAAGTCATAGAGATAATAAGTATTTAAGTCAACTTTTCATTCATAAAATCATCAGTCGAGTAGTAGCATTTAGTTAAGAGATAATTGAATAATTTACATTTAAATGTCCTAAAGTCATGAGTTTTAAAACAATCTGGTAGTTTATTATAAACTTTGGTTGCCATACAGAATACATTGTTAGCAAATAGTTGATATTACCAAGGGTTGTCACTAATTGGAGTTTCCTTAGAGTGTAGCACATAACGCTATGTGCAACAAAATGCGGTTTTATTTTTTTGTTGTCCCTTAAGAGTAACACCCGCGTAATGACGACTGTTAACGGCAAGACAAAGGTGTAGGAAGGTAAAGAAAAATGTGTGTGTGTGTGAGATAAGTGTCGTTAGTGTCTTTGTGGCAACAGTTGTTTTCTACTTGTTAGTAACTGGAGAATCTTAAGATGACAATGATGAGATGTGACGCTTCTTCTTACTTGAAAAGTGGGATATAAAACTGTGTGGACAGAGCTTCAAATGCGTTTAGACAGATATACCGGATGACATTTTTTACCATCTCGTAAAAATTTGGGTATACTAGGTGAACGGAGTAGAAGCCTATGGCAAAGTTTTTATTATTTTTTCATTAACCTAGAAAGATAAATCTATGGATAAATACCACACATTTGAAGTAAACTTATCATACTATAACAATAAACACAGAAATTTAACAAAAAACATAATTAAATAAATAAATTATACGATAAATAATATTGAAATTTAAATCATACGCACCCAAATTTCAATATTTTATCTTTTTTTTCTTTTGTTATATTTCTGAAAAAAAAAAAAAACCTATGCCATAGACTTCTACTCCGTTCACCTAGTATACCCAATTTATTTCGAGACGGTAAAAAAAGTCATCCGGTATAGATAGAATACTCTTTATTACATACACCATACAAATTACAGATACAAATGTAGAACTGTTATATAGGGTGTCACAATGGGCGGTCTTATCGCTAAAAGCGATCTTTTACAGACAACCTTTGGATGGATCAAAAAGTAGAAGGAGAGACAATACTGCAGGTAGTCAGTGGTGTACCATTTACATATACAATAAATACATACATACCTACATAAAGCATATAGATACTCATCCATATAAATATATATACCGTAGAACGGGGCTATTTGGATTTTCGGGGATTATTTGGAATAAAGTAATTGTAAGATTTGAGTTGACATAAATTCTACCAAAACAGTTTTTATTTTATTTCTGGTCTTGTTTACTTTTACAATTTTTCGTACGAAGATCACAATTCGAATTTGTGTCAACTCATTGCTTTGTTCCAAATAACCCCCGAAAATCCAAATAGCCCCGTTCTACGGTATATATATATATATATACATACATCTATAAACATGGTACAAGAGCAAGGAACTTTAAGTAATGATGATGTTTAAGGAGAGACGTTTAGGGTTCCGTAGTTCGCAAGGAATTGTTATGGTTTCGCCATGTCCGTGTATCTGTCTGTCTGTCTGTCTGTCTGTCCGCAGCTTAGCTCAGAGACTCTTAGTGCTAGAAAGCTGTAATTTGGTTTGAGTATTCATATTAACCCCGCCGACAAAGTGGTAAAATCCAATCTTGTTTTTTTTTTTTTTTGCGTAAAGTGGGGATGATTTTTCTTTTCTCGTCTATCCCATGGTGTGGGCTATCGTTGGATAGGCCGTTCAAAAATATTGTGGGTTTGTGAAAACCATTTTTCGATTCAGGGATTCGTTTGCGTAATATTAAGATTTGATGTGTTAATTTTTGTTAGAGTTCAGTGTCCCACCCCCCTGCCAGCTAAATGGTTGTACTTGGATATGTGAAAAATTCACAGCAGTAGTATATATAACAAAGTTACTTGTAAAGCCTACTTAGCTATGATTGTTTTCCTAAACAATCATAGCTAAGTAGGCTCTATGATTGTTTTCCTAAACAATCATAGCTAAGTAGGCTTCACAAGTTACCGAGTAATAGTCGACCAACTTACATTTACAGTTGAAAAACATGTTCTCCCATACATTCCGTATAGAAGAACATATTTTTAAACTACAATGTTAAGTTTGTTCTTAGGATAAATTCGTACCAACTACGGAACCCTTCATTGTGCATGGTCAGACACGCACTTGTCCGGCTTTTTTTTGTTTTGTTTTAAGTACGCGTGACTTCGCGCAGAGACCCAATCGCTTGGCCACTTTGTCAACCGTTGTATTAAAGTAATCGCGTACTAAATAAACTTTTTTGTTTCAGGTACACAAGGACTTCTTTGGTCGAATAGTTCCATTGTCACAAGTACAAAGAAATGGTAAGTTCGCTGTTGTCTTATGATATTTATATCCTCATGAAAGTTATATGTACATATATTCGCTTCAATGGCTGATTTTGCACATTGCAAGTTATGCCCGGATTACATTATTCCAGTCCAGCGATCAAATCCAGCGCTGGATTGCTTACTGGTAAAATGTAAACCGGCACTGAAATGCACTGAATCCAGTTAGCATTCCAGTCCAGTAACTGGATTGGCGGTCTACTTTTGAATCCAGTGCGACCAATCCAGTGCAACAGGAATAATGTAGACGGCCAAGCCAGTGCCATTCCAAACGATTCGAAACTGATGTCTTCTTGAAATAAGAAATAATTGTCACTATAGTGTTCACACTTCAACGGCTTTTAAATAACTGGAATAATGTAGACGTTACAGATCCAGTCCAGCACTGGACTGGATTCTCGCTGGATCACTGGACTGGAATAATGTAAACCGGGCATTAAGCCGTCGCACAGTGGAACGAATGTAAGGGAGAGGTTGGACTTAGGCATCTCCGAGACAAAAAAAGTCTCATTTTGAAAAACGAATAATTCTATCGTATTGAGTTATTAAATGCCTTCAAAACTTGTGCTGACAAACGAAGTTACCTCTCCTCTGAGACCGAAGGGATATGGGGATAGGAGGGAAGGCATTTGGTGGGTGGAAGGGTATAGGTTCTTTAATATAATAATAATAATAATAATTTTATTTCAGAAACATCCATAAATTTGTTAGTAAACATTTAAACTTAATAACTATGTTAGAAAACATGCAGGTTGGACAAATACCCTGAAAAACCCAAATACCCTGTTGGTTCACCCTAGGTCTTGGATTTGGCCTAGGGATTTGGGATTGACTGGATATATAGAAAAGGAAGGATGGTTGGATGGTTGGGTTAGCGGAGCATATAGGAAGGGGGTGTATGATTGTGGGGGGGATTGGCCTTCGGGAACTTCTCTTGTCCGAGAGAATTACTTTTGAATTGATACTGAAAATATCAACAAGTTATCACTTTATGTACCAAACTTGACATTTTATCTATTTATTACTATTATTGTAACACGTTTTAACACGAAAAACACGCCAAGGATCGATAGAAACCAAGACGTAGGTAGAATAAAATATTAAAAAAATATATGGGAAAATATTGAATTATCACTTTTTGTTCCTCACCTCCTCAACTTTCATCTCAACCTCAAAATACTTCTCTTAAAATTAAAACAATTCAAATTAAACTCAAACCTACCCAAACACACACAACCAACCCGTTTAATAGCACTTCCCCAGCGCTTATCACATAAAGTTAATCATGCGTTCCTCTATTATTTTCAATTACTACCCCCGTTTCTGCTCAAAGGGTTGTTAATATTCGTTTGGCCGACAGCCGAACATAGGCGCACCTGAACCGCGAGATGTAATAACGGCCGCCTAGCCGATTGTCTGACATTGTGGTATTAGTACCGTAATTACGTCACGGATGGAGAAATTTTAATAGATTGAGAATTGTATTTTAGTTGAGTAAGGCTGGGGGGTAAAAAATGGAGGAGGACTTTATCCAACAGAGGGGTTCTCATTAAAATTAAACTAAATCTTAATTAAATGGAATAATAAATTTAAAATCGAATTAATTAATAACAATTATTTAAACCTAATATTAAATACTATCATACAATATTGCAATAGATTACAATTAAATTGAATAATATATGAACTTGATGCATGCTATCAAATACTGTAAAACTGCATAGAAATTTGAGAAAAATAAAAGGGTTATTTATTATTTTTTATTTATTTATTATAAGGCTGGGGTACAATTGTACCCCAGCCTTATAATAAAAAAATAATTAATAAATAACCCTTTTATTTTTCTCAAATTTCTATGCAGTTTGGTTTGGGGTACAATTGTACCCCAGCCAAAAATAAGATCTAAAACCGTGATCTCTTCCAATTGGAAGAGATCACGGTTTTAGATCTTATTTTTATATTGATGGCAACAAAAAAATGTGAAAAGGGTATGGAATGCAGTATTATGCCTTGCCAGTCTGTTATACGCAGTGATAATGGCGATATCCCCTATATGATATAGTTCTTATATGGTTATAGGAGGGCCCCAGTTTCGCAAAGGAGTTTTTTGGGATAATTTTTACTAATTGACTAGTAAAAACTAATTAATAGCTTACTGTGTTCTGGGAAAAAAAGTAACCACATGTTTGTCAAGGTTAATTTTGATCCTGATAACTTTCTGGTTTGAACTTCGCTAGTGTTATGTTACCAGTCTAAAGTTGGATATTTAGCAGAATTCGTTTTACTCTTTCACATAAACCCACTATTTAAACCCAAATCCCTATCAAAAGACAAGCACCTTCCATTGTGTATTCATCCTAAAGTGGATCGTCTCATCCTCCCCGCCTCTCACACCCCACCCCATTCCCCCCTGCCGTCACAATTCTCGTTAAGGTGACTGTTTAATAATCTCAACGCGATTTGTAATGGGATTGAGCTGAAATTCGCAGGAGAACTCCCTTAAGCTATATTATTGTTTCTACAACTGAGTACCGTCGGAGAATTTGATTTTATATTATTCAAATTTTGTGTTAATATTAATTTTTGGAGGAGTTGGGCTTAGGCGTAGATTTAGAGTTTGGAGTCGTTCTATGGACTTAAGATTGTTGAGTATTCAATTTTAATTTAGTTTCGAAATTGATTTACTGTAGTTTTGTAGACATTTGAGATAAAAATATAGGGTAAAAACAAGTCATTTTGTCAATACTACTAATATTCAGAAACGAATAAAGCAAATACAATTGTCAAAGTACCTACGTTATCGCAATATTAATTTAATCTTAATTAATATGCAAAAAAATTACAGCCCTATAGTTTTTATTGTTCTACAAATGGACAACAAGAAAAATAACTTAAAGCTAACTTCGTATTTAATTCATTGTAAGCGCTACGAAGTATACGTGCATCCGTAGCCGGTGCTACGGAATCTGCTACGCCGCTACGGGCTACAACTCGCTACGATTTATTGTTCAGACGTAAACATCTTAGTGCTATTTTAATCTTAACGTTTGTCTGAATATATTTTAAGCTGATTTTGTCTGGATATATTTTAAGCTGATTTAGTAATATTACTTTGATATTGATATTGTTTTTGGGATTATTAATTTATATAAGGCATGTATTTAATCCATTCTTCTGCCCAATTTCTGTGTTCATGAGCCCATCGTAAACGGGCTTTGCGATTGCGGGGCTCAATAGGTGGTACACGTAGCGGCCTTCGGGAACGGATATTGTCTTCATGTAAGCGATTTCTTATGGTTTGATCGCTTATTCACATCCCCGAAGAGCTATGAAGCCTCGTAACCATCATTGCAGTCATTGTACGATTTTGTTACGTTGCCAGTAATGCGACCTCGTCCTCCATTCCGCTCTGCGACGCTGCCAGTAATGCGAGTGCGTCCTCCATGTCGCTCTGCCACGCTGCCAGTAATGCGAGTGCGTCCTCCATGTCGCTCTGCTACGTTGCCAGTAATGCGTCCTCGTCCTCCATTCCGCTCTGCCACGCTGCCAGTAATGCGAGTTTGTCCTTCATGTCGCTCTGCCACACTGCCAATAATGCGACCACGTCCTCCATTCCGCTCTGCCACGCTGCCAGTAATGCGGGTTCGTCCTCCATGTCACTCTGCCACGCTGCCAGTCATGCGACCGCGTTTTCATTCCGCTCTGCCACGCTGCCAGTAATGCGAGTTCGTCCTCCATTCCGCTCTGCCACGCTGCCAGTAATGCGAGTTCGTCCTCCATTCTGCTCTGCCACGCTGCCAGTAATGCGAGTTCGTTCTCCATGTCGCTCTGCCACGCTGCCAGTAATGCGAGTTCGTTCTCCATGTCGCTCTGCCACGCTGCCAGTAATGCGAATTCGTCCTCCATTCCGCTCTGCCACGCTGCCAGTAAAGCGAGCTCGTCCTCCATGTCGCTCTGCCACGCTGCTAATAATGCGAGCTCGTCCACTTACTTATTAACTTATTTTTTTTTTGTGTTGTGTTCTCTTTATGCGTCATGTTTACCGCAAATAAACGTTTTTTCTTTCTTCTTTCTTTCTTTCTTCTTTCATGTCGCCTCGCCAGTAATGAGGTACTCGTAACGTGCCCAAAGTCGACTTATAACACTCTGCGTAGTGCCCCGAACGATTGCCACAGCACGTTGCCGAGAACCAGTTACCAACATTCCCACGGCTCTGATCATTTCTTCTGGGCTCAAATTACGACTTCTCTCCATAATGTTCCTTTGTATTGATTCCAGTCAGAAGTATGGCAGAAATTGTACTGATTTGCCCTCAAACTCGTTGCAGGATTATATAGGAATACGACTTTACCGAAGATTTTCATCTTTTGACCGAAACAAAACTGGTTTTCGGCTGTCGCTGAAAACCAGCACTGGGGCTTTGTCTCGCATAGGGTCGCAGCATTATGCTGAGCGATGGCCGTTTTGCGTGGATGTGACGCATATTTACCCCCAACTTTTTTTTTTTTTGTGTTGTGTTCTTTTTTTGCGTCATGTTTACCGCAAATAAACGTTTGTCTTTTTTTTCTTTTTTTTTGTATAATGAATTCGCCTCTTTTGTGAATTTAAAATAATTCCTGTTTTGGGGCCCTAAAACTACCAAATAGCGACCGACTTGGATGTAGCGATGTGGTCATTAAATTTTAGCGGATCAGTTAAATATATCCCATTTGATTTTTGGGATAAAAAATTACCTTTTTTGTATTGTTTGAGTTTTCGATTATTATTGCAATGTTTTCTATTTTTTATTTAGTTTTTTTATTTGTAATATCGATCGTTGTGTTTTTACGGCGAATTTCTTTTTAGTAGGTATGCTATTACATAATTATTATGGAACATTTAAATTCTACACGAAAGTAATTTGTTCAGAAATAAATCAGTTATCACTTTTCAAACGAATATAGTACGCTTTCATAAGTAAACTCCATTATTCCCTTACATTTAAAATTGCCATAATTCTCAGACCATCCTTACTGTCTGTACAATACAATACAAAGTTATAATGAGTCCCTGTATAAACTAATTGTTCGTTGTGTGCGCACTCACGCTTGAAATCGACTCTCTGTTTGATTTGCACCCACTTTATATTATATTGTTATAACGTTGTAGATTAAACGTTAAATGTTAACTAGTTATGTTGATTGTAGGGCAGTGTTTTTTTTTTTGCCACAAAAAAGTGACTTCAGCTTTTTATTACCACCTAAAACTTAAAAAAAGATAGTAGCTGATTCTCAGACCTACTGAATATTGCATATAAAATTACATAAAAATCGGTCAAACCGTTTCGGAGGAGTATGGTAACTAACATTGTGACACGAGAATTTTATATATAAGATTTCTACCCAATAGTTCACTAAAAATGCATGAGTAGCACCCCCAGGTATCAATTTTGTATATAATTTTTTTTTTTTTTCAAATCTTGAATTTTCATAACCTTACAGATTAAAATACATAAAATAATTCGTACAAGAAAAATTGAATATGACTGAGTTTTGTTTGCATTGCAGATTTATGAGACAAGTCTAGGCGCATATTTTTCCGACTTTTTAATTATTTAATAAAAAATAACAATAGAACCCACAAAAAAAAAATGTTTTACCGAATACTTTAAGATTAAAAAAAAAAGTACCTATACAAAATAAACACTTGGGAGTTCTACTCATGCATTTGTAAACATGATGTGACATTTTTGGGAAAAAAAAAAACACTGTCGGGTAATCAGTTCGGGGCTTTAGTTTTGTTTAACTTTTTTGAATAGATAATTAGTATGATGTTTAGCCCATTCTTTAGTCCCTTAGTCGCCTTTTACGACACCCACTGGAGGAAATGGGATGGTGCTGTGATACTAGAGAATGGGCAGCAGCGTTCTCTATGCATTTTTAACACCATTCTGCAATCGCCAACCCGCCTGCCAAGCGTGGCGATTATGACAAAGTCCCTCCCTTTTGGGGGAGGCCTATGTCCAGCAGTGGACGTCTTTCGGCTGAAATGATGATGATGGTGTTTAGAAAGTGTGTCTAATTGCTTACTAACATGTGTAGTCATTTCCTCAGTTAGTGAAAGTCATTTACAAAACACGAGCCTCCCAGTAACTGTTACAATAAAACAGTTTAAAAGAATATTGTATACTATAATCTTAATGATCATGCTTGTGGACTTTGATGTACCACTTCAAAAATTCTGTTAAAAAATCACTTCCTCTCTCTCCTTAAACATCATCATTACATATAGTTCCTTGCTCTTGTTTCATGTTTAATATACAGGTTCACTTTTGTTCTATGCCTATTAATAATTCATCAGACTTTCATACAAACATAAAAATATTTAAATTCAACCCTAGTGTATGGAATAACGAAATCTTGAAGGTTTGTTTTTGGTAAATGTAAGTTTTGTAAAAATTCATAGAACAAAAGTTGTTGTTTATGATGTAAGACAGTCCTTTTTTTTTTTTTGAGTGGGATTTTATCATATAACTTCTCCCGCTCTGGGCGGAGCGGACGAGCGTGTCAGACTTTTACTGACTAAAACCCACCCGTGTTCCTTCTGTTGCCTATGTGCCAGGGCCACGGTATCCCTTTCGGAAGAACCCGCAACACTGGCAGGCACCGGTCCTGGCGGACCCCTGCAGGTTAGGTTAGGTTAGAACCTGTACTCCCTTTCTTCTCCTAAAATAATAGACATATTGCAAGGTAGGTTTTGTGCTTCCTAGTCAATATAAGGTTTAAGCAATACTTGGCATAGACGGTTTAATTTCTAGTCAGCATGATCATAAAGGTTCTATCTATCTATCTATCGATCTAATATTTAGGAAACTAGCCCCCAATTTATCAGTTTTTTTGACGTGACAACGTCTAATAAATCGATGAACACCGGCTGCGTGCGCGAAAAAGGATGACTCACTGTCCCGTTACGCTCATTGTCCCGTAACGCTCACTGTCCCGTTACGATCATTGTAAGGATGAATGCCGCCTGCATGCACGAAAAAGGATGACTCATTGTCCTGTTACGGTCATTGTCCCGTTACGCTCATTGTACGCTTGCGCCGCATCAATGTTTAGTTATGACGTTGTCACGTTAAACTATCTTCCGTAAATTAACTATACAGACAACCAATTTTTTTTAGTTCAAGATAACTCACATGTTTTGCGTTTTGAATTTGAGGTAAATAATGTGCAATCACTGTAATAGCGAAGTCTAGACACACTTATAAACAAGTTCAAATATAACTATTGTCTTGCTAGTTTGTCTTTGAAGGCATTTACCACTATTCCCACTCGACAATCACCATAACTAGGCATAGCTTCTAGGCGTTATGTACTACATAATAGGTACTAACATTAAATGAATCTCTTTGTAACTTAGCACATAATACGTAGGTTCGGGGGAGGCGTCTCGCCGCAGTAATTAACAGCGGCAAATACCGCCATTGTGTCTGAATGCCCTGCCCCGCCATGTAGTACCTACTGTCGCTTAATAAATGTCTGTGTATTACCTACATACTGAGCTTAACATGGTTATTCCCTCTATCTATACAAATAAATAAAATTGAAGTGTCTGTTTGTAATGTCAAAATAATAGCTTTTTACTAAATGCATATGGAAGTATATACAAAAAAAAAAACTTAAAATTTTTGTCTGTCTGTTTGTTCCGGCTAATCTCCGAAACGGCTGGACCGATTTTGACGGGACTTTCAGAGGCAGATAGCTGATTTTATAAGGAGTATCGTATGCTATGTACTTTTATTTTAGAAATAGCAGCGTGGGCGAAGCCGCATGCAGCACATAATATAAAACAAAGTCGCCTTTCTTGTCTCTCTGTGTGACTGCTTAGATCTTCTAAAGTATACAATGGGTTTTGATGTGGTTTTCACCATTACTTAGAGCATTTATTTGGAAGATTTTTGTTTATACTTAACTAATATTTAACTTAGATATAGCACAGAAATATCGATGTCTGTACAATTCGTCATTGCACGTAAAGAATATCACCACCCCATTTCCTCTCATGTGTGTCGTAAAAGGCGACTAAGGGACTTACTAGAGAATGGGCTGCAGCGTTCTCTATGCATTTTTACGAGTAACACCATACTGCGATCGCCAACCCGCCTGCCAAGCGTGGCGATTATGGCAAACCATTGGGGGAGGCTTATGTCCAGCAGTGGATGTGTTTTGGCCCCCTATAGTGTGAGTCTAGGGCACAACGATTATTATTATTTCATATGATTTATAACGGTAAGCAGAAGGATATATAACTGGCACTGGTTGCGAAGGCACGTGCCAACATGACTGTGTTGAGCCACGTCGTTATTAGTTGTTGACCGCTGAGCGTGCGGTCCTGGGTTCGATTCCCAGGTCGGACAAAGTGATATTGGGTTTTTCCATTAGGAATTTCTCAGTAATAGCCCGGAGTTTGGAAGTTGGCGGTGTGATACCTCCGTGCCTCGGAAAGCACGTTAAGCAGTTAGTCCTGCGGCTAGGGTTGTTAACTCTCGAAAGGACCAACCCGGGAGAATTTTAATAAATCGAGTAGGGGGTTTGAAAGAAAATCTAAATCATTTATTAATTTTTAAATTTATATTTACTTTGCTGATAGCTTCAATATGTGACGGTTTTTAACCACAAAATCATAAAAGTTTTTACATGAAAAATCGAAGTTTGTTAGGAGTTGTAACTCTGCTTTTGCTAAAGCAATATTCATTCGGTTTCTTTCCTTGCTCATACTTGTTCCATCATGCTTAATACGCGCTCGCAAGAAGCATTACAGACAGGAATGGAAAGAACAAACATGACAAGTTTTTCGATTCAGGACAGGGATTTCTGTCTTTCAATTTCGTAAAGAAGTCAACCCAGCGTAAATCCACTCGATTTGCTTCAACGAGATGTGGTTGCATCTCACTCTCATAGAAAAATCGAAAAAAATATTGCATCCCGGGAGGTCAGGAGGTTAACCATTATTACCGGAGCCTCACGGGCAATCCGGGAGGGTTGGAAGCTTACCTGCGCCTGATCTCTCTCCGGTCGTGACGGATTGCCATCCCATCGGACTATGAGAGTGAAGGAAGAGTGAGTGCACCTACGTTTGCGCAAACACTTATGCACTATAATATCTCCCGCGTAGATGGCTGGTCTCCGTTGATATTGGAAGCTATGGCCGAAATTCAGTCTGGAGAACTATGATTAAGGTCATCATTTTGCCATTAACTTTTGATTTGGTAAACTTCGACGAGATATACGGGATAGGCTTAACAAAAGTGTTTAATCAGTTTTACGGCCTCTCCAACAATACCCCACAACATGGGATAGGCGAGAAAAAAAAAATATCATCCCCATTTTACATGCAAGAGGATAGAGAGAATTCTATTCTATTCTATTCTATTCAAAATTAGTTTTTTTTTTTTTTTACTAATATTTTGATGTGTTCTGTACAGATCCAGTAGCAGACGTGATATCCTCAAGCAGCGTTTTCTACCATTACCAAGAAGGATTTAACAACGCGGTGCGAAGAAATGTGCGCGTACGCGATATACTGTAATGTTTTGTATCTAAGATTATGATTGAAGAAAAAATGGTGAGAAGATAGTTTAGTGTAGTGTAGATAGTACGACCAAATCGTGTAATGTCTCTACCAGAAATAAATTTTAAATATTAGATTACAATATTATTATAACACTTAAGTAGTCAAATAAAAGTCCTCTTTCTCGCTCCTACTTTTCTATGCTCGACAGGGTCCACAATGATCATATTTTTGTAAAACCTACCACCTAAGTTGACATGTGCAAGCAATGAATATATTGAGTACTAGCTTTTGCCCGCGGCTCCGCCCGCGTAGATGTCGGTTATCGCGTAAAAAAAGTAGCCTATGTCCTTCTCCATATCGAGGGAGGATGCTTGAACTGACTGGACAGGTCCACTCAAAATTGTGTGGTTCTTTCCTCAAAAGACCATTTCAGACACGGATCTACATGGTCCTCACATGATCTGACCAAGATTATGTCTGGACTTTAAAAGAGACTTTGACCCCTGAGTTTGTTTCGCCATTTCTTCTCAGGGATAGTCACATAGGAAATGTCGACTTCCTCAAGCTTGTTTTTATATTTTTTATATGACGTGTAAAAGTGATTCCGATATCATATTTACATAATAAACGATTTCATTTCATTTCATTTCCCAGGCTATATCTCTGCCAAATTTCATGACGATCGGTTAAGCGGTTTAGGCGTGAAAACGTAACATACAGACAGACAGACAGAGTTACTTTCACATTTATAATATTAGTATGGATGGAATGTAATTACTTAACACTAAAAACGATCCTGAAATAAATAAATAATGACAATATTACAACAGTAGGCACTCGAATGTGCAGTAAATTGTAAACTTGTGTTGTTTCTCTGCTTGCCACCTGAGATAATAACTTTGAGCATAAATCTTTAATGTTACTATATACTGTTTTTGTTTTACCTATTTGTTTAGGCACACTCACACTGGTAGTTTGTTGCAGTCCTGGATTTGTCAATAGGCCGTATAGGCCGCGGCCTAGGGGCGGCAGATTTCAGAGGACGTTCACTCGATTTCAGAGGATAAAATGTAGTTTATTTTAACTTTAGTGCCTTCCTTATTACAATGGAAAATTATTATTTTAGAAAGGTACAAGGGGCGGCGGAAATAAAGTAGACTACACTCATAAAAAATATAAATCGGCACTGGTTTGTTGGTGTATCACGAATTAGAATTACTGCTAAAGTTAACTTTCTCCTTACTGGTGCCGATTTCCTTTTTCAGTGCATCTTTTTCTTTCTATTTCATTAAGAAAATGACAGAAGATAAATTTTAGTTTAGTCCTGTCAAATTACACACTGTGGCATTTTAGTCGTCTTACAAAGACAGCCCACTTCATGTATCCAATGAGTAATCATTCATGTAAAAAAAAAAAAAATGGAATATTTGATTTTTTTTATTAATTATGACGCAAGACATAGTTTAAAACACCCTGTTACGAGTGCAGTCTGAGCCTTGTGATACAAGAGCGCCGCAGATTTAGAGGAGGATTTAGATTAAGATTAAGTTGCATAGTAAGAAACACATTTTTGCATTAGGGTGAATGAACTCTGTTATAGATGTCGCCACTCCATTCCGCGGCACCCTTGTAACACAAGGCTCGGACTGTACTCATAACATGGTGTTTTAAACTATGTCATGCGTCATAATTAATTAAAAAAAAATAAAAAAAATACATGAATGATTAATAGTCATTCGATATATGAAGAGGGCTGTCTTTGTAAGACGACTCAGCAACAAAATTCATTCTAAAGAAAAACGGCCACATTCCTCTAGATCGTATTTTGTTGCTTCGTGTCTCAATATGAAACTTTAGAAAAGGTATTAGAACATTCTAGACACACTTACCGAGGTCGCTGTTGACCGTAGTATGTCCTGTTAAGACGGTTAATCTCAACATTTGTACAAACTTTCCGAACAGCGTAACATAAATTCCTTCCCCATTCCTTTGTATCATCGCACTTAAAGGATATTAATAAAGTCTTTAAAACAGACACCATGAAAGACATTTTATAAAAACTTCCTACATAAATACATCAGCAACATAATTTACGATTCTTGGTACCGTTCTGTTGTCAAATACAAGTGATTAAGTATATAAGTTTGAGTAGAACTTGAAATTGTTGTCAACGCAGAAAATATGGAGTAATTTTGCAAATGAGTTGTTGTAAAATTATTAGTTTGAGAGTATTCTTCGTGCTCTGAAAGTCTTCAATTTAATGTTTTGAAAACTTTTATGTCAACTTGTGATTTAGGAATTAGTTATATATCTCCTTAAGTTACTGTGATCCTCAAATGTCAAGATTTCATGAAATAGTCATTCAATAGGCCGATAAGAAAATATAATATAATTTATTATACAGGATGTAAAAAGACCCATCACAAAACCGTCATTTACGCATTCTGTACATCAAACTAAGTAACTTTGTGCAAAAATAATTACTGGGAAACGACTTTTATTTTTGGTATGAAATTTCGCTGTTTACGTTAGGGCAAGGTTCTTCAAGTTGACTTCTAGGAAATGTAATTTTAATGTCATTTTATTTAGAAACGGTAATGATTAAACCCGTGAAAAAATTATATGTTGCTTTTGAGACCTTTCTGTAGGTACGTCGGGTACTCGTTACATAATTGGATAAAGTTCGCTCTATAGAAAAAAAAACCAAACATACCCTTATTTTGTAGATTAAAATCATTATCAAAATCATAAATCATATACAAATCGTCTGGTTTAACATTGTTAATATCCTAAAACATATAATTTTCAACCCAAAATTAACGAAATTCACGGCACAATTTACTCGCGCCCAGCTGCCATCTCTGGAACAAAAATGCACGCTCGAAGAACCTCGCCTTAGTGTGCAATGTAATGCACGCAAAACTTTGTGCTTATGGGTGCAAGCAACGGTACAGGAGTCGTGGGTGTATTTAAAGTTTAGTTATAACAATTAAAACTTGTTTTTGTAAAAAATCGTCAAAAAAAGTTGAAACTTTGACCTTCAATATCTCCGTAACCAGAAGGTTCCCAGGCATGGTCCAGTACAAAAAAAAAATAGAGTTGTATTGATGATTTTAATGATTATAACTATTAGGGCCGGTTGTTTCAAACAGTTCGTTAACGTAACATACGTACGTCAAATAATAACGATTACATATGATGTTTAACATTCGTTAAATACAAAGCGTTGATCCATTGCATAAAAACCGATCGTCAAAGTTCAAATGTAAAAGAATAATATGACGTTAACCAGTGGGTATGACACCTGTTACTGTAATCGTTATTTTTTAACGAACGTAGCGCCATTTATGACGTATACGCGTGCGTCAAGTGGACGTGAAACAACCCGCCCTAAGCCAATAAGTGATGATCAATGATCAAGTATCTACACACTGATCTTGTGTGATTCAATGTAAATAGTGTAAGTAATTTGTTATTGCAACTTAATTTAAGTAACTATAGGTATGTGAAACAGTTTGTATGAAATTAAAGTAAATGATTAAAAATCAATTCTTTTGTTTTACTTAAACATCATCTTCGACCTGTGAATTCTGCATATCCTAGCATTCTAGTGCTCAAACCGAAACACTGACGGAGAAGTTTGCTTGGGAAATCCTCATGGATACCTACCCTCCGTCTGGGAAAGCACGGAGGGTTATGTCGGACTCCTGCTGACTAAAACCCCCACTGTTCCTTCTAGTATCATGTCGAGGGCAGTCGAGGGCCCGGGAGATACTTGTATATTCGCCGCACCCCCGACTGGTATCAGCCCGCCATGCCTAGCGGGCCCCATCACCAAGTGCGACCGATCCTCACAGTTCGTCCTCCCACAAACTGTAACCTATACCTAAGGCTGGCCATACACGGGCTGCTCGAGCAATCAGTCAGTGATCAAAATACACAGACCGCCGACACTTATTCAGCTCTGTTCAGCTTTTGTCTATAGAAAATAAATTTTGTATGGAGATGCGTACACATCCGTTCAGCTTTCCGCGTCTATTCAGTTTTCGCGGCAAACGGGTATAAAATGACGACAAATGTGTTTTTATCATGCGAATGCATGCAGAACGTACAGACTCACTTACACATACAGACTCAAACATACAGACACACATACAAACTCACACATACAAACTCACTTACACATACAGATTCACTCACACTAGCACTACTTATACAGCAGAACTGTATCTACATACAGACTGAACATACAGACTCACTTACAATACAGACTCACTTACACATACAGACTCACTTACACATACAGACTCACACTCGCACTACTTATACAGCGGAACTGTATATATAAGTGTGACCAAAATGGTTCAGCGAAACGCGAATGGAACTAAATAAATGTAGTTATCCTCTAAAGCTGCCATTGAGCAGTTGAAACCTCGACAAGTCACAGTTTCAAATCTGTAGTAAAACAAGAAGCAAGCGGTCGGGAGGCGCACGCGACGTGGAATGAGGAGCGCGGGCGGAGCGGGTAACTGCGCGAGAGCAGTGGACAGCTTGAAATAGTCGATCCTGACTGCTTCAAGCTGCCCATGTATGGCTACCCTAAGAGCTAAGGCAGGCAACTTCGATGTAGTCTACCTACGTTAACGCAGCCCGACTACGTTCATAAGTCTCCTAGGCTAAGATGAATCTACCACCTAAGGTGCCTAACTAATACTTGAACCTTGTAGACTAGAAGCCGTCAAAGAACTTTCAGAAGGCCTCTGAAGAAAAAAAAAAATGAACTGGGCGTAGTTAACGACAAATGGCGGGCAAGTTTCAATATCGTGTACCACATCTGACCTTATAATTTCCAACTTGCCTATAATGTTCCCACTGTTGGGACACCTTTGCTTTAGATCTAATTTTGTTGCTTCGTGTCTCAATATGAAACTTTATAATAATAATAATAATAAAAAATTTGCTATTGACTCCAGAGCTACACGACCAAAACTAGCCGTACCAGCTTGGCAGTGCAGAATTGAGCGCCGTATTGGTGAGGCCAGGGCGCTCATCGGCAAACTAATCTGCTTCAGGGAGGGCAATACTCGCCCTAGAGTGATGCGCTTTGTGAGGCGGGCGTTCTCAGGGACTGATATCTGCCCTCAGGACTATACGTCCCGTGTCACAGAGCGCATCGACTTCCTGAAGCAGAAAGTGTATGCATGGGCCAACCGTATTCGTAGGTATAAGCGTCGAGTGAGCCGATACACTCAGAATCGCACCTTCCAGAGCGATGAAAGGTGGGTCTATAGGGATTGGGAGCGACCGGCCCAAGGTGTGACTGACACGCGCCTGCCGGATGATGATGCCATGTGTTCTTTCTGGCGCAGTATCTGGTCGGTACCTGTCAGTCACACCGAAGGTGTTTGGACTAGGGAAGTCGAGAGAGCATGCGATCCAATATCAGAAATGGGAGCTATTACCATCTGCCCCCAAGATGTAGCTCGTGCAGTTCGTCCGTTGCCTAATTGGAAGTCTCCAGGGCCGGATGGGCTGCACAACTTCTGGATAAAATGGTTTCAAAGGTCGCATGCTCGCTTGGCGGCACAGTACCAGACAGCTTTGGAATCTGGTTCGCTGCCCCAGTTCCTAACGACAGGAGTTACCCACCTACTCCATAAATCAGGTAGCACCGCGGAACCCAAAAATTATAGGCCGATCACATGTTTACCGACGGTCTATAAAGTTCTTACATCCATTTTGAAAACTAAACTTAACAAACATGTAGACACCAATTCCATCATGTCTGTCTCTCAAAATGGATGTAGGAACGGGTCCCGCGGTACTAAGGAGCTGCTCCTCATTGATATGGCCATTAGCCAACAGGTTCGTCGTTCCAAAAAGGATCTGTCGACATGTTGGATAGACTATAAGAAGGCCTATGACTCGGTGCCACATACATGGCTCATGAGGGTGCTGGAGTTGTATAAAGTAGATGCAACTCTGCGCACCTTCCTGATGTCATGTATGGGGCAATGGAGGACGGTCCTTCGCTATCCAGGATGTCGAGATATCCAGAGGAATAGCGAGCCGATAAGGATCGAGCGAGGCATATTTCAGGGTGATAGTTTGAGTCCACTTTGGTTCTGCTTAGCCTTGAATCCTCTAAGCACATTGCTGGAGGGTTCGGGTCTAGGCTATCGGATGAGGAGAGGTGGTCAGGTTATATCTCACCTCCTCTACATGGATGACCTAAAACTCTTTGCCCCCAACAATTTGCAACTGATGGAGCTACTGAAAGTAACTGAAACTTTCAGTAGTGCCATCAGGATGGAATTTGGTGTGGACAAATGTGCGGTCATGCATGTAAAGCGAGGGGAGATTATGGAATCCGTGGGAACTGAACTCTCGGATTTCATAAACCTTAGAGCCCTCTCCGCATCCGAAACCTATAAGTATTTGGGTATGTCGGAAGCGTTAGGCATCAATGTTACTGACATGAAGCAATCGTTGAAGGAACGCTTCTTTGGCCGCCTGAAAAAAGTATTTAATAGTCTTTTATCGGGCGGAAACAAGGTGCGCGCCTTCAACGGTTGGGTCGTGCCGGTTTTGATGTACTCTTTCGGCATACTCAAATGGACTCAGACCGAACTCGACGCCCTGGATAGGAGAGTCCGTACGCTGCTGACTGCAAATCGAATGCATCACCCACGGTCATCGGTAATGAGACTGTATATCCCGCGAAAGTGTGGAGGTCGAGGCTTTTTAAATGTTAAGACCCTCCACAATCGCGAGATATGCAGTCTCAGGGAATATTTCCTAAAAGCCGACGTGGGGATGCATCGAGATGTGGTCGCGGTGGACAAGGGCCTCACCCCGCTCTCCTTGGCTAAAGAGAACTGGCGCAAGCCTGTAGTGCTTGACACTAACGATCGCAGGGAGGTATGGCAGAGTAAGGAGCTTCACGGACGCTTTTTCCGGGCCCTACATGGACCCGATGTAGATCTGCTAGCGTCCGTTGCCTGGCTGCGTTTCGGTGACCTCTTTGGGGAAACCGAAGGTTTCGTCTGTGCAATTATGGATGAAGTTATCATGACGAACAATTACCGGAGATTTATTGTGAAGGATGGCACGGTTGACATTTGTCGGGCATGCCACCGTCCGGGAGAATCAATCCGACACATTATCTCCGGGTGTCCTCGTCTAGCTAACGAAGAATACTTGCATAGACACAACCTTGTAGCCAAGATTATCCATCAGCAACTTGCTCTGAAATACAACCTAGTGGAATCGGAAGTGCCGTACTACAGGTATGTGCCCGACCCAGTTCTCGAAAATGGACATATCACATTGTACTGGGATCGATCCATCATCACTGACAGGACTATTGTTGCCAATAAGCCTGATATAGTGGTGGTGGATCGTATAGAGCGGCGCACAATGATTATTGACATAACGGTCCCACATGACGAGAACCTCGTGAAAGCCGAGAAAGATAAACAAATCAAGTATCTTGACTTGGCTCGCGAGGTTGTCGACATGTGGGATGTGGATTCAGCGATCATTGTGCCGATAGTCGTATCAGCCAATGGCTTAATTGCCAAGAGCCTCGACCAACATCTAAGGAGGCTCTCGTTGGGCGGCTGGATCAAGGGCTTGATTCAGAGAGCGGTACTTCTGGACACGGCTCGCATTGTTAGGAGGTTCCTCTCTCTGGAGTCCTGACCGCCGGTAGCTTGGACCCTGTTCCCGATACCGGTGGCCTGCTATTTTTTATATTTTTAAATGTTTTTATTTTTGTATGATTTTATAGAAATATTTATAAATGTAAATTATATGTATAAAAATGAAATAAAGGAAATAATAATAAAGATTTATTGCTCAAATAGGACTAGATTACATGGCAAGGTAACATACAAAGCACAAGCATAAAGTTTCTAAAAACCTAGTTAGTGGGTGCCGTACTGTCTACCTAGATAGGTTACAAAATAACCTGTGTTTAGGAGAAACAGTTCCGATCCCCGTCATAAAAGGTTGACTTATTATAAGATTATAATTATGTATAAAGTAACCATTGAAGCAAAGCTTGAACAAACAACAGTAAAAAAAAAACTAAAACTTTAAATCTAAAAATTGCAATTTCGGTAAATACAAAAACAAAAAAAAAAAAACAAGAAATGTTCAGTGTGTTGGTGTGGTGAGTAATTTGTTTGTTATAAAAGGTATTAGAAAATTCTAGCCACAATATTCCTGATTGAACTGTTTTTCATAATTCCTTATTTATTATTTATTTATTTATTTATGTACACACAAAATACTTGACAGGACAATATATTAACATAGAAGAGCACAAAGGTACTGCATACTTCAAAAGAAATTTGTTCCAGCAGACTTGCGAGAGGAAAGTTGGATAAGAAATGTAGACACAGTGTGTAGAAAAGTTAAACAAGATTTTTTTTAATTAAAACACTTAAAACTATAACTATATAAAATAAACATACATACACATATAAATATTACCTATAATATTCATACATATATATTATATGTAGAATATTACTGTATAGAAGAGAGGTAATGCTCTTTGACTTGCTTTTTAAAGAGAAATAAAGTTTTACAATCTCGAATGTTAGGCGGAAGTGAGTTCCACAAACGTACTGCGTGAACAGAGAAAGAGTAGGAATACATTTCAGTTTTATGGGATGGGAAATTAAGATGATGCCTGAGGTGGGATCTACAGAGAGTATCAGAAAGATGGGTAAAAGAAAAACGATCGCGCAGGTAGCTGGTATGCAGGGTTATAAAGGATGTTATAAAGAAGACATAATATCCGAGTGTTCCTGCGAAGACGGATTGGGAGCCACTTGAGCTCTTTGCGAAAGTGAGAAACATGGTCATATTTCCTCAGACCATACACAAAACGAATGCAAAGGTTTTGTAAGCGCTCAAGCTTATTTAACAGCTCCTCGGTGGCATCCAAATAGCAGCAATCAGCGTAATCAATGATCGGCTGAATCAGAGTTTGAGCTAAGTAAACTTTGGTTTTGAATGGCAAAAAGCTCTGTAATGATTTGAGTTTTCAGGAGTGGCTCTAGTGGACCGGTGAACGCCCTCTTAAGCTGCCTTCCCATATGCCTTGATCACACGTACCTACCTATATGAGTGAGTCGAGTAGATGGCCGAGACAGTGCTCTTGACCGAGTGCTCGGTACGTGTTAACCATCACCGAGTGCTCCGCCGAGTTAAAGGGCGAGACATAGTCACTTGGACCCTGTTCTATTTACTAGACCGAGTGTCCTCCCCCGCGTTTCCCCGCACTGACTCGCTTGCCCACTTGGCAGGTATAAATGCACTCGGTGCGTACTCGCCACTCGGCGCACTTACGTCGCTCGCAGCACGCTACCGTATAATCTTTTATTATCTTTTTGCGATCCATTGTCTCGCTAGTCTGCAGCGTCGAAATTGAACTGACAGACTGACTCGGTGTCAAGTTAAAAAATACGTGTAAACACCTATTCGTCCCCACAACTCTTTCGGCCTAGTATCATTTTGCTGTCTCGCCCATCTACTCGATAGTCGGTACGTGTGATCAAAGCATTACAACAAATGAATAAACATCATTATTAGATATCGATGATCAACACTGGTTATTGCAATCTTGTATACACCGTGGCATTTTAGTCGTATTTCAAAGACAGCCCACTTCATGTATCCAATGACTGCTAATCATTCATGTAAAAAAAAAAAAATAACATTTATTTTTTTATTTTTTTATTTTTATTAATTATGACGCATGATATAGTTTAAAACACCCTGTTACGAATACAGTCCGAGCCTTGTGATACAAGAGCGCCGCAGAATGGATTTAGATTAAGTTTAAGTTGCAATCATTGGTTGCAATAGTAAGAAACACATTTTTGCGTTAGGGTGAATGAACTCTGATAAGGATGTTGCCGCTCCATTCCGCGGCGACATAATTAATTTAAAAAAATACTTATGTTAAAAAAAAAAATAACTATGAATGATTAGTAGTCATTGGATACATGAAGTGGGCTGTCTTTGTAAGACGACTAAAATGCCACGGTGTATATATGTACCTATCGCTTACGTAGCTTACTCCATGCTTTACGTTTGACCTATTTTAGGGCTTCCAGGGTACAAAAAAGGAGACAAAATAAAACAAAGTATCATTACGTAATATTATATTTCGCAATAATTAAAACAACTAATGGTACATTTCTAGTGGTATATATTATGTATAACGCATGTACATGCCCGCGCCGACAATTCCACGGATTGTGCATAGTGCAGTGTAGACCGTCATCTCTCTATGTACAGACTTGGCGCGGGCTATCTTATGTATAATATGTATTTATATCACTATTATGTGTATGGAAAAGATAGGAAAATGGAATGTGGCAAGACATTCGAGGAATGCATTTTATGGAATCGTTAAAATTTAATACTTATTTTTGAAGAGCGTTTATCCGTCGCGGGCCGTACGCTTTTGCATTTGTTTTTTGTTATCGATTATTTTTATTAAATTTAATCAAAGTACTTTTTTTTTTTCAGCCACGCGCTAGATCTTTGGTATTTATAAGTATGTATGCTATTTTTTTAACAGTAATTTTGATTTTACCCATAAAATCGACAAATTGACAATTATTTTCTATTTGCAGTACCTATTACGACTTAATATTTGTATTTGTCTATAAAGTAAATGTTAAAAATAATTATATAATATAACAATCTAGAGGTTGGCTGAAAAAATAAATAAAAAATAATCACGAAAATCCTCTAGAAATGCGACATGGCCAGCCCGCGATGGATGAACGCTCCGATGTAGAAAATGTTCTTAAGAAGAAACAAATAGGAAATACACAAAAATCTGAAGCCAACATCAAGAATTAGAAAGAAGAAAGGCCTTTCTAATAAACGCAAGAAAAGTATTGAGAAGCTTACAGCATAGTGAATTTATCGATTAAAATCATAACTGTGTAAAAAACAACTGGGTCTTTTAAAATAATAAGACTTTTTAGGGTTCCGTACGTCCTACTGAAAAAACGGAACCTTTATAGGATCACTCGTGTGTGTCTACCTGTCTGTAGGTCCCTCTGTCACAGCCAATTTGCTCCGTATCTACTGTACCGATTAAATTGCGAATTGATACGCATATAAATTTCTGTGACTAAACACGCACTTGTAACGTATTTATATGAATTTTGAATATGACTGAGGTGACTTTTAGGGTATATTAGAGAGTTACAAAAAAGTTTTGCGAATTGTACCGTGTGACATATCAAATGAAATGACTTGTTTTCAGGGTCTCAATTTTTTTTAAATATAATTTTAAAATAAATATTTTATAGTTATTTACGAAAATAGATGAACATTGACCATTCCCTCCTTATCTCCGAAATTAATAAGCCTAATATGTTGAAAAAAAATACAGAAAATAAGTTAATTTATAGATTACAGGAAAACCTATAAGAAGTCTATAGTGTTAAAATAACATGGTAAATCTCTCGATATTGTTCGTAAAAACTTATATTTGCAGTTGGAATGTATGAAAAGAACATGTTTTTCATCTATAATGTTAAGTTTGTTCTTGGGATAAATTATCTTTGGATAAAAACATTGTAGATAACTCATCGTACGGAACCCTCACGACGCGAGTTCAACTCAAACTTGTCTGGTTTTTATTCTTGAAAGTAATAGGTAAGAATACAATCAATTGACAAATAAATTGATACAAGAAAATATGTTATAATTATCTTAATTGTAGCTTAATTAAATAACAAATGTTTTCCATATTTTTGTGTTTCTTATCATTACTTAACTATGCTATGTAAACTGTGTTAGCTATATACAATTTTGTGATCTACGTACGTATGAACATCGAACTTTTATATCTAAATAATAATTATATTTATTTACAATTTTCTTAAGATTAGAATAAAGTACCTAAAAAGAAATATTCACAACAGTTGGTGAAATACTGCAGCGGCGATGTAAATTATTTACAAATTAAAAATATATAAAAATATCCATTCATAATTTTTCTTGAACAAAAACAAAGTTTTAAAATAATATAAATAAAATGGCACAAATCAATCAACAATACCTATACATCTAAATAAATAAATATAGGTATATAGGTATAAAATTATACATATTGAATTAAACATTAGGATATAAAAATCTTGAGAATTTAGGTCTTATGGCACAAATCGTTGGCACACAGTTTTGTTAAAATATTATCTTTTAATAATACAGTAGATTATAGGTACCAGTTATTACTAGGTATCATGGCACGTGAATTCACAAGACAGCTTACCTATATTTTTCTTAAAATTGATGACGCTAAACTTATGGTGTGTTACATTATACGGGCTGGATTGCCAGATTGCTTGATCAGAGACTCGAAAAGTCCAAACACTTTTGTTGATAAATTATTACCCAAAGGTACGCTAAGCTGATGACGACAAAAGATTGCAGGTTTGTTTAGCACTTAGCAGTATATGAAATGGTCACAAAAAGCATTGACGAAGTGACACAACCACACACCAAATAACACAGCTGATGGAAATGATCCTATTTTCTAACATCGCGCTTGAAACATAAGCAAAACATCTCGCATGAAAGGATGAGCACATATAGTACCACCCATATTCCGCCAGCCCATAACACGCTTGTATTTTCAACAGTTCTCTTCATCTTTTGGTCTACTCAAGATGTTTAGGGGGTTCATGTGCCTGCGATGTCGGCGGGTTGTCGTGTGGCAACATCGGCAGTGGTGGTAATGGCAGTGGGAGCGGCAAGGGAAGCAGTGCTCGTGACTGGAAACTCGCGAGCTGATGCAGCAATGCTGCTGAATGTTCGTGTGCCTTGCGACGGAGTTCTGCTACACTGGATGAGCGAGCCTCTTCTTTGGGGCAGCATGGGCAAGGGGCGCCCCAACCTGAGGGAAAAAGGGTTGGTTAGAGTAATCTTTTCTGTGATCTGGTTCTGCTTGATCGCTAGATATCTACTATGAAACTCGCGACATCAATAGCAGGTTTATTACTGCTGGCAAGCAGGTTTTATGGCGGTTCTACAGACATTAACCAATCAAATGGCTATAAACTTAAGCATTACTTATTATTTGTTGAACGGTGGCTGTCTGAGACCAGTCTAGTCAATCAGTTTAGGTCTAAGACCCTTGCACAAGTTCCCATGATCCCCGGTTCAAGTGTGGGAAGAAAAACACCGGGTGGTTTTTAGTCAGTAAGATTCTGACAGACCCCTGGGGCGGGCGGAGGACATCCATGATGGATACCAATTTTATATCGTCAGCTCGACGTCCGTGTGTCACTGCAGGGATCCAGCAGAATATCATAGTCAGGTATATCTGCCTGACACATGCTGAGCTGGACTCCCATTTGGTGCAACCTTGAGACGCACACCGCACTTTGTATATTTGTTATCATTTTAATATTTATAATTTTATATAAATATAGAAAATACTATTAGACTTAGAATTGAATTTGGAACACACTATTTCTGTATGTTTTTCCTTTTTTATATTTTACCCTGTTTTATAATATTCATGAAATTTTTAATTGTTTATGCTCTTGTGTGTTGTGCTATCTTTTGTGTGCAATGAATAAATGTTTTATCTATCTATCTATCTATGAGCATTTTTCACCACGGAAAAAAAATTCACGTCCTCGAGCGATGCAACTTGCGTCAAGCACCACGCGCGCTTTATCTGCTTCCGTTCGTAGCTCCGTCGCGGTGACTCGTGGCATGCGCATAACAACTTTTTTTTTTTTTTTTTTTCACCACAGTCGCTGTCGTAATACGCTTCAGCGTGTAGCTTGTGACCTTAGGGTAAGACAGCCCCGTTCAACAAATTACTCATTGTAGATGCCACAGAACCGATAAAAGATGCCCAATATTTGGTAGAAAGAATATTCTTCGGTACTTTACCTTTCAGCGGGAAGAACGGTTGCGACAAGTGGTTGAGGTGTTGCGAGAGATGTGACAGATGCGGCGGCAGGAACAGAGGCGGTGGAGGAGCCGGGGGCGGCTCGCCAGCGCCTCCCGGGGATGTGCGGAACGCGCCCGTACTACGACAAGGAGAGATGAGGCTTTTAGTTACATGTGACGATGAAGAGCAGATTATTATTCTCATGTAGGTATATCCAGCATAGGTGCACAGCCTTGGCAGATACACTGGCAATCTATCTTGAGGCTTGGGTTGCCGTGTTGTTGGTGTCGACACGAAGGACGATGTAAGTAAATTTCTGTAGCAGCAACTTTAAGTCGGTGGAAATGTCGCTGCTCACTGAGATAGAAGTTCTAGGGAATATCGTTTCATTTTCCAATGATCATGTTGGTTTTACCAAAAAACCACCTATGTAGGTAATGATTCTATAAAGGAATATCAATATTTAATTGAAAATGTGATGATTAAATTCAATACCTTTACTTAGTAGGTACCTATCTAAGGTATTATTAAATATTTCCATTACAAATTAGATACGTTCCATCCAAAAACAAATTGAAAACAATAATTAGGTAGGTACGTCTGCCACTTTAAATAAAAATAAAAAAAACACGATTCACATGTGCAATTTGATCAAAAGCGTATTCAATTTAGTTTAAAAATCAACCTTTTTGAATTACCATACGTCTAGATAAATAAAATGTTTTATTTAAATAAGTTTTACGTTGAAAGTGTGTGCGATATCGATGTGAGAAGACTGGCTTTGATCTCGCAAACGAAATTTGTGGGCAGTCGAGCGACGCCGTTTGAGACGAGACCGGGGTGACTCGACGCCTCCGAATACTTACAAGAAACAAGCAATACGATAAATTAATCTGATTGAATGGTATACTAATTTTGTTTAATTTATACAAAGTATAAATTAAATTTTGATGTATACAACGTATTGTAAAACAGTTTTAAAGAGCAACTATGGAGTTTCTTTTGAAGTTCAATTTTTTTTTGGTGTTCTTTGTCAGTGCTATGCCATTTTCGCAATTTAGGGATACCCTATCTACTACCCATACTATTTTAGGCGAACACCAACATAATGTATCCTCATCATCATCATAACTTCAGCGGAAAGACTTCCACTGCTGGACATAGGCCTCCCCCAATACCTTCTCCGAAGCCTCCTCTTACTAGAGAATGGGCAGGAACGTTCTCTATGCATTTTTAACATCATACTGCGATCGCCAACCCGCCTGCCAAGCGTGGCAATTATGGGAATCCCTCCCCTAATTTAATGTATATTGGTAGTTATTTATTTATTAAAATTTTATGCACAAGTAATAAAAATACCGTATACAAACGTGGCTTTAATGCCTGCTGGCGCGTGGATGTCACTTACACCATGTATGTATATTACACCATGTATAGAATTAAGTCAATTAAATCTTGTGTAAATTGTTTCATCATCCTCTCAAAACGGTGAAGAAAAACATCGGGAGGAAACCGCCATGTCCTAGAAAAAAATCGAAGACATATCTACCAATCCGCACTGGGCCTGCATGGTTGATAACGGCACACTCCTCACCGAGAGGAGATTTGTGTCAAGGGGGAATATTATATGCTGATTATGCTTGCTTATGCAATTAAATACAATACTAAAACACATCGCACCATGATGTTTGTACATACTATTGCAAAATTCAGCGCTAGGCGGCGCGGGCGTCGGGGAGGTGGGGCAGACAGAGACAATGAAATGAACGCTGGGCCGAGGTGTCGCATCGCTCCCGCATTCCCTCAGTGCATACTTGATGTACCGCGACGAAGGACGGGACAAGGCATAGGCGGTAGTGGGAGCGGGGAATAGAGAAAATAGTGCGAACAAAGGCTAAAGGCTCCTACAAACAGGCGCGACTTGCAACGCGAATCGCGCAAGATACAAAGGCACCGTTCGTCGCCCAACACGCGATGCCTTTGTGTCGCGTCGCGTGTCGCACTTTTTTGTAGGAGCCTTAACATTGACCGAATTAACAACAACAAATAAATACTTAAGATTTGCTAGCAGATTTATTAGCTGAAACCTATTTATTTACTTATTTAAATACATAAGTAGGTTTCTGATAAATCTATTATTATATATTTCTATTATTTTAGATACAGAAATCGGAGATTTATGGTACAGTATGCAATAAAGCAGCACAATGCTAGTTATTCTATTCAGTAACGATAACCGCAATAATCAAATATCCAATTTTATGTAAATCCACAATATTCGTAAGCTAAATTAATTACATCAAAAAACATTGGCAAAGTCAGATTTCCTCTAGATACACTAGATTTGGAATATGCCGTGCATTTTTCCAGGATTTTTGTTGCGGGTGGTAATTTTTTCATTTCTGTGTCAACCAAGCTTTAATAAGACTCGTATCATAAAATAAAAGTTATCATCTGCCTATAAATACATAGCCTGCGTCAAAAGAGCAGTGGTGGCCCAGTGGTAACGGCCGCGACTTACGAGTTGTAGGTCGTAGGTTCGAACCCCCGGCAGGCGCTTTACTTTGATTATTTCATCACCACTGCTCTCAAAAACGGTGAAGGAAAACATCATGAGGAAACCGCCATGTCCTAGAAAAAATCGAAGACATATCTACCAACCCGCACTGAGCCCGGGTGATGGATTAAGGATACCTGTGTCGCAGCAGTGGGAACGTAATGCCCGCTTTACATTATTCCAGTCCAGTGATCCAGCGAGAATCCAGTCCAGTGCTGGACTGGATCTGTAACGTCTACATTATTCCAGTTATTTAGAAGCCGTTGAAGTGTGAACACTAGTGACAATGATTTCAAGAAGAGATCAGTTTCGAATCGTTTGGAATGGCACTGGATTGGCCGTCTACATTATTCCAGTTGCACTGTATTGGTCGCACTGGATTCAAAAGTAGACCGCCAATCCAGTTACTGGACTGGAATGCTAACTGGATTCAGTGCATTCCAGTGCCGGTTTACATTTTTCCAGTAAGCAATCCAGCGCTGGATTCGATCGCTGGACTGAAATAATGTAAACCGGGCATAAAGGAATAACGTATAGTAACGTATAATAGGCTTATTATGTTGCATCAAAATCTCGCCCCGCTCATCGCTTGCACATCATCACACAAATTCCCTCTGGCACTCGTTCAATGGAATCAAAGGATTTGCGTTCATTACAGGCGCTAATAATTGATGTGCGCCCGCGACACTAACGCTTTTAGTGTCGACTATTTGTTTGTGCATACATCGGTATTGGCACTTCATTTTGATCGGGAGCTGAGTTTTTTTGTTCAGATTTTTGGGTTAACACTCACTGTGAATTGCTGTGATTCGGTATCTATTTGACTTTATGAATTGTCATGATTAGGGTTCCGTAGTTAACACATCAAAAGCTGCGGACAGAACATGGCAAAATTATGAGAGTTCCTCCTTTATAGTTTTGCCACGTTCTATCCGCGGCTTATCTCAGAGACTCTTAGTACTAGAATGCTGTAATTTGGCATGGGTATACATAATAATCACGCCGAAAAGTGGTAAAATAAAATCTTGATTAAAAAAAAATTGTGGGGTTTCTCGCTTGCAGGTAAAGTGGGGATGATATTTTTTTTCTCGTCTATCCCATGTTGTAGGGAATCATTGGATAGACCGTTCAAAAATATTGCGGATTTGTGGAAACCATTCTTCGTTTCAGGCATCTGTTTGCATAATACGAGGATTAAGATTTGATTTGATAATTTTTGTTAGTGTCAAATGGGTGGGATAAATTCATCCCAACTACGGCACCACGGATGATGTGCGTGGTCCGACACGCACTTGGCCGGTTTCTTTTTTGTTGTTGTTTTCAAAAATATTTAATTTACATTTTAGGTTGTAATAACTTACAATATGTAGATCAAACCTGAGATTATGTATTTAGACTAGGTGCAGCAGCAAGGTAGGTTTGTGTGTGAAATGTGAATATGCAGTTTTTGCTAAACTTGAAAAGACTCAGGCCTATATTATTTAGCTCAAAATTTTACAGTATCATCTGATTACACGACGCACGGTATCGTATGGTGCCGGACGAAAAGAATAGCACTATCTCATTTCCTCCCGTGAGTGTCGTAAAAGGGGACTAAGGGATAAGTCCCTTAGTCCGTAGTTTTAGTAAAATGCATAGAGAACGCTGCTGCCCATTCTCTAGTAAGCTAGAGAATGGACAGCAGCGTTCTCTATGCATTTTTAACACCATACTGCGATCGCCAACCCGCCTGTCAAGCGTGGCGATTATGGCAAACCCCTAACCCTATTAGGGGTGGCTTATGTCCAGCAGTGGACATAATGATGATCTGATTACAAAAGCAAATGGTCTGGCATAAAATATAAGTACTATTATAGTTGTGTGTGGTTTGTTGTTTTGTTATTATTTATGTTCTTAACAATTTTATTGTGTTTTTTTCGGGGTTAAATATAATGACCACCATAAAATGTATTCGAACACCAAATGTAGTAAATGATCACCAAATCTTAGCGAGCAAATTAATGCGCTATTTCTGCCTAAATAAACCACTGTGATTGCCATAAAATGTAGGCTTATTACCAAATAAAGTATTATGATGCCATATTAGGTTAGGTTAGGTTAAAACTGTGACCTCCTATGCACGAGCCGAGCGAGCGAAGCATGCGGTGCCGTGGCAGCGGCCGGCGAGTGCCAGAAAAGACTAGATTATTATAGAAAAAAAAAAAATGGAAATAAAACAGGCTACCCGAAACTGAACTAGTTAGATGATATTAATTTTATATTAAAATGTGGGTTTAATTTTGGTGATCATTTACTATTTTTGTCTCTATGTTACTATTATATTTGGTGGTAAACATAAGCCGTTTTTTTCTGACCTTTTGTTTGGTCTGCAATAAAGATTTTTATTTATTTATTATTATTATCATTCAAAAACATAAAAAATAACGAAATATACCTTCTCTACGCACTGTAGATTACTTCAGTTACTCCCAATGTAGTCTAGGTACTTCACCCAGCAGAGAAAACATCAAAACCACAATTTTATTTCAACAACCCTTACACTCTAAATCACCCTAAGAAAATCTTTTTCGTCCACAAAGTATTCAGTATCAATGATACTCCTTGCAGCCAATTTCATTATGTACAACAGGGTCAAGTTGGAGGACTGTTTAACGAAGCGCGACTCTATTAATTGATTTTAGAGGGCCGGGGAAGGCCGGGGGGGGGACATTTGGAAAATGTCCTCCTTGAGTCCCCACTAATATGAATATTCAACTAGAGTAGAAGCGGCCTGGTTGTAACAAAGAGAATTAATATTACAGCTAATAGCGTTAATGTTTTGATTAAGAAGTGCCTTCTGAAATTGAGTGGCATGTAATATTCATAAACGATGTTAAGTAGTTATTTGTTGATAGAGGTTTGCTCTGACACCGCTTGTGTTGGGTGTAATTATAGTTTGGATAACATAGTATGTAACTATACTTCATTTGAAATAAGATTAGACATTTAAATAAATCTTGTTTACAGTCCGTTCAACCGATTTTGACTTCTATTGCGTTGGTGGCATGACAAATGGCAGCTGCAGTTGCAAATCTTTTATATCTATACTATTGTTTATTTGCTTGTTTGTTTGAACGCGCTAATCTCAGGAACTCCTGATTGGAAAAGAAAAAGTATTTTTGTGTTGGATAGTCCATTTATCGAGGAATATTATAGACTATATAACATTACGCTACGACCATTAGGAGCGGAGCATAAATGAAAAATGTTTAAAAAAAACGGGAAAAAATATTCGTTTTTGAGAGCTTCCGTTACGTACGCTGCGTAAACGGTTTAAGTTACACAAATATCATGTATGATGGAATTGTTCCCCTTTAAATGTTCTAAAAAAAAGTCCGCGACAGCATATGTCTATCTTTTAAAATTGACCCACTAAAACCCTTTTTTATGGTAATCAAATTTGTTCGAAATTAATGCATTATTTGCGAAGGAATTTTATCAACAAAATATTAATCCTTATCCAAATAAATATGTTATTAATCACAAGTATTTAAATTTAAACAAAATTGTCCTTGACATCACTTGATTTCAATCAACATCTTAGGAGATATCATAATTTTAAAATAACTCCGTAACAAAATAAGTAGAAAATTTATGACTTATACCACATCTCTCTCTTAGGTGACGCAGACGTAGTTGCGCGGGTCAGCTCTATTATAAAGCTGAAGAGTTTGTTTGTTTGGTTGAACGCGCTAATCTCAGGAACTAGATACTGGTTCGAATAGAAAATTTTTTTTTGTGTTAGATAGCCCATTTATCGAGGAAGGCTATATAACATCACGCTATGATCCTTAGGAGCCAAGCGAAAAGAACAAAAGTCAGAAAGAACGCTAAGCGATAACAAAGTTATAGCGCAGGCGAGCGACGGGATGCGACGCGATGGGTGGGCCGAAATTTCACGCGGACGAAGTCGCGGGCAGAAGCTAGTTTTAAATAAATAGATCGACTTGGCAATCTCACTTAACACAATTTATCTTTTTTTAATTTTTTTATTAAAAACATAATGTATCTCAAAAGTAATATTATATTAAATTAGATTGTTTAGTGCGATTGCCAAGTCAATCTATTTATTTAAAACATAAAAGATTTTTAATATTGATATGGTCACTATAAGATGTTGTTAGGTTAGCGAAATTAAATGAAATGAAATGAAATCGTTTATTCTGTAAATAGGATATCGGAATCATTTTTACACGTCATATAAAAAATATAAAGTCTCTTTTAAAGTCCAGACATAATCTTGGTCAGATCATGTGAGAACTATGTAGATCCGTGTCTGAAATGGTCTTTTGAGGAAAGAACCACACAATTTTGAGTGGACCTGTCCAGTCAGTGCAAGCATTTGTCAGTAAACGTGTAGCTCAACTCAGGATTTAAGGAGCTCAACGACTCGACGAACAATACCAAAGAAGGGACATTTGGGTAGGCCGCATAAAGTACTCAAAATACCAGACCATCATTAAAACTACGTGAGAAAGAGGAAAAAGAGATATAATCTTAAAGAAAACAAATGACCCACATAGTGCTCACATTCACAATAATTATAGTAATATATGTAATACTTTTCAAAGTAAATATTCATGTCATTTTGTATATAATATTTAATAATGTCAATAATTATGTATATAAAACGTTGTATAATTATTTAAATGTCAAGTTGTACGGTTTAATCACAAGGCTTTAAGCAGAGCGAGCAGCTCAATCCCAAGCTTTTTTGTCTTCTAAATAATTAGAAATTTAAAAATAGTACCCTTTTTTGCAAAGTTTGGTTTTAATACAGCTTTTAAATCGTTTAATGGGTAAGTTTCGAATTTCAATGGGAAGGTTGTTGTAAAAGCGTATACATTGACCCATGCCAATTACGTAATAACTTAAGACAGCAGGACCCTAAGCAGGGACTGAATAAGTTGACCGACTTGGTATTACATGGATCTCACAACTTTTTACGATAGAAGAACCGAGTTGCGAGACTTGGTTTTTTTTACAGGTTATGTTTTTGATGGCATCTCATTTCTTTTTGTAGGTAGTCTTCCTTTTTTCTTTTCCGGTACTACTTCTTGATGAACAGTTCTTCTCAAAGCCCACTCCCGGTCTCTATGGGTTTTTTTTCGTAGCCTTTGATGTTACAATTTTTGACAAGTCTGGACGGTAAATGCTTCTTAGTCACTAATTGTATACTTAGTCACTAAAGTATTCACAAATTGAGGATTTCTGCGCTTTAATACTTCTAAAGTCGACATTAATTAGATGTAAGCCGTCCAGACTTATAACTCTCGAAAGTGCCACGTAAGCTTGACCGGAAGTGAATACTGCAGAACCGATATCCATCAGCGCATTATTTAGACTTAGGCCCTGTCTTTTGTGTATAGTTATAGCATAGGCTATACATATAGGAAACTGTTCGCGATGAACATAAGCTCTATTAATCATTTCAAATTTAGTTTTGACCGGACTAAGCACGTAAACATGTTCTTTATTAAATGTAATGTATATTTTCTTAATTATTTTTGTATTTTCAATTATTAATAATAATATTTTTTTTTTCGAAATTGCAAAAGATTTTAGTTTTTCCTTTTTTATACACTAAACACTAATTGTATTCTACAGGACATCGTCGGTAATAGCCCTAGGATCAACAAACATCTGACCTACATAATAATTATAAATATATTTTATAAGGCTAATTGCAAATATCCGTATGAAACGGACATTCTGCGTTCCATAATGAACAATTTAAAAGAGCGACTATCGACATCACATAAAATATGCCGCCATCTTTGACTATTAGATTAGATATGACAATTAGTGATGTCCAATCTTTCAATAACATGACTAACAACATACATGAGGTAATAATATGACTTCCTACCTAAGTATAAAATAATAAATCAAAAAAATAAAAACATTGGGATAAAGTTGTTCGCATTGAAGTTAAATAAATAAGTACTTAAATACCTACCTACCTATTTTAATACAAAAACTAGAAGATTTACTAAGTACCTAATAGGTACTTAGGTAAGTACTTAAATGTTTTTCTGATTCTATAATATTAGCTAAACTAACCACATACAGGCAATAGAAATAACAGTGACATGCATTTATTAGCATGTATTTCGAAGTATTGAAAGGATTGTTTTTTTACTAAATATAACCTCAAAATCTTTGTTTTCTTTTGAAATAAATCCTTTCTGCAAGTTGTCCGTCATTAAACTTTGTCTTCATGGGCATGTACTTGTAATTTAGAACACGCAAAGTAATTTTCCTTTGCTGTTGGTTCTGGGGCGAACGATGTATGGATGCAGAACAATCTCCTTTGAAGCTTCTACGTCTGCTAGAAGTGCCTTAGAGTTTTGATGATCGGTCAGTCAGTGAGTGACAAAATTAAGAAACTGATTAGTTATAATTCTTAAAATACTAATTCAAATTGAATGAAATATACCGTGTTTATACAATGCCTGCTTGGTTACTAAAAATACAGGCTTCAGTTGTATCCACAACGAAGTTATAGAGGGTCGAAAATAGCCTGAACTGCTTCGAGAAAAGGATGGTACGGCGGTGCCGCTTCTTTTTGCTCGACTTGGCACTGCCGTGCCCCCAGATTTTTCGAACATATATCATTCAGATTGTGTGATAGCGAGTTACGCAATTATTGTGGTTGAGCCTAAACCATTACAAAATTAAGTAACATTTCAAAAATATTTAGGGTCACATCTTTCATCATCTACACCAAAACCACCTAGAAACCAAGCTAATATTCAGGAATAGGTCCTTTTACCTATATTTAGTTGTGTGTGACGGCGCGCGGTCGCCACGGTAATGACGCCGTTCAATTATTCATGCAATTAACTGATTATAGCAACACTCCAACAGTCCCCCCTCACCCCCTCCGCTATCCCCGCGTAAGTAGGCAACTAGTAAATAGTACCATTATGTATGTAGGTAGGTAGATATTGTGTGATATTCTTCGTTGTGAAGGCAGTTAGCCACCATAGATGATTTTATAAAATGCCCATGTGAAATGATAACTTTTTAAGGTTCCGTATCTCAAAAGGGAAAAAAAACAGAATGAAAAGGATCACTCGTGTATCTGTCTGTCTGTCCGTCTGTGACAGCCAATTTGCTCCGAATCGAACGGGCCGATTAAGTTGAAATTTGGTACACTAATGAATTACCTACTGTGACCCAAACATGAAAGTCTAACGTAAATAAATATTTTTTTGAACATGAGGGATATTTAAAAAAATTATAAATAATATATCAAATACAAGGGCTTACTGTGAGTGTCTCAAATATATTTTTATAATAATGTTAAAACATTATTTTTTTAATTATTTAAGAAAATTGACGAAAATTGACCATATTCCCTCTTCGGTATCTCCAAAACCACAGTCTAAAATAAAAAAATAAATAAAAAAAATACAGTTAATAATTCTATACGTAGATTACTTACAAGTCTATAGTCTTAAAATAATATGATAAATCTCTCAATATTGTGCGTACAAACTTACATTTGCAGTTGTTGTTAGACTAACGTCATTCTTATGAAAATTAAAAAAATGCATTTTATACGCGAAGTGTGTGGATTTGTTGTAAAACCTGTAATTGTATTATAACCTTCTGAGCTACACGAACGAACCATAACGAGGTGTGGAGATTAGTCAGTTAGCGAGGTTAGTAGCGGGGCTAAAATTAAGCTAAACTTCCGTCCTCAAGACATTCATTTCTTGACATCAAGGCTCTCTACTAACTAAGGCTTTCATCCCGGGATCTTGGTCTCGAAAATTTCGAGATTATCGACGATTTTTTTGAATTTTCGAGACTCGAATTGAGACTGATATTTTCGGTCTCGGCAATAACGAGATTCTTGAGACTTGTCTTATGATTTAGGGAAATACCTAAACCATTGTCACAATTAGTTAATATCTATCCGCCCAACAAACGTAGAAGCAGAGAGAGCTTTTTCTAACGTTACTTTTGTAATCAATTCAGATCCTTTCTATCTGGAACTATTAAACGCTTCATCTTTGCCTTTCATAAAAATAACTGTGTTTTTATTTCATTTAGTTCTATAAGTTTACATAATCTTGACTGGCTCAATCTTTCTTGTTTCTTACGTGCCCACTATAAAAATGAAAAAAACTCTCATAGATAATTTTTGATTTTATAATTTGAGTTTTTAACTGTATGTTTAACTTGTTTTTGTACTTAATTGAAATATCTTGTTTTGACTGCCTAAAAGCTTCGCCTATATGTATGAAACCTACTTTTAAAATATTCTCAAAAGTCTCGTTTTTCCCGGGAATTTCGAGACCGCATTGAGTCTCGATTTTTTTTCCCGGGACTCAGAAATGCAACGAGACCAAAAGCTTAACTACTAACATCTAAACAGACTTCCGTAACAAACAGTTTTCATCATTTTGCTCAAGAATAACGACAAAATCCAAACACTACTTTGTCCACCGAACTAATCAACACCCAAAGCCAATAAGTCCTAAACCTAACTCCACAAAACATCTACTAGAAAATGCACACATGAAACTGGAAACATGACCGTAAGGCCGTCGCCACCCCGTAACAAGTAATTACTGTCAATTTATCACTCTGCATTATTAATTTTCATTTGTGCAACAGTAAGCGAGGTAAGTGTGTATTCAGTTAGTAGGCCGACTATATATCTATCATTTATTCATGGCGACGTGTCAGGCATTTCATGAGGCTGAATATCAAAGGCATACATAGACAATCAAATAATAGAGAATTGAGACACGCTTTGGCGATATAGCTGAGTTTTTGGTAGTATCGTGGGTATTGTTGCACAAGTTTGTTGGGTATCTCGTCGTTGCGACTTTAAGACCTCTTATGTGTCACTTTTGGCAAAATCACTTTTTTTACGCCAGCCTTTTTCACATTTTGAAGCTCTATGGAATGCAAAAACTCTCATGTGTATACGACGATTGAATCGTCATTTCTTTACCAATTTCTAGATCAACAATGTAATTCCTAATAAAATGTTGGTACTTAAAATATCGATTTTCTCATATTGTTGAATTTTACACATAAAACGTAAGATTACCTTTCTCAGAAAAACTTACATCCAATAACAGCAAAAACTGTTTTTAAAATAAATCATCTTCTGCCTAGCCATTTCCCAACTATGTTGTGTTCAGCTTCTGGTCTAACCTGATGAAGCTAAATACCAGTATTTTACATGTAGCGACTGCCTATCTGACCTCCACAACTCAGTTACTGGGTAACACGATACCCATTGGTAAGAGTGGTTGTCAAACTTTTGGACTTCTGGCGACCCGTAACAACTGTCAAAGATCTACAAATGACAGCCGGGACCAACGGCTTAACATGCTTTAGAGGTATGAGGAACAGGGTGTAAAGTTCACTCATACTCTATAGTAAAGGGAGGATCCTCCGACCAGACGGGTATTGTGTCTGGTGGGCAAATGCCCAACGGTTGATGTCGGGATGTTGTATATATGCTAGTCGCGCGGTAAACTCTGATAGCGCGATGCAGGATTTGTGACGTCAGGCCTTTGATGCGTAGTTCATATGGGGCGTTGTTAATACCGCCACATTACTCCCCTCCGGAGACCGGAGGTCGATAGTGGGCTGAGTCAGTGTATATGATGCTTGCCAGGGCCAGTTGTGATTCCAGTGAGTCGGAACCGGGTGCCGCATAGTTCACGGTGAGTCGGAACTGTCTGCGGTGATTCCCCAGTGAGTCGGGGTGGTGCCGCGTTTTTTTATTCCAGTGAGTCGGACGTCGTACAGCGCCGGGTTGAGGCTGACTGCTGGCGTCGACCAGGAGAGCGTTGAAGTTCTCTGCTTGTGGACCGGCCGGAAGTGCAGTGTGCTGTGCCAAGGTTGCTGATGAGGCTGAAGGTGATAACCAGGTGTGCGCGTTCGCTGCATGCTGGTGGTCAGAATACCCGTTGAAGCCGTGGATGCTGGCTGGCTGTGTGACTCGCCGCTTGAAAGCTTGAGGAAGTGATGGATGACGTCACGCTGAAGTAGTTGCACGAAGGCTGCGCTAATGTCCATGTTCGGGGTCACCAATTTAGAGGTATGAGGAACAGGGTGAAGTTCGCTCATACTCTATACTAAAGGGAGGATCCTCCGACCAGACGGGTGTTGTGTCTGGTGGGCAACTGCCCAATGGTTGATGTCGGGATGTTGTATATGTATATGCTAGTCGCGCGGTAAACTCTGATAGCGCGATGCAGGATTTGTGACGTCAGGCCTTTGATGCATAGTTCGTATGTGGCGTTATTGATCCGCCACAATGCTTTCCGAGGTACTGAGGGGTCTTGGTATGTAAAGATGGTCACCCATCTACGAACCAACCGCGGCAAGCGTAGCTTAACCTGATCGATCGACCCATGCGGCTGTTATTACTTAGCCATGAGCCCCTCTCGGTTTTAGAAAACTTTTATACACACGAACCATGGGCGTACCCACGGTGGGGCAAGGTGGGGTATCTGTCCCACCCTGGTCCCTAACTTGAAGCTAAAAAATTAGGTTTATTAAGTAACAGCATTAATTATTCATATAATCGATTTATTTAGGGATGTCGTTAGACACAATATCACAGCTGATGTAAAGAATGCACGTGCCTTCAGTATCCTGGCAGACGACAGCTGTGACACATCAGGAATAGAGCATCTTCCCTTTGGTATTAGAATTTTTTATGAAGAAAAATGGTAGTTCGTGAAGAGTTTCTAGGTTTTGTGGAATTGACTGCTATGCAAAATCAATATCCCCCCTCCCATCAATAATATAGCACAAAAATTTAAATAGTATATTTTGTATCGAGGGACTAAACGAAGCCATAATATACCAGAGGTGGTTTGACTCCCGAACGTGCGAGGGAGAGTCAATGAAACCGAGGGTATATTAAGTTGGCGTTTAGTCTCGAGGTGCAAACTGTACGTTTCACTTTGAGTGCGAGAAAAATAGTCAATTTAGTACAAAAACATTCAATAAATATTATTCCTCCAGTCCATAAAACTTTCGTAAGTTTTTAGGTAAACCTTCCGCGATTTTGGCGGCAAAAGATTATCTATTATGTCTTTTGCTCTTTGCTCGACGTCAAACTCTTCACTGACACTGGACATTCTTAATAAATTTGTTTAAAACCGAACAAATTTACACTCGACAAAAATTCTAAAAATTTCGCGGTCAGTTTTTTCTTTTAAACCAGTCACATATTAACAATTTAAAACACATGGCTTCACCTACTTTATGGAAAAACCATGAAACTAAAACTCTCAACATTTTCGCAATGAAGATGGTCCACACTCCACAGATAATAGTTTAAGTTTACTGGCTGTTTAAGTTTGTCTATGTCACATGAAGGAAATTAAAAAACTAATTTAAAAAAAAAATATATATATATATATACTTTTCACTCCCTAGAGACTAAAGTAGTCACTTTAGTCTCGCTTCGCGTCAGGTGTACTTTTCGAGCATCAGAAGTGAAAACGAAATTTTTGCTAGATTTAGCCAGAATCCTCTCAAGTTAATATTGAAATAAGGTTAGTAAAAAAAGAGAATTTTTAAATTCCTACTACTTATCGAGTTTATTTACTTCTACCTCACCCCAAAAAAATGCCGAGTACGCCCATGACACGAACACTTCAAAGTTGTGATGCTACGCGCTACGTAAAGTAGGCTTTTGTAGCGCGTAGGTGCTACGCGTAAAACTACTAAATCTCGAAAGAAATAAACAGAAAGAAAGATTCAACAAGACAAGACGCAGTTACAAAACAGAGTAACCACACAAGACGTATACATTTAAATTAGCTAATTTACAGCGCTACTCGCAAAGGGAAAATATTAAAGCATCCTAACACTCAATTTATGTATATCTTTAAGGAGCAAATTTAATTCTTGTGCGAAGGTGGGAGGCGGCTCGCGGAGAGGGGTCTAATTGCCAATTTTCTCTTTACGCCATTTTTTCAGCTTTTAAGGAGAAAAATTCGTTAATGCATATTTAATAGCCGTAATCGTCTCTCCCTCTCAAGATATTACAAGCCACCGACTCCCTCTTTTAAATACAGTGGTATGTTTTTAAATTATATACAATTTGTTTATTTAGCCATTCATAATCTGTTTCGCGAATTCTGGTCAGTTTGTTTTGTTTTTGAGAGGTTTGTTATTTGGTTTTCTATATTATGGCTAAGATAGGGAAAAGAAATAGGCAAAGGTAGAGTTAAAAACTGCTACTAATTATATTCTTGCGTAATAGTATGTTTTAGTGGATACCTACTTTATTTATTTATTTCTACACGCGCGTGATGCCTGCGGATTATTTTGTGTTTTATTTTTATCTAATAATATTTATTGGTATATCAGGTTGTATAGTTAGATTATATTCTGAGTACTGTTTGTTTTATTTTATCTAGTTGCCTATTTATGTTCATTTCTTTAAACCTGACTTGGTTTCCGTATGTCTTTTCCGGGTAACCACAGAAAATCAGCGCTGTGCTGTGGGTCCCTCATAGCACAGCATCATGCTGAGTGGAAGCCTTCTTGTCACAGTCATGACGTGCAGCTGCCGACTATTTTGTTTTGTGCTCGTGATTGGAATGTAGATCTATTTTGTTTTTTTATTTTATTTTTCTGTATAACACCTACTCAAGTTAATTATCTTTTTGTATGCACGTGTTTCTGTGACAAATAAACCTATTTTTCTTTCTTTCTTTCTTTCTACCTATATACCCAAACATAGAGCATAGACCCTGTATATACATATATATGTATTACATATATACAAAGTGACATTGAAAACAATCGACAAAATTGAAGGGTTATATTGGACAATCAATATAAACAACTTTTACTATGGGACAACTTCGAATTCATAAAAAAAAGGACTTTTTTATACATAATGGTCCAATATATTAATATTTACATGAAACTGTCAAATTTCTTCAAACGATTTTAAACTTTAACATGTTCATAATTAAGTTCAAAAGCGAACGAGAAAATTTGACAGTTTTGTTTCGACTGTACCTTTATACTATGCGAAGGTCAATTTTTTTTTGCGAATTCGAATTTTGTCCCATAGTAAAAATTGTTTATTTTGGTAGAACATACCGTTAAATTTTGTCGATTGTTTTCAAAGTCACCATGTGTATAGGGTGTATCTATTCAAACACGAAATATTTTAAGAGATACACCTAATAGGTGGTAAAGAAGCCATGGAAACGATTTTTTTTTAAATCTGATTATATTAATTATAAAGAAAAAAAATTACTATAAGTAAAATTTTGGAAAATGCATCTCATTTGCAAAATGTCCCAAGCAATTTTAAAATTATAATAATTATGTAAAAATATAAAATACTTAGATAAAAAAATGTTTTCGCTGCTATGGCTTTTTTACCGCCATCATCATCATCATCATTTCAGCCGAAAGACGTCCACTGCTGGACATAGGCCTCCTCCAATTGGGAGGGGTTTGCCATAATCGCCACGCTTGGCAGGCGGGTTGGCGATCGCAGTATGGTGTTAAAAATGCATAGAGATCGCTGCTGCCCATTCTCTAGTAAGTCCCTTAGTCACCTTTTACGACACCCACGGGAAGAAATGGGGTGGTGCTATTCTTTACGTCCGGCACCACTCGGCACCTATAGATGGTCCTCTTAAAATATTTCGTGCATGAATAGAAACACCTTATATATGTATATTCCATTTATTGCGGATCGTAAAAGACACACACACACACACATAAAAGTGGGTACATACAATCCTTATAGTATTAGTAACAAACCACTTAAAAACTACGTTAGTAGAACTTACATACTAACCTAAGAACAACTGCCATTGCGCCAAATCTTCTTGCCAGCTAAAAAGCACTAGGAAGTGGTGAAGAGTGGGCGTTTTGGAGGACTGTCTTATGTAATTTTGACGTTCGGAAAGTGCTGTGTACAGACTCACGCGATATCGCGGGCGCGACAGGCACCGACAAAGAAATTGTGCTTTAAGTATCGCGTCCCGCCCGCGATATCGCACTAGTCTGTACGAGCCTTTATTTGAATGACTTTTGTTGATTTTGACTGAATACCCTTCATTTACGAACATAGTAACGCATGTCTGTCATCACGTTCTTGAAATGGGTCACTATAATATTATGCCCTATTAATATGGATCTCATTATAATTGCATACCTATTGGATTCACCCAGTGAATAACATCAAGAATTCACAGCAGGAGTTTAAGTGGGATCAATATCCCGTATCAGTCACCCTACTCGGTGTGAATACTTTCGAGTATTTTACTTAATTGATTGAGCACATATTCGATATTAAATCTGATTGCCTTTATTGACTTTAAATACACAATAAACAATATCTGATTGCCAGTTTTTGTTTAAGTTATTGGACCACTTGTTTATAAACACAGAATGCACAAAACAGCATAGATTTAGGTACGTTGAACAATTTTCTAAACTGAATATCACTCAAGTTTGTAAAGCCTACTTAATAATGAAGTTGTAGGAAGGTTCATAGTATGTTTTTAAATAAACTCAGCTAGAGTAATTCTATTTGATACGACAATTCTAACATGATCTTTGTGAATAGTGTCAGAGAATTTCTATTCTCTCATTTTGAGGAATTTTTTGATGAGGATGGCCAGATAAGAAATTTGTACCTTACTTGGTGACACCTTACTGTGATTCGAACTTTAATAATAACTATATTACTTACTTACAATAGCTATAAGGTATTTACTGACATTATGGATCTTTGTTGTCTAAATAAATAAAAATTGATTAGATTTGTGAACCATTTTTTTCTTTATAATTCCTATCCATAACTTCTAGGTGCACCACAGCACTGCTTTTAAGTGATTCCACAGCACTGCTTCGTTGGTCTAGTTAGTTCGATTCCGAGGTCGGTTGATTGGTCGGTGATGGTCGGACGGTGATGGTCGGTCGGTTGTATGGGTTTTCCAAAACGAATTTTTCAGTAGCAGCCAGAAGTCTGGATTTATGCCCAGTTTGATGGTAGTAAACACGCCAATACGGATACTGACAAAAAAAAAAAAAAAAAATATTGGCCGTCTTGTAGATTATTAAAAAATATTGGACACGTATTTTTTCTTTTTTTACGTAATCAAAAAATTAAGGCGATATATTGAGTTCAAATGTGTCAAGACGTCACTGTGCTAGATTGTGTTCTTAGTTTGTTAGAATTGTAACGTAACGAGCTCTCACTCCCCATCCCATAAAATCCATTAAATTCCATCCATTTAATTTGTTTTTGACGTGACAACGTCTAATAAATCGATGAACGCCGGCTGCATGCACAAAAAAAGATGAATCATTGTCCCGTTACGCTCATTGTACGCTTGCGCCGCATCAATGTTTAGTTATGACGTTGTCACGATAAACTATCGTCCGTAAGCCAACTTTACAGACAACCAATTTTTCTAAGTATTTTTTTATTAATATGATAAAGCACAAAAATACGTGTCTAACATTTTTTTATTATCTGACTGACGGACTAAATAGTTTTTTTTTTACTCAAGAAACATCCCAAAGTTTAATCACAATCTGATCAATGGTTTAGGATTAGGAACGCATAGAGGACAAACATGCAAAATAGATTTTTATTGTATGGTGTATCTATTCATACATGAAATATTTTAAGAGAAACATCTATAGGTGGTACAAAAGCCATAGCAACGATTTTTGTTTATCTAAGTTTATTTTTATTTTTACGTAATTATTATAATTTTAAAATAGCTTGAGACAATAAGCAAAAAACCTTAACTTACATATTCAATGAATGTCCTGCCCGTGTGGGGCGATGGTGGCGGCACGAGCGCGGTGCCTTTTGATAGTTAATCATCTTATCAAGTAATTTTAAATATATATATTATTATTATATATTTTTTTTTTATTATTATTAATGTTCACAAAGTAGATCGCAGAGTTTAAAATAATACACTAAGAACCACAGAAGCCTTTGATGGCTTATACATGGCCAAATAATATACTTGATTAAAAAATATCGTTTCCATGACTTCTTTATCACCTATAGTGAAAAATGTGCTCGTATCTCTTAAAATATTTCGTGTATGAATAAATACTCCTTTTACAGATTTTCTGATGGGTCCATAATCAAGCCTCGTGTTTAAACTATAATGATCTATTAACATATTATAAATTAAAGTCGCTTTTCGCGTCTGTCTGTGTGACCGCGTTGTTCTTCTAAACTAACGCAACGGATTTTGATGTGGTTTTTACTATTATTTAGAAAATGTATTCCGGATGGTGTATTGTATATAAAACATGACTATCAAACTTATATAAATAATCAAGAATTATCTATGTCCAAATCCATCCTCCTCATAATTTCTGTTTTTTCCTCATAGTTTTCTGTAACCTGGCTTAAAGCACAAGGCTGATAGTTCCTTCCCAATAATCTAGAAATATAGCCCGTGCCTGATATCCCTCCACAACTATCTCTCAAGGGGTCCGCGGGTCCGCGATCATTTTCTTTGAGTCCTCCATAATCCCGCTCATGTATAATGCGTGCATATAAATTTCAATTTTAAACCGGCCGGGCTCAAGTTTCACCCATTTGCGGAATTACGCGTAGGGTAGACCGGGGTAATCTGGTAATGCGTTTGCGACGCGACCTTATAAATAAACCAGCTTTCTTTTGCACTCGTCTTGAGTTCTGCGCACTTTTTTATTATTATTTTTGGTGGTACGCTGTATTATGTAGAAGTCTGAAGCTGCAGTAAGGAGATTCGAGGAGCACTCACATAAATTAGACTGAACTACTGAAATAAACAGCTTTGTTTTGAATTATGACTGCTGTTTTCGCTTGGCGTTTACACAAGTTTGATATTTTAATACAATTCAAAAAAACAGGTACTACATACTTAATATTTAAAAAAAATACAAAGCCAGTTAACACAACAACTTACTAAATGCAACTTCGGCTGTTCAATAGTTTACCGAAGGATATAAAAACGTTCAAACGCAGATTAAGGCGTAACATTAACATCACAACACTTGAAATAACATAAAACAGAATATTATTATGCTAATATAATGTCTCCAACACTCTAGAGGTAACTAATGATAATAGTACCAGTTATAATGACTTATGTATCTACATAAGTCATTTACAAAAAAAAAAAACTTGTTTTTTTTTTTTTTTAATGAGGTCAGTATAAGCGAACTATTATTTTGAAGTTCTTATGAGAAATAAAGTTCTTTAAACCTAACTCCCACTAAACGGATTTGAAATTGCCTTCTGTAGGTACTTTATATTATATTATTGTCAAAAATACAATATTCTCCAGTGTGTATCGTTTCTAGTAGGTAAATTGTCATATCATTTAAATAAAAAAATACAAAAAAAAACACACGCCTAATTATGCATATGTACATATTATATGTATGCATAACTACGCTTTTTCCTCCCTTTATCACCGTGCATCATTTAGAAATTACCAAACTACAAAAATTAAACAAATACTTGTACAAGTGTATCTAATGCTAACTGACGGAGCATCAGCCCCACTTGATTACAACAGTTGTACCCATCGCAGTCAACCCTAAACCGCTCGAGGTTATATCAAAAGTCGATAACAACGCTAAAATACGAAGGGGTTGAATGAAAAAAATATCTCGGCTTTGTACTGGTGATTGTAGCAGGCGGGTTGTTGAAATGCTGGTTACTGTACCAAATTTATTTTGTGAATAAAAAATACTGATATGCTTTAAAAATGTATATAAAAAAGTTAAAATGGAAACAATGCAGCTTTTCGTAAACTTAATAAATGCAACAATATAGTTGCTTTGCAATTGGTTAAAATGCAGCTATACTATGCTTCTGTTTTTTATCCAGTTTATTTTTAGAAAACTAATGTCGCAGGGAAGTCTTGTCTTATCTTGCAAAGTAGGTAAGTGCATATAAAGATGAAAGTATTGTTCAAGGAACGATCATCGAAAGTTTGTGGTACTCATTATTACATTGTATATTTCAATAGCTTTTTATTCTAGCCTGAGCTGTCTCACTCGTGGGCAAAGGCCTCCCTCCACTCCTGCCATTTGATTTAGTTATTATTCATTTCTCATACTTGGAAAGTACGCTTGAAGTTACCTGATCAGAGGGATAAAAACAGTACTTTTCGTACCTGGGAAACGAATTTCTCCGCTGTCCAAAAAATTTAAAACTATGCAAGCCCATGTCCCCATGTCTCGACTTTTTATACAACCACCCTGTTAAAATGCGGCATAAAATTGTAATAAAAAATATGATCAACAATTTTTTAACATGACCAACATAAAAATAAAATCGACTATAGTATAGTCGAATTTATTTTAATTTTGAATAGAGGATATTTTGAGAGTCGTGACCGACTCTCAAAATATCCTCTCTCTATTCCCTGGCAAGTTTCGTCAGCCATCAATCGGCGGTAATCCGTCAGAAAAAAATAATAACATTTGCCCAAATCCACCGCTGCTAATGTAGCCGCGTCTCCCCGCGGAATTTAAACTGCTTACATTGGTTTAAAAATCCCCGGCCTCCCCAATAGAGCTTATAAGCCGTTCGGTAAGAGCTCCTTCACAACAATAAAGATACGTGATTTTCAAAAATGTATGAACCTATTATTTATTTATTGAATTCTAAAGACATAAATATGATTTGAGAATGCTAGTTTTTGAATCTAGTTTTGTTTCTTTCGTAATCGAATTCGAAGTTATGTAACCTGAAATAGTTCTCATACAAGATTACTTAACCATCTCAGTTTTTGACTCAAAATTAACAAAAAAAGAATTATTTTATCCAGGGATTACGGTTCATGAATTTCGTCATAAAGTTACTGCAATGGATCTTAACCATCAAAAGCCACACCCGATCAAGTTAACCATAACTAATACCAATAAAACACCAAACAAATTAATCTAATAGAGGGCTATTCTCAACTTCTCAACCAGAGTGTGGGGCTATTCTCATAAAAGGAATCGAAACACATTCGTTCACATTACGCATTCGAATTGAGACAGCATTTGTCGTCCTGACTCATAAATTTCAATGAGACCATCGCCAGTTATCAAATTAGAAAAATTAAAAGTGATAAATAAAGTTCAATTAAGCGTTATTGCGTAAAAAAGGCATAAATTAATGCGTTAGTCGTGCGTTCCGGCGGGAAAACATGTGACGTATGACAAGTGACGTAGTGATGGGAATGATTACAACGTTGATGTGATTTTTTTGCGAATTGTCTGTTATGTAATTATCGATAGATTCTTTTGTGTGTATTTATGTGATTTTGTTCATGGATTGTCGCGTTGAATGCTAATTCAAATTCAAATCATTTAATTCGAGTATACATAGACTCATAATTGAATAGCAAATAAAATAAAATTAAGATAAAAATAAAATTAAAATTACAATCAAAATCAAAACTTAAATTAAATAGCAACAACAACAAGCACAACAACAAACAACAACAACAACCACAAACAAACAAACAAAACAACAACAACAACAAGCAGCTTAATGTAGCTCATTAATTAATAATGGAAGTAGGTGATATTTTGCAATTTTACATAAAATCTATTGAATAAAACTAGTACCCTAGTACTTAGGTTAGTTAGTTAGATACTTTACGGACCGTCCACGACATTGTGCGAATTGTGGCGCGACAAGCGTTTTTTCTGTTTATTGCGCGGTCGAGACGCGCAACGCATTGTGGCTAGTTGGGAACATCCGCATTGAATTAGGAAAACCACTGCCGCTGCTGCCGCCGCGCAATGTCGTGGGGCCGTTAATTGTAGTAGTGCAGCACATCAAGTTACCACAAACTGTCAAATTTTCTCATTCGATTTTGAACTTATCTATCAACATAAGGTTTAAAATCATTTGGAGAAATTTGACACTTTTGTATAGCCTGATGTGCTGTTGACTGTACCTAACTAAGATGAAAAAAAAAACTCATTATGACTTTGTACTATAAGCTCCCATTCACTTTCAAGTTTTACTTTGCATTGTTCGCGAAACCGTCTACTTCAGTGAAAGCTGTCACTGCACTAGTACTCACATAATTATTGCCATGTAGTATGCACGTAATAAAGTGGGCATTACTCAGGGCGGCCATAAAATTAGGTTTAATAAAATGCACATCTAGCCACTTAGAACTAACGCCATTATGATTCGCGAGCTAACGTCCGCAGTATGTCGTGCGAGTGTTATTAGATGTGCTATTCAATCAAATGGCTCTCATGGGTGTGACTTTGCTCACTCATTTCATTTAATTATTTTGACAAATATTACAATACTTCTAGATGCATCTAGCATCATATCAGCTGCTAGATGTTACTCAAATACTCAAATCTTAAGTGCATTCCACAATGTATAAGCTTAGGTGGTAAACATTAAATTAAGAAACAATCGTGGATCCTGTCGGGCACAGCAAAAGAAACATAGAAAGTAGAGAAGACGAGTTATAATCTAACATAATTCAAAATAATAATAAAAATAAAACATTTGTATTTTAATTGCATTTAAGTGATTTATCATTTAAATATTGGTTAACAATGTAATAACATTTATTTAACAATAGGTTTTTAATTGATTTGTAAAAAGATGGAGTTTTTTTTTCTTATTGATTAGGGTAATTTAGTATATATTTTATAGACATAACCAGAGGGCTTGTTGAATGTATTTTTAAGCGGGATCTTGGTAGGTTTAGTCGTGTTTTGTATCGAAGTGTGTATCTTGTTTGTATGTCTTCTCGTTTTGTGCAAAAGTCTTGGTGTTTATGAGCAACTTTGCATATTTCAAGTACTACATAAATACAAGGCAGTGTTAAAATATTTTGGTTATGTTCGAAATATAACTGATAGTAAAGCTAGTTTAGTGACCACTGACAAGAAAAGTCTACACAAATGTCAAAAGAATGGAATCAGCGCTTTCAGTCTTCTAACTTCTAAGTCCCTAGAATTTCTTTTATTTTAAGGCGAAAGTTTTAATTAACATATAACCTTACACGGACCTGCAAATTGTCACGTTCTCAACAGTTTTTTTTTTTTATTCACTGAGATAATGCGCAGCGAATAAAAAAAAAACAGTTTCCTTCTCAATGTTTTCAATAAATCTACAAAAAATATAAAATTCGTAGGCTCGGTTGTATAAGTCCAAAATTATCGACAACAGGAATGTTCTTTCTCATCACTGTAGCTCATCACACGTGTTCTCTAATTACGCGCTTAAATTGTATTAATTAGTGCGCGACTGAAAGGGTTCCGTCACAATTAAATGGCATTTTAGCTGCTACGGAACCCGCCGCCATTGTTCTCAGTTATGGGGGTCATTAGCATAATTTTAATTTTATTTGTTAATTGATATGATTATGATACCGTGTTAATGTGAATGATGAGGCGTTTGTATAGTTTATTTGACTAATGTTATCAATATTTGTTTCATATTAAGGTCAGGTGCCGTGTGGTGCCGGACGTAAAGAATAGCATCATTTCCTCCCGTGGGTGTCGTAAAAGGCGACTAAGGGAGTTACTTGAGAATGGGCAGAAGCGTTCTCTATGCATTTTTAACACCATACTGCGATCGCCAACCCGCCTGGCAAGCGTGGCGATTATGGCAAACCCCCCCCAATTGGGGGAGGCTTATGTCCAGCAGTGGACGTCTTTCGGCTGAAATGATGATTAAGGTCAAAGCAGTGATAGCGTTCCAACCCAGACAGGCGCTTTACTTTGTGTAAATTATTTCAACACCACTGCTCTCAAAACGGTGAAGGAAAACATTGTGCGGAAACCGGCATGTCTTAGAACCAAAAATTCGAAGACATGTGACATCTACCAACCTGCACTAGGACCGCGTGGTGGATTACGGCCCACTCCCTCTCACAGAGAGGCCTGTATCCCAGCAGTGGGAACATTATAGGCTGATTATTTAAGGTGAAATCGTCAGGGTAGTTCGCGAAATTCAAAGTCAGTATCTTAAAAAGTTGTGTTACTGATTCTAATGATTATAATTCTATAAATACATTTTGATACGGCCGCGAATCATATTTAGATCAACATACAACCTGACACTGACCTACAAATTGCAAAAAAAGTAAAAAATCAGCGCCTATTACTACTTTATTAATAATAATTTGACAGGACTAAACTAAAATTTATCTTCTGTCCTTTTCCTAATGTAATAGAAAGAAAAAGATGCACTGAACTTAAATTTAGTTTAGTTTGTGAACAAGGGAATCGGCACCATTGTGTAATATTGTTGAAATTACTGCACTTTAGAGTTATTTTTTTTTAATGTAATTGGTAAATAGATTACAGTGCTTTGTATTTATCGTGAAATAATAGAGTTTATTAAACGTTTACATCGAAATAGCGAAAGGGTGAGAACAGTTATTTGTCTAATGTTATAATAAAAATGGAGTATAGAGGAATGTGGCCGCTTTTTTTTAGATCGAATTTAGTTGCTTCGTGTCTCAATATGAAACGTTATAAAAGGTATTAGTAAATTCTAGACACACTTACCGAGGTTCCTTATTGAGCCGTTTTTCATAATTCCTTTTCAATCACGAGATAATATTGTTTTAAAGGAGTGGCGCTAGTGGAACGTTTAGCCCCCTTTTAATAATATTTTGTGTTGTATAATCTTCAGTAAACCAAAAAACATGTACACATAAGAACATTAACTACAAACGAAATACCAACAAATTCACAAACTACAATATAACCCAAACCGATTTATTCAAGAAGTGGAATATAAAACTAAATTGCATAACATAAAACTTGAATTATACTGGGAGGAGGAAACTCGGAGCGATACTAACATCAAAAGGGGGCTATTATGAAAAATCGTAACACGTTTACTGGGCGGACTGTGCTACATTATTCATGAGTGAAATTGCTCCTTCCCCGGTACCTGTGAACGGAACTGTTATTTATACTCGTTCCGGATAATAACAGTTATTGGGGTGTAAGCTCCGCCCTACTCGATGTGCTAAAGTTAGGTTATGTGTTTCTTATTTATTGTTTATAGGTTTTGAAACGTTTATAAAATGTTTTCTAAATTTGGGGTTTAAGGAGTGCAAACATAGTAACTATAATCAAGTTTTAGAAGATTTTAGGACTAAATCCTTACTGCATTTATATTTTGTGAGAGCACGGAAAGCTACGTTTTTGAAACTTCATTTCATTGAATGGTCTGTGGATGGGTGACCATATTTACATACCAAGATACCATAGGTCCCGCGTCATTCGTGGATCTTTGACAGTCATTACGGGAAGCGTGAAAGACTGACAACTAATCTTACCAAGGGTATCGTATTACCCAGTAACTGGGTTGTTGAGGTCAGATAGGCAGTCGTTCCATGTAAAATACTGGTATTAAGCTGCATCTGGTTAGACTGGAAGCTGACCCCAAAATAGTTGGGAAAAGGCTAGACATATAATTATTTCATTTAAGCAGTATTGTGCTTGTGTACTTTTTTACCACGACATAATCTAAGCGCGTATCATAACCCGCGCTACGCGGGAAGAAAACCTAACACTTTTGACTAAATCCCCTACTTAAAAACCTTCTAAAACATATACTACAATATCTCTCAAATCCACGTAGGTCTCGTCTTCCGATCTTCCCGTCTTCCCGTCATAAAGAATCGAGTCACGACCCGCTGCGACTGTCGCCAGCTAACCTGCTTACGACACAAACACTCGTGATTGCTAACGATACCGACACGGCGCGGGTGACGCGACGACACGGGAAATTGAATCTAACGTTTTTCTCCAAGGGAGGATTAGTGGACTTTGTTTAGAGGTTTTTGTGTTTTTTTGTGATTTGTAGGTTTTTTTATAGAACACGAAACGTGGGGTAGATTGTTCATAGATTTATATTACCTAATTTCTACACTTCTGTTCAATAAATATCGATTTAAGTAGTATTTATAGCGTTATCATAAAACACAAACATACGATAAATGATTTTATTTCTGTAATTAGGTTTTTATAAACACTTTTACACGTCAATCATATTTTAAAACTAGATGAGGTCGGTGTTTCGCATCTGACTACTCTGAGAAGAAAGGCCGAAACAAACTCACGAGGTCATTTAAAGTCGAGACGTAATCTTGGTCAGATCATGTGAAGACCATGTAGATCGGTGTCTAAAATGGTCAAACTACACAAATCGAGTGGACCTGTCCAGTCAGTGCACGCATTTGTCAGTAATCGTGCAGCTCAACTCAGAACATAACTAAAATGTAACTCTTGTTGGTTTTGGTATACTTAAATGATAAATGATTTTATTTTTGTAAGTAGGTTTTTACAAACACTTTTACACGTCAATCATATTTTAAAACTAGATGAGGTCGGCGTTTCGTATCTGAATACTCTGAGAAGAAAGCCCGAAATAAACTCGGAGTCACAGTCTCTTTTAAGGTCCAGACATAATCTTGGTCAAATCATGTAGATTGCTTTCTGAAATGGTCTTTTGTGAAAAGAACCACACAGATTGAGTGAACCTGTCCAGTCAGTGCACGCATTTGTCAACCATCGTGGAGCTCAACATAACGGTAATCGTTCCAGTTCAAAACTACTACAAATGGTAATAAGCTACCCCTAGTAATGTGCTTTTGGAGCAATCTACTAACGCTAGATGTATTTATGGTGTCTTGGTATTGGTAAAGCTATTGCTTTTATTGATAGATAGAATATATAATAAATACATACATACATAAAGCATATATATACTTATCCATATAATATGTATAATATATACATACAATAATAAACATGATACAAGAACAAGAAACTTTAAGTAATGATGATGTTTAAGGAGACTAGAGGAATTAATTTTTAACCAGAATTTGAAATGTGGGCAAAGATTGAGCACGCCTTATCGAGAAAGGCAAGGCATTTCATAACCGTACTGCTTGAACTGTAAAAGACAATGTCATAAAAACTAGTGGAATGCATTAGCATCTCTAGTCTCAAGTTTTCCGATGACCTCAGATATCTATTATGTGTGTCATGAAGGAACTTGAAACGTTATTTAAGATAAGAGGGGGTTGTAGGATTGAACAGAATACTGTAGATCTGAAATAAAATATGAGAATTCCGGCGAAGACGTATGGGAAGCCACTTGAGCTTTGTATGAAATTCGGAAATGTGATCGTATTCGATCCTACGAGACAGCGTATGTTATATGATGATGATGTTATACGAGGGTTAGATCAGTTGATATTACAAGCTAAAATTAATTTATTAAACGGCTCTAGTTGTACAATGAGTAAATTGATCGTTACATAAGAGCAGACGCCAAGAATACATAAGACATTAGTGTTCAATGAAATCTGTTAGCATAGCACACGATTTAAATATCTCGACAATCAATATCCTTGATCCGATTATCTAAATAGAAGATAGAATAGAACGCGACACAAACAGCGCGTTGATTATAAAAGTGGGGCAGAGCAAACGAGATGATCCGACTGTAGGCAATAATAGGCAGCGACGCGCAGCCGCCGCTCACCGTAAGCAAAAACTCAATTATCATATTTTATACCTCATAATACTTACGAAAAGATATTCAATTATATAATTTTTCCTCTGAAAAGGGAATCCCTTTTCATTTCTCATTTGGATTTTTCTCTTAAGCAATTACGAGGCAGCCCGAGGGAGCGCGAGATTGGCTCCGCGAATACATTTGCACGCCGGACGCGCCCGCTCTAATTTATCTTTTAACAAGGAATGGAATGTTATGTTAACTTATGCGCAGACCGCGTTAGCTCTGTTTTCGTTTAATAAAAGTGTGTTTCGCGGATGATTTTATGAGTTTCGGCGAGTTATGAATTTGTTTGTGCGCGGAATAGAAATGAGCTCATTTCGTGCACCCGTCTGTGTGTTGTGTCGACACCTGCAAGGAATAACATTGTAACTAATATTTAGTAACTGAGCGCATCAAAGATTTAAAAAAATCTCTCAGATTTCGGTTAAGTCTACATACACTCTCACTCGTCTAGTATACTCATATTTTCAAGGTTGGTTGGCAATAGCCAACTAACCTTGAAAATATGAGTCAACGAGGGATTAGCTACACTTTCGTATGATTATATTATTATATATATGTAGGTATATTTTAAGACTTTTTTGACGCGCTCTCCTGTAAAGTTACTAAATATTAGTTACAATGTTATTCCTTGCAGGTGTGGAGATTATTGATCTAATATTTGCACAGCAGCTTTACGTATAAACCTAATACAGTCTCAAGATATTCCCATTACATTAGCATAGCTCTGTCAAACTCGCCCAAACATAATTTGCGATGGAAGGACATTATGTTTGTAACAAACGAAGTTCTCGCTCGGCAAGTCGCTCAAGCGGCTCGGCACAATTCGATTCCGACAAGCGGCGGATCGGATTCGGGCGAAACTCGTAATCGTATCGCGCGGCCGGGAACACAAATTATTCGTGCGCCGAAACTGGCTAACTTCGTCAACCCTATAAAGGAGGTAAAGAACAAAGCGGAACCACAATTGGCCGTGGATCCTCTACCTGAGTCGATGGAAGTTTTAAAAATGGCAGCTCTTTGAGAGCAAACTCGATAAGGGCACACCCGCGGGACGCGTAAATACAATTTGCAGGGAATCGCTCGTGCCTTTGACGTGAGTCGCGACTTGCCGTTACAAGGCGCTTGTTTGCTCCACTCTTCGCACTCGCCCCGCTCTGTGATACGTGTACGATCTGTCTACGTCTATAAGTGAAAAATCTAATACAACCCCGATGAATATTAAGCGTGCTCTATAAACTAAGCTAATGCGATATCAAACCAATTTGTTTATTTAGTTTGAGAAGTCTGCGCAGAGTCGACTCGAGAATATTATGTTTTTGAGATGTTACAAGTTCTTTATAATAGTTTTTTTTTTCTTCTTAGCTTGTTAATAAGATAAGAAAAGATAATATAAGATACCTAATCATTATTTGTTCAAACATGAGTACAAATTTACAATACATTCAACACAAATTATCAGCATGCAAGAGGTGTTAACGATGAAGAAGAATGGTAGAGATAAAAACAGATAATCACTTTTGCCTTAACAATGGCATGCAAATATTAATAAAATCTATACAAATAAATACAATTTAAGTGTTTGTTTGTAATGTCAAAATAACAGCTTTTTACTAAATGCATATTATGAAAGTATAAAAGGTATTATAACAAAAAAAAAAAATGTCTGGCGATCTATTCCGGCTAATCTCGGAAAAGACTGGACCGATTTTGACGGACTTTCACTGGCAGTTAGCTGATGTTATAAAGAGTAAGTAAGGCTAATTTTATATTAGAAAAATAAACGCGAGCGAAGTCGCGGGCTGCAGCTATTAAAGTATAATGTCACTCCGAGTCTATTTTAAAATATCATAATAATATAGATCATAAAAAATTTCAAATTTGTAAAACATGATCAAAATATCCGTCTAAAAACTCATTTAAATTATAATAAGCGTTATCTGGTAGAAAATGTATTTTTGAACAATTCGTCACTTCACTGCTTCCAGCTTTAAGGTAGTTTATTATAAATTTTTGGAGCCATGCAAAAGATAGGAAGTAATCTAGTACTCTTATGTATCCCCTAGCTAGCATAAGATTTTTTTCTCCATCTCCTTCCAATATGACGATGATAAATAAAGATAGAATGATTATGATTATGATGATAGATGTATTGAAGGAGCAGACACAGTGATACTAAGCCCTTCATAATCATTTTCAGCTCGTTACCCAGTAAGACTCGCTGCATTTTGAGTCCCGGAAAAAAAATCGAGACTCGATGTGGTCTCGAAATTCCCGTGAAAACTTTCGAGACTATTTCAAAAATAGGTACCGTACGTATAGGCTAGGATTTTACTCAGTCAAAACAAGATATTTCAATCAAGTACTCTATTAAACATACAGTAATAAACTTAAATTAAAAAATAAAAATAATTATGAGAGTTTTTTCATTTTTACTGTAAGCACGTAAGAAATAAAGGACGTTTCATGTAGTTTCTGACAGAGAGGACCTGAATTTATTACAAAAGTAACCCGCGTTAAAAAAAGTTCTCTCTACTTTTACGCTAGTGGGGGGATAGATATTAAGTATTTGCAACAATGGTTTAGGTGAACCCTAAACCATTGGACAAGTCTCAAAAGTCACGTTATTCCCGAGATCGAAAATATCAGTCTCGAGTCTCGAAAATACCAAACAATCTTCGAGACTCTCGAAATTTTCGGGACCAAGATTCCCGGGATGACAGCAGTATTGGGTACCACATACTACCTGGGTACTACCAAATATGTTTAAGCTACAGAAATCATTTCATACCCTAAATACTAGAAAATAAAAATCCCCATACATCAACACATCGCATTGAATACAGAAAGCAATGAAAGCACAACTTCACAATTCGAGGGTAGTTTTAATTTGTTATTCGGCGCCGCAATTAATTAGAACCGACTTAGACTTCAAACGGATACGACGTAGCGACTTCATTTGATTGATGCGATATTAATATTGTTATTTTAATTGAGAAACGGAATGAAATAATTAATGGCTTCTTAAGAAGTTTTTGGTAACTTTTATTAAATATGGAAATTAGATTTTCTTTGTAAGTTAATGAGAAATCAATGTTACTCAAATAACAAATACCTTTTAGTGTACTAAAAAGAAAACGTTTCGTTATTTAGGGCATTAATTAGGCGTGCTTTATACATCATAATGTATCTAATACACCAATATATTATATTTACTATACAGGTATAGTGTGTAAAAAGACCCATCACATAGCCGTTACCTAAAATAAAAGTCGTTTCTCAGCAATAATTTTTACTCAATGTTGCTTTAACATTGAGTAAAAATTATTGCTGAGAAACGACTTTTATTTTTGGTGTGAAAAATTGCTTTTTACTGCAGCGCGCAATGTAACGCACGCAAAACATTTGGCATATGGGTGCATGCAACGGTACAAGAGTTGTCGGGTTTTTTTTTTTAACTTGTTTTCGTGAAAAATGTAAGTAAGTTAATAAGTTGGAACTTTGACCTCCAATATCTCCTTAACCGGAAGGTTCCCATGTATGGTCCAATACAAAAAAAAATATCACAATGAAGGCGAGTAAAAGTGACTCTCGGCTTCGTTAAGCGTCTTTTTACACCCGTTATAACATAGACAAAGAAAAATAAACCAGCGGGGTAATTGCATAAAACACTATTGGTAGTTATGGGTTTAATTTTGACAGTTCAACAACATTCATTGCGTTTTTTACGTCGCTGAGCAGACAATTTATTCGAACATATGAAGCAATGGATTAGTAATTTTCTTCAAAATCATTCAGATTGTGATTGATAGTGTGATACGCAATAGGGATGATTCCTCGGTAAAAAAAAAGAAAAACTGTTTAATCCGTCAATCATATAACAAAAAAATATTAGACACGTATTTTTTGCTTTATTATATTAATAAAAAATTACTTAGATAAAACCTTGATAAAACACATTAAACTTGGGGAGTGGGTGCTCGTTACGTCACAGCTACGTATGAAATCTAGCGAGCAGTGATGTCATGCCACATTTGAACTCAATGTATCGCCGTAATGTTTTGATTACGTAAAAAATGAAAAAATACGTGTCCAATATTTTTTAATAATCTACATGACGGACAAAATTTTTATTTTTCGTCATTATCCCTATAAGGTTGCTGGCCCTACAGAGCGTTTACTGAAGTACCAAATTCTACTCTTAACCTAAGTTATAAGTTATGGTCAATCTATAATCATGATTCATCATCATCTCCATACCGTTATCACCATGAATATAATGCTCGCAAAAATACCTAGCCAAACAGCCATCACAACCTTCTAATACCTACACTGAACCCGTAGGTATTCGCGTTACCATGACAACCGTTTACACTCCCCTCTACCCAATTAACCCTGCAAAATTCTACTCTATTCTTTGCCATATAAAGTGTAAATTCGTATAAAAGGGTAAGGGCAAAAAGAGTTGGCACAACAAAAGAAGTTAAAGTCGTTAGGTCCCCATGTCGGTGTCGCCCCGTCTAGTTTCGTTACTGTAACTACCTGGACTGTGAACTCAGTTTAGCGTTTTGCCAATATTAAGTTAGGAGTTAACTGTAGATTGGTGCCTTTTACCAGTTTGTAGTTGGTGTTGTGGAATCTTATTGGGATTTGTGAAGGTTTCTGTTAGTGACAATTAATTACAACCGTGCGAAGCCGGGGCGAGTCGCTAGTAAGACATATTTTGAGGTCTTAAAATTGAATAGGTACCTATTCTAATTAAAGACGATAATAAAAGGAATAAAAGAATTCTATTAAGCAAAAATTTAAACTATTTACCAAGTACTTTATGTAGGTATTTTCAGAATCTGTCACTGAATATTCTGTCTACTGACGAATAAAGAGAACAAGCCCTCAAAAAATCAACAGCTTGTAAACACAAAAAAGAGGGTAAAAATAATAAAAAGAGTGTTTAATTACCCTTGTACCATTTTACCCGCATATGGTCAGTGAAGGGTTACGCCACCGTTCAATCTCAACCCGTGGCCGATCAGTGGGCTATTTGATTTATTTTTTATAGTCACTTGAGTCTATGGCTCTATGCGTCTATGCGATTGCATTCAATGCAGGCGTGGCTAATGTGAGTAAAGGGTATTTTATGTTTCATTGAATTGTACAATTGGGTATTTTGGGGAAAGATAAATATTTTTGTGGTTGTGTTTTGATTCTCCTCATTGGTAATTTTGTGGACAAGAGGCCAAGTAGGTACTTAAAAATAAGTCTTAAATAAGTAAGTTTTAAGTAGTTACTAGAATTTGCTTAGTTAAATGAGAATGTTTATGACAGCATGTGAAGGAAAACATCGTGAGGAAATCAGCATGTCCTTGAACCGAAAATTCTAAGACATGTGACATCCACGAACCCGTACTGGGCCCGTGTGGTGGAAAACGGCCCACTCCCTCTCACAGAGAGGAGACCTGGGTCCCAGCAGTAGGAACATAATAGGCTGAAGGAATTGTGAAGGAATTAGTATACTTTGGTGGTTAAAGCCCATCAATAACTCTATGGCTTACCAATTCATGGCCCTACCCAATTTTGTATTTATTGCTAAAGCATTCTAAGGGTCAATATCATTTACAAAAACAAAACTAACAAACAAAAACATGTACAAAACAGTTTTTTCTGCCTATTCATTAGCATTATAAAGGCGACTTCACGCTGTCGCGCAGATCGCTGCGGCGCGGCGGCTGGCGCGCGCGTGTTATCGCAAAATATTGTCAATTGCCCGCAGCGCGCCGCGGGTGGGATACTCATTGTGTTTGCAGTGGTAAGTGTGAAAAACTTTAAAGTTTACATAAATGTGCTATTGATGTAAAAAAATATCAAAGAAAAAAGTTTAGTCAGGTGATTATAGTTTGCAAAAAAGACCTATTCACTTACTGAAGTGATAACAGTAACGGTAGCCAGACACGTTCCGATATACTTGCGCAAGTTTAGACTTGCACCAGTATGGAAATAACACAAATCTAGAAATTTGCGCTAAATTCTTCCAACACACGTTAATATATACTTGCGCATCTCTAAACTTTGCGCAAGTATATCGTAACGTATGGCTACCATTAGAATAAGTTTATAAATAAATTGACTTTGTATGTGACATCGTCATCAATGAAATCATCTAATTCTAAGTACTGGTGATTATGATCAACAGAAGACTGAAGTGTGAAACAAAACATACCTACTCCATTAAATAAAATGTTCGACGATTTCTGCGATAAACATTGAGATAACTCTATTAAGACGGCATCAATACAACATTAAATGAGTCATTAAACGTAATTTAGTCTTCGCAACAAAATCAAGATCCAATTACGGTACATTTAGCATCAATAGTCCACTTGAGCACACGCTCGAGTCACGTGGCGTCCGTGCGTTTTGTTTATCCACCAGATTCGACTCAATTTAGCGTTAAGTGATCGTCTATTGCGACTCGAGGGCCACACCCTCGGCTTTCCGCTTTTTTAATCGCGTCGCGACGGGTCGCCGCGATTTATTACGGACAGTGTGAATATGCTCTATTGTCCGAGCGATTTTTGTTGCTTGATTGAGATCGGTTCCGCTATTAAAGCGATGTTTGTGTGACAGTTTTATTTTTATAGTTTCGTTATGGGCGGCGAGCGTATGGAAGCGTTGATTTATAAACGATGGTGTTATGTATGAGCTATTAGTGTTAATAGGTTTTTAAAACACTTCCAATATAGAAGATGTTTTAATGTTTTGTGTTGCATTGCAATTAAATGTAAGAACATTTAAAAAAACATACTAAAAGTGCGTTTTGTAAACAAGTATTAGAAATTAGAGGATTATATCCAAGATAAAATGCTTAGGAACATGCTGGTCCTGCTCCATAGGACAATTTAGAGTCAAGACAAAATCAAACTGGTTGCTAATTAGATTGTATACTTCCTTGACTTGTAAAAAAAAAATGCAAATTGTCTACTTTTACAATGTTTGTAAATATGTGAGCACACATCAGTAGCAGTATTTATCAAATAATTAATTTGCTTTCATTGCTTCATAAAACATTTTAAAAGATTAACGGTGGAGTTTCTTGCCCATTCGTCTCCATACGAAATTACCCTTCTTTTTTTTTTCATTTTTCTGTAAATTTTGACGTTGAAAAGTGCCTTTTATGTGCCTATTTGTAATAAATGATTTGACTTTGACGTTGATGTATGTTTTGATTGATCAATAGATATAAGTCATCTAAAGGAAGCGAAAGCATAACTAAATACTTCTATCTAGACTTGACAATTCTACTTAACGAATCTTTGATTAATTACTTAGTAAATAACAAATTAAATATGGATTACAAACCGGAGATCGAACAGAGTAGCGAAGCATTGGAGAGGAGTCTGCCCATTGGCAAGGTTGGGCGAATGTCCGCTGATAAAGAAAGAAAGGAAATTATAGAGTTTCTATTTAAGTATCTACATTATTAGGTAGGAAAGGTCACACAAGTCAAACATAGGTAGGTAAATTCAATTGAAACATTTTTATTTATTTTTTAACGTTGCCCCACACTAGGATTTATCCTGTATCGTGGGTGCGTTTACAAACATTTAAACTCACATACACAAACAGCCAACAACAAACATGTTAAAAATAAGCTGTTTTTAGGTAGGGTTCATAAATTGCACTTTTCACAGATATAGTGCAATATTGGCCATAGTATTTTTTGGCCAATTTTTTTTTTCATAACGGAGGAGATTAGAGGCATTTAAGAAACTTCTAATTAGGTAGGAAAGGTCACACAAGTCAAACATAGGTAGGTAAATTCAATTGAAGCATGTTGAAAATAAGCAGATTTTTATGTAGGTTCATAAATTGCGCTTTTCACAGATATAGTGCAATATTGGCCATAGTATTTTTTGGCCAAATTTTTTTTCATAAAGATTATAGGCATTTAAGAAACTTGTAATTGTTTCACTTATTTAAATTATGTACATATTAAGAATCGTTTTGGTAAAATTTCAGTTTAGTCCGAAATGTTTTACCTACACTGTGTGATGTAATTTTTCTTTATAAAAGAGGGGATTAGAGGCATTTAAGAAACTTATATTTTTTTCACTTATTTATCTTATATTAAGATTCGTTTTAATATAATTTCAGTTTTGTCTGAAATGTTTTTACCTACTACAACACACATGTAGTTTTATTTTCACCCGACGCCCCAGAAGAAGGGTAATGTTTTTCGAGAGTAATGAGTCAATTCCATATACACAAACAAACTAAAAAGCTTGAAATAAAGCAAATTAGTTTTAAAAACCCGACAGCATAAACACATAACTGAAAAGATAAAAACATTATTGTTATCATAGTTTTCATTATATCAAACTCAAATCATTTATTTCAATTAAACCATTTACAGGCACTTTTGAATTGTCAAGGAGTCGGTCAGTAAGAAAAATGAAGCTACATTCCCATTCCAAAGCGTAGGTACCTGTGGAGAAGAACGGGCAAGAAACTCCATGGACACTCTTTTAAATTAAATTGTTACAAAAGTATTCGTTACATCTATAATGTTGAATTTATAACTAAATGTGAGAACGATATAAAAATTAAAATAATAAAAACTTACACGTTAAAAGCGTCCAGAGTAGGTACAACAAATAGAAACAAAATAAAATAACCCGTGGCAGCTAAGATATGACCAGTCCCAACTGACGGCGCCCGTTCACGAACATGACGCATGGATTAGCACCATTCACCATATAATATTAAAGCATTATTATCTATTGAACTACATGTTTTTTGTAAGATATCGCAGGCATATTTCAGGTTAAATTGGTTTGTCCGCCTTCGATATCTTACCTAATGCTACCTATATTTATTTTGGAGTCGGGTTTTTTGTTTTTCATCATTTGCTTTGTACAGGAGTGTATCTTCATCGACTGAGCCCTCCCATTTATTATAAGTTAGAGTAAGACCTATTTTATAAGTGTATTTATTTATTTATTTATTACATTTGGGAAAACAAACCGTAGTATATTAAGCATAAACAATGTTGTATTGAAATTAAACTTAACAAATATACTACCCACAGCATTTTCCGCAGATTACTATATTATATAATAAAAAGCTAGCAAACGTTAACTGTAGCAGGGCTAACTCAATAAAAAATAAGCTAAAAGAAAGGAAATAAATAAATAAAGACAAACAATATTCTGTAAAAGATGTTGTTACATCTTTTATAGAATATTGTTCATCTTTAACAAAAACAAAAATAAAATAAAGCTATGCGCGATGTGTCATCAGGTCCCTAGCCTATTTCAATAATGATATCTGCATTGTGTAAAGCCTATGGAGCGTACTGCTGATGCTTTAGAATTTTAACAATCTCATTTTGAAATTTGGATCTACTTAGGAATAATATGTCTATTGCACCAAAACGCGTATTGTAAGTGTCGACTAAGCGGTATAGCGGTGAGCGCACACCAGCATTGGATCTACAAAAGCTGGTAGCGAAAAGTCGCCTAGTGCGTACCTCCCGTCCATGTACTGTTCGAGGAACCAGGTAACACAAACCAGTCACCAAGTCAGGGCAATCAAACTTGTTTCGGCATACACTGAACAACGTCATTGTCTCAAGGAGGACGCGTCTAGACTGTTAAGTTAATAGACCTTTATTATAAGTTCTATGTAAAGCTTAAGATTAGTTAGTAGCATATTTATTTCAATAACTTATTTACGTCTTTGTATGTAACACCTAACAAAACCCTTCAAACATCCATGACTATCACATCAAAAATAGCCAACAAACTCGAACACAAACGGGTTGAGTCAACGCAGAACAATAGACCGGCTCAGTGTTCATACAGTTCATTAATGGTATTAATTAATGTTTAATTGAGCCAAATAGAGTATCAATTTAGCGGACGGCAATTGGATCATGCATCCCGGCACACGACGTACATATGTACTTACTTAGTGTAGCGCGGTTAAACGTACTTTAGTGATGTAGACACTTTGTGGTGTGGGATTTATTTGATACAGAGTGACGATTTTTTTTAGACAAATTATAGTAAACTAGCTTTTGCCCGCGGCTCTGCCCACGTGGATGTCGGTTATTGCGTAAAAAAGTAGCCTATGTCCTCCATATCCCAGGCTATAAACTCTGCCAAATTTTATGATGATCGGTTCAGCGGTTTAGGCGTTAAAACGTAACAGACAGACAGACAGAGTTACTTTCACATTTATAATATTACTAGCTTTTGCCCGCGGCTTCGCTCGCACTAAAATTTAAAAAAAAACTCTTAACACACTACTAAAGTTTCTATAATAATATAATTCAATCATGATTCGAAAGACACGTGGCGCCATTTATTATCATAAAAACGTTATTGTTGTTTTCCTCGGGAACAGTGCATTTTTTCGGAATGAAAGATACCCTATGTCCGTTTCTGTACACCTGACAACTTATATGCAAAATTTCAGGCTGATCAGTTCAGTGGTTTAAGCGTGAAAAGGTAACAAACAAACTGACAAACTTACTTTCGCATTTATTATTTATTTATTTATTTATTCTACTATGAGTTTGTTCTTGACTTTAGTCTAGGTCTGGATGACAGAGACAAAGTCTACGATGGAGTGAGCTTACCCAGAAGAAGCCTGTTCACTCTCACTTTGAATAGATTAGGGTTGTATGCGTTCGGAAACACAGACGAAGGCAGAGAGTTCCACTCCTTTGCTGATAATAATATAATTAGTTAGGATTATATAGTATGGATAAATAGTAAATACTTAGGCTTGTGTTCACCAACATTCAAACCACCGGTTAGGTATTTAAACAGGTGGTTTATGTTAAATTTCATAAGAAATTTTGAGTAAACAACTGATAAAATATCTAAACAGTTGATTTAAATGTTGGTGAACACAGGCCTTAGTAATGGTGTGGTAGTAGTTAGTAAGTAATTAGGTACCTAAAGAAAAAAAATTGTGTTGTCTCTATGGTAGATGAACACTGTAAGTCGTGTGTGTACTAACCAAATGGACTTCATGGGTCTGAAGTAAAAGTTAACTTTTTATTTATTTTTATTACTGGTTAATAATATTTAACATCTGAACGTGTTATTATAATATGTATTTACGCTTTGTCTGTAATGTAGAAAATCTACTAGCTCTTTAAATCTTGTTCTGTGTCTATTATCAGGGAGTTGGTATGATCAGGGATACGGGATAGTATGTGGATGTGAGCTTTGATAAATTTTTACATTAAACATGCCCAAAAACCTCTCGTATAATTACAGACACAATTAAAAAACCATTCTGTCTCGCGTGGATCCACGTTCATATGAAGGGTTAAAGCTATTATGAATATAATTCTGCTATTATGACTTCAATAAGAAATGATTGGATAATCTGTAAAGTCATAGTAACAATCACTGATCTGCTTTGCCAGCAGTCCCTCTACATAAAGTCACTTTAGCATGTACGAAACAAATCTCCAAGCGAATTAGCCATAATTTGACAAATAATAAGACTTCTGAACATTCCTATCTGCCCTATTCCTAACTTCTTGTTATACAAGGAAGCTGTGGGTACAACATCAGGAGCGGAGTGCGTCTCATCGTTTAATTACGACGTTAATTAGTCGAATTGACTTAAACAGACATGCGATTAGTTGCGCGACAATCAACAACACTGTGGGCGAACCTTGGTAATTGAACCTTGTATGTAGGTTCTGCCAGGACATTATGTAGCGAGTCTTAGAAAACCTTTATGATCATGCTGACTAAAAATCAAAACGTCTATGCCAAGTATTGCCTAAACCTTATATTGACTAGGAAGCACAATGCCTACCTTGCAATATGTCTATTATTTTTAGAGAAGAAAGGGAGTACCGTTTCTGTTGTTTGGTCACAGTTCTAACCTAACCTAACCTACAGTTCAGAGGCCCTAGTGTGAATTTATTTTAACCGTCTCGACTACTTAGAAATGATTGCATTTTAGGCATTTTGCTTGTTAAACATTTTGATCTCTAGGCGATTTACAGCTGAGGCAATTTGCTGTGTAGACATTAATATTAGGCATTTTGCTTCGTAGACGAATTGAAAGTTAGACACTCTGATCATAAACCTTAGAAAATAGTAAATTTTAAATAAGTGATTAGGTCATCATCACCTGCCTAGCCTTTTTAGGGTTCCGTCAACAAGAAACCCTTATAGTTTCGCCATGCATGTCCGCTGTCTGTCTGTCCGCGGCTTAGCTCAGTTACTCTTAGTACTAGAAAGCTGGAAAATTTGGTATTGATATACATATTAATTACGCCGATAAAGTGGTAAAATAAAATCTCTAAATATATTTTGTTTTAGGGTACCTCCCCTACACGTAAAGTGGGATGATATTTTTTTTTTTCTCGTCTATCCCATGGCATGGGGTATCGTTAGATAGGCCATTCAAAAATATTGCAGGTTTGTGCAAACCGTTTTTCGATTCAGGGATCCGTTGGCGAAATATTAGCTTTAAAGTCAAATGTGTGTGTGGGGACACACTTGACTCTAACAAAAATGCCAGCTAAATGGTTGTTCTTGGATGTGTAAAAAAAGTCACGGCAGTAGTCTAAATAACGAAGTTAAAAGGAAAACTATCACAGCTAAGTAGGCTTAACAGGTTGTACTGGCTGTACAGGTTAACGAGTAATAGTCGACCAACTTACATTTGCAGTTAGAATGTATGGGAGAACATGTGTTTCAACTACAATGTTTATTTATAAACATGTACATTTCATTTTTTTTTGTTCGTTTTTTTTTTTTAAGTTTGTTTTTGGGATAAATTCGTCCCAACTACGGAACCCTTTATTGTGCGTGGTCTGACACGCACTTGGCCGGTTTTCTAACTATAATAACAATAAATCTTTATTGAAATAAATTAGAACTACAAAAACCTATGAAGCCTCTGAAACCCAAACTATGTAAAAACCTGTATGTCAGATTTCAGCGCCGTCTCCCAATTCCTTACATTATTTTCAATAAACACGATAAACAATGTTGGGCTCCGCTTCCAGCCTTACCAGATGCAGCTGAATACCAGTATTTTACATGGACCGACTGCCTATCTGACCTCCAAAATAAGTGATAAGCATCTAATATTTGTCATAATAATAATGTGGCTAGAGTGACCATTGTGCGCTTAGTCCGGGTCAAATAAATTTTATTTTCTTTCTTTCTGTTTAGCTATCTTGGTCCAGGTCGAATTATCTTTTTGAAAGTGGGGGAAGTGGGGGAAGTTGGAATATTTCAATTCTATCTGTTTGGTAAAAAGGTAGGCAAATGTGATCAATATCACAAAATCTAAACTTGCGAGGAGAGGAGCAGATTAATATAAAATCTTCAATGGTACAACATAATAATAAATGCAGATATGATTTCAATTTGGCAAGCCATGGTAATACTTAGATATATAAATTTTGGTCCTCTGGAGATTTTAAACAAGTTTTTGAGAATACTTGCGTGTTCTAATAACATTTATGCTATTAGATTCTTGTCATTCTCACTACGAGTACTTTATGCTGCCTACCCAAATGTCCTTTCTTTGGAATTGTTCGTCGAGCCGTTAAGCTCCTTAAGTCCTAAGTTGAGCTACACGATTACTTGCAAATGCTTGCAATGACTGGAGGTCCACTCAAATTTGTGTGGAAATTTGAGTGTAAAATTTCCTATCTGACTTGACTGACTGGAAGTCCACTCAAGTCAGATAGGAAATGTCGACTTCATCTAGCTTATTTTTTTTAATATGATGTGTAAAAGTGATGCGATTTCATTTCATTTCTTAGAGGATCCAAGAAATGAAAATGAATTTTGACGTCACAGCTATTCGCATAGGGAATTTACAGTAACAATTATTGTCTCCAGTATTCCTCCTACAAATATACGACAAATAAGTTCAACATCTAAGCTCTCAACATCAAAAACACCCAACAATGGCAACAATAGGCGTGAAACATACAAACAGACAAAGCGATTTCTCGCTCAACATAGGATTAAACAAGGCAGGAATTAGCGAGCGCGTCGACAATGAACGCCTAACGTATTTATGACGAATTGTCGCCGACAATCGAATTGTGCGCTGTCATGTCGAAGGATTTGATGTCAGAATAATACTGTTTAACAAATTTAAGGCAGTTTAGCGTTAGGGTCAATTTATACCTGAGCAGAGTCGAAGCGCATTGAAGTGTTAATCTGAAACTTAACATAGTAAATTCACCCTTATCTCCACAACATAATTCACATATTTCTTCTAAGATAAAAAAAGATGCGCGAATTAGCGCGTATTCTACGGAATACGCGCGTCTGCGAGCGACCAACTTTGATTGGTGCGCGCGCGTTAGGTTGTAGAGATAAGGGTAAATTTGCTGTGTTATCCTTTAGATTGACGCTTCGCTGCGCTTCGACTCTACGCTAGTATGAATCGACTCTTAGGCAGTGTATTGGATAAATCTTGCTGAAGTTCGGAAAAGAGCATAGAAGAGATTATTATAAACATTTATTTCGAATATTCGTCAAGAATCGTATTCTGTGCTGTCATGTCGAAGGATTTGATGCCAGAATAATACTGTTTAATGAATTTATGGAAATTTAGAACCGTTGATAGCATTAGGCTGAGTGTGTTGGATAAATCTTGCCAAAGTTCGGAAAAGTGCATAGAGATTATTAGAAAAAAACAAGAAAATACTCTGTAAATGAGTTTTAGTCTATAAAAATAAATAAATTGAAGTATCTATTTGTAATGTCAAAATAACAGCTTTTTAATTAATGCATACGAAAATATATTCTACAGTACCTACTTATAATAAAAAAACAATGTTTTAAACATTTATATGTCCGTCTGTTTGTTTCGGCTAATCTTCGAAACGGCTGGACCGATTTTGACGGCATTTTCACTGGCAGATAGCTGATCTTATAAGGAGTAACTTAGGTTTTTATTGTAGAAAAAGCCACGCGTGTGCAGCCGCGAGCAGTATAAGAATAATACTGAAAAGCGTTCTGTAGATATAAATTCTCGGAAAAACGAGAAGGGTAGTGTTAATTCCAGTTATTATTATGAAGTTCATACTTTCACAGAATTGTGGCGACATCTACAACGCCACATACGAACTACGCATCAAAGACCTGACGTCACAAATCCTGCATCGCGCAATCAGAGTTTACCGCGCGACTAGCATATATACAACGACATCAACCGTCGGGCAGTTACCCATCAGACACAACACCCGTCTGGTTGGAGGATCCTCCTTTTCAATAGAGGATGAGTGAACTTTACACCCTGTTCCTCATCTATAGTATAATCACCTTCACAGAAAATGTTGTAGATTTTTTCTCATATCTTGTATCATCCTCGATTTTTAGTAGCCAGATTCTAAATTATTTCTGACTGGCTATGACTTTTTCTAAAATAAAAGTAGAATGAGTTACTCTTAATTTATTGAGGCATCCACAGGACGGTTGAGCAGAAGACATCCTCCTAGGTTGATCTGCGAGAAACCATTTATAAAAATAAAAAAAATCCTTATAATATCAGCTATGATCTGCCAGTGAAAGTGCCGTCAAAATTGATACAGGCGTTTCGAAGATTAGCTGGAGCAAACAGACAGACAGGCAAAACAATTTTAAACTGATTTATTGTTATAAGTACCGTATGTAAATACTTGCATATGCATTTAGTAAAAATCTGTTATTTTGACATTACAAACAGACACTTCAATTTTAGTTATTTGTATAGATTTAGGAGCACAAAAGAAATGTCAAGCCGTAATTAAATAATGACATTTTATGTTAACTCGATTTCAAAATCGATTTGAACATCATTAAAAAAAACTTTTCCTATTCTTTCCAATCAGTATCAAAACCGCCGCACTGACAGAGAACCCTCCTACCGCCGGTGTCGGGTACAAGCGACCGATGTAAATCTATTTGTCATATTAATGTGGACAATTACGGCGAATGCGGGCGGCAACCCTTGCGCGCGAAACCGCCGCGGGGTTCATTACACCGCCCAATTGTACCACACTGCAATGTGATCACGGATTACAGAGAGATCAGAAGGACCATTTTTTTCTGATTTTTGCAGTTGTAACTTGGTGTCTTTTAATAGAATAAACAAAAAAGTTTTTCATCTTGATGAAAGTAGTTTTTTGAAGTGAAAACTTCTTTAGGCGCGTCGAGCACTTATTGGTAGGGGATAAACTTATGGTTTCGCGATCATTACCGAACGCTTTCAATGAGCTATATGTATACTGTGTATATCTGTGTACTTTTTGGGCGAACAAAAATCATGGAACTCGCGTCATCGTCACCGAACGCTTTCCATGAGCTATATGTACTTATATATATTTTTTTTTTTTGGAACTGAAAACTTCTTTAGGCGCTTTGAGCGATTTTTGGTAGGGGTAAATCTTATGGGTTCGCCATCGTCACCGAACGCTTTCCATGAGCTATATGTATACTATGTATGTATGTGTACTTTTTGGGTGAACAAAAATACAAATTCCTATACAACAGTAGACAGACTATTTCAATGAATCTATGAGAAACTTTTTGAACTGCAAACTTCTTTACCCGCATTAAGCGATTTTAGCTAGGGGAAAAACTTATTGATTCGCGTCACCGAAATGCGCGACAAAGTCATGACGTGTAGGTGTGACTGACAGTTATTCCAAAGTTTTGAGTTTTCACTTCTGTCGGAAGTCTTTAAGACTGCCTATTTTATTATTATCACACTATTGTAGCTATGCACAGTTTACGTAGTACCTATGTTTTTTAGGCAAATATCAACAATATTCAAAATTAAACTGCAAGCTATGAGGTTTCCGGAGGTAATCCTGTTTGATAAATAAGGACGCAGCTTTAAAAACATACAATGAATAATTTTGACTCAGGTTTGCTTCTGTGTTTAAAAGCATTCGATATTTAACCCTAAACTGCTACGAAGGTAAGAAAAAAAAAAAAGACAAATTCTGCTCGAATATTACGTACCTACTTAGTACTTACCTTAGTGGTTATGCGAGCTGTCATTAAAATAATAACTAAAGTAAACCTTCTGCTGTATTTATTTCGTGGCTGAACACACTGATGGCGTTTTAATCGCGTCTAATTAGATTTGACGACGATAGTGTTTAAAAAAATAATATAATAAAAGCGAGACTTAATTACTTTTGTCATTGCTCGGTTGGATTATTTTTTTTTCGTGTATGTGGTCGCTAAATTATTTTTGCTCGAACTAAAACGATTCAAATACTAATAAAGTCTGTAGATAGATAGGTATAACTTAATTATAGATCGCTGATAATAGATTTAAAACTTCTCTCTTCTTGAAATCACATCCATAGTATAGATTCGATAAAGAGGTCTTTATATCGCTTTAGCATACCTAAATTGCATATCGTCGGTGCGCTTGCCAAATCTGATATATGGCTACTAATATTATTCTTTGCCATATTTTGTTGTATTTTTATATTTTCAGAAGATAATAAATTACGAAAAAAACAGTTTTTATGTTGTCCTGAAAAGTTCTTCAAATGCACATTGAACGAGCTTAAAGTAAATTGGAATGAAATCAATAAATATATTTAGATGAATTGATTTTGTTAAAATCTATGACTACAATTTTTTGGCAAATTTTATGTTTAGTTAATGTAATTGGCAGATTGCCGCTATAAGTTAATGTAGAAATAAATTTAAAATAAATCGAGCAAACTTGCAGTGAGCATCAGTATTTCTTGTCTTGATAAGAGTGCTTTTACTCGACAGGGGGCCAATTATTATTATTTTTTTTTTTAAACGTTGCCCCACACTAGGAATTTCTCCTGTATCGTGGGTGCGTTTACAAACATTTAAACTCACATACACAAACAGCCAGACCCGGAACAACTAATTGTAGGTCATACAAATATTTGTTCCGTGCGGGAATCGAACCCGCGACACGCAGTGCAGCAGTCAATCGCTTAACCACTGCGTCAACCGTGCCGTCAAAATTAAAGGCTGATTATACCATACAACTTATTTATAACAATCTTAATATCTTGTTATCTTAATTCTTAAGTTGCACTCTTTTCTCCAAAAGAGTGCAACTTAAGAATTAAGATAACAAGATATTAAGATTGTTATAAATAAGTTGTAAACATATATTTATGGTAAAAAAAGAGGAGTCTTTTTTTACCATAAATATATGTTTAGGAAAAATACATACTATATTTATGCAAGATACATACAAAAGTAAGATATAATATTTTTATTTTTATTTTACGATGGGTTTGCTCTTGACTAGTCTAGGTCAGAGGTGACAGAGACAAAGTCTACGATGTAGTGAGCTTATCCAGAAGAAGCCTGTTCACTCTAACTTTGAATATATTAGGGTTGTATGTGTTCGGAAACACAGACGCAGGCAGAGAGTTCCACACCTTTGCTGTGCGCATTATAAAAGACGTTTGAAAACGCTTAGTGCGAGTTGGTGGAATATCAACTAGGTAAAAACACATAAACACATACATGGCCACTGACTTACTTCACAAGTTTTGTTTATTTTATGATATACCTTATAGCTGATCACTGTCTCTTAAGATACAGGTCATCCTAGTTTAAGAGGCAGGGCTCACGCAATTCATGTACAGACTTTGTGGTTACAGCATAACTATGTAATTCCTGTCCTGTCCTTAATCAAATAGCCAACTGGCGCAAATGTCGTGCGTGTATGACCAGGGCCTCAAGTCTGCTATTACAATAGTGTCAGAATGGTCTCGCCATTGTGAGTATTTGACAGTGTTTGTATGGCAAATCTGTCAAAAACTCACAATGAAGAGACCATTCTGACACTATTGTAATAGCAGACTTGAGGCCCTGATGTATGAACGTATACGAAGCAAAACGATTATGTAAGGATCGTAGTAGACGGCATTCTGTAGATTCTGCCTACCCCCATGGGAACAAGGCATGAGTTTATAAATATATATAATCAAATAAGATATTCAGGTACCTATACATATCAGTTTCAGCTCTCATTCACATAATTGAATACAAGTAAGAGCTCAATTGATTCGGCGTCACTCGACGTCGTTCGGCGTCAGTCGGCGTTGATACAATTATTATGATAATTCATCGCGCGTGTGAAACTGTTGTGTAATTGAACGTGCTCGCATACACAGAGAATGAAATGTGGATGTGGTAAGTTGTACCCCCGGCGGAATTTGAAGGGTTAGGTTTTTTTATAATGGTGTTTGATTTATTTAGAATATATTTCTGTTTTTATGTTAGGTACAGTATCGGTCGAAAAGATAGCCGCAATTCATTAATACCAAAACCTCTAATATAAAAAAAGTTTTGTTTAAAAAAAGTTGGGTCAAATTAAATGGATTCGTCGCTCGTATAGATAATTTAAAAAAAAACCATTATCAATTACATGTATAGAGGTATGAGGAACAGGGTGAACAGTTCACTCATTCTCTATTGAAAAGGGAGGATTCTCCGACCAGACGGGTGTCGTGTCTGGTGGGCAACTGCCCGACGGTTGATGACGGGATGTTGTATATACCCTAGTAGCATTTTTGTTGGCGTTTAGTTGGGCCACATACCTCTGAAGTTGGCCCAATTAAATGCCAACGGAAAATGCTACTAGGGTATATGCTAGTCGCGCGGTAAACTCTGATTGCGCGATGCAGGATTTGTGTGACGCATGTGGTGTTGTAGATAGCCGCCACACATAGCAATATTTTCAGAAATAAAAACTTAAGTAACATACCTACAGCAGCATAACCTACCTACCTACACGCAGATAATATACAGAACACAATGCTAATGACTTAGAAGAAAAACACTATACAAATTTATTTCATACCTCCATGTCCCACTGCTTCCACTAAACAATTGATCGTATGCGCACGCGCCGGCCGCCATTCGTTCGAAATTCAAACAATAGCCGTTACAGTGATAGCTAAGAATGTATTGTTATTAGGGTTACAGTCTCAAAGGTCAGTGACACTTACTTTGACTGCGTTATTTAAGAAGTACCTCAATTAGGTGGTGGGTAAGAAAGGATTCAATTGATGGAGTAATTGAAATATTAGATTATCAGCTGACTGATTAGAGTGACCAAACAGGTACTAAGATGTATTTTTTTCATACTTCCATAATTAACACATAATCACATAATATATAATATCATCACTTTTTACATACAGATTTTTTTTATGTACTCATTAACATGAATATTTACTTGTGAAGTATAATGTTATTATTTTGATTATTGTGAATATGAAGACTATGTGGGTCATTGTTTTTTATTTTTTTTATTGAAATCTTCTTTAGGCGCTTTGAGCACTTTTTGGGTGAAAAAAAATCATGGAACTCCCGTCATCATCACCAAACGCTTTCCATGAGCATTAATGAATACTGTGTATGTTGTGTACTTTTTGGGTGATGAAAAATCATGGTACTCGCAAAAAAAAACAGAAAACTACTACCGAATTGAGAATCTCCTCCTTTTTGTGAAGTCGGTTTAAAATGTGGGTGTATTATAAGTACACGTCTGCCTTACCCTCCGGGGAAAGCATGTTAAATCAATAAAAATCTTTAGTTATTGTTTAAATCATAAATTAACCCCTCTAACTCTACATTTTCTCTTCCTATTAAGTAGAAACAAACAAACTTCATCAAGATTTCTAATCCTAATCTCTCACAGTTATTCTCTTGCCAAAAATCACCTTTAAGTAGAGCAAGTGCGATAACTCTACACAGAGCGCTATAAGCCGGGCTCGACGCTACATATCGCATTAGACCGGATCCGGTCCGGCCGGATGTAGAGCTAAGTTCCGTAAGGCTCTGGAGGAATGCAGAGAACGAATTTGGTGTTTACCATATATTATGTATCTAGTAGAATTTACGTTTAATATACAATCAATCTGCCTAGACTTTTCCCAACTATGTTGGGGTCGGTCGGCTTCCAGTCTTAACCGGATGCAGCTGAATACCAGTATTTTACATGGAGCGACTGCCTATCTGACCTCCACAACCCAGTAACTGGGTAACACGATACCCCTTGGTAAGACTGGTTGTCAGACTTTTTGGGCTTCTGACGACCCGTAACAACTGTCACAGATCCACGAATGACAGCCGGGACCAACGGCTTAACGTGCTTTCCGAGGCACGGAGGAGTCTCGGTATGTAAAGATGGTCACCCATCCACGGACCAACCCCGGCAAGCGTAGCTTAACCTGATGAATCGACCCGTGCGGCTGTTATTACTTAGCCACGAGCTTCTCATAATACGTTTAATAAACATAGAATATAATTTGAATAGGAATGTGTCCAGGGTAAAAAAAAAAAAACTGTTTAGTCCGTCAATCTGATAATAAAAAAATATTAGACACGTATTTGTTGCTTTATCATATTAATAAATAAATACATAGAAATACTTAGATAAAACACATTAAACTTGGGGAGTGAGGGCTCGTTACGTCACAACTACGTATAAAATCTAGTGAGAAGTGACGTCATGCCACATTTGAACTCAATGTATCGCCGTAATGTTTTGATTACGTAAAAAAAGAAAAAATACGTGTCCAGTATTTTTTTATAATCTACATGAACACAAAAAAAAATTTTAGTCATCATCCCTATTGTCATTATTTGCAAAGTTTATTTTAAAACTAGCTGCTGCCCGCTACTTCACCCACCTGGCTTTAAAAAAGTAGTCTAAATGACTCCTTATAACATCAGCTACATGCCAGTGAAAGTTCCGCCAAAATCGGTCCAATCGTTTCAGAGATTATCCGGAACAAACAGACAGAGAGACGTACAGACAGACAATTTTAACATTTTATTTTTTTGTTGTAACTGTACTTACAACAAAAAAATAAAATGTTAAATAATACATGTTAAATGAATATACTTTCATATACATTTAGTAAAAAGCTGTTACTTTGACATTACAAACAGACACTTGAATTTAATTTAATTGTACAGATAGGTTTTATTTATATTTATGAGTAAGTACTTTATTTTTTTAATGCCACGTGGGCGAAGCCGCGGACAACAGCTAGTTCAGAATAAATCTCAAGTAATTCATGAAAAAGTCATGATTCTTCAGTGAAAGTACTTACCACTCCCTATCTCTGTCCTTAACCATAATTTCTTTTTTTTTGTTTTGTTATTTGCACTTGCTTCATAATGATTATTTTATATATTTATATAGATAAGTATTATGTTTTATGTATGTATGTACTTATTGTATATAAGTAAATGGTACACCACAAACTACGTGCAGTAATGTTTCTCCTTCCCCCTTAATCCATCCAAAGGTTGTCTTTAAAAGATCGCTTTTGGCGAAAAGACCGCCCATTGTGTCACCCCTTGTCAAATTTTCTACATATAAATCAGTCATTTTTATAGTGTGCTTTATCTATCTAAAAATAATTAAATAAAAAATCATCTAAGCTATAACTTTGCTATAAACAATCCTAAAATTCGATTTGTCTGTAAGTCCAGAATTTAATTAATTACCACGCCATATCAAAAATTAAACAGTTTCCAAAAGTATAACTAACCTATAATAAAGTTAATCAATACTTAACTAATTACGCTTGAACTTCAAGTTAATTTCTCAAGTGAAACAGAGTTAACCCGAGATCATTATTATTGACAATTAAACTTCGTCTGATTTGATTTAACTCAATCTTGGGAGTTTGACGGGACCGAGCACAAACTCGCGAAATGTGGTGTAAGTTACTGGAGGGTGGAATATTATGAATTTACTTAGTTTTATCTTAGTCATCCAAAGGGCAATGGAGAAGACTATGCTTGGAGTTTCTCTACGTGACCGAATCAGAAATGAAGAGATCCGCAGGAGAACCAAGGTAACTCGAAGAATTACCAAACTTAAGTGGCAATGGGCAGGGCACATTGCGCGCAGAACAGATGGCCGTTAGGGCCGAAAGATTCTGGAGTGGCGACAGCGTACCGGAAGACGTAGCGTGTGTGTTGGAAGGCCTCCCACAAGGTGGACCGATGACCTTGTGAATGCCGCAGGAATCCGCTGGATGCGGGAAGCACATGACCGGTCGAAGCGGCGGTGCTTGGGGCAGGTCTATGTCCAGCAGTGGACATCTCTCGATGATGGTGATGGGTTCTTACGCATATTAAAGTACAAGCAAAAGCTCAATTTTAAAAAGAATTTCCATGTAACGTTCCTGCGAATGCTCGACACAATGTTCGAAGTAATGCTCACGGCGAGAGAACATTTCTACAGCTCCACTTGTAACATTCCCTTCTATTTTGCGTTTACTCTTCGCTGAAATGTCGGATCTGAAGGCTCGATGAAATCTTACACAAATTCGCTCGCTTGTTTGTAAAATCAAGTTGTAACAAAGCATCGATCGTCGTGATCATTGTTCGGTTCCTGAGAGGGTGACAAATTAGAGCGGCTTGATGTTTTGTTAGAAGTAAATGCTCTAGTGTATACTCACCTATAAACAGTTTTAAACAGTAAACAAATAGAGTAATCAATAACAAAATACGATCAATTCAATCGACCTCTGATTGACACGTCTGTGATACGCGTTAGTCTATGGCCTACATACCGCTTGTTACAACAAATTAATTTAAATGGAGGCCGTTGAATCAATGTCAATCAGACACTGATGCTGTGCTCCTGATTTTGATATCAATGCATTTTATTTGGAAGTGTTTTGATAATAATTTGGACAGAGTTTCATTTTGTTTCGGCTTGAACTGGAATAACAACCGCCAGAGAAATAAAAAAGAGTAGTAAAAATAAAAAATATTGGAAAATTTAAATATAATATAATTTATATATTTAAGGTTTTTAATTATCTACAAAAGTTACATCGAAAGACCTAAACATCCAAGCGGGTCTAAATTTGTTTCCAAGCAATAATAATTATTAGTCGACGGGTCCCTACATTGAGGGGACCCTATTTCTTGGGTAATACTGTAGCATTATACAGCCGTAATGTTTTTATATTTATTTTTGTCGGATACACACGGAGTGCCAGCGCCTGCGTCTCTTTACTTGTCAAAGCGATGCCATAGAGTGCCACAGACACTAAAGGCATAGATAAGTAACTGTTGTTACGTCGGGTACTGACACGCGGATTATAATGATTTTTATAGAATACATAGGTATTTTATTTTATGTTATTTCACAGATAATCGTTTTGTATTTTTTTTTTATTAGTCCGTGACATCACAGGCAAGCGCTATGAGAATACCAGCGCTGCGACACTTTTTTTTAAATATCGCAGCATCATACTGAGATAGGAGCCTTTTGGCCCCGTACACCCCTGAGAGATTCATGGTAACAGGGGCCTAAGTCTACTAATTTACGAATGTTGCAATGGTCTCGCCATTGTGAGTATTTGACAGTGTTTGTATGGCAAATCTGTCAAAAACTCACAATGAAGAGACCATTGCAACGTTTGTACATTAGTAGACTTGGCCCCCAGCTGGCGCGTCGATGTCATTTACACCATGTATAGAATTAAGTCAATTAAATCTTAGGTTCGAACCCAAACAGGTGCTCAGGGGCCCAAGTCTGCTATTTTTATAAATTCGTCACTCCAACACAATCCCATTGTTATTTTGCTAAAAGTTCGTAATTTGCTAAATTCATAATGGTCGATCATTGGTCGGTCAATGGTCTCGTAATAGAATTGTATTACAATGGCATTTTGCACATTTATTCATGCCAGATTTCATTTACATATATTTTTACATATTATTTATTAGTGTTATACGAGTAAGCAATCTGAAGTAGTAGAAAGTTGGAGTTTTGTAGGAAGTTTCATTTGTCATTATGTACGAGATTACCAATTCTTTCAATGGAGTGTCAGTGGCTGACCATTGGAAAGTCATAATGACGCCATTATATTAGTAGATTACCAAACTTGTCAAAATAAACAATTATGAAATCAATGATAGACCATTCTGACACTATTATAATAGCAGACTTGAGGCCCAGGACTCTCTGTTTTCATTTTACTTTTATTTTTTTTATGAGTGTGTTTAGTTTAAAATGTGATCTTCCTGTACGAGTCCCAGTAAATACTTTTCTTTCATTCTACTTAAGTTCTATGCTTTAACTTACCAACCATGATAGAAAACCGTATACTCCATCTAACCAATAAAACGCCAACGATCCAGTTAACTAACTTCATCATAACTGTACCTACATGTTAATACTTGAGTATACCAGCGCAAGCGCAATATAATTACGGTTGATTAGCGCGGGGCGGGCAGCGCGCTCTTAATTCAGTAATTGCCTTCATAAACTCAACTCGTCATAAGACCACCGAAGATGTATAGAAGGAGCAGCAGAAGATCTATTTGAAACAACACTTGGTGATCAAAAAAATATGTTTATTAAGAGCCGCAAGTAAAAAAAAAGCAATATAATTAATTGTAGTGTGGCAGTATCAACAACGCCACATGCGAACTACGCATCAAAGACCTGACGTCACAAATCTTGCATCGCGCTATCAGAGTTTACCGCGCGACTAGCATATATACAACATCCCAACATCAACCGTTGGGCAGTTGCCCACCAGACATAATACCCATCTGGTCGGGGGATCCTCCCTTTACTATAGAGTATGAGTGAACTTTACACCCTGTTCCTCATACCTCTAAATTGGTGACCCCGAACATGTACATTAGCGCAGCCTTCGTGCAACTACTTCAGCGTGACGTCATCCTCAAGCTCACTTCCTCAAGCTTTCGAGCGGTGAGTCACACAGCCAGCCAGCACCCACGGCTTCAACGGGTATCCTGACCACCAGCATGCAGCGAACGCGCATACCTGGTCATGACCCTCAGCCTCATCAGCAACCTTGGCACAGCACACTGCACTCTCGGCCGGTCCACAAGTAGAGCCCGTCAACGCTCTCCTGGTCGACGCCAGCAGTCAGCCTCAACCCGGCGCTGTACGACGTCCGACTCACTGGATCAAAAAACGCAGCGCCACCCCGACTCACTGGGGAATCACCGCAGACAGTTCCGACTCACCATGAACTATGCGGCACCCGGTTCCGACTCACTGGAATCACAACTGGCCCTGGCAAGCATCATATGCACTGACTCAGCCCACTATCGACCTCCGGTCTCCGGAGGGGAGTAATGTGGCGGTATCAACAACGCCACATGCGAACTACGCATCAAAGACCTGACGTCACAAATCCTGCATCGCGATATCAGAGTTTACCGCGCGACTAGCATATATACAACATCCCAACATCAACCGTTGGGCAGTTGCCCACCAGACATAATACCCGTCTGGTCGGAGGATCCTCCCTTTACTATAGAGTATGAGTGAACTTTACACCCTGTTCCTCATACCTCTAAAGTAGTATTTAGGTAAAAAGAAAAGAGTGTGCTTGGAAACTCACAATAGGGCCTCTGATATATGAATGTAAACGAAACAAAAGGATGTATGGAGCGTAGCAGGTGGCGTTCTATAGTTACTGCCTACCTCCATGGGAGGAAGGCGTGAGTTTATGTATGTATGATTAGGTAAATAGGCTAAGAAAATATTGAAAAGTTTTGTTAGAGTCCTGAGAGCTTTTATGATCATGCTGACTAGAAATCAAAACGTCTATGCCAAGTATTGCCTAAACCTTATATTGACTAGGAAGCACAATGCCTACCTTGCAATATGTCTATACAGTATTTGAACTAAACCTTATTCTGACTATGAACCAAAATGCCTACCTTGCAATATGTCTATTATTTTAGGAGAAGAAAGGGAGTACCGTTTCTGGTCGTTGTGTGATCACAGTTCTAACATCAGTTCAGAGGCCCTAGTGTGGGTTTATTTTAACCATCTCGACTACCTACTTAGAAATTATTGCATTTTAGGCAGTTTGCTTGTTAAACATTTTGATCTCTAGGTGATTTACAGCTTAGGCAATTTGCTGTGTAGACATTAATTGTAGGCATTTTGATTCGTAGACGACTTGAAAGTTAGAAACCCTGATCATAAGTTTTAGACAATACACGACGCATAACTGCGGTTATCATTATAGAACATTTTTTTGGGAAATTAACTTCATCCTGCATCGAAGCGTTTGCTAAAAGTGATGAACCGATAATTACAATAAAACATTATCGAACCGTTACAAAATTCTCCCCAAATGAGAACCACCCTCGACAGAGAGCCTCACTACCAAACTCCGAATAGTTAAAATATTTCTACCTTGGCAGGATCTCCTGCTTACCTCGCATAGCTCGACTATTCTAAAACCACCAAAGAAGAAGTACCTACTAATAAATACTTTTTCTTAAAATAAATAGCATTATTTTATTAAGTTATGCTGCCACGTGTGCGATCTGTCCTATGTCACAAGTGATGACAGTGCAACTTCTGAATATTTTTACTTTGTAATACACATTACACACGCTTGCGTACACTTGTTTTCAACACATGTAACTTTTGTGTATTTAAATAAAGCATTACATAGATTAGTTAATTAAAACGGTTAGCGGTTGAGCTAAGATAATAGCCATATTAATTACAAGGAAACTGTATAATGTACTGTGATGTTTAAGGACAAGAGGTTGTTAAATTATACCAACGCTGAGGAGCCTTGAGAGTCTTTATAAAGAAGCATCTAAAGAAAAAACCTTATTGGTTAATAGTACACACGATTGTAAGAAAATGCCCAATGAAGGAAGGAGCTTAAATATATTACTATGGACAGCTCGACAATAACATTTTCTTTCTTATTAATCCATTAATATGTGTATGACGGCAAATATATGTGATAATTTGTGGAAGCCTTATACTAGTGGCAGCACAAATACTTATGTGACATCGAAGGAACATCAAAACTCAACGATGCCAAAATATAGGATGCTGCATCAGCTTCAAAAATATGTGTCAAAGCAATATTAACGGACATGTCTGCCTTCATAAATATCTGACTACTCAGTTAAATTCAGAAGAATGTGATACCTCTTTGTAATCGAAAATATCTGACATTAATTTGATAGTATTATATGACGTGTCGTGTCGTGTCGTGTGTCGTGTCGTTGTTGACGTGTCTCGCGTTGCATTATTAATATTGCATTCTTACATAATTTTGAAGCGATGCAGCGCCCTATAAGTCCTATAATTTTGGCGTCGCTTGTCTCGCTCGACTGTACTACGAGTACCTTGACATCATTTTTAATTATTGTCATATATTTATTACAGCAAGTCAGCTACAGTTAGTAAATTAATTTGTAATAACTACCACCATGCATGCATGTAGGCAGCATGTGGTGCCTACGCCATGATATGCTCACGAAAGTCTAATAGAATATTTAAAACCTATAGTTTTATATTGATCCACGAACGAAAATATACTGCTAAAGAATCAGTTTCGAATTGCTTTGTTAAGAGAACATCGATGTGACTCTCAAAGATAAGTGTTAAGGTAGGTACTTACTGGTCAAAGGGTGAGAAGATGTGATGAGGTGGGCGCTGATCCATTGCGCCGTCTCTTGAGCTGGCGCTGCCGACTGATGGAGCAGGAGACGGACAGCTGGCTTCAGACCTGGACAGAACATCAGGGCTTTTAGTGCTACCATAAGAGATATGGTTTAATGTCTTAATGTCGAGAGTCTGGAATAACGTAAGTATTATATCAGAGGCTATAAGCCAAAAAAAAAAATTTTGGACCAAACACTTGTACACTTTTTATAAACCTACCAAACTGCATGACAGTTTGCCAGCAGGATTAGTGCTCGTTTTAAAACATTCGTTACCTATACTATTGTAACGCGCCATACAAGTTTAAGTACCACTAGCGCCATCTAGTATCGAGTAGCAGAACTAGTAGACTCGAGATTCTTCTAGAGAATTCGATGCTAGAACTTTCTAGAACTTTCAACATCTGGTCAGTCGTGGCCGATATGTACTCGAACATTGTAGATGTTTCTACAGTAGAAGGTTCTGGAACGATCTAAGGAATAAGGCAAGTATGGTTCCGACCCGACACAGTCGAAATCAAGCAACAAGTACGAAGCGAATAAGCGAACAAGTGCGATTTGAGAGTGATCAGTAGTGCATTTGTGTTTTATAATTAGTGTTTGAGTTTTTATCAGTGTTCTTTAAATACAGTGTCATTTTCTGTTTTTAATCGGCACATTTTATTGTCACGAACTGCAAGCTCGTAACACTATTTAATTAAAGATCTACGTAGGTGGATACAGATAATTTAAATGAAGGGTAAGAATATTACAGCGCACTATAGTTCAGTTGAGTGTCCCTCAACCGATCAGTTGCGACCGTATCAGTTAGCAGTTCAGCCTTTAGTTTACTCCCCAGTGTTCGCCTGCTAATTACACCATTATCTCTTCTTAGTCGGTCGAAACAATTGAAGAGTGTAGGGTTCAGATACTTACTGATTCTTTTGCCATAGTAATTTTATACTGGTGCTCGCACGAATTTACGATCTCTAACACACTAGTATTATAAGTGTTTTTCACACGTACTTTGAATTGATCGTTATAGAATTGCTCTAGAAACACTAAGTACTAATACTATAATGACGATATTGGATGCCATAGTACGTCTCGCAAAACCCTATATAGCCAATCACGTCGCAATCAACTTGCACCCCGCAGAAAAAGAAGATAATGTGTCATCACTAGAGATCCCCACAATTGATGGCCGCCTCACGAAACAGATTCTCCGACTAACGAAACAACAGCTGCGTACAGTTACAGCAGCTATAACTGGCCATGGGTCATCTAATAAACACCTCTTTGTCATAGGAGTCACAGACAGTCCGCTATGCAGGGCCTTCATGGAGGACGACGAGACAGCAGCTCATGTGCTGCTAAACTGCCCGGTGGTCGCCACATACAGGGCCAAGTACTTCGGTAACCCAGGTACCCTACGTGAGATTGTCAGTAACACCAAGGCGTTGCTGGCCTTCTTTGAGGAGCTGGGATGGATCGAATAATCGAATTCCCATCCGTACGCAAAATACGCGCATTGTCGTGGAGTTGCGGACACCAGCCCGTATTACCTATTACCTATCACTAGAGATCGGATAATCGGATCCATATTTACCTAAAGTTATTTTTTATCTATGAAAGTATAAAAGCAGCTTCTTAAAATATCCCGTGATGCCAGGAATACCGGCAATGCATAGCAAGTCGGGTGTATAGTATGGATGCGATATCTAAAATATTATTTATTAAAAAAAAAAACCTGGGATTCTTGGATTGCATAACTATTCAGATGCATATTTATTTAAAATTATTTGAACCCCCTATGCAAATATGTGTATGTAGGGTGTAATAGTATGGGTGGTGTGTGTTAGTTAAAATAAAAATAAAACACCGGAACCGCGGGATTTATTCGATACAAAAGCGCTTTCCATAATAGCAAACATCTCAACTTTAGGTGAATATGCATCCGAATATCCGATCTCTAAAAGTCATCACTTCTTCATTGATAGCAAAATTTCACGACATTAGTAGGTGCATGTATCTTTGGTATGGCATAAGTGAAAAACAATGGTAGAAGCTAAGTTTCTAAGCAAATCAAACAAATCAAAAGTATTTTGGACACTGCAGCATATACAGAACATCGAAAAATAAGTACAGAATAACAGTTCTGAACTTATTTTTTCTTACGAGTATATATCTCTTTCTGACTCTTTAAGAGTTCTTCAATACCTCTCATGTCTCGGCGATCTATTCGGCGACCTATTCGGCGATCTGAGGGGCGAGCGTCTGGGCGATCCGGGGGTGACCGGAGGCGAGGCGCGGGGCGAGCCGGCCGCCCCCGACACCGGCGACGCCTCCGCCGAGCCGCGGGACATGCCGCATTCTGATGAACCCTGCTGGACGAGATTAAGATGAGTTGGATGTTTTGTGAGGGGGTCTTTATATTGTAAAGTTGGCTGTGGTGGACACTTGAAGACTGATTTAACTTAAGAAATTATTTAAATGAAGAAAGCAGCTGGGGTTGATTGAATTTACATTTTCATCAGCAGACATCTCCTCCTCACCAGGAGGAGAAGTTAATTAACTCATATCTGAAGCATTTGATACTGGCTTTTTTTTAAAGAAATATAGAAAGAAAGAAAGAAAGAGAGAAAGAAAGAAAGAAAAATATTTTAATATTAATATTATAAAAAATAAAATATTATTTTAACAGCTTCGTACCTACCTAACTATTTAAAGATGCAATTTTTTTACCATTATTATTATCATTTTATAATGAACTATCTGCTGCTCGTGGCTTCGCCCGCTTTGTATTTTCTCAAATAAAAGTAGCCTATGTTACTCCTTATAACTTCAGCTATCTGCTAGTGACAGTCCCGTCAAAATCGGCCCAGCAGTTTTAGAGATTAGCCGGAACTAACAAACATTTTTTTTATAAGTACTGTATAAACTTTATTATTGTATTAAATGTATATGTATTAAACTTAACAAGTCAGTTATTCCAGTTTTTTTTTGTAAGCCTTGCTAGGAATTTCTCTTATATCGTTTTGTTGAATCTTCAAAACTAGTCCATAAAACATTCTTTGTTTTTTTCACCCTGCTTGATCCCCCGTTTAAATCCCGAAAACATTCCTTAAATAGCAAGGTTTACAAATCAGCAAGCTTATCAACGTCAAATAAACAACATCCCTGATATTCTGTTATCGTACCTTATCATCGGCGGGGTCCCTCTTAGTCAGCACGTCGCCCTCTCGCTTCCTCTGCTCCTCCTTCAACCGCTCCGCTTTTCTCCACTTCGCTCGCCGGTTTTGGAACCACACCTGACAACAAGGAAAACAATACGGTAAAAAAAACACATTACAAAGTGCAAAATAAAGGCTCCTTCAAACAGGCGCCACACCAAAGCACCGCTTGTAGCGCGACGAGCGGTGTCTTTGTGTCGCGTCGCGTGTCGCGTTTGTTTGTATGAGCCTTAACTTCCGTTTTGGAAGTCAGTGGCAAAAAAACTATCAAAAAAAAAAAAAAAAAAACATCCAAGCCACTGTCTTCTGAAACTAAAGTTATTTTGAAAGACATCTGCTTTTTTTTTTTTTTTTTGAAAAATTGATTTACCTCAGGTTAAACATTTTCGCAACCACTTACCTGTGTGTTATAGAAATAGAATACCTACTTTTGTTTTCAGGGGCCTTAGTCTACTAATTTATAAACGTTGCAATGGTCTCGCTATTGTGAGTATTTGACAGTGTTTGTATGGTAAATCTGTCAAAAACTCACAATGAAGAGACCATTGCAACGTTTGTACATTAGCCCTTAATCGGGCCGAACAAAAAAAATAACTTTTCATGGTTTAAGTGTAAGTTCTTGTATCATGTTAGATAGCAGTGTACATAAAAAACAATATAAATTACTGAAACTGAAAAAAAAAAGGTTTTTTTTTCGTGTGGGAAATTATTTCCCTTTGCCCGATTACGTCTATAAATGTTAATAGACTAGTAACTTACCCTGACTTTACTTTTGAATTTATGTTCCTCAATCCTCAAATAAATGTGCAATGAGTTGTTTACTTGGAAGTGAGGTGGAGGATCAGTGTGTGAACGAGGGATTCAATAAAAATAAAAACAATGTGATAAAAATTTACTCAGCCAAATGAAATAGTTTAAAACATTCTTGCGGGCATAAGGAGACCTTGCATATGCAGCACAAGATGTCGGTGCGTTTTTTGGCGTCACCGCAGTCGGGTAATAAACAAAATTACAAAAATAAAAAGTCGACAGAAATAAATCCCTACATTTTATATATATTGACGCAATATGGAGTTCAGGAACGGGCAATCGCAACTATTTTCCCACTTGCAAGACAATATTTCAAATGAATATAATCCACACAAATATAATATTTTTGTATTCAATATCATAACAATGTTACACAGAATATAATATACTAGTCAATAACGGATCAAATATCTACTTACCAGAATCTTTATTGAAGAAACTTAACAGAATGATGTCTCCACTACATGAAAAACGAGCAATTTTTTCAAAAGTGACCTTAATTTGATTCTGACGTTGACATTTGACATTTGAAAGAGTGGGGTTGACAATAAAATAAATCAGTAACTAATCAAGAATATATTTAGGAAAAAAATAGACTGGGGAGTTGCCATTTTAAAAATATACGACTGTTTATGCCTCGGCTGTCGGGGTGGGAAAATACTTCCCTGTGCCCGATTAAGGGTTAGTAGACTTGGCCCCCAGGTATTAGTAACAATTTTACTTAATAACGTGTTTTTACCAAAACTACCATTTATAAACGTAATAAAATTTTATTCACATCATAAATACATCTAAATAGAATTTATAGGCCATCTTAGTAATCCTCAATAGGCGAGCTGTCAACACGGAACCCAGTAACATCACATCATTACGACCCCATTTTGTACTCGTTATAACTCTAAGATAACAGATCATCCCGCCACTCTATCGCATAAGGGCACCCGTACCACCAAAACCGGTAGACCGTTACACCAAAACAATTTCTTTGATATGAAGGGTTTTGGTAAACTGGTCATGTCTTAATACGAGCCAATTTAACAAGACCCCCGCTGTCAAACAACGCTTGTTTAGCACAGTAGATCCTGTTATGCTGGGCCTTGTAAGCCGGTTAGCAAAATACGTCAGGGCCACATTTGCGCTGCAATTTTCGCAATTTAGTTTTAATAAGCTTCGGTGGGTGAGTGCTACGAAATCTAGGGGTGAATGGAGAAATTGTGGTTGCGGCAGTAGGCAGAAAAGTGTAATATTTGGTTTGTACTTACTATGTATGGTGTAGGTTAGGTTTTACAGAATTTTAAGACTTATTCGTTAACTTAGTTATCTTAGACTAGCGACTCGCCCTTCGCACGGTTGCAATTTTTATTTTTTTTGTATAAACGTAATATGTAGCCTATGTCCATCTGGAATAGTCCATACCTTTCAAATGGTAAAAGTTTTTTTTAAATAGGAGCTGTGGTTCCGGAGATTACCATCCACATATACGCAAACTCACCAAATTCGCTCCGCTTCGTTCATAATATATTATTAGTATAGATTACATATTTTTATAGATTTTATAAAAGAAAGTAGATGCCAAGTTAATTCAAATAAAGAAAGACAATGTTGATTCGATATTGCGACTTCTTATAGAAATTAAACACAGATTCTAATATACTTTATGATTCTGACGTAATTAAAAGATTGAAATTGATTGAGATTGAAAGTAAAAGATTTTCCCTTCAACCAGTGCGGCCTTATACCCGTTATGACATACGGTGCCGAAACATGAACACTGACAGCTGGGCTGATCCACAATTTTAAGGTCGCTCAGCGCACTATGGAGCCGGCAATGCTTGGAGTTTCTTTGAAGGATAAAATCAGGAGTGAAATTATCCGGAAAAGAACCGGAGTTACCGACATAGCTTAGTAAGCAAGCTGAAGTGTGCTGGCCATGTTTGTCGAAGGACCAATGGCCGGTGTAGCAGACGAGTCCGCGAGACCGCGTATCGGCAAGCGTAGAGTGGGACGCCCCCCAGCTAGATGGTCCGACGACCTTAAAAAGGTGGCTGGGACAGACTGGATGCGGAAGGCGGAGGACAGAATGTTGTGGCAATGCCTGGGAGAGGCCCATCTCCAGCAGTGGACTGCGATTAACTGAGTTAATGAAATGATTTTATTATAGGCAAAAAAAACATAAACGAAACCAAACTCTTGTCTCCTCTACGCTTAATCTTTGCCCTCTAAGAGCACCAGAGTCCCTTAACACCAGTAAGCTAATTTCGTTAAAATAATAATCTGCCCATAATCCCGACCCGCCTAATAGTTTTTATCTCTTACGAGGGTAGAATTAATATTTGAACGTGTCGAACACCCCTGTAGTACCACCCTTGTGAGTTTATTGTTATTAGGAAAAATGTACTTTGTGGTATTTTTTGGTTATTAATTTTCTTGGAAAATTGTGGTTGGGAGGTTTAAAGACTCGTTTATAAAGCTAGTGGTGGTTAAAGAACTTATTTTTATGATAATTTGAATTTTGTAAGATAATCTTCATGACTTACATGATGTTAATAGCAACATTTCTAACATCTAAATGTAAAATTCATACAAGTAGGTAGGAAAAAGTTGTAAGTTATTTTCATAGTTTTCTGCTTTGTTAAACAGCACACACCTGTCGTGAAAATTTGACAACTTTGTAATTTTTTGACAAAGTTGTCGGATTGTCAATTATTTCGCAATTAGGGTACTGGTCAACGTTCTTATCCGGTTCGGAGTCAGAGAACAGGGTATACGTAAAAAAATCTGCCTAGCCTTTTCCCAACTATGTTGGGGTCGGCTTCCAGTCTAACCGGATGCAGCTGAATACCACTATTTTACATGGAGCGACTGCCTATCTGACCTCCATAGCCCAGTAACTGAGTAACACGATACCGCTTGGTAAGACTGGCTGTCAGACTTTTGGGCTTCTGACGACCCGTAACGACAGTCAAAGATCCACGAATGACAGCCGGGACCAACGGCTTAACGTGCTTTCCGAGGCACGAAGGAGTCTCGGTATGCAAAGATGGTCACCCATCCTCGGACCAACCCCGGTAAGCGTAGTTTAACCTGACGGATCGACCCGTGCGGCTGTTATTACTTAGCCACGAGCTCCTCAGAACAGGGTATACGTAAGTTGGAATGAAATATAAATTCTTAATAGCCCGCCCTACTAAATGCCAATAACAACACCAATAATCCACCAACACTTCACTAAATCCTTTTAAACACAAAATTACCGATGTCATGATTCACAAACCAATTCACCCCATCAACGCCATTGTACCCCAAAAACACATGTCGCTGATCCCAAACCAGTATACTATGACCTTCCTCGCCCTACTTCGCCCTTCTTCACCGTCCAAACTTCACACAGAATATTGCAACTTACATCCATAGCCCAGCTGCCTCTGTGGTCTGGGACAACTTGTCCGAACCGTTTAATTTAATTTTGCCCCCGCTGGGAATCGAACCTCTGGGTCTGGGACAACTTGTCCCAGACCCAGTTCTGCTCGGTTTGGTTGGTGGTAGGGTTTGTTCTAAGTCTACCTGGCTAGCTACCACCATCTTATCTAAGTCTGTCGCCATATCAACAATGTTAACTGCATTGTTGTGTTTCGGCAGTTAGAAGTAAGCCAGTTCCGCTGTGGTTGAGGATTCCGGGTGAAGCTCGCTTCCAACTTCGGCCTTATCATAACTTACCATGAGAGCAGATGAAGGCCAACAGCTTCCCCATAGAGGTACTTTTTTTAAACCCCCAACCAAGCGAGCAGATTTTTTTCCCCTCTACTAGCTCTACTAGTAGTTAATACACAGAAGTCAATAAAGCTAGGCTTTTTTTTTAAATCACCAACCAAACCCAGTACATTTTTTCGCCCTCTACTAACTCTACTAGCAGTTAATACATAAGGTTCAATAAAGCTGGTCGGGTTCCTCTCATTAAGGGGTGTGCACACTAGGGTTGCGGTAATTACCTTCTGTTACCAAACGTGGATTGTTTGTCGTCCTTTACACGGCACATTGAGTGCGCTTGCGTTAAATAATAACAAATATTGTTTGTGTGAAAGATGCTTAAGGGCGTCCAGTTTAATTACTTCTTTTGTGTGACACAATGGGGTAAAAGAACTTGTGAATAGATGCTATTGTGCAGGGTTTGAAGTGTTGATGTCATTTAATAAGGAGTTCGGAGTTGTAACGATCTAATGGCTTGTTATATTAATTCAGATATCTTTATAAACTGCATGTTATGAGTATTTTACTGCCTGATGACAAAATCAACCATCAGTATACAGAGCGGCAAAATAAAATCAAAATATTTTATTTCACATAAACCTACATGGGCACTTATGAAACGTCAGAAGCTAGGTGCACGGTTCCAATTAGTCGTTTCCTATGGAGAAGAGCCGGCAAGAAACTCCACGGTTACTCTTTTAAAAATAATTGGCTTTAAAAAATATTATCAAATAACATTTTTAATAGGTATGGCAGGACAGTGTAGGCCTTTCAACAATTACCAGGTACTTAACAAAATAGAAAAGTGCCAACAAATCTACACTCTACTAGGCCTACAACGTAGGCGATTAGGTTATCACATTAAATATAGTACAGTGGTTATTATAAGTTGTTATAGTTCGCGTCACGTAAACAGACCGCTGGCAAGTGAACAACTGTAACGTTGTTTAGATCGTGTCACGTAATAAGAGCACTACCCAACCGCACAACCATACCATACCATTTTTATGTGACGGGAGCTAATGTAACGTATGGTTTAGCGGTTGGCCAGCGCGCTTTTTATGTGACACGATCTACACAAACGTCACAGTTTTGCGGCTGGCCAGCGGTCTTGTTACGTGACGCGTATTGTATCAGTCTGTTAAAATTATAAAATAAACAATTTGACTAAAACTGACTTATTTAAACAAAAGAAATAGCGTAACGAAATAAACCACCCTTGATAATAAGACACTATACACGCGTAAGGCGATGATACTAACAATTCATCAGAAACTTTATGGTATTGTTACATGATTGTTACCAAATAATCACGAATTTAGTTTAATGTTGTTATAATACATTACTTGCCAAGGGCTGTAAAAGAAAGAAAGCCCGAAATTGCAGGTATTTAAGTAAATATGCGATAGAGGGCTTTCTTTTTTACTGCCTGTGGTGAGTACACAATTTTACGTCTTCACCTGGCCATAATGCGAGTTTTACCGTACGCGTAGCGTGTGGTAAAACTTACATTATGGCCAGGTGTGACGTAAAATACTAAAACGAAATAAAAGGTCCCGCGGCTAGAATGTTAATTGTTTTTAATTATTTTAATTGTGTATTGTTAAAATACGTTATGTAGAATACGAGGTTTCAATTAATGTGACAACTTAATCGCCACACTGTATATCACAGAAAAAAACAATTGAAGGCTTCTTTCTGTATTCCATTCGAAATAAGATTAGACATTTAATAATACCTTTTTTACAGCCCGTTCAACCGATTTTGACTTCTATTGCGTTGATGGCATGACAAATGGCAGCTGAAGTAAACAGTTGGTATTGTAACCACTTTTTTGCTTTTGATACCATCCTTATGCCTACGGAATAGAAGTCACAATCGGTTGAACGGACTGTAAACAATATTTATTTTAACTAATCTTATTTCGAATGGAGTATAGCCTGTTAGCAGTAGGTAGTTATTTTCTTTCATTCAATGGAGTGCTAAATTGTTTCAAGACTTTCAATAAGAGTTTTTTCACTTTCACAACTCGTAATCTATTTATAAAATCTAAACAAACATGAGTTGCGTTTTACGAGATTCTCTTCTATTCAAAAAGAGACCACACAGCATAAACCAAAATTATGTTTTAACCTCAATTTCTCTAGTTAGAAAACACATTTCAAAGCGCAGACATGAAGTTAAAACAAAATTTAATTCCAAACATAAAAGTTTAATTCAAACTCGCCACTTAGAACTTAACTCGCATGCATCACCTACTTAAAAGTTACTACCCCTTAATTGTGTCACCGCCAGTAATGTTTTAAAACACTTCATACGAGGAGTTAACGTTAAAGTTAACGTTAAAGACTCATGGAAATATGTTAAGAAACCGCGGCGAAACTGTTTAAGTAGCGGGGAATGTTTTCGCGACTCGTTTTAAGTGACAGCTCGTGTGTTAAGGGGAGGTTTACGTTAAGTGATTACACGGTACGGTGGTTTGTTTTTGGTTGATGTTAAATATGTCGATGTTTTTTAACGGTGCTGGTAAAAATGCGCATAACAATTTCGAAATTGCGTAGCGGTGAATTTTCTTGCGAAGCATGAATTTCCATTACTTTGTTGTATGTAGTACTTACACAAATACATAAAATTAAAAGTGTCTGTTTGTAATGTTTTAATAACAGCTTTTTTACTAAATTCATATGAAAGTATATATTGTGGTACTTAAAAAAAAAATTTTTTTTTTTTGTCTGTCTATCTGTTCCGGCTAATCTCCGAAATGGCTGGAACGATTTTGACAGGACTTTCACTGAGAGATAGCTGATGTGGGTCTTTATAAGAAAAGAGATAAAATGTTTTGTTATAATATTATTTTTTTCTAAATTGAGTTGATACCACCTAACGTCACACAACGTAATTTTATTTCTTATCAAACAGTGTATCTACAGTGAAGAATATTGTAACTATCTGCATGTTAGTACAGAATTATTATTACAACTAGCTGTTGCCCGCGTCTTCGTCCGTGTGGCTTATTCTAAAATAAAACCTAAGTTACTATAATATTATACAATATAACATAAAATATGTAGCTTTAGTTACTCCTTATAACATCAGCTATCTGCCAGTGAAAGGCCTGTCTAAATTGGTCCAGCCGTTTCGGAGATTAGCAGAAACAAACAAACAGACAGACATATTTTTTTGTTCTTATAAGTACCGTGTATACTTTCATATATGCATTTAGTAAAAAGTTGTTATTTTGACATTATAAACAAATACTTTAATTTAATTTATTTGTATAGATCAGGTGGTACCCATAACATAAAATACTCATAAAGCACAGAGCCTTACACACACCTACGACCGTGTCTCGGTAGCTTTATTAAAAGACCGTAATGGCGGCACCGTCGCACCGGCAGCTAATTTGAACAACTTGCCAATCTGTCGTGTACTCGATCACTTAGCGTAGCGGTTAAGTTATTACTTAACTTTGAACGACAGTTTACGTCGCATGTTAGGTTGCTTACTTAAAAATTGCGTTAAATCGGGCCCTATCAGAATACCAGCACTGCTGCTGTTTGTGAGTTGTTTATGATGTTAGTATAATACAGTGGTTGTACGCTATTTCATAGCTAATTGTTTTATAGAATTTCGTTTCACATAATTTTTTTCTCATATTTTCATTTCATAGAATAATTAATACGCAGAATACTTACTTTGAAGATTTTTAAATCGTTGATTTTTGTTTCACATAAAGTTAAATGTTAGAATAGTCATATCATAGGATAACAAATCAAATATTCTTTATCTTTATACTGTTTATTTAATATAAAACTTATTACCAAGAATAGCATTTTATCCGTTTCAAATTTTTCAACAGCTTTTTTTTTTCATTTTGCAGCATGCAAGCAAGCATGCAACACGCAGCGTGCAAGCAAGCATGTAGCATGCAAGCAAGCATACAGCATGCAAGCGAGCATGCAACATGCAGCAGGCATGGTTTCTGTCACGGCTCCGGCGCTGCGGGGCTCCGGCGGTCCCACGCGAGCTTATCGTCGCAGATGGTATTCACGCTTACCACCGCAGCCCTCCGCGCCTACGCGGATTTAAATTACACTCTAGGGGTAGGGCAGACAAGACTACGTGGAGTCGGTTTTGCAGCGATTCGTTTCTGTCACTAACTTATACCGAACAAACAATATTCGTTAAAAAATAATTCTACTGTTTGATAAGTTTATTAAACAAAAAAATGTGATAAAAAATTCATTGAATAGTGTTTCTGTGAAATATGTTTCATTCAAGTAAATAGTCTATGAAACAATAATATTCGAACTAAAAATACAAGGACCAAATATTATATGAAACATTTTCTGGGAAACGAAATTCTATGAAATTTCTGTCTGCGAAATAAGGGGACACCATAATACAGTCTTACAAGGTTGTTAGTTTTACCAATAACCCTGTATATGGAAGCATCAAACAAGAAATTAATAAACACATTCTAAACCTAATACAACCCATAAGCTCAAACAAATTAATCCCATATACATTAAAATTAACATAATAAATTACCCGAAGTATTCCCAAAACTGATTATATACAATCTACTTGAACCGACTGACGTTTCATGTGGCGTTAAGTTTTTCATCACCTGATTAGGGGCAAATTGCCCCCCTTCCACCCCCTTGGGGATCCGGCAAATCTACCGTTATCCCCACTAAGACCCGAGGAGCTTTCTTAGCTCGTGGAATCGACGATGTGTTAAGATGTGAGGTGGCATTTAAACTTCTATGACGCAAATATTATTATGATTTTAGTGACTTTTAAATCTGTTATTACTTACGTTTTCAAATAATGCAAGTAAGTTATGCAAAAAATGTATGTTAAACTTTCTAGTTTAACATACATTTTTCGCGTACACATGAATTCTATGTGATTATATGTGAATATTCAAGTATAAAACTTTTCTCAACACTTGCTTGTTAAGTGACTTATATGGCAACGCATTTAGGTTCATTATTCAGCTTATTATACACTCGTGTTTTTTTATTTTACACCACCACACTAGTATTTTTTACATTACTTTTTTTTTTTCAATTTCTACTAAGAGTTTTAATTTCTAAAATCAATGAATATTTTTGTGAATAAGTAAACTATTTTAGGTTACATTTATGATAAATCAATCATCAAAATTATCATCATTTCATCAAATTATGTATTTTTCACTACATATTAATTTTAATTTGCGTATTTATATGGGCTGTTTAGCGGGTTTGCCAGTGCCTTTGCGCGCGCATCGCTAGGGCGGCACGAAAAAAAAAACACCTCAAAAAAAAAAAGACAGCCTCGAGTGTAATGACCAACATAGCACACTTTGATAAAAAACACAAAAACAATATTACTTTCAAACTACTTAAGATATTATCATGTTTATTTTTTTATGAACAGACAATTTTATTGTCTGTAATTACATCTGTGATTTTCTTCAAACGGATACTAGCGAGACCTCTGACGAAGACTTGGAAACAGCAACGTGTATCATAGCAGTTCTACAAAAAAGAGTCGAGAAAGCAGCTGGACTTAAGCCACAAGGCGGCGACGTCAAAAGACGGGTGATATTTATCCTATAGATAAATATCACCCGTCTCTCCACTATTCCATTGCTTACTCTAGGATGCATATTCGGTACGGCTCTAATAATTCTTCCACATTATCTGTCAACAATACGACAGGACTATCTGCCAACATGACAATTTTGGGTGGACACGGCTGAAGACAGAGACACAGATAATATAATACCAACAGAGATAAGATCATGAAGGCTGCTAGCGAGATTTACAAGAAACGGATACTAGTGAGGCCTCAGACGAAGACTTGGAAACAGCAACGTGTAAACGTGGAACACAGCATAGCAGAGACACATAAAAGAGTCGAGAAAGCAGCTGGAACTGGACCACAAAGCGGCGACGTCAAAAGATGTCCTATAGATAAATATCACCCGTCTCTCTACTATTCCATTGCTTACTCTAGGATGCATATTCGGTACGGCTCTAATAATCCTTCCACATCCTATGGGCACGTTTTCCTTACCATTATCGCGCCCCCCAGTCTACTCCTTGATATGCAATGGTCTCTGTAGCACCATGAAACATGAGGCTCCAGGGGCGAGTGTGAATCTTTGGGTTCATTCGGGTAATCGAGTCTAGTCAAACCACGTTGGGGACGGTGCATTTCATTCATTCATTAAATATTCATATTTTCGTTACTGAAAATAAATATTTGTGGCAATTATTAGCGCGGGGTTAGGGAAACGCACTGCCCAGTCACCCAAGTCACTCGCACTTACCGTCGTCTTAAGATGCATATGACTTAACATCGAAAATAGAATTAAGTTAAAGAAGAAATTGAGATGAGGAAAACGAGTACGATGCGAATCATAACATCATATACCTATTTCTGCCGCACTAACGAAAAATGCAATAACTCGATTTTGCCGCTTCCGAGAATTGTATTTTTGATTATTACATTTGTTATGAAGTTTTAGTTATTGCATTCTTGCTTACTGAAAAACCGAGTTCCTGAAGGATCAATAAAAAGTTGCTTAGAGAGAGTAAATAGATTTCGATTCGCTGACTCCAAATATATAACTCAAAATCGTCCAAAATCGAGTTATTGCATTCTTCATTAGCGCGACAGATTTGGTTAGGGCATGGGTCTTCAAAACGAAAAGCCAAGATATCTTTATCGTAGGTGTATAGTAAGTTGTAATAACAAACAAGGTTCAAACCATTATAAGAAATCATCAGCGTAAAATGAGCCACTTGTTCTTACCTACTCAAACTTCTATTAAAAATTTTCTACAGTATCAATAATTAAAATTATTTAAACTTTGATTTTTCATTTGCTAGACCAAAATGACAGGTACGGTCGTATTTTTTTTTTTAATAATGCAATAAAAATTAATATTACAGAGAGAACACGACAACAGTGAAGGTCCTCCTGCAGATAATGATTCAGTGGTCCTTGGTGAGAGTCACTCGGTAACTAGATTATTTACTAGGTTATTTTTATGTCCACCAACTCATCATTCAGACCAACGACGACGTGCGAACGGGTCTCTACTCCATGTTTGCGTCACTACTTATTTGGTAAAAAAAATCCCGCAAAAAAAAAAGTGCAGTACAATGCCGTATGTACCTAGCTTTACATAGTTTCAACCCGTTTCAGCCTTAGTAGTTTTAATTTAGAATAATAAACTGTTGTCAAAAGTGCTATGAGCAGTCTCGCTATTTTCAGTCCAAAAAAAAACATTACCACAGAAAAAAATCACTGCCAACCCACACAAAAAAGAGAACAAAAGAGCTTCATATCTAATTCCATTTTCAAAATACCGCCTCCATGTTTAATCCGTTTCGCGGTCCAACCGCCTCGTAATTAGATTCCGTCGCAGAGTGGTGTAATTCGCGCAAAATGGAAGACGTATCGCAGATAACATGTTTACATGAAATTATCTTCGGGATCATATCGACTGGATTAGCTTGCAGTCGTATCTAGTTGTGACTTTGTGACAGTTTCATATCTTAGATATTTAGTTTGTTAACTAATTTTGTAGTTGGTGTGCGTTGGTAAGTAGAATGAGAAGTAGACGCGATTTCAGGACTCCATTTCTTGGTGGAATGCTTTTCATCATAATTTTTTCCTTCATTGTTTCTAAAAGGATCTATGGGCAGAATTGACAGGCAAACTCACTATTCCTAGGAAAGTGAATTTCAGTTATTTTGACGACAAAACTGCCATATTTCCACTCTTTAAATTTTAGTTTTTCAAACCATCCATACTAATGCATACTATAATATATACTATTATACTATATATATATACTATTATACTATCCATACTAATAATATTATAAATGTGAAAGTAACTCTGTCTATCAGTTACGTTTTCACGGCTAAATCGCTAAACCGATCGTCATGAAATTTGGCAGAGATATGGAGAAGGACATAGGTTGCTTTTTTACTCGATAACCGACATCCACGCCGGCGGAGCCGCGGGCAAAAGCTAGTTTTGTAATAAAGTGTTTATATTAGGTAAATAGTCGAGTAAATAAAAGGTAACTACTTATTCTGAGTCAGAAACAGCGAATTGTAACTTACACTGAAATTTTGTTCAACTCCAATTATTCTCATTGTCAAAACTATACGAGTATCATACGACAAATATTTGTTAATGGTAATTTGTGCTGCATGACACGCGCTTGCACCGAAGGGGTTACAATGAGGGTTACACTAAGGGTTACACCCATCAGGACATCACCCACTTGTTATTAGCGTCGTCGCACGAGTATAGAGTTGCGACAAATTATATTAATTCCTCATTTCGTGTTATGACAGATGATAATAAAACTAAGTTGCAGGAAGGTTTTAGGGCTGTATGAGTGGGGGAAAGCGAGAAATTTACTTTAGAGTTCTGCTAAAGGTGCGGCCAAACATAAAGCGGCAATCGTGCGCAGCTGCCGCGCGCGGCTGGCCGCTGCCGCGCAGAAGGTCTGAACTAGTCGCGCGGCAAATTTTTGTCTTGCGAATACCGAGCGTAGCTGCCGCGCAGCTCGCACGCCGTGTTTGGACACACCTTTAAGTTCAGCAAGATTGGTCGGATATCTGTAGTATATTTAACTACGAGTTCCATTGTTGAACCCACAGAACACCTTTAGCTATGTTTTGAAGTTAAACCTCACGTGATGCTGAAATATAAGCCTAGATTATCGAGTAGGTAGGTACAGTAACTTATCTTTGCTTTAAAGACATCCTTTAAAATTACTTTTATTTAATGACAACTAGATATTTTAGTCTTATCGAGATCAAGAGACTTGACGCTGTTTTCTAATAAGAAATACAAATAATTTTCGATTTTGTTGACAACACTGCTATTGACAATTAGTTTTAAAAATTTAGGGCAGGTCTAGGATTAGGCTCACCATGGTAACAAGATCAATACCAAAAAAGAAATAGAACCATTGATGTATTAAAAGCGTAGACACGGGACTTAGTAACAGCGCCTGGTCCTATCAAAGTGAGAGATTGCCCCTAGTTGGCACTCAGTCGCGCACGGGATATCGTTGATCAAACAGCTCCATAATTACAGTTTTTTTTTGTAATAAATACGCATCAAAATGACTTCTTGTGCAGCTAAACAGTGTTTTAATAACACAAGAAAGAAAAATAAGACACCGGATTACTTAATACCACTCGTAAGTACAGCCAAAAATGCTAATTTGTTGAAAGTTATAATAATATTCGTTTGCTTCGCCATGTTTGTTCTGCCACATGCAATGTCATTCATAATCGTAAACATTCGGCCAACATTCGGCAGCTAACGCGATTTCGCTCGCATGACAGCGACGTCTCATAACTCTGTTCTTGTCTATCGGTAACTGTAGGTTTGCGACTGTGATCACACTGATCACAGATGTGTGAGTTTTGGTGCATGTAATCGTGCGCCGAGCCCAAATTTACTGATTGCGATGTTAGCGCGTAACATATCTTCCTCCTTTTAATATATCAATGAATAGAACAGCTTTCACTGCCTTACTTATTGGTTTGGTTACAAATTCTTAAAATAACTTTTATATCGATTGCGTGATTAATATATATGTCCTTGCCAAATTACAGCTTTCTAGTACCTACTAAGAGTCTCTGAGCTATGCCACGGAAAGACAGACGGACGTGGCGAAACTATAAGGGTTCTTTGTTCATTACGGAACCCTAAAAAGGAGGGGCAAGAATCATAAGGCACCAAAAAATTCGTACGCATCGCTGTCAACAGAAAAACTGCCCGACAGGCTGGCAGCATTGCCACGTTGTATGGCAATGCTGATTCTTTGACCAAAAAATAGGTCAGCCCTCTGGTCACGTAAAGAGTCGATAAGATTGTATAAAATCCAATCTTAAACAACACACTTATTCTTAAAAAAAAAAAAAAAAACTGACATCACAAAAGCATACCACTCAAAGTCATTTAAGCCCAGCTTCCAATTGTTTTTGTAAAATGTGACATATTTCATTTTCACCCCTGATTTGATTTGAGTAGGAAAATGATTGATAAAGTACAACAAGCCAAGTGTGTGCCGCGTGAAGCCGCGGCTCGAGTGACAAAAAAGAAAATGAAGATGAGTTGAAATATAGGAAGCAGTATATTTTGAGCGGACGCGCGGCGGAAACCAGACGGTTAGGCCTAGCGCGCACTGCCGTACGGTTTTTACCGCATAACCTATGAAGTATGGAATGTCAAAAATGCGCGCAAAGGCTGTGAAAAAAAAAAAACACGTTTAAAAAAAAAGAGTCCCCAAACAGTTTTGGATACATCCCTTGACGGCCTTAAGGCCTATTAAGGTGTACTTTATCGTGAGACATCAAGATTTAAGGGCGTAACCAAAAAACAAATTCGGATATTACTGCTTGGTCGGTGACTACGTTTGTTATACCGTAGGGCAGAAATAACGCACCGCATTCCACCGCAGTGCGCGCTAGCCCGTTGTAAAGGTATCTTTTTCATATGTAAGTGGGTAGGTAGGTATCTACATATTTTCAGGTAGCGCCTGGTATATGGTGTTAAAAGTAACTGTTCGCAAGTACCTACTGTAAGTTCTAGGCAGCCATACTTGTTACCACAGAAAATATCCTTAATACTTTTCAAACTTCGCCGCTCTTGATGACTGGCTATTCTTTAAATAATGGAGTCAGTGTAAATAACGCGACCTTACAGTACGCAACATTGTGTCGTATGTTTTATCATTTTTGTGTTATACAAGAGTTCGATATGACGCGTCATTAGCTCTGGTCGCACGCCGGTAGGGTTGCGCCGTACGCCCCGTACGCCCCCGGGATTGTACCTAATTGGCTTTATTATAAACACAACACTATTTTTGTGTTTTTATTGTTCTTCAATAAACATTGAGGGTAATTGTTGTTGAAGAAACTAACTGAAATAGAATATAGGTTACAATTACATTAAAAATATTAGAACAATAATATTATTATTATTAGATAGTTAGATCATAGTCCTGTCACATAAATTATCATTTAGGTATTTTTACGAACTTCGAAGCCTTAAAAAGTGAAAATTATTTCTGATTTTTACGTATGATCATAAAATCACAACAATTTTGAGAAAATGTTTCTAAGAACGAATAGTAGTTATCCATGTTTCAAACATTGAAATATTGAGCTACGGACGATTATCACTCTTATCATATTTATTAATCCCGTAAGTACTTTTCAGCAACAAATTACTCACAAAAAATGTTCACACTCACATAAAACAAAAAACAAATTAAAAAACTTCACATTATAAACATAATTTAGCTTACCACTCGAAGTAGAAACAAATAATAATTAAGTACTCGTTACTGGCAGCCCTATTCGTGAGTACTTCGAGTACCATTGTAATGTTGTGTTGTTTACACGCTTGTCAACCCTATTGTTTTCACGAGTGCCTCTACACGTCATTGGGGGGAGTTATAATTTTTTTGAGTGATTCTTTTTTGTTTTTGATTTTGAATTTGGATCTGTCATTTTTATTTTGAGTCAAAGTGTATTTCGAGCGGAGAATTCGTCAACAGACTTTTTTATTTAACTCGTTTGTTACGGGGACGATAATGCATGCGTCCTGGATATTAAATAATAATAATAATAATTTATTTATTACAGACATTTATAGTCCATAGACACACACTCATACATTTAATTTTAAATTATAAACTATTTTAAACACATAAAAAACCAAAATAAAATTATGATTAATTAAATTTCAATATTAGAAAAAATAACAAATTCGTATCGAAAATAAAATTAAATGTCAAATAAAATTTCCAAATCGTAAAATGTAATAAAAATGTCAAAATATTTTTTATTTATTTTTATTATATAAATTGCAACAAATCCTACAGTAAAGTCCTACAGATCACAAATCCACAAATCCTACAGATCTTAAAGTCTTGACGATCGTGACCAAAATAATCACTTAATAACCAATCATATATAAAATAGGCTTACAGAACATAATTGCACATCTGTTGCCCGCCATTACCGACTATAGTGTTACACATTGATTAGGCTTCACTGTTCACTGGATTTTGTAATACTATAATATAGACTGCAAAGGCGCACCTCTGAATTTTCGGATTTATGTGCGTGTAGTATAATTATCACTTGCTTAAAAAACGGTGAAGGAAAACATCGTGAGGAAACCGCATGCCTGAGCTATATTTCTCGAGGGCATGTGAAAGTGAGATGCCCATGGACGGCATGGACTCTGACACCAGAAGATCGCAAACTCTCTGTTTATATAGGTAGGTACTGTTCTTCATTTCATAGATGTACTTTAATCTCATACACTGCACTTTTAGCGAATACTCGTAATAGTTTCTAAAGAAGTTTGTAAGAATTTCGTTTATTGCCATTGACTTCCAAAATTAAAGTTATTTTTCATTTTTTTATTTTATTTTTTTAAGTCGGTTGTTTTTTGGTTTGTTAAAAGTTTATTTTTATTTTTCACTGTTTAGTTGTAGTACCTACCCCCCACACCAATTCGTATACCACAACAGTGACAGGAAATCTTATAACATCATGAACATACACCGAGTGGATTAAATACCAGTTAAATTAAATTAATTAATAAAAAACAGCTCTTCCATACTAAAGTTTAATACCTACTGTAGTTGTAAACTGTATGGGACAGCTGTTTATTTTTTCGCGATTTCAAAGCTGGCCCCATAGTAAAATTTATTCAGTTCGATGGTCTAAAGCATCTCTTAAAATTTGTAGAGTTAATTTTTTAACACCTTATATACAGGAAAAGTATTTAATCAGTGCGCATATTTTGACAAATTAAACTTAAACGTGTTTTATTATATACTTATTTCTTATTTTGATATGTCTTAGTACAAAAAAATTTAGTTATCGTTAACGAAAGATGTTTATTTTGAAACTGGTATAATGGATACTCGTCACGCAACGCACCGCGGTGGCACGGTCAGTGAAGCGGAACGCAGTTGTAGATACCTATTAGCTGAGCGCTCGCCCATTGATATTATAACGAATAGATTGTATCCATATTTTTCTGATTTTAAGTAGCACCATAAAAAAAGTATTGAACAAATAATGGTTTGTTATATTACTTATACTGACCCGCCAAAAAAAATTTGCGCACTGGTTAAAAACTATCCTGTATAGACGAATTCAGAACATCCTCCTTTTTGTGAAGTCGGTTAAAAATAGCACAATATCCCAATCACTTATTGGGTACGACTGGTAGCTGGTAGGTACATTCCGCTTGGCGCCGCTCGTTCGCACCCACCTCGCTGTAATCCAATATGTCCGACAGCTGCTCCCAAAAGCTTCCTTTTTATATTTTTCGGGCGAATTATCACCGACACTCTGCAGCCGGACGAGGATGCGAATCAAATTGAAAGCCGACTCAATTATATTACCAAGCTCTTTTAGGGCTGTCGAAGATGCTGTTCTGATGTTTGACGTCTGATATTCAATTGAAAAGATTATGTGTCAGGGTTGCTGGACTGGGCACGCCACAAACTACGGTGGAGGTCTGCCTGGCGTCGCCGCAGGAGACGTCCTGGGCGGCGGGAATCGGGCTGATTCCCGGCCACCATAGGCGCGGGCTTGCGGACGAAGAGCTATGGGCAGCTCGCCGTCCGGTAAGGACCAGGCCCAGGTCGTCGGCGCGTTGTGTTCCACGCGCGCCTCAAGGAGATATCAGCACCTTCATACCGTGTCCCTGGCACACAGGCAACTGAAGGAACACGGGTGGATTTTTGTCAGTAAAAGTCTGACACGCCCTCCCGCTTCGCCCAGAGCGGGAGAAGTTATTTGATAATTTACCATCCAAAAAAAAAGGGTTGCTAGACTGTTCACTGATGATGTATGGCTGAAGATCAAGTTCTGACACATGAGCATAGTTCATTGACAATGTTACCTTGGTTCTCCTGCGGATCTCTTCAATTCTGATTCAATCACGTAGGGAAACTACAGCATAGCCCTCTCCATTGCTCTTTGGGTGACTTTAGCATACGCATAAGCATACCGACATAGACGACATAGCTCGAATAATTGTCAAACTTAAGTGGCAATGGGCAGGGCACATTGCTCGTAGAAAAAATAGCCGATGGGGCCGAAAAGTTCTGGCGACCGCGTACCGGAAGACGTAGCGTTGAAAGGCCAACAAGGTGGAACGATGATCTTGTCTTACTGCAGGAATCCGCTCGATGCGGGAAGCACAGAACCGGTCGAAATGGCGGTGCTTGGGGGAAGCCTATATCCAGCAGTGGACGTCTTTCAGCTGAAATGATGATGACGATAATTGACAATGTCCTTTCAAATAATAGTAAAGTGCTTCAAATTTTTCTGTGGTCTTCTAAAACAGATCCATGAACCATTAAATCATTAATTAAACGTATAAAAGGCTTTATACGTTTAATGAATGATTATGATAAGATTATATTGAGGACAAAAACGCTTGGGATTGAGCTACTCCAATTCTTACATACTGAATGTTATTTTTGCTAACTTTTTTATATTTACTTTGTTTAGTATTATGTTTTAAATTATTGTGAATGTGAGGACTAAGTGGGTAACTTTTTCGTTGTTATTTTTCCTCTTCTTCAGTTAATTTTAATCTTGTTCTGACAGTTTGAGTAATATATGGCCTACCCAAATGTCCTTTCTTTGGTATTGTTCGTCGAATCGTTGAGCTCCTTTAGTTCTGAGTTGAGCTGCACGTTTACTGACAAATGCGTACACTGATTGGACAGGTCCACTCAATCTGTGTGGTTTTTTCCTCAAAAGACTATTTCAGACACCAGTCTACATGGTTTTCATATGATGTGTCCAAGATTACGGGCTGGACTTTAAAAGAGTCTATGACCTCTGAGTTTGTTTCGGCATTTCTTCTCAGAGTAGTCAGATAGGAAACGCCGACCTCATCTAGTTTATAAAATATATTATGATTGACGTGAAAAACCTACTTACAGAAATAATAGTTATTTATGCAACTGTTGTATAAATAAGGGGTATCAAAACACGAATGTGGGTTTATGTAGCATCACATGAGTGTTTTAATACTTTATTATGTAGAATTGCATACAAGACTTTATCTACACCCATGTTATCTACTCTTTGATATTTTCCAATTCATGAAATCTTGGTACGCCTTTTCATATTGTTTTCTCGACTTTTCTGCTAATAATTGGTTAGAAATGTCCTTTGCTGCATTAGAAATATCTGGTGGTGTGTTATCAAAGCTTGTATCACTCATTTTTGTAAACAACAAACTTACACATTTTTGCAATTCTAATATCGAACAAAAATGACGGGATGCGAAGTGAACTCGAATAACCTATAAGTTTTTTTATTTTTATTTACCGCTATGGTAGTAAAACGCGCGTGCGTGAAAATGTTCTTTTTTGAAATTCATAAATGTGGCTGTTTGATGAGTAAGATTCATCTACCAAATACCTATACCTAATCCTTCAGTCCTCTTCATACGCGACACCCCTTAATCCCAGTAGCACGTGCCATGAGGTGTGAGTGGGGGTGCCGCGCGGGCGCGGGGTAACAGCCTCATACCGTAATACCATTCCGAGATGAGCGACTTAAACGCGTTACAGACCACCACTTCTACCTGACCTGTCCTTCCTCCCGCACCACTCACATATCTACTGATATTCCAACAAACCAATGAACTATCGAAGGCCAATCTAACATGGACGCTACGTTCAATTCTCAACTGTTTTGGTGGTTTTGGCAACGAACTAGAGTAGAGTGGGTTTTGACAATGGTAGTTAACTAATGGAAGTGGATGTTCGACGCGGACAAACGAAATTGGATATTGTCTTACGTGGCTGGTGGCTGGTAGTTACGTCGATTTGCCGTGTTAGATAGTAGATCGGTCAATGCTGACGTTTGACATGTGATTGTAATTACGTTGGTAACTTTAGAATTGCCTTCCGTTGCAGCTCTATGGATGGGGAGCGCTTATTACAATTGAGTGGAGTCCTTTATGGATTTGGATGCCAAATATCGTATCATATCTGTAAGATTAAGTCATGTAGCTTGTTTGAAGGGTTAAATTATCCGGTCATTTATGAGGCATTTGAACTTTGTCTCTAAGATTGGCTATTTATCGAAGAGAGGAAGGAATTTTCAGAGGTCTGAACGTTGTTTTTCAATGTTTTTCAGTTGGACCAGTTCAGGTTGGGCAGTTTCAGTGTGCTTGCTAATTAAACTATCTTATTAACAGAAAAGCGCTTCCAATATAATTTTCATTTAGGGAGCTTTAACTTTTTTCCATGCTTCCAGAAATCTTTGCACAGAAAGAAATGTTAGAGCTCTTATATTGATATTTTATGTGCATATCATACCCAATATAAAACAAGGTTTCCACCAAACACTTAACAGGCATTATGATTCAGCAGATATGTGCAATAAAAGTGTAGAGCGAGTGACAGCCCGCCACTAAATTGTGGCTGTAGAACGACGGAATTGGGCAATTTTTATTTTGGCATAAATAAAACACGCCAGTAGCGTCGAGCAATTTGACTAAAACAGGCTCCGTGTTGCTCGGCTCACGGAGAGGTAGGTACCGGGCGATTAGGTACCAAACCGGGTAGGTACCGAGACGGTTATGTAAACTGTTGAAGTAATTTCGAAAATGGGTAGGAGAGAAGATAGAACTATCATCGTTTGATGCGAACAGTCATAATTCAGTATTTCGATATGAAATTTAATAGAAGTTCTAGGTGATGTGAGAGGAGAGTTAATGTAGTTTGAAAAAACATTTATTTACTTAAACTTCAACTTTTAATTAAAAGACACCACAGTTTTTCAAATATCACGAAATACAGACCATCAAATACTGGAGGCTCATCAGTGAGTGCACGATAGCATAATTATTTCTGCCATACGCATGAATATAATGGAACCAACATTAAATATTGTACATCTTATAGGTATGTTACAACAATAAATGAATTTGAATTTGAATTTGCATTTTTACGCTATCAAATTAAATAATTCCATTCCAAAAATAAAGGCATAATCTTCATTCATTCGGATCAATTTCGAGAAAGGCTTTTTGACCCAATAGTACCCTCGTTCACGTCCGGGTTACGGAGCACTCGCATTACATTCGGTCTCCAGTTCAATATCATTCACTCTCCACATTGCATGCTGGCGAAAAAATAAATCGAAAATGAATTTCAGTTTGCAAACGCTATATTGAATCTAAATGGATTTTTGTGTAAATTGTAGTAATGTTAATTTAAAGTTATTAGAATCTTCTTTTCAATTATTAAGCTTGACTAGATACCATTTTTCGCATGATAGTAATACATATCGGTACCATGGCATCGTTAAGACGAGTAAGTTAAAGATTTGAATGGCAGATTCTGATTATTTCTCGAAACAAATATTGTTTATCATAACTTTTCGTTAGCGATTCTTGGAAGATCATACAGGCAATTATCCCAAATTGAAAATCATAATATTGCATGTTCGCAAGTAAATACATTCAACCGAAAACTTACTACATTCAATCAAAATCTTAACCACCATTTTCATTCACAATAAAAGCATATGACATAAAAATTTAACCCCCACATTCGACGTTACATGCCATAAAGTTATGCTTTACGAGGCAGCTGACTTTGAACGTTGCCAGGCAAATGTTATAAGGCAAGTGGCGTTCTTGAACTTACAAGTTGACTGGTTAAACCAGGGACATACTGAGGGAGGGTATTCAGTATATATGATTCTCGTTCCAAATTGTGTTAAAATGGGATTTAAGAGTTTGGTTTAATTGTCCATTAAAAAAAAACCTTGTGGCATCTTGCAGTTTTGCTTATCCTAGATCGAAATAGTAAAGGAATACATCGTGAAGTAACCAAAATGTCCCAGAACCAGACATGTGACATCCACTAACCCCCACTGAGCCCGCGTCGTGGATTATAACCCACTCCATCTCACTGAGAGGAAACCCCTGTCCAGCAATAGGAACGTTATTGGCTGTTTCTGCTAAATCAAGATTGAAGCACGCAGGGAAAACAAGAGATATCACTCAGCCAAATCAAACTAATTATAGACTATTAAAGACTATGCTGATGTTTGTTGTTCTGATCTTTCCCAAGAACTTCTAAATAAATTGGATCGACTTCTCAACAATTGTATTCGGTTTGTTTTTGGCCTTCTTAAATACGATCACATTTCTTCCTCCCGTTCTCAGCTTAAATGATTGCCTATCCGACTCAGGAGGTCCCTCAGATCTCTCTGCTTGCTCTTCACGAATATGAACGATCCATGTGCTCCCGATTATCTAAAGAATTATTTCAAAGTGTTGGGCAGTTCTCATAGTCGTAACCTACGAGCTTCCAAGAATCTACTTCTCCAAATTCCTTCACACCGTACCGGTTTTATGTCAAGTTCTTACGCTATCTCTACTATAAAGCTCTGGAACGCGCTACCTTTTGGCATTAAAAAAGTTGAAAACAAATTTACTTTTAAAAGAAAAGTTCGTAACCACTACATAAGTCAGACTAAATAAATCATAGTAATTATTATTAGGTGGTATTTGTTAAAATAAATCTATTAGTTTATTTTATTTGTATATGTGTATTAGTATCAATAAAAGTATATAAATTCTCGTAATCAAGAAGTAGTATTTTATTTCATTTATATATGTCTACATATCTCGGGACCCTGGGGTCCCGGACCTTTGGAAGGCGTACAGGGGCCGAATCCAACTCGCAGAGGCCCGTTAGACGCTTTTTAATTAAATGAGGCACCAACCGACGATTATCCCTGTACGCACTATGCATGTGCACCCAAGGACAACCCCTGGTTGGTGAGGACTATTGCAGGATATGGAAAACAAAGATATTGGACTATGGGTTTGGGTGGTTAAAATGGACTGGTTACCAAAAACTACGGAAGGACTATGGCCCCTGCAGATCAATGTTTTATTATACACTGATAAAATGGCAGGGGGTGACTTGCACACTCAATAATGGGCCCCCGAAAACGGTTGCTAGCACATTGTGACGTAGCAACAAGGGGGCAACATGTCCTGAGGTGCTCGAGGAGTGGAAAGGTATTCCAAGGCTCTCAGAACAATCCCAGAGCCCGGAAGATGGTCAAGATCCCTACAAGCACTTACTGAAATACTTCCTTCCTCCGAGCACGTATGCTCTTGCGAATCTCCACTCAAGCCGGCCAATAAAGGCAAGAATGAGGTGGGAGCTCTTTTACTCGTCAGTGTTCACTCCAGCCGGCCAATAAAGGCAAGCCAGAGATGAGAAACATTACTTCTCCCAGGAGATAGGGTCCGTGGGGTCGCAACTGCCCTGTCAGCTCGCCACATGCTGCCCTGCGGGTGTATTTTATTATTATTATTTTTGTACCCTATAACTAGGTTTTTATATTCAACCCAAAGGTTGACTGGTAGAGAATGCCTTGTAGCATTAAGTCCGCCTATGTACCACAATTGTACATGAAGTAATAAATAAATAAATAAAAATCAAAGGTGTAGTCGCCCGCTCAAGTATGGTCCCTCCCTCTTTCATCAGTTTTCTTTTAGTTGGTTTTTAATCATAATTATGTGAACATAAATTGTATATCCTTATCCGTGACTACGTCCCTCGTTTAACCAGTCACACTGTATAAGGTAGACGACGTTCCTGAACGATATGAGGCAGGCGACATTTGTGAGCGTTATTGAGGCGGACAGGTTAGACGTGGTACGGTGGCGACGCGCGTAAATTCTACATTTTATGTAGAACTTGAAGGTTGAAGTGGAGTATGATTTTGTAGGGTTAAGAGGAGTGGATGTTATGTAAGTTTAAGGCGCTATTATCGGCTCGAGCCGACTGAAGTAGGCTCGCGAAGTCGCGAGTGGTTGCCTCGCGCATTTGATATTAGATGCTATTATTCTGTGAATGACTTTCTAAATGACACTGACTTAAGTACTGAATAATTTAATGTAATTCAATTTTGACATACCTAATTATGACATTGTCTCGATCTATTTTATTTTATTACTATTGTATTGTAGATAATAATTGATAATAATAATAATTAGATATTATTGTTCAATTAATCTTTCTTTTTTTTTCCTTTATATGAATGTACCATGCCAACTACTGTTCAACTGTAATACCTCAAAATAATTTAACTGTGTGATCATTATATTTAATTTTATAAATTATTATTCATTTAATAATAATGTTGCATGTCTAAGGTATAAGTTAGATTGTACAAGGATCACCCATATTTTAATTATAACATCTTATGTTCTGTACCTACAATCTATGCAAATAAATGTTTAAATTACTTTAGTAATTATTTTACTAATCATTTGATCAAGACAAACTCAGCGAATTGTACAAAAAAATGTTACTGCCTTTTTATTTACATAAAAAATAAGAAAAAAACGCCTGTTTTGTAGTTATGAGATTAATCAAACATTACGAAAAGGGGTAACTTTGGGTTTTTCTTATATCCAGCACAATTAATCTAATTGTTTTATTAGAATTGCATATCTACCCAGATCCTTAAATAAGACATATCTTATTTATTTATTTTTCAGAATTTATAACACTTTTTATGCTTAAAAAAAACTAGTAAGCCCGGTCTCTGTCGGGTCTTACCGCCTTAAGTGTGTTCGACGAAATTGGTGGTAAGATAGTTTTATATGAGAGGTCACCTTTTTAATGACTGTAATAGCTAACCTACTTATTAAAAGTGTAGGAGTGACATGTGTTGTTATTTTCTCGTGTTGATATTGTATTTATATACAGGGTCATTGGTAAAACACAACCTCTAAGGACTATCACTAACATCATAACCAACAACTTTTGTTCTACGAGTATGACTTTTAATAATTCATCATATTTTAATTTATCAGATTTTCGTACAAAAATAAATAGTATATTTTATATCGAGGGACTAAACGAAGCCATAATATACCAGAGGTGGTTTGACTCCCGAGTGTGCGAGGGAGTCAATGAAACCGAGGGTATAATTAAGTTGGCGTTTAGTCTCGAGGTGCAAACTGTATTTTTCACTTTGAGTGCGAGAAAAATAGTCAATTTAGTACAAAAACATATTCCTCCAGTCCATAAAACTTTCGTAAGTTTTTAGGTAAATCTTCCGCGATTTTGGCGGCAAAAGATTATCTATTATGTCTTTTGCTCTTTACTCGACGTCAAACTCTTCACTGTCACTGAACATTGTTAATAAATTTATTTAAAACCGAACTTTACACCCGAAAAAAATTCTGAAACTTTCGCGGTCATTTTTTCTTCTACACCAGTCACAGATTAACAATTTTTAACACATGGCGCCACCTTGTTTGCGGAAAAACCATGGAACTAAAACTCTCAACATTTTCGCAATGAAGATAGTCCACACTCCACAGATAATAGTATACTGGCTGTTTGAGTTTGTCTATGTCACATGAAGGAAATTAAAAAGCTAATTACTTTTCACTCCCTAGACACTAAAGTGGTCACTTTAGTCCCGCTTCGTAAGGCTATATTGGCGTACTTTTAGAGCATGAGAAGTAAAAATATTTAAATTCAACGCTCTAAATGTTACGAACCCTACGCGTAGCAAAACACTGCGGTGTCTAACGAGTGATAGTGCACGGGAGGCGTAGGTGGGTATAACAAAATACAGAATTTAAATGTGTTAGAACAACGAAATTTTGAAGATTTGTTTTTGGTAAATGTATTATGTTTTGTAAAATGTCATAAAACAAAAGTTGTTGTTTATGATGTTAGTAATACAGTCTTACGAGGTTGTTAAAGTAACCAATAACCCTGTATTATTCAATTATACAAGGTGATTTTTTTTAACCCATAACTCTAGGGTATTAATTAGACTATATAAAAGATTTTTTTTTTTAACATATGAATAATTTTTCAATAATATATATTTTTTTTGTTTTTTGTTTTAATTTTTCATACAAAATAATTCGAAAATGTCACGATTATTAATGTAAAACCCTTACGTGAAATATGACAACGACGCATTTTCTTAGCTTTAAATATGAACGATTGGTATTTTGTAGCGTGAAAAAAAAAATCACAACCACTCAAAACGTATAATTTTTTAACTTAAATTATTAAACGTCAAAAAAGTAAAAAAGACAGAAATAAGAAAAGGGAATTGAAAAATATTGCAGACGGATGGTGCTGAGTTTTGAGGAGCTCGTGGCTAAGTAATAACAGCCGCACGGGTCAATCCGTCAGGTTAAGCTACGCTTGCCGGGGTTGGTCCGTGGATGGGTGACCATCTTTACATACCGAGACTCCTTCGTGCCTCGGAAAGCACGTTAAGCCGTTGGTCCCGGCTGTCATTCGTGGATCTTTGACTGTCGTTACGGGTCGTCAGAAGCCCAAAAGTCTGACAACCACTCTTACCAATGGGTATCGTGTTACCCAGTTACGGGGTTGTGGAGGTCAGATAGGCAGTCGCTCCATGTTAAAATACTGGTATTCAGCTCCATCCGGTTAGACTAGAAGCCGACCCCAACATAGTTGGGAAAAGGCTAGGCAAATTGATGATTGAAATATGAACGATTGGTTTGAATCAAAATGAATTACTCGTATTTATCAATGAAACTTAGATACCTACACACATCGAGGGTCTCAGTTTCATCAGTTTGGCAACGTTGCAAAAGTAAAAATTCGTCATACGGGTGATAAATTTTTGACCTAAATTAATATAATTTATGATAAGTATCTTCGAAACTATGCATTTTTGGACAACATATTCTAGGAATTTTGTATTATTTTTGCTTATAGAATATAACCCTAGAGTTATGGGATATAAAAAAAAAACACGTTGTATACTAATTTTATAAATTCACATTTAATAACCTACTTACATATGTAAATCAAATTTATGTATGATACATTTTAGATTGTAAATGGCACTGTACAATGCCTTAGGTTTCTTTATTCGGTAATATTGCGGCGTCTAATTTCAAACCCCGCTAAAACGATTTTTCTGGATATTGAATTATTGATGGGTTTTAAATTCAATAAAATGTAATCGCACTCCTTGCTGCACAGTACATTTACACAAGTCTCCATTGGTCCGCCATACTATTCTTAAGGTCACTTGGTGCAAAAACAAGTGCTGTGATTGGTTGTCTTCGTTGTAGAGGAATTTGAATTTTACTCATGCCATTTATAGTGTATTTTAGTTATTGGTAAGTATTGTAGTTACCAAGCATAAGGTTGGAGGCTCAATTTAGTACTGTTAGAGAGGGATTTGCTCGGAAATGAGTTTGTCACTTAGTACAGAATTGAGAAAACTTTCAAAAGAGATAGATAGATAGATAGAATACTCTTTATTATGTACACCATAAAAATTACAGATATAAATGTAGAACTGTTACATAGGGTGTCACAATGGGCGGTCTTATCGCTAAAAGCGATCTTTTACAGACAACCTTTGGATGGATCAAAAAGTAGAAGGAGAGTCAATACTGCAGGTATTTAGTGGTGTACCACTTACATATATACAATAAATACATATAAACAAAGCATATAGATACTTATCCATATAAATATATATATATATATATACACACACAATAATAAACATGATACAAGAGCAAGGAACTTTAAGTAATGATGATGTTTAAGGAGAGAGGAAGTGATTTTTAACCAAAATTTTAAAAGTGGATAAAGATTGAGCACGCCTTATCGAGACGGGCAAGGCATTCCATAACCGTACTGCTTGAACTGTAAAAGACTTGTCATAAAAACTAGTGGAATGCATTGGCATCTCTAGTCTCAAGTTTTCCGAAGACCTCAGATATCTATTATGTGTGTCATGAAGGAACTTGAAGGAACTTGAACGTTCTTTAAGATAAGAGGGGGTTTTAGGATTGAATAGAATACTGGAGAGCTGAAATAAGATATGAGAAGAGAATAAGGTCGGTTTCAAGGTACAATCGTTTTAACGGGGTTTGAAATTAGACGCCTCAATTGTGCATGTACACTTACTACTACAATTTTGCATGGCTCTCAATCAGTCATCAGGCGCAAATGTCGCTGATATTGTAGGTGCGATTAATGCTAGTAAACTAGTTTAATAACACGCGATGTGTTAGGAATCTATTATTCATTCCTGAACCTACATGAAACCCAGTTACGAATCAACACCATCATTAATTACTACTTACTCACGATACAGCTAAATGACAATGAATAATTTAATAGTTTTATACATCGCGCCAGCTGGCAACAACGCATTTCTAGAGGTTCATCATTTCAGCCGAAAGACGTCCACTGCTGGACAGAAGCCTCTCCCAATTGGGGGGGTTTGCCATAATCGCCACGCTCGGCAGGTGGGTTGGCGATCGCAGTATGGTGTTAAAAATGCATAGAGAACGCTGCTGCCCATTCTCTAGTAAGTTCCTTAGTCGCCTTTTACGACACCCACGGGAGGAAATGGAATGATGCTATTGTTTACGTCCGGCACCACACAGTACAAAGTTCAGTTTCTAGAGGTTGTTCGTGATTATTTTTATAAAATTTTATATTAAAGTACTATTATTTTTTTAAGCACTAGATTGTTGTATTATAATTATAATTACTTTTAACATTTACTTTATAATAAATACAAATATTTTGTCGTAATACTGCAAATAGAAAATAATTTTCAATTTGCCCATTTTTATGAGTAAATACCAAAATAACTGCAAAAAAATAGCATACCTACTTATAAATACCAAAGATCTAGGGCTGGGCTCATGTTTGTCTGTCTGTCTGTCCGCGGCTTAGCTCGAAGATTCTTAGTACTAGAAAGCTGTAATTTGGCATGGGCATACCTACCTACGTATTAATCAAGCCGCTAGTGATAAAATAAATCCTTGATGTGAGGATGATATTTTTCTCGTCTATCCCATTGTGTGAGGTATCATTGGAAAAGCCGTTCAAAAATATTGAGGGTCTGTGAAGACCATTTTTCGATTCAGGGATCCGAATAAGCGAAATATTAAGCTTTAAAGTGCTAATTTTTACTACAGTCAAGAGTTCCCCAGTCCCTGCCAGCTAAATGGTTGTATTTGGATATAAGCACACAGCAGTAGTATATATTACAAAGTTAAAAGGAAAACTATCACAGCTAAGTAGGCTTTACAAGTTACCGAGTAATAGTCGACCAACTTACATTTACAGTTGAAAAACATGTTCTCCCATACATTCTGTATGGGAGAACTTGTTATTCAACTACAATATTAAGTTTGTTCTTTGGATAAATTCATACCAACTACGGAACCCTTAATTGTCCGTGAACCAACACGCACTAGGCAGGTTTTTATTATAATTTTGTACATGTGCATAAATGATGTATTAACACAGTAAAGAAGATTCGTGATTACCTATTGTTATTATCTATAAGAAATAGATAAGTATTCACTGACCTGTACTCTTGCCTCAGTGAGATTGATCTTGAGCGCGAGATCTTCTCTCGTGAACACGTCGGGGTAGTGAGTCTGCGCAAACGCAGTCTCCAGTTCTTCCAACTGTAAGATAAGAAGTGTTAAGTATTGGCATATAGTTAACTACGTGTCCAGGAAATGAATTGACAATGACCAAAACAGAAAGGTTAAACAAAATCGTACTCCTATAAAAAAGGGAAGCATATGGCCGATTGGAACCTTCTTTTTATTGTTTATGTTTTAATTTTTTTTTATAAATTTTATTTACGTTTTGATTTCATCTTTCATTCATTACAAAAATATCTAATTTAACTTTATGACCAAACATAAATTCCTACATATTTCAATTTAGTTGCGTGCACGAAACAATTTTTTTTTTCTTTTGATATTTTTTTTTATATTATCAGGTTTAAAGGTTAAACTAAAAAAAAAAAAAACTCAGCACCAGCCGTCTGCAATATTTTTCTATTTCTGTCTTGTTTGAGGTTTAATAATTTAAGTTAAAAAATTATACGTTTTAAAGTGGTTGTGATTTTTTTTTTCATGCTACAAAATTCCTTTACTTTTCCATGTTTTGTGTATTTTTGATATTTTATTGTTTTCTCCTGGTCTTGTCAAATAAAATGCTGAATGGAGCGTGGGATTTTTTCCTTGTAAACTAGAATAACTAGGGAAATCTGATTATCATTACTTCTTTAAAAAAATATTATCTCGTGCCTGAGAAGGAGTTATGAAAAACGGTTCAATCAGGGCCTCAAGTCTGCTATTACAATAGTGTCAGAATGGTCTCGCCATTGTGAGTATTTGACAGTGTTTGTATGGCAAATCTGTCAAAAACTCACAATGAAGAGACCATTCTGACACTATTATAATAGCAGACTTGAGGCCCTGCTCCCTCGATAAAGTTACATATTGAAACACGAAGCAACAAAATAGGTACGATCTAGAGGAATGTGGCTGGTTTTCTCTTGATCGTATTTTGTTGCTTCGTGTCTCAATATGAAACTTTATAAAAGGTATTAGAAAGTTCTAGACACACTTAGCGAGGGAGCTGATTGAGCCGTTTTTCATAATTCCTTCTCAGTCACGAGATAATATTTTTTTAAAGGAGTGGCGCTAGTGGACCTGTGAGCGCCCTTTTAAATAACCTCTACCCTAGTAGCATTTTTGTTGGCGTTTGTTTGGGCCACCTCTGAAGTTGGCCCAACTAAATGCCAACGGAAAATGCTACTAGGGTAAACTGTTCAATACCGTTTGCGTTCAACAACTGAAGTTAAAGTTCTCCAGTACATGATTACCTGTTGCAGTGTGAATGTTGTGCGGTTGCGCCGCTGTTTCCGACGAACGAACGTGTCATCGTGTATCGCCGGGTGGTACGAGTAGCTCGTATCTGTGAACAACAACATAATCTATAGGTACATACAAATAAATAATATTGTAGTGTCTGTTTGTTATGTCAAAATAACAGCTTTTTAATAAATTAGCTTATGAAATACACAATTTTTTTTTTTTTATATCCCATAACTCTAGGGCAGGAATGAGACCATATCAAAGAATCAACTGGCATATGAATTATTTTTAATCCTATTATATATTAATTAAAAAAAAAAAAAATATCCGACAAATTCACGGTTATTAATGTAAAACACCCTTACGTGAAATATGACGTCTCATTTTCTTAGCTTTAAATATTAATGATTGGTTTGAATGAAAATGAATTACTTACTCGTATTTATCAATGAAACTTAGATAACTACATACATCGAGGGTCACAGTTTCAGATCACAACGACAAGTAATGTTCCTTCACTAGTCTTTTAAATACAAGCAATGACTGTGCGCGTTTTATTTCAACTGGTAATGCATTCCACAAACGAGCGGCCTGTACAGTAAAGGATTTATCGAGGAAAGTCCCATGTGATAGGAGACAAGCCTATTGCCATCAACCGGGCATAATTCAGACTTCGGGCTGATACTGAGAAATCTCAGATAGAAAAACCCAATATCACTTTGGCCGAGCCGGGAATCGAACCCAGGATCTCATGCCTAGCACTGCGACCACAAAACCAACGACGCAGCATATTAATCAACTTAATTATTTGCACTACTTTATCTCCCTAAAAATCCTAACGATTAAAGCCCCAAACAGACTGTCTCAGCATCCCCGACATTTGCCTAGACAATCACTAGTGGTACCAGGAAGTGCCAGCCATTACGCCGGGAGTGCCAAATCGCCTCCCCAGCATTTATTATAGCTATCTGAACGCATGTCCGCGGGAATTGATGAGGTGGAGACATTGTGGGGTGGCTAGGATTTATGCGGAAAGAGGGATAAAGTTTTTGTTTATTGTCTTATTCATTAGCAGAAAACACTCAGCTCAGGTGAGGAGCTCGTGGCTAAGTAATAAAAGCTGCACAGGTCGATTCATTAGGTTAAGCTACGCTTGCCGGGGTTGGTCCGTGGATGGGTGACCATCTATACATACTGAGACCCTTCCGTGCCTCGGAAAGCACGTTAAGTCGTTATCCCGGCTGTCATTCGTGGATCTTTGACAGTCGTTACGGGTCGTCAGAAGCCCGAAAATCTGATATCCAGTCTTACCAAGGGGTATTGTATTACCCAATTACTGGGTTGTGAAGGTCAGATAGGCTGTCGCTCTATGTAAAATACTAGTATTCGGCTGAATCCGGTAAGACTGAAAGCCGACCCCAACATTGTGGGATAAGGCTAGGCAGATTCATATTGTAGTATTCATAAGGATTATATTCAATCGTGCGTGCGTGTTGCCAGTGATGACCTATGGCACTGAAACGTGGTCGCTCACAATGGGCCTTATTAGAAGGGTAAAAGTCACCCAAAGGGCAATGGAGAGGACTATGCTTGGAGTTTCCCTACGTGATCGAATCAGAAATGAAGAGATCCGCAGGAGAACCAAAGTAACCGACATAGCTCGAAGAATTGCCAAACTTAAGTGGTAATGGGCAGGGCACATTGCGCGCAGAACAGTTGGCCGTTGGGGTTGAAAGGTTCTGGAGTGGCGACCGCGTACCGGAAGACGTAGCGTAGGAAGACCTCCCACAAGGTAGACCGATGATCTTATGAAAGCCGCAAGAATCCGCTGGATGCGGGAAGCACAGAGCCGGTCGAAGTGGCGGTGCTTGGGGGAGGCCTATGTCCAGCAGTGGACGTCTTAAGGCTGAAATGATGATGATGATATTCAATCAAAAGACCCAGTTATTTTTTTAAGCAACTTTACCAGAAAATCAAAATCTCCCATGTTGAGCTATGTATATAATAATAATAATAGATACAATGTCCCGAATTCTCTACGGTTTATTTTAAGCCACACATCATTATATTATGCCACAAATATTTACAAGCCGAAAACTGGCGTAGGACGCAGTTTTCGGCTTTTGCGAAAGCGGTTCGTAGCGCTTTCGCTACGAACTTCGTAGCACGTCTACGAGTTTCGTAGGCACGTAAGTTGTTATTGTGCTACGCAGCCTCTACAAGTCTAAGCGGTTTTTTGGTTTATTACATTTTTTTAAACTAACTAAACATTTTCCATTAGGTGTTTTATCTTGAAAAACATTTTGGTAGTTTGTGTGTGCAGTCATTAGAGTATTTCTTCTGTAGTATTCAATGGACGCTTTGAATCGTATATACATATATAAGGTGTATCTATTCATACACGAAATATTTTAAGAGAAACATCTATAGGTGGTAAAAAAGCCATAGCAGCGTATTTTTTTTTTTATCTGTGTGTTTTATATTTTTATATAATTATCATAATTTTAAAATTGCTTGAGACATTTTGCAAAAAAACCTTTTCTTAATTATTTTTTTTATTATATTCGTGGCGGCATCGGCACGAGTGCGGTGCCTTTTGATAATTAAATCATCATATCAAGTAATTTTTTTTTAATAATAAAAAAATAATAAAAAATATAAATAATAATTTATAATTTATAGTAATAATTTATAATTTATTTATTTTATTTAAATTTTAAAAATCGTTTCCATGGCTTTTTCACTACCTATAGGTGTATCTCTTAAAATATTTCGTGTTGGAATAGATACATCCTATATATAGGGCCTTAAAAATAGAATAAAGTTATCCTAGGAATAACTTCGGTATAATCATAAATTTTTAGACGTTTATACCTAGCATAACTTGATTCCGTGTTTATTTGTATTAGGGTAAATGTTTTTATTTTTGTACAATAATTAATAACATCCTACAAACAGTTCCTCAATCTATGGCCACCCTATACAGTGACGCAATATATCGGGTGACAATCGCTAGGGCTGTCCACCCCAACGTTTCTATTATTCTTAGGGTAATGTCGTTGCGAACATTAGTTGACGAGAATTGCCCCTAATAGCCCGTAATAGTAGTATTTCTGACGATGACTTTACTTTTATTTGTTCGGGATAATAGTTTTCGAGTAATTATGCGTTGAGTTTAGTAAAAGTTGCCGGTTTTTAGGGTTCCATAGTCAACAAGGTATTATAGGCCTCATAGTTTCGCCATGTCCGTCTGTCTGTCTATCTGTATGTATGTCTACCCTTAGTACTAGAAAGCTGTAATTTGGCATGGATATACATATTAATCACGCCGACAAAGTGGTAAAACAAAATATTGAAATAAATATTTTTAGGGTACCTCCCCCCCTAAAAACGTAACGTGATCGCTCTATTGGGCCTTATTAGAAGGCTAGAAGTCACCCAAAGGGCAATGGAGAGGGCTATGCTTGGAGTTTCCCTACGTGATCGAATCAGAAATGAAGAGATCCGCAGGAGAACCAAGGTCACCGACATAGCTCGAAGAATTGCCAAACTTAAGTGGCAATGGGCAGGGCACATTGCGTGCAGAACAGATGGCCTTTGGGGCCGAAAGGTTCTGGAGTGGCGACCGCCGTCCAAGCGCCGTCCGTGAAGTCTTTCGGCTGAAATGATAATTTTGATGACCTCCCCCCCTACAAGTGTGGATGCAATTATATTTTTTCTCCTCTATTCCATAGTGTAGAGTATCGTTATATAGGCCGTTTATAAATAATGTGGGTTTGTGAAAACGATTTTTCGATTGAGCGAACCGTTTGCGTAATATTAAGCTTTGAAATGCTAATTTTTGTTAGAGTCAAGTGTCCCCCCCCCCTGCCAGCAAAATAATTTTTCAGCTTATCTTTTAAAAGTTAAATAAGTTTAAATTCAAACAAAATAACACATTTTGAATACCACTCAACCTGAACCGACCACGGAAATCAATTCGTTGATAATAAAAAGCTCACATTAAACTTATGCCGCACAACTTCAAAGCAAGGCACCGACGACCTAATGGAACGAATTAATTGGTCCAATTTGTACCGTTGCGATTCACTCAACGAATCATATGTGTTATTCGCTTAGAGTCGCGAATTTGTGATGTCACACACGTTTGTGTCGGTTTTATTTTGAACGACGTGGATTATTTTGTTTTATTTTTATTTTATTTTTTTGTATGGGTGTGCTCTTGACTCTAGTCTAGGTCTGGGTGACAGAGACAAAGTCTACGATGGAGTGAACTTACCACTTTAAAACTTCAAACACTATCAAGGACCGATGAAAAAACAATAATTAAAAAAAAATAGTTCTATTAATAAGGATGGTATTTAAAAGTACTTCAATTTTATTTAAAAGTACTCCCATTTCATTTAACTAATTTTGCCTGTGTTCCACCAAATATACTGAATGTGCACCAAAATATAACCTAACCTAACCTAACCTTTAATATTTGGTGCACGATCAGAATTTTTCGGGGAAGAATAAAATTTTAGAAATGCATACATAGATGAACCTTAAGATTTTTGGTGAACACAAAAATATTATCCTATTAATAATAAATAAAAAATAATTTAGAAAAAAAATAAAATAATTCTGATACAAATTTTTTTTTTTAGTTTTTAATTCAGTTTACTATTAAATAGTTTTTTTTTTTTGTTTCTTAAACTAAAATTTATTCGATTGCTTAGGTATTGAGGCTTGTTTCATTGAAATTTTGTTTGATAGTGGTATGATTTCGTTAATTAGTTATTATAGTTAGAGTATTTGTTTTTTATGATGAAACCTTCAATATTATGAATGATGAATATTAATTAATGTATACAAACTATTGTTAACATTTTAAAAGAGTAAGTATGGAGTTTCTTGCCCATTCTTCTCCATACATAACTACCTTTTGGAAGGCGCAACTAGAATCAATTAACTATTCATGTAATTTTTGACGTTCAAAAGTGCATCTTCGTGCCTATTTGAAATAAATGATTTGACTTTGACTTTATGTATTTTTTTTTTGTCTTTTTCCTGTTCAATTTTTTTTTTATCCTGAATGAAGTCGTTATTTGCAAGAAGGGCTTTTGCGGCACCTCTAGGTACTCCCAGAGTAGTCTGTAGTTTTGATGGTGTTTCAAATTAATAAATGATCCCATTCTTGATACAGACGACTACTATAAAATATACGACTATCAACCTAATAGCATGAATTAATTGGTCCAATTTGTATTGTTGCGACTCACTCAGCGAATTAATTCTGTCATTCACTTTAGTCGCAATGTGTGCTCGGCTTTATTTTATTTTACAAATTGTGTGTGTTTTGTGAGTTATCTTTTTAGTTGATGAACTGGAATAAAATAATTAATTGAGTTAATTGCTAATATCTGCACTGGTACCTAAAACTGAATGTTGTTAATATTTTTAGCTGGTGGCTCTGACTGAATGTAGTAATTTATGGGTTTATTCATAAACGCTGCTTAAAGTTAAGTAGTGATTAGCGACTGTTTAACCATACATTTTTTGACGTTTGAACGTCACTTAAATTTAAGCAACGTTTATGAATAAACCCCTTAGTAGATAGATATTTGGTAGAGTGTTGTTTTAACGGTACTACGTGTATGTCCAATTACCTACTAACTAATGTATATTTGGCGAAATGTGAGTGTACTATTGGCACACCTCTTCTTTTCCTTTATTAATAAGTTCTTAATAATTAATTACAATCTATACTAACTAAAAGCAATTTAACTATCTTTATATTTTACGTGATAGATTACATTATAACAAAAGAGTAAATTTAAAAAAAAAACTCACGTTCGCTAGCACAGGTCTCACAGGTGTAATTTTCAATTTTTTACAATAAACTTACTTAGTATAATTATTAAGACAGTTAAGTCAATCACTTGTGCCAAGAAAATCAATAAGTCAATACAAAACTCTATCACACGCACACATTTTCACGCACAAATCACAATTTTGCTGTGTACTACACGAGATGCGATGTATGAAGAACAAGCAAGATGTAGTACTGCTTATGATCACGGGAGCGCTGTCTCCGCGCGGTGACGCATGGCGGCTGATAAATCGTTTCTCGAAGGAGTTAGTTCCAACAAAAAGCAATAGATGGCGCGTAAATAAGCGCGTTTTTCAAATTTTACGTATTATAACGTTGCTCCGCTCAAAGTGTAAAAACTAGACGAGGTTGGCGTTTCCTAAACCATAGAAAAAAAAAAGTAGTTGCCACAATCAAGATTTTGTTTAGATTTTAGAACTTGTTTGCATCTGAGCCTATCAAGCACAATGATCACAGCTACTACTTTTATTTGATTGAGATTTGAAACGGGATCTTGATTGGAGTTATCACAAAACTTATTTGCAGCAATCAAGTCAAAACATAGTTGCTCCAACCAAGATTATTAGATTAAGGTTTCAATGAACTTTATTGAAGTAATCAAAATGTTTGATTGACACAACTAACTTACTTTGTTACAGTTAACATTATTTTAACTTGTCTCTTTTTTAACTCTTCTACAATGATGTCATGTTAAGGGTAATCGAGAAACTTGTTTGCATTTTTTTCAGTAAGAAAGGCCAAAACAAACTCACAGTCTTTTTAAGGTCCAGACATAATCTTGGCGGTCAGATCATGTGAAGACATGATATATAGACGTGATGTATAGACGTGATATTGGTGTCTGAAATGGTCTTGTGGCGGCCTCTACAACGCCACATGCGAACTATGCATCAAAGATCTGACGTCACAAATCCTGCATCGCGCAATCAGAGTTTACCGCGTGACTAGCATATGTACAACATCCCGACATCAACCGTCGGGCAGTAGCCCACCAGACACAACACCCGTCTGGTCAGAGGATCCTCCCTTTTCAATAGAGGATAAGTGAACTTTACACCCTGTTCCTCAACCTCTATAGTCTTTTGAAGAAAGGACCACACAGATTGAGTGGACTTGTCCTGTCAGTGCACGCATTTCTCAGTATTTAGGTACACAAGTCTAAAATACAATGGTGCCGATTCCCTTTTTCACAAACTAAACTAAATTTAAGTTCAGTGCATCTTCTTCTTTCTATTTCATTAAGAAAAGGACAGAAGATAAATTTTAGTTTAGTCCTGTCAAATTAATCAGCGCTTGACATAAATTGACATAATTTTAGTCGGCAAATTTTTAATCACGTCTAAACTTGTATGGAGTAGTGACAGGCGCTGATTAATTTGACAGGACTAAACTAAAATTTATCTTCTGTCCTTTTCTTAATGAAATAGAAAGAAAAAGATGCACTGAACTTAAATTTAGTTTAGTTTGTGAACAAGGGAATCGGCGCCATTGTTTATTTTACGTTAATTAATCATCATTTAATTATGTCATAATTAAAATACAGTTAACAACAAGACAGCACCCTCAACGTCCAGATTACATAGATTATAAATATTTTCATTAATTGAATGTGAATAATTGAGCGCCCATCAACTTCGGTGTAGAAAAATCCCTCCGCAGCGGAAATTAAAAAGTGTTTCACATCCGCCGGAAGTGGGTCCGGTCTGAGCTTGAGTGCAGCGGAAAAAGTTGGACGAAACCGGCTGGATTAACTAGCTTTCACGTTTAATGGAACGCTGTGCTAATAATAATTCGATATTTATAAGTTTTATGAATTTTTTGAGGGAAAAACTCTTAACTTTTTTTGGCTTTTTAATTTGCGGCTTCAGTTAAGTCTAATATTATTTTAGAAGATACAGTAGGTATGATGGTGTAAAATTCAGAAAGGACCAGTGGCCAAGCCCCCTCCCTATTATATTGTATTAATAACCAACTTACACAAACAGTTTGCACCACACATACAAGTTATGAGTCAATATTAGTAATTACATAATATATATGTCATACAATCATAAAATTAGGTTAAAACACATAATTATGTTCTTAGTTGACCTGCACGATTACTGACAAATGCGTGCACTGAATGGACAGGTCCACTCAATCTGTGTGGTTCTTTCTTCAAAAGACCATTTCAGACACCAATCTACATGATATTCACATGATTTGACCAAGATTACCTATGTCTGGACTTTAAAAGAGACTGTTACCTCTGAGTTTGTTTCGGCCTTTCGAAACGCCGACCTCATCTAGTTTTAAAATATGATTGACATGTAAAAGTGTTTGTAAAAACCTACTTACAGAAATAAAATCATTTATCATTTATCATTAATAAAACTGGACAAAATTTTATGACATTAAATTAAGTAATCCAAAATTGGTCAAAATTAGATAAAATAAGACAATTTTTTTTTTGGATAAACTGGAATAAAATTATTATTAATAACTATTTCCCTGCCTTTTCCGTTTTGTGTGTAGAGTAAATATCAATAAACTACCTGTGACAGACCTACCTCAACAATCGCGAAGTACCTACCAGGAAAATCAACGTAAATATTTTTTTAAGTAAACTTATGTCAAGAACGAGTCAGTTTTGTACTAAAATTGGATAAAACATTTATGTTTAGGCAAATAAAATTGAAGTACGTATTTAAGTGTTAGTAACTAAGGATATTTTTTCAGTTGTATTAGCTGCCATGGCTTATTTTGTTTTATTTTTGAATTGTTTGTTTTTTTTTTTTTTTTTGTTTCTATTTGGTGTACCTACTCTGGACGCTTTTAACGTGTACGTTTTTATTTTTTATTTTTACATCGTTCTCACATTATGTTATAAATTCAACATTATATGTGTAACTAATATTTTTGTAACAATTTAATTTAAAAGAGTGTCCATGGAGTTTCTTGCCTGTTCTTCTCCATAGGTACTCCTACGCTTGGAATGGGAATGTAGCTTCATTTTTCTTACCGACCGACTCCTTGACAATTCAAAAGTGCCTGTAAATGGTTTAATTGAAATAAATGATTTGAGTTTGAGTTTGAGTTGTCAAAAACTTTATAATGTTATTAAGATATTTAAGTTACTCTTTAGAATACCTTAATACCTGAAGTACTAACGACTTCTGTTTAGAAAACCTAGACTTCGCTTTTAAGGTCCAGATATATGCCAGTGACCTTGAGTGGTTAGCTTGCGTGTTCTGTACTGAGCTCACGCAACGCGTTGTACGTCCAGCCAGTGATAGGAATAGCCCATCCAGGAGCGCTGTCCCAAATAAGACGCATTATTAATTTATTATACATAAAACAAAAGGTATATTTTAATAAAATACGTATACTAAAAGATCAATAATTAAATTATCTTTAAAAAGGTGAAGGTTTCAGAAAAATACGCTTGATAGATTTTGCGTGATTCTCAGTTTTTATCCGCGTTAGACATAACTTTACAAATTAATTTCACTATGTAATATAAATATTATCTAAATTATTCATATATTAAGTTATTAAGAAAATGCTCTAATTAAACATATATTTTTTCCAAATAATTGACACTACTCGTTTAGACGTGATCTTCAGTATAAAATAATTAAAAGTCGGTTATCCTCGCCTTAACAGGCAAATTGTAAATTAGCTTTCATACCTCCACACTGACGCCAAAGTTGTTTAACTAATACAACTGACTACGTATGTATTACACAATTTACATGTTAAATAGTTATGAAATACTAACTAAATAACACTACGAAACGAGGAATGAAGTGGCTTTCACGTGAAATGAAACACAGTCTTACCTGACTTGAATGTATTATATTATTCTACGCTAACTAAATTTCTCATATTTCATTTGGTTTTACTCAACTCAACCTATCGCAGTCCACTGCTGAACATAAGCCTCTCCCATGCTGCGCCACAACACCCTAGCCTCCGCCTTCCGCATCCAGTCTATCCCAGCCACCTTTTTAAGGTCATCGGTCCCCCTAACTGGGGGGGCGTCCCACACTACGCTTGCCGATACGTGGTCTCCACTCCAGGACTCGTCTGCTCCACCGGCCATCGGCAAACATGGCCAGACCACTGCCACTTCAGCTTGCTTACTCTGCAAGCTATGCGGTTCTCTTCCGGATAACTTCATTCCTGATTTTATCCTTTAAAGAAACTGAGCATAGCTCGCTCCATAGCGCGCTGAGCGACTTTAAATTTGTGGACCAGCCCGACTGTCAGTGTCCACGTTTCGGCACCGTATGCCATAACGGGCAGGACGAACTGGTTTGGTTTTACTGTACAATTATTTATCTCAATCGCTCTCTCACTGCTGACAAACGTGACTCCTTTTCAAATTGTCAACGGTCTTTCTCCATCTTTTACTATCGGTGGCCTGGTGGAGTGCGGCGCTGATAGGTACCTCTAATTGCTCAGATATTTGATCCGACCACCGTTTTGGGCTTCGTCCTCTAGGCACAGATTAATACAGATGTGGCACTCCGCAAAATCATTTAAATAAAAAGCGACTCTTGCTACGACACAATAAAGTGCAATTCAAGTCGCACAAAGCTTATTACCTACAGTTATATTCACCTACAAATTGCCTCTCTTTCTATCGCATAACTCTTATACCGGCGGCGCGCGACAGCCCTACTGAATTGGCCCAGTGAGATGGGCCCGCCGCATACTTGTAGCTTCATACCTAAACTGCGGAGTGTCCCATCTGTACACTGAAAAAAATGCACTCCAATCAAGTGACTTTTTAGCTTGATTGACGATATCTTGTTTAGATTAATCAAAATCTTAGTTAAGTTGATCATCACGACATGATTGCAGCAATACTAGTTCAAATGACTGAACGCTCAAACAAATTTCTCGACATGACATCATTGTAGAAGAGTTAAAAAAGAGACAAGTTAAAAAATGTTAACTGTAACAAAAGTTAAGTTAGTTGATTGAATCAAGCATTTTAATTACTTCAATAAAGATCATTGAAACTTTAATCTAATAATCATGGTTGGAGCAACTATGTTTTGACTTGATTGCTGCAAATAGGTTTTGTGATAACTCCAATCAAGATCCCGTTTCAAATCTCAATCAAATAAAAGTAGTAGCTGTGATCATTGTGCTTGATAGGCTCAGATGCAAACAAGTTAGTCAATCTAAACAAAATCTAGATTGTGGCAACGACTTTTTTTTTTCAGTGTATTAATCTGTGCTCTTGGTATTTTACACTCTATCTTCCCTGTTAACATAGATACTCCATTTTATTGATACCTCTGCGGGCAATGTGGCCGAAGTATCTAACGACACGTTGCAGGATGAAGATAGTTTGTATGCCTTCTCTAGATTGAGTTGTTTTTATAAGGTTCGAGACATTTGTGCGGTGGACAGCAGGTCTCAGCAAAAATCTGATGATGCGATGCTATTGTTTGATGAGCGTAGGTAAAAGTTACTATAGCCAACGAGCGCTGCAAGTAAGAATAGTCCTTATTTTTTTTTATAATCAATTAACAAGACATACAGATTATGTGGTATACAATTTCGATTACAATTACAACCTTATTATTACCTTATGGTCGTCCGATTCAGATGTCTGTGATAGTACCTACTATCGCGGTCACGGAAATCTAAACCTTGAAAATAAAATCCCACATCTGTTTGACGCCCCTTTCAGCGACAACCAATAAAAAAAAAATTAATATTGTTTAAATAACTATAGTACCTGTGCCTGTTCTTCGGAGAAAACAGGCGTGATGTTATATACTATGTATACCTATAGTATGCATGTTTGTTCTCTGCATAAAGCCTTACGTAATAAAAACAACCCCTTTCAGCTCGTCAGCTAATTAAACACACATTCTCATACAATGTAGAATTAATAAAGGTGATCGTCGACCGCACCGCATCGCGCTGCGTCGGTGTGATTGCGCGCTAATGAGCGCCCGCTCCGACATCGCGCTGGAAATTGCCTTATACATTTTTAATAGATTCGTTTAAGCCGCTTTTTTATCCACTAGCTTTTTTATCCTCAGCGCTTTAAAACTCCCCCGCCCCTTTAAACCCCCTACCTTAAGCACCAGCGGGTAAGTACACCCGCAATACGTTAATAGATTTTAAAAATTAATACTTTTACACAATTACGGACGGACAGACTGTCATTTTCGAGGACCCTAATGAAATAATGCTACTTCATAACTCTATTAAGGCTCCTTTGATCGCTGTTGTGCTAAGTAAAAAATTGTGACGCTGAGGGAGTAATCAAAAGTGACATGATACTTATTAAGTTAGTCGAAATAACCGTGTTAAAGCGACCGGCGGCGCGACTCAAAAACTATTTTATGAATAATAGATGGCGCCGCCGGCGACCAATCCCCGGGGAGCACCGCCCACCGCACCCCCGGCCGGCGCCTCCGCCCCCGCGCGCCCCCGCGGTAACCCCGCGACACCCCCGGCCTGCCTTCTCTATTCATTAGCACATTACCTCCCCTTAGACACGCGAGTCAGTTGGGGTAAGAAACTGATTTTTGCCTTTTGAGGGTTTTTTTAACCCGTTCGCCGATTCGATGAGAACTTTGACGAATTATCTTAAGTGCTATTAAGTATTAAGAAAGTATATTTTCTCATTTAAAGTATCCGCCTTCTTTGTCCTAACTAATTATACTGCAACAAAAACTTAATAAGAGAGTAAATATTCAGCATCAGAATAGAGTGAGATGAGAGCGTCGTAATAAAAAGTTAATGAACTACTTAAAACTTACTTTCTAACCACTGTTTTAGTAAGCATCACCAACCACAACTTTATAAATTTCTAATTATGACCGAATTACAGATAAAAAATTATAAAAATTATACCTTCTCACAAAATGGACTTCATCCTGGTAGATCGTGACCTTAACATGAGATACAAAAATCTCGTAGACTAATTTCAATGTCACGCCAATTATCAAAAGATTTCGAAATTCAAAAATAAATTCGACATTCAAACAAATATAGCACAGAAAACAAATCAAAGTTCGACATTTAAAAAATGCACAGAATCTCCACCCAGTATCAATAATCGTTATCGAATCGAGAATCATAACCGAGTTGTAAATCGGTAACTAGACAAGGAGCTTTAACTAAGAATAACGCCATTAGGCCTGGAGCCGGCCCGCTAACTGAGTTACACAAGTTTGTGCCGATAAGTGAAATCGACGCGACTCCTGGACTATGCGGTTATGCTGCCACTTGAAACTTTAAATTTTAAGTCGATTTATGGACTATAAACAGGGAGTTGGTTTAATATTCTGCTTGTTATTAGTTTATAGTTGAAATTATCCCATTAATACCCCCATTAAGTTGTGCATTGGTTACTAAGTGTCTTAGTAAACTGTTAATTGAAGAGGACATGACATTCATCGATCATGTCGTTAGATCAATATTGCCTTTCAAGCGTCGAAATTAATTAATAAAGTTTTGAATCCATATCGACGTAGCATCTTAGAGTATATTAAAAAAAAAAAAAAAAAAAAAACTTTAAATTGGAGTATTTTATATTTAAAAAAAATATATAGGTTTTTTTATTGGAAAAAAAATCTTTAAAATGCTCAAGTGTAAAGTTGCCAACATGTCGTTTGGTCTATATTGCGATACCTGCGATAGGAAAGTAGATATAGAGATGTAGACAACGTGTGTAAGAGTAGAAGAGAAAAAAAGACACATAAAATCAAAATAGCAAAACACAAAATAACTTAAAAACGTAAATAACTTTGTTACTGTATGCCAGACGTGAAACCCACATTGCTAGTAGCCCGAATAAGAATTGAAGCAATATAAGTGTATACTCACAGGGGTGTGAGGCTGTGAAGGGGTACTCCAAGGTGGGCAGGCGATGCTGGTGCGGCGGTAAGCTCGGCGGGCAGTGGTAGCAGAACAGGCCGCGGCCGCCACCGCCACCGCTCGCCAGCTGGAACAACACAAACAAACACTGATGAGAAAAAAATTACCTAACATTGAAATAAAAGCATTAACTAATAATATTGTTTATTTAAGTAACACAGACTCATTTTGTTAGTAAAAGATACTTAAAGGTGCGTCCAAACCTGGCGAATGCGCCGCTCGCGAGCCGCTTGCGAACTCCACGCGTATTGCTCGCGTGCGGTTACAGCCTATATTTGGTGCGCCGCTCTAGTGCAACCCTATCAAGGCTCGAGTGGAGCGCGCGTGCAGCTCGTGCGCACATAAGCGTGAACTATGAGCCTCAGTTGTGAATTTGCTTCGCTCACGCAGGGGCTGTGTACGAACATGAAATGCACGCGCGCAATTCGCAAGCGGCTCGCGAGCGGCGCATTCACCAGGTCTGGACGCACCTTTAGCTATGTTATAGAAAGAAAATAAAATACAAAAACAAAAAATAAACATAAAAATTAAAAGTAAGGAATCACCGCTGCGTCATCCCATGAGAAATAGCACAGCAGTGATTCACATATCTGCAGTCCCGTCTGCACCTATTATCGATAGTACGCTCTGTTGGAGCTCCCACCTCTTGCGCATTGTAGCATAAAAGCAATCCACCCGAATTTCAGCGTTTTACACAAAAAAAGCGGGGGAGCCCCAACAGCACCCTGAACGCATTGTTATATTGGATACAGAGGGCATTGTAAGCTTTTTGAGTATATCTGGCTCAAAGCTCATTGCACAGCAATCCCAATACACTGCGAGTTGTCCAGTTTTTGTAAAACTAATTTCTTATCTGATATACAGGCATTAAAAAATCTTTGACAAGAGAACAGCTTGTACTATCACGGTAACGGACATTTGACCACTTTGAAAACAAAATCCCGTGCACACGATGACCATATCTGTTTACCGCCTCTTTTTGCGTCGAACAATAAAGTATAATAAAATTTTATATAAATAATTTTTTCAGGCTTTCGTTACAATAATCACAGATGTCTGACCACCTCAACTGGTTTTTTGATGGTCTTTTTTTTTCATTTATAAAAATAAGGTGCTCAGCAAAAATCTGATGCTGCGATGCTATTGGTTGATGAGCGTACGTAAGCATTACTAAAAGGTTCCTACAAATAGGCGCGATACGCGACGCGCCACAAAGAGACCGCTCGTCGCGCGGCACGCGGTGTCTTTGTGTCGTGCCTAGCTAGCTGTGTCTTTACTGGTTCACACATGTAGTTGACCAATTTCGTGAAAATTATTAACATACCTATTTTATTTTCACACACTATCTTATTCGTAGATGCTTAACCTAATCTTAATCTCGATTGAAAACTGGATTAAAATCGAGGTTAGGATCAAATCAATCCATAAGTGCCTACTGAATTGAGATTCATGACATAGCATCGTGACAGAATGTCATAGAAAGTCGCACAATCTCAAAAACACCGACACGCATTCAGAACAATATCACAACAGCAATTAACGATCTAATACTATCGACATTACCATAGAAATGACACCGCGTAATAATAAGGTGACGAATCGAATCCTTCAGCGTCGCATGCGCAATGAATTTAAAGTTAGGGTATGCACACACGAACATGGACGCAGAGTCGCGGGATCAATTATTTTCACACGCTGTGTAAATTCAAACGATTGCAGCGCGCGTTTGTGACCCGGGTGGTTATTATGCATATATTTTTCGCTCGCAAAAATAATAAGTACCTATTTTGTGCATGTTGAAGAGGTGATGGTTAGAACAATCTGGGTCTCATTTAATTGAACAGGAATAGGAAACTTAAATTAAACATTGTTTGAGGTACTAAAAATTATACCTATATTAAAATTTGCAAAACCTCAGTAGCAATTTATTATTTATTTATTTATTTATCTGTGGATCGCCAACAGAGGCTACACAATTACATGCATGTTAACATAAACAGGGACAAATACAAATGTGCGCTACCAGTTACAGGAGGCTATATCATTCACCTAATATCTAGGTAGGTACTATCGGGGACATCCGAATCGGACCACTATAAGGATTTCACTCGGCCGCTAGAATAACGCTTACATATGCTCATCAACCTGGGGGTCTTTTATTGTTCTATTCCTATTGGTCGAAAAAGGATGGTCAGACTACTGTGATCATTGTTACTGAGCCTGAGAAATTTATTTACTTAAACAAAATATTCTTATTTATTTTCGTTTTATTGGTCGACGCAAAAAGGGGCGTTAAACAGATGTGGACACTATGAGCACGGGATTTTGTTTTGAAAGTGTGCCGTTTCGCATGTCCGTGATAGTACAACAAGTTTGACAAGGACGATGGGCAGCCCATGCATGGACACTGTTACTTAGTAAGTGTACTCTTATACGAGTTCTACGACTACAATAATAACTAATGATGAGTTAAAGTAATTCCGATATCCTATTTACTGAATAAACAATCTCATTTCATTTCGTGCGAATAGTGCGATGCAAACGCAAAGGAATCGCGCCATCTGTCTACAAAATCAAAATATTTTACTTCACGTATACCCACATGGGCACATACAAAACATCAGAAGCTAGGTGCACGGTTCCAATTTATCGTTTCCTATGGAGAAGAGCCGGCAAGAAACTCGACGGTTACTCTTTTAAAAATAATTAGTTTTACAATATTTTCAAATAACTGTGTTAATAGGTATGGGAGGATAGTATAGGCCTTTCAACAAGTACCAGGTACTTAACAATTGTCAACAAGTCTCCAGTCCTCCAACGTTCTCACATTTACAACCCGCGAGGTTTGCAAAGACATCACGCGTGCTCTTAGATGTGCGCGCACCTTTACAATATTGTATGCAATTGCGAAGTGATTGAGACGGCACTCGCTTGTGATCATAAGCCGTTACTTAACACGCGCGATCGCGGTCCGATTGTGCATTAAGTATGAATTGTGTCAGATGAACAGGTGAAAACGGAATGTTAATCGTGCGGCGTCTTATGGCACGTAGGAGAGGTGCGGGTGTGCACCCTGTAATTAATTTAAGGCTAGCTGTAGAATGTAAAGCCAGGAAAGTTGTTCAGCAAATTGACTAACAACTTAAATGCACCCGTTTATCGGACTTGGGGCAGGTTTTTTTGTAATATTATTATTTTGTTTACAATTTATTTTTATTTTTTTAAATATTTTTTTTACATTTTACAATTTTAATTTCTTTTTTGACATTTCTTTTATAAGAGTGACATTTTGTAATTTTTTGTCAATTGTTTATTTAAATAAATCCAACGCAATCAAGCACAGGTTCAAGCATTTACACAAAAAATACGCATATTGAAAAATCTAACATGAGATTAGGGGGGGGGGGGGGGGGAGAGTGGGTCGAGTCAAATCTCATGACATCTCAACAGGGGGTCGAGAAATCGCCATTATCTCCTCACGTAATTAATGGACAATGTGTGAATTTGATAAACAATGGTTGGTTACGATCTGGGTGTTATTTAATTGAAATGAAATCCAATTCGACTGCTCGATGTTTGGGGCTCCTGACAAGAATATCGTGCTAAGCGACATCTTAGAAATAACTATACCAAGTACATTCCAAAAGCCCTCTCTAAAATTATATGCGTAGAAAATTGTAATAAACAGATCACTTCTAATGAGATGTAGGTGACAAATAATAATTTCTTCTCTCTCTTTTCAGTCGCTCTCTCACTTCTTAGAGTCGTGACTCCGTTTCAAATTGTCAACGGTCTTTCTCCATTAGTTCCTATTGGTGGCCTGGTACCTCCAGTTGCCACCGTTTTGGGCTTCGGCTTCTAGGCACAAATTAATACCGATGGGACACTCCGCAAAATCATCTAAGCAAAAAACGACTCTTGCTACGACACAATAAAGTGCAATTCAGGTCGCACAACGCTTATTACCTACAGTTATATTCACCTACAAGTTTCCTCTCTTAGATATTTGATCTGACCACCGTTTTGGGCTTCGGCCTCTATGTCGTTTGCCCTACATCTATCCTGTTATCATAATATCATAAGTTCCATGTTGTTGGTACCTCTGCGGGAAATGTGGCCGAAGTATCTCACGACACGTTGCAGGCAGGTTGAAGTAAATTATTATTATTATATTATTATTAATTATTATTATTATTAAGTAATATTTCTTCAACCTTGAAGAAAATATTTGAGCTTTCTGTAGTTTGAGTTGTTTAAGGATCGACACATTTGTGCGGCGGGCTGTCCATGGTATCCTTAATAAGCGGTGCCAGCAATACATTTAGAAGGCGTCAATTCTTTGCTTGTGGTAGCTTTGATCGTCCAAGTCGCCAAATAATAATAAAAACACTTATCATTTCTGCAATCAATACTTATTTCACATATCTTCTGAACAACAGTGTCTATGACTGTCTACCGCTTTATAATAACAAGCGTGAAGGTCCACAAATTCATTTAGTTCTCATAAAAAACACAACGAAATGTGACAGTAGCAATCTGTCTTCAGTTATTGTAGATCTTGTGAATAATGGCCGACATCGGTCACACTTGTGAGGTCAGGCATCACAATAGTGATCTATCATCATCTCGTATTTAAATAGATCTGCTTCAAAATATTTGAACTTGATAGACTCATTGAAAAGATGTGGATCAAAATCAAAAAGATGAAGATAAGGTTGATTGTAATAGGATGTCTTTTTATATAAGTAATTAATTTTTCATCACTGAGTAGGTACTATCGGGGACATTCACATCGGCACACTTTCAAAACAAAATCCCGTGCTCAAGGATGTTAACTGTTACTTTTTGCGACGACAAATTAAAAAAACTTTTGTTTAAGGCTTTCTCAGGCTCTGTTACAATGATTACAGATGTCTGCCCACCTCGGCTGGTTCTTTTTTTTTTTTTTTTCATTTACAAAACATGTGGCTCAGCAGAAACTGAACAGCAGAGAGAGCTGAGAAGCAGAGCTGATGTTGCGATGCTATTAGTTGATGAGCGTAGGTAAGCGTTACTATAGCGGCCGAGCGCTGCAAGTAAGAATAGTCCTTATGGTGGTCCGATTCGGATGTCCCCGATAGTAAAAAACCGGCCTAGTGCGAGTAGGACTCGCGCACGAAGGGTTCCGTACCATTATCTATTAAAATAGCGAAAAAATCATGTTTGTTGTAGGTACTGATACAAAATATTTATTAAAAGCATTTTGGTCAAGCTAATGCTAATATGCAAAAAGAGTATTTCTTACAAAAACTAACGTTGCAAAAACTACTCAGTCGTAAGTAATTTTATAAAATTGTAGTATGCAAGAGCCCGAGCGCACAGTGTGACAGTAGTAAGGACGTGCTGGCCATAAATCAATTAATTTCGATGAATAAATTGCTGGCTTGCACCGTGCGACATTCCGGTTTCTGCAGCAGGTTGTCAGATGCGTCCACAAATGCAAAGGAGGAGGGTATACCTACATGATAAATATTGTTAAAAATGTTTAAGACAGATAGTTTCAGAGGTAACTTAGAAGTTGGAATTCTACCTTAGAATCTAGCCCCCTTATTAATAAACCCGGAAAAAGTAAAAAATAAAGTAAAAAAAAAAAAAATATACGGCTATCTGAAATATACCCACCCGCCACTAGCTAACAGCCCCAAAGCTGCAATAATTAGTCTACCTAATTCACTTATCCTTTCAGGAAAACCTAGTGAATGTAAGATGTGGAATTACTCTGTACAGAAAGCAGAGCTCGTCCCTAAGGATCTTTCAAATAAGTGTCATTCCTTTGTTTCCAGTGGCGGCATATCGATACCAGAAGTATCAATTAACGTAAAGGACATTTTGGCGAAAATGAGTTAATATATATATCACTAGCTTTTGCCCGCGGCTCCGCCCAAGTGGATGTCGGCTATCGCGTAAAAAAAACGCCTATGTCTTTCTCCATATGCCAAACTATATCTCTGCCAAATTTCATGACGATCGGTTCAGCGGTTTAGACGTGAAAACGTAACATACAGACAGACAGACAGACAGACAGACAGACAGAGTTACTTTCACATTTATAATATTAGTATAGATTCGATTCAGAATTTCCAGCTCTATCGATTGGTACTATTCAAATATCTCTATCGTTGAAAAAATGTCCCTTACAGTACTAAGACTGCGTAAAACGATTTATGACAAAAAAAAAAATGATTTAATGGACATTAACATTTTTTATTCTCAGAAAAATAAAGTAAGTCATCGTATTACACTATCTTCGACGGTTTACACATAAAATATCAGTAACGTAAGGGACAACTAAACATATTTTATGTAAGGGACATGCCAATAAACCACTGGGTATTCGTAAATCTTTCGTTTATAGCATGAAAGAATAGGAAATTCTAAGAAACTTTGCTCTAGACACAATTAAACTTGGAGCAGATAGCAAAAAGTTATAGACAGATTTAAAAAATAAAATCATTTATGGGCGCTCCTGAAAAAAGGAGTTGCATTTTCCAAAATTTTACTTATTCTATTAATGACCCGTCCGGACGCGGCGACGGACGCTGGCGGCACGAGCGCGGTGAATTTTGATAATTAATCATCATATCAAGTAATTTTAAATATATATTTTTTTTTATAATATACTCAGATTAAAAAAAAAAGAAATCTTTTCCATGACTTCTTTACCACCTATAGATGTATCTCTTAAAATATTTCGTGTTTGAATTATTAATTTAGTAGTTACATACATTGTATACATTTAAGTTGGTGCCAACATAAACTCATTAGAGTTTCACCGGGCACCAAAAACATCGACTACATAATTTAAATAACATAAGAAGATACTTGCTCAACAAAACAGGTAACAAAAATATAACGAGGGTGTAAGCGAAATAATAACAGTTATCTATTACTAACGAGCGAACATCGATACACCCAATTTCCAGTATAAGCTGACCTTTCATTTTACGGAAATCCTATATGCGAGATCAACTTATACTGGAAATATATAGCTTGATATGTAGCCGTGTGTACGTCGCTTTAAATGAAAAAGATTAACATAGGCGTAACTTGACATGCGTAACCAATATTTTCATAAATATTACCTTATTATAAATAATCATGATGACATAATTATTATTCGGTATTTTTTTTTTATTATAAATTTCCTATATACAAATTCCACTTCACTAAATTTTTTTTATTTTTTAAAACTTTAAATGACTTTTAGCGTCAATTTTTGTTTTGTTACATACAACTTTAATTATCTAAATATTTTAATAATTATAATCCGCACACTAACGTAACTTTATTTGCGAGAGGAAAATGGCAATGAAATTCAATTGCACATATAACTAGAGACCCACGTGTAGACGAGCCGTCGGTATAAATGACATTAATGGAGCAATGAATCGGCTAAACGATGCGCGGGCGCATTCGATGCTGCGACTGACGTCAGCACACTGTGGGCACATCAGGGATTTTTCGGGACAAAATTAATATTAGTTGAGATTTTTCTCAGACATTATTTTATATTAATAATATGCATTCACATCACACATAAGAATGAATAACACAATCTCATTCATTGATGCGGACGAGTACTTCGACGCCTAAGTGTCCTTTTGTTTTTTGTATTTATTTTTATATTTAGTTAGATAATTTTAATTGTATTTTATTTAATAGAAAAAACGCTTTTTCCTGCGGCTGGCTCCGATAAATTTTCGCCATTTATATAATTATAAATGCGAGTTACTTTCGAATTTATAATCATATACATGGAAGTATGAATTGAATAAAAATCCTATCAATCCTATAATAATATCGGTGGGTGTCGTAAAAGGCGACTAAGGGACGAACTAGAGAATGAGCAGCAGCGTTCTTTAGGCATTTTAACACCATACTACGATCGCCAACCCGCCTGCCAAGCGTGGCGATTATGGCAAACCCCACCAATTGGGGAAGGCCTATATTCAGCAGTGGACGTCTTTCAACTGAAATGATGATGATGATGATGATGAATTGAATGATTTGGAAGGTCAATTAAGTTTAAAAAAAAATAGTTAAGCAGTTTTTAAGGTAATTAATTCTAAAATGATTATCCATTTTAATATTATAAATGTGAAAGTAATTCTGTCTGTCTGTCTGTTTCTCAGTTACGTTTTCACGCCTAAGCCGCTAAACCGCTCGTCATGATAATTTGGCAGCTAAAGCCTGGGATACGGAGAAGAACAAAGGCTACTTTTTTACGCATTATCCGACATCTACGCGGGCGGAGCCGCGGGCAAAAGCTAATTTCAAATAAAACAATCATTGTTCTTTGACAAATAGACCCTAGGACATAGGGCTAATATTCATCGTGGATATATTAACATTTTAAAAGAGTAAGTATGGAGTTTCTTGCCCATTCTTCTCCATACATAACTACATTTTGGAAGGCGCAACTAGAATCAATTAACTATTCATGTAATTTTTGACGTTCAAAAGTGCATCTTCGTGCCTATTTGAAATAAATTATTTGACTTAAACTTCTTTGACTTTATTAAAAAAAAAAAAAAAAAATACACGCAAACCAAATCGCGGACAATAGCAAGTCATTCTATGAAAGTATAATCCCTTCAAATTAATATTTAAGCAAATAAATGTTCATCATTTACAACTAAAACCTTCAAAGTTAAATAAAACAAGGTCTACATGAACCCATTACGTTTTCATAATTTTATAATAACTAATTCTGTTAACACTAAAATTCGTAGAAGCCGACGCTTGCTTATCACTATCACCACATAATATATTATAAAACAAAGTCCTCCGCCGCGTCTGTTTGTCTGTCTGTTTGTTCGCGATAAACTCAAAAACTACTGCACCGATTTTCATGCTGTTTTCATCAATGGATTTTGTCGGGACTCGAGACACCATATTAATGTCGGGACAATCCAGACGAATCACGACCATCTGGCAACCCTAGGTACTGGGTTGTGGAGGCCAGATATGGAGTCAATGCATGTTAAATGCTGATATTCAGCAGAATCCAGTTAGACTGGAAGCCAACACCAACATAGTCGGGAACAGGCTAGTTAGATTGATATGTAATAGGTTGGGGAAAAACTATCTTCGCATTTTTTAAGAAAATTCAAAACATTTTTTAATATAGTTTATTTACATTTAACTATAGTATGTAGGTACCATTTTGTTCGATAACTTTTTGCCATCTTGTAGGTAAGGACATGATCCCATTGCTATAGAAATTTTGGGACTTCTGATCAAAATACCGCGACAAGTGATTTTGGCAGTCCTCTCGTGATGTTAACCTGACACTGCCTAAAGAATTCTGAAGAGAACGAAACAGGTGGAAATTTGAAGGTGCAAATTCAGGACTATACGGCGGATGCATTAACACCTCCCAGCCAAACTCTCTTAATTTTTGCCGAGTGGCTAAAGATGTGTGAGGTCTAGCGTTATCATGATGAAAAACCACACCCCTTCTGATGATTAATTCCGGCCGCTTTCTCTCAACTTCTCGTTTTAATCTCATCAATTGTTCGCAGTAGAGTTCAGAATCGATGGTCCTGCCTGGTGGTAACAGCTCATAATTAATAATGCCCTTCCAATCCCACCACACACACAGCATCACCTTGTTGCGAGATAACCCGGGTTTCGCCATCGTCTGTGAAGCCTGACCGGCCTTTGACCACGACCTTTTTCGCACGTTCTTGTCGTACGTGATCCACTTTTCATCACCAGTTATCAGCTTCTTCAAAAATGGTTCGGTTTCATTACGTCGTAATAAAGAATCACAAATGAGTACACGGTTCATTAGGTTTCTTTCAGTGAGCTCGTGAGGTACCCAAATATCGAGCTTTTTTGTGTACCCAGTTTTTTACAAATGTGCCAAAACTGTTTTGTGGTCAATTCTCAGTTCTTCAGCTACGTCATAACTACTGATATGCCGATCTTGCTCCACTTTTTCAAAAATGGCATCCATTTTATCCGTAATAGAGCGACCAGAGCGACGTGCATCTTTGACATCAAAATTTCCGGATTGAAAACGCTTAAACCAAATTTGTGCTACTCTCACAGACACTGTACTAGGTCCATAAACATCGAAAAAAATATCGCGGCTTGCGTTGCTTTTTTACCTGTTTTGTAGTAAATTTTTAAAAGGTATCGAATTTCTTCATTAGATTCACTCATCTTGACAGTACGAAAAACAAATGAAAATCACACATTTTCCTAATTTTAATTTGGAATTATGTTCTTTAAAATTTAAACTTTCAATGATACCAAAACCAGCCAGATACAAAGAGATTTTATTACAAGTTCATACATACTATAATGCGAAAAGACTTTTTTCCCAACCTAATATAATTAAATTTTTAAATATTAAGAGCGTATACAATGGTCCACTAGCGCTACTTTTTTAAAGCAATATTATCTCGTGACTGAGAAGGAATTATGAAAAACGGCTCAATCAGCGACCTCGGTAAGTGTGTCTAGAATTTTCTAATACCTTTTATAAAGTTTCATATTGAGACCCGAAGCAACAAAATACGATCTAGAGGAATGTGGCCGCTTTTCTTTAGAATGAATTTTGTTGCTTCGTATCTCAATATTAAACTTTATAAAAGGTATTATAAAATTCTATACACACTTACCGAGGTCGCTGATTGAGCCGTTTTTCATAATTCCTTCTCAGTCATGAGATAATATTTTTTATAAAGTAGTGGCGCTAGTAGACCGATGTATGCCCTCTTTAAGAAATCTCGATATTTGTCACGTCGTAAAAACCGTATGAAGCAGTGGCGGGTCGCTAGTATTACATTAAATAAACTTTCTGTTATAATCTGGGTCGGATTATAAAACATCAGACGGCCAATCTACTTAACGGTTACACCTTTTCATTAAGGGATAACGTGATGGAGAGGCTACACTCTCAAAGTTTTACACGAAACTCGAGTATGCTGAGATAAAATCTTGAATTTTGTAAAATAAATTTGTTTTTCGTTTTAGCAAAGACTAGGTATTTTTACCCGACTCCCCAGAAGGAGGGTAATGTTTTTCGAGAGTATGTATGTATGCATATTTCTTTGGCACGCTCTGTAGCCTAAACGGCTTGATGGATTTTAACATATTATGAGGTGTCGTTAGATTCGTCTTAATTGTGGGAGTGGCTATAACATATTTATAATATTGCATCTGCAAATACAAAAAAAAAAGGAGGGAAAGTATTCAAAAAAATTAATTACTACGGTATAAAGTTATGTTAACATTTTTAGTTGTTTGCTTGAGTATGGTTTTCATTGTATTTGCTGGTATAGTGGCGTGTGCTAGCTGACATTTATGCCAAATAATTTAATTCACAGTTCTGTGTCTTTCCGAAACACCGTAAAGTGTTAATTACTTTGCATACCTACAATTGTATTGAATCAAGTTTATCTAACTGAACAGACAGTTGTGCTGCTGGGGAATTTGTTGCGCCACTTCTTCTTCCCAGCTAAAGCACTATGAAGTGGTGAAGGGCGATAAGACCGCCCATTGTGACACCCTATGTAACAGTTCTACATTTATATCTGTAATTTTTATGGTGTACATAATAAAGAGTATTCTATCTATCTATCTATCTAAGGGTGAACGTTTTGGGAGACTGTCTTATGTAATTTTGACGTTCGAAAAGTCCTGATTCTCAGCCTAATTTGAATAATTGACGTTTAATTTCACATATTTGTAAACGTACGAAAGTTTCTAATTGCTGCTCTTTTTTGTGCGAGCGTGGATGTCGGTTATCGCGTAAAAAAAGTAGCCTATGTCCTTCTCCATATTCCAGGCTATAATTTCTGCCAAATTTCATGACGATCGATTCAGTGGTTTAGGCGTGAAAACGTAACATACAGACAGACAGACAAACAGAGTTACTTTCACATTTATAATATATCTATGGAATCTATGGATCTATGGACTATGGACTATGGATCTATGGATGTATGGATGTATGGATATGTATGGATGTATGCATACGCCAAAATAACTGATTTTAAACAACAACAAAAACAAGTGTGAGTTTTTTTATCTGATCCATTTTGTTTAATTTATTTTTGTCCACAGTGTAGTCCGTGTCGGAACACAGTGTCGGTGCGTGTATTGGCTCGTCCTGTCTGCGCGCGTGGGGTCCTGATACACTAATCCTATTTATATTGTTGTGTCATTACTGTATTACACCCACCGCCTACCGCATCCGCGCTGCAACCATAACCTTCGAATTATAAGGCAATATTTTTATGAAAAAAATCCCTAAATCTTAACACGTTGACTGTTCGTGTATTATACTCGTATGTAATGCATTTCCGACTCAGCCATGACGTTCGTGAATTACATGTAATGCATTCATCATCATCATCATCATTTCAGCCGAAAGACGTCCACTGCTGAACATAGGCCTCCCCCAATTGGGGGGGTTTGCCATAATCGCCACGCTTGGAAGGAGGGTTGGCGATCGCAGTATGGTGTTAAAATGCATAGAGAACGCTGCTGCTTTTCAACTTTTCTCTAGTAAGTCCCTTAGTCGCCTTTTACGACACACACGGGAGGAAATGGGGTGGTGCTATTCTTTACGTCCGGCACCACACGGTACCGCACATGTAATGCATTAGGTAATACAAATTACATTGGCTTTTGTGAGTTGGACGTTTGAACTAGAATTTTTTTTTTGGCAGACGTATAGACAAGGATACAAGGAAATTAAAACACCAAAAAACTAATAAAATTATCCAGACGTCTCGTGGTACAGTCAGTATACACAATTAGCTGACCCCCCCTTGCATAACTGGTTGAGATTTTTTTGAATACGGATCGATAGAATTTTATAATTCTTTATTTAATTGAAATACCTATACGAAATCTACCCAAAACTAGAAAAAAAATTAAAATCGTATGATTTGTTAGTAAAATAATCTCAACCCTTTATGCAAGGGGGGGTCAGCTAATTGTGTATACCTACTGACTGTACGTAGTAAATTTTGCTTGGACAGTCAACGTGTTTTTATCTGTTTAACAAAGACGTGATTTCCCTCTTAAAATTTACTGTTACTGTTAGCCTGCATCCTCCCACTGCTGGGAAAAGCCTTCTGCCCATGACTTCCAGCTCATTCGATCCAGGGCTAATGTGGACCACTGGTTGTTTGTTTTGTTCAGCTCGTCCTGTCGTCTTCTACGGGGTTTGCCGCGACGTCTTCTAGCTGTCTCAGGGTTCCACATAGTGATTATTTTGGCCCACAACTCATTGGGCATGCGGCAGTCGTGGCCAGCCCAGTTCCACTTTAACTTTACGGCTTTTTGAGCAACTTCAGCAATCTGTGTTTTGCAGCGCAGTGTGGTGTTGCGAATATGGGGGTTTATTTATAAACGCTGCTTAAAGTTAAGTAATGATTAGCGACTATTTAACCATACATTTTTGACGTTTGAACGTCACTTAACTTTAAGCAATGTTTATGAATAAACCCCATGGTCTGTCAATTTGACGCCTAGAATACTGCGCTCCATCGCACGTTGGCAAACCTCGAGTTTGGACTTTTGAATGTTTGTCAAATACCAAGTCTGGGATCCATAGGTCAAAATGGGAAGAATGCACATGTTCATAATTTTTCGCTTCAGTGACAGAGGGAGGTTTTCTTTCAGAAGCTCTTTCTTAGACCAGTAGCTCCTCCAGACATTCTCGATTCTCGAGTCTTCCTTGGCTTGTACAATTTATTGAAATGATATGTTTGGGTTAGAATTAATGTTGCAAATTGGCTTTTTTCAAGTATTACGTTGAATTACCAATCACCTTGTATCTACTGAAAACAAAATATTTCAACTTAGAATTTCACAATAACCAGAAGTGGCCCGGAAGTCACCTAAAAATTAAATTTATTACAATAAACTAATTTACGATCAATTTTATTAAACATGCAGTTTAAGATATCTGTTTAATAATTGACAAACTAAATTTTCTAACTAACTGCACTGATATTCATATACTATAAGTTTAAATATAGGAAGTGTTTATCTATAATATAAAAATGAATCGCAAAATGTGTTGGTAAGCGCATCACTCAACAACGCCTGGACCAATTTTACCAATTCTTTTTTTTAAATGTTCGTTGAATTCCAAGGATGGTTTTTACGGCGAGAAAACTTAGGGTAGGGTAGAGTAGGGTAGGGTAGGGTAGGGTAGGTAGGTAGGTAGGTAGGGTAGGGTAGGTAGGTAGGTAGGGTAGGGTAGGTAGGTAGGTAGGGTAGTGTAGTTTAGGGTAGGGTAGGGTAGGTAGGTAGGTAGGTAGGTAGGTAGGTAGGGTAGGGTAGGTAGGTAGGTAGGTAGGTAGGGTAGGGTAGGTAGGTAGGTAGGGTAGGGTAGGTAGGTAGGTAGGGTAGGGAAGGTAGGTAGGTAAGTAGGTAGGGTAGGGTAGGGTAGGGTAGAGTAGTGGAGTTTATACTATAGCTTTTGACAGAACGAAGTCTGTCGGGTCAGCTAGTGATTCAATAAAAAGAATAATGTATGTACTGTAAAGTTTGTCTGCAAAAGCCCACCTTACATCATTCTGGTAGAAAAATAACTCTGGTTGCATTCGATCACTCAAGCAAATTTAGAATTGGCTTTCAAAATGTAATATTCGATTGTTTCCAAGAAGCAACAGTTACGTGAAAACGCGAAAAAAAAAAGGAAAAGGCGCGAAAACGTAAGCACGTCCTCTTGAAATAAATACGAAAACAAGAAGCAATATTAAAATCTCGGTATGTCGCACCTGCCCCATAAAGGATAAAACCAAAGATAACCACCAATAAATATTATATATATAGGTATACAATTGGGGCGTTCGTTTTTGTACTCACCAGTTGGCGCCACTGTCGAGTAAGGTCCTGTCAGTACTTTTATTTTATATGTTTTGGATAATGTGTAAGTACTCATTACTTCATAAAATATTTTTTTATTCCATTTTAAAATATCAAATGAATATTTACATTACAGTGTTCCTAAAATTGGCAAGCATTAAGCAGACAAATATTATTCTTCTTCAAAGTGCTACGAAATTAGATTCTAAGTTACTTAAAATATTAAACCATAATTAATCAGGAATGGCACAATCTTTACAATTATGAATAATTAGTAACAATTTGCGATAGAAAATCCCGCAAACAGTGAACGTTCAGTTCCACATTTGACATTTCTTGAGACCTCACTCTACACTAGCGCCTCTAGAGGCGAATTCAAGCGCGATAGTCCTCATTAAAAGAGAATGGATTATTATGCAATAGAATCTTCAGTAAATAAGTGTTACCCAATCTTGTTTGCAACAATTCTCAACAACCTCAGATTTGCCGCCTAGGTCAGACCGTCAGAGTAAACTGACTATATCCTGAATCCTCTATTGTCGCGTTAACAAACAAGAAAATCACTCGACGAGATTTATAAACGGTGCATTATTTAATAATAGAATGATCCTGATTATCTAAATATCTCACTTCCAGTTTTTTTATTTTTTTATTTGTCTTTGCCGTTTTCACGCACGTAGAATCACATCCAGCCACTTACGTCATTAAAAAGAATAGAATTTTAAATAAAACCAGAGGAATTAGCATTCGAATTTCAAAAGATTGTTTTTCTTTTTTTTTTCTTTTTGGTATGGCAAAAGCACTTCATTTCGCATTCCCGTCTTGTCGAGGTGAGATTATCGTCACTCGCATAACACCGGAGGAGGGAAGAGGGCCGCGGGCCCATTGTGAGTTGCCGCCAAATGTGGGAACTGATGATTTATCTCGTCAACCTTTTCATGTTTATTATATTAAGAGCTTATTTTGAATCTACGAGACGGATAATAGAAGGCCTTGATATTGTTGAACTTGTTTAATGGGACAAAGGATGCTTGAAAAATAAGTTGTAGGTTAATATTTGCCGTAAAATGACGTTTTCGGATAACAGAAAGTAAGTCCCTATAAAACATAGAATTGAAACATAGACAAATAATAACCTAATTCGTAGATTGTGATTAAAAAAAATATATTTTTTTTTTTTTCTAGATCGTCTACCAAGGCAGTTAGTTATGTTGAAGTAAATTATGTAGTCTAGTCATACATTTTTATTTCACCTTCAAAACTTCAACCAAGTATCATTTTAAAAGCAGCCATTACACGAACGTTTCAATGTAAACATGAATTCAGTTCGATACCGTGTGCAAACACAATTTACTCTGAAATCGTATTTGTACCGTTTAATTTGGAATCGACTACGATTTAATCAATTAACCGACTCAAATCGAGTAATTAAGTATCGGTATACCTTTAGCTGTTAATGTATTAATTAGTCTTTGCTGAATTGAGTTTATTTTGTTGGAAATTATGAGCGAATGAGTGCAAATTATGTTTATTAACTTACTTATTTTGGTTTGCTGTTTTTCTTTCAATATGTGATATGAAAATTTCAATGTATTTATTCGTGTGAGGTTTTAAAAAGCGAGAGAGAATTATTTTATTTCTTTCCAATACAAGATTACGAAATTTCCCGATTTTTATTATGATATTAGCTTCTGTCCGCGACTTCGTCCGCGTGAAATTTCTTGTTCCCCCGTTCCCCAATCCGTTCTCGAGATATCATATAAAATCCGTTCCTTACAAAAAAAAAAAATTTTTCGTGAATTTTTCGCATGTTTTAATAATTATTCTGCTATTCGGGTCGGTGACAAATTCAACAAATCAAAGATCATAAAAATCGGTTCTTGAGTTAACTTATAAACCCGACTTTGTTTTATATATTATATTTAGATTTCAACATTGCAATTTAGGTACTTTCATACTTCCTATTGGTTGCAGAAAGCTCAGTTTTCAGGGTTTTTTCTTCGAACGACTTTTAAGTGCCTATACTCCATTTGAAATAAGATTAGACATTCACAGCTACTCACCCGGTGTCTTTAGGGTGTGTCTACACCCTTCGCACCGGATTTGTAGGGCCCCGTTCGCACAATAAGACTGGCGACGGGTTACAAGCTTAGGGCTCACCATTAGCACACATCTCCCTGCCTGACCCGGCAGGGAGGCTTCACTCATCCCCGGGCAAACCCACCCGGGGAGTTAGGGATATAGTCGTAGGGATAACTTCCCCGCCGCCATCATGGCCCCCCTCCCCGCCTATAAGAAAAACCCCGTCATCGGGACGGTGTTAATAGAATTCCTGATCGGAGTCGTATTAAAGGACCCCGTATTCCAGTCCAAATATGGACAGGAATACGGAGCCCTCGCGGCTGCCACCCTCTCGGCGTCCGTTCGCGCCCGCTCGGAGGATAGCCCCCGCTCTCCTTCTCCCTCTCCATCGCGTTCGCGTTCGCGTTCTCGCTCGCCTCTATCGCAGGCTGGCTCATCTGTTTCCGACATGGAAACAGAAGAGGCAGTCAGTGGTGGAAGAGCCGACACCCCGCGTCCCGCTGGTTCCGACTCAGAATCGGACCGTACCGTCACGACACGGTCGGCAGCGTCCTCTGCCTCTTCCCCCTCCACCTCGGACGAAGGCTTCAGCCTAGTCTCGGGACGGGGGGGCAAGAGGAAGAAGACGAAAGCCCAGAGAAAGGCCGCCAAGAAAGGGAAAGCAGAGGCCCTCAGCCCTCCTGCGTCCCCCACTCCGTCTACCGCGTCCGCGCCCTTCGCGTCGCAGGTCCCCACCCCCACCCCGTCTACCGCGTCCGCGCCCTCCGCGTCGCAGGTCCCCACCCCCGCCCCGTCCACCGCGTCCGCGCCCCTCGCGTCGCAGGTCCCCACCGCCGCGCCCTCCGCCGCGCCCTCCGCCGCGCCCGCGCCCTCCGCGTCCGTTAAGAAAATCCCCCCCCCACCGCCGGTATTTATCCAGGACAAGTCCAAATGGACTGATATATCAAAATGGTGTGTCGAGCTCCGGATAAATTACTCCCACGCCAAATCAACCCAGACCGGCATCAAGGTTACGGTTCCCACGTCCACGGACTACAGGAGCCTAACTAAAATGCTCCGATCTAAAAACGTGTCTTTCCACACGTATTGCCTCCCCGAGGAAAAGGAAACACGCGTGGTAATCCGCAGGATCCCCCGGGAGATCCCTTGCTCCGAAATCTTAGCCGATCTTAGGTCGCAAAACGTCCCAGTTAACGAGGTCCACCGTATGCACCGCGCGCGACGCGGTGAGGCCTTTGATATGATCCTCGTGATCTGCCCACCCTCCGAGGGTCATAACCCGATATTCCAGATCAAATCGATCTGTAGCCTCTCGGGTCTCGAGATCGAGAGACCCCGCAAGTCAAGCGTGATTGCCCAGTGCCACCGTTGCCAACTTTACGGGCATACGCAGAAGCACTGCTATGCGACACCCAGGTGCGTAAAGTGCCTGGGTTCGCATAGCACTGCGGAATGCGAACGTCCAAAGGACCGCGCACTTTGCACTGAGCCACCTAGCTGCGTGCTATGTGGCGAGGCAGGCCACCCCGCGAACTACCGTGGCTGCGCTAAAGCCCCAAAATCCGCGGCCCCTCGCTTAGCGAAGCGTACCGACGCGCGTCAATTCCGCGAATGCCCGTCCTACTTGGAACCAGTAAGACTGAGTCCCCAGAGACCCAGTCCCTGGAATTACCTGCACCATCAGCAGGCGTTCCCCAATCTCCAGACTAGACACGCCCCTCAGGCAGTCGCTCCCCAGGCCCCTCAGGCCAGTATACCCCGATTAATGGACCCGCGAACCCGATTCGAGAACTCGCAATCGAGGCCCGCGACCATCGCGCCCCCCACCGCACCCGCGCCCCTCGCCGCCGCGCCCGCGCCCGCGCCCGCGCCCGTCGCCGCCGCTCCGTACGCGCGCCCCCCTCCTAACCACACCCCCACTCCCGTGGCCGGTGTCAACAAAGTAGATCCCTTCCAGGTGATCTCTTCCACCTACATGGTCTTCCTCACCCCCCGCGCGAGGAGGATGGCCGATGAGATAGTCGCCGCGACCAACGCCGGTGACTTATACCAAATTCAGGCAATCTACAATGCGTATCCCGAGATCACGCAAGCATTGTCTAGATTCGCGAACAACACCCCTAGACCACTTAATGGATACTAGGTCCCCCGCTAGAAACAAACCCCGATCCCTAATGTTAGGTTATTTTAACGCCAATGGCTTGGACGGCCAAAACTCAGAGGTCACCGAATTCCTCGGCGATCATAAGGTAGACGTTTTCCTAATTCAAGAGACCTTTTTAAAACCCAGGCACCGTAACCCGTCAATTGCGAATTATCGTATAATTCGCAACGATAGGTCGCGGTGCCACCTGGGAGGTACTCTTATCTATTATAAATCAGAGCTCTATTGCACGCCCATAGACCCTCCTGTCCTAAAGTCCCTACTAGAAGTCTCGATCTGCCGAATCGGTATGACGGGCCACCCATCTATAACGATAATATCAGCTTATCTGCCCCCTACCACTACAATTGATCCTATCCAAGATCGACTACTGACCGACGACCTTAGCACCCTCTTGAGCATGAGTGATTCCGTCATCATGGCGGGTGATCTCAATGCCAAGCACCCAGCCTGGAATAGTAGACTCACCTCCCATAGGGGCAAAGCCCTCTTTGACCTCTGCCCCCTCCTAAATTTTGATATCATCGCCCCGATGAATCACACCCACTATCCGCATAATCCTGACCATGCCTCTGACGTGCTCGATGTGGCACTTCTAAAGAACATCAACCTGCGGTTGGTCTCTATAGAGGTGCACCACGAGCTTCACTCTGACCACCGACCTGTTCTCGTAGAATTGGCCCCTCGCATAGGTCTCCACGACCCCAATATCCCCCCGCGTACCAAAAGGATAACGGACTGGAAGCGAGTAGGCGAAAGCTTGAAAGCTAACACGTCCCCCCAATTGGATTCGATCCCCGACCAGTTCGACTCTATCGCAGACACGACGACCGCGATCGACTCTCTCACAGAGCACGTACAATCTGTCCTGAACACATGTTCAAGGGAGGTTCCGGCGACGGATAACCGTCGCGGGAAACTGCCGGACGATGTACGTGCACTGATGACGGAGAAGAACGCAGCCGTCCGTGCGTACAGTAGCTTTCCCTGCACGGCTAACAAAATCCACATGCGCTACTTGCAGCGTGCTGTAAGTAAACGCGTGAAGGAATTTCGTGACGCCGACTGGGATAAGCTACTGAGCAGCCTAGAGCCGAACCATCTAGCATTCTGGCAACTCCAAAGGAAACTCAATCCCCGAGGAGGTGGCTCAGCCTCAATGCCCCCACTGATCCGCCCAGACGCGTCTCTCGCTTTCGAAGACATCGACAAAGCCGAATGCTTAGCCGACAGTCTAGAGGCCCAGTGCTCGCCCAGCTCTCAACCAGTAGACCAGGCGCACCTCGATGAGGTCGACGCTGAAGTCGAACGTAGAGCCTCCCTCCCGCCCGTCGAAGACCCTGAGTATCCTCTGGCTCCCGTCACACCGGCGGAAGTGCACGAGCTCATAAAGGGTCTGAAACCTCGTAAAGCCCCTGGCTCTGATGGTATCACCAATAGGGTGGTCCAATTGTTCCCCGCCCACCTGATAATGCTCTTGGCCACCATCTTCAATGGAGCCATGAACAATAATGTCTTCCCGCAAGTGTGGAAAGAGGCCACAGTAATCGGTATTGCCAAACCCGGTAAACCCAAGAAGGAGCCCGCGAGCTACCGCCCCATTAGCCTGCTCACAGTCATGGGCAAACTCTACGAGAGGCTTATTTATAAGCGTCTCAGAGACTACGCCGAGACTAAGGGCCTCATCCCCCACGAACAGTTTGGATTCCGTACCAAACATTCGTCGACCCATCAGGTCTACCGTATAGTCGAGGACATAAGCGCCGGCTTTCAACGCGGCCTTATGACAGGAGCTATCTTCTTTGACATAGCGAAAGCGTTCGACAAAGTCTGGCACAACGGCTTGATTTACAAGCTGTACCAACTCGGTGTGCCCGAGCGTCTCGTGCTCATCTTACGAGACTTTTTGTCGAATCGCACCTTTCGCTATCGCATAGAGGGAGCCCTCTCCTCCTCCCATCCCATACGCGCAGGAGTCCCTCAGGGCTCTGTGATATCCCCCCTGGCTTTTACGCTTTACACCAGCGACATCCCGAAGTTTAAAAAGGCTCAGTTGGCTCTGTTCGCAGACGATACGGCCGTTTACTACAGAGGGAAGAGTCATAATGTCATCACCAACACTCTCCAGACTGCAGCCGACAAGCTCGGTGCGTGGTTTAGAAAGTGGCGGATCGAAGTCAATCCTGACAAAAGCCAAGCGGTCCTATTCATAAAACCGAGAAAAATCCCCCCAAAGCCCAAACCTGTCACCATGTTCGGCAAGCCTATCCCTTGGGAGAAGCGAGCCAAATATCTAGGTGTCACTCTCGATCAACGCCTCTCCTTTTCTGAGCATGTAAGTAAGGTGCGTTCGCGCGCCGCCTTCGCTCTCTCTAGGCTTCACTCCCTTGTCCACGAAAATAGCAAATTGTCACTCAAGTGCAAATTGCGATTGTACACCGCGTGCATCCGCCCCATCATGACCTATGCGAGTCCGGTCTTTGCCCAAGCAAAATCACATGTCATCCATAAGATGCAAGCCATTCAAAATCGTTTCCTCCGTAAATGCACGGGAGCCCCCTGGTTCGTTCGGAACACAAACCTCCATGTAGAGCTTAGAATGCCTACAATAGCCCAATTTCTGAAACGCTCTTCCAAGCGATTCTTCGACTCTGCCGCCACCCACCGCAACACTCTCGTTGTGCAGGCCGCCAATTATACCCCCTCCCGCATTAGTACGATCCGCCGTCCAAGGCACGCACTGACCGACCCAGACGACCCCACCACTCTCATTCAGGAGAGCCGTAGGGAAACTAGTACAGCTCGAAGAGTACACACAACACGAACACGATCACAATTCCGACCTCGCTTTAGAGGTCCCGCGCGAAATCGACGACCCCGATTAATAAGCCCTCCCCGTCCCTTGACGACGCTTAACGATGTGCCAGCATGTGGTTTAGCTGAGCCTGTAATCCAAACTCCCCCGATTAATAATCAGAACCCTGATATTATCCAGCCACCGACGGTCCCTTGCCACCCTCCCTCCGACACTGCCCTAAGCCGAGGTTCGAGCCCCACCTGGGGTGCCCTTAGCGAGCAGTCGTCTAGCTTAAGTAGATTTTAGTATAAACCCCCTGGCTGGAGGCGTAAACTTCGTTAGGAGCTTGCGGCACCACAGGAAAGTCCGGTTAAGGAGCAGGAACCCCCAGTGGTTATACCTCCGAGATGCCATTACAAAAAAAAAAAAAAAAAAAAAAAAAAAAAAAAAAAAAAAAAAAAAAAAAAAAAAAAGATTAGACATTTAAGTAAACCTTTTTTATAATCCGTACAACCGATTTTGACTTCTATTGCGTTGGTGGCATGACAAATGGCAGCTGCAGTAAACAGTTGGTATTGTAACCACTTTTTTGCTTTTAATGCCAACCTTCTACCTACGGAATAAAAGTCAAAATCGGTTAAACGGACTGTAAAAAGTGTTTATTTTATTTCTTATCGTAGGAGTATAGTCTTTGAGAAATATTAATTGATAAGCAAACTGAAATCTTACATCAAATGCCTTAGTAAAACCATTTCATACAACTGTCAAAAGTGACAGTTGTGCGGTCACTTCATGTTCCTGGCTGGACATAAACAGTTGAATCAACTATGATTTACAAACTTCCAAATTGAGAGCGTATGAAGTTTTATAAGAAAATATAACTTTGCCTAACCTGGCATAATTTAATGCAGAGCTCGATATTAAATGTTAATGAGTGAAATTTTAGTGAATTGGAATCGCGATGCCCGTCGAAGTACACTTTATTGAATTTTACTGAAATTATTTGCGTTCAGGGCTGTCATTAAATAAAATATGCAATTTTTTAATATCAAATCAGTTGCTTTGAAAGAGTTATCTAACCACTCTTCCAATATCACGATATGGAAAAATGGAGATTCATCTACGTTTGTATGCGCCAATAATTATTATGAAACAGTCCATAGAAAATATGAAAAATGCAGTAAGAAGTACTATGCAGTAAGAAAATACAGGTATCGGTTACTTACTTATTTCAATATACTGAAGCTAACAAAACATACCGTTTGTACCGTATAGAAAGAATAGCACCACCGTATTTCCTCCCGTGGGTGTCGTAAAAGGCGACCAAGGGTCTTACTAGAGAATGGGCAGCAGCGTTCTCTACGCATTTTTAACAACATACTGCGATCGCCAACCCGCCTTCCAAGCGTGACGATTATGGCAACCCCCCTCCAATTGGGGGAGGCCTATGTCCAGCAGTGGACAGCTTTCGGTTGAGATGATGATGAACAAAACAACTGCCTCCAACAACACACCGACACAAAAACATTAAAAATTCAATTCAATTGAAACAAATTATTTTACGATTCAAACCCGCTTGGCGTTAAGTAACAATCAATAATATTTAATCACAGTGCCACTGGCTCGTTCATTTGATATCGAACTTTTTCCAATTGTAATGGAGATCAATTGAACGCTTTAAATTAACTATTAACAGTGGCCAATGGTTCAATCGGGGTGCGACAATCCAATCGATGGAATAAAAATAATGATCTGGTGCGGTTGTAAAGGGTTTATTGGTGAGATTCTTATGATAGTTTTGTGGTTTTCTATGATGATGGAATTTTTATGTTTTAGATAGATATAATAAGATCATCTTTACATATTATAGAACAAAGTCGCTTTTCGTGTGTGTTCCGACCGCTTAGTTCTTCTAAAGCAGGGGTCGGCAAGTAGTTTTAGGTGGGGTCCGGATACTGTGGGAAAATTTGAACGAGGTCCAGAAAAAAGCAACTGATAATAATTAAGTGCTACCTATTTATTGTATGGTTTCAAATAAAATTCTGAATTATTAAACATAAGACCTAAATTAATGTGAGAAACTGCACCGACGGTCCTGAGCCAGTTTTTTATAGTTTGGTTCTCGAGAAGAACAGGAAATTCGAAGAGTGTCTTCTAAGTGGGCGTCCGTTAATCTCGACGATATTATTGTTTTTCAAAAAAATCATCACCGACTGGCAGTCTGTTTTCCCCCGCGCCCGTCCACACGCCCGCACCCTTGATTTTGATACTAGCTCGCGCTTGTTTCTATAAAACAAAACAGTCGCAAACGCGCCGCACTCTGCAGTAAGGTAAGGAAATGCTTCCGCACATCCATACTAATATTATAAATGTGAAAGTAATTCTGCCTGTCTGTCTGTCTATCTGTCAGTCTGTCTGTCTGTATGTTAAAGTTTTCACGCCTAAACCGCTGAACCGATCGTCATGAAATTTGGCAGAGATATAGCCTGGGATATGGAGAAGGACATAGGCTACTTTTTTAAGCGATAACCGACATCCACGCGGGCGAAGCCGCGGGCATCAGCTAGTGTTATTATATTTTTATTAACTCGATTTAAAGGGGTGGCGTTAGTGGACCCGAGACAGCCCTCTTAACAGATCACCGCTGGGCATTTGGACACAATGCAGTCCTCTGATGGACATGGAACTCCTCAACTGCACCTCGCTGCGCTGCGATTCTAATGCATCTTTGATTTTGGATTATTTAAGTAATATGTTTTTATACACATAACATCAGATAACATATAATCACGCCTGTTTTCCCCGAAAGGTTAGGCTGAAGTTTTAGTACAACCACATTTCGCCAGTTATATTAAGTCCCATGGATAAGGGGCGAGCCAATTGCTATCTGCTATTTGCATCTGCCTAGCCTTTTCCCAACCATGTTGGGGTTGGCTTCCTGTCTAACCGCCTGCAGCTGAATACCAGTATTTTACTTGGAGCGACTGCCTATCTGACCTCCACAACCCAGTAACTTGGTAATACGATACCCTTTGGTAAAATTGGTTGTCAGGCTTTCGGGCTTCTGACGACCCGTAACGACTGTCAAAGATCCACGAATGACAGCCGGGATCAATTACGGCTTAACGTGTTTTCCACGGAGGGGTCTTGATATGTAAAGATGGTCACCCATTAACGGATCAACCGCGGCAAACGTAGCTTAACCTGATCGTTCGATCCGTGTGGCTGTTATTACTTAGCCCCGTCAACTGCGATCAACTGGGAACGAATCCAGACTGTTGGCTGCTATTGAGAAATCCCTAAATGGAGAAAGAAAAGAAAAGAAAGTAAAATCGTTTATTCTACACAAACAAAACGCAATTACCAAAAAAATTAATACACACATTCAAGTAGCCAAAAGCCTCTTATTCAAGCAATATTAGTTTTACAATTTAGACCATTGCTTGATGTCAGGACCAGGGACCAAAGACAATTTACATTGTTACAAAAATGTCGTCAAATGAAAAACCCAATACATGCGATTTTTTACATACGAGTGTACCTACTATCTCAGCAATTTTTGTAAACACTGATTCATTCCATTGCTATTACAAAACCTTTTGAAACATTTGATACGTTTGAACTTCGTACCCCCAAGAACATGTAATAAAATGTTAATTTGTGATCAGCACAGCCCTACCAGCGCCTGTCAGTCATCATTAGCGTAACTGGCTCGATCTGGCCTTTAATCGGTTTAAGCGACGATACACACTCGCTGCTACATACTTTTGATTCAATTTTGTGCTTTTTTTATTCGTTTTAGTCATTATGTTTAGTAGATGTTTGATACCTTAAAGATCTAAGGGAGAGATCAAAAGTCAGTGAGGAGATCAACGGAGGAAGGAAGTGTTTATCCAAAAAAGTTTGGCTACTCACTTAAATTCTAATATGAACATCAGATAAGTCAACATAGATCATTCGAAGAAGGAAAATGAATTCTATTCAAAAATTTAGCCAGATATTTATCAGACAGTGGTCAAATACCATGTCTATCTGATTAGAATCTTCTATCTACATGATCCAAATATACAGAACATAATCGCACAGAACACTATAGTATTTAAAAGTAATGTTCTAAGATACTAAACAGTTCTGGTATCGTTCTACTCCTTCTTCTTCAGAGTTAAGTTTTTATTTCTAAACCCATAATGATTATTCTGTTGCATCTGTTGTAACGACCCAAACGAACTAATTTCTTTCGTCATAAAATAATTGCACTTTTTAATGGTTTTCTTCAATGGCAACAACCCTGACATACCTACGGGCTTGGAATGCGAAACTTCAAGTAAACCTACTCCTCGCGAGTATCTGAAAACTTTCTCCGCATTACATTAGAATAGAAAGAATAATTCAATAAAGTTTTGAAATTATGTTAAAACTGTGTTAATAATTACTTGTTAATTTTCAATCAAATGACTCATACTTCAAGAGCCTCTTTAATAACCACAAGAATAAACTATTTGGTAGATCGTAAAGATAGCTTTTAGAGATAAGACCGCCCATTGAGTCACTGTATGTAAAATTTCTATAATCTAAAATTTCTAGTTAACAGTGATTTTGTTGCTCTTGTTAACAGAGTGGTTCTAGTTTAAACTTAAACCACGACTATGTAACTACGAACAGTTTTTAGAAATTGGCTCTAGTTTTTTAGTAAATGAATTGCTGCTTTCATATTTTAATGAAAGAGATCAGTAGGTATGTATGTATGAGATTTTTTGTTGTTTGATTAACTAAATATTTTTTTGTGAACCACTTCATTATTCTCCAAAATTATTTAGAACAGATGCCCAATATACTCAATCATACACTATACGAGTACATACTCTCTTAAAAACAAGAGTAAATCTGATACTGTAATGACTGGTCCTAAATTGAATTTTGTACTTAAATGACAACTTTTAAATAACATGTTATATGAAATAATCACAATACCTATTCAATATTTATTATACCAACAAAAATAAATAAATAGTCAAATAAAAGCCCTCTTCCTCTCTCCTACATTTGCTATACCCGACAGGGTTCACGATGATCATATTTTTGTAAAACCTACCACCTAACTTCACATGTGCAAGCAATATATATTGTTCTCACATGTATAATTTCAACATGAATGCTGTAACCAAGATTTTGTTTTAAAAGAGTGTCCGTGCCCATTCTTCTCCATAGGAACCTACTACGCTTTGGAATGGGAAACTAGCTTCATCTTTCTGACTGACAATTCAGAAGTGCCTGTAATTTGTTTATTTGAAATAAATGCTTTGAGTTTTGAGTTTTTAGTTTTGAGTTTTATGAATTACAAAATCCCGCAAAAATATCCAAGGCAACACGTGATGTTGTAGACCTGAGTAATTTATGTGGTGTACCTACATAATAAAAAGTATTATCCCTAGTAGCATTTTCCGTTGGCATTTAGTTGGGCCACCTTCAGAGGTATTTGGCCCAACCAAACGCCAACAAAAATGCTACTAGGGATAAGTATCTAAACTGTTGATAATTACTGTGCTGATGCTGAAATTTTACCAAATAGGCTGAGTCCGTTAAAAACTGATTACAATCGTCTTTATTTGCGTTTTAGTGATGTTTAACTTTTATAGTTTCCTTAAGGCCTCTGCCTCGAATCTTGCGGGCAGCGGGGCGGCGGCGGCGAGGCGGCGGCGGCGGCGGCGGCGGCGCGGGAGCGGCAGGATCTTATGCGTAAAATCAAATGGACCGGCCCTCGAAAACAGCGGCGCAGAGGGCGGGCAACGAGCGGTGCACACCAGTCAAGCGGTGACCGCCCGCGCGTCTGCATTGCAGTGTTGTGCAATTTATTTTTGTGACGTTAGGAATAAATTTGAATCAAAAAGATGTTGTCGCCGTTGTTCAGACATTTAGTTCGCGAATAAAAACAAATATCTCGACGACACAACCACGAACACAACACTACGCCGCTATAGTGCTGCGCAATCGGCCCGCTGGTTTCGAGAACGGCTCTGCGTTGGCCGCGCCGCTCCCGCGCCACCACCGCCGCCGCGCCGCTGCCCGCAAGATTCGAGGCAGAAGCCTAATACAGGTTACCATGTAACATAGCTAGGACGCCAGATTCAATTATGTTGTTACTCTCTTTACGATTTTTCCCTAAATTGTTAAATCATACTTTATTTGTAACAGACTGTATGTATAATACTTTTTTGAAATAAATAAATAATTATAGTTTCACATTGGTTACAAGTCAAAGCTGCAAGAGCAGTGCTGGCTCAGTAGTAACGGCTGTGACTTACGAGTTGTAAGGTCGTAGGTTCGAACCTAGACAGGCGCCTTACTTTGTGTTCATTATTTCATCACCTCTGCTCTCAAAATGGTGAAGGAAAGTTTATGAGGAAACCGGCATGTCCTAGAACCGAAAATTCGAAGATATGTGACATCTACCAACCCGCACTGGACCCGCGTGATGGATAATGACCCACTCACTCTCACTGAGAGGAAGCCTGTGTCCCAGCAGTGAGAACATTAAAAGCTAATTATGCAAAGCTGCACTGTTTTGTTTATGTATTCCTAAATTACGTTAGGTTTTTCAACAAAGCTATTGACATAATTAAAATCCTTCATCATCATCATTGTCATTTCAGCCGAAAGACGTCAACTGCTGGACATAGGCGTCGGTATCACTCCGCCAACTTCCAAACTCCAGGCTGTTACTGAAAAATTCCTAATGGAAAAACCCAATATCACTTTTCCAGACCTGGGAATCGAACCCAGGACCCCACGCTCAGCAGTCAACAACTAATAACGATGTGGCTCAACACATGTTGGCACGTGCCTTCGCACCCAGTGCCAGTGATATAGCCTTTGATTACCGTTTTAAATCATACAAAATAATAATCGTTGAACACCAGACTGGCACTAGTAGGGATACCTGAACTAGGATTTCTCATCATCATCATCATCATCATTTCAGCCGAAAGACGTCCACTGCTGGACATAGGCCTCCCCCAATTAGGAGAATTTGCCATAATCGCCACGCTTGGCAGGCGGGTTGGCGATCGCAGTATGGTGTTAAAAATGCATAGAGAACGCTGCTGCCCATTCTCTAGTAAGTCCCTTAGTCGCCTTTTACGACACCCACGGGAGGAAATGGGGTGGTGCTATTCTTTACGTCCGGCACCACACGGTATTAAAATTCTTACACTGAAAAAAAATGAACTCCAATCAAGTGACTTTTTAGCTTGATTGAGTTTAGATTAATCAAAATCTTAGTTAAGTTGATCATCACGACATGATTGCAGCAATACTAGTTCAAATGATTTAACGCTCAAACAAGTTTCTCGACTACCCTTAACATGACATAATTGTAGAAGAGTTAAAAAAGAGACAAGTTTTTTTTTTTAACTGTTATAAAGTAAGTTAGTTGTGTCAATCAAGCATTTTGATTACTTCAATAAAGATCATTGAAACTTTAATCTAATAATCTTGGTTGGAGCAACTATGTTTTGACTTGATTGCTGCAAATAGGTTTTGTGATAACTCGAATCAATCAAATAAAAGTAGTAGCTGTGATCATTGTGCTTGATAGGCTCAGATGCAGACAAGTAACTTAGTCAATCTAAACAAAATCTTGATTGTAGCAACTACTATTTTTTTTTTTAGTGTATCGAATATCCTGTCACCTTCAACCTCTCAAGAAAACCGTATTACTAAGAATAATGCGCTGGTCTGTGGTACCCTTTGGTCGAGCAATTACGTGCAATTATCGGGAGGACGCGGCAGCGCTACTCAATTGGCGTCGATACCGCTATATCGAATAAACGCATTTACTGCTAGCCGTTTGTACGGTTTTTTTCTTATTTTTTCGGTTATCGACCCTGTGATAGAGAAGGGAAGCTTGTGTCAAGTTTTTTGAGATCGATAACTTGAGAATTTATTTGAAAAATCTATAAACGTTACTATGTTCGTGTTTTGACTTAGAAATGTCCACGTCTCTATCTTGCGCTTGTATTTTGACAGTTTATTTATTTAATTATTATTATTAATTAGTTCATTTCAGATCAAAATTAATCCATACAAATTATAAAAACATATAGAAAAATACAGATAATAAAATAAAATACAGAGAAATAAATTATTACCATTACAATACCATTACTTATAATTACCTATTGTGTTAGTGAAATCTTATGAACTATGTTAGTCAACACCCATCACAATATGCATCCATTTGTTCTGGATGGGGCAATCCGCACGAGATACAACCATCTGCAGGATACTGTTGCTACTGCCCCGCACGCGCTGCAATAAGGAGGCTACTTAATGCTTTAAGCACAAAAAATGTACAGAGGCGGACTTAATGTCATAGGCATTTTCTACCAGTCAACCTTTGGGTGATGCAGAGACAAACAGCAGTAGGTGCAATAGCGAGAATTGAGGAATAAATATTCATTTAAATATAACGTTATAGGTACATATACCTATTAAAAACTATAAATTTTATATATATAAATATAAGCACAAATAAATACAGATTAAATATGTATACTAAAACAAATAAGACAAACAATGGGAAAACATTACCGTTGTGATGATACTGCCAGCAGTTGTCCGACAGTGACAAGAATAATGCTTAGCCAAAGCACGCGTATAGGTAACGCCTAACACGCATGGAAAAAAAGTCGTGAGTTTATGTTTACATGTACTTATTAGAAAGAAAAAAAAATGTGCGAAATGTCAAAGAAGAAAGAAGCTAAGTCGTCCTATTGTTTTCATGGCTTTAAATTTCAATCAAAGTGCGTACTGAGATGAAGACAGAGAAGTATGGAAGACGAAGACATGCTGCGTCGACTCCAAATAAATTGGTATAAGGACAGGAGAGTGATCGATGAGGAAATAGAAATCAAAGTCAAAAGAATTGTTTGCGTTGTCCCAAACAACCGTTAATGCAACAGAGTCAACATAATAGGTATCGCATATTTTAAAAAGAACGCTAAAAAAACACGCGCACACATGGACACACATATCCAAGAACAACCGTTTATCTGGCGGTGGTGTGGGGCACTTGACTCTCACAAAATTTAGCAGTTTAAAGCTTAATATTACGCAAACGGATCCCGGAATCGAAAAACGGTTTTCATAGACCTGCAATATTTTTAAACGGCCTATCTAACGATACTCCACATCATAGAAATGACGAGAAAAAAAAGATATCCTCACTTTATGGGAAGTAAAAAAAAAAAAAGATTTTATTTTACCACTTTGTTGGCGTGATTAATATGTATACCCATGCCAAATTACAGCTTTCTAGTACTGAGTCTCTAAACTAAGCCGCAGATGGACAGACAGACGGACATGGTGAAACTATAAGGGTACCGTGTTGACTACTACAGAACTCTTCAAACCGACACCCACTGCTCGGCATTTCAACACCAACTTTGACACAGAAACACAGGTAGGTATTCCACGAACTCAAAACATTAAACTAAACACTAAGTTAAAACAACCAAAGTCCAACTAAGTTTGGCCAAATGGCTCTAAAACTAAACTAAATTCAGTTAACCAATCAGAGTAACAGTTAGTGTAAATCCGAAAATTGACTGGTTCAAACTAATGATGGGTAACTGCCTAACTGGTTCTAGTCGATATAGTGATCGTCGGGCGAGTGCGGCCGTCGGGCTCTCAATCCAATTACCACTCATTATGGACCATTAGAGAGGTCTGTGCTAACTGATATATTTGTCTGATATTGTATTGGTAGATGTCTAAAAGTATAGGGTGCATGCTCGTAAATAATTTTCATTCACGGTTGTTTTCGGCAGAAAATCAAATGGCAGCGAATTGGGAAGGATTTAATGTGTGTTGTGTTAATTCATATTAAGAAATGCTCTATAATTGATTCGATTATTTAACATATTCTCGTAGGTAGGTATGAGGAACAGGGTGTAAAGTTCACTTATACTCTATGGAAAAGGGAGGATCTTCCGACCTGACGGGTTTCGTTTCTGGAGGGTAACTGTCCGACGGTTGATGTCGGGATGTTGTATATATGCTAGTCGCGCGGTAAACTCTGATTGTGCGATGCAGGATTTGTGACGTCAGGTCTTTGATGCGTAGTTTGCATGTGGCGTTTTAAATGGCGCCACAAACATTTACGTTTAAATAGTAAATAAAATATTAGATGCAACTTCCAATAATTACTTTGAAATTAGTTTGACTAAAATTTTAAAAGTATAAATAGGCTAGAACTTAATAGGGATGTATCCTGGGTAAAAAAAAAAGAAAAACTGTTTAGTCCGTCAATCAGATAATAAAAAAATATTAGACACGTATTTTTTGCTTTATCATATTAATAAAAAATGACTTAGATAAAACACATTAAACTTGGGGAATGGGGGCTCGTTACGTCACAGCTACGTATAAAATCTACTGAGAAGTGACGTCATGCCACATTTGAACTCAATGTATCGCCGTAATGTTTTGATTACGTAAAAAAAGAAAAAATACGTGTCCGATATTTTTTAATAATCTACATGACGGACTAAAAATATTTTTTTAGTCATCATCCCTATTGTGTTAGCTAGTCTTGGAAAATCATTTGCTAAGAACGTGACTTTGTTCAAAATATACCGCTGTGTTAAAAGTATTCAAGAGTTTTATTCAGCCAAACTCCTGCTTCATTACATGTGGTATTTTGTAGATAGATATATCATACAGACCGAGAAGATCGTGCTAATCATATGAAAGCGCAGTGCAAGTAGTTATATCAACTAGACATACTGAAATAGAAACATAACAGTGCACAGGATCAGTGATAACTCTTATCTGCTGTTTTATTAACACGAGTTTTCTCATTTTCGAGCTTGAATATGCCTCCAATGTCATATTAATCTGTTTTTCTTTATGTTAAGGCGCAGATATATGCCAGTGACCTTGAGTGGTTAGCTTGCGTGTTCTGTATTGAGCTCACGCAACGCGTCGTACGTACAGTCAGTAATATGACTCGCCCATCCAGAAGCGCTGTCCCAAATAAGACACATTTTTAATTTATTATACATAAAACAAAAGGTATTTCAATAAAACACATATACTAAAAGATCAATAATTGAATTCTTTAAAAAGGGGAAGGTTTCAGAAAAATACGCTTGATAGATTTTTGCGTGATTCTCTAGATTTTTATCTGCGTTAGACATAACTTTAAAAATTAATTTCACTATGTAATAGAAACATAATCTAAAATATTCACATATTAAGTTATTAAGAAAATTCTTTAACACATTGAATGCCGACTACGGATATATCCGTATATGGTTTCTATGCAGGACGCCGACTACGGATAGATACGTAGGACTTCTATAAGAGTTTCAATAGAATCTACAGTAGCTGGCCTCACCAATAAGGTATTTTTATATAGGATGGCATCTCAAATAAAACAAGCTTTAATGAGTAACTTTATTGATTTTTCGCTGATGCCATATACGTATATATCCGTAAATAGACAAATGTATGGTGGCAACCAACTTTGGCCGTATAGCCAATTTCGGCATTCAATGGGTTAATTTAACATATATTTTTTGTAAATCATTATCACTAATCGCTTAGACGTGATCTTCAGTATAAAATCATTAAACGTCGGTTATCATTGCCTTAATGATTTCTTTTGAAAATGCAATTATTTCGTGTAATGGGAATGAATTAACGATCATACTCATGTGATTCCTTCATATCTTCGTGCTCTGAATGATTAAATAACTCTTGCTTAACACTGTTATTAGTTCGAATGGATTACAGTTCGCTTCATTGTCATTGAAGGACGTTTAAGACACGAAAACCTACTCTTTAATTATTTAATGCCTTATTATTAATTACATCCATATTGTCTTGGAAACTCTAAGATATTCAGCATACGTGTGGCGACATCTACAACGCCACCCGCGAACTACGCATCAAAGACCTGACGTCATACAAATCCTGCATCGCGCAATCAGAGTTTACCGCGCGACTAGCATATATGTATACGTAGGATGATCCATAAGTCTTGCAAAAATCTAACTATTTATTAAACTTTTTTCAAAATAAGAACCATCACTGTTAATACACTTATGCATGCGTTCAAACCACGTATTAAACATAATCTTCCACTGATCCTTTATGACACTGGCACAGGCCTCATCCCATGCATTTATTAATTCGTCATCAGTTGCAAATCGTTGTCCTTTCAACCTCTGAAATTCCTTATACCACCTGAACACAGTAGAAAGAGAAGGGCTCTCTTTACCGAAGGTATTAAACATTTCCTCGTGGCACTCCTGGTAAGACAATCCACGTTTGAAATTGTAAAAGAAAATCACTCTGTACTCGCGGTTACTATAGAGACTAGCCATTTTCACTTTATTTTTTATTTTTTCACCAAAGATTAATGATGCCAAGCTCAACCAACACTGCGTGCATGGACTTGTAATAAGTGGCAGATAACCATACGCTCAGTCATACATGTCCAAACTTGTTATATTCTTTCTATTGCAATACTTATGGAACAGCCTACGTACAACATCCCGACATCAACCGTCGGGCAGTAGCCCACCAGACACAACACCCGTCTGGTCGGAGCATCCTCCCTTTTCTATGGAGGATGAGTAAACTTTACACCCTGTTCCTCATACCTCTATATACGCATTTAAATAGGATGATTCAGACAATTGAAACAACAGAACATTTTGACTGAGTTGATAGTCTTATAGTCTTTGAAATAGGATACCTAGTCTGCAGTAACCTGTCTTATGTGCACATAGACACTTAATATAGCAATTATAAACACCTATCTAATCTTATAACTTTCACTCTCGTAGCATTTTCGTAGCCCTTTCGTAGCTCAGTGCTACGCGGATTTAAATACAGGCAAATTTCAAGACATTATTTCTAGTTTAGTTCTGAGGAGCTGGTGGCTAAGTAATAACAGCCGCACGGGTCGATCCGTCAGGTTAAGCTACGCTCGCCGGGGTTGGTCCGTGGATGGGTGACCATCTTTACATACCGAGACTCCTCCGTGCCTCGGAAAGCTCGTTAAGCCGTTGGTCCCGGCTGTCATTCGTGGATCTTTGGCAGTCCTTACGGGTCGTCAGAAACCCAAAAGTCTGACAGCCAGTCTTACCAAGGGGTATCGTGTTACCCAGTTACTGGGTTGTGGAGGTCAGATAGGCAGTCGCTCGATGTAAAATACTGGTATTCAGCTGCTTCCAGTTAGACTGGAAGCCGACCCCAACATAGTTAGGAAAAGGCTAGGCAAATTGATTGATTTCTAGTTTAGTTCTATTGAAAGTTAATTTAACAGTGATGTCGAATCATTGCACTGTAGTTTTATTTGCTATCATTACGGTAAAATATCAGCTCCGTCTTCTACAAACAGTGGTATTTTCAAAAACAATCGATAGACGATTCAATCAGCCATTCCCATGTACCTACATTTAAGCTATATAGCTCATAGCGCCACAATAATTGCTCCGGGCGCCGTCCACGATTGCATATCAATACAATGCTCATATTTGCTAGTAATTGAGCTTATTGCTCGAGTGGAACGTTATTGGCCGTTATTGTATTAGGAGGAACTGATTGAGACGAGTCTTGCAGCGTGACGTCGGTACCGTGCCAATTGACTATATTGATTAAGTATATTAAAATGTATAGATAATATATAAGCTAACAGTCTTTGAATAATAATAATGTGTAAATATAGATTAAAAGAAAAATGCGGGTTTTTGTTTTATTCAATAATTTGATTATATTTTCAAGCTTTTTAGTTTTATCAATTGTATATAAGTACTTATATTTAGAATTGTCTCAATACTAGCTTTTATTTGGTACCCTATATATATACCTTTTTTTAATACCTTTGGTTGTAATTTATTTAAAAAAAAAAAAATCCTCCCATTTTTTGTATTTGTAGATTGAATATATAAATATTATATAGCCTATGTCACTACCACAATAGTGTCCTGGTTAAAAAAATTTTTAATAATCTACATGACGGACAAAAATATGTTTTTAGTCATCATCCCTATTATGACAATCTAACGACACCTCATATGTTAAAATCCATCAAGCCGTTTAGGCTACAGAGCGTGCCAAAGAAATATACTTACATACGTAGGTAAATACTCTCGAAAAAAATTACCCTCCTTCTGGGGCAGTCGGGTAGAAAGATATGTGGCGCCAACGCGAAATAAATGGGGTAAGGGCAGGAGAATGAGAATGAGAAGTATAATGGTATGTCAATTTCCTTGGCATGTAGTCTATCTTGAGGCTGGGGCAGGTGTCAAATTTTAACTGAGTACACCAAACGTGAATATAATTATAGCTTTACAAAATTTTTATTGGTTACACTTACACTGAGACAAGTGTCAATTGACTATATTGATTACCTAAGTATGTTATTATCTCTTAAGTTTAATAGTGTCAATTTTTTTGGCCTGTAGACTGTATGTTGAGTCAGGGGCAGGTGGCAAATTATTTTAACTGAGTAAATGTGCATATCAAATATATTATAGCTGTATAAAAGTTTAATTGAGTTGTAATTTTCAATTTTTCTTTTAGTGATCTTGGACTTTGTACTCATAGTTGATAACAGCTATAAGTTTTTTAATAGGTGCTTAGGATATAATGGTTGGTCGACACTGCAGATTCGCAGATTTCTTACTATTTTATATTAAATTTTTAACACATAAGAAGAATTAGAAAGAAAAGAAAGAAAGAGTTTTCGATTAACAAAGGCTGGTTGACACTTCCCGTGACCCAAGGGCTGGCTTTTATCTTGGCCAGAGGCTAAGCATTGCCATACAACGTGGCAATGCTGCCAGTCTCTTGGGTACATTACCAGTCGACAGCGATGCGGAGGAATTTTTCGACGCCATATTTTAGTTCATTTTGTTATTAGTTTTATTTAGTTAAAAAAAAAAAACAAAGAAATTGATTTTAATATTACGTCCTTTTTTCCCTTTTGATATACAAATATTTTTTTGACATACCCAGTTACCAAAGTACCTTAAGTACTTTGTTGCAAAAACTATTGTCGCATAAAAATATTATTTGTCTTCTGATCCGCCGTAAGCGCCCACTTATCCTAAGAAAACCGAGCTTTTTTTTCCTTGGATTAAATTTTAGAATCCCATTGAGGGAAAAACTGCCGTACCACCAAAGTATGTGAAACAAAACGTTGAAATTTTTATACGCGAAATTTCTTGTATGGTGTTTTTATAATAATGATTTGCCATGATAGTGGTTGTAGTATCCTGTGAATGTGTGAATTTCGACAGTCATGGCGGTTCTAAAGATATAGCCGTGTGACAGATAACCAGATGTAGTAGACTAAGTAATAGAGCCCCTTTGGCTTCGTAATAAACTCTGTTAATTAACTTGTTTTGATGATCTTTTCTCAGTTTGCGGTCACGAAAATTTATTCAAGAATGTTGTATAAAATGTTAAATGTAATATTGCTAAATGGAACACAACATAAATGCCGAAAGAAATACATATAATTATATTTTTTCAGGCGCAAAATATATAGACATTTTCAAGGCTTACTTCGATTTCTTTTTCCCAAAATTAATTCTCAATTCTCAATTCTTTATTAAACATTCACACTCGTCATTTTTAGCGACGCTGTTGCGTAGACATCGCTGAAAAGTGGTCTGTGTTCTTATAAAATAATGTGTACAAAAATATATAATAAATATAAAAACGGATAGCAATAATCTAAAAAAAAATTGTTAAAAATCTGTCAATTTATTTATTTGTTGGACCTGATCAGCAAGCCAAAATATTGTTTAAAATAAAAAAAATCAGCAGCTCACATCTTGTAAAAAATTATCCCAAATATTATTTGCTTCTGATTAATTAGTTAGGTATATAATAAATGCAATATCCGTCGGATGATAAAAGTTTCAAAACTAAAAACTAACTTTCAAAACACAACAAAAATTAATCAAAAACTTGAATTAGGTAGGTACCTTATTAGCGTCCGAAAATATGTTGTCTTGTGTGGGCGGGAACTTTTCCCGCCGTACTCCGTGCGAAAAAGCGCGGTCACCGCGCTGTCACTGACATCACGTTCCGATACACGTACGATCACTCGCGAGCCGCGCCACGTCGCGACTGCCGCCACAACGCCGCGGACACACTACTGCGAGTAATCGCTCTGAAACCGCCCTCGGCAAACAAAACCCCACCCGCCGTAAAGAGCATTTTAGCACGCGCGCCTCCCCGCTCCCGCGCCCTGATTTAATAGCGAGCGCGGGCACTGATTCACTTAACCGAACGCAACTACCGACTGCCTCTCTCTCGCTCCCGCTCAAACAGTAATCAACTACACGTCCTCTCTCCCGCTCCCGCACGTTCGGATATTCAACGGAGGAAAGAGATGGCTCCGCGGTCGCGGACACTTCTTTCTTCCAACTCGATTTGCATGCGAGCGGGGGTCGCTCCGCAAACTTTATGTCCTCGTTTCGTAAATTATTTATACGTTTGGAAATACTTTTAACGGCATGCTCGGCTGCTGAAAAAGATTGCTTTAAAACGAGCCGAATTAAGTGAGTGACCGGTATTACGGCGCGGGACGCGGCGACGCTAATCACTTTAATCTTGTTCACTCAAACGTTCATGATATTAGTTTCGTTGATTTTTCATGTGGAAACTCGCAACGTTTTTCAGCATATTTTATTTTTATAATTTTTCGATTGATTGTTTTGAAAAGCATGTTTAATATTCATTGTTTATTGTAAGAAACTTTTTCACTAACTTTTACTGCCTTTTTTTAAGACTCATCTACTCTCATTAAGTTAAGGCAATTCGTCATCACATTAGGTGATTTACTGGATTTGTCAACTGTTTTATTATTTAAATCTCTCAACTCGGAATAAGTTGACAGAGCTGCCAGTCAAGAATCATTTCCGGCGTTACAAGGACATGGTGGAATGCGTGATTTTCTTGAAGAGCCAGACCGTTGGAGAGCAACCGCGTGGTCTCTTCCCTTCCATCCTACATCTGTCAAAATAATACTTTCTTTCTTTTCTGTTACTACTTTGGGGCCTTTTTCTACATGTGACCTCTTTAAGCACGGTAATGCCATCATCACCTCATCATCACTTAATTTTAATCTATTATTAAATTATAGAATCCCAGTCTTATCTAAAGAAAATTACCTATTTACTAAAACAAGCGGTATCTTAGCTGAAAATTTATGCTTAATGTACTGCAGCCAAATTAAATAATCCTGTGCTTGTTTATGTTAAATTAGTTAAAATCTTCTTTCAAATTTCATATACTTATTATTATAAAATATTATTAGTTTTTTTTATATATATATATAATACATTTTTGAATATTTCTTCAAAAAGATATGAAAAATATTGAAAAACTGTAACAAATAATGGTCCACCGATGTCGGGAGCAGGGTCCAAGCTACTGGTAGTTAGGTCTCCAGAGATAGGAACCTCCTCACGATGCGAGCAATATCGAGGAGTAGGACTGCCTTCTGAATCAGGCCCTTGATCCAACCGCCTAACAGGAGCCTTGAGAGATGTTGGTCGAGGCTACAGGCCATCAGGCCATTGGCCGTTACGACAAGCGGCTAAATGACAGCCGAGCTAACATTTCTCATATCAACAACTTTATGTGCTAAGTGAGATTTTTTATTTGTTTCTCTTTCTCAGCTTTCACGAGGTTCTCGTCATATGGAATGGTAACATCGACTATCATTACGCGGCTCCCTAATCGATCTATCACCACTATATCAGGCTTATTATATTTAATCATTACTTTTATGGAACAATCACTGAATTCAGTCTTCTGGCTGTTAACGAATCCACAATCAATTTCACGAAAGCGGATCTTCAAATTATCTAACCCAACGAGTTTTCCATTCAACCAGTTGGAAAGTTTCTTCAGAAATAAAGCCAGTAATTTATCTATCAGGGTAGTTAGTTAACTATAGTTGGGAGAATTCCGAGCACAGCTAAGCTATCCAATTAGTTGTCATTGTGTTATCTGCGGCCAAACTAACTTCTAATGCCGTCCGTGACCCCTTTACTAAACTCTCGGATCGGTTGGTGCTCGGTTACTGGGTCTTACTATTGGTTAGTTGGGTAGTTGTTTTAAATTTGAAGTGGAGATGATACTTATTAAAGTGCTCATCCGTGGCTACATAATTTCTAAGCTACCAATATGTGCTCCTCATAATACCTACCACTATTTATTCCGCCCGCATCGTTTTTTATCTTGAGAAGTTACACTTATCATAAATTAGGTGGGCCTTTGGCTAGCACGAAAATATTTCATGCCCTCGGCTTATACTCCGTTTCATGGCTTCATGAAATAACCTAAAACCACGCAAAAACTAGACACAAAAAGCAGAGTAGAGATGTGATTTTAGGAATTGAAAATGCCATATTTATGCGTAAACTTACAACCTTACGAGTTTTCAATGGCCGTGGGAAAATGTTGCTTGTTAAGCTAGAAAACCTTTTAGTTGATACTCGTGTTCCTCTGCATACATTCAAGTTAACGGATCTGCTTGGGAAAATTCTGAAAAGATACACTCACGAGTTATCTTCGAAAACTCGTGGTAGAGCTGTTTTCCTGTAATTGGTATAACATCTAATTTACTCATTTATACCGATATTCGTTACGAGCAAATATAATTATTTTCATTTCTAATACGAACAACTACGTGGGTTTCTTTCATAAAATAAATAAAAATAACTAAATACCTACTCAGACATTTAATGATCTTTGCGTAAACCGTCCAAAGTTTATAAAGAAATAATAAGACAACAATATCATTATCAAATATTCTCGGCCGATCCAAAATAAGCATCTTAATACTTTATAAGCAATCGTTTCTGCGTCTGATTCTTTAATCAGAGCTCTGATTCAAAATTTACTTGTCTTGTATACTCTTGCGCAATCTTAACTCTGCGGATGGTGAAGAAAAGTTCACAGGATTTTCAGCCTTATGGTTGAAAGAATAGTTAGGAAGATTGCGAGCGTGAAGATTTGAGCGGTAAACAAATCTTAGGCGAGGTGTAAGTGACAATAAAACGGGAGCTTAGCTCTCGGGGCCGTCTTCAAGTTGAACGGCGGCGCCGGCGGGGGTGAGGGCGAGCGGGGCGCCGGGGGAGGAGCGACTGTCCCCGTCTCGCTCTGGCCGCGAGTCGCGCTCATCCGTTTTATTTCTTGTTTGTCCGCAGCGCCTTCCCAGTTCGCTACATAATTTATTTTGAGCGGGTACATTTAAAAAATTGGCTGAGCCGCGTACGAGTTTAGGCGGCGAAATGGAGTTTGCAGGGGTGGGTGGTGTTACCAAATGAAAATAATATGGTAAATGATTTCATTTGAATTGGCGTTTTGGCGTAATCGCCCGGGACAAGTAATGGGCCGTAGAAAGTCCCGGTCCATTGTCCGCGCTGGCTTCATTTACTCTCTGAATTTATTTTGCTAGGTTTCTTGGCTTTTATCGTCGTTTACGTCGAGCCCATACATATTCAGTGTCTTTGCATCCTGTCTGGTGGATGAAAACTATGTCCCTTTGACACCCGCAGCTTTTTATTGGTTTGGTGTGATTTATAGATTATGTGTTATCGTTTTATTGTTTTGTTTATATTTTTATTTTATACTGCGACTTTGGCGGAGATAGGTTTATTAAAGAAAAAAATAATACATTTGTTGGTTAACAGCTCACGAAACACAAAATACAAAAATAAAAAAAGTGAAACGGTATTATTTGCTGTGCTATTATTATTACTTACCCATACATAGCCTTTGGGGAAATTAATAATTTTTCCATATCAGTGATTTCATTTTACTTCCTCCTTCGGTCCTTCAATATCCCCTAGGACGAATTACTTTTTAAAAGTTTATATATGTAGGTATAAAAAAGACAAGATAAAGTTGAGAAAACTTTGAAAAGCCAAGAGATTCCTCGTAGGATGTAAAAAAAAGATAAAAACTTTAAAAAAAAATACGATTTCAAAAAAAGCACTAAGAACTAGAAGCGGCGATCTCATCGGTAGAACGTGTTATCGTATCAAATATTAGTTTGTTTATGGTCACACTGACCAATTTATTTGTTGTTGCCATTTGACTCATTTGTTGTACCTATGTTTAATTACTAATTGATTGAGTTTGTAAGTTCCATTAAATTATTTTGTTAAGAATATCTAAGAGATTAGTTTACTTATCAATTATATTTTACAAAGGCTTTGTTACAATTTTTAGTTTAAAAGTATTTGGTTTGGGTTAATAGTTCAGTTCATTTTATCTGTAGCAATATTCATGTTAGATAGGTAGTAAGGTTAGACAACTGTCATTTGAAATGCTATAAAAGATCGTGTAACTATAATTTGCCCCCTTTTTCTGTACGTGTCACTGGACCGGTAACATTATACAAAGTTGTAAGTAATTGATTTTAATTTATCATCAACCTTCTTCCCAACACCTGCATCAAACGCGTGCATTGCGTTGTTGCGGCTACAGAAGAAATTAAGAAAAAGGCGTTGGCGCGAATTCTTTAGATTTTTTCTCTAATTTGCAAATTGAATTAGTGGCCGTAATTTATTTTTAATATTGTATTGGATTATTTTATTTTCTCGCAATCGTAGTGAAAAGTAGAGTGTGACACGGCGCTAAAAACCCATTATAACTCGGTTTCTATTTACTTCCTCGCTAAACCTCGGGAGTAAAACTACCTCGTATAAATGGTCATTTTAGCCCCTTGTATCTATAACAATCTACTATCAATTTCGGAAGTCGGTGTCTTTGGATCTATATTTTAGTTTTTGTCACCGACTTCCGAAATTAAAGTTATTTTTCACTTTATAGTGCTTTTTTGGAAGTCGGTTTTTTTTTAATTTTTTTTTTAATAGTTTTTTATTTTTCCCTTTCTAGTTATGGTATCTACCCTTATTATGTATCTACCATATTCCCGTTCTTTCGAAAATTGGGTAGCATGCAGTTGAATTAGGTACTAAAGCCGGTGCAACACATTCCCGGTGTAGTAACTTCAGAATAATTGACCGACTAAATCATCATCATCAAGACTGAAATAAAGCTGAAATGATGATGATCATTTCAGCTGAAAGACGTCCTCTGCTGGACATAGGCCTCCCCCAAGCACCGCCACTTCGACCTGTTCTGTGTTTCCGGCATCCAGCGGATTCCTGCGGCTTTCATAAGGTCATCGGTCCACCTTGCAGGAGGCCTTCCCACGCTACGTTTTCCAGTACGCGGTAAGAGGTCAACCGTCGAATCCGGCTCGGCTGGGCAGCGTTCGGGAAGCTACGCAATATCTTCTCATCCTACATACCGCAGTGTCTCAAGACGAAAGTCTTTGACCAGTGCATGTTGCCAGTGATGACCTATGGCACTGAAATGTGGTCGCTCACAATGGGCCTTATTAGAAGGCTAAAAGCTCCACGACCTCATTCCACCGGCCCCCTTCTACCATCGAACATCTAGACGCACTGCAAGATACCATCCCTACCTAGTTGATATTCCATCACCAACTCTCAATAAGCGTTTTCAAACGTCTTTTATAATGCACACAGCAAAGGAGTGGAACTCTCTGCCTGCGTCTGTTTCCGAACGCATACAATCCTAATCTATTCAAAATGAGAGTGAACAGGCTTCTTCTGGGTAAGCTCACTCCATCGTCGACTTTGTCTCTGTCACCTCTGACCTGACTAGAGTCAAGAGCGAACACATCGTAAAAATAAAAATAAATAAAAAATTGTCACCTGACCAAATTGTTTGTGGAGGAGAGGGCTATGCTTGGAGTTTCCCTACGTGATCGAATCAGAAGCGACAAAATAAGTGCAAGTAACTAGAACTAACAATAGACCCATCAACCATCAATTGAACCGTTTCATGCGGATATATAATGAAAATCACTCTCGCAACAATAGCATTGACATCTTCTCCAAGGGTGTTGGAGAAGATGTCAATGCTCAATTTCGTCATCATCTTTTCCGGCAACTTGTAGATTGCTAATTGCTGACAATTGATTCTTGTTAAATTCCATCATTCATTCATTGATATTGTTCTTGTTACATTTCAAACTTTTTAATTAATTTCAATCAGTATTTAACTTAATTTGATTCATGATTGTATTTTCATTGATTTATTTGATTTTATTGTTATTAACCTATTTGATATTAGTATTATTAACTTGTTCGTTTTATTTTATTATTATTTTTATCACTTTAATTAAGAATAGCAAACTATGTAAGTGCTGTGCACACCTTTAAGTGACAAGTTAGCTGAAGTATGTAAATTATATGATATGCTCTCTGTTAATGTTTTTTGTTAACTATAGTCGTTGGAGTGCCATAATAAATAAATAAATCATCACTCTCGTGCCGTATCCCAATTTATTTGTGTTGGAGCAGCATGTCTTTTTCTTCCATACTTCTCTATTTAGTCTAGACTCTAGACTAATAGAGAATTATGTAAGAAAAAGATCCTAAAGACACTAGCCCCTCTAGACTCTAGAGGGGCTAGTGTACCTGACGGATTGACCCGTGCGGCTGTTATTACTTAGCCACTAGCTAAGTAATAACAGGTGCACGGGCAGCTCGATCAGGTTAAGACTACGCCGAGCGCACAGTAGCGCCCTCATCGTTATTTCGGTGATTTCTTTTATTCTAGAATGAAAATGCAGAAAATAAGCTCGTCAAGTTGTGCTTCACAAGACTATTCGTTATTATTACTACAAACAGTAGTTTTAAATTGTTATGTTTTATTGTAATCATTAAAACGGAAAATAGTGGCCACTAAGCTCCGTTTTAATGATTACAATAAAACATAACAATTTAAAACTACTGTTTGTAGTAATAATAACGTATATTCTTGTGAAGCGCAACTTGACGAGCTTATTTTCTGCATTTTCATTCTAGAATAAAAGAAATCACCGAAATAACGATGATGGCGCCACTGTGTGCTCAGTAGCCTCTTAAGCTACGCTTGTCACGGTTTATCCGTGGACGGGTGATCATCTTTACATACCAAGACCACTCCGTGCCTCGGAAAGCACGATAAGAGTGCGTACAACGGTCCAACGGGCCACTCTTTAAAAAAATATATTATCTCGTGACTGATAAGGAATTATGCAAAATCGGCTCAGTAACGAACCTCGGTAAGCAGGGCTTGGTAACGTTACCAAATAACAAAATAATAACCGTTACGTAACGTTAAATTTCAATGTTATACCTACTAACGTTACAAAGATAAAATTTTGTTCCGTATTTTAAATTTTGTTTTATTTAATTTTTAAGTGTAATTAAGGTGTAATAATATATCTAAATGTAAAATAACTGCATTAATATTAAGAATTATTGTTTTCCTGCAAATTTACAAAGTAAAACCAGTGTTTGGTTGCATATCGTTACCGGTAACCTATCACGAACAGCTGATGTTCGACCTGCGGATTTAAACGGGGAGTATTGTTTATTTTTATTCTATAATTAGCACACAATCGTTACTTAGACTCTGTATTACTCTGTAACACGTCCATTGAGTCTTAGTATCACAATTTATGGTTGATTTAGCACCCTGCACTGGGTCTAAAGTCACTGTTTACATTTACATTTAAAACGAAACTTAGTATTGTGAAATAACAAAATACTGTAATTCTATTAGTGTTATATTGTACAACAACAATAAAAGTGACTATCGTTATTTTCAATTATAATCCTTATGCAAAACTAGATTTTTTTTTAAATCTAGCATCCTACCTACATAAGTAAAAGTAAAATCATAAGAAAATAGAATCAATGTAACTTTGTACTTTATCTAATTATAAGTTGCATTTCAATTTGATTCAACAGCCCTATCTCATTTCTCTATAAAGCAACTCTAACTTCTCCCATTTTTCCTTTCATTTCTAGCTTTCCTTTTGTGTTAGTCTGTCTAATTAGTTCTCACCGTTCCTAAATTCTACTTTCAGTACTTTAACCTGAAACCATGCCTGTGATGACCCGTAAGGCTGCTGCCTTGGAGTTGGAGCTCAAATTGAGAACGACCATTCAAGATCTTAAGGCTTCAAACAGTAAATGTGAACAGCTGTTACAGGAAATGGATGATAGTGAGAAGGAAGTCGAGAAGGTCGTTTTCAAAAATACTAGCTTAAAACAGGAGCTGGTAGACCTACATCAACAATACCTGGATGTTGTCGATGAACGGGACAAACTGCGGTTGGTCACAGATGGTTTCAATAACTGCAGTAACTTGTATGAGGAGGCTTTATGTAAGGTTAGGGACCTACAAGAAGAATTAATTCATGCAAATGTACGAATTACTAAGTTACAGAAACAAAAAGATTGTACTCAGGCTAAGGAAACTAATAACTTATATAATGAATTATTTGATACTAACTGCAACCCTCATTCCTTAATTACAATAGACCTTACTGAAAATTCTATATTGAAACAAAATAATAGTTGTTATAGAGTTAGTCAAAATAAAATTAAAAAGTATGCAAAACTAAATAAAATCATAAATAAATGCAATAAATTCAAGAAACAACAAAAACACAGTTCTAATAATATTAAGCTAAGGAAAGAACGTGTTTTTCTAATAAATAAATTGAAAAACTATCAAATTAAATTAGAAGACAGTAAAAACATTTATCAAATTGACACCCAACAATTACAGTCTGAAATTGATGTACTTGAAAAGTCACTTCATTCACTTTATATTAAGTATGTGAGCTCTCAAAAACAAATAAAGGAACACATTCTTGCTGCAAACGAGTTAGTGGAAATGTGTAACAATGAGACCGACAGAGTGGACCCGTTGACTCTCAGCACCACTCAATGTTCTTGTCATAGGGAATCCATCCTTGAAGCTCTCCAACCTGAGGCAACGGAGGACCCGTCCCAGTCTGGAGGAGCTCAGGCCTGTATCCCCGATCATGATACACCACATGTTGCACAAGTTTTATCTCAAGTAGCACAGACAGAGACTTATTTTCTCCCTTGTTCTAATAAAGTTTGTTATTCTTCCATTATGTTTTCAGATAGTTTAGGAAGAGGGTTAGGTAAATTATTAAGTAACAACCTGAGTCAATCTGCTGTTAATTATTGTATGCCTGGGAAATCCTATGAAGAGATAATGTCGTCAATAATTGGCAATAAATTTGATCCGAATGCCATTATTTCTGTATTTATAGGTAATAGTACTAATGTAAAAAAGGATGACATCACTGACAATGTCACTGAAATCTTGAAGATAAATTGTCAGAAAATAATATTGTGTGCTTTTCCATACTTTGAGCACTTGTCAAGTAGGCGAAATCATAATATACATATGCTAAATAACCATATGCGTTTATTAGTAAATCACTATAGTGACAAACTTATATTTTTTGACACCAACACTTTTGTTGAGAAATTAAAATCGACTAGGGGTACTGCGTATCTGCCTATTAGTTTTAGACGTCAAATAGCATGGCTATTAGCTTTTAATATAAACTCAGACATAAGTAGTATGTCGAAGTCTGCTGTAATTAGCACCATAAAAATTAGTAATAATACTAATATTAAGTTGGTTAGCCATAATAATTTAAACTAGTCAGTAAGACAACAGAAGGTACCAGTAACTATGTAGTTAATCTCACCATCAACAAGGTATCTTCTAGCATTCAATCAGTTAATTGTAAAAAAGGGGCTAAGCAGAATTCCTTAAAATTGTTTCATCAAAATATTCAAGGTTTTTCTTCCAAACACTTAGAAATTGAATTGTTTTTAGAAAAAACAATGTTTGATATTATTTGTATAACTGAACACTGGTTAAAAGATTACGAAATGCTCATTAATTATGAAAACTATAGTGTGGGCAGTTGTTTTAACCGAAAATCCATGCTGCGTGGAGGTTCACTAATCTTAATCAAAAATTGTATAAAATCAAAGACTCGTAAAGACATAGTTGAACTATCGGTGGAACACATCATTGAACTGTCCTGTGTTGAGCTAGATAAGCATTTTATAGTGTGCGTATACAGACCTCCAAATTATCAAAACTACTCTATATTTGAGTCAGTAATGGAAGATGTTTTAGCAAAACTTGTAACTGGTAATAAATCAGTTATTATTTGTGGTGACTTTAATATTAATATTTTGGAAAGTAATTCAAATAGCAGTAGATTATTAAGCCTCTTCAAATCATTTAATCTGTCAAATGTGTTTTTGGAACCAACGCGAATAACTACGGGTACTGCTACATGTATTGATAATGTTTTTTGTAGCTGCGACTATTTAGATAAAGCCATTGTAAATTATCTCCCTTCTGATCACAGCGGTCAAGCTGTTACTTTTGAGGACAACACACCAGTACAAAACGTGCAGATACAAACTAGACCAATAACATCGGGTAATTTAAATAAGTTTAATAGTACTTTAATTAGCAAATTATGTGCTCAGGGCCTAAATATGATCAATGGTAATATTATGTATGAAGAATTCTTTTCATTAGTGCAAACAGAGTTCAATAATTCTTTTAAGAAGAAAACTAAAACTATTTGCCCTAAGTTTTTATTCAGTGACTGGGCAACTAAAGGCATCAGGAAAAGTAGGGATAGATTGTTTGAACTGTATGGCCTTAAGCCGTATATTAACACGGAAACTTTTCGTAAGTATGTTGCTACTTACTCTAAAACCTTTAAAAATATCTGCAAAGCAGCTAAAGCTTCATTCATTAGCAACAAGGTTAAATCAGCAGAAAATAAAATAAAGACAGTTTGGAAAATTATTAATAATGAAACGAACAGGAACAAAAGAAGAAATACTGATTACTCACTGGACACTCCCCGCGGTATCATTAGCGATAATATCGATGTTGCTCAGGAATTTGCAACTTTCTTTACCAATATTCCTATTAAAACTACAGAAACTTTAAATTCCTCGCCCACACTTGCTATTGAATTATTAAGAGCGAATGTTTCTGACTGTCCTGTAGAATTTAAATTTAAACATATAAACCCTGTGGTCGTCGTAAAGGCTTTTAAGCAACTTAAGATCAAAATTACCGAAGATCTGTGGGGCATGTCTACTAAAGTTTGTCAATCCATTATTGAGACAATTGCACCCTATTTAGCCTTAATATTTAATTTGTGTGTAGATCAAGGGGTATTCCCGGATTTAATGAAATACAGTAAAATTATTCCACTTTTCAAATCCGGGGACAGCAAAGACACTAATAATTATAGACCCGTTTCGATTTTGCCAGTTTTCAGCAAGGTGTTTGAAAAAGTAATGTTAAATCAAATGCTCATTCACTTTAATTGTAATAACATCCTACACGATCAACAGTATGGTTTCACCAAAGGACGTTGCACAACCGATGCTGGGGTCACTTTATTAAAACACATCTATAAGGCATGGGAAGATGCACAAGATGCAATAGGCATCTTTTGCGACTTATCAAAGGCATTTGATTGCGTGAATCACGAAACACTGCTCTTGAAACTTGAACATTACGGACTGGGTAAACTTGCGCTTAGCTTAGTAAAATCATATTTGAATAATAGATTGCAGCAAGTTCAAATAAACGGTGTTAATTCATTGGGTTTAAAAGTCAAAATGGGTGTACCGCAGGGCTCAATACTGGGTCCGTTCCTCTTTTTAGTATATATAAATGATTTACCTTATTTACTGAAAAACCGACCCCAAATGGTGTTATTTGCTGATGACACATCACTGATTTTTAAAGTAAACAGACATGCCCAGGACCTTGACGACGTAAATAACGCTATGATTAAGGTCCATAATTGGTTTACTGTAAATAATTTGGTATTAAATGAGAAGAAAACTAAATGCATAAGATTCGCTTTACCGAACGTTAGAAGTAATGAATGTCACGTTGTATTGAATAAGGATATACTAGAATTCGTCGAAAATACGGTTTTCCTGGGGATTACGCTTGACTCAAAACTACAGTGGGGTCCTCACTTAACATCACTTGCAAGGCGGCTAAGTTCAGCCGCTTACGCTGTTCTGAAAATCCGCCAATTAACAGACGTGGATACCGCGAGACTGGTCTATTTTAGTTACTTCCATAGCATCATGTCTTACGGTATTTTGCTGTGGGGACGAGCTGCAGATGTTGATTCCATCTTTATTCTGCAAAAGAGGGCTGTCAGAGCTATCTACAACCTCCGCAGACGCGAATCTCTGAGAGAGTTGTTTAAAAAAATTAACATTATGACGGTACCTTGTCAATATATATATGAAAATATTATGTATGTTCGAAAAAATCTACATCTTTTTAGTAAAATAAGTGACAGGCATAATTTTAACACTAGAAATAGGAACAAATTAGATCAACCACGCTTCAGATTGTCTAAAGTACACACTTCTTTTATGGGGTACTGTGTAAAATGTTATAATAAAATACCACTCGATATTCTTCAACTAAATGAGAAGAAATTTAAAACGTGCATTAAACGCACACTATGCAGACAAGCATATTATAAGTTGGATGATTATATCGTAGATAAAAATGCTTGGCTAAATGCTGGTCCTGCTCCACTGCCACTTGGGCTCACTAGATAAAATTTGAATACTTGGAAGTTGCTTCCCCCTTTTTTTATTTTATTTTATTTTCTGACATTACGAACTTAATGTTTATTTTGTTTTTATTTAAGCATGTTTTTATTGATGAATACTCCAATAGATAATAATTATTTTCTTTTTTGGTAGTAAATTTTTATTAATCTCTCAAATACATTGCAAACTATAGTTCTGTATAATTTAGCAGCATTTTTTTTCAATTTTGTAAATGTGAATACCATGGAGTCGTTTACTATGTTATTATGATTTATGTTGACTTGAAAGAGCATGGCAGTTGAGAGTATGTCATGCTCACTTAAATGTTTCACTGATGGTGGCGCGTGTGTTGGATCATTCGGTTCCCTACAAAATGGTTGAGCTGGATGGTGCTGATCCATGCGTCATGTTCGTGAACGGGCGCCGTCAGTTGGGACTGGTCATCTCTTGACTGCCAGGGCTTATTTTTAATTTGTAATTTTATATTTTGAATTGTTTTATTAGTTTTTACATTGTCTCACATATAGAAGCAACAAGAATAATGTACCCAGGATTATGTAATATCTTGATTTAAAAGAGTGTCCTTGGAGTTTCTTGTCCGTTCTTCTCCATAGTGATCTACGTATTGGAATGGGCATCTAGCTTCAACTTGCCGACTCTGACTAACTGACCGTCTCTTTGACAATTCAAAAGTGCCTGTAAATGGTTTAATTGAAATAAATGCTTTGAGTTGAGTTGAGTTGAGTTGATTTAACGTTACTTGATAACATTACCAGTAATATAACGTTAATTATCATTACAAAAATACGATAGCTAACGTTAATTTAGCTACGTTGCCGTTCTGTGGGTAAGAATCAGGCAGATTCAGGCAACGTTTTGATAGGCACGACATCAGAGAGGCGCGAGGACGGGCTCCCGCCGCGCCGCATGCCTCAGGCCCCACTACTTACATCTCAACCGTTTAAAATAACGATAAAAATAATAGTCGCATAAATAACGTTAAATCGATTACCGTTATTTTAATAATAGCGCTAACGCTGTCAATACAAGGTAACGTTATGAAAATTTACCGGTATTTAAAGCCCTGTCGGTAAATGTGTCTAGAGTTTTCTAATACCTTATAAAACTTTTCATATTGAGACACAAAGTGTAAGTAGAGAATACCAATTACCCTGTATAAACCATTGCTCTAAAACAATTAATTTAATTCCGAATATAATAATATGTACCTCAAAATAGATATTAATCCCCAAATGGATCTTAAAGTCGTTACCACAAACCAAAAATGTCTATTTACGATTTTGTGTGTCATCCTTCCGCAGGGGCCAAGCTAATCTTCTCTGTATCGTTCCAATTTAAGAGACAGATATATGCCAGCGACCTTGAGCGCTTAGCTTGCGTATTCAGTACTGAGCTCAGGCAACGCGTCGTACGTCCAGTCAGTAATAGGATTCGCCCATCCAGGAGCGCTGTCCTAAGTATGACGCATTAATTATTAATTATACATAAAACAAATGGTATTTTATTAAAACACTGTACTAAAAGATCAATAATTAAACTGCCTATAAAAAAGTGAAGGATTTGATTTGATTCTCAGTTTTTTTTTTCCGCCTTAGACATAACTTTACATATTAATTTCACTATGTAATATAAACATAATCTAAAATATTCATATATTAAGTTGTTAAGAAAATGCTCTAATTTAACATATATTTTTTTCCAAATCACTACTCGTTTAGACGTGATCTTCAGTACAAAATCATTAAAAGTCGGATATCGTCGCCTTAAGTATATGTACTGCCGATCTTATTCAATCCCGTCAATCTCTGGTCAATAAAAACCGTGTGAAATCACTTTTCTCCAGCATTTTTTGATGACCACCATCAATCATCTCGCACGCTCCTCTTCCATCCGAAAACAATTACCACAATGTCATAGAACGAAAGAAAGAAATAATGACTTCGCAAAACACATAATCTTTCTATAATACTGGTGTAATTATATCTATCTATTGTGAGTCCTACCCCTAATGTTAGGGGTTTTTTTTCTACCCTCGCCACAGCTCGTGATTTATTGAAGAAAGCTTTTAAACCCTTGCGGTGTCCATTGTATCTTGTGTTTCTATTATACTCTGGATTACTGGTTGCGATTTGCTCTATTAATTCGTTGTTTTTGAGTAATAGGTCGTTTTGTTTGTAGTGGTTTATGGTTATTGAAGGTTAGGGCTTAAGTGTCGCAAGAGTGGTTTAGGTTAAAAAACCTATTATTCTTAGTCAACAACATAAGTCGAATAACACTTCAGTTTTTAGGGTTCCGTACTCAACAAGTAACCGTTATAGTTTGGCCATGTCCGTCTGTCTGTCTGTCTGTCCGTGGCTTAGCTCAGAAACCCTTAGTAGGCTGTAGTAAAGCTGTAATTTGGCATGGGTATACATATTAATCACGCCGACAAAGTGGTAAAATAATATAATGAAATATATTTTTTTAGGGTCAAAAAAAAAATAAAAAATAATATCATCTCCACTTTACGTATAGGGGAGGTCCTATACGTAAAGTGGAGATGATATTATATTTTTATTTTTTTTGTCTATCCCATAATGTGGGATATAGTTTGTTGGATAGGCCGTTCAAAAATATTGCGGGTTTGTTGAAACCATTTTACCAACCAGCTAAATGGTTACATTTGGATAAGTATATGAAAAAAAAAACACAAAAGTAGTGTACAGTACAGCTCAACCAGCCAGCTGTCGATCAGCTTAGATATACAGTTGAAAAACATGTTCTCCCATACATTTTGTATAGGAGAACATGTTTTTCAACTACAATGGCAAGTTTATTCTTGGGATAAATTCATCCCAACTACGGAACCCTTCATTGTGTGTGGTCCGACAGGCACTTGGCCGGTTTTAAATCTTAATTATTCTCAATACTTTATTTGCATTCCGAGGAGCTCGTGGCTAAGTAATAACAGCCGTACGGTTCGATCCATTAGGTTAAGCTACTTTTGCTGGGGTTGGTCCGTGGATGGGTGACCATCTTTACATACCGAGACTCTTCCGTGCCTCGGAAAGCACGTTAACCCGTTGGTCCCGGCTGTCATTTGTGGATCTTTGACAGTTGTTACGGGTCGTCAGAAGCCCGAAAGTCTAACAACCAGTCTTACTAAGGGATATCGTATAGATATCGCTCCACGTATACCAGCACAGCAGCGAAAATATCACTCACACGGCAACCACGCATACCACGCATACCACGTCGTCACACCAGCGGTATGAGAAGCAAAGTTCTCGGATCATATCGCTGGTATGCCGTCGGTGACAAGGGCTCGCCGATAAAATCGTTAATGCTGGCGTGCCGTACTATCTAACCTGCGCTCCTGGAGCAGGACAGGCCATGGTGCCCGAGACTATCGAAAGCTTCACAGCAGTGACACCGATGCGGAGCAACGCAAAGTGCGCCCAAGCGGAGACACGTAGCGAACCGAAAAGAAGATTCATCCATCATAGTGCCTATGGTGGACGACGGGAGCGCCTGAAGCTACAAGCCAGGTCTCCACTCCAGGACTCGTCTAATCTACCGGCCATAGGTCCTTCGACAAACATGGCCAGCCCACTGCCACTTCAGCGTACTCAGCATGCTATGTCGGTAACTCCGGTTCTTTTCCGGCTCATACCTCTATCGTAGAATGGAACTTCAATAGAATAACAAGCCAGCTAGGTACTGGTTTACTTAAATTACCACTGCGGCCTAATGTAAAGGAAGAAAGACTAAAAGGCACACGAAATATGAAGAAAAAAAAAAAAAACTTTACCTATATTTATTTATTTATTTATTTAATACTTTAAGCACAAAACATGTACAGAGGCGGACTTAATGCCATAGGCATTTTCTACCAGTCAACCCTTGGGTGATGCAGAGACATACAGTAGTAGGTGCAATAGCGAAAATTGAGGAATAAATATTCATTTAAATATACATAAACCTATTACAAACTATAAATTCAATATATAAATCTTATTATATATAAATATAAGCACAAATAAATACACATATATATGTATACTAAAACAAATAAGACACACAATGGGAAAACATTACCGTTAGGGTAAAAGTGGGATGGTTGCCCCACATTTTGATATTGATTTTTTTTTCCTAGAAAATAAAATATATTTAAACAGATTTTTCAATAGAATCGTACATTGGCCTATTATTTATTATATTTTAAAAATAAATTTAATGCAGCTATCGCTTGTATAAAAAAAAAATTAAAAAATTACAGCACTAGTTCTGAGTATAGATGCCTCTTATATGGGTTAGATGCCCCGATGCTGTTGTCACTATGAGGATAGTTGCCCTTAAGTATAAATCAAAGCATATTTATAATTGGCAAGTTTTATTTTAATATTTAGCAATGGCACATTACACTTTGGTTTTAATTTTCATATTCTTACATTAAACAGCTTCAGAAAAAAAAATCTTTTTCACTTTGGTTTATTCTACTTCTTCACTTTGATATATTCTACTTCTTCACTTTGATATATTGTACTTCTTCACTTTGGTTTATTTTACTTCTTCACTTTGGTTTGAATTTTCATATTTTTTGTTGTTACATAAAAAAAAGTACTTCTTTAGTTTATTTTACTTCTTCACTTTGTTTTAATTTTCATATTCTTAGTTCTTACATCAATCAGCTTCAGAAAAAAAAATTACCTCTTCATTTAACTTTGTTTTCTTTCTCACTTTGGTAAATGATAAATGATAAATGATTTTATTTCTGTAAGTAGGTTTTTACAAACACTTTTACACGTCAATCATATTTTAAAACTAGATGAGGTCGGCATTTCGTATCTGACTACTCTGAGAAGAAAGACCGAAACAAACTCAGAGGTCTGGACTTTAAAAGAGACCTTTTAAAGTCCAGACATAATCTTGGTCAAATCATGTGAAGACCATGTAGACTGGTGTCTGAAATGGTCTTTTGAAGAAAGAACCACACAGATTGAGTGGACCTGTCCATTCAGTGCACGCATTTGTCAGTAATCGTGCAGCTCAACTCAGAACATAAGGAGCTCAACGATTCGACGAACAATACCAAAGAAAGGACATTTGGGCAGGCCGCATAAATTACTCAAACTGCCATACCATGAACAGGAAAAAAAAATATATATATACTGAGAAGGAAAAAAAAATGGTATATTTACTTCTTCACTTTGGTTTATTTTACTTCTTCACTCTGGTTTTAATTTTCATATTTTTAGTTCTTACATTAATCAGTTTCAGAAAAAAAAGTAATTCTACGGTTCAGTCTACGTTGTTATTTTCGTATTCATTCTTTTAATCCTACCGCATTCATTGCAATAGTCGCCGTACATGGTACAATCCTCATGTAGCCAAGTTCCCTACAGCATTACAGCAAGCTATTACCGATAGAGTTTCACCTTTTTCACCAGAAGTAATAGAATGGACTACTCTTGCGCCTCTTGTAGCAATAACTTTTCCCGTAGAGTTATTTAACTGGACACCTGTCTCATCTATATTGTAAATCCTATCCGGTTTATCCAGCAAATCATGCTCTGTCATCACTTTAAGCAGTAGTTCAAACATTTTGTTAACTTCATCTCGATTTAATCCCTGTGCTCTTGCAACTGATAAGCCTTCTGCCTGACGAATACTTAGCTCTGTATTACGTTCTAAAAATGATCTTAACCAATGCGGCCCAGCCTTTCGAGTTTCCTTATCAAAATTGGTTTCTTTACCCAGTTTCTCAGCGAACTCGAATGCCAATCTTCGTATCATGTCTCGGGTTGGAGGGAAACCAGCTTTTTCTAATTTCTGTATGTGGCTCACCAAACGTTTTTCGTTTGCAAAATCAAGAAGTGGGTGTTTTCCTATAAAAAAAAAACAATGTTAGGAATAATATGATGATTTCATTACTTGGGTTAACTTAAATTTGATCATAGAACTTTCTTACCTAATGTCTGTTTTTCAGTATTTTTGTTTGCGAATCTTCTCCTTAATGTTCTCGATGGAATCCCATATCTACGAGATATTTCGTTGATACCAAGAATGCCTCTCGAAATTTCATCCATTGCAGCTATTAATGCCTCTTGCGTCCATTCAGCTCGTGGACGAACTCCAACCTTTCTTATATATTTGCGAGGCATTTCTGAAAAGAAAAAATGGGAACATGCACAACGCAACACAACAGCACAACATCAACTTAAGCCATAGGGGATAGATGCCCCTAAGGGCATCTACACTCATAAAAAATGAGGCGTCTATCCTTTTCAATAGGGATAGATGCCCTAATAAAAAATAAAAAATCCCTTTACAAAAATGACAAAACTTTTTATTGACGGTAATATTCAAACTATACACTTGCAAATAACAATAAAATAATATCACTTACCTTTGAAAATCAAAAGTTCCACGCGTTTGTAAAACAATTGAATCCGTAATCCGCAATCTTTGTGAGCAAGCCCCTCGAACTTTCTCCATGAACACACAACACGTCCGATCAGAGCGGTTGCCGCTTGCACACTAGCGGGGTGGGGGGTGTTCTTTGCTTATAAGTATTAACTGCGACAATAATACGTTTACAACTCACAATTTGAATTTTGGGGCATCTATCCTCCAAGGGCAACTATCCCACTTTTACCCTATGATACGAACGACTGGCCCGTTGCACCCTGATGGATGAGCGCTCTACTACTACTTCTTTGCTGAATGTATCATGTTTTTACCACAGCATAGGATGAAGATGTTTGCTGGTTATAGGTACTTCAAATAGTTCGTGATTTGTGCCGACGCGCGACGTCGTATGTAGGTACTGTAGGTAGGTATTTTGAAGAAGGCAAACATTCATTTATTAATAATATTCTAGTCCCTTTTGATATTTGAGTCGCTTAACTTCAAACTCGGGCAAATCCCCTTTACCCTCTGTTATTTAAAAAAAAGTGATAACAGTCTTAATTCCATGAATTAAAAGGTGTTTTTTTATTTATTATGTCAACAATACTGAAGGTAACGATTCTACAAAGCAAATTTAGTATTATAACCATACATTCTTTCAAAAATGTAAAATTAAGATTGGATTAACCTTCATTTGATCTAATGGAATGCAATTTATCTACCTTTGAAAAAACTCAGTGTGGATTTTTATATTAGGCCGCTTACGGGCATTGCTCGGTGTAACTATTTTAATGGCATTATCCATGGAAACTGTCTATGATTAAAAATAAACAATAAAAAACGGGTGCGTACGGTGTTAATGTCGCAGAGTTGACGTCGACTGACCGCCATGTTGAATAAACGCGGTTAGCTGATTGGCTCTCATGGACTTAACTGCATTTGAATAAAACTGTCTCATGGATCTATCGGAATTAGATAAAATTTTGTGATTTTAACGGTATTTTTTTCAAGAACTATGCGGATTTATATATAACTGATAAAATTGTTTTAACAGTCTGTTTTTGGCCTTTAATTTGGTACCAAAATCTTAAAAATTCTCAAAATTGGATTTACCCGAGTTTGAAGTTAAGCGACACATTTCTACTCTGTACCCTAGTGGCATTTTTGTTGGCGTTTGGTTGGGTCACATACCTCTGCAGGTGGCCCAACTAAATGCCAACAGAAAATGCTACTAGGGTAGCGGCATTTTCTGTAGGCAAGTAGGTATAAGTACCTACCATTACCTACGACAACTATTAGGTACCTACTGTCTTTTGAACATTCTCAGCCTAATTTGAATGACTTGATTTTGATCCTATAATGAAGGCCCAACTATGGTATGGAAGCACCTACCTACAGAAGTAGATAGCGACGGCGCAAAACTACAATCTTATAGGCCTCGTTTGTCTGTAGATTCCTAGGTACTTACACCACTTGTAAGTAAACACCCTGCAAACAGAAACACTGCCTACCTACTACAATTTGTTTCCCAATGTTCCGATAGACTTCTTTTCCACCACTACCGTTGCGTATCATGATGACAGTAGGTGTTAACAACAAAATGATGGTGGTTGCCGTCATTGCCGTGACTGCAGGTTATCACAATTTCAACATAAGTCGACGGGTCCGTAGAACAAACATATTATTATAAGACGATTTTTAGTATTTTGATCAAATGTATTATTATGTGAGCTGATCGTCAGAGAAAGAACTACCACCTACCTATCATCAGAACTGGAGGAGTCCCGGCTTTAAGAAGAAAGTAAACAAAGTTAAGAGTAAACAATTTTAATAAATAAAAAACAATTATATCTGTCATCTTCGATAAAGTACAGGTTGCAAAGTGTTTGCTCTACGGATCCGTCGAAGTAAGGTGGTACCTGTACACGGGCACACGGGACGGCTACAAAAAAAATCGTTCTCGACAAAAAAATCTTGTCGTAATTTTCACATCTAATTGGATAAGATCCCTGCAGTTCATCTGGTTCGTGTGATGCACAGAGTACATTCTATTATACTGAAAGTGTGATGTGAAAATTCAGCGAAAAAAGTTCACTAGATTTGTTCGACAGTGCAAAGACAGTTTCAGTAGCGGCATCTGCCTTGGCAGCCACAAATTATAATGAGTTGAAATAGGTAAGTGAAGCGACGTAATATTTTAGGATTGGGCTACCATAAAACGACGCCTCATATAATGTAAATGCAATAATGTAAGGTTTTTTTTTTTTAAATTCGTACTATAATTAATACGTATTGTAATATTGTATGTTGTTAGTATCTAAATTGGCGTATAAAATTGTCTATGGTTGTAGTGGTGATTTTCGCTACCGCCGGAGACAAATAACGCAGTAGCGCCATCTGTCGCAAACTTTTTGTACTCATACGATGCGTGATGCGATTCATGTCTTGTCATCATTTTGTGTCGAATTTATTAACAATGTTTCGTTTACATAAAAAAAAGTTTTTTTTTTTTGTTTATAAACTAAATACAAAAATGTAAAACTGGCTACATTATAATTTCTTACGTTCATAAACCTATAACAATATAAGTACTGCCTTTGTATCTGTATTTATTTTTATTTCTCAGAGAATGTTAATTATATTATACCTACTTCTTTTTCTGCATATGTTTTTAGACTATTGTAGTGTAAGTTTTCACTTCTATAAAATTTAATAAATAGTAAATAACGAAAATGACTAAAACCCTTTCACCGGTCAATAAATAAAAGTTATGTTATCTGTGTTCAGAAGCTGAAATCAGCGCCACCTAATGAATTAAAAATGTAACGGTATGTTCATCTCAGTAAAAAAGTTCATACGTTTTCTATCTTTTTAGCTTGATTTAAAGAAATTAATGTAATTGAAAACTTAAAACGTATCATTAATTAAAATAATATTTTATAGTATTCCAATCAGACATCAGTTACAAAGTTTCCGATTAAAATTGCTGCTTAAATCCATTAGTTCATATTCACCGCCAATACGCGGCGGCGTTTCGGCCATTTTGTGAACCCCGCGACAGGAAGTGAGTGTTATAGGTGCTACGCAGGCGCAAATTGACCTTTCGGTTGAAGAACCCGTCGGTCACATGTGAGTGTCGATAAATATCTTAGTTTTATCGTGAATCCTTTATAAATAGTTATAATTATTGTTTTCGTAAGTATTTTCTATGGTGAATATAAATTTGTGCATATACGGCGTTACCGCAGTGTGGATTTTGTGTAATCTATGAAAATGTAATGTGCCGCGGCGCCGGCACGTTTGTCAAATCGCAAATTTTTTATTCGTTATCTCCGGATTCGCAATAAAGATCCAAGTTCACATTCTATTGCATTCCTGCGTGTTTAATTTGGTGTAGAGGTGATAAAACGGTTTGTGGTTTGATTATTTTGTGTGTTGGTTCTGAATATGACATGGTCAAGATGTCTCTCGTGAACCACATGTTCGGGCACCACGACATACACTCCGTGTCGTCACCGCTGCCGTGTGTCAGGATTGATTTCATTCAGTAGCTTTTGTTTTTTCACCATACCTTTATGTTATCGTCATCATTCGTCACCTTATGGTGGATGTCAAGTACATCCTCCCACAAAGGTTTTTATTCGCACCACCGTAGGTGGGGTTAGGTCGTGTCAAAATTTTCAAAAACATACCTATAACAGTCCAGACTCTCCACCCTACAGTATAGTGTGTGTTGTGTATAGGTTATATTTATAGCTGTGTGCCTATGTATGACAAGACAAATTTTGAGCTGGAACTGCAGTTTTAAAGTTGTTTCAAATTAGTGTAAGTCATTTATTTTGTAGTGTAATTGCTAATTTTAGGACTTTTAGTCATAACAAGTTTGATGGGTTGTGTTGACTTGGTCTGTGGTTTTCAGATATCCAGTTCCTAGTGAAACAGATCTTGTTTTGTGATCATTTCACTGACTCCTATACCAAATCTCATTCTAGAACTACTAGTAAATAAAGTTAGGCAGATAAGTGAAGTCTGCAACTATGTTTCATTGAGATAATGTGATATCTCAACCTTTAGCTTTGAATAAATTCTGTTACAAAATTGTCACTGATGCAGAATGTATAATAATTTAGTAGCATACAAGTTGTATTGACAATTCTATTGTGTTCATGTTCTATTGAAACATTTCTCAAATGTCTTCTTTTCTGGTTGTTGCTGGTGCTTGCTTGTAAAATGTCTTTGTTCATGCAATATCACAATGAACTAGGGTGTGGATCCAGCCAAACTGTCTGTTAGACTGAAATACGATATGTAGTGGAAAATGGATAGAATGCTCCATTTATCTATAACATTCCCTTTTGACGCAGTTTACTGAGTTGTGCCAAACAACTAAGTACATTGTTTCCATAATTCACTAAAATAAAGTGTCATCATCTGTGATATGTCAGAAACATGGGAAAATAACCCAAATTCTCACCTTTCATGTTTCTATAAAAATAATTGCACATTTATGGAAATGTCGATCATCAATGACTTTCACATTGAATTCAAATCACCTTCAATATGATTCAGATTAATTTAATTCAACAGGATTTGAAACTTTTTGTCTGCATATTCTCTTATATCTGTTGTCTTTGAAAAGGCATTTTTATTTACAGGCTGACATTAAAAAAGAAACAAGACAATGACAGGATTGACCTATGTAATACTTTTAGGAACTTTGCATACTGTGTGTGTTCGTTTTTGGTTCACAACATTGTCATAATCAGTCTATAATATTCCCACTCAACTCCTGGAACATAGACCTCTCTTTGAGAGTTCGATTCACAACAGAAGAGTATTTAGCATTGTGGGAATTAATTAAATTCTGGGAATATTTATGTAAATAAAGTATAACACTCGTCCTATTAACATATCTAGTTCATTTTAAGCTAAATATCCTCTTTAGTGACGTTTTCTTGATATGGTAGGAATCCTACCTAAAGTTTTAGTCACAAATAATTGCATATGATTAATGTTCTCAAAGTATGATAGGAATTATTGGGTATAAATTATGTGTTACTTTGCTTTATGTGTAAAGGTTGTCTGTAAAAGATCACTTTTAGCAATAAGAGCACCCGTAATTTTTATCGTGTACATAATAAAGAGCATTCTATCTATCTATCTATCTATCTTTGCTTCAATTAATATAGTTTTTATGAGTCTTAATTTCACACTAGCATTGATTTCAATATTTCTGTTAATCGCCTAAGAATTCCAGTAATTCTAGCTGAACTTGTTTTTGGAATGATACATTGTCAATGTCATCACCAGTTGCCATGTCAAAGATAAGACTTCATGTAATCTTTCAATTGCACCAAATTGTGATATAGATTTTATTTGCACCATGTCATCTTATCAGCCATACATTCTATGCACTAATCAGCTGTTTTCTAAGTCATTACGACCTGAGCCCATAGAGTCGCGAACTAGGTCCCATGCCTAGTTCGTGCTGAGGGTACTCGGACATTATACATCAGGCCCGACTATGCGTCTCATTTCACAACTGTGATCTGGGATCACCGTACAGGGCCACAAATGTACAATACTACTAATATTAAGTTGTTACTATTGGCACGCATTGGCGCGTCAATAATATCAATATAGCCATGCCGTCAATCTTAGAATGCGCTTTAAAGCCTAAAAACATCTCATTCTTTTGACAACAAGTACTTAAATCAGTCTTTGCACAAATCAGCTGTTATCACTTTAACATTCCATCATTTATTTATTACCCTCTACCTAATTTATATTTTGTCTTCATGCCATCTTGGCATTTGCAGAAGTCATATTCTTTCGCGAAATTATGGTTTTCACTTTTCACATGTAAGAGTTCATTGACATGTAGGTCGATAACCCATGTGCTAATTTTTTTCGTCACAGTGTGAATCATGTTCGAGATTTAATGCCAAGGTTCCATTGGTTAGAAGTGTCCATATTAACTGTCAATGATGAGAGTAGTCAAGTTCAGTGTCTTGGTTTAAATGCGATATTATGGCTAGTCTTGTGATTGGATGCTTAGTGCAGTGAGGCATTACTAGTTGGTATGTTTTCAGTTCATTTTCGTTGGTGATAAAAGTGATGTGTTGATCTTTGAACTAGGTGATGAAGATTTATCACATTCGGAATTTATTATCTAGTATTAACTGTCTGAAGATGTCACGTATTTACTTTCATTAGGTATTTGAACATCTTAATATATAAAAAAAGTTGGGTTATTTACACCATTTATCACTTGAACTGCTGGAACGAGTTTTACGATCTTTGATTTGTTGAATATGTCTCCGCCCCAAATAGCACAATAACTATTAAAACATGAGAAAAATTCACGTAAAAAAAAAAAAATTATACAGTCGGTTCCCCACGATGCTTTCCTTCACCTTTTACCAATATTTGAAGAGTGACAGCAATGCCTACAATATCTACTTTATTTTCTTACCAGATCACTCCTGACCGTATCTAAAACTCGGCACACCACACAATGGCTGACATCGAGGATACACACTTCGAGACCGGGGACTCCGGAGCCTCCGCCACCTTTCCTATGCAATGCTCCGCCCTGCGCAAGAACGGTTTCGTCATGCTCAAGGGTCGCCCCTGCAAAATCGTCGAGATGTCCACTTCTAAAACCGGAAAGCACGGCCACGCTAAAGTTCACTTGGTTGGAATCGATATTTTTAACGGCAAGAAGTGAGTCCCTTTTATTTTTATTAATTTTCACTGTGTTTTCCAGCGTAACATGACCTTTGTTCAGCATCTCTGGTAATTTACTGAGACAAAGGGCCTCCATTATCATAATTGCAAATATCTACAGCACCTCCAACGGGTGGTGGAATGTCAAATAAGTTCTGATAGCCTAAAACTCGTTCTTCAGAACAATCATCAAATTCTTCAAATTACAATCTTGCTGTTATCATATGACACTTGACCAGCAACCACAATCAAGTAGGCAGGCTCTTATCAATCATGCTTACTTTGATAACTGCTGTCAAAACCGCAAACCGAGCCCATAGAGTCGCGAACTCGGTCCCATACCGAGTTCGTGCTGAGGTTACTCGGACATCATATACCAGGCCCGACTATGCGTCTCATTTCACGACTGTGCTTTGGGATCACCGTCCAAGGCTACAAAAATAAAATAATAAAAACTGTTTCACTGTCCAAATTAACCACCTAACACTACATAGTTGATTAATCACCTTGATAAGTCGGTACTAAGACAACGAAAACAACAGGTTATAATTACGTACCTATATCAAATAAATAAAATTGAAGTGTCCGAATAAAATTAAAGTTGAACTGTTTGTAATGTCAAAATAAGAGCTTTTTACTTTAGTAAAAAGCTCTTATTTTATGCTTATGAAAGTATACGGTACTTATAACAAAAAAACTATTTTTTTACATTTTTGTCTTGTCTGTTCCGTCTAATCTCCGAAACGGCTCTGGGACCGATTTTAACGCTGATGTTAAAATAAGTAAATTAAGTTACTTTTACTTTAGAAACAGCCACGCGGGCGATGCCGCAGGCAGCATGTTAAAGTTACTGTGATGTACTCACTAACTAAAGAGAAAGCGACTACATCAACACGTGGTCTGTCTGGTCACATGACTTCCGAAACCACGTGTGCCAATGCCAAAAACATGATTGCTAATGTGCTTGAGAAATATTGAACATGCCAGGAACAAAATAAAGTTGTTTTAATTGACGATTTTACGTTAAATAAAAAATAAATAAAATCATCCTCTTTAAATATAATTTAATAGAATCTTTTTCCCTTAATCCCTCTGATCGAATGGGATGCCTCTAATTATAGCTACTGAAGCCTTAGTAGGGGTAATTATTTGAGCCGCTCTGTTGCGTAAAACCATGAGCTTGAATTTACTTACACTTTCGAAATTTGTTCACATAATGGACCCGAGAGTTCCGTTTTCTACAAGTTTTTCCTAACTCGATCTTCATCCTTTAACGTGCTTAATATCAAATACTCGAAAGAAGAAAATAACGTTAGTTTATTATTTAATAAACCTTTCTTGTGTATTATGCTATAAATATCCAATGTTAGCTTGTCAGATATCCCAGTTATTATTCATTTGCCGTATTTTCCTCTGGAAGACTATTTTTGTCCAGCGCTATTGATTTCTTTACCAATCTAGTAGAAGTGTTCAATATTTAAACAGTTAAATCTGTTGACCTTACACTTGATAATATTTATTAATAGATGACATTTCAGATTAAATGTTTCGATATAAGTTTTATTATTTACATTGTTACCAATTGCTAAGTTTTTGCTGATATTATCGTCATCACAAGTGTACTGTACTTAATAAAGTTTGGCTCCTAACTTGAGTATTTACAATGCCAGAAAATGTGTGGTCAGTAGCAACACTTATACATAGTTCATAAACCATTAGTTCCCTACGCATTTAAGCAATCTCGCGCCAAGTTTAATCACGTTACTGAATCATAGTTTTCATTGGGATTATGAGCTGTTGTTTCAGATTCTTTAGAAAATATCTTAGATCATACTTATGTAAACACATATGCCATATACATATGTGACTAGTCACATGATAATAAATTATAATTTACTCAAAAAATCTGGTAAAGATGGAAAGTTAAGAAAGGTCAAACAGCAGTTATTTTTTTTTTAATTTTGCTTTCAGATTTCCGAAAGATTTAGAACAGAAGAAATGTATAAAGTTTCAGAAAGCTTTTGCCCGCGGCTACGCCCGCGTGGATGACGGCTATCGCGTAAAAACTAGTATATGTCCTTCTCCATGTCCCAGGCTATATCTCTGCCAAATTTCATGACAGTCGGTTCAGCGGTTTAGGCGTGAAAACGTAACAGACAGACAGAGTTACTTTCACATTTATAATATTAGTATGGATTAAAACGTACTTGTATAATTAGATCACATCAATAATTGACAGAGTAATAATTAAAGATTACCTTCTTATAATATGGTTATCGATAGTAAATTAAAAAACACGCTTTATTTTAGTAGAGACCGGTTAGGTGTCATTAGGGGTAAAATCTAGCAACATTCCTATGGCTGTCAATGTCACTTGATGTCACTGACACAGCACCGCCCTGCTTCAATCAATACTCGGCGAGGCTTAGTCTAGATATTTTTTAGTCTATGCATACCATCTGCATTTGACTACAAGCTGAACACAAACCCAACTACATATACAATTCCCCTTCACCAGATACGAGGATATCTGCCCATCCACTCACAACATGGACGTGCCCCACGTGAAGCGCGAGGACTACCAGCTCACCGATATCTCTGACGACGGCTACCTGACCCTCATGGCTGACAACGGTGACCTGCGTGAGGACCTCAAGATCCCAGATGGTGATCTCGGCACCCAGTTGCGTTCTGACTTCGATAGCGGCAAAGAGCTGTTGGTGAGTAATGGCGCCATTTTTTTTGTTAAGAATCTTAGGGTTTAACTCAAAATCAAAAGTCATTTATTCAAATTAGGCTGAAAATGAACACCTTTCGAACGTCAAAATTACATACAGACAGTCCTTCAAAACGCGAGCCCTTCACCACTTCCTAGTGCTTTAGCTGGGACGGAATGTCGCAACAAACTCCCCAGCAGCACAGCTGTTTTTTCTGTTAGAAAAACTTGATTCTATACATTATTAGATATGCAAATTATTTAACATTACGAGACTCAGAACAGTAAATTAAATGTTTTGCCATAATATGTCAGCTAGCATACGCCAATATACCAGCAACTACTATCTTCGAAAGGCACTATCCACACATAAAATGGAACTGAAGTATATGAAATTTTTTGGTAACTTAGTTTACCAGAAACTTGGGTGGGGGAATAGCCCCTTAGACATCCTACACTGATGTGTCGATAACTTGGTACCTATTAAAAAAAAAAAATCTTACTTGTACTTGATAAGCAGTAGGTATTATTACCTAATGCATTAAAATGTATTCTAAGAATTAACTTGACCTTTTCGATTTTGATTTTTGTTCGTTTAACAGTGTTGTGTTGTTTTGATAAAAGATACGAGTTTTATCTTGAAGAATAGTTTATTATTGTCAGCTTGCACGCAAACCACGTCTATCAAACACCAAATGAAACAATGATCTAAACACAGAAATTACTCATTTGCTCCCATTTCTTTCAAGTTGTTGTCAAGCTTTGGCAGTCGACCCTCGCATTTCTAATTATAAACTGATTCAAACTTCGAACGTTACGTTTATGGGAATGTAGCAATTTCGGAAGTTCTACATTCTTGAAACATTTTCACCGCTTCTGAAGTGGCTTGACATCTGATACTTGAACTTGTAGGCGCTTTGTGTTTCCCTCTTCCAGATTTAGCCAATTAGACTCATTTCTCAGAAAAGCAAGCAGTTTTTTGTCCTGTGTTGTAATAAGAAAAACTTCTTATCAATTTTCTATTATTTGGAAACATCCACATGTTTTGTCCTAGACTTCTTACCTTGAGGAAGCGACGGCTAACATTCTTGTAACTAAACAAATAACATCTACATTTAAAACCTACTCGACCATAATAACGGCTAAGAAGCATGCCTTTCGTGGGCTGTTTCGCATTTTATTTGACATTTTACTGCATTATAACGACAATTTGTAGAGTTATTAGTTCATGACTGATATTTCGCAAATCTTAATCCGGATTCAGTTTCACACTCTACCAAACAGATAACAAATTGCGATTATTTTTGTGCAGAATTCCGGTAATCCAACTGATAATAGGTATTTTATTTGTATCTACAATCACTACACTTTAATTTTCAAGGGACGTGATAAGCAGGACATAAAAAGCGTTAATCGGTAATAGGAACAGAGAAGTGAAGTACCTAAGTGCACATGCTTCTTCTAGGCACGCTCCTTCCATCATAGACCTCATCCATCGCTTTCCATCAGATTCGAGAGCAAGAGCAGGCCCAATCGGTAATAAAAAAAATGGAATAAAAAGTAAAATTCCTCCGTTAATTGCAATAGTCAAGTTTTTCTTAATTACAAAAATGACCGACCACAAGCTAGTCTTGCAGTTCCTATCACCATAAAAAAAAAGATACAAGTAAAGTAGCCAGAAGACACGCGGTTATTCTTCTTAGAACAAGCGTAATGGCTGTATCTGTAGTTATTGACTACGAACAATGAACACGTGGCGCAGGCCGATTAGTAAATACATAAATATCTGTCTGATTTCTGAGATCATAACACTATTACGTTTACGTAGCGTAATCGCACGTTACTAAGACTCCGTTTGTTGTGTTAACAAGTAATAGATAATCTGTTATGTAATCTTAAATATTACGGGATTGATTTGCAGTATTAGGTACTAGCTTAACTGACGGGCTCTTGTGTATTTAATGATACTTATATTCAGAATTTACATCACAAATACAAGTTGTCAGTTCTATATTCCTTTAATCCTAGTTCTAATTACCTATTTTGCATGGAACGTCATTCCATTCTGTATCTGGAGAGGGGTGTTCTTAGCTGCGCTACAGTTTATGCTTTTGCGGCCATCATCGTTCTACTTGTTGTACTTGTGTTATTGTTCCGTAATAAACTTTTATTATTATATAATCAGCCAATAAATGTTCCTACTGCTGGGACACAAGCCTCTCTTCGAGGAGTGGGATATAATCTACCACGCGAGCCCAGTGCGGGTTGGTAGATGTCATAAGTCTTCGAATGTTAGGTCCTGGACATGTCGGATTCCTCACGATGTTTTTCCTCATCGTTTTGAGTCGTCGGTTACTACAAGTTAAAAAAAATTATAATAATAAAGTATACATTACAAGAAACTAGATATAACTAGCTTTTGTCCGCGACTCTGCCCGCGTGGATGTTGGTTATCGCGTAAAAAAGTAGCCTATGTCCTCCGTATCCCAGGCTATGTCTTTGCCAAATTTCATGACGATCGGTTTAGCGGTTTAGGCGTGAAAAGGTAACAGACAGTTACTTTCACATTTATAATATTAGTATGGATTAGAATAAATTTATTAAAATCAACATAATATTTAATTCATTTACGCCAAGGATTGTACTGGCCTACTGGGAGTGGCAATGGACTCCAGGTATCTAGTAGCAGTGTTTAGGAATCTCAGTGCAGTACTCGCCTTTGTGTTAATTATTACTAAGAGTGATCACCACACAAACTGTCAGGCGTGGTGATACGACCAATACCAAGGTTAGTAACGGTCTATGATCAACAGCTAACTTTCATAGATTGAAATGATTTTGTAGGCAACAAATAGTTCTACAAGGCGGGAATATCTTATTTTCGAGTATAGAGTCTCTGACATGTTTCTATAACTTGTTGGTGCTAAATCCATTCGTACATTAAATCTCTGCCCCATACCCTGGGCTAGTATTTATTGCTAGCCATATGGACAGTTGGGTCTTGAGTACATTTATTTAGTTATTCACCTATGCTAAGAAGCAAATTTGATTCTCTCAATATTTTTAGCTACAACAATTACAAAAATTGGAAGAAGCTAGGTTAGAAAGCAATTATGTTGGCAAAAGATGGCACTATTTGTATTCTGCTAAGATCTTTAGCTTTTTAACCACGTGTGGACAACGTGGTTGGAGAGCAGCCAACTTGTTTCCTACTTACATTAAAGCGTGATGAAACTGCCGGTTGAATTTCCATTCACCCCATAATGGCAGGAAATTATTTCGATTTTCGTAGATAGTGTTCTACACGTACAGACTAAATGTCCTTTAATGCACCTTAGCGTGGCATTATGTATTCAGTTTGTACTGTAATACTGAAAACAATAAATAATAATTTATTGTGCCATAGTAACTACATAATGTAAGAGCTAGAATAAAACAATGTCGCGAACAATGTCAGGTTTGTAAAAAAATGTAGCCCCTTCAGATGTTTTTTAATTAAGACTTGTGCAGGGTCCACTAATAATGCTTTTCTATTTTTGCTCTTAAAACGTGGAAGTACTCTTGCAATATCGAAGTTTCATTTTTCAAAACTCTAACATACCCTCCATAATTTATTCCGTTATGATCCGTACTGCTAAATGCAGTTAAGTAGTTCTTGAAACAACTTTTACATGACTCACGACGATTCATATCGATCAAAGCAATCAATTATTCAGAACATTTTGAATACTAAACGCTCTAATGTCAGGGTCTAATGTTACTTACAATCGTAAAGAATCGTTAAAGATTTCCTTCACATAAGATTTAGAAATTCTATTTACAGTTCAGATAATTATTTTAAAATCCATGCTTTGGTGTTATGTTAATGGTTTTTTAAAATCAATTGTCAGTTCTTTCTCAATCAATTAATCTGGGTAGCCTTTTCCCAACTATGTTGTGGTCAGCTTCGAGTATTACCGGACGCACCTGAATACCAGTATTTTACATGGAGCGACTGCCTATCTGACCTCCACAACCCAGTTACTGCGTACCCTTTGATAAGACTGGTTGTCAGTCTTTCGGGCTTATTATGACCCGTAACAACTGTCAAAGATCCACGAATGACAGCCAGGACCAACGGCTTAGCGTGCTTTCCGAGGAAGTCTTGGTAGTCCTGGATTTATCAATAGGCCGTATAGGCCGCGGCCTAGGGGCGGCAGATTTCAGAGGACGTTCACTCGATTTCAGAGGATAAAATTTAGTTTATTTTAACTTTAGTGCCTTCCTTAATTTAAATGGAAAATTATTATTTTAGAAAGGTACAAGGGGAGGCGGACACAGTGGCCTACACTCATAAAAAATATAAATCCGGCACTGAGTCTCGGTATGTAAAGATGGTCACCCATCCACGGACCAACCCCGGCAAGCGTAGCTTAACCTGATAGATTGACCCGTGCAGCTGTTATTACTTAGTCATGAGGTCTTTCTTATCTATCTTTAAATATTGATTAGGATCAATAATTTTGATCATTCCTCCTATAGAATGTGGAATTAGGATTTTCCTGGCAATACAAAGTATTTTCTTGTTGTTTACGTCGACTATGACCCATTATGGGTGGTTATACATGCTAGGTCAGTTCTTGCGTCTCGTGGCGAATTTCGTAAATTATATAATGGAACCGGTGTTATTTCGAAAGCAGATTGTTGATTATCGCAGTATGATGTCATTGTTTAAATTAAATTATGTACTGTAGCAATTTTTTTTTTTTTGAGTTGTTACAATAATTCATTGATAAAAAATATCGAATCCCAACTTCAATTTAATCACCCAATTTTATTTTAATTTTGTATTGTTTTTGTCTATTCTGTATGACTAACATGTTCAATTGTATTGTTTCAGTGCACTGTGCTGAAGTCTTGCGGTGAGGAGTGTGTAATCGCAGTCAAGGCAAACACAGCTCTCGACAAATAAACCAACTCAGCATTTATAGGGATATACATACATATAATTTTTTTACAATCAACAGCTCTTACATAAATGTAAAACATAATACTATGTATAATTTAACATAAAATATTATGGTGTGACGTGGTGCTGGCTTGTCGCCGTCCACTCCTCCCCGGGGGCATCTCATGATATGGCATTGGTCTCATGGTCTGCAGCCGTACCAATGCTGCAGTCCTATTGTTGTAAGGATAACATTCTAGAGATATGTGTCAATTCTCAATCGTGTGAGGTCTCTAGTCGTTGTACTGAAAACTCATCGCCATTTCCGCCATCACAAACTTGTGAGACCACAGGGTTTCGGCGTCCGAGTTTTGGCTACAGCGAATTGTTGGCCGACCAGCATTACATGTACAGCGCACGATTATTGCACATGCATACGTTAAATGTTATGAATTAACCGTGCGTGTGACGCTGATGCATTAATTTATTTATACTTAAGTGTAATAGTGCCCCGGGTGGAGTGCGACGTCGGCAGGCGGCCGCGTGCGACCGGCCGGAACTTCACGTTTGTTTTTGTTTTGTTTGTTCTCTTTTCGCTTACAACGTCTACTGAACGTTAGTTACGTTGCGCTCCGCGAGCCGCCGAAGGTTTGTTGATCGACATCGGTGTGATAAAATTTCCCGTGGTGGGTTTTAAAAGTTTATAACGGTGTATAACCCGAAAAAAAGAGATGGACGCAAACTTGAAGTTATTACCATAATTTAATGCTAAATTAATGAATACATAAAAAATCGAGAAAATGCGCAAAAAAATAGAAATAAAGAAAATTCTTGAATGTGGTGTGTGATTGATTAGTCCTCTACAGGCACGCGTCGTGACGACGTGCCGGCGTCACGCCAGTGGCGCCCCCTTCATGTGTAACACTTGCCATCTGTTCAAATAACATCCACAGACTTGTGGTGTGCATTCCATGGCGTGCAGTGTTCTGCTCCTCTCGTTTGTGACGTGCTAAATCATTGAAGACTGACTGAGAATGTCTCCTGATTATGAATACCTTCAGGCAAGACTGACGATGCATTTTGTAGAAGAAATAGTTGATTTTATAATGTAAATTTGTGCTCACTCGGCCTTTCCTTGCTCTCTTTTGCTCATTTGAACACATGCGATGTTACACATTATCGAGTGGCTTAAGATTGCCTAAGTTCCATGTTTTAAATGTAGTGATACGCGACGGCCACTCTCTAGCAAGTGTTGCCTTCAAGGGCTCGATAGGGTACCATTCATTTGTATGTTAGTGGACTCATCAATATTCTTTTAACATCAGATTGTCAAAGACGATATGATATACGAAAATTAATGTAAGAATGTAAGGTAAGGCCCTATAGGAGAGATATTTTTTTATGCATTCAAAATTCGTACCATCGCAGGACGACTAAAGTTTAGGCTGTTTATAGACAACAGTTTGATCCCTGTATTTTTGTTTTGTTTTTTCGAAATTGCATAATCGTTATTGTTGGTAAAGTTTTTATACTAAGCAGCTTGTAATCAGGTTTTTATTTTATAAAAAAAAACCTAAAGTATACATGTAAAGACATCGGGAGGTGTAAAATAAAATACTTTAGTAAAAAGGTAAATTTTCTTTCTATAAAGATAAGCTGTTGTATCCCAATGGAACCTTGAATCGATGTATTCCTTCCTTGTTGGATATATCTTATAATATCCGAAGCTTAGAATAGCATTCGTGGATTAAATGTGAATTTATTCATAGCCGTTAGAATTAATTAATTGGTGCACCTATAAGTTATTATTAGGAATTGATTCTCTTGCACACATGGTATGTTGCTTACATTAGAGCAACACTCAGTAGATTCTGTGAAGCGAGCTATAACACTGGACCTGGCATTATTTTCTGAGCTTTCTGTTTCATTTAAGAGTCTCACCGACTCACGTGCCGCTCCTGTGTATAGCTTGTGTGTCAAACATATTGCGCTGTGCGAGACGGTCGACTGCTAGGTCATTATCATAAGACCTTGTTATGAAGAGATGGTTAAAAATTGTAATGATCCAATAATCTTCGGATTTTAATTTAGGAAACTTAAAATTATTTTTTATATTGGGGCGTAGGACAGGTTGAATAACTAATGTGACGGTATTTAGTGCTAAAGGTCTGTATATACGTAAGATTGGATAGATCGATGGATAATGGACACTAGTTAAAATATTTCAATAACCCTCTCTTGATGCAGTTCTGTTTGTCATTTTGTGTGAACAAACGGCACCGAATTAATAGCAACGGCCAATAAATAAATGTAAAGCAGTAATAAGTACCTATTTAACAATCTGTCGAATTAAATCTGTACAAAATGAAATACCGTGAGTTGTGATTCTTAGCACCCTTTATGTAGATTTTATTTAGTTTCTTTACATAATTTCTTGTTATTTTATTTTACACCCATTGATGTATAAAAAAAGGAAGATTAGGTACGCGTTCCTCGACGAGGACCGCATATCATACGCCGACCGGCACAACTTACCTTAGTCAAAATCGAACTGGCGTTTCTTGTAGCATAAGTGCAGCATGTTAAGTAAAATTGCCGTAACAGGAATCGTTGCTGCTTATTTAGACGATTAGGTCGTCTAAATAAGCAGCAACGATTCCTGTGTTTTCAAAATGTGCACAAATAATTCATAAACCAAAAACAAGTTCCACGGGATTAACTTATTTTCTTTAAAATTCTCCTGAATAATATTGCTTTCTAGGTCGCCATTTGTTTCAGAGTTGATAGGGGTACGTAACAGTGACGATTATTGCTATCTCGTTCCCGCTGCAGCCCGCGTCAAATCTCTATGGGTCAGCTCACACCGAGACGACGCGACGTGTTGCCAACGATTTTACTATGCGCCTCGCGACGTTGCGATGCGTCTCGCGGCGGCGCGCGCTCACTGGCCTGTTCCAATATCGTCGCGTCGCGTCTCGTCTCGGTGTGAGCTGACCCTATTTTGGTTGTTTCACATCTGGAAATTTAGTTGAGTGGGGTGTGTTTTTACATGTAATTGTTTCTAGTCCAATAATGTTTACGTGACATTAGCGCGGTGCCTTATCTTCCCTTTTTTATACATCAATGTTTACACCCTTATATTAAAAGAACTAGCATTTATTTTAATCAAACCAATTGCAGGCATTTTTTTACTGTCAAGAAGTCAGTCAGTCGGAAAGATGAAGCTAGTTGCTCATTCCAAAACGTAGTAGGTTTCCATGGAGAAGAACGGACAAGAAACCACGGGCACACGAAAGAATATTGCAATCGTCAAATATGTATAATTATACTACAATTAGTAACTAGTAACCTACATGGGCCAATTAAGTAATTCACTCAGCAGTAAAAATCAATTACAAGTTCTCGGCGAAGTTGCAACTATGAAGTCGCAGTAGCAAATGTTTGGTTTCAGTTATCAGCATGTCCAAGCCAAAATTTTACGTCAGCGCTCTTTTACATCCGTAACTAAGGGCGGTTTCGGAGTTAATGTTAACGTGTGGTTGACTGTACATACCTGCGCAAACTCGCTATGAATAGAGTTAACAAAATCTGATACAATCTGTGGAAACCAACAAAAATTTTCTACGAAATAGCTACCCCAGTTATGAAGAGCATGAACCTGCTATTGTGCGTTTCTAATAATTTCTAAAAATATTCGTCATTATGATAAAGCAGGGAAGTAAAATGTATGGAAATTTATGAAGACGCTTTTAAATTTCCGTCTACAATAACGTTATAACATGCACGTATTTTCCATACATTCTATGGACGTCCATGATATTATCGTCACATTGGACATTATAAAAAAGCACAATGTGTGCAGGAGTGAATCAAGCCTATTTGTTTAACGAAACAGTGGAATGAGTAGATAACTAACCGAAACAGTCACGTAAGTACCAATCGATTATTAAAAAAAGTTTGCCGTCACAGGACGGCCCGGCAGATGTGAAACATGAATCATTCCACTTTGCTCCACCAAGCTACCCCACTGGTGGGGCAGAGTGGAATACCTAAAATTTTGCAGTGGAATCAGCCCACTAATTCAATTTGTTGGGGATTCCACTACAAAATCTTGTTGATTCTGCCCCACTAAGCTGCTCCTTAGAATAAAAGTACGAAAATAATAGTTGGAAATTTTTATTTTCTGTCTGGAAGGAAACAGGTTGTAGGTAAATCACAGATTTACACAATTTATTACAAATAAAATATAACAAATTTTGAAACAACTATGAAATAAAAATTTCCAAACATTTATTTTTGTACTTTTATTCTAAATTGCCAACCCTAGTAGGGCAGAATCCAACAGGATTTTAGAATAGTGGAATCTGCCCCACCAAATTGAATTAGTGAGCCCGATTCCACTGCAAAATTTTAGGCATACCCCTTTGCCCCATCAGTGGGGCGGCTCGGTGGGGCAAAGGTGAATAATTCTGAAACATTGAAATTTAGCGACCATACAAGACTTGGTCATTGGTCGACAGTCGGATACGCTAGATCTAACCAATCTATGATCCGTACAGAAGGTAAGTATGTGTGGGCACACAAGAATTTGGGGCCACTTTGAAAAGTAAAAAAATGGAATGGCAAAAAAAATATTGTTATGATTGTATATTTACTATGGGTAATTGGTATAAATCAAATATAAGTTATCAACTGTTTTAAGAAAAAGACCTTAGGTAGGTACCTACGTTATTAAATAAAATGCTGCAGGTTTGCATTGGTTACGATAATGGTTCCTTACGGGATTTCTGTTCTGCAAAATCTTCTATAATATTCTCAGTCAATTTTTTTTTTCTCTTACTCTGCACTTAATTGACGAATTACTTTGTCCACTTAAGCAGAACGTTCACAAGATGATTTTTTACCCCCTCTTTCGGATAGGTAGGTTAGATTTTTTTATCATCATTCAAATAAGTAATAGGAGTTACTTTGCTGAGTCAGCAGAAAAGCTCAGGAATTGTGAAAATGCAGAATAAATAGTGAGCTCAGCACTCTCTCCGAAATGGGTTAGATTGTCTTTCGATCATTCAAACAGAAATATGTCATAGTACTTAGTTATGTTGCAGAGTTATGCAGAAAAACTCAAGAGTTGTGAGAACGCATAATGCAAGAGTGAGATCGAAAATTATATGATTGCATTATCTCGGATAGGTTCGGTTTTTTTTAACATTCATACGGAAATGAGAGAATTTAATTTGTCCGACTTATGTAGAAAAGAGCTCGCTTTACAGCACCAAAATTAAATGATTTCGGGAATGTTCTGGAACGCCGAATTTTAATTTTTTGTAGTGAAGTCATTATGGCCGCATCATGCCTAGCCCTTTCGGGCGCTGGCACTGTGAGTCTGCACAGTGCGCCCCCTTGGTCACCCCTGGCAGCCGCCCCAATGGCCAACCCCTAGCTACGACGCTGACAATTTCTACATTTGGAAAAGTTTCTTCTAATTTATCGGACTTTAGACTTGAGACACTGAAATCCGCTGATTCCTTTGCTATATTTTTAAGATATATGAAACCATTCTAATTTGAGTTCATCATGATAAAATTCTGCAAATTCTTTGCATATTTTTGTTTCAAAATTGATTGTTATTAACTGAGAAAGTTTGTCAATTTCTCGGTATGTTGCCGAACGATTTTTTAAACACCGTGTCAATTAAAAGGAACAAACATACTTACTACACGAATTTTTTTTTTTACCAGTCAACTGTTCAATCTCTGATGATCCTTAAAAAAGTGATTAGAGTGCTTTTCAAACTTATTTTGCTAGTCAGCATTTGCATTTTTTTCTTTAGCAGCCGATTCGTATTGATCGAAATTATTGCTTGCATTACTAACACAATCGATCAGAGATACTATAATAGGTAATCAGTTTAATTTTAATATTTTAATTTCGACGCTAATTCTTTGCAAGTATCTACCTAAAATTACAAAAAAAAAAAAAATGCGCTATTGAAAAGAAGCGTTGGATCGGCCTTCAAGGGCCCTGGGCACGGGCCCCGTGTGCCCTTATTGTAAAAACGGCATAGAGTATGTGGCAGCTGTTATGGCCTGAAAAGATTGATCGCCTACGACGACCAGGGCCTCAAGTCTGCTATTACAATAGTGTCAGAATGGTCTCTTCATTGTGAGTTTTTGACAGATTTGCCATACTTACAAACACTGTCAAATACTCACAATGGCGAGACCATTCTGATACTATTGTAATAGCAGACTTGAGGCCCAGAGCTAATTACTACTTGAATCAAATCGTTGAAACTAAAATAATCCAAGTTGGTAGGTAGGTACTCATATTGTTGCCAACCATTAGTGATATGGGTACCTATCAGTTCAAAAACCTGCCTAACTGATAACATCACGCCTGTATTTCGGTCGGTACCTATAGTTTGTCCGATACCGCTGTACCGCGCCTTAGGTATGTACGCGGCTCACGGGGGGGGCGACGCAGCCCGCTCATTCGTCTACGCTCAGTGTCCTGCCCCCCGCCTCGCCGCGCATTCCTATAGTTCGGGTAAGAAGACTGGAACATATAAGGTAGGTACCTATCGGGTTTCTTGATAGGACTAGTAAACCAGCCTACAAATACAGCTGCCGTCCTATGCAATATACGCACGGCATTAAGGACCAAACTATTTGACCAGTGACAGGCAGGCGACGTCATTCAGAAAGATGGCCCAAACTTTTTTAGTTTTAACTGAAAAGTTCTTTAGGTGCACTTTGCGATCTTTCTGATCAGTGAACGAAACTGAACCGTGACGATGAAGCAGGTATACTAGGCTGCTCGGTCGGTAACGCTGAATTGGGTATACTCAGGTCCAGTCGGTCGGTGACACTGAATCGGGTAGGGTCACCATGGTCAACAGTTAACCACTCATACACAGCCAATGCCTATAATTGATAAATGCAACGTTCCCAATATTTGCAACGAAGCGACATATAGACTGCAAAGCAACTACCCGCCCCGCTCCCCTGTTGGTGGCGAGCTTGCGCTCACGACTGTCGAGCTCGAGTGACAGGTGATAGTGTGAAAACAAGCGGAGAAATTAAAAAAAATAAAACTTAAGTATTTTTTCGTTTTATATCTTTTTGTTAAATTTTACAAGAATCGTAATAAGTATTTCGAATTTTTGACTCTTTAAGTACCTACCTATACTGAACGAGCTTCTTACATTATTATGTACTAGCTTCTGCCCGCGTGAAATTTCGGCCCACCCATCGAGTCGCATCCCGTCGCTTAGCGTTCTTTCTGACTTATGTTCTTTTCGCTTGGCTCCTAAGGATCATAGCGTGATGTTATATAGCCTATAGCCTTCCTCGATAAATGGGCTATCCAACACTAAAATATTTTTTCTATTCGAACCAGTGGTGCCGATTCCCTTGTTCACAAACTAAACTAAATTTAAGTTCAGTGCATCTTTTTCTTTCTATTTCATTAAGAAAAGGACAGAAGATAAATTTTAGTTTAGTCCTGTCAAATTAATTAGCGCTTGACGTAAACTGACGTAATTTTAGTTGGCAAGTTTTTAATCACGTCTAAACTTGTATGGAGTAGTGACAGGCGCTGATTAATTTGACAGGACTAAACTAAAATTTATCTTCTGTCCTTTTCTTAATGAAATAGAAAGAAAAAGATGCACTGAACTTAAATTTAGTATAGTTTGTGAACAAGGGAATCGGCACCATTATCTAGTTCCTGAGATTAGCGTGTTCAACCAAACAAACAAACTCTTGAGCTTTATAATATAGCTGATCCGCGCAACTTCGTCTGCATCACCTAAGAGAAAATTCATTATTTAATCCACTCTCGGTTTAAATAATGAATTTTCTACTTATTTTGTTACGGAGTTATTTTAAAATTATGATATCTCCTAAGATGTTGATTGAAATCAAGTAATGTCACGGACAATTTTGTTTACCTTTAAATACTTGTGATTAATAACATATTTATTTGGATAAGGATTAATATTTTGTTGATAAAACTCCTTCGCAAATAATGAATTAATTTCGAACCAATTTGATTACCATAAAAAAGGTTATAGTGAGTCAATCTTAAAAGATAGACATATGCTGTCGCGGACTTTTTTTTAGAACTTTAAAAGAGGAACAATTTCATCGTACCTACATGATATTTGCGTAACTTAAACCGTTCACGCAGCGCACGCAACGGAAGCTCTCAAAATGAAATAATTTTTCCCGTTTTTGCAACATTTTTCATTTATGCACGGCTCCTTTTGGTTGTACCGTGATGTTATATAGCCTATAATATTCCTCGATAAATGGACTATCCAACACAAAAATAATTTATTTTTCAATTCCAACCAGTAGTTCCTGAGATTAGCGCGTTCAAACAAACAACCAAACTCTTCAGCTTTATAATATTAGTATAGAATAGTGTTCTTAATTAAAAAGTTAGATTAACCGAATAGTTGCGGGAGGTGGTAATAGTTGGTGGTCTACAACTAATCAAATCACTTTGTCCAACAGTTAACCATGATTAATAAATTGTGTACCAATGCTGGGTTAAATTGAGACGTAAGTGGGTTCCTTTTATTGTTGATATTATTTTTATTTCAGATGGGGCGAGCTACAACGACAGAAATATAATTAAATTACCAAATCCTAAAATTATTGGCAGCCGCCGAAGGCAAGCGCCTTTTTCATTTGACGTGTATTTCAACATACCGTCGTTGCGACTTTTAGGCAGGGTTCCCACTATGCCGGACCGGTAGATCTGACGGAAACCGGACACCGGACAAAATGTTCACATTACACCGGATCCCAGAAGAAAATCGGACAGTAAATTACTCACCTCAGTCGAATTTGGAACTGTGCGCACAACGGACGACGAAATTGTTGTGTTGTGGTGGTATCTTAATAGAAGGCAAAATGAAAGAAAACATTGGGTACATCCCATTTTACGGGAAAGATTTTCTGCTAATTTACTGCTAATTTTAAGTTTTTGTCTTTATAGACAAATTATAATTATAATTTTACTAATATTTCTTCGGTCTTATCCCACAGAACAGGTCTCTCTTGGACAAGCGTAATTAAAGTTTCTGCTTGAATGACCATGCTACACGTCTACTTTTATCAGAAAATGCGAGCCGAATGACGTGAGGGGAGCACGGGCGGGTTGAGTGGGGGACATACATCCGGGGCAAACTGGTTCACATTACTCCGGTCCGGGTGTTCTACCGGCGCGGCGCTTCGAAGTGACAAAACGCTCGGCCAAAATGCCGAGCTCGGTATTTTTGCCGGATCCGGCATAATGTGAACAGCTTCATATATATTCTTTAGCCATTAGCTCTTCCGGCAGTTTTACCGAGCCGGTAAATCTGCCGGTCCGGCATAGTGGGAACCCGGCCTTAGACCTTTATGTGTACACGCGGCTACATATCAAGCTATACAAATCCAGTTTACGCTTTCCGTACAATGAGAGATCAGCTTATACTGGAAATGTATAGCTTGATATGTAGCCGTGTGTACAATTCAACTTTTTTCAAAAATCGATGTTTTAAACACCAACATTTTATTAGGAAGCCCATTATAGATCTTGAAATTTGGAAAGAAATGACGATTAAATCCTCGTATACAGAGTTTTTGCATTTGATAGAGCTTCAAAATGTGAAAAAAGCTGGCGTAAAAGTGATTTTGCAAAAAGTGACACATGAGAGGTCATATAGTCGCAACTATTCGCATGATGAATGTGTTTTGTATGTTTAAAATAACAAAAAGGATTACTCATTGTCACGTTACGCCCATTGTCCTGTTACGCTCATTGTACGCTTGCGCCGTATCAATGTCATAAGAAAACATTGATGCGGCGCAAGCGTACAATGAGCGTAACGGGACAATGCGCGTAACGGGACAAAGAGCGTAACGGGACAATGAGTCATACATTTTCGTGCATGCAGCTGGCGTTCATGGATTTATTAGACGTAGTAACGTCAAAAAAAAAAAATTGGTTGTCTGTAAAGTTGGTTTACGGACGATAATTTAACGTGACAACGTCATAACAAAACATTGATTGCAAGCGTACAATGAGCGTAACGGGACAATGAGTGTAACGGGACATTTTCGTGCATGCAGCCGGCGTTCATCGATTTATTAGACGTTGTCACGTCGAAATGAACTTATTCTGCGTACGGGGGGGAAAATAGATTATTCGATCCACCCCAGCTCTTCAAGGAAGGCCAGCAACGTCTTGATGTTACTAACAATCTCACAGAGGGTACCTGGGTTACTGAAGTACTTTACGACCACCGGGCAGTTTAAAAGCACATGGGCTGCTCTCTACGGCTAGGTAATGTATGTGGGTACACTAAAATGGTTCCCTATGAATAATAATAAAAGCTACATTAAAATAATAAAAACATTTTATTCTTATAACTCGTCATCATCTGTAAAGCCATCCGAAGATATTTCTATGACTAGGAACGGATCTTCAACATCAAATACTTGGCATACAAAGCCATCTCCTAATTCGTCCAACATATTTTGAATATCCAGTGGTTCTCTCTTAACAATGTCTTCTGTCTTAACTTCAACACCTTCCTGATTAATACTAGAATCACGATTTTGTTCAATACCATCTTTTGTACTAGAAACTTTGTCTTGTACATCATTTACAATACATGGTTCATTATCTGCCGGAATCTCTGTGTTTTCAACATTTCTTATATTATTTATTAAATTCGTGTAGCTATTTTCATTTATCGTTGCATTATTGTTACCGACGACTGTTTCCGTAATCGTTAATTCTAATTTAGAATTACCTATCTCCTCGCCTAAACACTCGAATGTTTCACATTTATTATGCATTGTGTCAGGAGTAAAATTTCTAGTATTTGTAGGCAGCATATCTGAATCGTTATTACTAATAGCATCATTAATTATTGAACTCTCTCCTATTGCATACTGATTCTCATTAGTGGCCCTTTCTTCTACATGATTCTGTGTTATTTTTTGAGCACTCAGTAAATTCATATGCATAGGATTTGCTTTTAATTGATTAACAACTACATAATTTGTTTTCGAACTTTGCCCTATATCGCAAAGGTTATTTCTAAATGTAGAGGTTACGATTATATTATTTGTTTGTAGTAAACGTAAACTAATATTTGAACACTCTCCTGTAATAGGTTGGTTAATAATAGTAGAAGTAGTTGTATTACTTGGTAAAGTAATATTTTGTTCACTTTCACTGTCTGAACTACTAGAATCTTGTTCTGATTCAAATTCCACTGCATTGCCTACTTGGGTTATTTCAACCCTTGGTGACACGTTATTCTCCATACTGACGTATCTGTAATATAGTAAATAATTATAAACACAACCGTGGAGAGTCAATTGTTAAAAAAAAACTGCTCTCAAAATGTCAGAAAATAATAGCAAACACCGAAATCAGCTGCTCTCAAAATAATAGCAAACACTGATGGGCTGAGCCCTTATCGAATACTAGTATCTAAAACCAAAGAAACGCCATAATCCAACACATCGGTCTTGTTGCGGTATTAATTTCTTTATGATTGCCGCTGATATAAATAGATCCATAGAAGTCAGATAAAGAGAATGAAGAAGAGTCCCATTACACCACCTGGAGGGACACCTACGGAAATATTTTCGTCACTTGCCACATCTTGTGCCCTTATTGAAAAGTTAAATTAAATGGTCAAGGGCGCAGCCTTAGCAGTTAGCATCCAGAGCTTACGATCACGACCACATAAAATCAAAATCAAACGTCTTGGAGAAGCTTTAGGAACAATAGTGCCTACAAGGTCACAGTTTGAAACGCAATTAAATAATCTCCGTATTAAAAAAATTATATTACCTTTCTAAAATTTCCTCTTCTTTTATTTTAGCGATGAGCTTATTTTCTTCCAGCTTAGCTAGTAGTATTGGATCTTTTTCAGCAGGGTCATCGAATTCTTTCTGGTCGCGTACCAAACTCAAGAGATCCCTGTATTCTCGCTTCTGCCGTCGCTTCCGCAGCGCCTGCCCACATTGACGGAATAACGCTACAGCTGTAACATTTAAGTTTTTAACATTATAAATGAAACAACATGCCTGAACTTTCCGTAATAAAAAAAGCATCCATAAAAGAACGAAGATTAGTTTAAAGTTTTGCTTCCTACCTTCTTGCACCACCTGTTTTCTATTCCAGGCAAGATTATCAATATGATTTGATTCTACCACACATTTTACTACATCAGAAAAGTCAGGGAATTCCACTGCTCCTGTCCTACCTATCGTACTATTCAGATACTGTTCCAGCCTCTTTGCAGGTCCAGGTGGATGACCTTCAGCGACAATCAATCGAATCTCACGCCGTTTAACTAATTCTTTACAGTTTCCTTTTATTTCACATATCTGCTTGTAGCATGAAACAACATTTTCTTTGTATCTGAAATGATATCAAAAGTTAATTTTAAACTGTATGCCGAACCTGCTGTATATTACTTTATGATGCATCCATGCAGTTTTTCTGGCTAAAGAAGAGATTGTTGTTTCCTCAAGCAATGTCAAGCCCTACCAACAGCAATAATGAATTGTTATCAAACTCACTTTGAACATAGGTAGTACGGTGACGCAAAAGGACTTTGAGTTATCACCTCTTCCTCTTCTAATCTATCAATAATCTGTTTATAATAAGCAATTTGCTTTTCAAGGCTTGCTATTTTATCTAAATCATTAGGGGAATTGTGTGAAACTGGAACCTCTATTGGCAAAATCTCTACATGGGTTTTGGGAATCAGAAGCTCATAATCCAATTCGGTATCTGATGATGTAACATTTTCATTATTATTTTCTTTGTTAGAATCTTCTTCTAATGTTTCTTGTACTACATTATTTTCTTTGTTAGAATCTTTTTCTAAAGTTTCTTTTACTACATTATTTTCTTTGTTAGAATCTTCTTCTAAAGTTTCTTGTACTACATCATTTTCTTTGTTAGAATCTGCTTCTAAAGTTTCTTGTACAACTTTGCCCTTTTTAGACTCTGCTTCTAATGTCTCTTGTAGTACTGTGTTTACATTATCATTTCTCTGGTCACTAGTTTCTGTTTCTTCTATGATAATTACATCATTTTGGCCATCATCTATTTCTGACCTATCTACAGATTCTGTATCCGAATCATCTAAATCTATTATATCAGTCTTTTCCTTTTCAACATGTGCCACACTCCTTGTTATAATTCTATCTTTTGTATTAACTGCACAACGTTTTGATTTTTTGTATTTTCTTTTAGTTCTTGTACCACCAACTCTTTTTCTTGTGTTGTCATTATTTGTATAAACTTTATGGATTTGTCTATTTTCCGAATTATTTTGATTAATTTCTCTACTACTACTAGTCACTTCTGCAAATGTTTAAAATTTCACATGAATATATGCAAATAATTTATTAAGGTTAGCCCAAAGAAACCAAGGCCGTCAAAAAGCGCGTTGGGATCGTCAAAGTCGCGGGAAACAGTTGAATGAGGGACGCACCAAAACCGGGAAGTATGGCAGAATAATGGGGAGACCTATACCCTAGAGTGGGCGATTCCAGGCTGAAATGATGATCATGAATTTATTGAGACTCTAGAGTCCTAGAAAAATAGAGTCAGTCAATAAATGGAGCAAACAATAGCTGTTTCTTGGTGGAGAGAAACAGCTATTGTTTGCACCATTTGATACTCTATAATTTAAGCTGGTTATACAAGCTGGTTTAGCTACAATTATGGCGCAATTGTATGTGTTTTCCTATTTAGTGTGACTTTTGGACTGTCCCGTTAGACTCGTGGTCGCAAGCGCGACAGCTGAGCCTGAGGTCCTGGGTGCGATTCCCAGGTTGGGCAAAGAGTTATTGGGTTTTACCATTAGGAATTTCTTAGTAACAGCCCAGGGTTTGGTAGCCTGCAGTGTGATACCTTTGTGCCTCAGAAAACACGTTTAAGCTGTTGGTCCTGCGCCTGATCTCTCTCCGGTAATGTCGGATTGCTGTCCCATCTTACTATGAGCATGAGGGAGAGAGAAAGAGTGTCATATGTGCACTAGAATAGCTCCCGCGCCGAAGGCTGGTCTCCGCTGAGAATGGTCGCCATGGCCGAAATTCGGCCTGAAAGACTACTAGTGTGTGACTTCTGACAAAAACAGAAAACAGTAATTTCCACACAATAGGTGGACAGCCCTTTGTTCAGGGCTTGCATGGAGGCGGAGGAAACCGTTGCGCATGTGCTATTCGAATGCACAAGCGTCACCCAGATTAAAACAGAAACCCTTGGGGCACCCAGATCCTTCACCGATGTTCTGAACAGATCAGGAGACGTGATTAGCTTCTGGAGGGAGGTGGGCTGGTTGGAATAATCGTCGATGGCCGCCATGGCCCACGCACAATGGTTTATTTGAAGGACTAAGTGTGGTACCAAACCCTTTAACATAGAACAACCCTCTGCTGGGAATAGGCTCTCTTTAGCACGCCAACTAACCTGATGTATAATGATCTACAAATGCCTAAATAGTAGTACTCTGCCGCACTAACGAAAAATGCAATAACTCGATTTTGCCACTCCCGAGAATTGTATTTTTGATTATTGAATTTGTTATGATGTTTTAGTTATTGCATTCTTGCTTACTGAAAAAACGAGTTCCTGAAGGATCAATAAAAAGTTGCTTAGAGAGAGTTAATAGATTTTGATTTGCTGACTCCAAATATATAACTCAACGAATATATAACTCAAAATCTTCCAAAATCGAGTTATTGCATTCTTCGTTAGTGCGACAGTACTGTAATAGCAACAAACCTTCATGACCCCATTGAGAAGCATTTTTCTTCAAGTTAGTAGCTAGTGTAACAAAAGGCACTTTTCTCCTCAACCCTCCTGATTTCAACTCCTCACACAATGTCTTGACATGCAGAAATTTGTGATCAGGATCTCTCATTAACAATTTGTAAGTCTTCTTCAACAATGCTCTGAATGATTCTGATTCCTTAAATGTGTTATTTGTATCTCTATACAATGGTAACAAGGTTTTATATACTACTCTTGGCATTCCAGTTGCGTTTTCCATGTTTATACATCTTGTTACTATCTTATCCATTAGTCTATTATTTTTAAGATTATTTACAAATGTTTTTTCAAATTTATTAAAAGATAGCTTATTGATAATTTTTGCAGCATTATTTGCAACTGTTTCTGGAGTTTTTTTAAGTGGTGTTTCATCATCTAAAATTATTGTTTCTACTGTTGAAACACTTGGTGTACCAACCGCTTTTTTACTGATTATTCTTTCATCATCTTCATCAATTATAACAACAGGTTCCTGAAAAAATAATATAATATTGAAAAAAAGAGAAAAGTTAAAATTGCACAAGTAACTTAGGTATGTTTTGTTTGCGTTGCATCTCAATATGTTAAAACTCTAAAGTTTTGATAAGATTTGTTATTTTGTTTAGCTTTGTGCTGCCTATCTTCATAGAATGACATCATTTGAATCTATATAAGTTACATATTTTATAAGTTCATATAGTGCAATGCACAAACTCTTGCCACCACAGAGCATGTAACTTTACTAGCCACTTGACTACATAATCTAGTGTTACATTCACAAAGTGGGTATGTCTATGTCTGTCACTATGATTTTAAGGGCAGATGTAATACTCAACAATCAACTATAATCCATAATATAAAGGCATACAAACAATAATTTTATAACGAAGTCGTAGTCAGAAACATAGGGTTAGGGTTAATTTAACGCTCTTACATGAAGAGAGATACGATAATAAATCTCACCATATCAACATCGTCGTCGTCTATCAACACAGGGTCCACATTCATTATTACGAAACACATAAAAGTCTGAAACTTAACCCAAAACTTTGCAACTGTTATTGTGATACTGCCTGAGGAACCTGGACTTCGCAACCATCGGGGGTGATTTCTGGTTTGACATTGACATTATCACTGATTGTGACTGACAGTGACAGCAGCAGTAATGACAAAAGAATAACTTCACCGTTCAGATAATCGTTCAAGAACTTCAAGAAATGGGTAGATGACAAAATTGTAGCCTCTTCCAAATATTAGGGGAACCTAACCACCTTATCAATGATTCGTGGCCCACATGTATCTATATTATATTTATTTGTATATATATATATATATATATAAGTATGTATGTAAGTAAAATTTCGTAAAATATAATCCAAAATCTCAAATTGTTATTGATGAGGCCCGAAATAATTGAATACCTACCTACCTATTGAAAATTTGTTTCTAGGGGTCAAAAGGCTTCAACCAACAGGCGCGGGCCAATTCTCAGGCTCTTGCATTCATATATAAAAAAATCACACGGAAAATAAACCTATCCGAGTCAGGATGCTCCAATTTCTAGCTCGCTTCGCTCGCTCTTACATACCTACTCTTAGTAAAATTACAATGACAACTAAATCGATCCCGGTCCAGAATGTTCCAGTTTTCGAGCTCTCTTCACTCGCTCTTCAATGAAACTTTGTGGGTCAGGATGCTCTAATTTTCTAGCTTGCTTCGCTCGATCTTGCATTCTCTTTGTCACCTTTGGGCACAATGACAGCTTAATCTCCCGAATCAGTCATGTTATTTTATTTATTCCCTATAGTCATCGCCGCAGTCGGATAAAAAGGGCCGCCAACATATTTTGATAGAGCTAGGTACGCCACTGCTGAATAATCATACCTTTCTAATAATAAAAAACATAGTCAGCTGCTTATCTAACGGGGAAAAGACTACACTAGCGTTATTAAACATAATCATAGGAGCATCTGAAGCGTTGCAAGTCTCTTTGACAAACGAACTGATGATCTTTCCATCCAGGAAGATTTAACTGACGGCGATTTTTATTGTTGTTAATACGTTGCTTGCCAGAAACATAGTCAGCCTAAAATGTTCCCACTGCTGGGACATAGGCCTCCTCTCTGGGAGAGGGAGTGGGCCGTAATCTACCACGCGGGCCCAGTGCGGGTTGGTAGATGTCACATGTTTTTGAATTTTTGGTTCTAGGACATGCCGGTTTCCTCACGATGTTTTTTGAGAGCAGTGGTTATGAAATAATTTACACAAAGTACCTACTTGGGTTCGAACCCAAGACCTACAACTCTTAAGTCACAGCCGTTACCACTGGGCCACCACTGCTCTCTTGCCATGGTCGGTCAAAATTACCAACACTTGAAATACCCAATGGGGCCATGGGGCTTATATGACCGCCAGTATCACCTCTGCCTAACCCTTCGTGGAATACAGGCGTAATGGTATGTGTTATGTAAAATCTATTTTGTAGGCATGCTATGAGAAAAAAAAAATCGTTTACTGCTTGTGCTGCTAGCGCCACTAGTGGTGATTCTTGACAGTATACTCTAAAGTGTGAATGCTGTGCCTGTAAAGTGTGAACTCTGTAGGACCTTGTTGTGCATTTGCACATCATAAAACACTTGGTAGTAATGCTACAGTTCTTTCAGTTATTTTACTTCTGATCTTGCATCATACTTCATAGTCAAAATCACAGTGATCTTCATTTTCATTAAAATAAGGCTGTTGAATTGCTGCTGTCAGAGGTAAAATTGCTGTGAGGCTTGTAGACAACAATGATTGGGAAACTCTACTCTTTTTCTTATCAGCAGTGCTGTTAAATTATCTCAAAATGAGATGGTAAGTTAAAGACATGGGAATGATTAAACAGGAATGTGGAGGCCCGAGTTCTGTGGTGCATCTTTTTTAAGTTTTGTTGAACCATAGCTTCATAGTCTGGCCAATATAGTTGGGCCAACATGTGGAGCTCTGCTATGGAAGTACTACAATAGGGATGTTTCTTAGGTAAAAAAAATATGTGTTTAGTCAGATAATAAAAAAATATTAGACATGTATTTTTAGCTTTATCATAATAATAAAAAAATACTTAGATAAAACACATTAAAGTTGGGGAGTGGGGTGTGGGCTCGTTACGTCACAATTCTGAAATAAGATTAGACATATAAGTAAACCTTGTTTACACTCCGTTCAACCGATTTTGACTTATATTGCGTTGGTGGCATGAAAAATGGCAGCTGCAGTAAACAGTTGATATTGTAACCACTTTTTTGCTTTAATGTCGTCCTTATGCCTACAGCATAGAAGTCAAAATCGGTTGAACGGACTGTAAAAAAGGTTTTTTTTTAATGTCTAATGTAACTTCAAATGAAGTATACGTATGTATAAAATCTAGCAAAGAGTGACGTCATGCCACATTTGAACTCAATGTATCGCCGCAATTTTTATATAATAAAAAAAAAAAAAACGTGTCCAATATTTTTTTATAAACTTCATGGCATGACGGAGATAAAAGTTTTTTTTTTGTCAACATTCCTATAGGTTAAGATACCCAAATAAAAATCCAAAATGCGGATAAATATATATTTAGAGAGGCCAATTAAAATCTATTGTTATTATGTGAAATAAATTGCAACATTAAAATTGGCTTGTTGCATAACCTTAACATTATTATAATAATGTACGCCGTATCTCTTACATAGAACCTTACAAGTTAAAAATACATTTGTTTATAAACTACAATAAAAGAAAATACTAAGCAATGAAAATGCAACTGTAAATGAGATGGATGATACTTGGGCGAATTTAATTCCAAAATCTATACATAATGAGACATTTTTTACATAGTTTACAAGTCCAATAATATCTATGAAGAAAAAATATATAAATATAAAGACTATTTTGTTCAAAGCACCATACTGGCCGCATTGATTTATTTCTAAATTCAATACACTATTTTATTAATAGACGAGAAATATATTTTTTATATTAAATTATCCTTCATAAGTTTCCACAATTTCGTAAGTTCACATTTCTTTTCGTGAGCGATCCTTAATTAACACAATTTACCCAATATCTCCACCTCATCTGAAAATAAAAGATTTAAGCATTAATAATTTAGTTGTTAACTTTTTTTAGATTTATAAATACATATTTACTTAAATAAGTATACGCAGAGCCGGCTCCAGCCCATGTAGCGCCCGTGTGCAATTAATACCCTGGCGCCCTATAGTAGGCGCGCGATCTTTGGGTGCAAATGGTGCAATTATAAATGACTAGCTTTTGCCCGCGGCTCCGCCCGCGTGGATGTCGGTTATCGCGTAAAAAGTAGCCTATGTCCTTCTCCATATCCCAGGCTATATCTCTGCTAAATTTCATGACGATGGGTTCAGCGGTTTAGGTGTGAAAACGTAACATACAGACAGACAGACAGACAGACAGACAGATAGACAGACAGACAGACAGACAGAGTTACTTTCACATTTATAATATTAGTATGGATGTTGGGAAGCAATAGCGAGTTTACTTCGCTTGCGGTACGCCCCCGCGGGGTAGACTCGAGAGTGAAAAGTATTGTCAATTCAAAAATCTTTATTTAACTACAAACGGCCTATTACTTTCTGATCATATTTTGGCCTTTGGGATTTGATTAATAAGTATTCGTCAAGATTTGGGAGCCCCCCAGGTTCCGGGTACTGGGGTGGACCGAAATTACAGGACGCTTGTAGCGCGCCTTGCTACCGCCCACCGGAGGAGTTGGCCATAACACGGGCGCAATGTCTTTGATAGCATCGTAAGTGACCCAGGCTCTTTGGAGACATCGCAAGCCGTAGGCGCTCGGCGCCCCGTAAGACCCTGCGCCCGTGTGCACCGCACACCCTACACAATAGGTAAAGCCGGCCCTGAGTATACGCTTTATGTTATTTGTTGTATACTAGCTGCTGTGGCTTTTTCTAAAATAAAACTAGCCTCTGTTACTCCTGATAACATCCGCCAGTGAAAGTCTCGTCCAAATCGGGCCAGCCGTTTCGGAGATTAGGCAGAACAAACAGACAAATGTTTTAAAAGTTTTTTTTTTTTTTTGTAAACAGACACTACTATTTATTTATTTGTATAGCTTTAAATGGTACGCCCCGGATTTCCTACAGTATTCTTTCCTTCTCCCTTTAATCCATCCAACGGTCTTTGAAACATCGCTCTTAGCGATAAGATTGTGATACCTTATGTAAAATTACTACATTTATATCTGGAATTCATATGGTGTCACAATAAAGAGTATTCTATTCCACAAAATTCATTATACTTTGTTACAGATAATCAATTTTATAATTTGATGCTTCTGGTAATATATTATGTAGGGAAACTGCCCCGCACAATGGTCCACCTGAAGGACTAGATGCGGAAACTAAACCCTCTACATAGAATACAGTATAGCAGTTGCTTTGGAAAATAATAACAGTTGTGACTGCTGCAGATTCCGTACTAGTCAAATAGGTACTATCACTGTCACGGACATCTGACCACTTTGAAAACAAAATCCCATGTACACGATGACCACATCTGTTTACCGCCCCTTATTGCGACGACCAATAAAAAATAAACTTATGTTTAAATAAATTTCTCAGGCTCTGTTACAATGATCACAGATGAAAAAAGATCGTAAAAAAACCAGCCGAGGTGGTCAGACCACCTCGGCTGGTTTTTTTACGATCTTTTTTGTTCAAGGGGCTCAGCAAAAATCTGATTCTGCGATGCTATTGGTTGATGAGCATAGGTAAGCGTTACTATAGCGGCCGAGCGCTGAAAGCAGAAATAGTCCTTACGGTGGTCAGATGTCCATGACCGCAGTACCTGGTAATTTTTTAAAGGCCTACACTGTGCTGTGGTTGCTTCATAGCACAGCATATTGCTGAGTGGAAGCCTTCTTGTCACAGTCATGACGTGCAACTGCCGAATATTTCGGTTTTGTGCTCGTGATTATAATGTAGATCTATTTTGTTTTTTTTTCTGTTTACTTGAGTTAATATTTTTTTTGTACGCACGTGTTTCTGTGACAAATAAACCTATTTTTATTACTTTCTTTTCTTTTCCTCTCATCCCTATTTAGCACTTTTATTTGAAAATATGAAACCAATTATTTTTAAAAGAGTAACCGTCGAGATTCTTGCGGGCTCTTCTTCGTATGAAACGACCGATTGGAACCGTGCACCTAGATTCTGACGTTTCATAGGTTTGTGATGTGAAATAAAATATTTTGATTGATTTATTTTAAAAAACTAACTCACGTAAACACGGCGATGCACACTGGCAGGCGTTTACTCAGTCGTCGCGAGCGACGTGCCTGCGTTGTAGCGCGACGGCTAAGTCATGCTGCAGGGCCGCCTTGCGACGCACCACCTCAGCTGGTACCACGGACCGCAGGCCGTTCACTATGTCCTTCGTTTTTCCTGTTTAGAAAAAAATATTTGTACAAGTTGGCATAAAAATTTACAAAAGTAAGGATTTTATGGTAGTTAACACTTGGGTTGGGTTGGATTTACAAAAGTTGTAGAAGAAAAGCTTTAATTTCGGAAGTCGGTGGCAGAAAACGAAAATATAAATCCTAAGATACCGATTTCCGAAATTTTAATTATTTTCTATTTGTAGTGTAAATAGAGTGATAAGGGTGACATGAGAAAATATGGGATGTGCAGGATTTAGAGAGGGAATGGGCTGTATGGATCAAATCTTCTCCTTGAGGTGCATAGCCGCAAAACATCTGGCAAAGCACAAGAAAGTCTACTGTGCTTTCGTTGACTTGGAGAAGACCTATGACAGTGTGTCGAGGGAAAATATATAAAAATAACTGTGGTCGACACTATCCGCGTACGGAGTACGTATAGACTGGCGCTTAGTACGGACACTGAAATCTTTAAACAAGGATTCCAGTGCTTGTGTTAGGATAAATGGTGCAAACACAAACATTTTTTTTTGTGGGTGTTATTATGATTTCTGATAAAAAAAATTACGGAAAAATAAGCGCCTAGAATTGCTTCATAAATATGAAATAAAAACAAAACTCAATCATATACAGTTTTTTTTTTTTTTTTTTTACTAATTATTTACAGTATTTTGACCTTCAAGTAAACGAAAATTTTAAGATTTAAAAAAAAGTATACAAATTTTAAATGTGGGAGTTCTACTCATGCAGAGTCGTGTAATAGTAATGAACTATTGAATAGCATTCAATAAAAAGCTGATGTCACTTTTTTGGGGCAAAAAAAAACACTGCATCCGAATCAGAACACCGTAAGGACTATTTCTGCTTGCAGCGCTCGGCCGCTAGAGTAACGCTTACATAAGTTCATCAACCGGGGGTACTTTATTGTTCTATTCCTATTGGTCGAAAAAGAATGGTCAGATATCTGTGGTAACAGAGCCTGAGAAATTTATTTAAACAAGATATTCCTATATATTTTTGTTTTATTGGTCGACGCAAAAAGGAGCGGAAAACAGATGTGGATACCGTGAGCACGGAATTTCGTTTTGAAAGTGTGCCGATTCGGATGTCCGTGATAGTACCTCTAATAGTACATCTACGTCATTCCTGCTTTCAGCGCTCGGCCGCTATAGTAACGCTTACCTACGGTCATCAATTAATAGCATCGCAGCATCAGATTTTTGCTATGCCCATTGTTTTTGTAAATAAACCAGCTGATCATCGTGTGCACGGGATTTCGTTTTCATAATAATCATAAAGTTTATTTGTGAAACATAGGTATACAAATAGGTCATACATTTAAAATAGCACGCTATGTTTTTTCTTAAGACATACAAATATGGTAACATGCAATTTTTTATATGCTAAAAAGTATAAAAATGTCATTAATAAAAACAAACATTCCAATAGTCATAAAAAAAAAATATAGATGTGAAAACTTTAAATGCAGCAATAATAATTATAACTGTTTATCGTTTAAAAACTTGTCTATTGTTTAGTAGCATTTGTCAAGAAGAAGTTTCTGCTGTACAATTTTAAAATTTGACAATGGCAGTAACCTTATGGAATTAGGAATGTTATTATAAATCCTCGGAGCAATTCCGAAAAAGCTTTTGTACATCAAAGCAGTCTTACATTTTATGTTACATATTTTATTTTTGTACTGAGCACGCAATTCAGTTTTCTTGACTGCTGATAGTTTGGTAAATAAATGCGGGTTTCTTTTCATGAAGAGTGTTGTTTCTAATATGTATAGTGGCGGAAATGCCAACAGTTTCAAGGTGGTCAGATGTCTGTACCGATGATAGTACATCTGACCACCGAAAACAAAATCCCGTGCACATTATGACCTCATCTATAATTTACTGCCCCAGTTTACGTCGACCAATAAAAAAAATCATAGTTATATATTTTTTTGTTTAAATAAACTTCTCAGGCTTTGTTACAATGATCACAGATGTCTGACCACCCAAGCAGTTTTTTTTTTTAGGTGTTTTTCTTTAATTTAGAGATTACCCTCCACATGTAAACGAACTCACAAAATTCACTCTCTATAGAAGATTAGGATAGATTTGCAAGAAAGTTAAAATGTATGTTTTTAAGAGGAGGTGGTTTAACCCTTCCACGCGAGACACAATGGTTTTTCAATTGTGTCTGTAATACGGGAGGTTAATAGGCAACATGACTAATTTGGAATACCTACTCAAAACCTTTAAAATTCCGTTACTAGCTTGACAAGAAATTGATTACCAAAATAGATATCGTTGAGCGTGTTCCTGATCTTGTTCTCCATATCCTCGACCATGCGGCCGATGTTCACGATGTGTGGTGTCACGTCGCTCACTGCGGAGTCCTGTTCCGCCTGGAATTTATATTTAACCTCTTTTTAATAAGCTGGTTATAAGAGTAGAGTTAGTCAAAAATTGCACATGGTTCTTATTTTAAAATTTATATATTTTTAGGGTTCCGTAGTAAACAAGAAACCCTTATAGTTTCGCCATGTCCGTCTGTCTGTTTGTCCGCGGCTTAGCTCAGAGACTCTTAGTGCTAGAGAGCTGTAATTTGGTATGAGTATACATATTAATCACGCCGACAAAGTGGTAAAACACAATCTTGATTTTTTTTATTTTTTTTATGATATCTTCCCTACACGTAAAGTGGGCATGATATTTTTTTTTTCTCGTCTGTCCCATGGTGTGGGATATCGTAGGATAGGCCGTTCAAAAATATTGTGGGTTTGTGAATACCATTTTTCGATTCAGGGATCCGTTTGCGTAATATTAAGCTTTAAAGTGCTAATTTTTACTACAGTCAAGAGTTCCCCAGTGCCTGCCAGCTAAATGGTTGTATTTGGATATAAGCACACAGCATTAGTATAAATAACGAATTTAAAAGGAAAACTATCACAGCTAAGTAGGCTTTACAAGTGACCGAGTAATAGTCGACCAACTTACATTTACAGTTGAAAAACATATTCTCCCATACATTCCGTATGGAAGAACATGTTTTTCAACTACGATGTTAAGTTTGTTCTTGGGATAAATTCATACCAACTACGGAACCGTTCATTGTGCGTGGTCCGATACGCACTTGGCAGGTTTTTTTGGGCTTCTGCGCATTCTGGGTGACTATGCCAGACTCATAGAATCAATATTATTATTAACATAACCGGGATATTTACCATGTTTATTCATTTTTCTGAGTTCCCGATATTTCGGCGCTGTTGCAAGCACCATGATCACGGATAAACTGACCATGACAGTTTAAAAACTTATATCATAGAATCAAACATAATATTGCCATAGATTAACAGCCTGCTGCCTGTAGTGGCAGCCAGCATGCTACCAATAGGGATGGTGACTAAAAATATTTTTTGTCCACCATGTAGATTATTAAAAAATATTGGACACGTATTTTTCTTTTTTTACGTAATCAAAATATTACGGCGATACATTGAGTTCAAATGTGGCATGACGTCATTTTTCAGTAGATTTTATACGTAGCAGTGACGTAACGAGCCCCCACTCCCCAAGTTTAATGTGTTTTAACTAAGTAATTTTTTATTAATATGATAAAGCAAAAAATACGTATCTAATATTTTTTTTATTTTCTGATTGACGGACTAAACAGTTTTTTTTTTTTAATCAGGACACATCCCTATTGCTCCCAATCACATGTAGGTATTTTCATCTACTTTTACTATATTTTCGTAATGGATGGACTATGGACGAGATGGACTAGAAACGAGGTGACTACCGAGATGCTGACGATTTATAGAGAAGAAAAAGACATGTTGCGCCGACCCTAAATGAATTCAGATAAGGGCAAAGAATGATGATAATCTATACTAATATAATAAAACTGAAGAGTTTGTTTGTTTATTTGAACGCGCTAATCTCAGGAACTACTGGTTGGAATTGAAAAATTATTGTGTTGGAAAGTCAATTTATCGAGGAATATTATAGGCTATTATACTTCATTACTTATACCACCTCTCTCTCTTAGCTGACGCATACGTAGTTGCGCGGGTCAGCTATATTATAAAGCTGAAGAGTTTGTTTGTTTGGTTGAACGCGCTAATCTCAGGAATTAGATACTGGTTCGAATAGAAAAATTATTTAAATGTTGGATAGCCCATTTATCGAGGAAGGCTATAGGCTATATAACATCACGCTATGATCCTTAGGAACCAAGCGAAAATAACAAAAGTCAAAAAGAACGTTAAGCGATAACAAAGTTATAGCGCGGGCGCGCGACGGGATGCGACGCGATGGGTGGGCCGAAATTTCATGCGGACAAAGTCGCGAGCAGAAGCTAGTGACTAATAAGTATAGCCAACTGCTCAGTAAATACAAGCTTTTGAAGCTCAGCTCTCGATGTAAACAATTAGAAGCAATGACATTGTACAACATTGTTCATGGCAATTTTGACTGCATAGATTTAAATAATGTATTGTGCTATGCAGTCCTCAGAACTGTCCACAGACGGCAGCTGCGTGAAGGCAAACTCTTTGCAGTAGTACCTGCCGATCAACACTACGTCGGTCTACGTTCACCAGTTCGGCGAATGGCAATACATAGCTAAATTTACATGCTCTTTGAAAAGGTTTTGAATTGTTGTTGTTGTTTTTAAAATACTTTATTGGTGTGTAACATCCTTCCTCTCGGTTTCTGTGGGAGTGATTTCGTGAAAAGGGACGGAAGTGCGTAACAGGAAGCCGGGGAAGCGCACGCTATTTGCTTTGACCAATAAACGCGCACGGTGGTAGAAATGGCGTCAAACAAAAATTTGGTTTTACCACATACAAATTAAAATCTAAGGTGGCGACAGCGAAAATTTTCAAATTTTCCATCATGGGTGTCGTTTTCATGGTTTTCGAGGGTGCTAGAGCCGATAGTTAAATCAAAATGAAAACCCATAATGGCAGCTGTGATCAAATTTTTCATCATGGGTGTCGTTTCCATGATTTATCAGGTCAATCGTTACGAAAAATCATTTCAAATAATACCTGAATCTTTTTTTTTTTTTTTTTTTCAGTATTTAGGTAATGTTAATGTTGCTTATTACCAAGGTGAGATGACAGATGTTACACATCATAAGCGACTACTATATGGTTCACTCGATTTTTTTACTGATTTCATAATATTGGTGTAACTGTCATGTATGAACAGTTCACCTCCTAGTGACTTTAAGATTTTATTAATTAATGGTATTAAGTCTTTAAATTAGCTAATTTGTTTACCTGTCTAGTCAGACTGCCACCAAGGTTCATAGTCCCGCTGCTTTCCTTATTAGTTTGCAGCCACAGCATGGCTGTGGATGTGAGTTTGTAGTGAGCGTTGCGGCCGGAGCTCTTCTCAATCACCTCAACAACATGGATGGAATCCCAGCAGCCTTTGATCTTTTGGGATCCGTCGCCGGCTTTCTTTATCAATATTACACCTGGAAGTGTTATATGGCTTAATGTAAGATACAATGTTTATTTATTATTGGTCAGTAATTATATTTACTTGTGTATTTTGCATAAAATGTGCGACAAGAGAACATTATACAAAGAAAATAAAGAAAGAAAATAAATTTATTTGACTCAGGTTAAGGCACACAATATATCATCGGTTTGCTGCAAGAACTCATTAATGGCAAAAAATCATAAATTAAAGTTTATAATGCCTTGAACTCGTCTTGGCGAGTTTTATATAATGCAAAAACTCATTGTGTTTAATTTTTCTTTAACATAAGCATAATGAAGATGATATAGGGCAATCAATACAACTAAAACTAATTTATTGCTTAAAGTTTTGACTATGTCACTTAATGAGTATTTCTTATAAGTACTTGCATGACACTCAATACCAGTTGTTGCTATTATATCTGGAGGAACATTGGCTCCTAAAACACAGGTCTCTGGCCCATTGTACAACATTTCTTTAATCCTTGTGTCCTTGTGTATGTTTTTTAAGTGTACTAATAAACATTTTATTAGTTCTTGCAGTAAACCGACAATATACACAAAACAGAAAAAAAAAACTTAATACAGTATTGTGTGCCTCACGGTTGCGCCAAATAGGCCCAGTTAGGCCAAAAACCTGTGCCTGATGCTGGTTTTCAACTGGACCTTATGTTACGAGGACAGATGTGATTATAAACAATTGTAGTTTTATTAAGTAGGTCATTTAAACATTTTTACAGGGTGGAGGCAGCCATAGTTTTAAATAATAAACCTTTTTAAAATGATGACCAAAACATTGCAGGTAATAAAATATAATAATACTCTCATGGTATCTTGTTTTGTATGCTGTAACAATAAGTCATTTTGTTTCCTGTTCCTAACCTAAATGTAAGTCAATGAATAACTAACCAGCAAACCCATGATCCATGTCCCACAGGTATACAGAGCTGACACCACCTTCGAAATACATTTCTCTGTACTGATCGAAGGCGTGATTAGCATCGATTTCTAATTTCCTGAGCCTCTCTGAAGGCATAGACCCATCTTCTAGTGGAGGGTCGTATGTGTTTGACCATGGTGATCTGTATGAGTCGCCGTCGCGGTTGTAGTCACACAGCAAGTAGTCCTTCCCTGTGCTACGGTCCTGAGCAATCTTTAGAGGCTGGTCTACCGATGATAGCAGGTCATCGCACATACTAGGCACCAGATCTATCAAATCTGTCAAGTTTTTCTCAATCTGCTGCGGAGGCAGCCTCCGCATCAAGTCCAACGCACAATCCATTTGTTGATCAGTCTGCAATAATAATAAAACATAGCAAAGATTTAGTAAATTCCGTTAATTTTGGTGCATTAGTCATCATAACAAATAGTGTTAGAGAACGTTAAAGCACTTCTAGTAACCAAAAGGGCAACTTACCATGATTAAACGAGAACTTAGATAATGCAAATAAATATGTAAAATCAATTACAAGTGTTTTTACTGATAAAATTGTTTTATTAAAAATATAAAGAAATCCCAACCCGAATTGATAACTTGACGTAATTTGACAGCAAAAGTTAGCGTCCGGAAATTTTATATAGGTTAGTATTTCATTGTAAACTTCCTGATTGTTTCAGAACGTATTTTTATTGTTATTCTCGATAGTTTTATCGATTTTGTGAAACAATCGTGATTTATTGAATCATGAATTAAATATTATATAACAAAACCAATCTTATTGCAATAAATATGATGTATTTTATCTTGTAGTTAGTTTGAATTGTTTTTGTAGTTTTGAATAAAGTTTATTAGAACAGTCGATAGTTGGACATGTTTGGTTTGCGGCCGGAAACAGCTGGCACGTCACTATAAACTTTACAATGGAATGTTGCCTGGGTTATGAGACGCCGGTATACCTATTTCACTCCCTCTTGTTGAAATTCCTATATGAAGAAAGAAAGCGTCATCTTCAATGAAAACATGTAACTGTTTCCTGTTGAATGTCAGTTTGTGAATAATGTTGTGTGTGTCAAAGTTTTGTTGTTATTACTTATAATTTCAATAATTAACAGTGTATTACATAAATTAAGACTTTTATCAATGGAATTGTGATCCCTTTTTGTGTCAGCACTGAAGGACATAGTTACGTGAAGTGTGAATTCTCGTAAAGGTTTGCATTGTGTACTTAATTATACTTATTCAAATGATTCACGTTATGGGAATGTTATCACAGTTATTATTATAAAGGTTCTATTATACGCGCCTAAACGGGAAGTTGGTGTAGCAAAGCCGCAATTAGCTTTTGTCAGTAAGGTTTAAAGTGGTGCAGAGATTGCAAATAAGGTAATCCTATTTGCACTAGGTTATGACGCAAGTTGTGGCCTGTAGAAACCCTATGATCGTTGCTACTGCATTTCCTTGTCACACATCACATGTTTTCAGTATATCTAAGGATTTTTGAGAGAAACGTGGTCTGAAAACCATTAAAAACTTTGGATTGATCAGTTAGTAACCTTAGAGTTAAGAAAACAATAGGGCTTTGTAATAGTAATATATAGCATTGTATTCAAATATGTAACTGCACCTACTATGTAGTATTCCTGTCATGAACATTTAGGTGTGTTGAGTTTTAATTAAAGTATAATCCATGATTATGCTGGAGATCTACTTTAAAAGTTGATGTCAGGATGTTTATGACAACATGAAGTACTTGATACAAGTTTGAATGGGTAGTTTATCAATATGAAGTGTTGATGGAGCAAAAGCTTTGAAATGTCAGTGTATAAAATATTTCCGTTGAATATGAATTATTATTGCAACTGTGTAGTTTATACTGGTAGATTAAAAGTTAATACTGGCAAGTAGTTTTGGCCAAAACTAAAGAAATAGTCTCTAATAAACAAATACGTATTGTTTTCCATGTACAAATCACCTACAAGAATGTTAAATCTTGGTAAAAAAGTTATAGGTCATACAACCATATTTTCAGAGCTATCTTGTGTATGTTAGGCTTATTATCTATACATACAAATAAATAAAAAAATTGTGTTTGTAATGTCAAAATAACAGCTTTTAAATGCATATGAAAGAATATACAATGTTTTCATTATTATTTAGCCAATTATGTCAATCATCTATTTAACAGTGAGCCTAATACCATTTGTTAGCACTTATCCTAATGCAGAATATTCTGGCGCTAAAACCCTGTGTAATAATTGATCGCTATATAATAGTCAATTTATTCTAGCAATTTGTTATAAAACTTAGTACTTAGGTTGTCTGTAAAAGATCGCTTTTAGCGATAAGACCACCCATTGTGACACCCAATGTAACAGTTCTACATTTATATCTGTAATTTTTATGGTGTACATAATAAAGAGTATTCTATCTATCTATCTATCTATCTAACTTTGTTTTACGTATTGACTTTACATAAATGATGTGTTAATTTTCTGTACTTAACATGATTTACACTTGTACTTCCTTGTTTGAATAGGTGCTAATAGAAAATAATTAGAATATATTATTTAGAAACTGTGACACAAATGGGTGAAATTGAGCTAAAATATACTTACTTAAATTATTATCCATATCTATCTTTATGCCTTTTCATAAAAAGCCAGATGCCACACTAACATTGATACTGTTATTTCATTCAAACTATAATACCTAATAGGGATTTGTATTATACTACACTATACTTATTTGTTGTCATAATTTCCAAAAAATAATAGCCTTCAAGATTCAGTTTTTTTTTTTTTAATTAGGTACAACATACTGTTCATAGCATGTTAAATAGGTAGGTTGTAGGATCCTGTGCACTTACATCAGTATACTGTAATCACGATCATGAATCAACTTGCCAAGGTTTTTGGCCAGTTTTCTGTCACAACCAATTACACACTGGCGGACTAAGGGGGGGAGGGGAGGGGCGTCAGGGGAGGTACGCCCCAGGGCCCATCAAATCCCAAACAAGGCCACGAAATCAAAAAAGCTGTTGTAGGGTGCAAAATGTTTTGAGCTCGCCTCGTTAACTCGCTCTTACCAATAAATTAATTCAACCAATATCTATTATCTATGCTATTACTATATCAATGAATATTTAAATGGCAAATTTTAAATTACATGTTATATAAAATAATGACAATATATAATATACAACTAAGTAGTCAAATAAAAGCCCACTTCTTCTCTATTATGCTGTGCCCGACAGGGTCCACAATGATCATATTTTTGTAAAACCTACTGCCTAAGTTCACATGTGGAATGAGTATTTCATTTAATTGCCATATTGGGTAAATGTTAACAGACTTATCAACAATTGTTTTTGGTCATATTTTCCAGGCATAGCAGTAAACGGAGAGTGACGTAAACCTGTCATGATGCCGACCCAACTGGTGAACCAGGACAACCACCAGAACGATGTGCGAGTGAAGACGGTGTACAGCGGTGATGTGATGATCACGTACATTAATCACAACATCAACTTTGAGGAATTTACGCAGGAGATGGTGGCGATATGTCGGTTTTTGCCTGATCAGGTTGGTATACTTACATTAATACACAAATATTAAATCTGATCAATCAAATATTGCAGTTCCCCACTTCCCTTGTTTCGGCACAACCTGCTGAGCAGTTGCTAGTAATATTTCATTTGTGTCTCGCGTACATTATGCCATACACTAAATAAAGCCAAAATGCTTGCCATTAAGAAAACCTTTAAAACTATATACATGAGAGTAAGCAAAGTTCAAAGTTAGCAACGCTGACATTGTGGCGGCATCTACAACGCCACATGCAAACTACGCGTCTGTCTAAGACCTGGGGCCTTACTCCCGACAGCATCGAGTTCTGAATCAATCGAATTGAATTCGAATTAAATACCGATCCATACTCTTGAATCCGCACACTAGCGCACGATCGTGCGGTGGTTCGAAGCGAAACTAACTTCGATCGAAAGATTCGTTAGGATCGAAAAGTTCGTACTCCGCACGCCATCTGACAGTTGATATCGAGTTGTTAGATCAAAACTAAACGTCAAATTACACGATATCAAAAAAGCTATTCAGATCGAGTGAGATAACTACCTAAGAGACATAGAGCACTTGACGATGACGTAATCCACCGGATACGCATAAAACAACGCTGATATTACTCGATCTCGGTCGATCTTGGTTTACGATTCGAATTGGTTCGGGAGTAAGATTTTAAATCGAGTTCGGATCGAAACGAGTTCGAATCGGAAACAAAATCAAACTAGAATTGTTTTCGGGAGTAAGGCTCCTGATGTTACACAAATCCTGCATCGCGCAATCAGAGTTTACTGCGCGACTAGCATATATACAACATCCCGACATCAAACGTCGGGCAGTTGCCCACCAGACACAACACCCGTCTGGTCGGAGGATCCTCCCTTTTTAATAGAGGATGAGTGAACGATAAACCTTGTTCCTCACACCTCTATATTAGTAGGACCCTGAAATGTCCCTGCACTTGTGAAAACTCATAGATCTTTTAATATTAGAAAAGTTAAAATCTCTTTACCTGACTGCCCCAGGAGGGTAATGTTTTTATATAACAGGCGCACAGGTCGACCGAAAGTTAAGCTACGCTTGCCGTGGTCGGTTCGTGGATGGGTGACCATCCATTACATAGCGAGACCACTCCGTGCCTCGGAAAGCACGTTAAGCCGTTGCTTCCGGCTGTCATTCGTAGATCTTTGTCAGTCGTTATAGGTAGTCAGAAGCCTAAAAGTCTGACAACCAGCGTTACCAAGGGGTATCGTGTTACCCAGTAACTGGGTTGTAGAGGTCAGATAAGCAGTCGCTCCATGTAAAATACTGGTATTCAGCTGTATCTGGTTAGACTAGAAGCCGATCCCAACATAGTTGGGAAAAGGCTAAATAGATAGATTTTTTGGGCTTATTCCACTAATCCCCCCTGAGAGAATCCCCCTCAGTGGAAAAAACTGAACCCTAATGTAAAAAAATCACTTTCAGGGGATCTTGGAATAAGTTATTTTTTGTTTTTTCAATTCTAGTTTTCCCCCCTTAGCGGGATTATCAGGGGTGAATTTTAGACTTTTTTCAGATTTCACTTTTCCTCCTAAGGGGGATTTTCAGGGGGGATTTGTGGAATAAGCCGATTTTATGGTTGGTTGTAACAGGAGGGTTCGATTCCCGCATTGAACAAATATATGTTCAAGCTGCTATAAAGTTTCTTGCTCATTCTTCTCCATATGAAACTATCTTTTGGAAGGGTCAACTAGATTCACCGTCAGAAAAAACACAAGATAAAACCTAAATGGGCAATTATTTTTTATAAGCCTACATTGTTGCAATGGTTTTTATTAAATAAATATTTAATTTTATGTTATTTCGCTCATAATATCTTACTTATTTAATTTTATCTTACTTTTTATTTCTGTATCTGTCCGTGACATCACGGCGAGCCCTATCAAAATACCAGGCGCTGTGACACTTATTTTTAAATGTCGCAGCATCATGCTGAGATAGGAGCCTTTTGGCCCCGTACAGGATTTTGTTTTCATTTCACTTTTGTTTTTTACTAGTGTTACTATGAGTGTGTTTAGTTTAAAATGTGATCTTCCTGTATGAGTCCCAATATATACTTTTTCTTTCTTTCAAAGACCACCCCTTTTCCCTTCCAAACCTCTATTTTGAGCGTTCTCTGGCTATGTTGACCCCGCTAACGTGATCTGATTGTCACACCACCTATTTATTCAAATAAAATCTTTAAATTTTAGGTGTTCACTATGAAGTGGGTGGACGAGGAAGGTGATCCGTGCACCATATCGACTCAGTTGGAGCTGGACGAGGCGCTGCGTCTGTACGAGATCAACAGGGACTCTGAGCTGACTGTTCACGGTAAGTCTTATGATAATAAGTTCATTATACAGTGACGTGCCCATGCGGTGTCGGCGGTAAATAACCGTCTAGTTTGAGCTATTTTCTAGATCTATTTCTTGATCTAGTATCGAGCGAATCGAAATGCTAAATCACGTTGATTTCACAACGTGTATTATTTGTCTATCATGCAAGGCAACAGGAGCTCGTGGCTAAGTAATAACAGCCGCACCGGTCGATCCGTCAGGTTAAGCTACGCTTGCCGGGGTTGGTCCGTGGATGGGTGACCATCTTTACATACCGAGACTCCTCCGTGCCTCGGAAAGCACGTTAAGCCGTTGGTCCCGGCTGTCATTCGTGGATCTTTGACAGTCGTTATGGGTCGTCAGAAGCCTAAAAGTCTGACAGCCAGTCTTACCAAGGGGTATCGTGTTACCCAGTTACAGGGTTGTGGAGGTCAGATAGGCAGTCGCTTCATGTAAAATACTGATATTCAGCTGCATCCGATTAGACTGGAAGCCGACCCCAACATAGTTGGGAAAAGGCTAGGCAGATTGATTGCAAGGCAACAATTACAAACAAAGGAAGACTTATTATGTGTGGGGTACAAGAATTATATGAACTAAATCTGGATTTCTATAATACTTTTGCGGTTGAAAACTGATGTACAATGTGTCATTATGTTTTTAAATGAAAAACCCTTTAACGCATGAAATCCCAAGTACCATATTGTCAATTTTTCATTAGTATATAACGTTTTGTTGGCTTACCTTAAAATTCTGATAACCTAAACAAACATACCGCCAAATCTCTCGTTGACTCATCTGATTGGTTGAATAAAATCCCAACATCCAATCAAATCAAACGACACTACATTTAAATTAATTGGGCTTTTAAAAACTGGGGATTTCAGGATTAAATATTTATCTCTAAAGAATCAAGCCTGAAATGTTCAAGAACAAAGCGCTATTATGAAATGAAATAAAAAAGCGCTTGATTAATTACATCGCTTTTAGTTTAAGTAGAGACACTTTGTCAGCGTCTGTCTCAGGGTTTTATAGCTTTAGTAGTTCGCGCTTAGTTTGATAGATGGCACTGTCGACGATGAACAGACCCGCAGGATTGTTAATATCGTCCGAGTTTTAACATCTTTAAAGAGTTTTTAAGCTTTTGAAGTGAGGGATAAGTTATTTATTTATTAGAGTTATAGAGTAGCGGTAGCTAGAACTTAAAATCGAGCCTGTGAAATGTTTAGTATAAGTAGAAAGTAACCATATGCCCAGTGGCGTATTTTAAAATTCAGCGCCCCGGGCCTGTAGGGTTTTCCGCCCCATAAATTAACGGAAAAAGAGCAAAACATTTAATAATAAAATAAAATCCAGTAGCTTAATCCATATTTATACTGTCTCCCTATGCCTACTAGCCCCGAACTTCCGAGTCTCGACGCGCGACAGAGTCCGACGGACGCCGGCGCGCCTGTCAGTAATACGATTGCCCCGCGTCTTGATGTCTATCAAACTTACAACCAAATGAGTTGTAGTTTTTGTTAATTAGGTAGGCTTTTTAATTTTTTTCTGGCATAATAAATCAAAAAAGCTGAGCTAGGCGCGGCTTGCGCCGCCCCTCGCAGCCTACCGCCCCGGGCCATGGCCCTTTTGGCCCTAGGGTAAATACGCCCCTGCATATAGCCCGGATTCTACCAAAGCGAAGATGGGCGGAAATGTGCAATGCATGTGAAATGTATAACAGCTAGGGTGTATCCACCTAAGCTGTGGAGATGCGTACTGGCTAGACCGGAGCAGAGAAGTGTATGTACTGGCTAGAGTGGAGCTGAGCTGCGTGCGGCGAGCGTTGGATGTTGAGATGAGCGGCGCGCTGCGCACCGTCGCCAGCAGCTCACATCTCTGTTTTTTTCGCGCTACACAGACATCTCCTCTCTTCTCAACCGTATCCACTGAAGCTAAGCGGAGACGAGATATGTAAATAACGAAATCCTATTGGTTGTTTCCAACACATCTCCTCTCGTCTCGCCTCCGCTCTGGTGGAGTCCCGGCCAAATAGAGCTGTGACGGTTTTTTGTACTGTGCCTACAACCAAACCAAAACCTCTAACTGTTTGTGTGGTTTTTGTATCACATAACAGTAGTAGGCTGTCATTACTTAATCTATTGCAATATCCTCAGAGGATTAAAAAAAAAAACCCTCTCCTACAACTGCCCGCTCTCTATCATAGATACTTTTTTGTCGAAAACTGCATGATGAATGATTCATTGATATTCTGGAGACTAGCTGCTGCCCGCGGCTTCGCCTGCATGACGTTTTGTAAAATAAAAGTAGCCTCAGTTATCCTTATACTATCTAAGTTCCGTCAAAATCGGTCTAGCCTTTTTGGAGATTAGCCGGAACAAACAGAGAGACGGATATACTTACAGACTGACAGACAGCCAAAAATATGTTTTGTAACTACCGTATATACTTTCATATGCATTTAGTAAAAAATACTGTTATTTTGAAATTTTAAACAGACACTTCAATTTTATTATTTTTTATAGACGTATAGATAATAATATGATATGATGTATTCTAGTAAGCGCCCTTTGTCTAAATCAGTTTTGATCTGAATCTGAGTACCTGGCTTCCTGTATTAAAGAGATGCGAGTAGAGCTAGCAACTACAAACGAGCTGACGAGCCACTGCTCGTCAGCAGTAATCGCTCGTCGCCTTCGCGCACTCAATACTTGTTGAGTTACTGGCTAGTATGCGTATGTAGGTACTAGAGAATGGGCAGCAGCGTTTTCTATGCATTTTGAACACCACACTGCGATCGCCTACCCGCCTGCCAAGCGTGGCGATTATGGCAAACCCCCCCAATTGGGGGAGGCTTATGTCCAGCAGTGGACGTCTTTCGGCTGAAATGATGATGCGTATGTACCAAGCGTGAGTGTCTCAGCGACTATTCTGCCCGCCAAGCGAGCGAGTATTCTCTTTGATAGCTCTCTTCGCTGCGACAAACGAGTACTCGCCGGCGCGCGGCGGTGTGAACAGTCAGCGTTCAACTATTAGGTGATCCAAATAGAGACGTCATAAAAAAAAATTGATTCCTCATGCCCAAGTATAGGTATAGTATCTGAAAATAACCCATGTATGTTCTGCGATTCTTGATAGTTTTGGAGTTAATATATTTTTTTAATTTCTTGAAAATTTTTTTGGAACTGCTTTAAAAAAAAAGTATTTTATTTTTACTCGGCTTTTTCACATATTTTTTTTGCAATTTTCAAACTATCAGAATCGCAGAACATATGTACATGGGGTATTTTCGGATACCCCTGGGTATGTAGAAACAATTTTTTTTTATGTCGTCTCTATTTAGACTACTCTGTATTATTTATTTATTTATATTTATTTATATATACTTTATTGTACATCAGATTACACATTACAAAAGAAAAGAAAACTTATACACTATAAAATATACAATGGGCGGCCTTATCGCATACTGCGATCTCTTCCAGGCAACCTTGGCATGGACAGTGAATTTATGGACATAAAATGGGGTTGTCATTGGTACAAATATAAAAAGTATAACAGTACAATATCCTATAATAGATACACAGATATATAATAGATACATAGATACATACAAACTAACTAAATAAGCAAATAAAACAAATGAAGACTAGATTATTACAGTAAACAACGAGAACAAAATCACAACAACAAGTAATGTTCCTTCACGAGTCTTTTAAACATAGGCAGCGATTGCGCGCGTTTTATTGTATCTGGCAATGCATTCCACAAACGAGCGGCCTGGACAGTGAAGGATTTGTCAAGGAAAGTTGTGGAATGCATGGGCATTTTATGTATCTCCTTTCACGGGACCTACCATCTTTTGTACGTTTCGTGAGCGAGAAAATCGTTGATAGCTATTAGCTAGTCGCTTCCTGTACCCTAATTGCGAAAGACACTATCGATCACGATCTGAATGATTTTGAAGCATATTGAGAATCCATTGCTTCATAAGTTTGAAAAATTTGTCTGCTCAACAACGTTAATAACGCAATGAATGTTGTTGAACTGTCAAAATTAAACCCATTGCTACTGTGTGTTACGCAATTACCCCGCAAAAGCAATTACTTCACATATTCGGCTTTCATTGGGCTCGTGCCCATCGGCATCTCACTAAATCATGTTCGGTTGGGGTCGGAATCGGCACAATTAGATCTAAGCCGATCTATTTGTTACACAAGTGTTCTACGTTCTTTGAGCGAGAAAATATTTAATAGCTAGTCGCTTCTTCGTTGGCGGAGGGATAGGTGCCTAAACAAATGAGGTGAGGTTAGTTTCGTGTTCAATATGAAACGATTAAGTGCACATCCTCGACTGTTGTTGATGTGACATTACAATACATGCATTCATCTATAATCTAACAACTAAGTACTCGTCAATTTACAGTGCTGCAAAATGTGGACAGGAAATATGTGTTTATAAGTATGTACGGACAACAAAAGAGATAAGTAACCAGAGAACTAACTATAGCTCCTGTTAATAAACAACTGTTTGTTGTTTTGTTTACTTTAACTGAGAACACAGTTAAAGTAAATCATTGACATTATTACAGAAGACTCAAGACTCCACCATTACTTAAAACTAGATCTGAGCCATTTGATTGGTTAAAACTAGTTTTAATTAATGCTTGAGTCTTGACAAAAATTAAGTACATCATATTTTCCATATGTCAGCTAGCACACGCCAGTATTACAACAAAAAAAAAAAACAAACAACTATCACAAGAAGAAAAATTAGTTAAGGAAATTAGGTTTTGGCTTTGTGCCCTACTTTAAACAAGTAGGGCAAAAAGCCAAAACCTAATTTCCCAAAACAGCGCCAAATCACTAATTGTTTCATAAAACCAATGTGCGACATAAGGTCAGTAGGTCCACTATTACAATAAATGTGGTAGGGTCACCCTCTGGATATCTATAACATTGAAATCGGGCACAGTTCCAACCACTGTGGTTCTGTAGCTTAATTGCTAGTTTCGTGACAGTTTATTATCATATTTTGCCATGATATCTCCATCTTTGGTCCTGGAAAGATATGGCAGGGTTAACCCTGAAGCAATCATGATATGAAGTAGTGTTTACTATACACTAAGTAAGGGGTACAAACTTGTTCGGGTCCTGCATCCGTCAAGGGGGCCAATCTTAGTGTCATACTGAACCCCTTTCGCTATTATAATGTAATAAAACTCCTTGCGTAGATAATAATATTCTTTCATAACTCCAATCCAACAATGTACAGACGCCAGCACATCAAGCTACTACAATCTGTCAAATTTCTTTAATAGATTTTCAACTTTATCACTACAGCATAAGGTTCAAGGTTGATTGCGAAAATTTGACAGTTTCGGGTAGGTTGACCTGCTGGCGTCTGTACTACAGTAATTATTTAGAATTATCGACAGTTACTTTAGCTTGTCCGACCCGTAGCTCGGTCCAAAACCAAGTGAACGAATCGTTTGCCGGATCGCGCCTTCCTTGACCACTTGTCAACCGTCACCGTTTGGTGTTGCCACATAAATAATCTTTCTGAATAATCGATAAGAAAGATTAGTCGATTTAAAAAATAAATGAACCTAATAGTATGACAGGTAGAATGACGGTTGCAGGTGACTAAATCGCCACCCTGTATGTATGTAAAAATATGTTTGGGAAAATGTCGATCGGCTTAGCTCGAATTGTGCCGACCCGACCCGAACATGATTCAGTGAGATGACGATGGGCACGTGCCCAATGAAAGCCGAATATGTGCAGTCATTGCTTCTGCGGGGTAATTGCGTAACACAATTACAGTAGCAATGCTTTTAATTTTGGCAGTTCAACAACATTCATTGTGTTATTTACGTTGTTGAGCAGTTTTTTTTTTTCGAACATGAAGCATTGGATTAGCATTATCCTTTAAAATCATTCAGATTGTGATTGATAGTGCATTACGCAATTTGGGTGCTGGTCAGCTTTTTTTTTTAAATGTGTCCCCACACTAGGAATTTCACCTGTATCGTGGGTGCGTTTACAAACATTTTAACTCACATACACAAACTTTGTTGCTAACTTTGCTTTGTTAACTTTGTTGCACAAGCTTACAAAATACTCAAATCGAATGTTCCGACCCGATTAAGTGTGCGCACCCCATCAGGCTGGGAAGCCTTTTTCGAATTGGTTTAGCATAATAATAAGCATAATCAGAACATGATGTTCCCACTGCTGGGACTCAGGCTTACTCTCGGTGAGAGGCAGTCGGCCGTATTGTAACACGTGGGCCCGTGCGGGTTGGTAGATGTCACATGTCATTGAAATTTTGGCTCTAGGACATGCGGTGTCCCCACGATGTTTTCCTTCACCGTTTTGAGAGCAATGGTGATGAAATAATTTGTACAAAGTAAAGCGACTGTCTGGGTTCGAACCTATACGACCTACAATTCCACTGGCCACGACTGCTCTCGCATTAAAATAGCCATCGTGGTTAAATAACTCCTCTACCTATGAAATCTAATAAGAATGCCGTTTTCTTTAATAATTTCTAGAAATAAATTGCCTAGTTCGAACCGCTCTATTTTACTAAAACATCCGGCTATCCTTCGTTAAAATTACTCTGTCGTTTCGCTCGACTTATTTCAATAACAACACATGTGTAGTAGTTATAAAATAATAGGATAATAACTCTACTACCAGTAAATTATTATTTTAGTACGGCCATAAACATTACGCGTTACGGCTTAATTAAATACTTAAGTTATTAAAACGTATTGTTCACTTACATCATCGTCATAGATTTTGCAATGAAGTACAAAAGTTGTTGCCAATCAATTACCATTTTTATTAAGAACTGTCTGTTCTCAAAAAAGATTTTATTTCACGAAAACTCGAAGAAAACACGAAGTTTGGACGTCGTTTCACTTATTATCATAAATGAATAATTTATTCAGTAAATAATTTACCGCCGTATGTCCGAGCGGGGACGTGTCTCGTTTGTGGAATACAAAACGTTGTGCGGGGGTTTATCGGTCGAATTGTACCGATGACGATTCCGTAGCTCACTTATCGCAACATTTCGCACAATGTTTACCCGGCCGGGTGTACTTTTGCTATAAAATTCTTATCTACCCGCATTGCGAATCCGGGCGGCGGCCATTTCCATATTCAGATTGGCGTTACGTCGACAGCGATATTTCTCATTTTTTTGCCGTCCGCCGCAGCGATCAGACGTATCCAGTCACGTTCGGCGGATTCAGAAATGAGATAGCTTTGTTTCGGTTTCTGTTATTGTTTTCTGTTCCTTGACACTACGTTTTCGGACAAGGAATTGAATTGAAGTATAAAGTCGACCAATGTGATCCCCTTTATTTTCAGTTACTACAGTTGCTGCAAAATGTCTCGTGATTTAGAGGGAAACTTTACAACGAAAGTCTGAATATGATACATATATTTTGGATGCAAATGCAGATGCACTATTATAAATGGGAGTTCTGTCTCCTACAATTCATTAGCCAGGCTTGTAATTAATACAGCGAGCGGGGAAACTAAGTTTCCGCACATAATCGTGGTTAACAATCATACATTCGTGTCGCAGTGGACTGCGGAGGGCACCCTTGCCGGAGTCCGAGGCACACACGTCCCGCGAGGATTTAGTGAGGCGTCCGTGTAACTTGGCGTACGCTCCAAACCGTCTGTAAATAAAACGGAAGCGGCCCAAACTTGTATGCAAACAGGGGCGGAGGAACTTGCTCTAATAAAGTACAAACACTGTGGGAAATTTTGGCGCCCAACGCGGGGCACGGTTTGTTCGTCCCACCGCCTGTAGTCGCTGCGCAATTAGGGATATTTTAATTAACTTTGTGAGCGTTATGAACGACAATTCAGAATCCTATTCTGTTAATTGAATACGTGGCCCGCCCTCGAATGGGATTGCTGTTGTTTCCGAACGGCTATTCGTTTAATACGTCGGCCCGCCGTTAATTGATATTTCTGACGATGTAAGGTGTGTCTGATTAGTCCCTTTAACATTTATTGCGGAATCAAACACGTTGACAATTAGTTAAAAAGGTTATTTTCGCTTGAAAAAATATGTTCACGAAAAGGTCCAAATTAGAGGGCTTCGTTAGCAGTCGTCTTCATAATGGTATGTAAGATAACAAAATTGGGTTTCTCGGCACAGGTGAGGCAACCACAGGGTCGCAAGATGGCGCCGCGAACTTCCACCCTAATTAATGTAACCCAGTGTAATTTCGCGCCGAGCAACTTTCGTGTACCGCTATATTAAATTCATAGTAACATTGTCTGATAGTGGAATTCTGTTGCGAAGTTTGTCTTTACTCACGAGTTGCGACGATGTGGCGTACTAATTAACGTATTAGTGATTAAGCACGTATTCATTGATAAACTTGTAACGCAAACATTCATTCCTTATTGTTTTTTTATTACAAAAAGCATGCTTTGTTTAGATGTCAATATGAAAATATAAGTCTCTTATGTTTTGTTTTCAATTCCGACGGACCCCGAGGGTGTTTCGGAAACTGCCGACTTAGTTCAGGAAAACCGTTTGCTTACGGAAAACCCACAACACTGCCGGTTGCGAGGTTCAAGGGTTGTAGATAAACATAGGTGGTAGGTAATTTTGTCGTTTGCCATACATGAGAATGGGTTGAATACCTTTTAAGGCGGTATGACCCGCCCGAGACAGCGCTTACTAGTTTTTTGAATTTATGGAAAACATTAAGTGTTATAAAATTCTGAAAAAAATAAAAATAATACTGTATTTTATTCAAGGATCTGGCGGACATGCAATCGCTTTTAATAACACGATTTAATTTTCTGGATGGAAAAAAAACCCAAAGCTACCCCTTTTCGTAATGTTTAATCAATCTCATATCTAGAAACCAGACTTTTTTTATTTTCTTATTTTTTAAGATTGTTTAGCACAATTCGCTGAGTTTGTCTTGATAAAATTAATAAAATAATTACTATGTTTAAATAGTAGATATTTAAACATAGTAAAAATACACAAATACGCGAGTGAACCACTCGCGACTTCGAGAGCTTACTGCAGTCGGCTCGAGCGCTGTCGGATCATAGCACCTTAATTTTAAACATATAGGTACCTTTAAATTTTAAACCAATCAATCCACTCGTTATCGTTACATCGCAGTCCACTGCTGGATATAGTCCTTATTTTCTTAAGCCGGATTTACATTACGAAACTAATTGCGCAAACTTAGTTATTCATTGATAGTTTCACGCGTAAGTACTCAGATTACTTACCTACACGTGAAAGTATCAATGAATAACAAATAATATTAATTCGGTTTTAAAGCCGATATCAAATGCTTTTATTTTTGTTTCATTCCAAGTTCAGTTGATACCGACAAAAATATTATGGGAATGGACGTTCATCCGCTCCTTTTAGTTTTCGATCATTCGGTAAGCGTTAGATCGGTTTACTAATGAATTCGCTACGCTTTGGAATGGGCAACTAGCTTCATCTTTCTGACTGACCGACCCCTTGACAATTCAAAAGTGCCTGTAATTGGTTTATTTGAAATAAATGCTTTGAGTTTGAGTTTGATTCATTTTTCACTTTTAGTTCATTGTGTGTTCTGATGTTTCACTTCGCATGAAAGATGCCGAATGAAAGCCAATTTAAAACAAACTAAAAAAGTGAAACATATGATATCGACAATTTTTTTTTTTTTTGGTTTGGTCCAACCTTAAATTAAATGGTTGTGATTAATATAAGGCACTTAAACAATTTTTGTGGGCAATGAAGAGTGACATCATGAAATGTGGGCTATTGTCTATTTCAATTTCAAATATTTAATTGGCCTTTGTTTAACGTAGGATATTGTGTAATATGAAGTATTAGAAGATGTCAACGTCATGAACGTGATGTCATGTGCTTTTTTTATAGAAGTAGATATTATGCGTGGTCCCCTACCAAGAATACTGCTCTCGATCTCACAGAGAACAGTTTTATTGAGCCATCTGAGAGCCTTTCACCTGGGCACGCGTTAGAGTGGCTACGAACCGAAGCCGAGGTCGTAGCAAAGAGAATCTCCATACATGGGGGCTTATGAACGATTCGGACCCTAAGTGTATATGCGGCGTGTCTCCGCAGACAATAGCCCACCTTCCATCTGGCGCCGCATGCCTGACCTAACCTGTACATTTGAGGATCTTATGAATGCGTCAGTGAAAGGAGTTCGCGTGGCAGAATTTTGGCCTAAACATAATATTTGAATTTTCACAACCTTATTTGCCATTGATACGCCAAGAAGAAGAACTGACAGATATACAACGAATGCTGTTTATTTATTTATTCTTTTAGTTTCGAGTTCGAATCCAAGGCACGCACCTCTGACTTTTCGGATTCATGTGCATCCATACTAATATTATAAATGTGAAAGTAACTCTGTCTGTCTATCTGTCTGTCTGTCTGTATGTTACGTTTTCACGCCTAAACCGCTGAACCGATCGTCATGAAATTTGGCAGAGATATAGCCTGGGATATGGAGAAGGATGTGGCTACTTTTTTACGCGATAACCGACATCCACGCGGGCGGAGCCGCGGGCAAAAGCTAGTATTGTATAATTTCACTTGCTTAAAAAACGGTAAAAGAAAACATTGTGAGGAAACCCTGAGATAATTCAACTTCTTCAACTTCAAATGCCTGAGAGATATGTATTTCTCGACTACATGTGAAGCCAAGTCAAAGGCCCATGGGAGGCATAAAAACTCTAAAACCAGGTTAGTCACTAACCACACGAAAAGAAGAAGATTTATTTATTAATTACATACTTTATTGTACAAGTACATCACTTAAAACAATGGGCGTTCCTATCACACAAGGCGATCTCTTACAGACAACCACTGGATGAACTGAAAGAAAACAACAGACATTTTGGTCTGTCACCGTTAAAAAAATTATATTATTAGTGTCATGTCGTTGTTTCTGAACTTTAATAATTGAGGAACTTCATCGACTTAATGTTGATACAGTGCGCACAGTGGAATGCCTGGATGCATAAACATTCATAGTCATAATCATTTATTTGCAGTAAGTATTGGTCTTAAAGTCAGTAATTAAGTTCCTAATAGTCAGACATTTGACATGCAAAACATTGCAAAGTATTTAATGCTATAGAGTATAATATTTATGTCCGATGGCATGCTTTAAATGCTAGTTTCTATTATACCTACATTAATTTTACAATATATTTAATAATTTTATTCATTGCAGTGATGACTGCAATGTTTAAGCATCCAGACATCCCAATCAAGTTTCTGTTAGCATAACTACTGCTAGAATTAAGGGACTGAGGTATTGTTAGGTTTTTTTATACGCTAAAGAATAAGTCGAATAAAGCAAAATGAATCTTACGGTATGCGTGCCAGGAGTCCATGTATAAGCTATGATCGTCATTATTCTCCTGCCATTATCCCAATTTATTTGGGGTCGACGCAACATGCATTTTTCTTCCATACTTCTCTCTATTAGTATAGTCATCTCAGTAGTCACTGCCTTTCTAGCTATATCATCTTCCACACAGTCCATACATCGTTTCTGTGGTCTTCCCCTACTAGTATAGCCATCCACATTCATACTCAAAACTTACCTGACGACATTTCCCTCATTCCTCCGCATCACATGCCCATACCATGACAACTCTCTCTCTCTTGCTCTTGTATCATGTTTATTATTGTGTGTGTATATATATATGTATATATATATATATATATATATATAAGTATGTGTAAGTATCTATATGCTTTGTGTATATGTATTTATTGTATATATGTAAGTGGTACACCACTAAATACCTGCAGTATTGTCTCTCCTTCTACTTTTTGATCCATCCAAAGATTGTCTGTAAAAGATCGGTTTTAGCGATAAGACCGCCCATTGTGACACCCTATGTAACAGTTCTACATTTATATCTGTAATTTTTATGGTGTACATAATAAAGAGTATTCTATCTATCTATCTACCTATTTCCACACACCTTTTCAGTCACCGGTGCTACTTTCAGACTTCCTCTTATATACTCATTTCTTATTCTATCCATTCGCGTAACACCACACATCCCTCTTAACATTCTTTTTATTTTTTATTTTACTATGGGTTTCCTCTTGACTCTAGTCTAGGTCTGGGTGACAGAGACTAAGTCGACGATGGAGTGAGCTTACCCAGAAAAAGCCTGTTCACTCTCACTTTGAATAGAATAGGGTTGTTTGCATTCGGAAACACAGACGCAGGCAGAGAGTTCCACTCCGTTGCTGTGCGCATTATAAAAGACGTTTGAAAACGCTTAGTGCGAGTTGGTGGAATATCAACTAGGTAGGGGTGGTAACTGGCAGTGCGTCTAGATGTCCTATGGTAGAAGGGGCCAGTGGAATAAGGTCGTGGAGTTCATGGGCACACTCGCCGAAGTACAGTCTGTAGAAGACCGACAAGCAGGCAACCTTGCGGCGATGAGCCAAGCTTCTCATTCATTCTCATGAATAAACTATGATGAAAGATTGATATCCCAATACCCTATGTAACAGTTCTACATTTATATCTGTAATTTTTATGGTGTACATAATAAAGAGTATTCTATCTATCTATCTACCTATTTCCACACACCTTTTCAGTCACCGGTGCTACTTTCAGACTTCCTCTTATATACTCATTTCTTATTCTATCCATTCGCGTAACACCACACATCCCTCTTAACATTCTTTTTATTTTTTATTTTACTATGGGTTTCCTCTTGACTCTAGTCTAGGTCTGGGTGACAGAGACTAAGTCGACGATGGAGTGAGCTTACCCAGAAAAAGCCTGTTCACTCTCACTTTGAATAGAATAGGGTTGTTTGCATTCGGAAACACAGACGCAGGCAGAGAGTTCCACTCCGTTGCTGTGCGCATTATAAAAGACGTTTGAAAACGCTTAGTGCGAGTTGGTGGAATATCAACTAGGTAGGGGTGGTAACTGGCAGTGCGTCTAGATGTCCTATGGTAGAAGGGGCCAGTGGAATAAGGTCGTGGAGTTCATGGGCACACTCGCCGAAGTACAGTCTGTAGAAGACCGACAAGCAGGCAACCTTGCGGCGATGAGCCAAGCTTCTCATTCATTCTCATGAATAAACTATGATGAAAGATTGATATCCCAATTTGACTTCGGAACACACGATCTTAAAACCGTTAATGAAAAGTTATAAGCAGTTTCGTATAGTCTCCAACTACAACTTGAATCAAACTCATAACCGTAAAGCCTCCACATACAACCAACTTCTACACTTAAAAACTGTTTTATTACCCCAGGAAGCATCTAAACAACTTCTAGAACTTCCAAGATCTTGGTTGTCCTCATTTTATATAGCATATAGCTTCTGCCCGCGACTTCGCGTGAAATTTGTTGTTCCCTGAGTCACCCGGTCGCAATGCATCGCCTGCCCTCGCTATTACTTCGATTTCGCTTAGCGTTCTTTCTTACTTTGTTTTCTTTTTGCTCGGGTCCTAAGGGTCCTACAGTGATGTTAAAAAGCCTATAACGATCCTTAAGAATTGGGCTATCAAATGCAATAATTTTTACTGGTAGTTCCAGAGATTAGCGCGTTCAAACAAACAAACAAACAAAAAAACAAACTCTTCAGCTTTATTATTAGTATAATATATAGATTTATATCAGACGATAAAAAAGTTTATTACTTGGATGGATAAATAGATTTATGGCTATCTTTATAAGTATTTATAACATGTATCGCGGAAGGAGTGGGTGTAATTGGTTCAATGGACATAGACAAGCCTGTTCTGTGTTCGTCCCGATCCAGTCCCTATCTCAATTATGACGTAGCTGCTTTAAATTGTACGAATGATTAACTTGAATTGGACTGTGGGATACTGACTGTTAAAAGGATAGAGGATAATTTGTACCCGAAAAGTTGAAATTAATGAAATTTGGATTAGCGTGTACGTGAATAACCCAAAAATGAAATGTCGGTGATTACGTAGGTACATTGTTCGTGCTCACTGAAACCAGGAAGTGTCGAATTTTAATATTTTTCCTTCTATTTTAATCAACATGTTTCAGTACCGGTACCGACCTATTTTTTAGCTTTGTGCGTCTTTCAGCACTTAATGTTCGGAAAAAAGATGAGACCATCCCATAAACATGTCAAGTTATTAATGTAAGTCGGGCAATGTCCGCGTGTGCGCCGGCGCACCAGTCCCGTGACGTCACGCCGCCGCCCGCGCCAATTTCAACTCATCATAAAAATTACGATCCGGTCTCTACTCGATATGATTACCAGCGACCAATCGCGATGCTTCGCACGCACTATACTTATAAAGTTACGATCTACAAAACATCAATACTGCAAATGTTATGAGGAATAGCGTTAAGTTATGTAAATCTCGGATCAGTTCATCTCTTTGTGCGGGTGATTGTTCGCCGCGGGTGTCCGTCTGTTGTCGTTTGGACCGCGGAGTGGTGCGGAGGTCGCGCGGCTAATTGACTCGGCCGCCGGTGCCGCCGCAGCAGCGGGAAACAGTGGCATTGTGAAAACCGGCGCGCGTACGCGTGTTTTTCGCGCGACGACGCAACGCGCCATCTGTGCGCGATCTCCCAGACGGATAATATCGCATGCGCGCGCGCCGCACCGGTGACAATTTCGCATTTCGAAATCTCCGTGCGATTGCAGCGAACGTTGTTCCGTTGCGCTGTCGGCCGTAGTGTTTACGCGTTTAGTACCAGTGGTTACGTGAAACTTGCGGCTAGAATGGAAGCGATGACCTCGCCGCCGATACCATCGTCCGGCTATAATGTTGACAGTTCGACCGATGAGGTGGTTTTGTGTTTGTTTTTCGTCCGTCGATTACGGTTGGATGCAATTTTTTGTGTGAATTAGTGTGGGGTATTCGCCTCAGTTTTTCCTCGAGTCACCTTGTTCTTTGTTTATCCGTGTGTGGCGGTGGCGCCCGAGATAACGTCGCGTGCGGCTGACCCACATCAGGCCCGGGTTTGCACAAGGTGTGTGCGGATATTTCGAAATTTCACCCGTGCCGGCCGGGCGTCGTTAAACACGCGCCGATAACACCGAGTCCTATTGTGCACGTGTTTGTTTTATGCCCGTCAACTCGCGATATGTTTTCGATTACAATCGTCCGTTTGCAAATTGAATCGATATCGAATTCCATCGTGATCTGCTGTCTCGATCCGTGTTATTGTATTAGCTCAGTTACGGCGAGCAATAAACAAAGGATTTCTCTATTATGTTATCTGGCTTACCGCTGTGGAGAAAACAGATACGGCTGTGTTGTACGAGACTTGAATAAAGCTAGACTCTTTCTCCGTCCCACAATATAAGAGTAACATAAGTTGACCTCACCATGACTGCAAAAAGTACAAAAAATGATGACGACACGCTGAGACTGCGGACTTTGGATTAAATAAAACATGTCTGTAGTGATGTTCGCATTAACCGACTGGACACAAAGGATTAAACAACACTTTTGAACGTATGTTTTTCAACTCTGCGATACTTAGTGAGAGAGCTTTTGCACATTAAATAGTCGAACACCCTCATAACTGTACGTTTATTAGCAGAAATAACTCACTGGCGATATGACACCGAAATAGCCCTTTATTTATCTACCAGTTACCATATAATATAACTTATATTGTTGTCAGCTTTTTCTCAGCTTTGTTAGTAGGCTTCCAACATTAATGGGAGTTGCTGATTACCCTAAATTACTCCTGAATTATTTAGTGCGCTCTAAAATGTATTATCAGTATTGTGATTAACTATGAATTTACCGACATTGTACGTCCCTATTGGAAGCTTAGCAAATTGATTTACTTACCCTAAGAATTTGTTCATAAAGCGAAAGATAGGATATCGGTGTCGGGTGTTTGTTTAAGAGCTTTCTGACATAAAAACTCATGCAGGTTATCCACAAAGAACGCCTTCAGCTAATCGATTTAAGACTGTATCCTCGACGGTATAAGGTTTAGTGTTATCTACGTAAACAGTGATTTAACATATAGATAGGCCAATAGCCTCCCTTCTGAAGCCTTGACTTCTCTACTCGGAATATTTCGGTATGACTCACAAACTATGCTGTATTTACACATGATACAAATGCTACAATCAGTGTACATTGTTTGTGCTATAATCAACATTACGAAGTTCTAAATACAGGTGATAATTCCATGGAGATGGGGTTTGAGCTTGTAGTTCTGTATAAGTTATATAGCTGAACAAGTTTATGTAATGGCGACATTGTAATCATATTATGCGAATTATTTGTTTGAACGGTAGTTGGTCGAGATAAGGATTCTTTTTTCCTTGTAAGTAGACGTTGTGAGTGTAGGCTTTATGTCTTATAATAGCTTGTGCACTTGTAATATATATGGAGCTAGGTACGTAATAACTTCGTGTCTCGAGTTTTTATAGAAAAATGTGTGAGGAAAAACCGGCCGAGTGCGTGTCGGACCACACACAAAATCAAAACAATGAAGGGTTCCGTAGTTGGGATGAATTTATCCCAAGAACAAACTTGAAAGTTGTAGTGAAAAACAAGTTCAAATATTCCCTTTTTTCCATCCAACTGAAAATGTTATTTTGTACGCACAATATTAAGAGATTTATGCCCAAATACTCAAACGTTACTTAACTTTAAGACGTTCTTATAAGTGTTTCTGTCGCTACAAAACAGTTTAAAGTGACAGAGACAACATTAGACTTAACGGCGACTTAAAATTGAATTGCGTTTGAGTATTCGGCAGTTAGCATGTTATTTTAAGACCATAGACCTTATTATTCGCTAGCGATATACTGTGTTTGATTCTCAACGCTGGGTTCGACGCCGAGAGTTGAAAATCTAGAGCACTGTAAAAAACTTGGCGTTAAAAAAAGCATCCGTGCTTATGTGGGCTTATATTTATATACTGGATCAAATTTAATTCGTTTAAATCCTCATAAGGGATCATTGAAAGAAAACAAAGAAAGAAAGAAAAATAGGTAACTAATAATAATAGGTAATAGGCAACTTTTACTATGGGGCCATACCTGAAATCGCGAAAATTTAATCAGCTGTTCCCTACATTTATGTTCGCATAAAGACAGTCAAAATGTAGGAACCTATTTTTTTTTCGCGATTTCATGTTTGGTCCCATAGTAAAAGTTTTTCATAATGATGAGTAAAATGATCCCATAAGAGGATTTAAACGAATTAAATTTGACTGTGAATATATATATTTTTTTAATGTTCTGCGGTCAGTCCCTGGACTATGAGCAGATTTGTTGTTGGATTTGATAGTGTAAAGTGGTTTCTCCAGCGAGATTTCCCTCTATACAGGGTCATTGGTAAAAAAGTAACAACCTCTCAAGGACTATATTACTAATATCATAAACAACAACTTTTGTTCTATGACTTTTAATAATTCATCACATTTTCATACAAAAATAATAACAAACATTAACAAAAATAATACAAAACTCAACCCTCTAAATGTTACGAACACACGCGTAGCAAAACAAACTGCCGTGTCTTACGAGTGACAGTGCACGGGAAGCGTAGGTAGGTACAACAAAATACAGAATTTAAATGTGTTACTCGTAGATAGAACAACGAAATCTTGAAGGTTTGTTTTTGGTAAGTGTATTATGTTTTGTAAAAAGTCATTATTATACAGCACCACTATCAACGTTGCAGGAGCAAGGTTGTTAGTGTTTTACCAATAACCCTGTATATTTCATGGCAGCATGTCCTAGTTAGTATTAATACTTTTTCTTTCTTTAATTTCTTTCTTTGTAAGCGCTTTCGCTAAAGGATTTGGATGATTCTGTAGGCGTGCTCTGTGGCGTTCTGCCCAGATTTTCGCTTCCTGATGCACTGTGTTTTGGTTAAGGTGTTCATGAACCTCGCAGTTTCTTGTAAACCATGGTACAGTACAACTATTTTCTTAATGTCCCTCGGCAAACTTCGTGTTTCGTCCATCGTCGGATTTCTATCAGTTGCCCTTTGCACTTGGTGCAGACCGAACGCTCTCAATCGACTTGAAAGTTGGACGCTCTCAATCGGTCTGCACTAGGGCTTCCATTACGTAATTACGTAATTACGCAATTACGTAATTACGGACAGATTTTAGAAATCTCACAAATACGTAACTGAAGAGCTGCAGTCCGTAATTACGTAACTATAGGATAATATTAATTAATTTAGGTACCCATTTATTTAGTTCTATAGTTTCTGCCTACTCCATGGGAAAAAGGCATGGGTTTATCTGTGTATTTACAATTTACCTTAATTTAGTTAACCTACGACTTACATTATGACAACACCAAAACCCTTTCTGTGGGTATCCCCCGAATTCCCGGGGTTTATTTTATAACTTCCAATTTGAGTCCGCAAGATTTAATTTCTTAGTCGTACAGAATAGAGTTCATTGTTGACCAATCGGGAAACGAAGGGAATCCCCGTTGGTTGTGGATAGTTCGGTACGTAACACAATCAAAGTTTATAAGTGTTTCGCAAGTATTTGATCTACCTCGTAGATAATAAAGTTTAATATTGTGGATTGAGCAAGCTAAGCGAACTCCCTACATTTTTCTTTACTTTCGTGAATTTAGAAACAATCTCAATACTCGGTACTCAGTCGTCTTACGTACACCTGCGGGATACTGTCCTGCCTGGTCTAAGCTTATTTTATTGACTTTTGTGATTTTGTGTATGTGCCGCAAAGTTTGACGCTTGGTTTTCAGAAGCTTTTCATTACAAGTTTCTAAGTAGATATCACCATACACGAGTAGAGATACTTCAACGAAAATGTAAGTACCTATTTTAACATTACTTTACTTGTCTACTTACTTTGTTTCTAGGGTATTGTGTGAGAGTTTATACATATAATTTAGTAGTTGATTTTATATTGTTGACGGCACGGTTGGCGCAGTAGTTGAGTGATTGGCTGCTGCGCTGCGGGTCACGGGTTCGATTCCCGTACGGAACAAATATTTGTATGACCTACAGATAGGTGTTCCGGGTCTGGGTGTCTTGTGTATGTTAGTTTACATGATTGTGAGTGCACCCACGATACAGCAGTAATTCCTAGTGTGGTGCGACGTTTAAAAAAAAAAAAAAATATGTGCGATTTTATTTTATTGTTGCTTGTTAGATGTCTGTGCAAATAGACATTGATTATGAGTTCACGGTACGTATGTAAATGTATCCCGTTTTAAGTGTAGTGCCTAACTATAGATGCTATTTATATGTATTACCTAACTATTAAATTATGAAATATTTATATATTGTTTTAGGTCTGCAGTAAAGAAGACTATTTATAAGGAGTTTTTGAACAAACGCACACAATCAGCTATATGGGAACACTTTTTGAGGGCTGAAAATGGGCAAAGTGTCCAATGTAAACATTGTCAAAAAAATTTGAAGACTCCTGGTGGTGCTACTGGAGCACTACATACACATATGCGTGCTAAACATATTGGCGAGATGTCACAAGAGCAAGATGCGCAAAGGGCAAGTACTTCATCGTGCTTTCAAGCAAGAAAAAGTTTAGAACCTCCATCGAAGAAAACTAAACTAACGGATTACTTTTCCACTGAGTATTCCTTGGACGTTATAGTGACTAGAATGGCAGCATTGGATGGCATCCCATTAAGCAAATTTTGTACTTCTGAAGATCTAAGGTATGTTTTCAAAAAATCTGGCTATGATCTACCGAAATCTCCTTCAACTATTACCAAAATTGTCCTGGAACAGAGTTGTGCCATAAAAAAACAATTAATAAATCAGTTTAAAGATATGAAGTCCCAAAAAAAACGGTTTACTATAACGTTTGATGAATGGACCTCTACCCGGAACCGGAGGTATATGAATATAAATATTCATAATAAAGACCTAGAACCAGCTAAATATAAAAATTTAGGACTAGTAAGGATAAAGGGTTCAATGCCAGCTCACGTTGGAACTGTACTGTTAGAAAATCATCTAAATGACTTTTATTTGAAACTTGAAGATATAATTGCATTCACAACGGACGGAGCCAGTGTTATGGTTAAAATGGGCAAAAATTTTGATGGTCACCATCAGTTGTGTTTTGCTCACGGAATACAACTTGCAGTGCTGGACGTATTATATAAGACACGGAAAAGTACAACTACTGAACCAGAACTAGAAGATGAAGCTTCAGATACTGACACTGAAGAAATTGAAGAAAACGATGCCGGACTTTTCATAGAAGTACCTAGAGTTCTAGAACCAGAGTTTCTGTACAAAGATATTATAGTAAAAGTAAGAAAACTTGTTAAATCATTCAAAAAATCACCACTGAAGACCGATTTGTTGCAAAAATATTCTTTACAAGAGCATGGTAAAAGCCTCGATCTTATACTAGACTGCAAAACGCGATGGAACAGCTTATCAGATATGGTTGGACGATTTCTGAAATTGAAATCAAGTTTATTTAAGGCTTTATTAGACTTAAAATCAAATATAAGTTTCACAGACACAGAAATACAAGATCTACATAACATTCATCATAGTTTAGATATAATAAAAACTACAGTGATGGCATTGTGTCGCCGTGACTCGAATTTGTTAGCAGCAGATGCTGCGCTTCAGTTTATGTTAAATAAGCTTGATGCTCAGTCCAATGGGCTCAGTGACAAGCTTGCTGTATCCCTTAGAAAAAGAATAAAAGAAAGGCGAACAAATGTGTCTGGTGTCTTGCAGTATTTGCATAATAATGAAGAATATTATAAAACCGAAGAAACAGAAACTTTTACAAAACCGACGTCGGATTATATTAGAACATATGTTGCAAACTTATTAGAAAGGCTCAAATTTACACCGCCTACAAGTACACAAATGAGTTTAGATTCCGAAGCAGATGACAATGATGCTAATGATGGTTGTGGCGACGAGTTGACTGTTGCACAGCAACTAGAAAAAGAAATACAGAAAACTATGTCTACAGTAAACAAATCTGGAGTAAACACAGATCTTGAATCCATCATCAGAGTTGAAATGTGTATCTACGATAGCACTGGCGGCGGTCGTGAAGTTTTCCTAACAGCAGCTTATAATTATTTACTATGTATAATGCCTACTAGTGTTGAAGCAGAACGGGCATTTTCTTCGGCCGGCTATCTTTGTTCTAAACTAAGAAGTTCCCTTGGTGACAGAACATTGCATTCGTTATCATTTATGAGATCATATTATCAAGAACAAAGATTGGAAAAATAACCATATTTTATATTGTTTCTTACTTTTAAACCATTTGTGCGTGGTACATGTTTTGTTTGAATTGTTGATTGAGTTTAGTCAAAATCAAAATCGTCAATCAAATCAAAATATTACATTTTGATTTGATTGACGATTTTGATTTTGAGTTTAATTTTAAAATTATCATTTTAATCTGTAATTTACTTTTAATTCCTTAATATTATAATTTTTTTCATTTGAAGTTGTTTGATTTTTTACTTCTAAAATACGTAATAAGCCCAGAATTTATCGTGCTTTAAAAAATCAAAACAGTTAAGTACGTAATTACGTAGTTACGTAATTGAAGCATCAAAATGCGTAACTAGTTACGTAATTAGCAAATCCGTAATTTTGGAAGCACTAGTCTGCACCATGTGCAACGGGCAACTAATAGAAATCCGACGACTGACGAAACACGAAGTTTTCCGAGGGACATTAAGAAAATAGTGGTACTGAACATATGTGATGTTTTTAAGGATGACATTTTGAAATCTTTGGAGCATGTTGATCTAGTAAGAGACACGAGCTGTTCCCCATAGTTGGATTCCATAGGTCCAAATCTGGATATAGGCCTCCCCAAAGCACCGCTGCTGATACCGGTTCTGTGCTCCCTGCATCCAGCTGATTCCTGCGGCCTTCACAAGGTCATCGGTCAACCTTGTGGGAGGTCTTCCAACTCTATGTCGCGGTCGCTAGAACCTTTCGGCCCCATCGGCCATCTGTTCTGTGAGCAATGTGCCCTGCCTACTGCCACTTAAGTTTGGCGATTCTTCGGGCTATGTGGGCTATCTTGGTTTTCCTGCGGATCTCTTCATTTCTAATTCAATCACGTAGGGAAACTCATAGCATCACGAAGCATAGCACTCTCTGCCCTTTGGTGTTGTACACTAGAAGTTTATTGTCTATCGACAGGCCAGAATTTCTTGCAAGGAGTTAGTAGAAGCTCCTCTGGTTAATGAGCTGATTTCTCTTGACTTGGATATGTGTCCGCCATGCACTTACGAGTATGTGGGCTAGTAGCAGATCAATCGATCGAAAACTATCAAATCAAGTTACCTATAAGTATCAGTTTCATACGTTATGCGTTTGTTCATTCTGCAACCGTAAGCGCACTTTCACTCAAGGCCGAAAATAACCAATAAACTGAGTGGGTCACTGTGTAACCGGTTACAGTAAGTCAATCATACGTAGCAGGAATTTGGTACAAGATGGTTGTACTTTGGTATCTCAGGTACCGTTATAAAGAATGCAACGCTTGCAACTGAAGAATTGCTTATCTACGAGTATAGGTATAAATAAACAAAATTGAAATGTCTGTTTGTAATGTCAAAATAACACTTTTTACTTAATGCGTATGAAACTATATACAGTCCTTATAACAAAAAAAAAAAATGTTTTTAAATGTGTCTGTCTGTCTGTTTGGTTCGGCGAATTTAAAAAACGGTTCAACCGATTTTGACGGGACTTTCACTGGCAGATAGCTGATATTGTAAGGAGTAAAGTTAGGCTACTTTTATTTAATAAAAAGCCACGAGGTCTTAGCCGCAGGCAGCAGTTAGTTACGGATATAAAAGTAAGTTTTTGTGAAACCTCAGCAGGTTAGTCTTTTCCTTAACATTTTTTTTTGTACTTTGTTTTTGCTCTTGACTCTAGTCTAGGTCTGGGTGACTGAGACAAAGTTTACGATGGAGTGAGCTTACCCAGAAGAAGCCTGTTCACTCTCACTTTGAATAGATTAGGGTTGTATGCGTTCGGAAATACAGACGCAGGCAGAGAGTTCCACTTCCTTGTTGTGCGCATTATAAAAGACGTTTGAAAACGCTTAGTGCGAGTTGGTGGAATATCAACTAGGTAGGGGTGGTAACTTGCAGTGCGTCTATATGTCCGATGGTAGAAGGGGGCCAGTGGAATGAGGTCGTGGAGTTCATGGGCACATTCGCCGAAATACAATCTATACATTAGATACAGTATTTTTATTTTACAAATATGGATACGTAAAGTAAGAAACAATAACAAGTTTAGCCATACTTAGCTAAGCATGCAAAATATACATAATTAATTTCAAGCTAAATCTTCACTAAAACCTAATCGGCTAACGTTGCTCACAAGAACCTTGAATAAAATAGCATCACGCCTCCCTGAAGGGTTAAGCAGAAGTGTACCTATGGTAATAATAGTCCTCCAAACCGAATTTCGGCCATGGCATCCAATCTCAGCGGAGACCAGCCTTCGGCGCGGGAGATATTATAGAGCAGGCGTGTTTGCGTAGACACAGATGCACTCACTCATCTCACTCTCCTATCCTCCTCTAATAGTACACCCACATTGAACCTGGAATTTAGCCTAATAAGTTGTAAGATTAGGGAAAGACCAAAGCCACGATGGATGGACTCCCTACAACCTTCCCATGGCCCTTCCCTCGGAACGTTATACGGGCCGAATCGTGTGGCGGCTGCGGACATAGCACCCTTGGTGATATGGACAGTCCGCAGGCGCTTCTTGATCCCTTACAAAAACCATGTGTGTCCCTGATGGCAACTCTCCCAAATGGGCATGCTACGACACATGACGAGTAGGTGACTTCGCCGTCGGTGACCCTGTGGACAAATGTGGTTAGCCATGTCGTCTTTTCGATCTACGATGGATGGACTGTGTGAACAATGATATGGCTAGAAAGGGGGGAGACCTACCGAGATGACAACTAATAGAGAAGTATGGAAGAAAAATACGTGTTGCGCCGATATCAAATAAAATGGGAAAAGGTTGCGAGATTGATGATGAAGAAACATTTAAAATCACCATACAGCTATGAAATATTCTATATATTTTAATTTGCCAAGAGCTTTCGAGTCCTTCAACAATGCAACAACTGTAATTAAAATAATGGCCGTGTACATTGATATATTAAAAGGAGGGAGATATGTTACGCGCTAACATCGCAATCAGTCAACCTGGGCTCGCCGCACGACTACATGCACCGAAACTCACACATCTGTGATCAGTGTGATCACAGTGGCAAACCTACAGTTACCGATAGAGAAGAACCGAGATAGGAGACGGCTTGTCGTGCGAGCAAAATCGCGTTAGTTACCAAATGTTGGCCGAATGTTTACGATTATGAATGTCATTGCATATAGCACAAACATGGCAAAGCAAACATTAAATCCATACTAATATTATAAATGTGCAAGTAACTCTGTCTGTCTGTCTGTCTGTATGTTACGTTTTCACGCGTAAATCGCTGAACCGATCGTCATGAAATTTGGTAGAGATATAGCTTGGGATATGGACACGGACATAGGCTACTTTTTACGCGATAACCGACATCTACGCTAGCTGAGCCGCGGGCTTTTGCCCGCGGCTCAGCTAGCGTAGATGTCGGCTAGTAATATTATAACTTTCAACAAATTAGCATTTTTGGCTGTACTTACGAGTGGTAAGTAATCCCGTGTGTCTTATTTTTCTTCCTTATATTATTAAAACACTGTTTAGTTGTACAAGCCATTTCGATGCGTATTTATCACAAAAAACTGTATTATGGAGCTGTTTGATCAACGATATCCCGTGCGCGACTGAGTTCCAACTACGGGCCGTCACTTAGTTTGATAGGACCAGGCGCTCTTACTAAGTCCTGTATTTACCGCTTTACTACATCAATGACCGTGTATTTATTTAAAGGTGTCATAAAGCTTTGCTTTAAACGCGTCTGTTTCATTTATTTAGATCACTTTTAATTGTTACACATCGTAGTAACAGTCACGCTCTGAAATTAATTAAGTAGTTAATTATCAAGAGCGGAATTATGTATAGGATGAATTTAGCTTTACGCGGGTTTTTTTAATCTGCCTTTTGATTTTAACCGACTTCCAAAAAAGGTTAATTATGAATTCGGAGAGATTTTATAACACATTGCCACCGCGGTCACCGGTGACCGCTAACAATAGTTTTTCTATTGTGTCTGTTGTCTGGCAGTCAAAGCCTTAAGAATGTGCACAGTTTAAATCTCCGTGATTACTGGGCCAATACACATGATTTTTTATTTTTAAGCAAACTTCTAGCTGTACTTTTCTTGCCCTAATCTTCTCATGGATGATTGGTTTATGTCTAATTGAACAAAAAGTATAAATGTTGGTTCGAATGGAACTGATACTGTGACTTGCGTCGATAGAGAGAGTACTATCGTCATTCGACTACTAACGCTGGCTAGTAACTATTGTCGTCCAAAAACGTATTATAGTAACTGCGGCTAGATTTAAGCCTCCAAAAAAATTTTTATTCTCAGTATTTAAATAATATTCTAAAGTAGACTAAGTCAGACATATAAAAACCACTATCCAACATAATCTGAATGACAACATCGCGATACGCACTCGACCGCAACGGTCAATAACCTCGCAACCCGATTTATTACAAAACCTCTTTACAACAATCCAAGGACAAAACATACTTTACTTACTGTGAACTTTGTACTACTCGTACGGCTCAGTTCTGCCTCACTTATTATGCGTGCAATCCTGTGTCACTTTCACGCTAATGTTAATTCATCAATGTTGGAGCGAGATGGAGAATGAGACGTTTAAAATCTAGACTTGGCTGATCGAGAGAAAGTACGTATTGTACGGATATATAAGTTAGTTATGTGGGTAAATTGTTGTCCCACGATTCTTGGTAACTTGATGATTCTTAGCTGTGAAAATCTTGTTAGAAATTGGAAGAAATTTTTAATCAAGCTCTTATAAAAATATGCACTTCTAGAGTTCTAATCGATACCTACCATGAGAATAAATCATATTTGCGGGTATTAATTGAAGATGTCTTTTCCCCTCAAGAATTTTTCAGGATTACCTACTTAGAATTAGCGTCTAAATATCTCTAAGCTTCTTGAATGGGTCTTTAAATTATTTAGACCTTTCCGCGTATCGCAGACAACTGGACATTGCAAATAACCTTTATTAGCAATCTTAAAACTAGTTTAGACATCAGAAATGTCCAGATTGATTTGCTCTCTCTTTCTCTTATCCCATTTTCAATAGGTCACGGTCGTGAGTTTTTCTCCTCCATGTCCCTCCCTCAATAGTCTATTAGTCCATTTCAAGTCGTGTGGCCGTCTTTGGAATGATCTTCCTCTTTTCTTTTTCCTTCTCATCTGTTACTCCTCTTGCCCATCTTCCGTTTTTAGTCCTGATGACATGAGCTGCCCACTTCCATTTTAGTTTTTTAATTGTGTAAGTTACGTCTAAAAAAACAAAGAAAACGTCAGAAAAACAAATGGTGCCATTTGTTTTTCTTCTTATGATATTAAGATGGCATGGTTGGCGCAGTGGTTAAGCGATTGACTCCTGTGCTGCGTGTCGCGGGTTTGATTCCCGCACGGAACAAATATTTGTTTGACCTACAAGTAATTGTTCCGGGTCTGGCTGTTCGTGTGTGACTTTAATTGTTTGTAAACGCACCCACAATACAGGAGAAATTCGTAGTGTGGGGCGAAGTTAAAAAAAAAAGACGCACTTTATCTTTTTCCTTATATTTAGCATGCTCCTTTCTATGTTTTGTTGACTTGTTTCCGATCTTTTGATGTTTTCTTTTGTTAGAAACGTATCCCGTTTGGCAACCGTGTATTAAATAAACAATTCCTGTACATTGGACATAGATAGGTCTCTCCCAACGAGTAGATACGTTAATCTAAATTTATTCTAATCGAGGTAGATTTTTAGGGTAGTCATTTTAAAGCCAAATACTTACAAGACATGTACATAACGAAACGATACCGTCTAACACGAAAACAATAAATTGTAACTCATTATTGTACGTGCATCGTTAGTTACGCTACACAAGTACATTACGTAACTATTGATATATACCGCATTTCTCTTTTACTTGAAAAAAATAAAAAAATAATTAATTATTGGTCTTACACAACTTACATGAACGAAACTTCATTACTTATTTTGTACGATAAAAATCGAGTAATTATTTTCGCGATAAAATATTATTACAGTTTTTCTTACGTGACCGTTATATATAGTTATAGATATAAATCTATATACTCCATTTATTATAACATTAGAAAAATAACGGCAAAATCATAGTTATTGCGTAATATTGTTAAAATTAATGCACTTATAGAGTTTTTTTTTTAATGTAAGTGTTTTTTTTATTACGGTGTTTATTATAAGTTCTTTATCGTTATAACGAGAGGGTGATAATGATAACCGTTATTTTTCTTATGTTATAATAAATTGATAGCAGCTACTGCCTCCGATTTCGTTCGCGCGGAAGTCGAAGATACACAATAATACAACCTACTCGTACTAAAACAACAGCCACATTTTTACACAACTACCTGGGTCCCCGACCCAACGCGTCGCATCGCATCGCATCTCTCGCTTAGTGTTCTTTCTGATTTTCTTTTCGCTCGGCTCTTAAGGGACGTGATTTTAAATAAGCCTATATACCTTTAATAATTGGGCTATCAATTGCAAAAATATTTTTTCAAATCCGTCTGGTAGTTCCAGAGATTAGCGCGTTCAAACAAATAGACAAACTCTTCAGCTTAGTATAGACTATACTCCATTTGCATTAGACAAATAACGGCTAAATAACGACAGTTATTGTGTAATATTTTTGAAATTACTGCACTTTAGAGTTATTTTTTTAATGTAAATGGTAAATAGATTACAGTGCTTTATATTTATCGTGAAATAACGGACTTTATTCAACGTTTACATCGAAATAAAGAAAGGGTGAGAAAAGTTATTTGTCTAATGTTATAATAAATGGAGTTTAGAGAGAGTTACTGACCACAGCTTCGCCTGTGTAGCTTTTTCTTAAATAAAAGTAAGTTGCAAAGTGCCTAAGTTACTCCTTATAGCATCAGCTATCTGCTAGTGAAAATCCCGTCAAAATCGGTTCAGCCGTTTCGGAGATTAGCCAGAACAAGGAGACAGACTGACAGATAGACAATTTTTTTTTTGTATTGTATATTTTTCAGCATTTAGTGAAAAGCTGTTATTTTGAAATTACAAGAAGACAGTTGAATTTTAATTATTTATATAGATAAGTATTTGGTGTAGCGTATTAGAAACGTTTGTAAGAATAACAATGTTTTTAATGTCACTCATGAGAATTTTCACACAGTTACGTTATTATTTTAGATCTTTTGTTTCGCCGGAACAGGAGTCGTATGCGCATGCGCAGCGCGTTGAACTTTTTGTTCGTTTATAACAGTTTTTTGTTAAGTAAAAAATTAAATACTAGACATAATTTTAAATGAATGAGCTAAAATTATATGAATGCCTGTTCACGATCTTATATATATATATATATATTTTTTTTTTTTGGGAAGTAGGTAATTTGAATTTCTTGAAAATCAGACTCATTGAACTGTCGACTGTGAAATTGAGTTGATTGATCTAAAATTTATGAATAGAGTGTAGGTATACTAACGTAACGGTAGTTTAATATTTTACCATCAATCATAGTGTTATTATTTAGCACAACTTAAAATTGACTTCTGAAGAATTTAATATATAGATACAAACAAATAAAATTTAAGTGTCTGTTTGTAATGTCAAAATAACAGCTTTTTACTAAATGCTTATGAAAGTATATACGGTACATAAAAATAAAAAAAACTTTTTTTGTCTCTATGTCTGTCAGTTTGTTCCGGCTAATCTCCAAAACGGCTGGACCGATTTTGACGGGACTTCCACTGGCAGATAGCTGATGTTATAAGGAGTTACTTATGCTACTTTTATTTTAGAAAAAGCCATGCGTGTGTTCCCGCGAGTAGCAGCTAGTACTGTTATACCCCATTTATATTTATTATGACACTAGCTTTTGCCCGCGGCTCCGCCCGCGTAGATGTCGGTTATCGCGTAAAAAAGCAGCCTATGTCCTTCTCCATATCCCAGGCTATATCTCTGCCAAATTTCATGACGATCGGTTCAGCGGTTTAGGCGTGAAAACGTAACATACAGACAGACAGACAGACAGATAGACAGACAGACAGAGTTACTTTCACATTTATAATACTAGCTTTTGCCCGCGGCTTCGCCCGCCTAGATGTCGGTTATCGCGTAAAAAAGTAGCATATGTCCTTTTCCATATCCCAGGCTATATCTGTGCCAAATTTCATGACGATCGGTTCAGCGGTTTAGGCGTGAAAACGTAACATACAGACAGACAGACAGATAGACAGACAGACAGAGTTACTTTCACATTTATAATATTAGTAAGGATTAGACAAATAACGGTTACCACCCTTTCGTTATTTCGATATAAACGTATATCGAACTCCGTTATTTTACAATAAATACAAAGCAAAGTAATTTATTTACCATTTACATTAAAAAAAAAATTCTAAAGTGCAGCAATTTCAACAATATTACACACTGTCGTTATTTAGCCGTTATTTGTCTTATGTTATAAATTTATAATAAACGGAGTATAGTTTAACCTAAAAAACTAGTCTTTTGGATAATATGCATAGTACAGTGGCCAGTACATAAAGCTACACGCAACTGTCAAATTTCTCCCAATCGATTTTAAACTTTAAAATGTTAATGATTAAGTTCAAAATCGAACGAGAAAATTTGACAGTTTGTGGTAACTTGATGTGCTGGCCACCGTACCTACTTATGTTTTATAATAGGCATACACAACACATACATACACCATAAAAAAAAAATCGTGATCGCAGGCTGTGTTGTCGTAGAGTACGTACGCCTACAATGTGTTTGGACAAGGTCATAGTGATCATTAGTCCACTATTACCATCATATACGGGCAGTGTCATATAAAATTTCTGATTATTTAGAAGACAAAAATCTTGGGATTAAGCTGTGATTAAACCGTAAAACTTGACATTTTAATAATTATACAACGTTATAAATAGGTCCACTCAAAATTGTGTGGTTCTTTCCTCAAAAGACCATTTCAGACACGGATCTACATGGGCCTCACATGATCGGACCAAGATTATGTCTGGACTTTAAAAGAGACTTTGACCCCTGAGTTTGTTTCGCCATTTCTTCTCAGGGGTAGTCAAATAGGAAATGTTGACTTCACCAAGCTTGTTTTTATATTTTTTATATGACGTGTATAAGTGATTTCAATGTCCTATTTACAGAATAAACCATTTAATTTCATTTCATTTCGATGCCCAGTGAGTATGTATTTGTTCTTTACTCTATGGTATGTATCGTACAGAAGACCAGACTATTACAGTTCTCACTTCTGCAGGAGAAAGGCCTCTTCTCATTCATAGAAGGCATGATCATTGATCACTCTCTTGCTCAAGGCGAGTTGGCGATTTTAGACTTATATTAACTACACTGTGGGAAGACATGCATTCCACCACCGACTTCGTCAAACCCCGGGAACATTTGCCGCCCGGGCGTGATCTGCAGTGGCCTATGGAAAGCTCTCAATCGATTGCGTACCCAGGTAGTCCGAAGTCGAAGTGGGGATTACTGTCCCATCCAACACCCAGTGCGAGTGCGGTGTTTCTGATCAGACCATGTCCCACTTGCTGGAGTGTCCTAAATGCCCGTTCACTTGCAGTAAAGAAGACCTAATGAACGCCACTGATACCGCAATTAACTTGGCCACCTATTGGGCTGAAACAATATAATAACTGGGTACCATAGACACGAAAAGAAGAAGAAAATTAGCTGCTCCCCGCGAGGCTTTTTCTAACAAAAGAAGCCTAAGTTAAGGCTCCTAAAACAGGCGCGACACGCGTCGCGATACAAAGACACCGCGTGCCGCGCAACGAGCGGTCTCTTTGTGTCGCGTCTCGTGCCGTGCCTGTTTGTAGGAGCCTTTACTCCGTATAACATCAGCTATCTGCCAGTGAAATTCCCGTCAAAATCGGTCAAGCCGTTTCGGAGATTAGCCGGAACAAACAGGCAGACAGACTGTCCAAAAATTTCGTGTCCTACCCAACACTACACCTGACCTTTCTGAAGAACATCACCAAATAAGTCACTATATTAAAATAGAAAAAAAAAATGGCAGTCTTTGGGGACTGCTGATAGAAGTGAAAACTAATTAACTAAAGCGTTCTGTTATAACCCTTATTACAAGGCAATAAAGCCTAAGTCAGCTTTTAACTTATAAACAGTGTACTTTCCTTTACTAAAGTACTGATGTTGCATTTTTACCCAGTGCATAGAAATAATATGTATAATTCAGTTAGTTAGATTTTGGACGCCGTCGCGTAATCTAGTGTGCCCAAATTAAGGGAGCAATTAAGAGGGACATTACCAAAATATAAGTACCCAAGAACTTGTGTGTGTGTGTTTTTGTACTGTGGTGAATTAAAGTGGTTCCAGTAGAATTATTGTTTTTTTTTAAAAAAGACAAACGGGGTCGGCTTAGTAACAAATTGGTGTCAGAAGTGGGATGCCAGAGACGAAGTCTTACGACGTTGAGTCAAACAGACACTGGCATTCCGAACCTAAGCCCCCTGTTCAATTGATCGACAGTGAGACTTAACCCAAGGTCAAGCCTGCGTCACTACTTGGACGACGGTTAGCCTCAGCCCTTCAGCTTGAGCTCGCTCCAGCCACATCAGTAATTGGACGACGGTCAGCCTCAGCTCTGCAGCTTGAGCCCGCTCCAGCCACATCGACACTTGGACGACAGTCAGCCTCCAATGTATAGTGTGAGTCCGCTCCAGACGGCATCAACATCACCAGCAGCCCCAGGTCTAACTCACCAACCTTCAAACTCAAGAAATTCCACAGTCAACCAACCGTGTGAAAATTCAATTCCGATACGTCACAGCGCAACGTGACTCCGGACTCCGAGTTCCCGCTGAGCACCCAATAATGCAGGTGTCAACAATTATCGTGTTACTGTGAGTGTTTCTTGTGAACTACCATTTTTTTAATTCAAAGTGTCTCTGAATTCGTGTCTCTATATTTGATATACATATAATTTTACATATAGTTTAACACTATATTGTTTTTCTATCTTCACTGACTTTAATTGTTTTGTCTTTTTCTATTTCTTATTATTCCAACATTGTTATTTAACTGTTAACTTAATTTTGTCCAACACATCATAATCTTTTATGACTGTTAAACAAGAGTTACCCGAATCAAAGGAAATGTCCGACAAAATTACACTATCCTTTTTAACCAAATTTATTAAACCTTATAATGGTGACAGGGAAACCCTTCCTGCATTTCTTACAAATTGTGAGAATGCCATGTGTTTGGCTTCTTCAGACCAACAAACTGTGTTATGTAAATTTGTCATTTCACAGCTAGAAGGTAAAGCACAGGTTGCATGCAGCCTTAAGTCATTTTCATTGTGGTCGGAGCTAAAGACCTTCCTGAAGGCTACTTTTGGGGAGAAAAAGCACGCCACACATTTATTATCAGATCTGCAACACTGTAAGCAATTATCCAATGAAGATGTCACTATTTATTCTTTAAGGGTGGAGTCAATATTGACTCGTATACAGTCAGACATACATTATAGTTGCAAAAATGACAAGGAACTGCCTGGCAGAATAGCAGCCATGGAGGACCTTGCCCTAAACACCTTTATGTTAGGGTTAAACCCTTCCATATCGACTATTGTCCGTTGCAAAAATCCCTCTAATCTCAATGAAGCTATACAGTATGCTATTGATGAAGAAAAATTATACAACTTATCTAGATCTAATCTAAAAACTCCCAAACAGTGTTCTACTTGCAACAAGCCGGGTCATAATTCATCAGAATGTTTTAAGAATAAAAAGCCTTATCGAGATTCTAAAATTTATAATAATTCACCGTCTCCTAATTCTAATACTAATCTCGAAAGTAACCCTAAAATTTGCAATTATTGTAAAAATGCTGGTCATGTGATCAAAGAGTGTCGCAAGCTTCAATATAATATGAAGCAACGGCAAGCCGCTGACAATGCACAACGTGACCGTAACTTGGCACCTACTAACTTTAATGACGCACCTATACACAGGTGTGAAAGTATGACTAAAATTAATGACGATAATTTAAACTAAGCGAGATTTTGGTACCGTGTCTGCCAAAATCGAACAGAGTTATAAATGACACGACCTATGCTAATTCTTATACTAGTTCTACTAAATTCGCATCTCAACCAAAAGCGATGAGTTCTACTAAATTCGCATCTCATCCAAAAGCGATGAGTTCTACTAAATTCGCATCTCATCCAAAAGAGATGAATTCTACTAAATTCGCATCTCATCCAAAAGCGATGAGTTCTACTAAATTCGCATCTCATCCAAAAGCGATGAGTTCTACTAAATTCGCATCTCATCCAAAAGAGATGAGTTCTACTAAATTCGCATCTCATCCAAAAGAGATGAGTTCTACTAAATTCGCATCTCATCCAAAAGATATGAGTTCTACTAAATTCGCATCTCATCCAATAGAGATGGGTTCTACTAAATCTTCATCTCAGTCAATTAAACTGAGTTCGACTACGCCTACTGATAAAACAAAATGTCACTTATGTACCGAAAAATTACAAGCATCTTATACTAATTCTAAACCTATATACGAAATTAATGACTATTGTAAAAAGGTAGCTTTACCTCATACTTATCTACATACTAATCACGCTTGTGAACAGTTATGTTTTCTTATTGATACAGGATCAACCATTAGTATTGTTAAAGAGTCCTGTTTACAAAAACTTCCAAATCTATCTACCGAAACTGTCAAATTAAAGGGCATTAATAGTTCTGAAACTCCAGTTGAAACTTTAGGTACCTTCCAAATGGAGTTCAATTTATCGGATAATATACATAAGTACAAGTTTCATGTTACTAAAGATGACATCAATCTTATTAATTATGATGGAATAATCGGTAGCGATTTTTGCAGTTATTTTAAAACAAACATCGATTACTCCTCAAAATCAATTTCCATATTAAATCATTCTATTCCTATTATTTATACTCAACCTTCATATAATATTCCAGCTCGATCAGAAGTAGTTATCGAATGCACAGTATCAAATTACTCTCCTAAACTATATCACAACAATGAAGCTCTCATACTAGATCATATCTTACGTGAAGGCGTTTATGTCGCTAATTGCATTGTCTCAATTAAACCAAATGGGAAAACAAACGTGACCATTTTAAACACTACAGAGTGTGACATTGAAATAAAAGATTATCAAGTAACAGCGACGCCCCTTGAACTTGATTGTTCATTTAGTAACTCTTATAATATAAATGCTATTTCCGGTTCGAAAAGTGATCGCATAAATAAAGTACTAAATCTTATCCGTTGCTCTCATCTAAATGATGAAGAGAAAAAGACTCTCTTAGAATGTTGCTCCCACTATACGGATATTTTTCATGTCGAAGGTGAACCCTTAACCTTCACGAATGCTATTGAGCATACTATTAACACAGGTGATGCCCCAGCTATTAATGTCAAATCATATCGTTTCCCTGAATGCCACAAGGAGGAAGTCGATTCCCAAATTCGTAAAATGCTAGACCAAAATATTATTCGACATTCAACTTCGCCTTGGAGCGCCCCAGTTTGGGTAGTCCCGAAAAAAATGGACGCTTCCGGCAAACAAAAGTGGAGGATAGTCATTGACTATCGCCGTCTTAATGACGTCACTGTTTCCGAATCTTATCCACTGCCTCTTATCACTGATATTTTAGACCAATTAGGTCACTCTAAATATTTCAGTACGCTAGACCTCACAAGTGGTTTTCATCAACTGAAAACTTGTCCCAAGGACGCGCCTAAAACAGGTTTCACAGTTAACACAAATTCAGACATGTCTGGTCATTATGAATTTACCAGAATGCCTTTCGGGCTGAAAAATGCCCCTGCCACGTTTCAGCGTCTTATGAACACTGTGTTGTCAGGCTTACAAGGCCTTCATTGCTATATCTATCTTGACGATTGTATAGTTTACAGTCAAAATCTACAAGATCATATACAAAAATTACAATTAGTATTCGACAAATTTCGTGAATACAATTTAAAGCTCCAACCAGACAAATGCGAGTTCCTAAGGCATGAAGTAACTTACCTTGGCCATATTATCACCGATAAAGGTGTATCTCCAAATCCTGAAAAGGTCAACGCTGTATCGCAATTTCCAGTTCCTAAAAATCCTAAAAATATTAAGTCATTTCTAGGCCTAATAGGCTACTATCGCCGATTCATTGAAAACTTTTCTAAGTTAACTAAACCACTTACGTCTCTATTAAAAAAGGATGTTGTGTTCCACTGGGACACAGAACAACAGCATTCATTCGATATTCTAAAAGAAAAATTAATTACTGCCCCTCTTCTACAGTACCCTGACTTCTCACAGCCTTTCAATGTTACTACTGATGCAAGTAACTTTGCCATTGGCGCAATATTGTCTCAAGGTCCCATCGGCAAAGATAAGCCGATCGCTTATGCGTCGCGCACTCTAAATAAGCCTGAAGGTAATTACTCAACTACGGAAAAAGAGTTATTAGCTATTATATTCGCCGTTAAAACTTTTCGACCATATTTATATGGTAATAGATTCAAAATAATAACTGATCATAGGCCCCTCGTGTGGCTATTTAATGTAAAAGATCCGGGTAGTAGACTCATTCGCTGGCGCCTCAAACTTGAGGAATACGATTACGAAATCGTTTATAAACAAGGTCGTCTCAATTCTAACGCCGATGCGCTATCCCGTTGCCCTATCAATGCTATTGACGTAAACAATTTAAATAATTTTTCTTACGAACACTATTTCAAGGCTCAATTTACAAATCAACTCCCAGTCCCAAATACTATCATCGAAGAGTGTATCCAAGGACTACACTTATCTAAGTTAAACACAATTGCTTGTCCAGTCTCTTTAGACTTTGACTGCTCTATGCCTCATTGCGAGGAAATATTATCGCAGCTCGATAATTCTGCTGATCTACTGAATTCCGAACGCGAGCCACTTACAATACAATGTGTTAATGACAAAAATAAAACCTACTATTTTCTATTTACAAAAGTACATCACTATGAAGAAACTAATTATAAAGATGTTTATATCTTACTAATTAAGCTTAGAAACTCACTAATTGATTGCCAAAATATTACCAACCTTGCATTACCAGATTTCACGAACCCATTTTCAAAACTTACGTATACTAAAATCTATAATATGATTTCCTATATTTTCCACGATACCAATATAAAAGTTCACGTATATAAAAATCAATTAATTTATCCTACTCCTGTAGAAGTTCCTAAAATATTAAAAGAAAACCACGACTCTGTTATAGCTGGTCACCCAGGGTCACAACGAATGTATTCGCGTATTAAAGCTGCCTACTATTGGAAAGGCATGCGGTCTGATATCGAACAATATGTAAAGAAATGCAAGCTTTGCCAAATTAATAAGCCTTTAAGGAAATCAAATAAAGCTCCGATGGAGATAACTTCCACATCTACTAGGCCGTTTGAAAGATTGGCCCTTGACGTCGTAGGTCCTTTACCCGATGCAGGCTATCAAAACTTTAGATTCATCCTAACCTTACAAGATGACTTAACTAAATTCACTAGCGCTTACCCAATGGTTACGGCTACTAGTGAAGAAATAGCCAGAAACCTTGTTCATTTTATGTCTCTTTTCGGTTTTCCCAAAACCATTCTAACAGATTTAGGTACATGTTTCACATCCGAATTATTTAGACAATTGACCGAAATACTAAAGGTCAAGGCCCTTTTTACTACTCCGTATCATCCACAAACCAATGGAGCTCTTGAACGCTCACATGCTACTTTAAAAGAATACCTAAAATCCTTTGTTAACGAGAACCAGAACGACTGGCATTGTTATTTATTCACCGCAGTTCTAGCTTATAATACTACACCTCATAGTACGACTAACTTTACTCCTCACGAGTTATTATATGGTTATAAACCATCCATTCCAAACTCGTTATATGAAAGCTCTGGTAATACATACAACGAATATATTCGAGCTTTACAATATAGAATGCGCTTTAGTCGCGAGAAAGCCATTCAAAACATTATAAACAGTAAAGAAAAATCAAAACAATACTATGATGCCAACTCCCGTGACGTAACTTATAAAGTAGGAGATATGGTTTATCTCAAACAACATCATAGGCTCCGTAAGGCCTTATCGCCTATATGGAAAGGCCCTTATAAAATTATCAAAGTTCATAACAAGCACAATGTAACCTTACAAGTAGGTCGCAAGGCTATTAAACACCATACCAATCAAATTAAGCCTTCTACTTCTTAACCTATGTACTATATTTCTTTTCAGAATAACGTTCTGCCATGGCACTTTATGCCTCAGCCGCACCGAATCAAGCATCATCCCAATCTATCATAGCCCCGGGATTTATTTTGAACCTACTACTAATATAAATTTTTATACTGATCATTGGAAAGTGATCACCCACGTAGATTTAGTTTCTTTAGAACCTTATCTTAATAAAATCGAATCTCTGTTACACGACACTTTAAATTTGTGCAACAAGATTCAACCACAAGAGTTAGATACATGCAAAGACATGTCTAGCCCTATCGAAGTTTTAATCCAATCTAGTTCTATCAAATTGCAATCATTATCGCATATCATCTCTAATCAATTGCCAAGTAAAGTTAAACGATCTTTAGAATTCGGAGGTGAAATCTTAAAGTTATTTTTCGGCACATTAGATGCAGATGACGCCAGAAAATATGATGCTGCAATTGAATCGTGCAAAAAGAGTGAAACAGAAATATTTCATTTAATGAGAGATAACATTCACATTGTCAAGTCTACTATAAATAATTTTAACACTACTATTTACAAACTTAATCAAAATGAGATGAAATTAAACGCCCAAATTAATCAGATGAACGTAATATTTTCCCAAATTACGAAGACCGATAATCAATTAATATATACTTCGAAGTTAAACAACCTTCTTAACATTATCGAAGGTTCTTTACTTGCTATAACTAATTTACTAGATACTACACTAAATTCTATTTTATTTTCTAAGGTTAATGTACTACATCCTAGTGTTATAAGTCCCTTAAATCTTTATTTAGAATTAACTAAGCATAGTAGTCAAGTAAGCAAAAGGTTAGATTTTCCAGTTCCCTTAACCATTCAAAATATTCATTCTATTATTGATGTTTCCGAATTTAGTTCCTATTATTACAATAGTAAGGTCATTTTTATATTACAGATCCCTTTGATCACTCCTGATAAGTTCATGACCTATAAAAATATACCCCTACCTACACCTCACGATGACTCACATAATACATTTGCTTTAATTCAACCTTCTAATTCTTATATTGCATTAAGTGATGACAGGATGCATTATGCTATGTTGGACACTCTTGATAAATGTAAAGTAATAAATAGTAACTTTTCTATCTGTGAATTAAATACTATATACTCATGTATAAGTAACCCTAATTGTGAATCTAAAATCTTAACTGAGGTAATATTGTCATTACCTACAGAATGCAATGCTAAAATATTGTATGGTCAAATTGATATTTGGCAAAAATTAAGAAATAACAAATGGATATATGTTCAATCAAATACAAATAAATTGACTATTAAATGTGATGAAAACATTAATGACCATTTAATTACAGGTACAGGAATTGTAAAACTATTGCCTAATTGTATTGGGTATTCGAAAACTGTTCAGTTGTTACCGACTAGTTCTTATTCTTTATTTACTAAGTCTCCTTTAGATATAAGCTTTGATATAACAGCAGATGACTGCTGTAAGAAGGACATATTCAATAAAAGTTTACCACATTTGTCGCCAATCTCTTTGAGTAAAATTAACTTAGATTCTCTCAAATATGCAACTCACCAAATGGATAGTTTAGAGCAAGAATTGAATAATTTGGAAAAGGAATCTCATTTTATTAAATATGGCCCTTACTATTCTACTTTTACTTATATTCTAATTGTGTGTTTATTTTTATACTTAGTTTATAAATTATATAGATATTTTAAGAACAAACATTCTTCTAATGCTGGATGCTGCGTGCAAATATTTAATCAATGTTATAATCAAAATACCAAACGCAAGTCCAAAATTTCAAATAGTATTGAGATGACAGAAGTATCTTCAACTTCTGAAGAAGACAAGTCAGTTCAGTCTTTGCCTATTCATTACCCAAATTATAAATCTACTAGTAAGGTTAATAAAGTCAAGTTTCCATCTAATAGAAACCTAAACTTTTAATGTAATGGAAAACTATTAATTCACTATGTTGTCAATTTTCATTCAAAATTATGTAACTTTTATATTTAATGTATTAAAAGCTGTAAAGTGTCTCTCTTAATAAATCAATCTTCAATCTCACTTCGCTTCATCTTGATGAGATAAAGCTTCGTTTAAAAGGGGGAGCTGTTATAACCCTTATTACAAGGCAATAAAGCCTAAGTCAGCTTTTAACTTATAAACAGTGTACTTTCCTTTACTAAAGTACTGATGTTGCATTTTTACCCAGTGCATAGAAATAATATGTATAATTCAGTTAGTTAGATTTTGGACGCCGTCGCGTAATCTAGTGTGCCCAAATTAAGGGAGCAATTAAGAGGGACATTACCAAAATATAAGTACCCAAGAACTTGTGTGTGTGTGTTTTTGTACTGTGGTGAATTAAAGTGGTTCCAGTAGAATTATTGTTTTTTTTTAAAAAAGACAAACGGGGTCGGCTTAGTAACAGTTCGGTGACGATGACGCGAGTTCCATGATTTTTGTTCACCCAAAAAGTACACATATAGCTCATGGAAAGCGTTCGGTGACGATGACGCGGGTTTCATGATTTTTGTTCACCCATAAGTACACATTTATATACACAGTATACATATAGCTCATGGAAAGCGTTCGGTGACGATGACGCGAGTTCCATGATATTTGTTCACCCAAAAAGTGCTCAACGCGCCTAAAGAAGTTTTCACTTCAAAAAAGCAAAGAACTCACAGAATATCTAGTACTCAAGAATATTGATGACGTCACGGCTATCATAACACTTGCAGTTAATGTGACCATTTAGCGCTGTGCTGGACCAGTCTTTATTAGGGCGCCGACGCACCGGGCGGTCGTGACCGCGATACCACCGGTTCCCGTTAAATAAACGCGCGAAAGTAATGCGTGATTTTCTGTGAACCGTTGCTAGGCGACGAAGAACGTGATAAATAAATCGGGCGATTTTAATAGAACACTTGAAGCGTAAAGAAATTGTTAAGTTATTTTTAAATTGATTATTTTTAGGTTTTAATTAAAGATTAAGTTTTTTCTAAAATAAAAGAACCCTAAGTTACTCCTTATTGCATCAGCTATCTTCCAGTAAAAGTCCCGTCAAAATCGGTCCAGCCGTTTCGGGGACTAGCCGGAACAAATAGACAGACAGACGGACAAAAAATTTCAAAATAGTTTTTTTGTTTTATGTACCGTATATACTTTCATATGCATTTAGTAAACAGCTGTTATTTTGACACAAATACACACTTCAATTTTATTTATTTGTGTAGATTTCTTATTGAAACAGTATTGTAGCGACAATGCACTCTTAACTTAAATGCAGTGGCGATACTTTAAATATTTCTTACTGAAATGTTTCTAAGAATCAAATGCGATTTGCACATAAGTGGACAAGAACAAAAGCTATTGAATTTGTCGCGGAGCCGGCCTGTGCGTTCTAGGCCTAAGACTTCGCGAACATAATTGGACACAATTGAACGGGAACGGGACCGTTGCTGATTTAGAGTCAATATGGCAGCTTCACTTGAAATAACAATGCCTATTTTAATATAAGGAACTATTATTGTCTCCCAAGCCCCACTTGAGCGTTTTAAAGGCGTCTGATTCTCAATTTCTAACCGGTGTTTACCGGTTCAATTGACGTTTATGTTTATTGAAATTACTGTAATTCTTAAGGGCGCACCGAGCTTCTCGCGCTAATTGATGGATGGGGAAGCGGGCAGCTTTTGACTAATTTAGGTATTTCCTTCATATTATAAAAAAAAAAAAAACGAGGCAGTCTTTGGGGACAACCGACAGAAGTGAAAACTAAGTACATATATACACAGTATACATTCATATAGCTCATGGAAAGCGTTCGGTGACGATGACGCGAATACCCCGATACATATAGCTCATGGATAGCGTTCGGTGACGATGACGCGAATACCCAGTATACATATAGCTCATGGAAAGCGTTCGGTGACGATGACGCGAATACCCAGTATACATATAGCTCATGGAAAGCGTTCGGTGACGATGACGCGAATACCCAGTATACATATAGCTCATGGAAAGCGTTTGGTGACGATGACGGGAATACCCAGTATACTTATAGCTCATGGAAAGCGTTCGGTGACGATGACGCGAATACCCAGTATACATATAGCTCATGGAAAGCGTTCGGTGACGATGACGCGAATACCCAGTATACATATAGCTTATGGAAAGCATTCGGTGACGATGACGCGAATACCATGATTTTTGTTCACCCAAAAAGTGCTCATATCGTAGAATAATTTAATTATTACATACATACGATTCATTTTATATAAGAAACAAACCGTTTATTAAAAGATAAAAACAGAGAATTTTGATGACTTTGTGACCTCCAAAATAGGACAATGAAAGATAATTAGAAAAAACTAATCAGCGCATTTTGAAGACGAGAATGTTCAGCTAATTATGCGCTGAACAGATTTAGAAAATAATTTTTAATTACCCTAAAGTAGGAGCACAAACATACCTCGAAATGTTGTTTGGCAGAAAGAGCTGTATTCAACGCTTGATTTACCTAACATAATCCACCTCGATGTACTAAAAAAAAAATACTAGCTATTTCTTATATTATGTTTATTTCTGTGCAATAATAATATTTCATGTTATTTCTATAATTTGTTTAAAAAAAAAATACAAAGTTGCGCAAATAACTCACCGCGAGTGAATTTTGCAAGACTGCAGCCTTAAGAGATGTGAAACTACTAGTAACCGTTTTTCTAAAGTGTACGATTTAGAAAAACGATTAGTGTATCTTAGATATTAATTACATAACTAAAGGTTAATTAATAACGATGCAGCAAGGGATCAAACGTTTCCTCGGTGCGTCTTTAATTAAAACTTTTTAAACCTTAAGGCGTGTTTTACACGTTGCGACACGATCCTCTACGTTTTATCGCTCGATTTCATGTTAATTCGAGAACGTAAATGGAAGACAATGCGTGCATCGCACACATGTATCATGCAATAGCTGTCTAATGGAAAACGCTCATGTTTGTCTTTTGTGATTAATGTTTCACGCACTATTGCACAGCTAATACGTGATAATTCTTATTTGTTTGACAATGGTGCCGATTCCCTTGTTCATAAACTAAACTAAATTTAAGTTCAGTGCATCTTTTTCTTTCTATTTCAATAAGAAAAGGACAGAAGATACATTTTAGTTTAGTCCTGTCAAATTAATCAGCGCTCGACGTTAGTTGACGTAATTTTAGTCGGCTAGTTTTTAATCACGTCTAAACTTGTATGGAGTAGTGACAGGCGCTGATTAATTTGACAGAACTAAACTAAAATTTATCTTCTGTCGTTTTTTTAATGAAATAGAAAGAAAAAGATACATTGAACTTAATTTTTTTTAAATTTAGTTTAGTTTGTGAACAAGGGAATCGGCACCATTACCGATAATTAAATCTGTCCAATATGGCTTCTCATAAAAGAAGCTGATTTGTTGCTAGTTGCTTGTCCAGATTTCATAGTGCACAGGACCTTGATTTGTCCCAAAGGAACTAGTAAGGCCTTAAGGCGGTATGACCCGACAGAGACCGCGCTTATTAATTCTTGAATCCACGGGAAACATAAAAAACAGTGTTATAAAATTCGGAAAAAAAGTTATATCTCGCGGACATGCAATCGCTTTTAATAACACAAAAAATCCAAAGTTACCCCGTTTTTGTAATATTTAATATTAAAAAAAGAAACTTTTTTTATTTTTATTTTTTTTTATTTAAATGAAAAGGTCAAGGGTAAAGGGGAAGATTGTTTAGCACAATTCGCTGAGTTTATCTTGATAAATGATTATAATCTATACAAATAAATAAAGTTGAAGTGTCTGTTTGTAATGTCAAAATAACAGCTTTTTAGTAAATGCGTATGAAAGAGTATACGGTAGTTATTAAAAAAAAAAACTGTCTGTTCCGGCTGATCTCCGAAACGGCTGGACCGATTTTGACGCGACTTTCACTGGCAGATAGCTGATTTTATAGGTAAGGAGTAACTTTTGCTTTTATTTTAGACTAGCCTTCCGTCCGCCCGCGATAAATTAATTTTTCCGTAGGAAAAGGTATTTTCCCGCGGTAAAAAGTAGCCTATGTCACTCAGGAATAATGTAGCATTCTAATGGTGAAAGAATGTTTTAAATCGGTTCCGTAGTTTTTGATTTTATTTGTTACATACAAAAATACAAAGCTGTTTTTTTATAATATTAGTATAGATATTGGAAAAGCCACGCGGGCGAAGTTGCGGGCAGCAGCTAGGTAGTAGCTAAATATACAAATTCTTGGTGCTCTTACCTTCATACCTACATAATTATTGTTTGGTTCAAACCAAACACAGCAGTGCGGTTTCCCATAAAATTAGCGTTTGTCTCACCACACCAGCTGTCTAGATAATTATAATTTTAACATTAGCGTGAGTATTCGTGAGTAAATGAGAAGACAAATAGAGATATCTTGGTAAACAAGTTGCAACATTGAAATGAGCTTATCTTGAACTCATTAGATAACATAATAAATTGTTTGAACAGTCTTTAAAGCCTGAACTGCATCTAGTTTTTAGGGTTCCATAAAAAGACGGAATCCTGATAGGATCCCTCGTGTGAAAGAAAGAAAATGTAAAGAGAGAAAAAGTATTTATTGGGACTCATACAGGAAGATCACATTTTAAACTAAACACACTCATAGTAACACTAATAAAAAGTAAGTAAAATGATGTGTCGATGTGTCTGTCTGTATATTCGTCTGTCACAGCCAATTTGCTCAGAATCTACTGGACAGATAAGTTGAAATTTGGCACACATACGAATTTCCGAAACCCAAATACGGACGTGTAATGTAAATAAATGAATTTTGAATAGGTACGTAGGTCAGTTATGGAGGGCAAACCAGAAAAAAAAAATTGTTTTGCAAACTGTGTACCGTTTGACAGACATCAAACGAAAGAGCTTATTTTTATAATTTTAAAATAATTACTTTTAAAGTTATTTAAGAAAATATTATATGAAAATGTGATGAGAGTAAAATTTTGAAAAAAAAAAAAAAAAAAAGTTCCAATTTCACTTCACTTCTCTGTTCCCTTTACCGAATACTCAAGGCATTTTATGTCTTACTTATCATCGCCCTTAAACTTTAAAGTATAGTGATTTCAAATACAAATGAAATAGCTAATGGTGCCGATTTCCTTGTTCACAAACTAAACTAAATTTAAGTTCAGTGCATCTTTTTCTTTCTTCATTAAGAAAAGCACGGAAGATAAATTTTTGTTTAGTCCTGTCAAATTAATCAGCGCTTGACGTAAATAGGGATGATGACTTAAAAAAATTTTGGTCCTCTATGTAGATTATTAAAAAATATTGGACACGTATTTTTTCTTTTTTTACGTAATCAAAACATTACGGCGATATATTGAGTTCAAATGTGGCATGACGTCACTTCTTATTAGATTTTGTACTGAGCTGTGACGTAACGAGCCCCCCACTCCCCGAGTTTAATGTGTTTTATCTAAGTATTTTTTTATTAATATGATAAAGCAAAAAATACTTGTCTAATATTTTTATTATCTGATTGACGGACGAAACAGTTTTTTTTTTTTACCCAGGCATCATCCCTATTGACGTAATTTTAGTTGGCACATCTGAACTTGTATGGAGTAGTGACTGGCGCTGATTAATTTGACAGAATTAAACAAAAATTTATCTTCTGTCAAAGTGAAAGTCTGAAAGAAAAAGCTGCACTGAACTTAAATTTAGTTTAGTTTGTGAACAAGGGAATGGGCAGCAATGTCAGTTGGATTACTGGAATTCTGCACTAAAATAATCGCAATTTGTTATCTGTTTGATAGAGCGTGAAACTGTATCAGTCATGCACTAAGAAGGATATTGCTAATCCATTGCTTCATATGACCGAATTTGTTTGCACAACAACGTAAATAACACAATGAATGTTGTTGAACTGTCAAAATGAAACCCATTGCTACTGTTAGAGTTGCGCAACTACCCCGCTGATATCCGCCCCTCAAGACCAAATCTCGTCTTTCCAATAAACGCTAAAACGTTTTACAATGTACTGTTTACGTTAGTGGTTGAAACAGTGAGAAGTGTTCGACGTAAACAATTGTAAACATGAATCGGAACGCTTCAGTTGTGAAATGTTACGCAAGTTGTTAATTTGGAAACGTGAACTTGTAATTAACGTATCTAATTATTGAGTGTCGGTACGCTGCTGATTTTATGTTCATACTGTGGCTTTCTTGTCTATGATTAGGGTGGCCAACTTTTTGTAAAAGAAATAAACTATTGTCAGAGAGGGCATGTGGGTAAGTAATAATAGCCGCACATGTTGATTGATCAGGTAAAGCTACGCTTGCCGACTTCTACGGAGTAATAACCGGTTGATACATTCGATGCATTCAAATAATTCTCTGCACTAATATGGATTCTCGCTATTGCTACAACACTGGGGCACTGTATTGGACATTGCAAACTTTTCTTTTAATAGAACATGTCCTTATGGCGTAGATTTGCTTAACAGTGAGTTTTCTTGACATAATTTCGTTAACGAGTAAGTATGCGTAGGTATCAGAAAAACTATAATTAGTAATGGGTAATAGGGATGTGTCCTGGGTAAAAAAAAAAAAAGAAAAACTGTTTACTCCATCAATCAGATAATAAAAAAATATTACACACGTGTTTCTTGTTTTGTCATATTAATAAAAAATGACTTGGATAAAACACATTAAACTTGGGGAGTGGGGGCTCGTTACGTCACAGCTACGAATAAAATCTACTGAGAAGTGACGTCATGCCACATTCGAACTCAATGTATCGCCGTTATGTTTTGATTACGTAAAAAAAGAAAAAATATGTGTTAAATATTTTTTAATAATCTACATGACGGACAAAAAATATTTTTTAGTCATCATCCCTATTGACTCAGAATTACTCTACATACAAATATCTACGTTAACGTTTCTATCAACATTATTGATGGAAAAATGGAAATAGAAAATTTTACGAAGGTAATGGAAAATGTATCTTTTAGAACACAAGAGAAGAATAGCTTAGATTTTACTGCACTGCAGGTTTAGCATAATCAGCGTATAATGTCCCCACTGCTGGGACACAGGCCTCCTAAATTCGAGAGTGCATGTTTCAGCTAGCATAAAAACCTAATTTGTCAAAAACAACGTTCACACTGTTCGCTAAAACTCGAGATCAAAGCATTGTTTACGATCGTGAAAATCGCGCAAATATCGTCACGATTTATGAGCGCCAGTCTGTAAACACCCAGCACTAGGCAGATTTGACACATACCTTTGCATTCCAAGTGCGAATTTATTGCGAAAAAATAACGCTTCCAATTTGCTGTTTGAAAATACTGTGAAAAATGGTACACTATGTTAACTTTTGCGCTGGAAATGCTCGTAAAGGGAGTTGTAAATTATCTAAATATGGATTTTATTTTAAAACAGGCCGTGCGCCTCCGTGGGGTTTCCCATCGGCAAAAAAGTCAAAATTACTAGATAGCCTACGGGCTGAGTTTTCAAAAACCTTTTCTTTTTTATTTATTTAATACTTCATGCACAGACATGTGGAGGTGGAATTAAGAGCGTTGTTACCGGTCCACTAGCGCCACTCCTTTAAAAACATATTATCTCGTGACTGAGAAGGAATTATGAAAAACGACTCAATCAACTATATCGGTGTGTCTAGAATTTACTAATACCTTTTTTAAAGTTTCATATTGAGACACGAAGCAACAAAATACGATCTAGAGGACCGGATATGGCCGTTTTTATTTAGATCGATTTTCGTTGCTTCGTGTCTCAATATGAAACTTTAAAAAAGTATTAGAAAATTCTAGACACACTTACCGATATAGTTGATTGAGCCGTTTTTCATAATTCCTTCTTTGTCACGAGATAAAATGTTTTTAAAGGAGTGGCACTAGTGGACCGGTGACAAACAACCCTCTTAATGCCATAGGCATTTTCGACCAGTCAACCTTTGGCTGATGCAGCGACGAAAAACTTTTGGAATAAATATTTATTTCAATAAAAAGGTACACCTATACCTATTACAAACTATAAATTGTAATATATATATATATACCTTATTATATATAAAAATAAGCACAAATAAATATACATAAATGAACGAATAAACTATAACAAATAAGACAATACAAACAATGGGAAAACATTAACGTTGTGATGATACTGCCAGCTTCTTACGAATGTGTTCACTAACTTTTACTTTAAATGATAATCGGTTGGTTGCCATTCTGATTTCCTTAGTGCTAACCTTCAATATAAAAGGAATTCTGTACCAAAATGTCATGCTTTTAGACCCAGTGATTTTGTGCGCTGTGATTTGTCCGTGAATTAATTTAGGTAAGATTTTTATTTAGTACATGAGTTTTATTTTTAAATGCAGGCACATTGGTTAAAAATCACTTCCTCTCTCCTTAAACATCATCATTACTTAAAGTTACTTGCTCTTGTATCATGTTTATTATTGTGTGTGTATATATATATATATATATTTATATGAATAAGTATCTATATGCTTTGTGTATATGTATTTATTGTATATATGTAAGTGGTACACCACTAAATACCTGCAGTATTGTCTCTCCTTCTACTTTTTGATCCATCCAAAGGTTGTCTGTAAAAGATCGCTTTTAGCGATAAGACCGCCCATTGTGACACCCTATGTAACAGTTCTACATTTATATCTGTAATTTTTATGGTGTACATAATAAAGAGTATTCTATCTATCTATCTATCTATTGGTATTTCAATCATATTTCCCCATCATTTCAAGTGGAAATTACATAAAAAAGCGGTTTAATATTTAAAATTCAAGAACAAAACTAGAATAAGCTTCGAATTGAATAAAGAACAGTTTGATTCATTATGCATATCAAAACTAATTCGCAAACTGCTCGAATGTGCCAAATCGATCGACATTCGGATATGCGTCTAATTATATAATGGTAATCGACTAATCGAGCTTCGGGGGAGACGCACTGTCCCCTCGGGAAGTCGAGATATCCAGGATATTGACTAATGCATAACATCTATGTATACGAAGTTTAGGCAGTCTACACACATGGCGACAGGCCGGCTACTTGATGTTAATTTTGACTGCTTCATAATTAATGTTTGAATTTGGTATAGCAGTTTGATTACGTTGTGGTGTGATTTCCTATCATATTTGATACTGTATAGCTGCTGACCGCGATTAAGCCCGCGTGGCTTTTTGTAAAATAAAAATAGCGTTAGTTACTCCCTATAACATCAGCTGCCTGCCAGTGACAGTCTCGTCAAAATAGGTCCAGCCGTTTCGAAGATAAGCCGGAACAAACAGACAGACAGAACGGCAGACAGATAAAAAAAAATTATAATAAGTTACGTGTACACTTTCATATGCGTTTAGTAAAAAGCTGTTATTTTGACATTACAAACAGACACTAAAATTTCGTTTATTTGTATTACATGTATATATTTGGATTATTAGAAGTTTCTAAGATGTACTGACATAGATGAAAATGAATGATGGATTTTGCTAGCTTGTAAACATACAAAGGAGATGGATGTATCTATAGACACTACGTCTCTGACCTTCAAAAGCATTTCTTTCGGATGGCTAGTACAATTGTATTGAAAAATCTGATAACGAATTAAAATTAAGCGTGAAATGTCGATGAATAATGCATTTATATATATTCTACAAAGACGAATATTGCAACACGACCTTGTGTTATGTTAACACGATGAACTAATATTTTGCAACTGATAATAAACGTATGATATAATTGTGTGTCGTGAGTCGTGATTATTAGTTTGTTGTTGGTAGGTGTAACGACCGCCTAAGGGCAATGACGTAACTTAGGTAAGTACCTACCTTGCCCGAAACCTTGAGTTTTTTTAAACACACTTTGATTGCCAAAACGATTAACATCGTATTTAGAACTGTGTGAACACGTAATAAGTGCTTATTATTGTCTGTGTGAATTTGAAAGTCAAATTCGTAGACCGACATCCACCATGTTTGTTTGCCATGACGTCATAGAACGTCAGAAGAACTTTATTGTGGCCACTAGAAGTATAATAAGTTGACTTCATTCCATAAATTATGTAGATATTTATCTGTTTTATTTTTATTTTTTATGCAAACGTACCTAAATGTTGAGTTGAATGGGAACATGAAAAATAAACTAGTTTTGGTTATGCAATCGATTTTTGTATTATCGAATAGATTTGTTTACTTGTTTAATTTGCATAATAAAACAATTAACCATAGTTTTATTTCACGTCCTATAAATGATTTTACGTCACACCTGGCCATAATGTGAGTTTTACCGCACGCTACGCGTACAGTAAAACTCGCATTGTGGCCAGGTGAAGACGTAAAATTGTGTACTCACCACGGGCAGGAAAAAAGAAAGCCCTCTATCGCATATTTACAACCCTTGCCTGGGGCTCGGCTCACAAATACCTGCGATTTCGGGCTTTCTTTCTTTTACACCCCTTTGTAAGTAATGTACTATTAACGTTCGAGATAACACCGAATATCAAATAGAGAATTTTGAAAACTACTGAATACATGCAAAATTAAGCTTTACGCAACAGATTCCAATCTGCAAAATATCCGGAAAACAACACAAATCAATCGGCTTACGTGTCCCAACTTTTCGCGAAAACTAAAGCGCTGTCATCGCCGTAATCCCGCGCGGGAAAAATTGTTGTTTAAAATTTCCGTATGCGAAACACGTCCGTTAAACAAGATTAGGGCAAAAGCCGGTCGGCGGCCGTAAGCCACTGCATAATGGAGGTGATGGTACACCTCTACTCGACAAGCGGTCCAACACTAGGTACTATAGGGTTAACTCACTTGATACTCGACGGTAGGAGGGTTAGGAGAGGTGTGTAGGGTTGTGGTCGGTTTGATGTTTTGTGCTGTCGGAGGGTTTCACGTCAGTGTCTGATTGCGTAGTGTTATATCACGAGTTTCAGGTGGATTAGAGGCTTTGGTACATGTCAAAAACTTGGTTTAGCTTAGAATACTTTTCGAAGAATTAAGGTCTGAACCGATTTGTTGTGTTGCTGGGGAGTTTTTTGCGCTACTTCTTCCCAGATAAAGCACTAGGAAGTGGTGAAGATCGGGCGTTTTGGGGGCCTGTCTTATGTAATTTTGACGTTCGACAAGTGCTGATTATCAGCCTAATTTCAATAAATTTAACATACACATAAACAGCTATACTACCAGTGAAAGTGCCGTCAAAATCGGTCCAGTCTTTTCGGAGATTGACCGGAACAAACAGACAGGCAGAAAAGAATATGTTTTTTTTTTGTTATAAGTACCTACCGTATGTACATACTATCATAAGCATTTAGTAAAACGCTGTTATTTTGACATAAACAGACACTTCAATTTTAATTATTTGTATAGATAACATATCTATTTCATGTAATTATTCAGTCTTTCAAAGTATGCATGCGTTATCAATGCATTCTATGAATTTAAATAAAACTTTCATAATATTTCACATTTAAATTGATTAACTGTCAATGACGTACATATTACGCAAAAAACAACTTAAATTTCCACACACTAGATGTAGACAATCCAAATTGTTTATAGATAATTATCTTATGATTGTTTCAATGCCGATTTCATTTATTGGCACAAATTGGTGCTCTGCCATGTCATCATATTTGAATAGTTACGTCAAGGTTCTAATATCAATGCCGGAATTCAATTTAAATTCATTGTAGAGTTTAGTTTTAGATTTTGTAACACTCAAATCGATATATAGAATAGTCAAGCTTATTATTCCAATGAAACACAACAAACATTAATTTTATAAAAAAACACCGCAAGCCAGCTGTAACATACAATGTTCAAAGTAATTTTGATATACTGCAAAGTCAAAGCCGCTCACGTTGATAACTTTTACGTGGCTGGAAATTTTATCACGCCCGTGTCGCCTCCAGCCGTGGCTTTGTTCCTAGGTGACAGATGTGGCTCCGCAACCAATCTCATAAAGAGAATCCAACCGCCACATATAAGCTAAGCTGCTCCCAACTCCAGACACTCAGTAAATCTTTCATAAAATAAATTACCAACCACATTGTGTCCCTTGAACTCGAATCACTTTTAAACCTTTTTCTCGTGCATTAAAAACCCCGTAAAACCTTCACGAAGGCTCCGAATTGTTTCTCTGCTGATATTTTATTTATTCAGCCGTATCGTGTCCTCCAACGTCGCTTCAAGCGAAATATCACAAACCCGGACTGCTCCAGAATATTCTATACGGTTGAATAATGTCTAGTTTTCCATAAATAATGCATTTGCATACATGTACGTTGTTGTGTTGCAACAGGCAGTTCTCGAATGCGACACGAACAAACACGAAACCACTTTATTTTTTCGTTTAGTGTGACACATCGGAAACGGTGAAATGAAAAAGGAATGCAGTGATGGAATATTTGACCAGTGTCGGTGCATTAAAAACAGTGAAAATGTTAGTCCTGTCGAATATATTTCGTGCGAGCCACCCCCAAAATCAGATAGTGCCGAGGGATTTAAATTCTATGTCGACAGAAAAAAGTGCGGGACAAATGGAAAAGTCAAAAATAGTTTCACAAAATTCGTTAAGAATAAAACAACGAACGAAAACTCATGACAATATAAATGTCAGCCATGAGATGGACCATGCTAACGATGCAAAAGGTGCGAGACGAGACAAGTGTCTCTCAAACAGCGTCGATGCCATCGTAACACATAATGATGCCAAAAGTAAAGTGATATGTAGTGCCAAAGGTTTATTAGAAACTAATTTAGACGATCTGTTCAATGATGTACAAAAACTGGATGGCTGGAACGTGGAGCCAAAAAGTTTAGGTGCCAGTGAACCGACATTAAGTTTTAGTGACAATAATTCTAATTCTAAAGCTGTCAATCGCGAATCTCTCGTGTCAGAGGATGACACGGATGATGATACGGCGAGTGATAGCGACTGCACGGATGAAGTGGTTCGGGAGCAGAGGATATGTATGGGAGCTCGTCGCTTCGGTCACTTGCTGCGGAGGGTCATATCTAGAAATGGTAAGACCAAATTTTTTCATCATCCTTATCAACAACTATCGGATTCTTTATTGTTTTTGCTGAGTATAGTTTCCATTGTTTTTGTTGGTATATTGGCGTGTGACTACTGCTAGCTGCTGACATATGGCAAATAATTTAATGTTCTGTGTCTCGTAATGTTAATTACTTTGCATACTTACTATTGTATAAAATCTAGTTTTTGTAACTGAACAGACAGCTGTGCTGCTGGGGAGTTTGTTACGCCACTTCTTCTTCCCAGCTAAAGCACAAGGAAGTGGTGAAGGGCGGGGGTTTTGTGGGCCTGTCTTAAGTAATTTTGAAGTGCTGAATTCTCAGCCTAATTTTAATAAATGTCTTTAGATTTTGAATAGAAACTGCTGCAACTGCTGCATATTTACATTACACAATTTCTATTATAGGTACAGATATAGTTCATTGCCCATAATCGTTTAGGTCTTTCCCACCAGTGGTCCTTCTGTAACAGTCACAGCACTGTTCATAGTTGATGAAGTAGTTGTAGTTCATTGTCAATGAAGTTGTAAGTAAACCTTGCGAGATGAGGAAGAACAAACAATTTCAATGAAGACACTGCCTTATAAAATAACACCGAGGTCGGAAGCGCAGCGAATTGAGATGGTGTCGGTCATTTATTTGTTTTCAATTGTAGCAAATTGCTCCCGCTCTGATTGAGATGACCGTCGTAAAATCTTGTTACACGTTACAATTTTATCTTTGTCGTTCCCGCAGTTTCCGATTGGAACTAATGGACGTTCTATAAAATTCTGCAAGAGATCGCGACTTTGTTTTTATCTCTTTTTATATCAATATTTTTGTAATTACGTTGCGCTTTGTGGGACTTTTGTATTAATGTCTGCTGCAATGGTTTGGTTTTTGGATTAAACTTGATTTGTGACAGTTTTGCGTTGGTATTATCCTATCAGCATTATTGTAACTGTAACATGCGTATCTGCTGCAATATATTTTGTCTAGTAAATGCTTGGAAATTCGAGCATTATTTTGACAACCAAACAAATGTTAGTATGAAAACCCTTATCTGTCCTGTTTAGCGGCCGAATAAATTACTATGAAAACCTATCTATTATTATCTAGCGTGTAATGTTAAAAAATGGAACGAACTTTTTACTTCGAAACATGGCAACCAAGGACCAATTTATCAAAGATTTTATTAAAATTTCGAACTGGCTTGCAAATAGAGTTGTTTAGGTAAAAAAAAAAAAAACATTGGCGCGTGATAAGTATTGTTGTTCGTCATTGATTCTGGAATTTATAATAAATTTACCAAGTTTGAATTTCCGCGCAGTATCTGAGATAAGTACTATACAAGCCTTGGCCGCAACCAGGCAATGATGGACTCACGTATGTGTGCCGGGGCGAAGTTCCTCCATTAATGCTTCTTGTAAGCCGCTGTAGTAATATACTATATTTATAATATTAATATTTTTAAGCTAATTCAACTAAACCTTACAATCTTTTATCGGTTGCTTTGCTGGAGCTTTCAATCCGCAGAACCAAGGCTCATAAGTCTCCACTCACATCTTTGTTCAAGTGACGTATACGTTTCAAGTTTCATTAATATTCAAGAGACAATACTAATAACTCCTGTAGCTCCCTATAAACGTTCAGTTAATAACCAAAACTACGTACCACCACATCCATATCTAATAGACACATTCCACTCCACAAGTTACAGCCAACCAGCAACTCCAATCTTAAAACACATGTGACCATCCAATCGGAACGTCGCAGCAGCAATCAGGGGAAGATACCATCAATCCGTTGCGTGGTTCGTTTGCTAATAGAGTCAACGAGATACGAGGCGGGAGTGCCTCATCAATATCTCACGAAGTCGCGGTTACTGGGGGAGGAGGGAGATAAGGAGATTAAAGGTTTTTGTGAGACTTGAGGGTAATTGTAAGATGGTGAAAGAGTTGTTGATTTTGATTTGGAATTGAATGTGATTAGAGATTATGGAGGCGTTACTGTCTTGGTTTACGCTTGTTTTCTCGGAGCATAGGTTGCCAATAGTGGGAGTATTTTAATTGAAAAGACGAAGCTTTTGACTTGTCAGGCTACAATGTTATAAACTTTGTTCAGCTACTAATATTCCTATCCTTGTAGGAAAAAATATTTCAACTGCATCGTAAAACATTTCCACGAATGTGGTCTCAATCAATTGAAGCGCATAAAGGTCACCGCACGTCGGCGAACGGCGGGGCAGAGTATTTTTACCCGACTGCCAAGAAGAGTTATGTTTTCGCGCGTATCTTGTATGTATGTTTATTTATTTCTTTATTACTTCGTATCTTTCAAACGGCTGGATGGATTTCGACAGTTAAGGTATTGTTATATTCGTATTAAAAACCCAAGTGTCATATTTCATACATAGGTGTTAGAAAAAAAAAAAAAAGATTTTTGGCGCGAAATAGTAATACATTTATTAAAAAAAAAAAATACCAAACATATCGAGTAGGGTATCAAAATAAAGGAAATTAAAAGAGGATTACAAAAAATATATATAAGTAATATGTTTAAATTTTAATTTTAATTGTTATTTTCATTTGTGTGTTTTGTTTGGCATGCAATCAATCATCTCTACACTTTCCCTGACTTATTTATGTAACACAGTTTTTGTTCATAGGAGTGCGCTGAGACACTAAAAAACCTAAAATAAAATAAATAATTTAAAAAATCATTAATGTGTTCCGCTTGCAACTAAACTTAATGCGGGTAATTTACTTGTCTTTTAGCATTTAAATTGTCTTTTCTGCAGTCGGTTTTATTTTTTATTTTTATTTACCAACGTATTTTCGTACGTACCTAATGGTAACAAGATATATATTCCAAAGCTCAGAGATCGACCACGGAGCATCAAAGGGGATTCTCTCTGCGGTATTGAAGAGCGTGCTGAAGGATACCGCGGCGGGATCGTCCTCGATGCCGTCCCCCGCCGTCCGCCGTTGTGCGCTGGCCTTAACTTGTTTTGATGTTCGCAGATGACGAATTTCGTAATACCCCGAACTGCTAACTAGATGATGAGGTTCCTCACGATTCCTGTAATTTAGACTAAACAAAACCTAGAGCTGTGTCTGTTAAGGTGCATTCAGACAGTGCAAGACATGTGCTCCGAATGGTAAGCCACGCAAGTGAGTGATGCCTCATGTAAGTACGGTTAACATGCGCCACAAACGCATTTTTACATATTACTAGCTGAACCGACGGGCGTTGTACTGTTTATATTTCAATAATTCATATACAATTCCCATAGAAAATGCACTTTTAGCTTTCCCGAATTTTCCCATTTTCCAGACGACTTTTTAATATTTTCTTTCCATAAAAACCAAATTCGGACTACTCGTATTACGAACATTTCAAAACCAAAATATACGAACGAACAAACAGCATTTAATTTTTATATTTTTCCATTTTCCTGGCGACTTTTTAATTTTTAATTTTTATAAAAACCAAATTCGGACTATTACGAACATTTCAAACAAAATATATGAATGAACGAAAAGCATTTCATTTTATTATATAGAAAAATATAAAAATGCACCTCTGTATTCTAGGTAACCTATCAGCATTGTTGATATTTATTCTTCTTTTCTTTACTAAGCAATGTGAATAGACACGAATCAATTTGATTGGAACGGTATTGCCCCGTGAGTTAAATGAAAGATTGGATTCGATTGGATTCACCGTTATGGATTGAATCGGTTGAAAAAGTATTGCAATCAATTGCAGAGAAACATCGAAACGTATATACTTCTTAATATGTTCAAGAGTTTTCAAGAGTTAATTATTATTTGGACTAAAGACCACAGTTTAAAATGTACAATATTTTTAAATTCAACCATCGGACTGTAGAAATATATCACGGACAGAAAATTCTTTCCGTGCACGAATTAAAATAAAAAGCTGAAGAGCTGGCGTTCAATTTCAAAAGATTTTTGTTCTAGTTTTTTAGACCGAGCACGTGCATGTATAAACTATCTAAAATAAAAGCCGAGTGCGCATTAATCCTGCAGTTTTCCGGTATTACTTAACTTTCCATTTTATGGCGTGTCGACATGTCGTGTTTATGGAATGGCGATTTGCATCGGGAAATTATTTAAATAAATAAAGAAAGAGAAAAATAGGTTTATTTGTCACAGAAACACGTGCATACAAAAAGATAATTAGCCCGAGTAGGTAGGTAAACAGAAAAATTAAACAAAATACAACCGAGCACTAAACCGAAATAGACGGCAGCTGCACGTCATGACTGTGACAAGAAGGCTTCCACTCAGCATGATGCTGCCATTGTGATGTTTCATTATTAAGTCGTCCTTCCCTGCAGTTTCAGGGTAAACAAAAACTAAGCTTGTATAGCTTAGTTTTTGTTTACCCTGGACCTCTTAATGGGTCATTGTACACATAATTATGAACAACTTTTACTATGGATCAAAAACGGAAATTGCGAAGATATAATCAGCTGTTCAGTACATTAATGTTTATAGAAATTGATTTCATTTGCTTTTTCGTGGTTGTCGGAAAATACCCCACGGGAACAATTCAAAAATAAAATAAATAAATATATACAATAAATTCTATACAATAACACACAGATAGTTTATAACCCGGATGAACACATAGGGTACTTTTGATCCCGGTACCTACTACCCGGATCAAAAGTACCCTATGTGGTACCTACTACCGGGATCAAAAGTACCCTATGTGGTACCTACTACCGGGATCAAAAGTACCCTATGTGGTACCTACTACCGGGATCAAAAGTACCCTATGTGGTACCTACTACCGGGATCAAAAGTACCCTATGTGGTACCTACTACCGGGATCAAAAGTACCCTATGTGGTACCTACTACCGGGATCAAAAGTACCCTATGTGGTACCTACTACCGGGATCAAAAGTACCCTATGTGGTACCTACTACCGGGATCAAAAGTACTCTATGTGGTACCTAGTACCGGGATCAAAAGTACCCTATGTGTTAATCCGGGTTATAAACTATCTGTGTGTTATTGTATAGAATTTATTGTATATATTTATTTATTTTATTTTTGAATTGTTTGTTTTTACTCTGGACGCTTTTAACGTGTACCTACGTTTTTATTTTTTATTTTTACATCGTTCTCACATTTCGTTATAAATTCAACATTATGATGTAACTAATAATAATTTTTGTATTAATTTAATTTAAAAGAGTGTCCATGTAGTTTCTTGCCCGTTCTTCTCGATAGGTACCTACTACGCTTTGGAATGGGCATGTAGCTTTATTTTTCTTACTGACCGACTCCTTGACAATTCAAAAGTGTCTGTAAATGGTTTAATTGAAATAAATGATTTGAGTTTGAGTTTTTTGAATCAAGTTTTTCTAACTGAACAGACAGTTGTGCTGCTGGGGAGTTTGTTGCGACACTTCTACTTCCCAGCTAAAGCACTAGGAAGTGGTGAAGGGCGGGCGTTTCGGGGGACTGTTTTATGTTATTTTGACTTTCTAAAAGTGTTGATTCTCAGCCTAGTTTGAATAAATGTCATTTTTGCGGCGATTAGGAACATACGACCAGACAAACGGACAAAAATTCTATAAACTATTTTTTCAGCATCAGACTCGTTCCCCCCACATCTTGTAGCATTTTCAGTTTTGACCTCGTTACTATTTTATTATACTGTATAGATATACCGTATGACTACTGTATGAGTACCGTGTGGAGCCGGACGTAAAGAATAGCACCACCCCATTTCCTCCCGTGGGTGTCGTAAAAGGCGACTAAGGGACTTACTAGAGAATGGGCAGCAGCGTTCTCTATACATTTTTAACACCATACTGCGATCGCCAACCCGCCTGCCAAGCGTGGCGATTATGGCAAACCCAATTAGGGGAGGCCTATGTCCAGCAGTGGACGTCTTTCGGCTGAAATGATGATGATGATGATGTATAGATATAAAATTTGGTATAGTATTACCAATTACTGTATAGCTTTTGAAACGGTTTTGAAAATTATAAAAGTTTGTGTGTTCATTAAGTTTTAAATATTGAGTAGGTAAAGTTATTGCGGTAATAAATATAAATAAATAAATAGAAATGTGGTCATTTTAGGGGTGAGCAAAATGTTTGCAATTGTCCAAAGTTTTTTCTCATTTTGTATGTTTATTTACGATGCAACCAAAATTACGAGTTTTGAAATAACGAATGTTGTAAAAGGCATTGAATCATGATCAACAAAATATTAATCATTGTGGCCTTGGACGCCTATCATGGCGAAATTGACGACAATTGGACAACAACCCAGAGGAGTTGTGTTCATATCTTGGACATTTATATAGTGTGTATCTATACTTAGGAGGAGCTCGTGGCTAAGTAATTATAGCTGCACAGGTTGATCCATTAGGTTAAGCTACGCTTGCCGGGGTTGGTCCGGGGATGGGTGACCATCTTTACAAACCGAGACTCCTCCGTGTCTCGGAAAGCTGCGTGCTGTCATTCGTGGATCTTTGACAATCGTTACGGGTCTTCAGAAGCCCGAAAGTCTGACAACCAGTCTGTCCAAGCGGTATCGCAATTACCTAAAGTAATTACTGGGTTGTGGAGGTCAGATAGGCAGTCGCTCCATGTAATATACTGGTATTCAGCTGCATTCGGATAGACTGGAAGCCGACCCCAACGTAGTTGGGAAAAAGCTTGACAGATTAATAGTGTGTTACATCCATACTCAGGGCCGCATCTAAAGGTGTGGAGGCCCTGGGGCGACCAAGAAGTGGAGGCCGCGAAAAACTTTTGGAACTAATGATTTTTTTTCCACAGTTTTTTATTAATTTATAAATAGGGTGCATTTTTGAGACAGGGCAGTAAATAGTTATTAACCGTTGTACCTACAGGAAAACGGTCTAGGAGACTGTCATTAATGTATCTCTATGTATTTATTTTACTGTGTGTACATATAAGATTTTTGAGAAACTGATCGACCATGCACAGATTTTGAAAAAAAAAATGAGAAAGGTTCCTTGAATGTGAACTTTTTTCTCTTTGATGGACACAAAGGATGTACCGTATTTTTTTCTTATCTAGAAAAAACATAAGTACTGTGGAGGCCCCTTTCTTGTGGAGGCCCGGGGCTAAAGCCCCTGTTGCCCTGCCCTAAATCCGGCCCTGTCCATACTTAATATTATAAATGTGAAAGTAACTCTGTCTGTCTGTCTGATAGCTTCACGCCTTAACGCCTGAAGGGTTTTTTTTTAAATATTTTACGATGGGTTTGCTTTTGGCTCTAGTTTAGGTCAGAGGTCATGGAGGTGACAGAGACAAAGTCAACGATGGAGTGAGCTTACCCGAAGCCTGTTCACTCGAACTTTGAATAGATTAGGATTGTATGCATTTGGAAACACAGACGCAGGCAGAGAGTTCCACTCCTTTGCTGGCGCATTATAAAAGACGTTTGAAAACGCTTAGTGCGAGTTGGTGGAATATCAACTAGGTAGGGATGGTAACTTGCAGTGCGTCTAGATGTCCGATGGTAGAAGGGGCCGGTGGAATGAGGTCGTGGAGTTTATGGGCACACTCGCCGAAGTACAATCTCTAGAAGACCGACAAGCAGGCAACCTTGCGGCGAAATTTGGTGGTGCACAGGTAGATTATGACCTGGGTATGATATACATATGATACTTTATATCTAGGTAGTATGTTCCCATGGGATAATTTCCGACCTCAAGCGGTCTATAACCGCGGGCAAAAGCTATTGTTTATCCATACTGTTCCATCCATACTTAATATTATAAATGTGAAAGTATCTCTGTCTGTGTGTAACGTTGTCACGCCTAAACCGCTGAACCGATCGTCATGAAATTTGGCAGAGGCATAGCTTGGGATATGGAGAAGACATACGCTACTTTTTTACGCGATAACCGACATCCACGCCGGCGGAGTCTCGGGCAAAAGCTAGTATAATTCTATATGAATTATGAGTATTCCAAGAACGGAACTTCAACTATTCTTATCTAAACAACCATCTAAATTAAATCTATCGACAAAAACCTTAAAGCGATTCGGACAATTTGCACGGTCTAGCAACCTCCTAACATGAGCTACCACCGGCCAAGTGGAACGTACCTACTTACTGCCTCATGTAAGTAGGTATCAGTTCAAGTAGATGCCCTCAAAACCGCTCACATGACCTTCTGGTTTGATTATGGTTAATTAGCGCGTTTTTAATGCGTAAACCTTGTTTTATGGGTAACTGGACTAAGTATTAGTTTAAGCAGAAAAGTAGGATCGTATGGATTAGGGCGAAATATAAATACGCATACTGCGAATACTTTAATCAGCATACACCCAGACAATGAGCTGCAAATTTGCAAAAATTGAATTTTGCGGACTACCTTAGCGCTTCCCGCTTAATAATATCGGATAGTTTTTGAAGTGTAATGGTAGCCATACTATACCGTACCGTAATTTACGGTGTACTTGTGCAAGTTTAGACTTTCACAATTCTTCGTGATACCGAATTGCTTGGATACTTGTGCTTATTCATCCCACACACATTAATATACATATGTATGTATACTTGTGCAAATCCACTTTTGCGCAAATATTTCGTAACATGCTTGACCTGCATTAGATTTTTCTCATGGGAGCAGTAATAAACTTGGTTTTGATAAGTTTATTTGATTGCTTGACGTATTTGACCACCAGAAATCATTATCCTCCGTTCAATTTGTAGAAAATTTCCATTTATAATATGCTTTACCGATCAATTGCATAGCGCCCGTTTATTATCATGTAAAAGTCTCTTATGCTTGGAATAACACATCAACTCACGCATTTTTCCCATCGGGGTAGGCAGAAACTACAGACTCGTTAAAACGCCACCTGCTACACAAAAGCAAAAGTGTCATGTTATTGGAATATCAGCTCTCAAAATTACTTTCTGCACCTAGAGAGAGAGGACAAATTTTCTTCAACAGGCTTTTGTAATAAAACACTAAACTTGTTTCCCATACTTATCGCCAATCACCTACAAACAGTTTCAACAACCATTTTCAACTAAAAGAACAAAAAAAAAAAATACCGTTAAGTACCTACAAAGTCCGTTATCTTAACTACGCTAGAGCGGGTAGTTCGGTAATATTTTCAGCAAACTTTTACGTGTTGATGTCACTATTTGTTGTAAACTAACGTTCAAGTCCAGGTGTAGTTTGTTTATATGCGGTAACCACTGTGTAGTTAACTATTCGTTTTAAACGGTTTAAAACGGTTTTCGGTTAATGTTTATTTTTGTAAGAATTTTCGGTATTTCGTTTCTTTTGGTTGTTCCTTTTTACGTTATAACGGTGATTTTTGTGTCCTGTTTTTGAAGTGAAAACTTCTTTAGCTGCGTTGAGCGATTTTTGAGCGATTTTAGGGGAAGAACTTGTGGGTTCGCGTCACCGAAATGGGCGACATGCTCGTAACGTGTTGCGCCAGACTGCCAGTTATCCCAAAGTTTTGAGTTTTCACTTCTAACGGAAGTCCTTATCACTGCCTATTTTTGACGTGATAACGTCTTGTAGCAAGTGGCGTTCTATAGTTTCTGCCTAATGCGGAATGTTCTCTCAAAACATCTGGTTAAAAATCACTTCCTCTCTCTTTAAACATCATCATTACTTAAAGTTCCTTGCTCTTGTATCATGTTTATTATTGTATATATATATATATATATATACTTAAATTAAAAAATTAATAAATATATATATATATATATATATATAAATATATTTATATGGATAAGTATCTATATGCTTTGTGTATGTGTATTTATTGTATATATGTAAGTGGTACACCACTGACTACCTGCAGTATTGTCTTGTGCAGGATCAGGTTTGTTCGTCCAAAATGAAACGGTTTGTCGTTTTTACGGTGTCTATTTTTATATAGTTATTTTCGTTTAATATATTCGCTTGACTGTGGCAGTTCGAAACAAAAAAAGAAAACATTTTTTAAATATTGTCGGAGGATCTAATTAAAAAAGAGATCTAATATGTTGCCGCCTCCAAGCCTCTTGCAGATAGCGTGGACAGTCTCTCCTTCTACTTTTTGATCCATCCAAAGGTTGTCTGTAAAAGATCGCTTTTAGCGATAAGACCGCCCATTGTGACACCCTATGTAACAGTTCTACATTTATAGGTATCTGTAATTTTTATGGTGTACATAACAAAGAGTATTCTATCTATCTATCTATCTATCTGTCTAGATGTGGAATCATGTTTTCCTTCCTCCAAACATAAGCAGTAATGAAGCCCCACTTGTTAAAGCGCTAAGAGTGTAAAATTAATTAAATTGCAGTCTGCTTTCGGATCCTCGCACACTCGTTTACAGAGACAGACAGAGTGGAAGGATGGTAAATAAAAAAAGTGAGCCGTCACGGGACGCCTGGCAGATATGTAACATCTAAATTATTTTGTACAAGTATAGCGTGGCGGCGCGACGCCACACATTGGGGATAGAGCCAATTTTTTGTTCAAAACCACCTAGAGATCGCAAAAATAAACCAAATGAGACAATTTTTGGACAGAAATGTTTGTAATTAAATTCTAAAGAGACTGATGACTGATATTTATTTATTTATTTTATTATTTATGTACACACAGTTAAATACATAGAGATACGATATCATTATAATTTCAGTACAAAGGTACGAGTACTGCTTATTTCTTAAGAAATTTCTTCCAGCAGACCTGCGAAAGAAAAACTTCATAACCCACTAAAACCAGGATAAAGCGAGTTTTACCCTGTTCTTTAACCCTTTCAGTCACACATTTCAACTAGCACTTGTATGGAAGTGCAAATATACACTTCCGATGTATTTTTCGTCGCTGAAAACGAATTTAATGTCAAAGATGCAATAAACCGAAAAACATCCCCTATCATTGGGTGGAAACGACCCTTTTTTTTTTTTTTCATAAAAAATATTTCTCATATTTGATTGGAGATACAGTTTTCGGTGTATTTTTCGTCGCTGAAAACGAATTTGATGTCAAAAATGCAATAAATAAAAAATAAAAACCCCTATTTCAGGGTGAAAATTTACAACCTAATTTCGCAAATAGGGCTTCGTGTCTTTGGAATTTAATTTCAAACATTTCTTGGTTGCAAATATGGTTTAATTTGGTTAATATTTGAGGTCTAAGTGGTTTTGAACATTCTGTCCCCAATGTGCGCCACGGCATGCATCGCCACGCTAACAATCGGTTTTACCCGCGGCTATAGATAGATCTTTGACATCAAAAATCTAGATGGATCTAGCTTTGTATTTAACATCCTTTCACTCTGAGCATTTCTCTAAGTACTTTATGTTCAATTTAAAAATACAGGAAATGTTACATACATACATAAACTCACGGCTTCTTCCCATGAAGGTAGACAGAAACTATAGAACGCCACCTGCTACGATCCTTTAATAGTCCTTTTGTTTCATTTAAGTTCATACATCTGGTCATAGACACACGCCGGTTGCGAGTACTACACACCTGACCTGTCTGAAGAACTTCACCAATTAGGTCACTATATGTCCTCCTAGGGCGTCTCCTCCCGGAGTCTCCACTCACATCTGCCTTGTAAATACCTGAATAACATCACCGCTAAGGTAACTATATGTAACTATGTGTCTGAATGTTACCATCTGATAAACAAACTATCTAAAACAGTAATTCCAACTAGACACCACGTTTATTTCGCAGTCTAGCTTTTCGAATTATTTTGACTAGTCGCCGCGTCATCTGCGAATTTCTCGCCTCTGTGGAAATTCCTTTCAGCATTTGGCTTTTAATAGCTTGGAAAATTTTAGCTAAAGATTAAAATTGTACAAAGCGATGTGCTTTGAGAAGTGATGGGTGGATCTTCATTATGTAAGTCGTCTTTTACTTTTGTGTCGGGCTTCTGATGTTGAGGGTGAAAATGACTGTGACATTTTCCTTTGAGAGTTGCCTTTTTGCTTTGGTGATGGATGACAAATAAAACTAGAAATACGTGTGTTCGTTTCATGTCGAGTTACTGCGAGAAACGGGCAGCCAGAAGGTATCAAATAAGTTGACTGAAAAGAATTGTGTATGTTATAAATAACTATTGAAGTACTTCATAATTAAATTGTAATTGAAGTTAATCAATCTTTATACAGGTTGAAATTGAAAACATGCGACAAACCGAAACGGGAGATTGTACTCATCATTATGAACAACTTTTACTTAGGGACCAAAATTGCAATCGCGAAAAAAAAATCTGCTTTTCCCTACATTTTGACAAGTTATGCTAACATAAATGTAGGGGACAGCTGATTTCGTTTTCGCTATTGCAGCTTTGGTCCCTTAGTAAAAAATGTTCATAATGATAAGTACAATCTCCCATTTCGGTTTGTCGCATGTTTTCAATTTCAACCTGTATTGACATTGTTTGAGCATTTCTATTGTATCTTGTACTTTTGCATGCCTTCTGGTTAAATATGGCTGTTGCTAATAATATTTTTTATGTAACCGTGTTTTGCACCCATATTTGCAAAATAAATATCTTATCACAGACAGCAAGAAATTATTTTTCTATCAATTTAAATGATTTTCTCTATAGGCCTACGATCTGTTTTGTCCTTTTCTATCAAGTAAAACTGAAGTTTGACTAAAAGGGACAAAACATCATTTTATTCAAGCAACAAGACTCAAAATATTTTATCAACGTTACACGTAAACTGTGTTAGTAAAACATTAACACAGACACAATTTGTGACATCACTGCTGCAAGGTGACATGCCCAGCTGATACCCTGCAGCAGTGGTTCATAAACGCACAATCTAGCCTGCTTGCTACCATAGACAGGATGCTGTTGGTGCTGTTTAATAAGACGGTTAGTTTATAGGCAGATTTTTGTTGTTATTGTGTTGGCCCAGAATAAAACTCCCAGTATCCTCAAACGAAAGGATTCTTACCTGAAAAACAAATCCTAATTCATTGCCAAACATTTAAATTACACGAAGTTTTTCCCAATTCCTTTTGTTACCAACCACCTTATTTCGGATTACAATATAAATTCGTACTGCGGTGCCTGCTAGAGTGTAATATAATAGGGTAATCGTAAAAGTTAAAAACTCGTTAGTTATGTTGGACACGAAGTTTCCCGGAGCCCGGCTTTTGCACGGTTGTAGCGTCCATTTTACCTGTACGTGGAATTAAAGCTGCGATACGATTTAAAATTACCCTATTACATAAAAATAATGTTTTCTGCGACCAGTCTATACAATTATGATATGCAATCGCATCAATAGAACGTAGAGCAGTGGTGGCCCAGTAGTAACGGCTCCGACTTACAAGTTTTAGGTCGTAGGTCCGAACCAAGGCAGGTGGTTTACTTTGTGTAAATAATTTCATGACTACTGCTCTCAAAACGGTGAAGGAAAATATCTTGAGGAAACCGGCATGTCCTAGTACCGCGAGCCGAACAGCAAAACGTACTCGGCCCGCGTTGTAGATAACAGCCCACTCCCTCTCGAAGAGATCGAGGCCTGTGTCCCAGCAGTGGGCACATTATTATAGGCCAGGGGCCGGCAACCTGCCGTTCGCGAGCCACATGTGGCTCTTTGGGTGTGAAGCTGCGGCTCTTTAGTTCCATACTCAAATATTATTTATTTTATTAAAAAAAAAAAAAAGAAACGTTCTGAATCGATTAAAATTAGGCACCATTTCTATCTCTCAGCCACTTGTACTCGCTTTTCACCGCACCCCTCCCCCGTGACACGCGTCATCACTGTCGAAGCTCTCGAATGACGCCGTCGTGCTATGTTTCTATGTATATATGAATAAATAGGTATTTTTCTTATGAATAAATAGATTCGTTTTTTTATCAAAAAGCTATATTTATGCAAGTACTATTTATTATTGTAAAGAAAAAAAAATTGTGGCTTTTTTAAACTTTGAAATTTTGTAAATTGTAATTTTTGACTCTTCCGACTCAAAAGGTTGCCGACCCCTGTCGGCTGCCGGCTGAGTATAAGTCTTATAAGACGACCGCCGTTCTTCCGACAGCTATTGTGTCCGTGGCAAGGCAAATCAGGAAATGTGTTATTTTTGACACGACAGCCAATCGAATGGTTGTGAATATCCGGTCTCCTCTCAGACAGAGCCTATATAGGAGAAAAGCGAAAGCTTATATCTTTATGATAAGTCCCACGGTAAACAGAGAAAAACTCGCTATATAACTCCATTTATACACTTTTATCTGACTTACCGTACATTTGCATTGCAAATCGGATAATTATGAAAATGTAGAGAATGAAAATGCATTTTATTATTTTCAAATCCTCATCCTCATATGTTTATGAGCATTGCACAATGCTTTTGCACCTTATAGGCATTATTATATTTTAGGAATTATTTTCTCGTTAGATTACATTTGCATTTTTTTAATACCTACTTTCAATGTTAGTAATCCTTGGTTGTTTTCTCTTCTCTGCTTTTGCCCCGCCACATGCTGCAATCCGCCATCTTTGTCTTTCTCCAGCAATTCGTTTTGTCTTTCACCTATCCTGACAGTTAGAAAGAAAGGAAGACAAATGTAGTATGCAACCTAAAATCTAAATATATAAAAATTCTGGTTAGTTACACCGTTTATAACTCAAGAACGGCTGGACCGATTTATATGATCTTGATTTGTTGGATTTGTCTGTCTGATTTGTTTTTTTTTTTTTTTTTTCATTTTCTTATGTATTTTGTATGGAACGGATATTGTGTTACGACTTCCAAGCGAACGAAAACGCGGGCAGCAGATATTATATTTTGTTTTTCAACCTTTAATGTCCCACTGCCAAGGGCTCCATAGCTTTCCATTGTTCCTTGTGCGTTACCTCCGACCAATCTCCGTGACACAAATACAGAGAAAAAAACAAGGTAAAAAAAAAAACATGCGGGGCAGTCTTTGGGGTCTGCCGATAGAAGTGAAAACTAAGTAACTAAAGCGTTTGGTGACGATGACGCGAGTTCCATGATTTTTGTTCACCCAAAAAGTACACATATATACACAGTATAGGTACATATAGCTCATGGAAAGCGTTCGGTGACGATGACGCGAGTTCCATGATTTTTGTTCACCCAAAAAGTACACATATATACACAGTATAGGTACATATAGCTCATGGAAAGCGTTCGGTGACGATGACGCGAGTTCCATGATTTTTGTTCACCCAAAAAGTACACATAATTATGTACACAGTATACATATAGCTCATGGAAAGCGTTCGGTGACGATGACGCGAGTTCCATGATTTTTGTTCACCCAAAAAGTGCTCAACGCGCCTAAAGAAGTTTTCACTTCAAAAATGAAGTCCTACGAGGCCAATTCATATAGTGTTGAATCAAGCCTTCCTTATATTGCCCTTCAATTTCGTCCTATCTTCGATATCTGTGTCAGAAATAAAGCACGTCGCCAAGACATTTGTACTACATCAGTCCATCAGGTTTAAGCTTTCCCTGGAGACCTGTAGCAGTGGAGAAACGGGTGTACGTGTTGTTACGTATATCTCTCGTGTGTATACCAAAATAGTCTATTTTCCTGTATCTTGTTGGCAAGGTGACATGCCGTTGTTTCTTCCAAAAAGAATATGTATAAATACCTTGGCAATTTTGGCACAGGTTAGAGCGATCTTGGAATATTTGGCCATAATAACGCATAGATTGTAGACTACAGTAATAATAACTGGCCTTAATATTTTGATGGAAAAGTAAATCTACACAAAATCAAACTGGTGGCTAATTTTGACTTTGACGTTGAAATCCCGTAGTCTTTTAGTATACAGGGTGTTTGGCAGAACGTTGAACATACGAAAATGGTGGATAGGTGGGGTCATCTGCTACTTACTCAGCCCTAATTTATTTGGCCCTGGACCCTGGAAATTAAAAAAAAATATTTTTTGCTTTCTTTTAGTTTCACCACTTTCTTAACTTTAAAGTGTAATTTTTATTAAAAATAAGTAAAACAGGCAATATTTTAGTTTTTTTTAATCTTTCTGTAAGTTTGAGGACTCATAACTTTTTTTCTAGCTGATATCTGAATAAAGCAATAATTTTATAAGAATCTGCCAACATTAAAGATAAAAAAAAAATTGCCTGTTTTACCCATTTTTAATACAAATTACACTTTAAAGTTAAGAAAGTGGTGAAAGCAAAAAAATTTTTTTTTTAATGTCCAGTGGACCAGGGCCAAATAAATTAGGGCTGAGTAAGTAGCAGATGACCCCACCTATCCACCATTTTCGTATGTTCAACGTTCTGCCAAACACCCTGTATAAAACTGTCTTATACGATATTACTGGAATCCTATTCAGTTTGGTCTGTAGTCAAAGTATCTACTCATGTGCGTCATGTTCGCCTTCAGTAGGGACTGGTCATCTCTTAGCTGCCACGACTTATTTTAATTTTTGAATTGTTTTTGTCTTTTTATTACGGGCGCTTCTAATTTGCACCTCTTTCTAAATTGTTCTCACATGTATGATTTCAACATGAATTATTTAACCACTATTTTGTTTTAAAATATTGTCCGTGGAGTTTCTTGCCCGTTCTTCTCCATAGGAACCTACTACGCTTTGGAATGGGCAACTGGCTTCATCTTTCTGACTGACCAACCCCTTGACAATTCAAAAGTACCTGTAATTGGTTTATTTGAAATAAATGCTTTGAGTTGGAGTTTTGAGTTTTGTGACTCGTTTTTGTTATTTTAGTAAAGTAATTTTTTTTATTCATTGATACTCGTAAACAATGCACAACCTAAACTGTTGGGTCTAGAAACATGAAAATTTCCACAAGAGTTAACGAAGGTTTAGTTTAGGAATTTTATTTGGCAGTTTCGGGAAATCCCATCGGTCATACGGCTCGTCACAAAAGAAATCAAAAGATTTCACTGACATTTTAATGACCACAGACTTAAGTATATTCTTTTCAGTAAAATGGCTCACAAGTCATTCTAACACAAGAAGCATTCAGTGTTCCATTCATAGCCAAGACCACACCGCACCATTATAATATCTGTGCTAACATTCCTTCAAGCCGGAAGCTCGAACAGTCAGTAAGTTCATGCAGCCACTGTTATATTCAGACGTGAAATAACGCTGCGCCATTCGTTAGTCTTAACCCTAGAACATCGTAAATAAACGTAAGAAATAAGTGAGCTCTCTCAGTCTTACCATTTGGGTTTACGAGTAAAATGTTTGTTGGTTGAAGTCGGAGTGGCTTGAGGTTTGTATTTATAGTCTTGAGTGTTTTTGTGGTGGGTTGTTTTAAAGTTACTAGGTATTACAAGGTGCGTGGCTTTGGCCTAAAGTCATATCGTATCTTTGAGCTTATCACGAAGGAAAAAGAAAATATCAAAATCCATCTGCATAGTCTTTTCCTAACTATGTTGAGGTCGGCTTCCAGTTTAAATACAAGTATTTTACATGGAGCCACTGCCTATCTGACCTCCACAACCCAGTAACTGGGTAATACGTTACCCCTTGGTAAGACTGATTACCAGACTTTCGGGCTTCTAACGACCAGTAACGACTGTCAAAGATTCACGAATGACAGCCGGAACCAACGGCTTAACGTGCTTTCCGAGGCACGGCGGAGTCTCGGTATGTAAAGATGGTCACCCATCCACGGACCAACCCCGGCAAGTGTCGCTTAACCGGGGCCTCAAGTCTGCTATTAAAATAGTGTCAGAATGGTCTCTTCATTGTGAGTTTTTGACAGATTTGCCATACAAACACTGTCAAATACTCACAATGGCGAGACCATTCTGACACTATTGTAATAGCAGACTTGAGGCCCTGATGGATCGACCCGTGTGGATACTTAGCTACGAGCTCCTCCACCTCAGGAAAAAGAAAAGAAACCTTAAAAAAAATCATTGTTTCGAAATATCCATGTGCGAACAGCTAAATTATCCCCTTGTCTAAGTTACCTACATTAATGCATTAAGTGCAAATATTTTTTCCGAAAAGCCCATGTAAAAATACTTTCACAATAAAACCACAAGAAAAATATTTTCGTAAAAGGATACATTCTGCCAATTTCCTATTTGGTTGACTTTTATGCTAACATATCAATAATCGTATCTCACTTACCTCCAAAAGGCCCACAATTTACCTTAAGCCCATATTTCCATGCGTGTTTTGCTATAAATATCGACGATAATTCGATTTTAGCGGGCATTATTGACTATAACAGCAAAATGCCCACAAAATATCGGCCTAATGGCTCGCTAAAGCCATTTATATATAACGATATAATCCGTGTCGTGTCGCATAACGATAATAGCAACAAAAACTACTCGTACATAAGCGATGTTGTATAAATCATTTGTGGGGCGAAATACAAGAATGTTTTAGTAGTACAACTTTATTTTAAAGTGAGACTTAACGTGGTCGCTTAATGGTTCCTAACAACAAGGTGCTTTGGCGTTTTGATCCGGTAAGAAAACTGTTATCCTCACATCCTAATGTCTTTAATGTCTTGCCTTTCTTTATTAACCCCCGACGGAAAACGAGGGGTGTTATAAGTTTAACGTGTGTATCTGTGTTTCTGTCTGCGGCATCGTAGGTAGCTCCCAAACGGCTTAACCGATTTTTTTTTTTTGTTTTGTTTGGAAGGTGACTTGATCCAGAATGTTCTTAGCTATTATTCAAGAAAACGCCAAACAGACGAGGCGTATACCTAGCAATAATTAATGTATGCCATTTTAGGAAGGATAGCTGTTGTTAAAATCCTATTTTTTCATTACCTACCCGTCTCCCGACGCGATGCTTTGATCAAAATATTACCTACAACTTTATACTAAACTAAGTTTTTACTTAAAAAAAAAAAAAAAAAAACTTTTTTGCATTATATTTGCAGAATAGTTATTTCTATAGTTCAATCTACATATTTTTGCATCATGACGCGCTCTTTTTAAAATCTTCTAAAATACGAAATAGTGCTTTTCTCATTATACTTGCCACCAACGCGGAGTTCGTGCATGAGTAAAAATAGCCGCGTGGGTCAATTAATCAGGTTAGGTTACGATTGCCGAGGTTGGTCGTGGATGGGACCATCTTTACTTACAGATACTTCTCCATGCCTCCAAAAGCACGTTAAGTCGTTGTTCCCAGTTGTTATTCGTGGATCTTTGACCGTCGTTACTGATCGTCAGAAGCACGAAAGTCAGACAACCAGTCTTACCGGTATCGTATTACCCAGTTACTGGGTTATGGAGATCGGATAGGCAGTCGCACCATGTAAAATACTGCTATTCAGCTGCCGGTTAGACTGGAAGCCATATCCAACGAATGCTTTGCGGATGAGTGAGTTTATGAGCATATGAATTTAATATGAGTCAGTTCAGTCCTTCAATAAAAGAAAAGCCAAGAAATTGAAAATGAAGTTGGATTGAACTGGGTTATGGAGGTTAGACAGTCGAAGCATGTAAAATACTGGTATTCAGCTGCCGGTTAGACTGGAAGGTGACCCCAACATAGTTGGGAGAAGGATACGTAGGTAGATTGCTTGGCATGTCATCAACTTATAAAATATTTGTCGAGGTGATCACAGGCAACCGGATAAAACCACTAACAGAAGCGAATCTTCATTATTGATCATCATTTCAGCCAAAAGACGTCCACTGCTGGACATAAGCCTCCCCCAATTGGGGGGGTTTGCCATAATCGCCACGCTTGGCAGGCGGGTTGACGATTGCAGTATGGTGTTAAAAATGCATAGAGAACGCTGCTGCTCATTCTCTAGTAAATCTCTGAGTCGCCTTTTACGACACCCACGGGAGGAAATAGGATTTTGCTATTCTTTACGTCCGGCACCACACGGTACCGTCGTAATCGTATCTTAGCCAATTTAAAAGCGTAGGTTTTTCCTTCACGTAAAATATCCGCAATTCCGGAAGGAGCCACTTTGGTTTAGAAACTTACGATTGGAACCAGACATTCAAGCACAGAGAAAACACACTCATTAACTTTTATTTGGTTATAAACACCTGTTTTAACTCGATTTCCGAAAGCATTGCACCGCAGAATACTTAATTAGGTTTATTTATACTGCGGTTAAACCACTACCACCGATACGGTACAAAAGTCCCCAAAGAAAATGAATGACTGTGGCTTTATTTCAACACGTACTTGGTACTGCCAAGTGCAGCTTCTGATAATGGTAATCTAATGAGGACTCATCATTCATCATTTCAACCGAAAGACGTCCACTGCTGGACATAGGCCTCCTCCAATTGAGGGGGGTTTGCCATAATCGTCACGCTTAGCAGGCGGGTTGGCGATCGCAGTATGGTGTTAAAAATGCATAGAGAACGCTGCTGCCCATTCTCTAGTAAGTCCCATAGTCCCCTTTTACGACACCCATGGGAGGAAATAGGGTGGTGCTATTCTTTACGTCCGGCACCACACGGAACCACAATGAGGACTATTGTGCTTGAATTCGCCTATAGAGGCGCTTGTGTAGAGTGAGGTCTCTGGAAATGTCAAATGTGAAACTGAACGTTCACTGTTTGCGGGGTTTTCTATCGCAAATTGTGACTAATTATTCATAATTGTAAAGATTGTGCCATTCCTGATTAATGATGGGCTTAAGATTTTAAGTAACAACTTAGTATTTAATTTCATAGCACTTGGAGGAAGAATAATATCTGTCTGTTAATGCTTGCCAATTTTAGGAACATTATAATGTAAATATTCATTTGATATTTTAAAATGTAATAAAATAAACATTTTATAAAGCAATGAGTGCTTAAACATATGCAAAAAATATAAAATAAAAGTACTGACAAGATCTTACTCAACAGTGGCGCCAACTGGTGAGCACAAAAACTATAGCCCCCATTAGTGTTATATACTTAGAGATTCGATTCCCGCGAATGGGAATGTAGATCCGTATCCAAAGTTTTGATTCAAACTTTACGGAGAACAAGGACCAAAAACGTCTGCCTCGTTGTTCTAGTGATCACAAGCACTACTGTTGAGCATGAGGTCTTGGGTTCTCTCGGATCGGGCAAAACACCTTTTTATTGGGTTTTGTACATTTGCAATTACTCAGTAAAAACCCGGAGTCTGGATTTGTGCCCGGTTGATGGCAATAGGCTCGCCTCTTATTACATGGGACTTAAACATAACTGGCGATTGTTTCATCACCACTGCTCTCAAAAACGGTGACGGAAAACATCTTGAAAAAATCGGCATGTCCTAGAACCAAAATTTCGAAGACATTGTGACATTTACCAACCCGAACTGGGCCCGTGTGGTGACGTAAGGCCCACTCCCACTTACAGAGAGGAGGCCAGTGTCCCAGCAGTGGGAACTTAGGCTGATTATTCTATACACACCTCTGCCTAATCTTTCGGTGAATATAGGTAAGACCAAAAAATTTTGATCGCCAAGTATGCCGATAATCCACAACGGATCGGCCATGCTTGACCAGTCACGGCCCAGTTTCATCGCTACTCGCCTCTAACACTTGCTTATGCAAGCGTAAACGATACATACGAATCTAAACTACTGGTTTTTTTTTCTACTGTACTCATGTTTTCACTGGCCGGACATGCGTGATCGCTCAAAAGTGTAAGAGTTCCTTTGTGGACACGCCTCTTGCCACCGATTCGGTCCATCAACCAAATTGACTATGTCATTCGGGTGTGTCACAATGATGATGGCGAGTTTCGACGAAAGTGGAACTAATGGAACTAAAAAGTGGAAACTGTATTTAAAGAAAGAAAGAAATCAAGAAAAATATTTTATATGTGACACGCACATGAAATAGAAACAGTAAAAAAGGAGCATTTCAAACTAACAAAATTTACATTAAATACATAAAATAAAACATAATAAGAAAAAAAGACCTCTGCGAGGCCAAAAAGGCTCAGTATCTCAGCATAATATTTTTTTTTGTTAATTTATTTTGTTTGTTAGGTTGATAATGCACCTATGTTTAGTACTGTTAGGTAGCATAATGAACATATTTCATTTTAATTTATGTGATATACGTATAACATTAATAATTGTTGATAGCCACACTATCGAATTAGGTTAAAGATCTGTAAAAATAAGAGAACACAAAAAAACAAATAAAAATGCTGCGATGTCTAAAAAATAAATACCGCAGCGCTGCACAGTGTTTGAAGCGAGCTTCACCCGGAATCCTCAACCACAGAGGAACTGGCTATCTTACCTCTAACTGCCGAAACACAACAAATGCTGTTAACATTGTTGTTTTGGCGACAGACTTAGATAAGATGGTGGTAGCTAGCCAGGCGGACTTGGAACAAGCCGTACCACCAACCAAACCAAGCAGAAATTTTTGCCCCCGCTGGGAATCGAACCCGGGACCTCTGGATCTGAGACAGGTGGTTTTACCACTAGACCACAGAGGTGTAAATAATGTTGATTTAAGGCGAGGTTCTTCGAGCGTGCATTTTTGCTCTAGAGGTGGCAGCTGGGCGCGAGTAAATTGTGCCGTGAATTTCGGTAATTTTGGGTTGAAAATGATATGTTTTACGATATTAACAATGTTAAACCTGAGGAACATTACATCATCATAGACGTTTATTTTGATGTAATTTTAAATGCATAATGTGGTATAATATTGAAATAAAATGATTTTAATCTACAAAATAAGGGTATGTTTGGTTTTTTTTTTTTCTATCGAACGAACTTTATCTAATTATGTAACAAGTATCCGAAGTACCTACAGAGAGGTCTCTAAAGCAAAAAATAATTTTTCACGTGTTTAATCATTACCGTTTCTAAATAAAATGACATTAAAATTACATTTCCTAGGGGTTAACTTGAAGAACCTCGCCTTAAAGTATGATTCGCGACCGTCACAAATATGTATTTACAGAATTATAATCATTAGAATTAGTAATACAACTCCATAAGTTAGTATAATCCTTAAAGAAGTATGTATGTAAGTATATTCTCTTATTGTATGTTTATAAGTATTTATATTAGTGTATAGCTATTATGATTTTGTTTTTTTTTTTTTTTTTTTTTTTTTTTCTCTTCTACTCTTACACACGTTGTCTACATCTCTATATCTGCTTTCCTATCGCAGGTATGCTGGAAGAGATTTCATTAGAATAAGCATCACCTTTCTACGTATTTTTCTGTTCCTTTCTTCTTGTCTGTTTATATGTGTGTACATAAATTTTTAAATAAATAAAGTCATGATTTCATGAAATAGTCATTCAATAGGATTATATGAACTTAGAGAGTTGTATAGGTGATTTTTATTATTATTATCATTATTATTATTCTATAAATAAATATTTGAAACGGCCGCGAATCATATTAAGATCAAATGAATACCAACCTGCAAATGACAAAAAACGTAAGAAAATTTGAATTTCGTTGGCTATCCTGACCTTTTCACCATAATAGAATTTAAATATTTTTTTGTTAAAGTACGCGATCGTCTCGATTGTGGAAAATATTGTATTCAAATTCCGTTTCCAAATATCACTGTCCTTTCTCTGTAAATTATGCCGGATCTTTTTGACAGCGGTCATAATGTTGACCTCGAATGAATTAGCATACTGTAATGAGAAATTAATTTTTACGCCGTTTTTCAGTCGCTGATTCGCCGGTGGCGAATTTAAATGTTAAAATGTTAACATTTAAATGTTAAGCTTAAATTAATTTGAAAAGGAATTCAGTTCTGTTCCGGAGTTCGAGCTTTTGGAAGTACCGCTACCGACTGTTTCCGATTTGATTTTCTGTATGAAAGATATCGGAATGCTATATTTTGTTATCTTTATTTTCATTGGTTTTGTCTTGTTTTATCAAACTGTGGGCTGCAGTAGGTGGATTAATTAATCATTGCCATACATAAATTGATAGTTTGCTTAATGAGAACATCCAAGGCTGTGTTTGGGTATGATTTTGTTTCGCACGCCTTTATAAGAGACTAGCTGTGCCCTGCGGTTTCATCCTCATAAGTCTCGATTCCGTGGGAATATCGGGATGAAATGTATCTTATATGTTAATCCAAGTTCTAAACTATCTGTGTGCCAAATTTCATCCAAATCCGTTCTGCCGTTTTGTCGTGATTGAGTAAAAAAACATACATCCATCCTCACAAACTTATAATATTAGTAGGAATATTAACATCTGAATGTTTTCTATGCTCCTCACACGGTGCCTTGTCTCAACTGATTAAATTTCTACCTGCATCTTAATAAGAGTGTAATAAACTGGATGCGAATTAAAACGGATTAACGTTTATCCACTAAACCGGGATGCTGCGCTTTCAATTGAATGGCTAACATCCTGTCCAAGAGTAGTGATGGGTCGTGAGAATATTCTTTTCGACGGAAAATATTCTCGAAACATGGTTAATTTATAACTGAAATAATTTAAAAGTAGTACGTCGCTAATTATGATTGGCAATAAATCAATCTGCCTAGCCTTTTCCCAACTACGTTGGGGTCGGCTTCCAGTCTAACCGGATGCAGCTGAATACCAGTATTTTACATGGAGCGACTGCCTATCTGACCTCCACAACCCAGTAACTGGGTAACACGATACCCCTTGGTAAGACTGGCTGTCAGACTTTTGGGCTTCTGACGACCCGTAACGACTGTCAAAGATCCATAAATGACAGCCGGGACCAACGGCTTAACGTGCTTTCCGAGGCACGGAGGAGTCTCGGTATGTAAAGATGGTCACCCATCCACAGACCAACCCCGGCAAGCGTAGCTTAACCTGGCGGATCGACCCGTGCGGCTGTTATTACTTAGCCACGAGCTCCTCATGATTTGAAATAAATGTAACTACCAAAATACTAAGTACGAGTAACGACAAAAAAGAGTTAATTACCGAATCAAAGTCTGTTCCAAGGAAATCGTGAATCGTGTTATTTTGTTTTTAATTATTTACTTTTCCTGTAATGTGTATATATATATATATATAATTGATATTATTATTATAAATAATTTGCTTTAAAATAATGTATTAAATATATATATTTAATAAATTATTTTAAAGCAAATTATTTGTTAATGATAAAGTTTGTTTTACTACAGAAATCCTTATTCAGCATTAATACCATACGAGGAGAATTAATGAGAATTTTCTTAGAAATAGTATGTCCTCGCTCATAAGAATTTACTGAGAACTTAAGTTTTGGAGTAGATTATTTTAACGCCAACTTCGTAAAACGTTCAGATGAACTTAACACTATTGCTATGAAAATAGATCGATAAAATAGAGACATCCAATTTTTTTATTTTCTTCCAAAAGAATATTTTCGAGAAGTAAACAGCAGTTCTCGCTAGGAGAATATTCTCGGGAATTTCCCATCACTAGTCCAGACCGGTCCAGATATTTTTGTAATGACCAATTACCGTAACGAACGGAACATCTTAATTAACTATAATACTTAAGTTGTTTGTTTTTATTAAATGACTAACTGTTTCATTTGACAGTTTTCTTTGATGACGATTTTCCGCATTTTTTGTTTTGCGGAGTCGGATTCGGTAACTATGTTTACCGCTTCGGTGAATTGTGATTTATTTAGAACTAGTTTTCGCCCGCAGCTTCGGTCGCGCTTAAATAATAATAAAAAAAAAACTCTTAACACTACCTTTGTACGGATTTTTCTGTTCCTTTCTTCTTGTCTGTTTATGTGTGTACATACATTGTTAAATAAATAATAAAGTTTCTATAATAATATAATTCAATCATGATTGGAAAGAGACGTGGCGCCATCTATTATCATAAGAACGTTATTGTTGTTTTTCTCGGGAACAGAACTTTTTTTTTTTCGGTATATGTTCGTTTCTGTACACCTTACCAACGTATATGCAAAATTTCAGGATGATCGATTCAGTGGTTTAGGCGTGAAAAGGTAACAAACAAACAAACTTACTTTCACATTTATAATATTAGTTAGGATTTAAAAGTAACGGATACTTTGTGGCTTTTTTGTCTTGTTCAACTGAGACAAGACAAAATATAAATATGTTAGTACTTGATAGAGTACCTCTAGGTATTCTATTCAGTGCAGAGCAGTGTTGACCCTGTGGTAACGGGGACTTACGAGTTTTAGGCCGTGGGTTCGAACCCAGGAAGGCACTTTACTTAGTATAAATAATTTCATAACCACTGCACTCAAAACGAAGAAGGAAAACATCGTGACGAAGCCGGCATATCCTAGAACCAAAAATTCGAAGACATGTGGCATCTACCAATCCCCACTGGGCCCGCATGGTAGATCAGCCCACTCCCTCTCAAAGAAAGGAGGCCTGTTTCCCAGCAGTGGGATCAGTGTACGCTGGTTATGCTATGCTAGGTATTCTATATTTCGTCTATTGCAGTGTTGCTTGTTGCCGGCTAATTCCTTGCATTGCACTTTACGCTTTTTTTTTTTTTTTTTTACTTTTTATTTGCGGTAAATTATATTGTGTCATGTGTGCCTTTTAGACTGTGCTAAATAAATATATATATATTTTTTTTTTTCTTTTACTGAACATGGGCCTCTCCCAAGTTGCTCCAGAACACCTGACTCTCCGCCTACCTTATCTAGATAATCAAGGCGAGGTACTTCAAGCGTGCATTTTTGTTCTTGAGGTGGCAGCGGGGCGCGAGTAAATTGTGCCGTGACCTTCGTTAATTTTCGGTTTCCAAATTATATGTTTTACGATATTAACAACGTTAAACCCGACGGACATTACACCATCATAAATGTTTATTTTGGTGCGATTTTCAATACATAAAGTAGTATAATATTGAAATAAAATGAGTTTTAATCTACAAAATAAGGGTATGTTTAGATTTTTTCTCTATCGAGCGAACTTTGTCCAATTATGTAACGAGTACCCGACGTACCTACAAAAAAGGTCTCAAACGCAACTTATAATATTTTCACGTGTTTAATCATTACCGTTTCTAAATAAAATGACATTATAATTACATTCCCTAGAGGTTAACTTGAAGAACCTCGCCGTAAGGTTAGTTAGCTTCAGGCAATATTAACAAACAATCTGAATTTAGATCTATAACTTAAAAGGCAAATATTACTCAGGTAATTAATCACCACTACACGCAACTAGCATAATTATTACCTATAGCATACCGTCCAGAATCGTTTATCAACGATCTTCAATATTTGTCTCTTCGATCTAATTTATAGCTTATAGCGGAATGTGATTTATTGTTATGACAAACATTATTGGAGATATTATGGGTTATGTGAGTAAAGTAAGGGTTAACGCACATTATTAAGGGGTTAAACGAGTTTGAGATACGCTTTTGTAAGTATTAACTTTGATATTCTTTGAAGGGTTGTACATTGTAATTTGTTCTTAGAAAAGGTACTCATATATTTGAGACCAAGATGTTCTTAAAATTATACAGGACTGTCGTTTATATAAATATCCTTGCAATATTTTTGGAGTCTTTTTATTTTATTTTTTTAACAAGTGTCCATGTAGTTTCTGACCCTTTATTCTCCATGGGTAATATGAATGAATGGGTAACTAGCTTCATATTTTTGACTGACCGACTCCTTGACAATTCAAAAGTGTCTGTATTGGTTTAATTGAAAAATGTTTTTTCTTTTTGACCGCCAAGTCAAAAAGAAAAATGCCCTCGGCACCAAGATACGAATTCATCCTTACGAGTTTTTGTCATCTGATGTTAATATAGAAGAAATATAAAGAAAGAAATTCAACTAATATGAATTAAAATGAGTCAAGAATCATAATTAGCAAAGTAAATAAAAAAACAATGTTGTTTTATGACCTCTATTTACAGATTTACGTAAAAAAGTCTTGTCGTGTAGTCGTGACCGTGGCGTGCTGGGCACATTTTGGTTTGTCCTCTATACATGACTGTGGCGGTCAAAAGGTTAAGTTTGAGTTTTAGTTGTTACTTTTAGTTTGATTCATCCACACATTGCGTAACAGACAAATGCAACACCGTTTAATTTCATTGAACAGTATGAAAGGTGTAAGTGCTGTCAGAAATGTTCATTACACCGTATATTAGATGACTTTTTGACGTAAAGATAACGCAATGGGCGTTGTTAAAACTGACACAATGAAATCAATTGCAATTTTAGGGTGTTAGTTTTTACTAAGATCTTGGTCTTTCGGTACGCAAAAAGCAAAAACGGAAACCTGGAAGTCCATTTAGTAAACACTACTTCAAAAATATTTATCTTTCTCATTACCGACAACGTATGTGTAGGGATTTTCCGTACAATGCCCTTGGTTTAAAACTGATAGGTTAATATCATCACTGTCTCGAGAACCGAGTTATTACTCGGCCTCACACACACAAAACACACACATTCATGCACATTACTTGCACAATCTCAAAGACTGAGCTGCATCTACGGCGTACAAATAAATTAATCATAGCAGGGTGCTTACTGGGCACAATGTGAGAAATTATTGTTTGTTGTGGATTTTAAAATTGTAATTAATCAAGTTTTGCATATAAAATCGGTCGGGAATGTTGCATTATGGTCTCGGCGATGTTTGATAGAGAATTAAGATATTTTTGTAAATGGAAATAGGATTTGATGTTTAGATAGACATAGATAAAACATTTAAGGCTCCTACTAAACAGGCGCGGCACGCGACGCGACACAAAGACACCGCGTGCCGCGCGACGAGCGGTCTCTTTGTGTCGCGCCTGTTTTTAGGACTCTTTATTTAGTGCAGATCAAAGATATAACACAACACACAAAACCACAATAAAATGATAACAAATTACATGATTAAATATAAATACAAGGTGCCAATACACAAACAAAAAAGAAAAACATACTTAAAGAAACAGAGTGATACCATGACATAATGCAGTCAAACATACAAGGTGCGGTGGGCGTCTCAGGGTTGCACCAAATGGGAGTCCAGCTCAGCATGTGTCAGGCAAATATACCTGACACTGATATTCTGCTGGATCCCTACAGTGACATACGGATGTCGAGTGACATGTAATTTGAATCTATAGGATTTATCATTAAATTGAATGAGAAAATATAGGTATGTCTACAGTCAAAGCTTGTGCTCTTATAGCAAAATCTTCACAATACTCGTAAGTACCTAGAAAACGTGAACGTGTAACTTGAATCTTTTGATATTCAGTCCCTATCTCTCTTTCACAGTCACTTGTAAGTAAGTAGATTGCATTCAATTCAATGCCACCTACATCGAATCTACAATAGCGCCTCAATCTTCGTAATTTCACAGCTTCTCATCTCTGGAGAATGCTTTCATGCCACCATTAAGGGACGTTTCAATAGTAATCTAAGGAGTGGCCCGATGGCTGGACTCCGGGTCTATTGTCCGTCTGTTGCGGTGCAGAAACCGCTGCATCCTTATTAGGCGAGCAGTCGAAACGTTACCGTCCTGAATGAACAGATGGAATGAAAGGCTTTTATGGTGGTGAAAGTGGATTTGTGTTATGAGATTTAAAAAGTTTACTGAGGAATGTGATGTGTTTTTATTTTGAAGTCATAAGAAGGATTTTACCTTCACACTGATGGTAATGGTTTATTTATTTTTTAGATGACATGGTGAACTTTGTACAGCGTGAGACAAAATTTAGATTCTTTCGATTGTTCTTTTTTCCTAAACCATCCCAGTATTTAGGTGAACAAAACCATTATTTTTTAATTCAAATCGGTCGAGCCATTTTAGAGCTTTTGCGAGACTAACGTACGGCAATTGATTTATTTATATACAGGGTTATTGGTGAAACACTAACAGCCTTGCACGACTGTATTACTGACATCATAAACAACAACTTTTGTTCTATGACTTTTTACAAAACATAATACATTTAGCAAAAACAAACCTTCAAGATTTCGTTGTTCTATCTAACACATTTCAATTCTGTATTTTGTTGTACTTACCTACGCCTCCCGTGCACTGTCGTCCCTGCCTTTTGCACTAAACACGGCAGTTTGTTTTGCTACGCATAGAGTACGTTACATTTAGAGCGTTGTTTTTTTTTTTTTTGTTTTGTATGAAAATGTGATAAATTGAAATCTGATGAATGATTAAAAGTCATAGAACAAAAGTTTTTGTTTATGATGTTAATAATATAGTCCTGAGATATTGTGAGTGTTTTAAAAATGACCCTGTATAGATTAAAAAACACCAACAGCAACATTCAACATTGGTTTACAAAAGTGTTTATGATAAGTATTACTGCTAATGTGTATAAAAATATTATAGGTGTACATAACATTCAAATGATATGCTCCAAATAGGGATATGTCCTCGGTAAAAAAAAAGAAAAAGTCTTTAGTCCGTCAATCAGATAATAAAAAAATACTTAGATATAACATAATAAACTTGGGGAGTGGGGGCTCGTTACGTCACAGCTACGTATAAAATCTACTGAGAAGTGACATCATGCCACATTTGAACTCAATGTATCGCCGTAATGTTTTGATTACGTAAAAAAAGAAAAAATACGTGTCCAATATTTTTTTATAATCTACATGACGGACTAAAAATATTTTTAGTCATCATCCCTATTATCTGATAGTAATAAGACACTGCTGTTGCTAGCAAAAACCCGTTTTCCATGAATTTATATTTCTTGTACAGGCTAACAAGCTATATTTAATTCAATATGTGATCAGATAATTTTGGCTTAAACAGTTGTTTCTTATTCATCGTACCTATACTCCATTTACTATAGCATTAGACAAATAACGGCTAAATAACGACAGTTATTGTGTAATATTGTTGAAATTACTGCACTTTAGAGTTATTTTTTAAATGTAAATGGTAAATAGATTACAGTGATTTGTATTTATCGTGAAATAATGGAGTTTATTAAACATTTACATCGCAATAACGAAAGGGTGAGAACAGTTATTTGTCTAATGTTATAATAAATGGAGTATAGTCAAATGGCTGATATAATAAAAATTGTTTGTTTTCCTCAAACAATTCTTACTGAAGTAAAAAAAAAAACCGGCCATGTGCGTGTCGCGCCACGCACAATGAAGGGTTCCGTAGTTGCGACGAATTTATGCCAAGAACAACTTAACATTGTGGTTGAAATACATGTTTTCCCATACATTCCAATTGCAAATGTAGGTGAGTTGGTTGACTATTACTCGTTATCTTGAAAATCCTACTTTTCTGTGATAGTTTTCCTTATAACTTCGTTATACATACTTCTTCTGCCTTGAATTTTTTCACATATTCATAAACAACTATTTAGCTGGGGAATGACTGTAACAAAAATTAGAACTTTAATTAAAGCTTAATATTACGCAAACGGATCCAATTGCAACTTTACGTGTAGGAGGTACCCTAAAAAAAAAACAATTTATAACAAGTTTTTATTTTACCGCTTTGTCGACGTGATTAATGTGTATACCAACGCCAAATTGCAGCTTGGTACACACGGCTACATATCAAGCTATACATTTCCAGTATTATCTGATCTCGCATTGTATAGGATTTCCGTAAAATAAGAGGTTAGTTTATACTAGAAATGTATAGCTTGATATGTAGCCGTGTGTACCAAGCTGCGATTTGGCGAAAAATAAAATCTTGTTTTAAATTGTTAGGGTACCTCCTCTACACGTACAGTGGGGATGCAATTTTTGCTCTCGTCTATCCCATGGTGTGGGGTGAATACGGTTACGGTTAACTCAGAGGAGTTAAGCCGCAGGTAGACAGACAAACGGACATGGCGAAACTATAAAGGCTCCTCGTTGACTACGGAACCCTAAAAAGTCATCAAAATCAACTTACACTACACTAGCACTCTAATACAAAATTTAACGATCCAACACTTATACCGATGGTGCACCAATTAACCGTAAGTAAAAGTCGCTAGTCACGGTGATCAGCATTGTTCTAATGATACTAAAACAATGGGAGAAAGCGAATCAAACCGCTCTATTGATCTGGGTTTACGCAACGACGCTTCTGATGCCTTGTCGATATGTAGGGCGGCCGACGATCTAATAAAGTTAAAAAAAGAAATGTAAAGGGAAAATTATATTATTATGCCCATTTTCGAAGCTTTTCCTTTTTCTTTCTTTTTTTGTTGGGATCGGCTTCCAGTCTAGCCGGATGCAGCTGAATACCAGTATTTTACATAGAGCGACTGCCTATCTGACCTCTACAACCCAGTTACTGGGTATAATACCTTTGGCAAGACTGGTTGTTAGACTTTCGGGCTTCTGAAAGAGCTTGGACCAACGGCTTAAGGTCCTGATATATGCCAGTGACCTTGAGTGGTTAGCTTGCGAGTTCTGTACTGAGCTCACGCAACGCGTCGTACGTCGAGCCAGTAATAAGACTCACCCATCCCGAGCGCTGTCCCAAATAATTCGCATTATTAATTTATTATGCATAAAACAAAAGGTATTTTAATAAAACACGTATACTAAAATATCAATAATCAATTATCTTTATAAAGGTGAAGGTTTCAGAAAAATACGCTTTATAGATTTTGCTATTCTCAGTTTTTTATCCGCGTTAGACATATCTTTACAAATTAATTGTACTATGTAATATAAACATAATCTAAAATATTCACATATTGGTGCCGATTCTCTTGTACACAGAACTAAACTAACTAAACTATCACTAAAATTCCTTACTTTTGGCTATGAGAATCTTAAAGCTATTCTGCAAACAAAATTCTCTTTTAAAAACTCAGTACCATCTTAGAGCTGTCAAACTAAAATATAGTTAAAGTTGTGTCACTTTAGTCAATTTCAGAATAGGAAATGGTCGTTTGACACAAAATTTTGGTGATTTTTAGTCTAGTTTAGAGAATTTTGTGGCAAGAGAATCGGCACCATTAAGTTATTAAGAAAATGCTCTAAGTAAACATATATTTTTTCCAATTAATTAACAGTACTCGTTTAGATGTGATCTTCAGTTTAAAACCATTAAAAGTCGGTTATCGTCGTCTTAACGTGCTTTCCGAGTCACGGAGGGGTCTCGATATGTTATGAATGGTCACCCATCCACGGACCGACCTCGGCAAGCGTAGCTTAACCTTCAATTGACTCATGTGGCCGTTATTATTTCACCACAAGCCCTTTTGCTAACACTAGGTTACACTTAAATATACCTTAATAGAAACGCACTGTTGGATAAGCATCGTTCGGCTCAGGGCTCAGAGTTGTAAATCCAATAGTGCAAATATATTTAGGCACTCAATTTTGATCCTTCAAGACGGTAGCATATTGCTCTCAACAAGGATACCCCAAGTAAAATAAGTCAACAGTTTTGTATACGTTATTATGGTATTGAAAACTTTGCTCGTCATATCTATGTATTACGTTTATGTCATCAAAATCCTACAGGTCATACCAAAATCCTACAGGTATCCTACACTTCATCACACATAATCCTACACTTGAAATGCTTGAATCAATAATTTAAAATGTGTTATGTATGAGTGTTATGATTTATATTGTGTCCATTGTTATTTTTTACCAGTAATATAGTCACGTTTCTTTCCTTTTACGGATTATCTTAGAGATGTTGTATATGGAACTGGTAGTGTTAGTATATTTAAAATTTTAAGTACCTACACGTCATACGGTAGGTGTATTGTATGACAGACGACTAAAACTATAGAAACTTATAGTTTCGATAATAAATCATTCTGTATTTATCACCGAACTTTCACAAGTTAGACGTCGCTGAATTATATCATTACAAAGTGGGTAGATAGTTTATTACCTATTATATTATGAAGCGTTAAGTCCGCCTATGTACCAAAAAAAAAAATCCTTCTTCTAGTGAAAACTACCTGAAATGTTTTTACTTCAGTCAGTACCCAAAAACCAGTTTTTTTTTTTTTTACCCAGATCTTTATTTTATATCATGATTGTGTCACTCTCTTAATTAACACTCTCTCTTTCTATTATTTCAGGTAAGTACCAGATACAGCGCTGACGTCACAAGCTAGAGGTACCTATAGATCCACATCCAATAGTCACATACTATTGGCACATCAATTACTGGAAGCCTAAGGGACGGTCGGTCAAATTAATTGTTCTCCCTAATGAATTCATTTAATTTGTCAGGGGATCTTTTACGTTTATTTTTACTGCATTTCAACCTTCATAACATTTCCTTTTAGGGATGGTGGAAGGACTCGATTAAATATTGATGTTGGCTGAATCTTGAGTGTGTATTGCGACTGTTTTAAGAGCGTACCGAGGAAACGATACGTAATTGCGAAATAATTTCCTTCGTTTGATCCCTTGCTGGATGATCCTTATTACTTAACCTTTAGTTATGCAATTAATATATTGTAAGATATTTAAAGATTCACTCGTGTATAAATCGCACACTTAAGACACACGCAAAGTAATCTCTACAAAACAAAATAAACCCTTAGTACGTCATCAATTTTTTTATAATAACAAAACTACATGTTTCCCATAATGTATACATTTTACATTTTCAAAATGTGTATTTAATTTGTTTTACGAAGGAAATACCAAAATTAGCCAGAGCCGCCACGCTTCCCTTCCATCAATTAGCGCCAGAAGCTCTGTCCGCCCTTTAGAATGAACACTACCAAATAATGAGCTCTCTTAGCACTTATAATAAGAGGGATAAATAGGGGCTAGTTTAACCGCCTGATCCACCTGAATTATACTAATAATATTGACGTCAAAACAACTGTCAAGTACCCGCCGACGGTATGTTTACGACCCTTTCACTATGACGAATTTCACTATGTAATAAAAACATAATCTAAAATATTCATATATTAAGTTATTAAGAAAATGCTCTAATTTAGCATATATTTTTTCCAAATCACTAACACTACTCGTTTAGACGTGATCTACGTATAGTATAAAATCATTAAAAGTCGGTTATCGTCGTCTTAAAAGCGAAACCATGAAATAGTGGGAATAAAAAGCCGTAGATAAAAAAAAATCTGAAGTACACCAGGATCTGCTACCGGAAGAAAAAGATGATGAATATTGCAGAAACTTGTAACTTATGATCCCTCAAAGTATAAATTACTTTTAAAGAGCCGTTAAAATGAAACTTTTTAACGAAAATCAATTTTTATTACAAAAAGTTCTCTTGTGTGGTTGACCCGAAGTTAGATACCGCTTGTGGAAAATTCGACCAGGAAAATATTAAAAAATTCTGGAAGTAAGCTGCACCTTCATATTCACCAAATTAATGGTTCTGTAGTTTCTGCCTACCCTGCCATGGGAAAAAGGCATGACTTTATGTATGTATGCATTTGTTAGCATTTCAAGAACAACAAAACATTCGATGAAACTACTTTTACAAACCTACGGATAGCTTTCGGTGTTATGTTATGACCTCATCATCTGCGTAGTCTTCTCAACTATGTTGGGGTCAGCTTCCAGTCTAACCAGATGCAGCTAAAATACCAGTATTTTACATGGAGCGACTGCCTATCTGACCTCCACAACCTAGTAACTGGGTAATACGATAACGCTTTGGTAAAACTGTTTGTCAGACTTTCGGGCTTCTGACGACCCGTAACAACTGCCAAAGATCCACGAATGACAACCGGGATCAACGGCTTGACGTGCTTTCAGAGGCACGAAGGGGTCTTAGTATGTAAAGATGTTCACCCATCCACGGACCAACCGCGGATAGCGTAGCTTAACCTAATAAATCGACACGTGTGGCTGTTATTACTTATCCGCAAGGCCGTGTATATGTTATCTTTATGTTCTTTTTTATTTTTGTGCCCCGTTGGTCTTATGGTCGCAAGCGACTGCTGAGCGGTCGTTTTTTTTTTTGGGTGGCAAACTATCAAATAACTTCAAAAAGTCTGACACGCTCTCCCGCTCTGCCCAGAGTGGAAAAATAAAAAATTTGCTATATCCTGATTGGGCGTAAATATTACACCGGCTCTTAGGTAGGTAGATATCCTGCCAGGGTTGCGGGTTTGTCCGAAAGGGGTACCGTGATCCTGGCACACAGGCAACTGAAGAAACACGGGTGGGTTTTAGTCAGTTATAGTCTGACACGGAGAGCGTGTCAGAGTTTTACTGACTAAAAGCTGGGCAACGGTATCCCTATCAGACAAACCCGCAACCCTGGCAGGAACGTGAGGACCTGGGTTCGATTCCCAAGACGGGGAAAGTTTTATTAGGTTTTTCGATTAGGAATTTCTTAGTAACAGCCTGGAGTTTGGAAGTTGGCAGTGGGATTCCCCAGGCTTCGGAAAGCACGTTAAGCCATTGACCCTGTGCCTGATCTCACTCCGGTCGTGTCGGATTGCCGTCCCATTGTATTATGAGAGAGAGTGCACCTGTGCCAGGCACACACTTGTGCACTATAATATCTCCCGTGCCGACGGCTGGTCTCCGCTGAGATTGGTCACCATGGCCGAATTTTGGTCTGAAGGAATATTATACTATATTTATGTTATGACCTATTTCCCAATAATGTACTCCAGTAAAGGCCAATATTGTCGTAGAAAAATAAAATGCGACAAACAATAAAGTTTACTGTTTACACGACAACAATAGAAAAGTCTCCTTTGAGCTCCGCTACAAAATTACCTGCTCCAATTGCACACGCGACACGCTTCCTTATTCAAAAATAAACCGTCAAAGATCACGTCGCACTGGAGAATCGATCACGGTCTATTTTAGTCAGTGACATTATATCACAAAAGATATCTAGGTTGGACAGAAGGACCAATGTGGGGCAGAATAAATTCACGACGTGTATGATGTAGGTGGTCTTAGCTTTGATTTCTGAAAGTGTTATTGGATATCTGATAACCAAAACAACACCAGTCGTGATGGCTCACTGGTAAGGCTTCGCCTCTCATGCGAGGTTGTGGGTTAAAATCCGGGCAAGTACCAATGTGACTGTTTTAGTTCATATTTACTTTCTAAGTTTATTGTACATTTAAACTTAGAAAGTACATAGAGAATCAACCAAGATCACTGACATCGGTGAAGGAAAACATTGTGAGTAAACATGGACTTATAATTATTAATATATGTCTGGAATCGCCAATCCGCTATAAGCAAGGGTGGTGATCAATGCCACGAGCCTTCTCTGTATGAGAACAGGCTTTTGCCGAGCAGTGGGGTTATAAAAGGCTGTGTGTATCATTATAAATTGACATAAGACTTTTCCATGACCAATGAGCTTTTCCCCTTTTTATTTCCTTATTTTTTTTTGTACATAATATAAATATTTTAGTGTTAGACTAGCTGCTGCTGCTGCCCGCGGCTTCACCCACGTGGCTTTATAGGCTATAACATTAGCTATCTGCCAGTGAAAGTCCCGTCAAAATCGGTCAAGCCGTTTCGGAGATTAGCCGGAACAGATAGACAGACAGACACAAAACTTTTAAAATTGTGTTTTAGTTCTAAGAACCGTATAAACTTTCATATGCATTTAGTAAAAAGCTATTATTTTGACATTACAATCAGACACTTCAATTTTATTTATTTGTATAGATATAGATTGTATATTATATTTAAATATACCACGAGTTTAACTTTGAACTAACAATAAAGTAGACAAAAAAAAGTAATTGACATAACACTTGATAATCGTTTAAAATTTCCTTACAATTCTACATTTGAGCAAGTGTTCTATTTCTGCTTTAATCACAACCTCAGAATATTACCACGTAAATCAGACAAGAACTGCAGTGCTATTCTGTAGAAATCTCACCGGAAAACCTAGATGAAGTGAGCTTGAATTCATGAGCTGTCAATAGTATCAATCCCTAGTCTCAGATGGAATGACAGTTCACTTCCGAGATCACTTCACCTACGTTTTCACGGTGAGATTTTTACAGAATCGACCGGGTGGTCCTTCTGTCTACATCTGCTATGTGAATATAATACGCAGTCGAGTCTAATAGCCACCTGAACATGCTCTAATCAATCTGGATACGAGGGTACGTACGTTACATGGAACATGAATTAACGTGTAAGGTCGCGTTAGGATTATGCCGAGAAGTGGGAATAGGAATACCTGTACAGGATATGTGGATATGGTATTTGACGCATTAGCAATATAGGTATAATCAGCCTATAATGTTCGAAGAAGTATGTTTGAAGAAGTGAGCTGTAATCTACCACGCAGGCCCAGTGCGGGTTGGTAGATGACACATGTCTTCGAATTTTTGGTTCTAGGACATGCCGGTTTGCTCACGATGTTTTCCTTCACCGTTTTGAGAGCAGTGGTGATGAAATAATTTACACAAAGTAAAGCGCCTGTCTGGGTTCGAACTCACGACCACTCACGATAACTCGTAAGTCGTGGGCTGATACCACTGGGCCATCACAGTGGGTTTATGGGTTCGATTTCCGGGGCGGGCAAACTGTTATTAGGTTTTTCCATTAGGAATTTCTTAGTATAGTAACCGGCATGAGTCGTGAGCACAAACTGACACCTGCGTAGTAGTAAATTTTTAGGTCTCTTTGGCGGAATGAAGAAGCCGGGGGGCGCCGAGCTGCATGCGATTGATTCATCAGTCGATACTCGTTGTCTATTGGACTCTCGCGAGTAATTTTTATTTAGCCGAAAGTGTACATGCGCGAGCTTGCCCCCCACTACTGCCCATCTGTGCTCACGACTCGTGCCGGTTATTATTACAGCCCGGAGTTTGGAAGTTGGCGGTATGATACCCCCGTGCCTCGGAAAGCACGTTAAACTGTTGATCCTGCGCCTGATATCTCGCCGATCGTGTCGGATTGCCGTCCAATCGGACTTTGAGTGTGAGGGAAGAGAGAATACACCTGTGTCTACGCACACACTCGTGCACTATAATATCTCCCGCGCCGAAGGCTGGTCTCCGCTGAGAATGGTCGGCTATGTCTGGAGGACTATTATTATTTTAACACATGTGTTACAATAACATCGTCGAAAAAGGGAGTTGAACAGAACGCCTGTTTAAAAAAACATCTTAGGGTCTTATGAAGATTGAATTAAAACAGTGTAATATCTAAATACGATCTAATAACGTATTTTTTTAACCTCGCACAAAAATAACCAACGCCCTTTGCCTTTATTAAACTTTATTATTTCTAATAAAACTACCTACCATAAAGCGGGTATAAAGTCTTTGAATAATGCGATCTTTTCCGTAGTAAAAATCCCATAAATCCACTTTCTAAGATAAACTCTGTACCGGAGGACCAAAATGTAAGTTTTAGTTTGTTGAGTTCGAGCGCATTACGTTGGCGTCGGCACGAGACACCTCGTGCATTTTTCACAGGCGTCCGCGGCCATCTATTATTGCCTTTATACTAGTGTAAACAGGCAGACAGAAGAGCATTAAATATGGAAACTATTAATGCTATTTTTTTGGATTCTGCGAAGGTGTGAAGTTTAGTGACTGTTTTAAAATATACCTGGATTTTCCTTTTTTCTACTTTGTAATTCGAAGAAAGCTTGAGTTTTTGAGTTTATTCGACTTTCGTATTGCCAAAACGTCCTATCGATTCTACTTACCATTATTAAAAGTCCATTGTACATTTTTGACACTAAAATGATTTGGAGTTGACGCAAATCTGATTGGTAACGAAAGGAATCCCTATTAAGGTTGGCATAATCTTTTATTAATCTTCCACCTTTTATAGAAACAAGGATTGATCCAGCAAACTTCAGATATAATAAATCAGAGCTTAAGCGAAAAATTTCACACATTACTCTCGTATTGTAACGAAACTCAGTTTTCGAACTTATGACAGCCGTCGCTCCCGCGAGAAATTATATTGTTTTTTAATATAACTGACCTCACGAGTCGTGACATTGGATGAGAACAATTACTGTGTGTGGGTGTCGTAAATCATATATAGTCTAGTTATTTTGCTTTTCTACCTGTTTTTATAAAAAAAACAAAAACATGTAACTGCATCGCTTAGGCGCGGGCTACACAGAAAGGACGCACAAATCTCTGTACCGGACGGGCGTGATCGCTTGACTCGAAAATCAGGAAGGTTGTAAGGCTATCCCAGTCCAAGCGGCGCTGACGTCCTGCACCAATAGTTCAGGATATCTTCAATACTCACTGCGACATTACTCCTGAAGAATCACGGGTTTTTACGGAAGAAATAATAAGACCGTATTACTGATAAGACTTCATAAATATTCAGGAAGGGATTTCAGGACTCCCCAGTACTACTATATGACTATTTAGATGGAATTAGTTCCATGTCGATGACTACGAAATTTATAGGTGGCGCGCTCACTAAGGTAGTAGTGCTCCTTTACCTTACTGAGAGCCGCGAATCGCCTCCCGTTTTAGAAACTTTATTGGTTTAAAATATCTTAAGTTCTAATGTGTTTCACACCTAAACACCCTTATTTCTATCACTTTACATAAAGTGTTATATATCGTAAGATTCGTAAAATAATGGCCTTTCTAATGAGGTTTCTATCATGATTCTTACTATTCCCACTGAAAAGATATTTCAGTTACAACAGGATTTATGTGAATAATTAAATATTAACTTGTTTGCAAGTGACTTTACTGGCAAAGTACTGAACCGATCTCCACCATACCAAAAGAAACCTCAAGCTAGTCTATTGCCCTAGAGAAATCTAGTATTTTAGTTTTCGTACCTAGATTTTTCAGCCCGCTATGAGCCTCTGAATACAGGTTGGGTAGCCTTTATTTTACGAAATCCGCTTCGCGGCATTTAGACTCGATTAGGTAGGTATCCTAAAGGGCTAGATTTCAGGAAGTTAGGTCCAGGGCTAGGTCTCGGTCTAGGTGACCGGGATACAATAAAGGATTTTAAGTTTTGTCTATCTAACTTACCTAATCGAGGCGTACAATGGTCGAGTTTACGACTTTTATCAAAATTGTCATTTTGATTATATTATAGCTGCTAGGCAGCACTATTAATGACTATACTTTTTACATATTTGAGTTAGTATAGTCATTGCACATCATTTTGACTGCTTTATTTCGCATTATTGCGACATGAAATTTTCCCTATTTTTCCATATTGTGTGGAAAAAAAGTGTGCAAAAATACATGGGCACCTACGTAAGTAAATAGGAACATTTTTGAATAAAACTCATTTCTGATGGCGCCTCAGCGCGCACATCATCGATTCTACATAATTTATGCTATTATTACTAGTATTGACGAAGAAATTATATTTCCTATATACTTAAGCTAAGTTAAAATTACTGATTTTATACAAGCTAAATTGTTGGTGACAAATCGTCGCGAACAATCTCTTTATTTTATAGAGGTATGAGGAACGGTGTAAAGTTCACTCATACTATAGAGTATGAGTGAACCTTACACCCTGTTCCTCCCTTTACTATAGAATAAAAGGAGGATCCTCCGACCAGACGGGTATTGTGTCTGGTGGGCAACTGCCCAACGGTTGATGTCGGGATGTTGTACATATATATGCTAGTCGCGCGGTAAACTCTGATAGCGCGATGCAGGATTTGTGACGTCAGGTCTTTGATGCGTAGTTTCGCATGTGGCGTTGTTGATACCGCCACAATTTAAAGCAAAGACAAAATATTGATTAAGTTTGCTTTTATTACTTTGGATGTAGCCACGTTTAGCTTAAATAATATACATCATCGTACTTTATTATTATTGGCTAATACAGTATGATGATTATTTAATTTTAGGAAACAAACCTGGTCCTTACATCCTGAATAGCCATTCCTTTTCTTGCGTCCAATATCTCTGTCAGATCTATTCTTAGACGAATCACAATAAATCGCTACTTAGTGTGCGTTTGCGTCACAAAACTGATATATTGTATTCCAGGCATTTGCATTGGTAAACCAGGACAAACGGTACACACAATAGATTTAGTAGTTCGAGTATGAATGAGCAATAGAGCGTGCCTACGGAAGTCAGCTGAAGCATAAACGGTGCACCTGTTTATGCTTGAGCTGAGCATTGAACGTGGGTAATAGTCAGACTTCAGTGTGTAAATTTGTTAACTGGTAATTAATTACAGTAATACTCGGCTTAGTCAACCATAAAAAATATTAAAATAAAATTTTCTTCTCAACTTGTATCCCTAAGAAGAAAGCAGCTCATATTACTCGTAATGCTCAGTAAAATAAGCTATTAATTTTCGTTAAGGCGGTATGACCCGACAGAGACCACGCTTACCTGTTTTTTAAGCAAAAAATAATTACATGTTAATGTTCCAAAATTATAAAAAAAAGTATATAATGTTTAAGGATCAGGTGAACATGCAATCGCACAATTTGCATAAAACGATTAAAATTAACTTTGCTGAATAGAAAAAATTCCAAAGTTACCTCTTTTTGTAATGTTTAATAAATCTCATAACTACAAAACAGACGTTTTTTTTTTAATTTATAAAATATAAATTAATTGATAGTTAGATTGCGAGGCAAACCACTCGTAACTTCGCGAACCTACTTCAGTCGGCTCGAGCGCCGGTTCATAGCGCCTTAAAAAACTGCGCATAGATGACACGAGCACAGTTCTAGTCGAATGGTTTGTTCTAAAAGTATGTGATGAAACTGAAATCAACGTTATTGGGTTAAATAACCCTTATTCAGGTTAAATTCTCACGCAATCACTCATTAATGCGAATTATGAACACTTTCATCTGAATAAAGAAGGTTTCAACTTATTTGACCAATTTTTGCAACCATTTTTGTTTATCATGATTAAATTGTAATTTAGGAGGATATTAAATTAACCTCAATTGTTAAAAAACATCTTTAAGATGATTTGAAATTAAATATTCGGGTTTAAGTATTCAAAACACTCAATCTGTAGTGGCACTACAAATCGGCATCCACAGGTACTTACGTTTTCTGATTCATTTGTTTACATTTTTATCAGATAGTTTTGGAACAGACTAAAGAAAACAAAAAAAGAATATAACAATGCTAGAACCTAGTACGCTCTATTTGAAAGTTCAACTCATTCATAGTCCAAGGTTACGTCCATGAGTCCAGCATAACAAAAGCCTAGCAGATAAACAGTATGTTAGTCATCATTGTGTAAAAGTGGCCGTTCGCACTTCCATAATTCAAGCGTTGTTGGGCCATTATTCAGGCGAATTGAATATTCTAAGCCGAGCGAGCGGTACCGGGTGAATATTATGTTTTGGAATAAATGTCATAAAGAAACATTTTGACGGCTACCGGTTTATGTATTGTGTTGTAAATTTTGTATGGGCTATAGTTATTGCCTTCGACTTCGATAGCGTACATACTTCAACCGATTTTTAGTTTAGGAGTATTTAAATTACTTTTTAGTGCACCTCTACACTTTCTAAATCAAATCAAAACATTTATTTGCAACTAGCTTACGTAACACTTTGTCCTGTAAAAATTTCAATAATTCGTACAAAAACAAATCCAACAAATAAAATATTATAAGAGTCGGTCCAGCCGTTCTTGAGTTATAATTATAAATGTTGTAACTAACCATAGTCTTTGACATGACTGCTACATTAACATTAATATGATTCTCATATTTACCATTTCTGGTATCGGAAACTTATCATAATAAAATTAAGTGTTATAATCTAATTTATTACAATAATTAAAATTGTCTGGCTATTATTGGCACAGCACAACATTACAAAATTATTGTACGTTTCTTACATGTTCCTATTGAACATGTAAGAATCTACAATAATTTTCATTCGGTCAGTCACGATACTGTTTTCTATGTAGGTATGCATTAAGAGTAGATACAATGTTAGTCCTAGATTATAAACTATGTACTGACGGCCTTGATAATGAATAGGCTCGTTTGTTCCCATGGGTGACGTAACAGACTAGGGGGACTTAATAGGTATAACGACGTCCTGGACGAGAATGTCATATTTCATGCTGTTATAACCAGACAATAGTGGTCCCTGGGTAGTCAAATCTGTGCAAAGCTATAGACTAGAATCTCGCCACTGCATGTAGCTTGGCAAAATGTAATTAAGGCGGTATGACCTGACAAAGACCGCGCTTACCAGTTTTTTGAATCCATGGAAAACATAAAAAAACGCTGTTTTAAAATTCTGAAACATAGTAGGTATATCTTATTTAAGGATTTGGGGGAGATACAATCGCTTTTAATAACGCCATTAAATTAACTTTGCTGGGAAGAAAAAATCTCAAAGTTACCCCTTTTCGTAATGTTCAAACAATCTCATAACTACAAAACTTGACTTTTTTTTATTTATTTTTTTATTTAAAAAGGTTGCAAGATTGTTTAGCACAATTCGCAGAGTTACTCTGGATAAAATCATAAAAATAATTACTATGTGCAGTACCGGCGTTAGGGTAGGGCGCGGTAGGGTGCCAGGCATGAAGGGGCGCCCCTTCATGTCTGGTTTCCCGTCTCGTCCTTCCATTGAGAATATTGGTCACTATACCTGTAATGGTAGCGAGTGGGGAAAGGACTTTTTCTAAGCTTAAGCTGATAAAAACCTATCTGCGATCGACATTATCTCAATCGAGATTGACAAACTTGGCACCTTCGTCAATCGAAAATGAAATTTCAAAAAACATAGGCCTCGATACCTTTGTATGAGAGTTTGCCGATACAAAATCTGAAAAAGTATATTTTTTTTATATTTTTGTTTAATTGAAATAAACGGTTGTTTTAAAAAAAAACTTCCTTTTTTTTTCGCATGTGTTGATTGGAGAGTACAAAGGGGGCGTCATAGAAACCTCGCCCAGGGCACCGGTAATGCTTAAACCGGCACTGACTATGTGTACACGAGATAATGCGCGAGGCACTCGCTACTTCGCAAGCCTACTTCAGTCGGCTCGAGCCGCCATAACATCATAGCGCCTTAATAACAGTTTTTTTCTTTAACTCTTTAATTCACTTACAGACAACGAACAACCTAAACCGCTGGGACTAAAATCTTGAAATTATTAACACGAGGTCCATATAGGTGAAACGGAAGCAATAAGGAAAGATTCTTGAAAATTCCTTCCCTAAACGGGTTAAATAGAAATTCGTAATGGTATCGGGCACACGGCTTGTGGTTTTGAAATGAAACAATTTTATTCGTACTTGAAATCAGTTACCTTGAGTTTTCCATAATCTGTCGTCATCATTCTCCTGCCATTATCATAGTTTATTTGTGGTCGGCGCAATATGGTCTTTTTCTTCCATACTTCTCTATTAGTTGTGATCTCGGAAATCACTCCCTTTCTAGGCATTACGTTTTAGAGGTATGAGGATGCGTGTTTGATCCAGTGAGTCGGACGTCGTACAGCGCCGGGTTGAGGCTGACTGCTGGCGTCGTCCAGGAGAGCGTTGAAGGGCTCTGCTTGTGGACCGGCCGAAAGTGCAGTGTGTTGTGCCAAGGTAGCTGATGAGGCTGAGGGTGATGACCAGATATGCGCGTTCGCTGCATGCTGGTGCATACCCGTTGAAGCCGTGGGTGCTGGCTGGCTGTGTGTCACAGCCAGCGTCACCACCACTTCAGCCACTTCAGCGTGACGTCATCCATCACTTCCTCAAGGAAGTGATGGATGACGTCACGCTGAAGTAGTTGCACAAAGGCTGCGCTAATGTCCATGTTCGGGGTCACCAATTTAGAGGTATGAGGAACAGGGTGTAAAGTTTACTCATACTTAAAGGGAGGATCCTCCGACCAGACGGGTGTTGTGTCTGGTGGGCAACTGCCCGACGGTTGATGTCGGGATGTTGTTTATATGTTAGTCGCGCGGTAAACTCTAATAGCGCGATGCAGGATTTGTGACTTCAGGTCTTTGATGCGTAGCTCGCATGTGGCGTTGTTGATACCGCCATACCGTCTTTCAAACAGTTTATCCATAATTTTTTTGGTCTTCCCCTATTCGTATAGCCATCCACATTCATACTCAAAACTTTCCTGACGACATTTCCCTCAATCCTCCGCATCACATGCCTATATCCACACAACCAAATTCAAAAATTCAAATTTAAAATTCAATAGTCATTTATTCAAATTAGACTGTGAGAATCAGCACTTTTCGAACGTTTACATAAGACAGTCACACAAAACGCCCACCCTCCACCACTTCCTAGTGCTTTAGCTGGGAAGAAGAAGTAGCGCAACAAAAAACGATTTTATATATAAAATCTTGATTCTATACAATATTTGGTATGCAAAGTAATTAACATTACGAGAGACAGATCAGTAAATAAATTTATTTGCCTTATGTCAGCTAACATACTCCAATATACCAATATACCAGGGCCTCAAGTCTGCTATTACAATAGTGTCAGAATGGTCTATCATTGATTTCACAATTGTTGATTTTGACAAGTTTGGTAATCTACTAATATAATGGCGTCATTATGACTTTCCAATGGCCAGCCACTAACACTCCATTGAAAGAATTCGTAATCTCGTACATAATGACAAATGAAACTTCCAACTTCCTACTACTTCAGATTGCTTATAACACTAATAAATAATATGTAAAAATATATAAATGAAATCTGGCATGAATTAATGTTTAAAATGCCATTGTAATACAATTCTATTACGAGACCATTGACCGACCAATGATCGACCATTATGAATTTAGCAGATTACGAACTTTTAACAAAATGACAATGGGATCGTGTTGGAGTGACGAATTTATAGAAACAGCAGACTTGGGCCCCAGTGTACCTAACTACAAAACCTAAACCGTTTATAAAACATCTGCCCTGCAAGACCAATAATTCTGGTAAGAAAACAAACCGAGACACAGTGTACGAAATTGCTATACTCCATTTAAAATAAGATTAGACATTTAAATAAACCATTTTTACAGTCCGTTCAACCGATTTTAACATCTATTCCGTAGGCGTATAAGGATGACATTAAAAGCAAAAAGTGGTTAAAATTCCTACTGTTTACTGCAGCTGCTATTAATCATGCCACCAACGCAATAGAAGTCAAAATCGGTTGAACGGACTGTAAATAACGTTTATTTAAATGTCTAATCTTATTTCAAATGGAATATAGATTTATCGGAGATTTCTGGTAGGTAGAGAAATAAGAGTTTTAAGACAAAAACAGGTACCAATATTTACAGAACAAATTCTTTTAAGCCACTACAGTTTGAACAGTAAGTAGGCTTTAGTTCCTTGTGGTGTACTTTCGCGATAGGTACCTAATCCAAGGTAAGTCCTAAATCCCTTTGTGAACACTCAAAAGGATTCCAAGTTTTCTTTTAGATTATTCAGTTAGAACTGTAGTCGTGTGTGTGAGGTTTCTTTATAGACCGTTGCTATGGAGACTGCTTCATCATTCGCCTAGTCTTTTCCCAACTATGTTGGAATCGGCTTCCAGACTAACCGGCTGCAGTTGAATACCAGTATTTAACATGGAGCGACTGCCTATCTGACCTCCACAACCCAGTTACTGGGTAACACTATACGCCTTGGTAAGACTGGTTGTCACACTTTCGTGCTTCTGACGACCCGTAACAACTGTCAAAGATCTACAAATGATAGCCGGGACCAACGTCTGTAGCTCTACCATGAGTTTGCACAGCCAATACTCGCTAGCGTCTCCGTAAATAATATGTATGAAATACTGTACAGCGCCCCTCGCGGTCACAGCAAGAATTAAAATTCGTAACATGAGCACTATAGATTTCGATAGGTAAGAAACCTAACGTAATCTATTCGATAGTCACTAACGTTTTTCAGCTGTCGCCATACAAAACGGCACCATGGGCCACTAATTTGACAGACGCTATCGAAAAATACGCTTACGATAGTAGTTACGTAACTCACTAGCTTTTTGAGGTGTGAAACGTAGGTTTACATTAAAATTATATACGTTTTTAGTCCATTAGAGACTAAATAATGTCTAGAAGAGCTTATTTAGCATGGAATATGGGTTGAGGGGCAACTATTTGGTAATTTCATAACTTTAAGTTTTAAAAGAAATTAACATAAAATAAAAACACACCTTTCCATGAACTCCACCAACAATTGAAATTGTCCTCATTGTAATATTCAATTTTTTCTAAGTTATATCACTTTTAAAAATAAAAAACGCCGCGAACCGAGTAATTCAACTCGACCCTACACATCGTCAGCAAAACTACAAATTGAATAGACGATAATGACATAATATAAGGCATAAAAATTCAATAACAACTAAATAACTTACGTAGTCCACGAACCGCCAACCTTTCTGTTTAGTCGGATTATTTCGTGGTATTGACTGTCATTACATTTTAGCCGTTCTCGCTTCTTATTACTGAGAAAGAAAGAAACACAAACATAGGAGTGAAGTTAGCTAGACGACACGATCTATCGAGCTTACGTTAGCGCCCACGTAAGACTCCATAAAACTCATGGTGCAAGCATTATCGAAATCTATTCGATCCACGTTAATACGCTAGCGAGTTTAACGATAGCGAGTAAGTTTTCGATAACAACTCATGGTAGGGGTACTGAACGTGCTTTCCGAGGCACGGAGGGTTCTTGGTATGTAAAGATGGTCACCCATCCACGGATCAACTTGATCGATCGACTTGTTTGGCTGTTATTACTTAGCCACAAGTCCCTCCCAAGCTGTGGAGACTGCTTGTTTGTGAAATATACCGTATTGTGTAGTTGATCTTGTTTACCGTTTCTTAGATTTACCTGATTGAAAATGGGGTTTTTCTATTTATTTTGTTTCGTTTCCCAGATTTAAATCACAATTCAATATGAGATTGATTTTTCCGTGCGTTTGTTCAACTTTTTTTTTTTTTTAATGATTGGCTGAAAAATAATGTAATTAAGGGCGCCCACACAAAACCGCGATGCGATGCGATACGATAATTCTTGCGGTGCATTCGTGCGAGCTCGCACGCAGATATTTGCGATGCGTTGCGAATTCGCAGTTATGTGTGGGAGCCCTTATAGCAACGGTGTGGTTTAAAAGAAGATTTAGTGACAAAAATTGAAAAGAGTTTGCTTAGATGGTTTGGTCATGTTGAGAGGATGAGTGAAAGGCGACTTATAAAAGGTATTTACAAGGCAGATGTGAGTGAAAACGCCGGGAGAGGACGCCCTAGGAAGACATATAGTGACCTAGTTGGTGATGTTCTTCAGAAAGGTCAGGTGTGTAGCACTCGCAATCGGCGTCCGTGCATGACCAGATGTACGAACGTAAACGAAGCAAAAGGAGTGTGTAAGGAGCTTGGCAGGTGGTGTTCTATTGTTTCTGCCTACCCCCATGGAAAGAAGGCGTGAGTTTATTTATGTATTATTGTTCAACGTGTAGGTATGTGGAGTGTGGAGTTGTGGAAGACCTACATCATTTATTGATGGACTGTGTTCGATATGAGTCTGATAGAAATTATGTGTTTGAGGCCTTGAGGTTGAACCGACTTGACTTAGGTGCATTTCATAGCCCCCCCGGTGGGTTCCCGCATTGTCGAGGCGGGGGGGCTCAGTAGCCGTGGCTTGGAGGGCCACGGTGAAGCTAAGAGGAACCCGAGGAGGGGGCCGCTCGTCAGGGCTTTTGCGGCTAAGCCGATGACGTAGCGGCCGTAGGTTGCGGTGCCGCTTTGGCGACATCGCAACTGAGGCGGGCCGCGATGTCGAATGGGCGGCATCGCGGCTGAGTGTGGGAGGCCGCGGCGGGAGAGGAGTGCCGGTATTGCGGTGAGCCGTTCTCCCTACCTTCCGCGGCCTTGACGGGGTCGCCACCGTTGAATGGCAGACGCGGTGGGGCCGCAGAGGAAGAGGAGTGTCGGTATTGCGTTGGCCGCTCTCCCTATCCTCTGCGGCCGAAAATTGGTAGGCGGCGGGGCCACTAACCTGACCCGTCGCGAGGGGACCAGGGGCGCCTGGACGCGGGGTCGTCTGGCGCGAGGTCCCAGGTGGAGGCCAGCAGGCAACGGGTGCGGGGGCACCCTTGCCTGTATTGCACAGGCCTCCACCAGTGTCGGACGGAAATGGCCAGGTGTTCCCGGTCATTCCCATTTCGCCTCCAGGCTGAGGGGCATGCGGGGCCCGCCAGCTAGGCGGGCATGCGCCGGGAGGGTTGTGGACGTAAAGGCTGTGCCGGTTTCCCATGACCCTCCCATCAAGGCGATGAGGGAACTCCGCTGAGTTTTAGTGGGTATACTGCCATTTTGGCGGGGAGTCCCACATACCACGTCTCGTCCCCCGACGAGCGGGCATGCGTAATGCATTTCTCAGCGTCAAAAAAAAAAAAAAAAAAAAAAGGTGCATTTCATAGAATTCTTTCTCAACCAAATTGTGATGATGCGAAGAGTTTGTTCGGGTTCATGGCCCGGATGTAATGCAATAGCAACTTATATATATGTTAGTATTATATGTTTAGGGTATGATGGGACTGTCATACGCATTGCGGTTATAAAAGTCCCTAATTAAAACAGAATAAAAAAAAATAAAAAAAAAACGTGTAGGTACTGAGTTTCACACTGGAACCTTGGCTTAAAGCTAGAAGACCTGCCTGTATCCTGAACATAGATAGACGTTTGTCAAAAACGAGGATACATCTCCCAGACAACATGTAGCATGCATATCAGGGGCCCAAGTCTGCTATTTTTATAAATTCGTCACTGCAACACGATCCCCTTGTCATTTTGCTAAAAGTTCGTAATCTACTAAATTCATAATGGTCGATCATTGGTCGGTCAATGGTCTCGTAATAGAAATGTATTACAATGGCATTTTGAACATTTATTCATGCCAGATTTCATTTATATATATATTTACATATTATTTATTAGTGTTATAAGCAATCTAAGTAGTAGGAAGTTGGAAGTTTAGTAGGAAGTTTCATTTGTCATCATGTACGAGATTACCAATTCTTTCAATGGAGTGTCAGTGGCTGACCATTGGAAAGTCATAATGACGCCATTATATTAGTAGATTACCAAACTTGTCAAAATCAACAATTATGAAATCAATGATAGACCATTCTGACACTATTGTAATAGCAGACTTGTATTAGCAGGCCCTGGATGGCAACCAGTCGGTTATCATTTAAAGTGAAGGCACGTGAACATACATATTCGTAAGAAGTTGACTGAATTATCCCAGCGCTGATTCGTTTTCTCCCCTACCAGTCGTTATTTCTCCTGACACTGTTTATTTTGCTTGTATTTATGTATGTATCTGGGTCGATTTCAAATTTGGGGCCAAAAGCATATATTTTCATTTATTTCTCATGGTGTAGAATTTATCGTAACCAAAATCATTTTAAATCATGTAGTCTTATGAGACGCCCAAACGCCAGTTAGAACGAATCTTTTATGATTGTAACTTAAAAAGATAGATCTCAAATTAGTACCTATTTCTCATTAGTGTTAACGCTCCAAAATCATATTTTTTTCTTTATTTATCTAAAAAGCTAAAACGCGTCGTGGAAATTAAAATGTTATCGTATTACTGTTTTGTAAACACTTTAAAGATGAATAATTAGATATTAAAACCAATATTGGCTATAAAAAACATAGGTTTTTTTAGCTTTCTAAAACTGTTCGTTTTTAAAGTATCATTTGTGTGACCGTTTGAAAATGTACCAGTAAACAGAATTTGTCCCTGATTTACCCTGCCCTTTACCCCGCGCGCATCCCGTGTGTTCAGTCGTGACCGAACGCGCGTGGTCCACAGTTGTGTTTTGTCGTTATTTTAAGAGAAATTCCAATTTTCAGGTAAGATTTTGACATTTGTAACAAATTTATATCATTAGTGTTATGTCACATTATCGTGCTTAGTTAAATGTGTTTTTGTTTTTGATTTAGCTGCCTAATAAACAATTGAGAGCATATTTGGTTTCTAATGTAGGTACATATTCTAGAACGTTCCATTTACGAAATAAATTCGAATTACTACCAAAAATCTCATTCGTGTCACTCTCATTTGTGTCAATTCACAAGTCACACGAATTATATTGAAAGTCACACTAATGATATTTTTTTTACTTTTAGATTAAGTATTAAATAATGGCGAAACCAAAAAAACAAAAAAGCGAACAAGAATTAGAGAGACGTAGAATAGCCAGACGAGAAAAATATCAAACTATTAAAAGAAATCCTGAGTTATATGCGGCTGAGCAAGAAAAAAAAAGACAATATTACTTAAAAGCGAAGGAAAATAAAAAGATTAAAAGTATTAACGAAATGAGTCCACGCGAGCAAAGAATTCAAAGACGAAAATGGAAAGAGAGTGCCAAAAAGTTTTATAGAAAGAAAGTAAGTCAAAGAGTGATAGAAAACGTTGCAGTAACTGAAGAAAGTTGTGATATTGAAAATGTTAACTTGAATACAGATCCCTTAAATATAGAAAAAGAAGAAATAAAATCGAAACTAAATGTGCGTGAAAAAAACCTAATTAAAAAAATCAAAACAATGAAAATGCAGCATGAAAAAGAGAAACGAAATTATATATTGTTATTAAACAGATACAGGTTCAGGGTAAATTATTTAAAAAGAAAAATATCTACACTAACAGGTGAAATAAGTAACGGATCAGAAAATACAAAAAATGAAGACAAGAAACAATTATTTGATAGACTTATAAGTGCTGAAATAACACGAAAATTTGCAACAACTGGAAAGAGGAAAGACAAACGCGTTATCACTAACTTAATTGATAAAGAGAAGTTTAAAAAATTTAAGGTTGCTACTGATCTACGCAAAGTTCATCTCCGAGAACGATTTAAGAAAAATGCACGAAATAACATCAACGTTCAACAATTAGTAGAAAAGTTTTACGAAGACGACATTAACAGTCGCATTACTCCAGGCAAGAAACAATATAAGAAGAAAAATGGAATCGTTAAACAAGTCAGATATCTTTTAGATTCTATGAAAAATTTACACAAGAAATTTTTGGCTGAAAATACTAACATTAAAATTAGTTACACGACTTTTACAAGACTCAGACCATTTTGGGTCTCTCTTCCAACTGACGACCGTGATACGTGTGCCTGCTTGTTGCACACAAATTTTAACTTATTAATATCGGCTCTTAATAAGAATGATATTCTTCATGTAAAAGATAGTCAAAATTTGACAAAGGAAATCTGTTGTGATAAATATAGCCTAGATTGTCTTAATCGCAAATGCGTTTCTTGTAAGGATAAAACAGTACCATATAAAGAATTCCGAAATGATAAAGAAATACAGTACATGGTATGGGAAAGAGATACAAAGAGAGTAAATAACAAAGAAATAAAAATAATCAAGAAGAAAGCAAAGAGATCTGATCCACGTAACCTGATAAATGAATTGGAAAATATGCTGCCAAATTTTTTATCACACACGAGTAATATTGTCAACCAGTACGCTACTATTAAATATTTAAAAGAAGCTCTAACTATTAATGAAGCCTTGATCCATATGGATTTTTCTGAAAATTATTCATATAAATATGCAGAGGAAGTGCAAAGCATGCACTTTGGTGGCAGCCGTGGTCAAGTCTCACTTCATACAGCAGTGGTTTATTTAAAGAACGATTCCAATGCTACTCAAGCCTTCTCTATTTGCACAGCCAGTGAATGCACCCGTCATGATGCCGCGGCAGTGTGGGCTCATTTAAATTATTTAATTAAATTTGTGTTTAACAGATCATCGCAAATTAATCGCATTCACATTTTAACAGATAGTCCCTCTAGCCAGTATAGAAATAAATATATATTTTATATTTTAACCCAATTAAGGAATGACTTCCCAGAATTAAAACTTGTCACATGGAATTACCAAGAAGCTGGGCATGGCAAGGGAGCTCCTGATGGCATTGGAGCAGTGATCAAGAGGACTGCGGATTATGAATTAAGGTGTCATCAGGATGTCGGAGACTTTGATGCCTTTGTTAACATCATTCTAACAAATATAAAAAACGTAGAAATGGGTATCATTCAGGAGCACGAAATTAAATTAAAGGAATTAATTTTGCCTAAAGATATTGCTACTTTCAAGGGGACTATGACAGTTCATCAGGTAATTTTTATACAAAAAAAATAAATAAAAAAATATGCTGATGTTATCGTACAAAATGTAATAATAATATTGTTTTTCTTTCAGGTCGTCTGGGCTGCCGATTCTGCTTATCTAGAATTTAGAAAACAGAGCTGTTTCGAATGTTTCAATGCTGCTTGTATACATGGCAAGCATATGAATTTTTTTAAAATATATAATACTCCTAATGGATCTACAATGGAAAATGTAAAGGTCATCCCGGAAACTAAAAAAATTAAGGTCCTTAGTGATGTTACCGTTCGCTATGCCAATAATACCGACCCAATGTTATATGACAGCGCGCCATCAACTTCAAGTCTCCGCAGTGTTCGACACTCTTGGACCAACAAATCTTTTATAAATAATTATACAAAAGCGACAGGTCATGAACAAGAATTCCTTGATTTTTTAAAGAAATGTGAAGATGATGATGATTAATAATATGAATATTGTTATTATATCCGCAATGAAAAACGATTAGCACTAATTTTGAAGACTTGAATCAGAAATGTATACCATTGATTAGCTTAGTTGATTAAGTTTTTGTTTTGTTTTGGAATTAAGTTTAAAATAACTAATATCTGTCATACGGTGGTCAGCACATCAACCTACCCCGTCAAAGTTTCCTAATGGAACTTGACACTTTTTACACTGTTGCAGTAAATTGAAAATCATTTAAAGAAATTTGACATTAGGTTCAGGGTAGGTTGATGCGCTGGCCACTGCACCTACTACAAATAATGTTAATGAAAAATATTTTATGTAATGTTGATTATTTATTAAGGTAAAAAAAATATATATATACTTTCATTAGTGTAACCAGAGATCTCATTAGAAAATCACAAAATATCATTAGAGAAATTATATCGCTCATTCGTGTCACTTAAAAAATTGTATTTTCCCTGTTGTTGGAAGAAATTAAAGGTTTGTTTGATTAGCACGTGTTTTTTTAACTAATGAATGCACCTAGGTATTTAACCATTATTTATTTTTTCATTTTTCAAATATCATGCAATTCACACTTTTTTGGCCCCAAATTTGAAATCGACCCATCTATGTATTTTTCGAGTTGTCTATCTCTTATGTGGCACCAGCCATGTTTTGTCTCTGCATCACCCTAAGGTTGACTGGTAGAAAATGCCTCAGGCATTAAGTCCGCCTTTGTACAGTTTTTAAATTCTGCTAAAAGTTTTAATAAATAAATGAACATGCAAGGCCGATGGTCAACCTCACATCAAACGCATATTTTCTCACATAAGTTATAATATAAACTCAGTTTATAATTTACATTCCTCAAATATCACGGCTGGACGTGGATATGTTTCATGTTTTAGCGAGCCACCCAAAGGAAATAGCGCACATTCCCACACTCGCTGTTCGCGTTCAATGAATTGAAACTTTTCATTTCGAAATCTATTGCTACCAAACACAATATTACCAGAAAATGTATTGAAAAATATTCTTTGTGTTATCAAGTGAAGTTACTGTGTATTCACACAATATTATTTTTCCTGTGGCAAAAGAAAAATAATCAAATGTTTAATAGAAAAAGTTTTTATCAAAGAAAAAAAAAAAAAACATTACGTTTACCCGCGGCTTCGCCCGCGTCTATGTCAGAAAATATCCCACGGGAACCTTTTACAGTGATTCCTATGAGTTAATCCAGGTTATAACCTATCTGTGTGCCAAATTTCATTCAAATCCGTTCAGACTTTTTGCGCCAATCCGAAAAATAAAATACATAGTGGTATACAGTACTATTAGGGTTCTGTTTGTCTGGATGTATTTTATAGGATCACTCGTGTGTCAGTCTGTCCGTCTGTCACTTCCAATTTGCTCCTAATCTACTGGACCGATTCAGAGGGCGCTCACCAGTCCACAAGAGCCACTCCTTTAAAAAAAAATATCTCGTGACTAAGAAGGAATTATGAAAAACGGCTCAATTAGCAACCTCGGTAAATGTGTCTAGAATTTTATAATCCTTACCTTTTTAAAATTCGATCTAAAGAAAAACGGCAACATTCCTCTATTGCCGTTTTTCGATCGAATTTTGTCGTAAGAGAAAGTCCCGTCAAAATCGGTTTAGCTGTTTCAGAGATTAGCCGGAACAAACAAACAGAGAGAGAGACAAATAATTTAAAAATTGTTTTTTGGTACCATACGAGTATATAAGCTGGTATTATGACTACAAACAGACACTTAATTTTTTTTAATTCGTATATATGTATAGAGAAATGCTGCGAAAAATGCTGCACACTTTTCGTCGCGCTCTCTATATATATTAAAATGCGTAATTGAAAAAATGGTGTTCCTATCTGACATTCTCGCTTTAGTTTCAGCGCCATTTTAAAATGAAAATTCAACTGTTGTCTAAGTTCTGTTGTTTTGTATGGCATTTTAATTTCCTCTTACTGGTATTTATTGAACAGTTTCATTCGCTACGCTACTACGAACAGTTTTCAGTATTGCGGTCAAAGTCAAATTTGTGGCACTTTAAGTTCAACAAGATGGCTATTGAATCTTTAAAATATTCATCTTATACCTATTATTCCAAAATAAATTATAGGTAAAAAATATTTTTAAAAACAAGCGACAGAAAAAGAAAAACTAAACACAAAACTACACAAAACACAACCAAATAAAACTTACGTAAACATGGAACTTTAATATTTTCTTAAAAGCTTGAGGCTTATCTGTAAGTGTAAGAAAGTCGTTCACACCTCAAGCTTATAAGAAAATCTTAAAGTTCTATGTTTACGTAAGTTTTACAGGGTGGCCAATTTGGAAGTATACAACATTAAATTTTGATTATTTTTATTACAAACGAAAATTACAGGATATTTCTACAATTATTTTACTCAGGCTTGGCAATTTTATACCAAAATTAAGATCAGCGTAATCTCCTCCTTTTTTATACTAAAAAATGCAGTCGCTTTTCATTGTGTTTTTCATTAAATCTTCGCATACTTTGTTAGTTATCCCACTAACAAGGTCACAAATTTTCTGCTTTTTGTAATCAAGATAAACCACGACACGTCCCTTTGGATAACCCCATACAAAAAAAGTCAGGACATGTCGCGAAATCCTCAATGATCAAAATGGTATTCGTTACTCTTAATGATTTCTTAGAAAAATTGGTTTGTTTTTAAATTCGCTTCAAAACTTCAGGATAAAATTACTGAAAGTAGTGCGGTGGTCATGGTCTTATAGACTGTGCATAATGAATATGCCGCATTTTAACTAAATAATAAACACCAAACAACTGCAAAATTTGGCTTTAAATCTGAATGGAGGCTAAAAAGTTTTATATGTCTTAATTGGCCACCCTGTATTTAGTACTTTTTAGTTCTTTAAAAACTTGTTTTAAAAAAGATTTTTACCTATATTTTATTTTGGAAAAGTCACGGGCAGAAGCTAGTAGGAGATAAAATGGTAACCTTATCAATATAATCTAGATGACTAGCCCACCGGAAAAAAGGAATTTCCATTGTTAAGTTAATCATGAATAAAACAGCGATGTTACATGCTGAGGTTTTCGTATGCATAACTACATGACACTCAGGAGACAGCCGTGGAAATTGGGAGGCTTAGGTTTTGGTGACGTAGAGAGCGAAAAGCTTATTTTAAGCATACCTACATAGCTATTGCCTAAGAAGCCAAAATCTAGAATAGTCTAAACATTGATTAAGGCGGTATGATCCGTCAGAGACCGCGCTTGCTGGTTTTTTGCATCCATGGGAAACATAAAAAAAAGCGTTAAAAAATTCTGAAAAAAAAAGGTATATCTTATTAAAGGATCTGGCGAACATGCAATCGCTTTAAATAATACTATTAGATTAACTTTGCTGGATAGAAAAATCCCAAAATAAACCCTTTTCGTAATGTTTCATCAATCATGGGATTGTTGCAAAACAGACGGTATTTTTTTTCGCTCGTATTTTTTATATAAATAGAAAGGTAGTAAGATTGTTTAGTATGCTAAATAATCTTCGCTGAGTTTGTCTTGATAAAATTATTAAAATAATTACTGTATTTAAATACGTACCAAATGCGCGAGGCAACCACTTGCGACGTCGCGAGCCTACTTCAGTCAGCTCGAACAACGGATCATAGCGCCTTAACTGTCAGCTTTCCGCGTAAAAAAAAAGAGAGTGTGTGGTTATGACGTGATGTGAGTATACACGATTCAGCGTCACCGACCGACTAGAGCCAGGTATACACGACTCAGCGTCACCGACCTGAGCGTGACGGTTCAGTTTCTATCAGTGTTCAGAAAGAGCGCAAAGTGCGCCTAAAGCAGTTTACGCTTCAAAAACAGGTTGTATGCAGAGTTAGGTAAAAGATAAGTGTATTTATTAGTTCTTCGATCGATAAATATATTTTTAAATCGAAACATGGGGTCAGTTTCTTCTGACAATTTCTCAAGTTCATCGCTATCCGCTTTGCGCGCTTGTCGAGACCTTAGTGTTATTCGTAAATTTTTACTGCGTAGGCAGATATTCTGCCTAAGTCTACGTTTTCTGAATATCCTCATGTGGTTAGAATGAACGGACTATCGGTATTCTAATATTCTTACATAATGTTATTCCAAATAGGTTTTGTTTGTTGTTGATCGTATCTTCGTATCTAAATTCTGGAATCTCAGCTCAATCTCTAAATTTTTAGAACAGAAATAAACCATTTTCTTGTAATGCATGTTGTCGCTACTAGTGGCACTACTATTGAAGTTTACTAAAGTAAGCGGTTTTTACTTGGTTATATTGTGATAAACATCTATGGGCGCGCCTTGGGGAGTAAAACCAACTCGTATGCCGTGACGGCAAACGGCATGACGCGCTCTGATGCCCTGATACCCCAGTCTATATTAAAAATATTTATTTGTCTTGTATTTTTAATCTAATAAGATTAATAAGAAAATCATATTTATTTTTCTCCATTTTTATTTAATTATTTATTTTCTTTAATTATAAATTCTTTCAATATTCATCAATTTCGATGTTTCACATCTGCCGGGCGTCCAGTGACGGTCAAATTTTTTTGACTGAAAGTCATAGTCAAATCATTTATTTCAAATATAAATATATAAGGCACTTGTGAACTTCAAAAATTACAAAAATAGCCAATTGATTTTAGTTGCCCCTTTCAAAAGGTTGTTATGTATGAAGAAGAATGGGCAAGAGACTCCATACTTACTCTTTTAAAATGTTTACATTAATTAATAATTATACTGTAGAATAAGACTACGGCTACATATAAGTTGGGTGGAGTATCCATTACTCAAATAAAGTGTAAATTGGGCTCAAAACACTACATTGGACATAAACAGCATTTCACTGACACGACCATAACTCCAGAGACAATTAAAGTTGCTGAAATATGAGCCTGTATTTCAGAGGCGGATAGGCTAACCACATCGTAGCTTTAGACCTGCAGTACTATATATACCCCTACTGTTACCAACGCCAAAAACTAGGGCTCGTAGCAAAATTTAACGGACATCACAGTGGATAGAAGGGTAGTCTTTAATTAAATTTTCAAAAGGTATATGAAGGTCATTTGGGTAGGATATACTGTATTAGGTATCAAGTTTAAGAGGATCTGTCCTTAATCTGGTTCTCAAGAACATTGACTCTGATCTTTCGAGATGAAATAGGTAGAAGTGATTGCGTGAATGTTTTATTATCCAATTCGTTTAGGGCTCCGTGCACGTAAGTTCTCATATAATTGTGAGAAATCTTGAAATAATCGAAACATTAAGGGGTTTATTTATAAACGCTGCTTAAAGTTAAGTAATGATTAGCGACTGTTTAGCCATAAATTTTTGACGTTTATGAATAAACCCCTTTGTCTGTGCGACTTCATAAGTACAGTTTTAGCCCGCGTAATTAATAATTTCCTAACGTTTAATGCAATTTGCAGGTCAGTGTTAGATTGTATGTTGATCAAAATACGATTCGCGACTGTACAATACGTGCCACGAAAGATGAGACTTGACACACCACGTGGTTTGACTTGCGCAGTACACGATTTTAGGTCTCTTTAGCGGTATGAGGTCTGTGCGCGGGACGGGATCGGTCGTCATCGGGGCGATGGAAAGGGCGCGGGAGGCGCGGTCAAGTCTCATCTTTCGTGGCACGCATTGTAACAAATGTGTACTTATAAAATAAAAATCATTAAACTCACAGATACAACTCTCTAAGTAAGAATTGACCTTTAAAATGTTATGATTTCATGAAATAGTCATTCAATAGAGTAATCTGAACTTGAGAGTTGTGTTGATGATTTTAATGGTTATAATTCTTTTAATACATATTTGTTGCTACCCTGTAGCTTTCACCTTAAGTAAGTAAAATAAAAATAGAATCCTGAAATAAGACGAGACGTAACTGGAAGTTTTATTTTTGTAACAAATTCCATAAACCTTTTACATTTATAAACTTTTTGTTAAATTCTAAATAAAGTATGGTTATAAATAGATGATTGAACACTCGATAAGTTCTGTAACATTTTATTTACAACTAAAACTTTGCTAGATTAAGTTCGATGCTATCGTATAATGACAGTATGAAATGAAACTGACAGTTTCACAGCATGTCAACTGTCTACCTATTACTGTCTATGTATTCCTGGAAAGGAAAATGTCGATATTCATTTTGATGTCTTACTTAATAATACCTGAGCTTGTAAACTACACCCAAAGTCTCAAATTCAGATAATTTATGTAAACAAAGGGGATAACATATCAAAAAAATATCTTGGTAATGGTAATTCACATAAACTGGCGAAAAAAAAGGATCCATTTTCTAAGTACTGATTTAAGAAATAATAATTTAAAAATCATCATACCGTAATGATTTTTATAAATTTTCGGTTTTAAACAAAGTTATTAAAAAAAGGAGATTTTCTGGTATAAAATATTTTATGATACTGGTAACAATGCAGGAGATCGAAACATTTTCAAATTTTTCACATCTTCAACAACACAAATATAAACTCAACAACAATTTCAATACAAATTCAACTCTCATTCATCGATTCATATTGTAAGTAGCATATCTATCCGTATGTTGGATGAAAACGGATGTAAACTATTTCGAGTGGAAATCGATTTTGGGAGGCCTACGTCTAGCATAGGACTTACAAGGGCTGATTATGACGAATCATAATTATGCCGTGTCTCCAACACACTATACAAAGCATTGTTTGGCAACGGTATTTTGTTGCATATTTCTTATAACTAATTCACTTTTATTTTATAGATAATTATTGACAAAAACAATAAAGTTAAAATGTTTTGCACCACTGTCCTGTCATTTTGACAGTGACATTTCTTGACATTACTTTGTTTACATACATTATCTGAATTTGAGACTTTGGGTATAGGAACTTATTCAATATTCAAAATGAAGCTAGAGGAGGGCTATTTTCATCTAATACTATGGTTCTTAGGTACAATTAGCACAACACATCCAAAATTATGTGCGGTTAGTTAAAAATAGAGTGGCGCTAGTGGACTGTTGTACACGCTTTTAATTAAGGTCAAAAATTTTCACCCGTACGACGAATTTTTACTTTTGCGACAATGCCAAACTGATGGCTTTTGTGGACATGATATTTATTCAGATATGTTACTGTAGTTGTAATTGCAATCATGTCATTAATATTTTATATACTTAGATTATTTTCTATTTTGTGTATGTGAGAACGTTGTAGGCCTAGTAGAGTGTAGATTTGTTCGCACTTTTCTATTTTGTTAAATACCTGGTAATTGTTGAAAGGCCTACACTGTCCTCCCATACCTATTATCACTGTTATTTGTTAATATTGTAAAGCCAATTATTTTTAAAAGAGTAACCGTGGAGTTTCTTGCCGGCTCTTCTCCATAGGAAACGACTAATTGGAACCGTGCACCTAGCTTCTGACGTTGCATAAGTGCCCAAGTAGGTTTATGTGAAATAAAATATTTTGATTTTGATGAAACTGAGACCCTCGATGTGTGTAGGTAGGTATTTAAGTTTCATAGATAAATACGAGTAATTCATTTTTAATTCATTTTCATTCAAACCAATCATTAATATTTAAAGCTAAGAAAATGAGACGTTGTCATATTTCACGTAAGGGTGTGTTACATTAATAATAGTGACTGTCGAATTATTTTGTATGTAAAAAAAATGATAATATTGAAAAATAATTCTTAGGCCAGTTGATTCTTAGATATGGTCCCATTCATACCCTAGAGTTATGGGATATAAAAATAAATAAAAAACTTTGTATATGCTACTGTTGTACCGTTCCGCCCGACTTAGAACCGTTATATTCCGAGTAAACACACTCGCCACTAGATCAACAAATAATATAATTAATGCGTCACAATAACTGATATGACCAATTAACTAAATTGCATTATAGACATGTGATATAATCTGGTTGTATTGCCAATAATAATCAATTGACCAACTAATGGCCTACTCGGAAACAAGATAGAGTACGTGACGTAATTAGGTACAATTAGGGAACCTTGCTCGCTGATATACTAGTTTATGTTTATGTTTATTTAACGATGACCTCGTTGGTCTAGTAGTTGCAAGTACCACTGCTGATCTGGTCCTGGATACTCTTTATAATCATGCTGCCTAGAAATCAAAATGTCTATGCCAAGTATTGCCTAAACCTTATATTGACTAGGAAGCACAATGCCTACCTTGCAATATGTCTATACAGTATTTGAACTAAACCTTACTCGTATTCTGACTATGAACCAAAATGATTATCTTGCAATATGTCTATTATTTTAGGAGAAGAAAGGGAGTACCGTTTCTGGCACTCGCCGGCGCGTCTTTCCAATCTATGCAAGGCCAGAACCCAGCCATAGGAAACTGCTCGCGTATACAGTGTAATGCTATTTTTAAATCTGCGATTACAATGTACTCACGTATTTTGCGTACTGCTCGTGTATAGTTTGTAACGTGGACGCGTACGGACTGGTTCTAAACTATACTACATCACTTACGCCTGTTTTAAAGAAGAAGAAAGAGAGTACCGTTTCTGGTACAGTCACAGTTCTAACCTAACCTAACTTACAGTTCAGAGGCCCTAGTGTGAGTTTATTTTAACTATCTCGACTACTTAGAAATTATTGCATTTTAGGCATTTTGCTTGTTAATAATTTTGGTCTCTAGGCGATAATATACAGCTTAGGCAATTTGCTGTGTAGACATTAATTTTAGGCATTTTGCTTCGTAGACGAATTGAAAGACAGACACATTAGACACCCTGATCATAAACCCTGGATACGGTAAAGAAGAATTGTTTTTTTTTTTTTTGCAGTTTAAAGTCTTAAATTTTGCCCGGTCAGTGGCAATAGTGGAGCTTGTGGCTAAATAATAACAATTGCACGGGTCAATCGTCCAGGTTAAACTACGCTTGCCGCGGTTGGTCCGTGAATGGTTCCATCTTTACATAACAAGAACCGCTCCGTGCCTCGGAATGCACGTTAACATATAACCATATGGTAATACCATCCATCCATATTGTGTTGGGTGGACCCCTCTCTACGTGGGAAACCGGGTGCAGTCGTACCGGCCTAACACGACTGGTGGAATGGAACCAAACTCAAGCAAACTGAAACAAACTTATGGTTCAATTGGATCTAGACTTTAATACACACGACGTTACCTATCTTTGTGGAGCAGTGGTGGCCCAGTGGTATCGGCCCCGACTTACGAGTCAGCTCATCACCACTGCTCTCAAAACAGTGAAGGAAAACATTGTGAGGAAACCGGCATGTCCTAAAATCGAAAATTCGAAGACATGTGACATCGACCAACCCGCACTGGGCCTGCGTGGTGGGTTACGGCCACTGTACATGAACTTTTCCCTCCCAATGACTAATACAATAATGGTTCCAAGGGGCTATTGTGTGTCTATGTTTGGCGTAATTGCCTTTGTGGTAGGAAGAGGGTGGTTTATTTGCAACGTGGCACAACTATGAAGGTTCTCATTCGAAAATAAGCCATAGCTATGAGGCAACGCTCACGATCATCTAAAATAAAGACATAACAGACATTTTTAAGTCCTTCTTGCACTCTAATAATCTATGAATCTAAAAATAAGTACTCGTATTATAACTCCGTGCTGTAAATAGCAACGTCATTGCACCACAGGCACCACAGTTACCACAGTACCGCAGCGGTAACAAAACAAAAAAACATCGCAAATTGAGGCAATAAGTAGTGGGCTATAACCGCGTAAGTGTTTACTTCTCCGTTGTACTAAAAGTATAACGTAACATAACATCACTCCTAATCTACAGCGTAGGCAGAGTTGTATAGGTAAGTACACCGACATTTCGCCAGAGATCTCTTTCCTCTGTGGCGGTATTAACTACGCCACATGCGAACTACGCATCAAAGACATGACGACACATCCTACATCGCGCAATCAAAGATTACCGCGCGACTAGCATATATACAACATCCCGTCATCAACCGTCGGGCAGTTGCCCACCATTGATAACACCGGTCTGGTCTGAGGATCCTCCCTTTTCTATGGAGGATGAGTGAACTTAACACCCTGTTCCTCATACCTCTATAGCTTAAACAAAGAACATAGAATGCTATTGGCACTCATCATCTGCCTAGCCTTTTTCACAAACCAGTAACTGGGTAATACGATATGCCCTTACCAAGGCATATCGTATTACCCAGTTACTGGTTAACCCGAAAGACTAACAACTAGTCTTATAGTTGTTAGTCTTTCGGGCTTCTTACGACCCGTAACGGCTGTCAAAGATCCACAAATGACAACCGGGACCAACGGCTTAACCACATTTTAATACACACGACGTTACCTAAATAAAGAAAAATATATAAATAGTACATTGTGATACAAGGGTGGGAAGTAGGTTATTGCAAACGAGCTGTCATTAACAAGCCCGAGCCGAAGGCGAGGGTTTTTAATGACACGAGTTTGCAATAACGCACACACCCGTGTATCACACAACGTTTTTCAAAACAGTTGTGGGAAATAGTAAAAAACAAATAAAATAATTAAATATGTTTATCGATGTTTTTTTATTAACGAAAATGACGCGTTTTTGCAACTGGACGTTTTATTTTTTTTACAACGAAAACAGCCTATACAGCCTATTCGATTTTTACAAATGTTGATGTGAAAATAATTAAATAAAAACTGGTAATTAAATATATTAAACAACCATTTAAAAGACTTTTGAGAATTCAATGCTAAGACGTACGTACTCATTCATTTTTCCTCGTATAAAATCTATCCAATTTTATTCTATGTATGGGAAACTCCTTGCTACTAAACTTTTTAAATTGTCTTATAAATTTAAAACTCAACTGCAAAACAAAATGATCGAGCTCGTAAACAAAAGTAACGACCGCGTAACAGAAAGATGCCTATGCAAAAGATTTAATTTTCGAATCATAATTATAGCCTCTGAAAGTACGCCATGTTTAACAACTGTATTGAAAAGTATATATTGGGACTCGTACAGGAAGGTTACATTTTAAACTAAACACACTCATAGCAACATTAATAAAAAAATAAAAAACAAAAGTAAAATGAAAACAGAATGTTCTGTACAAAAGACTCCTATCTCAGCATGATGTTGCGACATTTAAAAATAACTGTCCCAGCGCTGGTATTCTGATAGAGCCCGCTGTGATGTCACGGAAAGATACAGAAATAAAAAATGAAAGAAAATAATAAATAGATATGTGTGAAATAACATAAAATATTTCAATAAAAATGATAGTAATCCGCGTGTCAGTACCCGACGTAACAACAGTATCTTATCTATGCCTTTAGTGTCCATGGCTGCCATGGCACTCTATAGCATCGCTTTGACAAGTAAAGAGCCGCACATATAGAAATATACTAGTCTAACGCTAGGTGAAACTATGTACAGCAGCATCTGAACCTTCAGGGATTTAAAACATGGATGTTTAACACACATTAATTATTCAACTCTGCAACTACAATTCTCGAGGTAATAAACTTCTGAAAGATTCTGAGAGGCTCTAGTTTCCCTGCTCTAAAGGGAACCCTCAGAATAGGGGGAAATGAACTCTATTTAATGAAACTTAGTAACTTTCTCTGTCTGTTTTAGTATGCTTGTATCGTGCACACCTTGTCTTAAGAACTGGCGTGGTATAGTCAGATGTATTGGTATGTTGGGTCTGAACTTTGAAGATAAGTTCAGCAACTTTGAGAGGTTTTCACGTGTTAAAGTTACTGATAGTGGAAACCTGTTGTGGCTTGTTTGGGTTTTTAAGCACGTAAAGTTTCAACAGGTAATATTATAGTGACATTTATGTTTTTTTTTTGCTTGATGTTTTAAGATGGTCCTTAACTCAGTGTAGTTACAGTTAATCTCCAGGCGAAATTTCTCATCAAACTCATCTTTTTGACTCACCTTTTTAATAACTTTGCTTATTAAATAGCTTTTTTTTTATTCAACCTGTATTGCCTCTGCAGGGCAAAGGTCTCCCCCATATGTTTCTTCAAACAAGTAGTTTTTTCTCTCAAAAAATTCTAAGTGTGAATATTATATCGAAGGACCTTATTCCTATCAGTAGTTCCCACAACTACCTCTAACTAAATAACACTATTTCATTATACACGTGCAGCAGCCTCCAATAAGAACACAATAACTTGGTATTCACCTTCGTATTCTCCGTTATTATCTTGAATTCTCTACGTCTGTATAGCCACAGCCATAGAATTTCCCCCGGGCGGAGTCGTAGTCAGCGGAAGCAGGTGACAATGAAGGAGGGATGCCTCGGCGTTGAATCGGTTTTCTAATGAAGCCCCATTTGATTTCACGTTCAACTTCACTCAAAAAGGTTATGGATGCATTTTTTTCTCATAATATTCCTCTATTTCCGTGCGAAAGGGATGGAAACTACCGATTTGCTAGTTTTTTTTTTTTTGTGACTTGTTTTTGTACACCTGTGTGCCAATTATTTTGGTAATTGATGTCTGATGACTAAAAAGAGAGAATGATTGGATGTGTCACTGGTTGATATTTTTGGTTTCTTTTGTAAGAAATAGTTATTTGTGCAACAAGAGAGCAAAGTTGGTTTTTTGCTGCGAGTGTTGATTTTAAATCCCGAGTAAGCGAAGGATTCTATAATTGAATCACAAGCTTAGTGAGTGATGCTAGGTTAGAATCCTGAGCGCAGCGAGGGATTCAGACACGCGATGCAAATAACTTTGATCCAGTGTAACACACACAGCTTTTTACCTCAGCAGCGAGATCATATACGAGTATATTACCCACCTAGAGGAAAAAAATACAACATGGTAAAAATTAAACCACATGATTTGTAAAACAAAAAAAATAATAAATATTATTGCAGTTTTGCAATTTTAAAAGTAACAGTTTTGTTTGGAACCGATATTGTAATGTTAGCGACTTGAGTTTGAGTATTCGCTGAGGTTTCGGCTTCCTTACTTGTGGATTGTGACGCGAGGATAGTGGAAGTAGGTGACTTGGTGCTTGTTTGAGGTGCTGAGGTGAAAAACACGTTCTTCATTTTCTATTAAATGACATGGTTAATTATTGTTTTTTTTTATGGTGTTCATAAAAGAGTATTCTGTCTATCTATCTATCTATCTATACATGTAGAACACGGCGTAGTGCTGTTTTTTTTTTGTGCTGTACCACATTCCAGAAAGTAGTCAACTATGTTTTATCGCTACAGGTGCTTAACGATAAACTATCTTGGCAATATTTCAAACCGATACTGATCTATTTTTGAAACATACTTTCCAGAAGCATCTCTTAGTTTTTCCCAACGTACTTTGAGTTCATAATAGCTATACTGCCGTCATAAGGAAAAAGGGCACATCTAACATTTTGTAAATATGGAGAAAATCGAGTTTAAAATTTTTATTGGTTTTTGGCGAAAAATATCGACTATAATATTATTTTTCGGAAATAAATGAATTAAAATAAATTAATTTTCACGATTCCGATAGGATTATTGAAATATAAGTTTTTATTTTATTGGTATTTATTAAATAATCAACATTTTCTAATTGGTAAACTTTAAATCAAAGAGCACATCTGTGGTAGTTATGCCTTTAATATTTAACGCAGGTTAATTATGCCTTTTCAACTAAATAAATAATACTAATACTATTTTTTTTTTAATTTATGGTGGTACAAATAAAAGCCGCATTTATGCATTATGTGACCTTTTGACGTACTATAAGTCAGATGTGCTCTTTTTACGTACAATAACTTAAAAATTGGCTCAGTTGTGCCTTTTGAGCTTACGGTATTTTTGTTTATCTTGTTCCTAAAATTATACAAAAAATATTGGCAGATGGGTCTTCTTTTTCTGATTCCGAATATGTATATAACTCAATTTCGGAAAAAATGTTAGTTGTGCCCTTTTTCCTTATGACGGCAGTATATTATACATTATATATTAAAGTCGCTTTTCGTGGCTGTCTGTGTGACCGCGTTGTGCTTCTAAACTACGCAATAGATTTTGATGCAGTTTTCACCATCATTTAGATAATTTTTATTCCGGTAGGTTGCTGTCTAGAATACATTAATATTAAACTTGCATATAATAAAGAAATCTTGATGTTTTGACAAGTCGTAAAAACCGTGCGAAGCAGGGGCGGGACGCTTGTCCATACTAATATTATAAATGTGAAAGTAACTCTGTGTCTGTCTGTATGTTATGTTTTCACGCCTAAACTGCTGAACCGATCGTCATGAAATTTGCAGAGATATAGCCTGGTATATGGAGAAGGACATAGGCTACTTTTTTACGCGATAACCGACATCTACGCAGGCGGAGCCGCGGGCAAAAGCTAGTAATATATAAATACATACATACTGTATGTAAGTATGTATGTATTTATCCTCACAACTTCTTCCCATGGGAGTAGGCAGAAACTATAGAACGGCACATGCTACGCTCTTTACAAACTCCTTTTACTTCGTTTACGTTCATACATCTGGTCCACGCACGCCAATTGCGATAGCCACGCACCTGACCTTTCTGAAGAACATTACCAATTAGGTCACTATAATGTCCTCCTAGGGCGTCCCCTTCCGGCGTTTCCACTCACATCTACCTTGTAAATACCATTTGTTAATACAGAATAAGTTTTTAGCCAGTGCGCAATTTTTTTTTGTGGTTCTGTATCTCTAATAGAACACACATTTCCATTATTTGTTCAATACTTTTTTTTGGTCCTACTTGAAATTAGCAAAATATGAATACAATCTATTCGGAATAATATCAATGGGCGAGCGCACAGCTGATAGGTACATACTACTGCGTTCCGCTTCACTGACCGCGCCGACGACGGTGCGTTGCGCGGCGAGTATCCATTATACCAGTTTCAAAATAAACATCTTTCGTTAACGATAACTTAATGTTTTGTACTAAGACATATCAAAAGAAGAAATAGGTGTATAATAAAACACGTTCAAGTTTAATTTGTAAAAAATTGCGCACTGATTTAAAACTTTTCCTGCTTATATATAAGGTGTATCTATTCATACACGAAATATTTTGAGAGGACCGATAGGTGAAAAAGCCATTGCAGCGATTTTTTTTTTTTAATATCTAATTGTTTGATATTTTTGCAGAGTTGCATTATCCAAAATTTTACTTATTCTATGAATGACCCGCCCGGACGTGGCGACGGTGGCGGCACGAGCGCGGTGAATTTTGATACTTAATCATCATATCAAGTAATTTTAAATTATTTAATTTTTTAAATAATGTACTCAGATTAAAAAAAAATCGTTTCCATGGCTTCTTTACCATCTATAGGTGTATCTCTTATAATATTTCGTGTTTGAATAGATATGTACACCTTATATAAGCATATAAACACTGAATAATCGTGACTGCGTATCAGCTCACCTCAGCTTCAAGAGTTTAAGAATGCCAGCGTAAGGAGCGAACGGAGCTAAATGACGTCTGTCGTTAGCCCATGTTCAAAGCTCGTTAGGCCTTAATAATACTGATAAAAATAAAATTGAATTAAACGCATAAGAGCTCTAAAGGGCAAACGATTTGAAATAAAAAGTTATAACACTTTTTGTATGACGATTTTTATTTTGAATGAACACTAAAGAAATAAAGAAAAAGTATTTATTGAAACTCGTACAGGAAGATCACATTTTAAACTAAACACACTCATAGCAACATTAATAAAAAAAAAAAACAAAAGTAAAATGAAAACAAAAAGTCCTGTACGAGCCAAAAGGCTCCTATCTCAGCATGATGCTGCGACATTTAAAAATAAGTGTCGCAGCGTAAGTAATCCAAAAAAAAAAAAAAATACAGTCAAAAATATGCTATGTTAAATTAATCTTCTGAGTAAAATATCCCTACAACACAGTACAGAGAAATTTAATTTGATATCCTCCCTTATAGCCAGAGTCCCGAATTTTCCGCGATTAAAATTTTATGATCCAAAATACATTATACAATGCAAAGCCTACGGGGACCCCGGAGGAATTGGGCAACCACACTTTGTCTTAAAAACGCTTATACGCGGTCACAATTGGTAAAATAATTTATTTGACCGACATTGTTATTGTACATTTGGACTTCGAAAAGTAGGTTAACTTTTCAGTGGTTAGGTACTTTTGTTATGACTGTGACGTTATTTCTTAAATACGTGAGAAGTGTTAAAATACTGTTGGAATATAATTAATGTCTACTAATTTTCTTACCATAAAAATCTAAATATTTTATGTCACATAAATCTGCATGGGCACTTATGAAATGTCAGAAGCACGGTTTCAATTGGTCGTTTCCTATGGAGAAGAGCCGGCAAGAACTCCACAGCTACTCTTTTAAAAATAATTGACTTTTACAATATCACAAATAATTGGTCCTAATTTACGCAATGAACAAGAATATATTGCATAAAACAAAATGGCCATAATGAATGATGTGGTCTCCTATAATATAATTGTAAGCGCACACTTCTGTTCTTGTAATAATGCATGTGATTGTGTATCCTCTGTTAGAGATTCAATAAATTAAATAAATAGCAAAAGTCGGACATGTTAATTCATTTAACGAGCAACATACAATTTGAAACCTTGAATAACTGGAACACTAACGTTTTACGAACAATTCATGGAGTGTGAGGCATATTGACCGTATATTTTTGGGGTCAGAGTGTGACTATAAATTCGATGCAACTAATGCATGGCCCAGCCGTGCCAAGTGTGGCCAACTTACAGCCCCATTATGAAACAGCTGACCGTTTGGACGAGTTTTGATTAACTCGCTCGAAGGACCAGTTTTTGTTGTTTTCGGGTATCATTTGTGGTCACGCGTTTCGTAAACGCGCGACAGCATCGCTACAAAAAGTCGCCGTGGGCGAGGCGCCTTAGGCACTGCTTTTAAAAACGGTGAAGGAAATCAGCATGTCCTAGAACCAAAAATTCGAAGACGTTGTGACATCTACCAACCTGCACTGGGCCCGCGTGGTGGAGATTAAGGCCCACTCCCTTTCACAAAGAGGAGAACCTTGTCCCAGCAGTAGGAATATTATAGGCTGATTATGTATGTTATGTATTAGTTAGTCATTATTGAATAGTTATATAACTTTGTCTTTGAGTAGGAAAACTGCTAATCGAAAGCCTTTATGATCATGCTGACTAGAAATCAAAACGTCTATGCCAAGTACTGCCTAAACCTTATATTGACTAGGAAGCACAATGTATACCTTGTAATATGTCTATTATTTTAGGAGAAGAAAGGGAGTACCGTTTCTGGCGTTGTGTGGTCACAGTTCTAACCTAAACTGACCTACAGTTCAGAGGCCCTAGTGTGAGTTTATTTTAACCATCTCGACTACTTAGAAATTATTGCATTCATTTTGCTTGTTAAACATTTTGATCTCTAGGCGATTTACATCTTAGACAATTTGCTGTGTAGACGTTAATTTTAAGCATTTTGCTTCGTAGACGAATTGAAAGTTAGACACTGATCATAGGGGATCGAAAGATTGCTTTCCAGAATTAGCGTAAACACACAAAACAGGTAACCTCGCAAAACCCTTTTCAACCAAATTGCGAAATACTTTTATTATAACGATATTCTTGTAGGAAAGTCGTTAAATAAATATGAATTGGTCCCGGTAGGGGGCGTTATTTAACAATTTGCTGCCGGTCGAATCATGATTGTATTGCCATGTAATTTGGGGCGGCCATGATTGCACCCTTCCGGGCCGACCACTCCTTACGTACTCTTTATTATTCTAAAATGGAGAAAGGGTGAAGTTGGCATGAGGGTTTTGAAAGAATAATGATGTTATGACTTTTCGAATTTCCTGTGGTTCAAGTTTTGCGGCCTTTTTCGAGTTCTCTTGTCCAAAGGCTGCTTTGACATCGTCAGAAAAGATATAATGCCACTGTATACTTTTCTGTGAGAAAACAAATACTTACCCTGCAATTTGAATATTATGACAGTTTCCGATTATGTGTACCAATATCGATTCTGCGGCAGGTTTCAGAGTACACCACTGGTCTACTTAAACCCATTTAACTAGTTTAAGCATCTTATTAATAAAGCCCATAAATGGGATACAAAACCCATTAAAGCATGCTCTGTCAAACTGGTGGATCGAATAGTACCTACCTAATAATCGTTAAATACTTACGTTCTCCATATAAAAACTCTGAATCTATACAAATAAATAAAATTTAAGTGTCTGTTTGTAAGTAATGTCAAAATAACAGAATTTTACTTAATGCATGTGAAAGTATATCCTCATAAAACAAAAACAATTTTTAACATTTTTGTCTGTCTGTTTGTTCCGGCTAATCTCCGAGAAACGGCTGAACCAATTTTGACGGGACTTCACTGGCAGATAGTTGATGTTACAAGGAGTAACTTTGGCTTGTTTGATTTTGCCCGCGTCTTCACCCGCGTAGTGTTTTCTAGTATAGTACTAATTTCTTTTATTCTGACAACCAGTCTTACCAAGGGTTATAGTATTACCTAGTAAATGGGTTGTGGAGGTCAGATAGGCAGTCGTTCCATGTAAAATAATGGTATTCAGCTGTTTTCGGTTAGACTGGAAGCAGACCTCAACACAGTTGAGAAAAGGGTAGGCAGATGATGATGTACTAAGTTGTTTTCCGAGAGGACTAGAATTAACTTTTCTCAAACATGCATGGAAGTATTGTCATTATTTTCGAAAAAAGAAGAGTCAGTAGAAAGAAAATCAAATCCATTGCAGGAGCGTTTTTGAATTTAGAACATTACAACGCTCCAGCAATGTTATCAACGCTCCAGTAATGTTTTATTTCCCTGCATTCTTTTGAGAAAAGCACTATTATATCCCTCGACGGAAATGGCAATTGCCTGTCTCGTGTTAGTGAAGTCCTCGCCCACGGCTCTGCCTTCATACTAATACTCGACCAGCAATGGCCTATTTCCCGGCCTTTGCAATAATGTACTATTAAAACACAGCATAGCAATGAAATAGAAAAGAGTCGCAAAGAAAGCAGCTGGAGTTTTTTTAGGTGAGTGGGTGGAGATCGTCATGTATGCCTCCGCCTTGGGACGGAGGGGTCTGTCAGACTTCTACTGGCTAAAACCACCCCGTGTTCCCTCGCACACTTGCACCGGGGGCTACGGTGGCACTTAAGCTCTCTTCAACGCAGCCCCTGAAAGCGGCTGGACCTGAGCCAAACTGACGGCGACGTCATTAAAAGATCAAAGTAAAAAGATCCCGATAAAAATCACCCGTCTCTCCACTATTCCATTGCTTACTTTAGGATGCATATCGGGTACGGCTCTAAAAATCCTTCCATATCCTATGGGTACGTCTTCCGTACCATTATCGCGCCCCCTGGTCTACTCCTTGATATGCAATGGTCACTGTAGCCCCATATAACCTGAGGCTCCAGGGGCTAGTGTGAATCTTTTGAGTTCATTCGAGTAATCAAGGTGGTCAAACCACACTGGGTTCGGTGTATTAAATTCATTCATTCATTCGAGAGCACTGAAATTAACTTTTAAACTCCTCAATTTACAAACGAGCATACCAACCTAATAAAATATCTACCTAGTCATTTGCACATGCATAAAACCTCCACATAACTGCTGGTTATGTTACCAACATTAACACAATATGGGTCAGTAGCACTGCACCATCTTTGTACTGAAACTTGTTTAAAACCTATCATCGGGTGAAAACTTACAACTTTTGGCCGCCACCCAGGTTTCTAATTACGCTGCTGTTACGAGGAAATTGAAAACTTGAAAAAATTTTGGTGTCGTGGTTTTCTTTTAGGACCAATTTTTCTTACCGAGAAGTTGTGAATTTTTTTAGTGTGTTTAGTAAAACTCTGCATTAGTTTCCGATATCGGGAAGGATATCGATGGGTCTGGTGCCCCTACTGCTTCTCTTTCTATTAAGAAATGGTTAGGTGTTAACACGATATTGTAGTTTATGTTTTCACTTAGTGCACATAAAGGTCTTGAGTTAAAACAAGCTTCAGTTTGTTGTAAAAACGTGGTCATTTCTTCATAAGTGAGTGTCTGCTCTCCTATCACTCTACGCAAATGGTGTTTCATAGGAGGGATTTGGGAAGCAGGAGTTAAGTGGTACCTCGCGTTCTTATTTTTTAAGTTACGTGATAGTAGTAGAATTATATAATTAACCAGCTCATGCCCGCGGAATAGAACGCGTGGCTTTTTATAAAATAAAATTACTCCTTATAATATCAGCTATCTGCCAGTGAAAGTCCCGTCAAAATCGGTCCAGCCGTTTCGGAGATACGCCGGAACAAACAGACAGAGAGATGTTTTTTTGTATAAGTATCGTATATACTTTCATATGCATTTAGTAAAATGCTGTTATTTTAACATTATAAACATACACTTCAATTTTATTTATTTGTATAGATCTAAAATGTAAGTAACCAAGTCGGTGCAGCTGTTTCGGAGATTAGCCGAAACCAACACAGACAGACAGACTTCTACGGCCAGTATGCGTTTTAGTGTGATGCTGTTGAGACGCGCCGTAAGATATTTGTTTACAAATTGAATTACATCGATACACATTAACGTTCATATTGTACACTACTGTCTCACAGCAGTGGAACACGCAGTACTAATCTCGCTTCACAGTGCACCGCTGTTCAAGCACGCGCTGTTAACAGCACGCTGCCTAGCGGCGCGGCTAGCGGCGTGACTATAAAACCAGCCTATTTTACATGGAGCGACTGCTTATCAGACCTCCACTCCCCTACTCCTCCACTGGGTAATACGATTCCCCGTTGTTAAGACTGGTTGTCAGACTTTCGGGCTTCTGACGACCCGTAACGACTGTCACAGATCCAGGAAAGACAGCCGGAACCATAAGCCGTTGGTTCCGGCTGTCATTCTTGGATCTGTGACAGTCATTACGGGTCGTCAGAAGCCCGAAAGTCTGACGGCCAGTCTTTCCCAGGCGTAGGAGTCTCGATATATGAAGATGGTCACCCATCCATGGACCAACCGCGGCAAGCGTATTCTAATGTATCGACCCGTGTGGCTTTTATTACTTAGCTACGAGCTCCTTAGCCACGAGGTCCTCGAGAAGCTAGTAGATACTGGAAACAAAATTGCTTCAAAGTTTAATTTAAGCTTTAATAGAAGCGAAATCTTTTGTATTCCTCCACTGCAGTCATTAACTTCTGCATAACAATATGAAGTTGAGGCATCGTTAACTGAAATATAAATCGCATTTTAACAATAACGGTCTATCGTAAATAAGGTCGTAACAAACGTTATTCCGCGCGTCCGTTATTCGGTGCATTAAATTTAACGATGGAAATTAACGACTATACATGTGTCAATGATTTTAGATGTGTCATCGTTGTTTTTAGTGCGTAGATTAGGACCAGGTTAAAGTGCTAACGTCTACGACGTATGCTGAGTTAGGGCATGGGGTCCCTTTGGGCCTCGTCCTGTACTTTGTTTTTATATGATGGTGTAGTGTTTATTATTATTATTTTTCTATATTTGTGTTTCAATATTTAATCTGCTATTTGTATGCTTGGAGTTTCCCTACGTGATCGAATCAGAAATGAAGAGATCCGCAGGAGAACCAAGGTAACTGACATAGCTCGAAGAATTGCCAAACTTCAGTGGCAATGGGCAGGGCACATTGCTCGCAGAACAGATGGCCGTTGGGGCCGAAAGGTTCTGGAGTGGCGACCGCGTACCGGATGACGTAGCGTAGGAAGGCCTCCCGCAAGGTGGACTGATGTCCTTGTGAAAGCCACAGGAATCCGCTGGGTGCGGGAAGCACGGAACCGGTCGAGGTGGCGGTGCTTGGGGGAGGCCTATCCTGTCCAACAGTGGACGTCTTTCGGCTGAAATGATGATGATGATTTAGTCTGTGTTCTTCCTGTGCTAGTCCCAATAAATATTTTTTCTTTCTTTCTTTCTTTATCTGAAAAAGAAAATGTTCTGATAAGTTATGGTCTGATTTCTGACGACCTAAACTCCGTTTGAAATAAGATAAGACATTTAAATAAAGCTTGCTTACAGTCCGTTCAACTGATTTTAACTTCAATTGCGTGCATGTTGCATGACGTCACTTCATAGGTTTAAGTTTTATATAAATCATACTCGTAATAGTACATACATTTATGTATAAAACATTGTTTATTAATTAAATTAGTTATACTGATTGCGGGAGAAAATTGTGGTCACATTATACAAATCTACGCACGCACACAGTCGCACACGTATAAGAGTCTAGCGTAGTAGGTTCTTCGACCTCCTCCCCGACCCTTGCTCGTAAGCGAAACGCCAGCCCGCGCCATAGCTGCGAGCCTGTAGCTTTAAATCCCCCAGATAATAATCATAACCCTGATTTTATCCAGCCACCGTCGGTCCCTTGCCATCCTCCCTCCGACTCTGCCCTAAGCCGAGGTTCGTACCCCACAGGGGGTGCCCTTAGCGCGCAGTCGTTTAGTTTATAAGTCTTTACGCCCTGGCTGGAGGCATTAAGTTTCGTTAGGAGCTTAATGCAACCACAGGAAACTCCGGTCAAAGAGTCTCATCCTCTGAGATGCCATTTAAAAAAAAAAAGTTCTTCGACCATTTTGATTTGTTTTGACTGTACACCGGAAATGTGAATGTAATTTAAGTGGCCAAAAATATTTTTTTATTTAAATTATCTTTATTTAATATTTCTGAAATCGATTCTGAACAAACTACTTTCATATTATGCATCAATTCAGTTACACGCTGTATAGCAAAAAAAAGATCCCAGTTTATTTAATTACTAAGGAAACAGAACAATTGTTTTAAGTTGATATAAAATGAAACATTATAAGATAAGCTACAGCGAGAAATTACAATAGTCTTGAACAATAGGAGGCCGTCATAACTTCCTCGTACAGAACATGGGGGAGAAAGGAGAAAGATAAACTCATTATGTTTTTATACTGTACTGTATTCACTGTTGTAGAAGTGTAGTTTTTGCAAAGAACAATATGTATGAATGAAAAACTTAAACGAAATGTTAGCCTGAACATGACACACAAAGTGCAAAACTTTTTGCAAAAATAGAAGAAACACTTGGTTTCTGAAAGCCTAGTGCAGTTCAACTATTTTCATAATTTCCCTCGAGAAACTTCGTGTCTCGTCAGTCCTCAGATTTCTATCAGTTGCCCTTTGCACTTGGTGCAGACCAAATGCTCTCCATCGGCTTCCGTTTTGTTATTCGGTTCACCAAAATATCTTGACGTAATTATTTCAGCTTACGTCTGATTGCATCTCAATCTAGAGAAAGTACAAAAACTTTCTTCCACCTGACTGCATTATGTCGTGAGATCTTCGGCCACATTGCCAGCAGAGGTACCAACAACATGGAACGTCGCTGAGAAGTTTTTTAGTTAGTAATGTTATAGATTGTTTAAATGAAAAAGACATTTCTATTCCGACTTCTAATATACATAGTTAAGAATAACAATTGAATAGTGTGAATCTTAAATCAATTTTAAATTACTCTATTTGACTAAATAATGATGAATATTCTGGACATAATTTAATCTATTTTGACTATAATATACCTATAATATCTTGACATCAATTATAATGTATTCGTTTTGTATTTTGTAATGAAGTTTAGAATGACTATTATTATGTCAAATGCAATTAAATGTAATTTTCTATACCTACAAAACTTGTACGCCGTTATTGGCAAAACATGGACGCACACAACATCTATTAGTTCAATACCTTGCATGTCTGATTAGTCAGTTTATGTAAACGCATGTTTGACAAATAAATTATCTTTATCTTTGTCTAATGGTAACAGGAAAGATAGAGGGCAAAAGACCTAAAGGCCGAAGCCCTAACCGGTGGTCGGATCAAATATCTGAGCAACTGGAGGTACCTATCAGCGCCACACTCCACCAGGCCACCGATCGTAACAGATGGAGAAAGACCGTTGACAATTTGAAAAGGAGTCAAGATTCTCAGCAGTGATAGAGCGATTGAGAAGAGAGATCTGATTGATTGATAGGTTTACCGTGTAGTGCTGGACGTAAAGAATAGCACCATCCTATTTCCTCCCATGGGTATCGTAAAACGCGACTAAGGGACTTCCTAGAGAATGGGCAGCAGCGTTCTCTATGCATTTTTAATACCATACTGCGATCGCCAACCCGCCTGCCAAGCGTGGCGATTATAGCAAACCCCCCCAATTGGGGAGGCTTATGTCCAGCAGTGGACGTCTTTCGGCTGAAATGATGATGATGATGATGATGATATAGGTGTTTCTAAAAACCTGTTTGTAGAAATCTTACCTATTTCTACAAACAGGTTTTTAGTAACTATGAGTATATATTCATATATATTAGGGACTAGCTAACTATTAAAGATGGCCGTTACAACATCTGGGTTTTTTTTATTATTTTATTTTTTTTATTATAAGCTAGATGACCCGGGGAATTTCTTAGATACTACGTGAGACAAATTTTCGATTTTTCGTCTGTTTCTTTGGGTTTTTCCTAAACCGCCCCAGTTTGTAGCCGAAAAAAAAAAATCCAATCGTTCGAGCCATTTTCGAGTTTTTGCGACTAACGTATGACAATTGATTTTTATGTATATACTAGCTAATGCGCATGCGTTGCAACGTCTTTTTATTATTTTGTATCAGGAACCTTCTCCGGCGCGCATACAACAACTTACCAAAGTTTCATCACAATCGGTCGAGTTTTTGCGCGATTAACGCACGGAAATTGATTTTTATATGTATACTAGCTGTTGCCCGCGGCTCCGCTCGCGTGGATGTCGGTTATCGCGTAAAAAAGTAGCCTATGTCCTTCTCCATATCCCAGGTTATATCTCTGCCGAATTTCATGACGATCGGTTCAGCGGTTTAGGCGTGAAATCGTAACATACAGACAGACAGACAGAGTTACTTTCACATTTATAATATTAGTATGGATAATAGTATATACTGGATGACCTTGATGAAAAGTAGCCAATGTCCTTCTCCAGGTCCCAGGCTACTGTCTGCCAAATTTCATAACAATGGGTTCAGTGCTTTAGGTGTGAAAAGGTAACAGGAAGACAGACAAAGTTTAACAGACATTTAAAATACTAATTATTTATATCAATTTAGTTCGGCTAGGACAGTTCTAGATTGAATAGATTGGTAGAAATTTTGTAAACGATTCTCATATCCAACCACACTTAAATGAAAACAAGAAAACCCAGATAAATAACAGGAACACAGTTGTATTTTAATAAAGGTATTAAACTTCGCAAATGTAAAACGTATCGCACAAAGTCAGTGACTAAACTATCGACCAACCCTAAAGCACACAACTTTGTATCAGTTTGAATAACTTTCTGCTTCGGACATGTTAGTTTGTGTCACGTATACTAGGTGGCGCTTAAGTTAACAACTCTCTGGAAGAGGCTCTCATTTTTGAAAATGGAACGTTTAGTCATTTCGCCTTTGACATTTGTGAAGTACACAATGTAAAATACACATCGTAAAATCATGGTGCGCTATAGTCTAAAAGAACGCGGAATAGTTGTTTTTAATCAAAAATCGGTCAGTGGTGTTAACTCAACGTGAATTTCACCGTAAACTCCCGTCGTGGTTGCGCAACACCAATTGCGCAAACATTGCGGCGTTTGCCCACTCGTCTTATGGAGACTGGCTCAACACGGGATAGTCTTAATCATGGCCGCCCCCGGAGCAGTTCTGCGGAGAATATCGCTGCTGTGAATGCAAGTGTCCAAGCCGACCCAAAAATATCAACCAGGGCCTCAAGTCTGCTATTACAATAGTGTCAGAATGGTCTCGCCATTGTGAGTATTTGACAGTGTTTGTATGGCAAATCTGTCAAAAACTCACAATGAAGAGACCATTCTGACACTATTGTAATAGCAGACTTGAGGCCCAGACGAGTTGTTACGTAATTGGGCATCATTAGACGGTCTTTACAGCGTATATTGGTGTGAAAAGTCCGAATAAACAATTTAACAAATAACCAGAAATACTTTTTTGATGATGATGATCTCGGAACGGGTGAACAAGAAATTTCGAAGTAGCGGGCAGAAAATAGTTAACATTAAATAAAAGAATCCAATCACACTTAAAAGAAAGCAAAAAAACCATTAACAGCGACACGGTTGTATTCTAATATGTTAAACTTCGCAAATGTAAAACGTATCGCACAAAGTTGTTGACCAAACTATCGGCCAACCACACAGGAACAGAACACAACTTTGTATCGTTCCCTTACAATTTGAATAACTTTCTGCTTCGGACATGTTAGTTTGTCACATGTAGTTGTGGCTTACTAATTTATTGTGATCGAGTTATAATCTAAGCGAATAACTTATGCCAACTTGTGTGTTCGAGTTGTCGATGGGAATGTGTCAGGATTACGTAAAGTAACTCGCGATTTCAACGTGAATATTCTCAATTGAAGTTATTTAATGAGAGTGAATCAATCTTATTAGAAGGCTAAAAGTCCCCCAAAGGGCAATGGAGAGGGCTATGTTTGGAGTTTACCTACGTGATCGAATCAGAAATGAAGAGATCCGCAGGAGAACCAAGGTAACTGACATAGCTCGAAGAATTGCCAAACTTAAGTGGCAATGGGCTGAAAGGTTCTGGAGTGGCGACCTAGTACCGGAAGAAGTAGCGTGGGAAGGCCGCCCACAACGTGGACCGATGGCCCTGTGAAAGCCGCAGGAATCCGATGGATGCGGGAAGTACAGAACCGGTCAAAGTGGCGATGCGTGGGGGAGGCCTATGTCCAGCAATGGACGACTTTCGGCTGAAATGATGATGATGAATGAATCAATCTGTCTAGTGCCTAGTCTTTTCCAAACTATGTTGGGGTCGGTTTCCAGTCTAACTGGATACAGCTGAATACCAGTATTTTACATGGAGCGACTGCCTATCTGACCTCCACAACCTATACTCCATTTGAAATAACATTAGACCTAACCTTTTTTACAGTCTGATCAACCGATTTTGACTTCTATTCCATAGGCATAAGGATGGCATTAAAAGCAAAAAAGTGGTTACAATACCAACTGTTTACTTCAGCTGCTATTTGTCATGTGTGCGCAGACACAGGTGCACTCTCTTTTCCCTCACTCTCATGGTGCGATAGGTCGGTAATCCGACACGATCGGCGAGAGATCAGGCGCAGGGCCAACTCCGGGCTGTTACTAAAAAATTCTTAATTGAAAACCCAATAACACTTTGCCCGACGTTCGCGCTTGCAAATACCAACGAAGCAGATTTTCAGTAAACGAAGTGTGTAACCATTTAACCACTTCCTCGGTTTTCTCTTACATCTGCGTGGGTTGGATGTCCAATTGATATGTGCGTTTCCTTATTCCCAAAGGCTGGGGAAATAAATCGTAATGATGCTCCAATGTTACCTTATTTATAACACCGTTGAGAATAATATTTCTGCCTTGGATTTTTAATTTGTCAGATATTGCATGGTAATAAGATGATCGCATGATCTGGATGTGATTAAGTTTATTCTGCAACGAAACTACACAAATGCAATAATACCTAATGAATGGGTATAAATACGCTTCTTATTAATTCAACTAATCTATACTTAAAATAAAAATGAATTGCTGTTCATTGGTAGGCGCATCACTTTAGAACGGCTGGCCAGATTTGGTTATTTTTTATTTTAAAATGTTCGTAATAGTCCGAGTTAGGTTTTTACGAAAAGAAAAATTGCATTATTATTGGCATTAAGCCCGCCTTTCTACCTAATTGTGTGTAAATTGTATACATAATTTGAAAAAAAAAAAAGAACATTTTCATATTCGGGAAAAACTGAACGGCCCTTTTTCTATGGGAGTTTTGTATGAAATATTTGGACAGGACAATGTCTGCTAATACAGAATAATTTTGTTTCGCTAAGATTGGTCCGTTTTAAATGCAAAAAAGTGAATTTAAAAAATTGAAACTGGCAAACACTTGGATGACCACACGTGCCGAGTGGTGCCGGACGTAAAGAATAGCACCACCCCATTTCCTTCCGTGGGTTTCGTAAAAGGCGACTAAGGGATTTACTAGCGAATGGGCAGCGGCGTTCTTTATGCATTTTTAACACCATACTGCGATCGCCAACCCGCCTGCCAAGCGTGGCGATTATGGAACCCCCCCCCCCAATTGGGGGAGGCCTATGTCCAGCAGTGGAAGTCTTTCGGCTGAAATTATGATGAAACACTTGGAAAATGGCAGCTCGATCACGGAAAATGGCTTATAGAGATATGACGAACAGGGTGTATAGTTCGCTCATCCTCCTTACAAAAGGGAGGATCCTCCGACCAGACGGGTGTTGTGTCTGGTGGGCTACTGCCCGACGGTTGATGTCGGGATGTTGTTTATATGCTAGTCGCGCGGTGAACTCTGATTGCGCGATGCAGGATTTGTGTGACGTCAGGTCTTTGATGCGTAGTTCGCATGCGGCGTTGTAGATGCCGCCACAGCATGTCAGAAAATTAAGAAGTTTCACACTGCTCATCCCAAAACACGATAGTTTGGCACCCTAAACTCCAGGTATATAATTTAATTATTATTATATCTTATCTGCTTCGCTCTGCTATGTAGGACCAACATCTCATAGTTATGAAAATGAATGATAATGCACCAAACGCTGGTTTGAACAAGGTTGTCTGTAAAAGATCGCTTTTAGCGATAAGACCGCCCATTGTGACACCCTATGTAACAGTCCTACATTTATATCTGTAATTTTTATGGTGTACATAATAAAGAGTATTCTATCTGTCTATCTATCAAACACTATGAATTCTTACATTTCCACTCGCAAATATTAAACTTCATAAAGACAAAACATTCCGCTGTCTTATTAAACCATGCACACAAGTCTAACAATATTGCAAGCAAGTTTCTTTCGGTCAGGCTGTGCGCCAACAAAAAAATGAACATTTTACGACTGGCTAAGTTGTCGCACCAACTGTGCCTTCATAACTTGGAGACTTGCACACAGATATTAATATAAATACAAGCAGCTAACTAGCTTATATTGCACGCTAGGAAATGTATTAAAATGGGGTTGTGTAGGGAAATGTGCTGTTGTTTTGCGTGTAGGTAATTTTTCTTGTTCATTTAGATTATTAAGCTCACTAAGTAATCTCTGGTTTACCGTATTTTGGTCTTCGATTTTGCAGCCATTCTTAGTAGTATATTTTCGATTTTTACATAAATTTGAGCGATGAGATAGACTGTTTTGATTGGGCTTGGCAGAACACTTGCTTTCCCTGACGTCGTTTTATCTAGATGCACTTCTCTCCCCGCTTTCTTCGAAGAACATGAGCGCAAAATCTCTTTACCGCCCCCAAGACTACAAAACCTCAAAAACATGAGTCTGCGAACTGCGAACTCAACAAAAAAAAAAAAAAATATTTTTCGAACGAATATTTTCTATTCAAAATACAGTAACCCACAAAGCGTCTACAATGCCGTTTGTCCAGCTTGACCGTCCATAATCATATTACATTCATAATAAGACATAAATCACCCCAGTGCATCGTGATCGAGATTCTCGCAATGGACGTACACCCCCACAAAGGACTGATCCGACGATCCGACCTATTTGGATCTGTACCAGAATTCCGATCGACTGAAAAAAGAATGCCGATGGTAAAATGGTGCCTATTCTCATAGCAGTTTATTGGAAGTTTTAAAATGGAGGCAGACGTGAATGGGACTAATGTTTTGAATTCTCGGAGTTGACGAGTCTTTGTTTGATGTTTTTCGGTGGAGTGGGTTTTAGAGATCTAGTTTTGTGTATTTGTGTAGAAGGACATATAGTGACCTTGTTAAAAATAGTCTTCAGAAGGGTCAGGTGCGTAGTACTCCCAACCGGTGTTCATGTATGACCAGATGTGTAAACGTAAACGAAGAAAAAGGAGTAGGTATGTAAAGATCGTAGCTGGTGGTGTTCTGTAGTTTTAGCCATCCCATGTGTAGAAGGCATGAGTTAGTAGAGTGTATTTTGAATGGAATCAAGGATACTCCAGTTTTTCATTTAATTATTCTCTTCGTGATCGTAATTGGACGTAGTTAAGCAGAAAGGACTCAACCCACGGTATGGTCAGGGATGAGTTGTATATACCAATGAGGTCCTAACGGTTGGTTCTTTCACTCAGCAAAAAAAGATCCGTGACTCTACAAAGAGAAGATTATGTATATTTTAATGTTGGGAACCAACCCACATGTAGCTGGGTACTTTCCGTTAACAGTTAGGACCTCTTTGGTATATACAACTCATTCTTGACCACAATGTGGGTCGAGTCCTTTCTGCTTAACTACGTCCAATTGATCTTAATATCTTAATGTTAAACCCCTTTATTTATGAACTTTGCTTAAGGTTAAGTAATGATTAAAGGTTATTGTAGCCATACATCATTTGACGTTTAAGATTGTCTTTAAGCAATAAAGGCGTATATCTTCGGACTTCAAAATTTTTTTATCTTGTATGTATGTTGTTTTGCTAGTGGATTTGTCATAAAGTGCGCATAAGTACAATTGTTTCTAGATTTTACTATTACATTTTCGATAACAACGTATGCTTTGTTATAGCAAAATGATTCATCATGTTACATTTATGAGCTGATAGCCCTAGGCTATTCGAATTGGATGACGTCAGGTCAAACAAACTTAGATTATTTTATATTTTGTGAATGTGAGAACGTTATAGGCCTAGTAGAGTGTAGATTTGTTGGCACTTTTCTATTTTGCTAAGTACCTGGTAATTGTTGAAAGGCCTACACTGTCCTCCCATACCTATTATCACTGTTATTTCATAATATTGTAAAGCCAATTATTTTTAAAAGAGTAACCGTGGAGTTTCTTGCCGGCTCTTCTCCATAGGAAACGACCAATTGGAACCGTGCATCTAGCTTCTGACGTTTCATAAGTGCCCATGTAGGTTTATGTGAATTTTTTTTTTTTTTTTTTATACACGTGTTTCTAGATTTTACTATTACATTTTCGATAACAACGTATGCTTTGTTATAGCAAAATGATTCATCATGTTACATTTATGAGCTGATAGCCCTAGGCTATTCGAATTGGATGACGTCAGGTCAAACAAACTTAGATTATTTTATATTTTGTGAATGTGAGAACGTTGTAGGCCTAGTAGAGTGTACTTTTCTATTTTGCTAAGTACCTGGTAATTGTTGAAAGGCCTACACTGTCCTCCCATACCTATTATCACTGTTATTTCATAATATTGTAAAGCCAATTATTTTTAAAAGAGTAACCGTGGAGTTTCTTGCCGGCTCTTCTCCATAGGAAACGACCAATTGGAACCGTGCATCTAGCTTCTGACGTTTCATAAGTGCCCATGTAGGTTTATGTGAAATTTTTTTTTTTTTTTTTATACACGTGTTTCTAGATTTTACTATTACATTTTCGATAACAACGTATGCTTTGTTATAGCAAAATGATTCATCATGTTACATTTATGAGCTGATAGCCCTAGGCTATTCGAATTGGATGACGTCAGGTCAAACAAACTTAGATTATTTTATATTTTGTGAATGTGAGAACGTTGTAGGCCTAGTAGAGTGTACTTTTCTATTTTGCTAAGTACCTGGTAATTGTTGAAAGGCCTACACTGTCCTCCCATACCTATTATCACTGTTATTTCATAATATTGTAAAGCCAATTATTTTTAAAAGAGTAACCGTGGAGTTTCTTGCCGGCTCTTCTCCATAGGAAACGACCAATTGGAACCGTGCATCTAGCTTCTGACGTTTCATAAGTGCCCATGTAGGTTTATGTGATTTTTTTTTTTTTTTTTTTAGTTTAAACATGTTCCTGGAACTGATATGTTACAGTTTTATCAATGGTTTATATTAACATATCCATCATTATAGTACTAGAAATTGAATAATGTGTTACTCACAACCAGTGTTGCCATATATACAGATTTCTCCGTATTTATACAGATTTTCGATGTGCGATACAGATTAGCAATGAATACAGATTTTTATACAGAATTTTCACATTCTGTTGACTAAATTGCCGTAATCTGCTTAAAACGGAACATAATAAAATAAATAACACCACTATATCACTGCAGTCTACCTCATTCTAGTGCGGTCGTAGAGTGAATCTTTTCACCTATAAACAAAGCAACTGATTGGTGAAGAATCTTGCTATAGCCTAGAGATTGATGATATTACTGCTAAAATTTAACAAAAATATGTATGACTAATTAATGCAAATTATACAGTAAATTATTTGTTTGTTCGTTGTAAGTTTTGATTTGATAACTTGTTGTTTTAATTATATTTTTAATTTTAATAAATACATAATTATGACAATTTTACTAATAATTTGTGTCTATTTTTATTTAAGCCTATCTAACTTATTCCCTTGATTTTCAAAAGAAGCAGTACAAAGTAACTAGGCTGCTTTTGGTAAATTGGTTTTGTTTTGGTTATTTTGACCATACAGATTTTATACAGATTTCATGATAAAAAGGCATACAGATTTTATACAGATTTTAGCAGTTTCCACTACAGATAGAAGGTTCAATGCGTCTGGCAACACTGCTCACAACATCACGCCTGTAATACTCAAAGGGTAAGGAGAAATGTGGGTGTATATACCTATAATAGTACATTTACATTTCACCAGTTATGTTTTTGTCCCATGTAATAGGAGGCGAGCCTTTTTTTTTGGGTGGGAAATGATCAGATAACTTGTCCCGCTCTGGGCGGAACGGGAGGGCGTGTCAGACTTTTACTGACTAAATCCCACCCGTGTTCCTTCAGTTGCCTGTGTGCCAGGGCCACGGTATCTCTTTCGGACAAACCCGCAACCCTGGCAGGCACCGGTCCTAGCGGACCCCCTCAGTTCGGGCTGACATCTCTTTTAGGCGCGCGTGGAACACAACGCGCCGTCGACCCTGGCCTGGTACTTACCGGACGGCGAGCTGTCCATAGCTTGCTGTCCGCAGGAGGCGAGCCTACGAATGTATACATATATAAGTCGTAGGCAGATTGTATGATTCTTCACTATACATACGGCGCCGTCCGTTTAAAAACGCTCGCAGTTATGAAATATAAATAATAATAATACCAGCCTACAACTGTCCCACTGCTAGGCAAAGGCCTCTTCTCATACAGAGAAGGCGTGAGCATTGATCACCACGCTTACTCAAGACGAGTTGGCGATTTCAGACTTATATTAACTATAAGTCCGGGTTTCCTCACGATGTTTTTCCTTTACCGATGTCAGTAATGTCCAAGATAAACTCTGAAAGTACATATAAATTTAAAAAGTCACATCCCGGATTTGAACCCACAACCTCATGCATAAGAGGCGTGGCCTTAACCAACGAACCATCACGACATTTATGAAATATGCTGAAGGCAAATGGTCAACTCGTAAAATTTTTATAATTTCGACTCAGGCACCCCGAAATGGGTTAGGTTAGAACTGTAACCGACGGCGCGCGAGCCGAGCGAGCGAAGCCGCGGGAGCGGCCGGCGAGCGCCTTAAGAAATTTTACATTTTGCCTTCGACATATTTCATAAAAATTGTCTGCCACATATATATAGAAAAATTACTCTTAATTTAAGAGCCTTTTCGAACTTTCTACCGTTATGTTTCTGGGCTCATTGGTCACTGTTCAGCACTTTAAAATGCCCATCCTTTCGTACTGGTATGTACCTACCAGTTCAAGAATATTCTAGTACATGCTAGTTTTAATTACTATACTTATTTGGAGTCTATAGAACGCAGCTTGTGCAATTTGGGTAGCTATTATATTGTTATAAACAATTCCTATATTTGCCTTAAATATGAACCTTCAGCAATATTCTGTTAAATATACAGGAAGACACAAACACCGGCTGTTTAAAATTAATTTAAAGACCTCGAGTGTACTATTAGTGCTAAAAGCAAACGTTTCTAGCACTTAAATTAAGAGAAAATAATAGTAATTACTTCAGTTAGAACACTTAACCTAAATAGATGTGTAATACGGTAGGATTTATCTCCATAGGCCGACAGGGCAATTAAAACTTATTAAGACAATGGGGTTAATTATGCCATAAAATTTAGCTTGCACTGAAAATACTGAAAACTATGCTTGAATTTTTTCCTCTCGAAGTACGAGAGGAAAAAATTCACAAGTTGATCCTTAAATACTTAAGTTGAATCTTGGATAATTTACATACATTTCACCATTAGTCAACTATCTTCTTTACTATTATTCATTATGTCGCACCCCCAGTGCGATAAAGACGTAAGTAAGAATACGTCACTTTTTTTATTGCAGTTTCGCACAGATACACAATGCTCAATTTTTCCGTTAAGATCTGACGAAAAATTAAGCCATTATACCAAAAAAGACATTTGTCGCGTCACATAGCTTTTAAATTTTTTCAGATAAAAAGGTCCATAAACGTTGGTAAAACTTAAAATATTAATTATTCCTTATACACGACAATTTGAGGTAGGTATTTGAAATATTGTTGAAAAAAAGCTTGATTTTTTTACTGTTTAATGGTATATAACAAAAGATCATAAGATCAAATGCTAAATAGATATACCAGACCAAACAGTGTTTTTGCTCTCCTCTAAAGTTAGTATATTCTTCTTACGCCTTTGTCGCACTGGGGGTGCAATATGTTGATTTTTGTATGGAAGTTTTTATTACTAGGTGTAATAAAAACTTCCATAAACATGCCTGGTTGCAGTGGAATTTGACTTTTGTCGTGTATGAAATTAAGTTTGTTGTTTCAAAACTTGATAATTATCTCAGATTCTGATTTCGAATGTATTCAAGTATTCATCTGCAAGTCTATGTCAATTTTATGATGGCTGCCAAAATCTAGATTTGATAGTCTGGACGAGGTTTATAACGTCTTAAAAAGATATAAAATATCCAATATATTGTCCGTGATATCGTTAAAGTAGATGATCACATAAAATTTCTTGTAACAAATTGCACTTACAAAGTACAAAACAAGATTTCTATGAAATCGTGAGGAAACCTGTGACAAGAGGACAGCTTCTAACGATAAGATATTTATGTAGCATTACTATTGGCGGAGAAAATAAATATTGAAATTGCAGTTTTCTCTCTCTCCATATAATTTAAACTGTAGGAATAGTAACTTGAGCAGATTCTTTTTAACTGACCCTTACGTGCTTGAGATGGCATTCATTGGCTAACTAAACGCGAAGTGACGCGACGGGCATCGATATCTAAACATGATAAAACAAATAATAGAGCTGTTTTGCATTAAAACAAAACAGTTATTATGTTATGAAAAACACATAGCATTTGTTGAAGAAAACTGTCTTAGATTTTGCCATTATAAATAGTTAATAAGTGAACTTCATTTCTTTAGTTACCTGTGGTGTTTCACTCTGGCAGGGATTTGTTGTATTTATGTCTTTCATCCCCTCCACCAACTTATTTTGCCTCCTTTACCATGTGATTATTTCCCCTTCACTTTCTGCATTGCCCTATAAAGTAAGTGCTTACCTCATATACCAATAAAACATCCTTAATCGTGCACTTGCCTGAAAACTTTACATTTCACAGCAAAAAGCAGTAGTAATTCAATACAGCAAGCATTTTATAAAGTGTGTGCTAGAATATTCTTAGCACGCACAGCTCACGAGTGGTCGCATCCCCAGTAGGTACTCCCGGGAATGCCGTATTCACCTACATTTAGCCCGTACTAGTTGGTAGTCTAACGACGGAGTGTGTTCATGTTGGAAGATTTCTGGTTTGGACGCGGCATATTGCTTCGAGGTGTTATAGTCTCATTTTTAGAGATAAGGAAAAAAAGACTTGAATGTTTGAAAATTATACTTATATTTATTGATCAAACTGTTTTGTGACTACACGAGCGATTTTAAGTGTAGGAACTGACTTGAATCGTTAGTGTTGTGAATGCGTTTTATGCGTTTACAAGCAAAACCTCTATTTGTAAGTTATTCACATGAGAAAATGCATCATAACAGATATTAAAATGCGTGTGCGTTGCTACAACTCCTTACCGATAACCAAAAACTTAGAAGCCAAGCTCAACCTCAGAGTCAATTATTTTAAGGGACGCAGAAACTCACATCCAATGACAAACAAACCTCCAAGGCCACGAAATCCGACATCAGCGAAAACAATCACAAAATTATCCGTAATTATAGCTAACAGCAATTTATTTGCGTAATCTCGTCTTACGTTCACTAACAAAGAAGTCATCCAATCAGCAGTAACAGAGTCACTGTACAAGATAACATCGGACCAAGGAACTCTGTATTTTATCCTCGTTGCCGCATTCACAAACAATTCGGAAATCAACTGAAAGCGTATATTTCCTCGTCGAAAAGAAAAATGTTACGTTCGAGGGGAGCATCGGAACATGTACTTTAGGAGCTTCGGAAATACCTAGTTTGATATTCAAAAACCATTATTCTTTACCTTTCGCGAGGCAATATTAACTTATATTGAAGATTGTAAGTTATGTAACAGCTCAGATTCTCTTCGAAAACTTTTGTTCTCTTTATTATACTGCTACAATGTTACCTTTTATACTTTTATAGCAACAGTATCGTGACGTATGTAAATCCGGACATAACATTTTGATCGTGTCATAAATATTCGTTTGGAAACTTAGAGGACAGTTTCCCCACATTTAACCTCGCGCTGTATATTCGTGTTCCAATTTTGGGGACGCTACCACATAACTAAGACTTGGACATGTCGTATCGAAGTCGTTAACGCTCGGCTGGCCACGAGGGTCGGCTGGACCACATTTGTTTAACTACCTCGTCTGTGAACTTTGGAAATAACAAGAAAGATCCCGGGTCCTGCTGCATAAGATGTGAAGCAGGCGGCACTTCATTATTTCTTACTTTATTTACTTGGAACCCAAGACGGACAAATTTACCGCTGCAGTTTTTCCGTTTCCCTATAATTTACTACGAATAGTTGCACTCGTCTGCATCTTAGGAAGCCCCTGTGTCCTTAATCACACTTAAAACCATTTTGGCCATTTAACACCCAAAACTTGAGTACATTTTCTTATGCACTATACAGATTTATTAGCAGCAATTAGGTGTTGCTACTATCCATTTGGCTTAATAATTACCTCTGCGGTGATATTTATCGCGATGCGGGCGGGAACGTTCTGAAATTTTCTTGGCTCTAGTTTCGGAGATAATGGTACTCGAGAGTGGTAAAATATAGCTCGACACTTGCGACATATTATGACGGTAGATCATTGGTGAACGTTTGGTGCAGAAAATGGGCATTGCTTGGCAACATGAAAATTAATTGATGATATTAACGCGCTTTGTTGTATGGCCTCTTCTTTACACTTTGGGTTTCTGAGAAATAAGTTCTACATAGCCGCTTGCATGGTGCTTTCTAGAATGTTTCTCATTCGTTTTGGGTTCCGAGTCCCTAATAAGTCAAATATCAAATTGCGTCTGTTAATCTGACCCACACATCAGTAAGCAGGCCGTACTTGTTACAGTCACGCTTACACATCCATAAGTCTGTCCCAGATTCAACATATCTGATTAAATCTAGTAGTTCTCAGCTCAAATTCAAACACTAATCTGCTGTCAGAATTACGAGTAAACCGCCCATTTCAGTATTCGTCATTTTTATCGATAGCTTCAGTCCGGATTGAAGAGCCTCTATTGAAATGAATTCATGCTTTCTAGAATGTTTCTCATTCGTTTTGGGTTCCGAGTCCCTAATAAGTCAAATATCAAATTGCGTCTGTTAATCTGATCCACACATCAATAAGCAGGCCGTACTTGTTACAGTCACGCTTACACACCCATAAATTGTCCAGGTTCCCAGATTCAACATAACTGATTAAATCTAGTAGTTCTCAGCTCAAATTCAAACACTAATCTGCCGTCAGAATTAAACCGCCCATTTCACTATTCGTCATCTTTATCGATAGCTTCAGTCCGGATTGAAGAGCCTCTATTGAAATGAATTCATTAGTCAGAGAGTCGGCCGTAATATTTTAGCGGATGAATAGAAGAAATTATTTCGCATCGGCGCCGAGGGTATTCATCAAATCTGAATTGCATGTCATCACGTTCGAATCTGGATCTTATTGCCTTGTGATAGAGATGCGGTGATATAAATGGAGGACGATGTGAATTTCGTTGTTTGTGTTGAGCTGATAACGTATGAGGTTTTGTTTCTAAGCCATATGTTTGTTTCGCCTCAGTTCGTCTGTTTTCGTCTTTAGCTGAGATGTTGAGCACGGGAGCGTTAACTAGAGAAAGTCTTTATTTACCGCAACCCTCTGTCTCGAGTTTTGGGTCTTAAAGCGATACGGAATCTTATGAGCTCTTTATTGAATTGTATATGTGCATTGCGAATACAGTCGCCTGCTTCTTTTTGTAAACTTATTAATTTTGCTTGTGGCAAATAATATATGCACATTTTTGTATATTCTTTCGTTTATAACGTCACAATCATTCGGCATTTACGGCTCGATTTCCTTTTTGAACTCACAAACACCAACACTAATGTAAACATATCCAGTTCTACAGCTGGAACGTCTGTAACCCGTAAATATACGGCAGTTTGGTCGCTTTCCTCTTTACAAATGTATTCGCCCTTTATTACAACACATTGCGTTCTGCCGCCGCGCCCGCGCCGTTAAAATTACATCAACAAAATTACTGTTGGCCAAATTGAAAGTTACGTCTTTTGGGCCCGTGTCACAACAACACTATTAAGCTTGGTGCTTACTGTTGTATGATTGGATAAAGTAGTTTTTCTGACCTGCCGACTTAACACACTTTATTATGTCATGTTTCACAGAAGTTCTATTAATATCAATCGAGATTTGATAGTGTTATACCATGTAGTGCCCGGTAAATTCAGGAGTATATCCTTGTCATAACTACACTCATGAGTGTCCCTTAAGGGAGTACATACGTCAAAATGATGAGCACCAGCGTCCTTCCATTTGTCAATAAGCAGACTCTGCCTAGTGCCTCGTGTGATGGTTATGATATCTAGCACCACAATATAATAGACTGTCTTCTGTAGTCAATGGAAGCTAGCATAATAGCCTAGTGGTGTGACTGTCGGACTGCCAAGTCATCGGTCTCGAGTTCGAACCCAAGTCACGCACCTATGGCTTTTCGGATATCTGTGCGTATTGTATAATTATCAGTTGCTTAAAAAACGGTGAAGGAAAGCATGTGTAGCCAAGTCAGAGGCCCATGGTTCACTGAAGCGTATTGTCAAACTGTAGTCAAAGGAGGTACAGTAACCGGCCGAAAATATTGCACATGATTTTTAGAAAATGTTCAGCTTTTTAGGGCGTTCGTCGTCCGTCGTGTATATAAAGCACATGAAACAAGTAATATGACACATCGAGCATTAGAAAAACACAATAGCCAGTGACAAAGACGACGTAACTCTTTATAAACGATAACCATAACAACTTGTAAATTCTGACTATCTATCGACATGTGGTCAGTATAACAGTTGGTTTTATACCACTGGTTAAGGTGAGCCATTTTATAAAAGGCAATAATAAACAAATGTGTTCTCCGTAGCTTGCTTCAGTGTGTGGATAGCCTTGTTTTTTCGCATGTCGATATTGCCTGAAGTAATTATTTTCAGGGAAATACGGGTTCGGTTCAGTTTTGGCGGTTTTTTGCAGGAACCCATATTCATTCTGCCACGTTATTGATTCGTTGTTGAAAGATTGAATAGGTGCATTAATTTTAATTGGGAAATGTGGAAATTGCTTTACAGTGATGGTGAAATATTTAATTTATACCTTCTACCTAAGTAGTACGTTGTTTTGAGCAGTTCTTACAACTTAAGAGCACTGTCTCGGGTCCACTAGCGCCACCCCTTTAAAAAAAGATTATCTCGTGACTGAGAAGGAATTATGAAAAACGGCTCAATCAGCTGCCTCGGTAAGTGTGTCTAGAATTTTCTAATACCTTTTATAAAGTTTCATATTGAGACACGAAGCAACAAAATACGATCTAGAGGAATGTGGCCGTTTTTCTTTAGATCGAATTTTGTTGCTTAAATTAATTACCTTTTTTATATAACTATTTTGTAAGAAATGTTGTTTTCTTCTGCGTTTCTAAATCCAGAAGAAAACGCTGTTGAGGATATTGCCATTATGTGGTTTTGCAAATATCTTGGTCAATATTATATCCTCACAATGATGATGCTTTGCTTATAAATTGGTGATATTGGAAGTTATCACCAGCAGTAACTGATAAAAGATTTTCGATCAAAGTTAACCAAAATTCCTAGTCGTAAATTGCCCAGTGGTATCGGCCCCGACTTCGAGTTATAGGGCGTGGGTTCGAACCCAAGCAGGCGCTTTACTAATTGTAATTTACTACTTTATTTACTTAACTAGCTTTTGCCCGCGGCTCCGCCTGCGTGGATGTCGGTTATCGCGTAAACAAGTAGCCTATTTCCTCCTTATCCCAGGCTATCTCTGCCAAATTTCATGACGATCGGTTCAGCGGTTTAGGCCTGAAAACGTAACAGATAGACTACGAGTTACTTTCACATTTATAATATTACTATGGATTAGATAAATCGTCTTCATTTACTTCTTCATATAAATATCTAAATATTGCGCAAACTTAATAATAATGTAACAATTAGTCAACGTTTTACGATGCACTAATTATCCATATTTTATATTTTTGATGTGAAATATCTATTGGCGCCTTGGCAGTAAAACCGGCTCGTATGCCGTGACGGCAAACGGTATGACGCTATCATGCCGTGATGTACCCCATCTACACCACCGCTCTTACCTCCCTTGTGTGTGCGCGCGCGTATACTATAGACTTTTTGATGTAAAACATCTATTGACGCGCGTTGGAGGTAAGTTTGACTCGTATGGCGTGATGGCACACGGCATGCCGCTCTATGCCGTGATGCTCATAGGAGGTTTCTTATCATTTATCACCACTGCTCTCAAAACGATGAAGGAAAACATCGTGAGGAAACACGCATGACCTAGAACCGAAAATTCGAAGACATGTCACATGTCTTCGAATTTTTAGCACTGGGCCTTCGTGCTGGATTACGGCCCACTCACAGAGAGGAGACCTGTGTCCCAGCAGTTATACTATAGGCTGTATTACATTATAGGCTTGTTATTTAGGTGTGTTAATATATTCTTCTTTTCGTTTACGGTACATCTATACTGTTTGGGCTCAGTAGGTGGCCGCATTTATTGCGGTGTCAGAGGCTTTGTTCAAATCGTCAAGGGTGCAGGCGAACGGACAATTGGGACACTCCAGCAGATGGGACATAGTCTGTTCAGGAGCACCGCACTCGCATTGAGTGTTAGGTGAATCGACTATGCCCCACTTCGCCAGGTTATGTTTGCAGCGGCCTATTTGAGTACGCAGTCGATTGAGAGCTTTCCAAATAGGCCACTGCAGTTTGCAACCGGGAGGCAGGTGCTCCTGGGGCTTAACGAAGTCTTGAGGTGGTGGATACCTCTCTTCCGACAGTTTACTTCGCTCCCTGGATGGCCTGTCTTTGATCGCCTGCGTAGACCGTAAGAAGCTCCTGCGACTCTAGTCTACCCGGAGTAGTCGTGTGGTCGTAGAGGGGATGTCGGGGAATATAATTTCCTAAAATTATGCCATAACATCCATCCTTTCTAATCACATACCTAACATTCCGTAACAATAATATCATCAGTATGTTCGCACTCGTTGTAGTAAAGTAATAGTTTCTGCCACAATACTATTATTACCTCAATAGGTCTCATCTCACATGGCCGCACCGCGCTGCTCCATTTAATTTGGCCCACATAAGTTTATTCACATTATTATTGTTAGTTTAACCAATAGCTAGATACTCGTACAACGAGTATTGTCTGTACTGTATATTGCTTATTGATTATTATAATCCGGTTATTGAACTTCATTTGGGCAAAGGTTTTGTATACAGGGGATCACGTCGCGTACATTCAAACTACCAAGTCAAAGTGCGTGTCGGGCTACGCACAATGAAGGGTTCCGTAGTTTCCGTGGTTGATTAATTTATCCAAATAACAAACTTAACCAGGTCTAAAAGAATGACTAGTGTTCTGTTAAACATGGTCCTTTTATGGGGTGTTAAGTTCTGATTTCTCCATTTATTTGGCATAGTATACATAGGTACTGCTGATTGCGATACAGTATGTCGTTCAAATCATACAGAAGGACACGACTGACCATTATTCCTATTGAACTAGCTGTGTTTCTAAGTCCCGGGAAAAAAAATCGAGACTCAATGCGGTCTCGAAATGCCCGGGAAAAACGAGATTTTCGACACTATTTCAAAAGTAGGTTTCATACTTATAGACATTTAGGCAGTCACAACAAAATATTTCAATCAAGTACTTTATTGAACTGTTCAGCACAAACTCAAATTATAAAATCATAAATTATTTATGACAGTTTTTCATTTTTATAGTGGGCACATAAGAAACAAAGGGCGGTTAATGTAGCTTCAGACAGAGGACCTGAATGTATTACAAAAGTAACCAGCGTTAGAAAAAGCTCTCTGCTGCTACGCTAGTCGGAGGATAGATATTAAGTAATTCTAACAATAGGTATTTCCCTAAACTATTGGACAAGTCTCAAAAGTCTCGTTATTCCCGAGACCTAAAATATCAGTATCGAGTCTCGAAAATACCAAAAAATCCTCGACACTCGAAATTTTCGAGACCGAGATTCCCGGGATGAAAGCCCTAGTCAGAGGAAACTCTCTACACACACAGAACCACACACACACGCCAACCAATGATAGATCTACCTACACCAGTTTTACAGAACTCCCCCCACCTCGGACGTGACGTTTATGTTAAACAGTGTTCATACAATCAAGACTCGCATGACTAAAGCGGACTGCTCATGCTCATTCAGCGACTGGCAAAAGACGACTATTCACAATCAGTTTAATTGCCTCATCGAGCGTAAGTGTGGAGCGCGTTTAGCGTGTTGTGCGGTATTCGGTTTTATTGACAGATATGAATTTGGAGTTTTAGGCTGTTAGAAAAATTGTCGTTCTAGTGAGGTCTGGTTGTAAACTTGGTGTCATTAAGGGTGAATGCAGACTATTGAAGTGGATACTATTTCGATAAAAATTAAAACTTTATTAGTTGCTATTATGAAGGAACAGGGTGTAAAAATCATTCATCCTTCATAGTAAAGGGAGGATCTTCCGACCAGACGGGTGTTGTGTCTGGTGGGCAACTGCCCAGTGGTTGATGTCGGGATGTTGTATATAAGGTGTATCTATTCATACACGAAATATTTTAAGAGGACCATCTATAGGTGGTAAAAAAGCCATAGCAACGAAATTTTTTTTTTAAATCTAAGTGTTTTATTTTTTTACATAATTATTATAATTTTAAAATTGCTTGGGACATTTTGCAAATAAACTACACTACTTACTTATTCTATTAATGACACGCCCGGATGCGGCCTCGGTGGCGGCACGAGTCCGGTGAATTTTGATAATTTAATCATCATACCAAGTAATTTTAAATTATTTAATATTTTAAATAATATCATCAGATTTAAAAAAAAATCGTTTCCATGGCTTCTAAATCAAAATCAAAATCAAAATATTTTATTTCACATAAACCTACATGGGCACTTATGAAACGTCAGAAGCTAGGTGCACGGTTCGAGTTAGTCGTTTCCTATGGAGAAGAGCCGGCAAGAAACTCCACGGTTACTCTTTTAAAAATAATTGGCTTTACAATATTATTAAATAACAGTGATCATAGGTATGGGAGGACAGTGTAGGCCTTTCAACAATTACCAGGTACTTAACAAAATAGAAAACCGCCAACAAATCTACACTCTACTAGGCCTACAACGTTCTCACATTCACAAAATATAAAATAATCTAAGTATATAAAATATTAATGACATGATTGCAATTACAACTACAGTAACATATCTGAATAAATATCATGTCCACAAAAGCCAGTAATAAAGAATTGGAATTCGATTTGTAGGTAAATAATGTCAAATAATGAAAAGATTATGTCAAGGAAGTATGTAAAATAAAAAAAATAAAAAAATTCTAAATAAACATCGTTACTTGGGAGCAGTTAATAGACATTGACATAGTTATGTTGTTTATGAGGTACCAGGGAAGCCACATGTGCAGAAGGAATTATTGCCAAACTTCCTTGTCTTCAACGTAGTCTTTTATCTTATAATATGCTTTTTTGATAAGGACACGTTTGATGTGGGTTTTGAACTTTCCGTCGCTAAGTTCTGTAACCGACTTTGGCAACTTGTTATAAAAGCGGATACTGTTTATAAGAAATGACTTGCTAGTTTTAGTTAATCTGAATTTGGGTATCACAATTTCATGTTTACTACGTGTATTTATATTATGGAAATCGCTTCTTATTTTGAAAAGTCCTAAGTTTTTGCGAACATACAAAATACTTTCTAAGATATAAAGAGAAGCCAAAGTTAGTATATCAATTACTTTGAATTTATTTCTAAGGGACTCACGAGGACCCATTTTATAAATCGCGCGGATTGCTCTCTTTTGTAGAATGAAAATGGAATCTACGTCAGCTGCCGATCCCCACAGCAGAACGCCATAAGACATAATACTGTGGAAATAAGCAAAGTATACTAACCTAGCTGTGGCTATATCAGTTAACTGCCTTATTTTTCTTACTGCATATGCAGCTGAACTTAATCTACCTGAAAGAGCTCTAACCACCACCTTTACCACCTATAGGTGTATCTCTTAAAATATTTCGTGTTTGAATAGATACACATTATGCCAGCCGCGCGGTGAACTCTGATTGCGCGATGCAGGATTTGTGACGTCAGGTTTTTTATGCGTAGTTCGCATGTGGCGTGTTAGATCACAATACAGTTTATCAGTTATACATTGGCTGGTTTTCTACTCTCGGTAATCTGCGCTGCCACTTACTAAGTTGGTAACACTCGCTTGATTAATTAATTTGAAGCAGATTTTTTATGTTAATATTAACAAGGCAATAATAATATTTTTGTAAAAAAAAAAATCACTTGCTTTTCAAGTTCTTTCTTTATTATTTTCCTACACTAGATTCGGAGAATATTCAATAAAATTTCGGCTTTGTATCAACGACAAATATTCTCAATTTGTCATATATTTTCATACATAAACAACTTTATAAATAATCCTAACTGAAAACATTCTTGTATTTACATACGTGAGTCTAATACATTTTTTATTTTTTTCAGGTAAGTAACTGGCTACATACTCCTACTGGACTGACCGGCGATTTGTAAACCTGCTTGTTCCCCGGTTCAGGTACAAAAGGTAAGTCTGAATCTAGTAAGATTTATAAGGTACAAAGATAGGGCTACTATGTTTACTATTGTTAAATGAAACGGTAAAATTTACTATGTAATAAAACGAAGAGAACATTACTGAAATAACGGGAGCTAAAGTTTTTTTTTTTTGGTAGTAGTAGAAGAATGGCAAAGGCTACGTCTAATCTATACAAATAAATAAAATTTAAGTGTCTGTTTCTAATGTCAAAATAAAAGCTTTTTACTAAATTCATGTGAAAGTAAACGGTACTTAATAAAAAAAAAAAAAAAACTGTCTGTTCCGGCTAATCTCCGAAATGGCTTGACCGATTTTGAAGGGACTTTCACTGGCTGATAGCTGATGTTATAACCTTCATCATCATCATCCACAACCCGACTTAACCCACTGCTGGCCTCTGTTTTCTTGTGCCAATCCCCACGCTCCTGTGCCAGCTTCATCCAGGTTCTACCCGCGACGGCAATGTCGTCCACCCATCTCGCCGTTGGACGTCCGACACTTCGTCTTCCAGTCCTTGGACGCCACTCGGCCACTGCCTTTATCCATCTTGCATCACTTCGCCTGGTCAGGTTTCCTGCCCAACTCCATTTGAGTTTCATAACTCGTTTTTCGATATCGAAAACCTTCGTATGGAGTATTCATCATCATCATCATTTCAGCCGAAAGACGTCCACTGCTGGACATAGGCCTCCCCCAAGCACCGCCACTTCGACCGGTTCTGTGCTTCTCGCATCCAGCGGATTCCTGCGGCTATCACAAGGTCATCAGTCCACCTTGTGGGAGGCCTTCCAACGCTACGTCTTCCAGTACGCGATCGCCACTCCAAAACCTTTCGGCCCCAACGGCCATCTGTTCTGCGTGCAATGTGCCCTGCCCATTGCCACTTAAGTTTGGCATTCTTCGACCTATGTCGGTTACCTTGGCTCTCTTGCGGATCTCTTTATTTCTGATTCGATCACGTAGGACAACTCCAGGCATAGCCCTCTCCATTGCCCTTTGGGTGCCTTTTAGCCTTCTAATAAGGCCCATTGTGAGCGACCACGTTTCAGTGCCATAGGTCATCACTGACAACACGTACTGGTCAAAGACTTTCGTCTTGAGACACTGCGGTATGTGGGATGAGAAGATATTGCGTAGCTTCCCGAACGCTGCCCAGCCGAGTCGGATTCGACGATTGACCTCTTTCTCGAAGTTGGATCTACCTAACTGGACAGTTTGTCTTAGGCTATTTTTATTTTAGAAAAAGCAACGCGGGCGAAGCCGCAGGCAGCAGCACTACAGGCACAAGGCGCATATTTTTTCCAGTGCCGAATTATCTCCGACACTTTAAAGCCCCTCCCCTGGGTCTTCTAAATCCATTTCGGAAAGCAAAGTTCCGAAACTTCAACTCGACGAACTTTGGAGATGAGCCGTTCGTTTTTATTTTCTTTCATTTCATATTCCCTGCAGACTTTTCAACTCTTCAGTTTTTACCAATTGGGATTATTTTTTAGAAATATTCGTCGCTAGCTTATTTGGAGATAAACTCTTTTAAGTCTGTAATGGACAAAGTTTGGGCCTTAAGAGTCCCTATCAATTTCGACGCGCTACTAGTTTAGGTAACTATCGGAGCGCATCGTGTCTGTGTGCGTTCGAACTATCGGCGACAATCGTAGTATGCATTGTCGTACGGTGAAGCGGGAACAAATAATCTTGGTCCGTAACCGCTATTAACAGCACTCCCTAATTTTTACTTACCTACTAGGTTCTGTAATACTGGATGAATTTTATTGTAATTATGACGTGTTATATTTATAACACGTCATAATTACCACCTAGTAGGTAAGTAAAAATAACAATATTAAGTACGGCGTTCATCATAGTAAAAGCAAACTATAAAGTGTGACCAGTACATTAAGATAGGTCTGAAACTAATTATATGTGTTATTACCCACCCTCCTGTATTATTTACCTACTACAGACCTCCCCGGCGAACAGTGTTCGGAATAATTATATTACGAGCCACTTAGATTTTTTATATGAAATTTTTAATTTAAATGTAGGTAGGTATTTGTTTGTAGACTTATACGATAAAAACACATAATTATATTATTAAGTATAATGTTGTATTTATATAATGTGTACATATACATATAGTCTTTAAATAAAAAAGTTTTTTTTACGTTTAAGACACTTTTAAATAGGCGGCCTTGAAAAAGGCCTTTGGCTTTTGTCTACTCGCTGATTGCTTCTTCATCGGATAAGTGCATCCTTTCAGGCGCTTCAGGAGCTTTCAATAATTGTAATACTTCTGGCGCCAAAGTACCCGATTTTCTCTTAGGCAATGGTCTGATGCTGGATATTAATGAATCGGAGGAGATAAGCAGAGCGCGTCTTCAATAGTCTGCTTCCTTCCAATTTTTCTCGTGCTATGCTTTCTCAAACTCAAATCATTTCAATTAAACCATTTACAGGCACTTTTGAATTCTCAAGGAGTCGGTCAGTAAGAAAATGAAGCTACATACCCATTCCAAAGCGTAGTAGGTACGTATGGAGAAGAACGGGCAAGAAACTCCATTACATTAAATTGTTACAAAAATATTAGATGTATAATGTTGAGTTTATAACTAAATGTAAGACCGATATAAAAATAAAAAATAAAAACGTACACGTTAAAAGCGTCCAAAGTAGGTATAACGAATAGAAACAAACAAAAAAAAAAAAATTTTAAGATAAAATAATTATAATAAGATAATTAAAATAAGCCGTGGCAGCTAAGAGATGACCAGTCCCAACTGACGGCGCCCGTTCACAAACATATCGCATGGATTAGCACCATTCAGCTCAACCATTTTGAAGGGAGCTAAATGATCCAACATACGCGCCACCATCAGCGAGACATCTTAGTGAGCATGACATACTCTCAGCCGTCAGGGCACATTCAAGTCAATGAAAGGCATACTCATATTACCCGGTTAATGGTAGCTCTATAGTACATAGTACTCACACCTGTGCTATGCAATTATATAATACAAAGGAGATTGAGTTCATACAATGCAAAGATAGTCTTACATCTTCAGCAGCTCCAACATTATTTTCAAATGTTAATCGATTAGTTGTGATTGTGGAGCAAGACCAGCATTCAGCCAAGCATTTTTATCAGCGATGTAATCCCCCAACTTATAATATACCTGCGTGCATAGTATGCGTTTTATACAAGATTTAAATTTAGTTTCATTCAGTTGAAGTATGTGGGGAGGAATTTCATTGTAACATTTTAAACAGTACCCCATAAAGGACGAGTCTACTTTAGCCAGTCTGAAACCTAGTTGAACTAGTAGGTCCTATTTCTATTACTATAATTATGTCCTTCACCTCTTTTTCTAAAAATATGTAAATTTTTCCGTACGTACATGATGTTTTCGTATATATATTGACAAGGTACCGTCATGATGATAATATCCTTAAACAGTTCCCTTAGAGAATCGCTCCTGCGGACATTATATATGGCTCTGATGGCTCTTTTCTGCAGAATAAAAATAGACTCGATGTCTGCAGCCCGTCCCCAAAGTAAAATACGCAAGAAATTATACTATGAAAGTAACTAAAATAGACTAGCCTCGTATCTACGAGTACATAAGTAAATTGACGGATTTTTCTGACAGCATATGCTGCTGAACTTAGACGTCCTACAAGAGATGTTAAATGAGGACCCCATTAGCCTTGAATCCATCATGATCCCCAGGAAAACAGTTTTATCTACGAATTCTAGTTTCTCTTGATTCAATACTATCTGGTAAAGAACATTTTATGCACTTGGTTTTTTCCCATTTAATACTAAATTATTAGCAGCTCTATAATTGCGGCAGTCTTTGCGTCTAGACTAGAGCTTCTTCGCTCAGTAGACCTATAGGAAGGACTAGGGATTTGATGAAATTAGCTCCGTGAATTAATATTTTATGTACACTAGAAGGCATTTTGTACCATTGGTACTTGGTGACGTAGCCTAGTCATGTCAAGTGTATACTCCTTGTAGGCCTCTGGCTTTACATCGTACACACGGCCACAAATCAAGCTATACATTTCGAAAGGTCTTTCAGTATAACAGAGAATCTTGTAATGAGATCTTTGTTAACCCCAGTGATCGCAGCTGCGAGAGCAGGGTCTTTAAAGAACGTTCGCGCAGTATTGCACTCATTGGTTGAGCCGCTACATTGCTTTACTGTATCGACGAGGAGCCCAGTTCGACGACGATATTCTTCTGTAATGGCGCGCTTTTTTTCTTCCACTGCTTCTTTTATATTCTTAGTCACGCGCCATGTTTTGTGTTCCTTCCTATACGATATGTGAAAAAAAAAATACCTAAGAACTGCACATGCCTTTCGCGTTTTTTCTTTTTTCCTTTGATTTTTCCGTGATAATAAAGTTCACTTTATCGACCCGTTTTCTAAAAATTAAACACTAATTTACTAATAGTACAATACAAAACATTAATATGTATGAATAACATTAACAAATCACAAAGTGTGACACTATGCATAAATAAAATAAAAATATACTCACAGTCTCAAAACTGATTAGAACTAGTACAAAATTCGCACAATTCGCGAGTTACGTCGGGAGCGGCGAACGTCACGGGCGACACAAGTCCGTCGTCGAGAAGCCCTTGGGCGCGACTGAATGTATCGAGCAAGCGCATCGGTTTATAAGGCATTATTTAGATATTTTATTACAATAAAAGTATTAGTCAAAAAAAAAAAAAAAAAATTATGTTTGGTAGATAAATACATAAAATTTTAGAATATTGAACACTTATTGTTATTTTCAATAAATTCTTACGCGTAGACAACGGTTTTGCACATGATTTTATTGTGTTTTTTCAGCGTGGATAAAATTTTTTTTAATGAACTTATACGTTAAACTTAAAAAAAAAAAGTTGTAGGCTTACTTTTTTCAGATTGTTATTTGGCACCAGTAAGCCAAAAAACAGATTGGAAAACCGGGTGTTTCGTGCTTACGTAAAAACATGTGTTAGATTTATATTTTTCGTAATTTATATTGAGTAGTTATCAAAATTTTAATCAGTACACTTACTAGATAAAGATGTGATGAATAACAGGGCATTAAAAAAAAAACCAGGTATCTTCAGGTTACTGAGAAATTTGTGCTGAAAAACATAGAAATTTCTGTTTTTAGACCGCGAAATTGATAGGGACTCTTAAAACCTGTTAAGTGTTTGAACTGGGGTGATTTTCGAAGATTTAAAACGAAGTCAGTTTTTAAGACAGTAATTAGGATGCAACCAGACTACAGTCGATCGACCACGGTCTGCTTACACCCTTATTATCTCGTCTTCTTACAAAATGCAATTATTAATATGGAAAGTATTTGGTAAATAGTTAATTACAATACCGGCCATAAATATTGCACATGGATTTTTTGAAAATGTCCGTCGTCCGTCGTGTTTAAAAAGCACATGAAATAAATAATATGACACATCGAGCATTAGCAAAACACAATTAACAGTGACGAAGACGACGGATGCCCTGAAATGCCGAATATTTTCTAAAAATCCATGTACAATATTTTCGGCCGGTTACTGTACAATTTGTATTTGTTTTTTGATAGCCTACTATGTGTCCCTCTGTTGGTCAAAGTTCTCCCCTGTCTCAAAATAAAAGTGTGATCATTTATTTCAAACAGGCACATATAAAGAACTTTGAACGTCAAAACTAACAAAATAATTGAACTGATTCTAGTTGCCCCTTGCAAAAGGTAGTTACGTATGGAGAAAAATGGGCAAGAAACTCCACCCACACTAACTCCTTTAAAATTTAAACAATATTTTGTATAGGTGCATTAACTATATAATTATATGTGAAGACGGTGTTCCTAGAATAATATTACTATACCACAATAGGTAAAAAGATTGAAAAGTGAAGTGCCTAATGACAGATAAATTTATTATGTTATAGATATATGGTGCTCACATATTTATCTACAAACATTGTAAAAGTAGATGATTTTTCTGAAATGTTAACAGTCTCCTAAAGTATCCTTAAATTATCCGATGTTACTCTCAGTTGTGATCAAAATTAACTGAAATGTATCATCTCAGAAATAAATTGCTGACAATAAATCACAGATAAACACATATAACGGAGGCCGAATATTGCCGACATGATATATCTTTACAATATCTTAGTGGTTTACTATTTGTAAACAACTATCCATATTTTTCTTTTGTATTTTTTTTTTTGTTAAGGTTGGATGTTTTCGGACTTCTCCTGTGTACCAATTAATTTGACGTGTGACGTGATTCCAATATTTTCTATAAGCTACAAACTTACCTACAGCTTATCTTATTTTCAAAAGTGCAATTTCAAACTCCTGATATACTTTAAATGGTGTTAGAGTTAACAATAACTACTTAAAAACGGAAGACACGAAACATCCCTGATAAACCCATGAAATGTACCATAATATTAAAAATTAAAACTCGAACACTGCCCAATGAACAAGTTTTAACGAGACGTGCTCTACGCCTCGCACCGTTAATTGCAACTGAAACCTGTGTCACAGAGTAGATAGTTACAGAAGGCCGGCTCCATACAACGAGCGAAAATGCACGCACACATATAGACAGGCTTCACGTACAGCGAGCATTTTTTTGTGATAGTTTGAGATCTCCGTACGTACATATGCGTTTGATCCCGCGTCCTATTTAAAAGCGATCGCCGCGCGAATACCTACACGATCGTCGCGTGCATTTATGTCACTTTTTGTCCGCGAATGGGAACGCTTGGTCGCGCAGACGGAGAGCGTTTTACGGTTTTACGCGGCCTTAGGCCCCGCTTACGCGATGTGACTCGCGTCTCCTGTATCCGTCCGCTGCTCCGTAAGTCGCGTCTCGATGATTCGTGGCATGCTCTAAAGTCTAAACGACTTCTTTCATTTGATTTCTCCGCAGTCGCTGTCGTTAAGATGCGTGTCTCTTGATCGTGTAGATTTTCTCTTGTTCTTTTTATTTTATTTATTTATCCAGTTTCAGACAACAACATTGTCCATCTTGTTAGTGAAATATACCTTATAACTAATGTTAGTAATACAAATCACACAATTAACAACACAACACCGGCAACACATACCGAATTAAATGTCCCAGGCAGGTTGCACAGAGAACGATCAAGCAAGAGATCAGCTACCTAGTTGACCATCCTCCCCACAAAATGCCTCAGAACAGGGGAGTAAGGACTCTCCGCCACTAATTTTAGGATACTATCGTTACTGACCCGCGTTCGATGCATCAGTGAAACAACTTTTTTGCGCATGACTGCGTGGAAACCGTCGGTTCCGTTCGTTGTGTAATTTATAATTTATTTATTTATTTATTTGAGCACAGTAGGTACTTTGAGATCTCAGTATTAATAAACAGTTTCACATATACTCCCGTTGCCGATGTAGAAATATTTAAATAGAGTACAATTAATTTTCCCATAAATCCATTCTTATTAAACACTCTGATGCGTCGGGGTAAATAGTTGAAGATTTTGATTGCCATGCAATTGGAATTTCTGCTATACAAATTTAGTCTATGGTTAGGTGCAAGTAATTTATTTGGGTTAATTGTATGGAGGTAGCCTTCTGTACCCATCCATTATGTGTGCCTGTGTTTTATAACTTCACTGCATACTTACTATAGCCAAGCACGGCGGCTTTAAACTCAGTTTTACGAGTGAAACGTCGCCAGTTCATATCCAGGGCTGTGAGATGAGAAATGTACGGGCAGAGCACTATATGAGGGGATTTTAAAATGCTTTTACTGCTTGAGATTTGAGTAGGAGCATATTTTTGTTTAGTTTCAACAAGTTGTTAAAGTGCTTGTATTATGAAGTGCCTAAGTTTTTTATGCATGTTGAAAAGCAAATAAAAATTTGGTTTTTCAAGATTCAAGAGAAAGATTTCAAGCCTGTTCAGTGTCAATAGGATAAATTTTTGTATGCGTATATTCTGCAGCAAGCTGATTAGTTTCAGCTGGAAATTGATACCAATGAAGTTTGGAAAACGCTGTAGTGTTATGATGATGAGGAGTCGACAACTCAAGATTACGACATATTTTAGTACTAGCTTTTGCCCGCGGCTCTGCCCGCGTGGATGTCGGTTATCGCGTTAAAAAGTAGCCTATGTCCTTCTCCATATCCCATCCAACCATATCCATATCCATATTCTCCATATCTCTGCCAAATGTCATGACGATCGGTTCAGCAGTTTAGGCGTGAAAACGTAACAGATAGACTACGAGTTACTTTCACATTTATAATATTAGTATGGATTAGATATCGTCTTCATTTACTTCTTCATATAAATATCTAAATATCGCGCAAACTTAGAGAACACTACATCAACACAATAATAGTGTAACGATTAGACAACGTTTTACGATGCATTGTGTGAAACATCTATTGGCGCCTTGGCATTAAAACCGGCTCGTATGCCGTGACGGCAAACGGCATGACGCTGTCATACCGTGATGTACCCCCTCTACACCACCGCTCTTACCTCCCTTGTGTGTGCGCGCGCGTATACTATAGACTTGTTGATGTAAAACATCTATTGGCGCGCCTTGGAGGTAAGTTCGACTCGTATGGCGTGATGGCACACGGCATGACGCTCTATACCTTGATGCTCCTATCCCGCAATGTTTCTCATCTGGCGTCCCGAGACGGCAATATTTTTTTTTTTTTTGTTGGTAATATCACAGACCATGGCATGCTAAGACAAACTCCAGAGGTTTAATAGTGTGCCTTTAATAAACCTTATTATATTTATGAGTAAAGTCAGTATAAGTTAGCCTAAATGTGACAGAATAATTTCTACACGCGCGCGTATATAATTGTATCTTATTCTGTTCAGCCGCTACAGAGTGATTGAGTAACAAACATACACAACATGGATTGAGTGTAGCACTGTCACTAATAAGGACTTGTAAAATTGTTTTTAATAATAAATAAATTTAAGTGTAGGTAGCTTATTGAATAAGCCGCTCCCGAGTTGGACCAACACTGGTTCCGCTAAAATATATGCGTGTCACAAACTGTGTTGGACACAAAGTTCGCAATAGTTGTGCCGACACTTGGGAACCGGTCACTTGCAGCCCATTTAACTTGCTCCACAGTGTACGGCAAAATGTATGGACAATTTAATAATTAACAATGTGTTTATTGTTGCTTCATTTATAACTTTAGAGGGCCCTTAACGGTCCAGTAGATCCACTATTAAAAAAAAATATTACCTCATTACTAAGAAGGAATAATGAAAAAACGGCTCAATAAAGAACCTCGGTCAAGTGTGTCTAGAATTTTCTAATACCTTTTAGAACGTTTCATACACTGAAAAAATTGTTACTTCTACGTAACCAAACTTTCGTCAACATATAACACAAAAAAGTGACCACATAACTTTATGCAACATGTAACCATAACCTGTGCTGGCTGTTGTGTATCACTTTTATTAAATCAAGTTAACTTTTATAAAGTCTTGTCAAACTTTGATTGTTCCTGAAATAGCCGAAGTAGTTAGGCTAAATATTTTTTCAGTGTATTGAGACACGAAGCAACTAATCGATCGAACGATCTAAAGAAAACCGGTCACATTCCTCTAGATCGTATTTTGTTTCTTCGTGTCTCAATATGAAACTTTATAAAAGACATTAGAAAATTCTAGACACACTCACTGATTGAGCCGTTTTTCATAATTCCTTCTCAGTCACGAGATAATACTTTTTTAAAGGAGTGGTGCTAGTGGACCCTTGTACGCCCTCTTAAGCAATTTCAGTGCTTTTTTGGGAAGATGCAGGAAGTTGGGAAAAATAATGTAGTAATATAAAGCCAATTGAAGAAGACTTTTCAGCTGAAATCTAGGCTCATGATTGATTGATAATAATCACAGGGACGCGCTGTGTCACAACCTAAAGAGGTTTTGTGGCATAGTGCGTCAAAATGTATATCATAACATCACGCCTGTATTTCCCGAAGGGTAAGGCAGAGATGCATAATAACGACCTTTGTGGTCTAGTGGTAAAGGAGTCGTTTTGATCAAACTCCTACTTTTCGGGGTACATCTGTTCCTGTAACTGATCGGCTCGAGCTCCTAGGCATGGAGTTGACATCTGGTCTCAACTTCGGCTCCACCATCGAGTGCAAAGCACAAACTGCGGCCAAGAAACTGGGCGTCCTAAATAGGGTGAAGCGATACTTTACGCCTGGACAGCTTTTAACCCTTTACAAAGCACAAGTCCGTTCCTGCATGGAGTATTACAGCCACCTTTGGGATGGCTCAGCAAAGTACCAACTTGCTGCGCTTGACTCGGTTGAGCGCAGAGCTAAGAGGCTCATTGGCGACGTAAAACTGGTGGATGCCAAGCTTCACAGCTTGGCTCATCGCCGCAAGGTTGCCTGCTTGTCGGTCTTCTACAGATTGTACTTGGGCGAGTGTGCCCATAAACTCCACGACCTCATTCTACCGGCCCCCATCTACCATCGGACATCTAGACGCACTGCAAGTTACCACCCCTACCTAGTTGATATTCCACCAATTCGCACTAAGCGTTTTCAAACGTCTTTTATAGTGCGCACAGCAAAGGAGTGGAACTCTCTGCGTCTGTGTTTCCGAACGCATACAACCCTAATCTATTCAAAGTGAGAGTGAACAGGCTTCTTCTGGGTAAGCTCACTCCATCGTAGACTTTGTCTCTGTCACCCAGACCTAGACCAAAGTCAAGAGCAAACCCATTGTAAAATTAAAATTAAAAAAGACGATCTGTCTCAAACCCAGAGGTCCCGGGTTCCGATTCCCCCCGGGGGCAAAATCTTCTCAGTTTGCTTGGTGGTAGGGCTTGTTCTAAGTCCGCCTGGCTAGCTACCACCATTTTCTCTCCACCATAGTCTCTCGTTAACAGGATTCGTTGTATGTCGGCTGGTTGAGGATTCCGGGTGAAGCTCGCTTCCACCTTCGGTCTTATAATCACTTACCATCCGGTGAGATGAAGACCAAGAGCATCTGTGCTAAAAATATATATCAATATACATGTTGCTACTGCGGTTTTCATAAAGTCATCAGTCTACCTTGTGGGAGGCCTTCCTACGCTACGTCTTCCGGTATGCGGTCGCCACTCCATAACCTTTCGGCTCCAACAGGAAAGGAATCCGCTGGATGCGGAAAGCACGGAACCGGTCGAGGTGGCGGTGCTTGGGGGAGGCCTATGTCCAGCAGTGGACGTCTTTCGGCTGAAATGATGAACGATGACATGTTTCTACTAATAAGCTAATTTTAAATCCTATCAAATCAGAAAACCAGTTCTAAATTACAAACATATTTAAAATCTAATCCCGCTATTCTCAGTACCCAAAAGTTTATTAGATGTCTAGACCAAAACTATATAACTAACGGCTATGTGTATATGAGATTGCCTCACGCCTCTAGGAGCTCCTAATGAACGGCTTTAATGAAAGTCTAGAGCTTCATAATTATGAGGCAGGGTGCACACCTGACGCTATGATAGTTGCTGAATATAGTGTGTTTGTGAATGTACTTAGTTAAGGATAATGAAGTTAAAAAAGGGTGTTAAGTCCCTGGTACATGTTGAAAGGCCTACACTGTCCTCCCAAACCTATTAACACTGTTATTTGAGAATATTGTAAAAGCCAATTATTTTAAAAAGAGTAACCGTGGAGTTTCTTGCCGGCTCTTCTCCATAGAAAACGACCAATTGGAACCGTGCACCTCGCTTCTCTCGATTCATAAGTGCCCATGTAGGTTTATGTGAAATAAAATATTTTGATTAGGTTTTTTTTTAAGTGCTATTTTCCATGTACATATATAAGAATGTGTTTCAAACACAAGCAGATTTGTAATTCGACTACTCTTTTCATAGTTCTTTTAATAAGCAAATGTCTTTCCGGATGATTTCGGGAAGTTAAATTCATTTTTAAAGGACTTCCGTTAAATGGCAGTATACAGAAACAAGTTCATCGTTTCAGCCGAAAGACGTCCACTGCTGAACATAGGCCTCCCCCAATTGGGGTGTTTGCCATAATCATCACGCCTGGCAGGCGGGTTGGCTATCGCAGTATGGTGTTAAAAATGCATAGAGAACGCTGCTGCCCATTCTCTAGTATTAAGTCCCTTAGTCGCCTTTTACGACACCCACGGGAGGAAATAGGGTGGTGCTATTCTTTACGTGCGGCACCACACGGCACACGACAGAAACAAGTGAAAGGAAGGAATGGCTTTAAGTATCTGGGTCACATTGATTGTAACAGGTGACCTTAAGGATGACGAGGACATCGAGTGGAAGCGCAGGGCTTTGGCAATATGCTCGCTCGCAGGTTCGCACGTTACACCAACGAGGTTAAAAGAACACTCTTCTGCCAGTCGTTCTACTGGAGTGACTTGTGGTTGAAATATATGCAACGAACCTACAGAGTCCTGCGCACCCAGTATAACAACGCTTTTGGGATGCTGTTGGGGCTGCCGTGGCTCTGCATATTCATGGCTTTCAAGCCATCATGCGCAAGAAAGCAAACTCCATGCTGCAGCGTCTATGGAGCAGCAGCAACAGCATCCTAAATGCTATTGCTGCCCGTTTTAACTGACCTTTCCAAAATCAGTGAATAAGGACAGCCATAGGCATCGGTTCGGTATAGGTATTAACAATACTAACATAATTTTAGGTACGATCTTGTTACTAACACACTCACATTTTCTTTTTGTTACAATAAATTGCATGTATGTAACTTATATGGAGATTCTCCGAAATAAATTAATAATAATAATGGAAACCTTCTCCCTGCATTTGGATGCAGTCAAACTAAATTATAATAATAACGAGGCTATGATCTTTGATGGTTAGAATAGGGATGATGACTAATAAAAGATGTTTTGTCCGTCATGTAGATTATAAAAAAATATAGGACACGTATTTTTTCTTTTTTTACGTAATCAAAACATTACGGCGATACACTGAGTTCAAATGTGGCATGACGTCACTTCTCAGTAGATTTTATACGTAGCTGTGACGTAACGAGCCCCCACTCCCCAAGTTTAATGTGTTTTATCTAAGTCATTTTTTATTAATATGATAAAGAAAAAAATACGTGTCTAATATTTTATTATTATCTGTTTGATGGACTAAACAGTTTTTTTTTTTTTACCCAGGTCACACCCCTTATAGGGATGGACACATCCCTAATAGGCATGTGTATACTATATGTGAACTGTTCTTAATACAATTATTGACCTATACGGCGCCGAATTTTCATTTTAACTGTAATTGATCCTCTATTTTACGTCCCCCTTTTACCTTTAAAACCTTGCGCATTACCTTGCGTTGGTTTTTTACCTTGCGTATTTTTATGGTGTACATAATAAAGAGTATTCTATCTATCTATCTTGCGCACCTGTTATAGCCTCACTGGAACATCTTAAATGTTACCTTAGCCCCATACAAGCACCTCATTCAATAATTAATTGCCGCACACCGTCCATTACACCGCGGGGCAAATTAAATGAGCTGCGAGTGACCAGCCGTCGAGCGTCGCACAAACTATCTTTAACTTTTTAACTATTCTCATTCATCTTGACTACTTTTTGAGGGTTAAGGATAAAGTTTTTGGAACGAAACTCTTTAACGCGGCTTGTCTGGTAGAAATTGTCACGTAAGAAAAAAACGTTATGCCTCCATGTGACTGAGTAGGAACTTAATACGCGTTTTTAATACAGAGCCATCTAGTATAAGTTTTTAGAAGCTAAAAACTTATACTAGATGGCTCTGTATTAAAAACGCGTCTAAAAATCAATTTGCCTAGCCTTTTCCCAACTATGTTGGGGTCGGCTTCCAGTCTAACCAGATGCAGCTGAATACCAGTATTTTACATGAAGCGACTGCCTATCTGAGTTCCACAACCCAGTAACTGGGTAACACGATACCCCTTGGTAAGACTGGCTATCAGACTTTTGGGCTTCTGACGATCTGTAACGACTGTCAAAGATCCACGAATGATAGCCGGGACCAACGGCTTAACGCGCTTTCCAAGGCACGGAGGAGTCTCCGTATGTAAAGATGGTCACCCATCCACGGACCAACCCCGGCAAGCGTAGCTTAACCTGACGGATCGACCCGTGCGGCTGTTATTACTTAGCCACGAGCTCCTAAAAACGCGTCTATGGGTGGGTAAAACAGTATATGCAAGATAAGAGACTTCGAAAAAAAAGTTCGTTTCAAGTGTCGAAATTTTTTGTTTCTGTTTTAAATCATACCTTCGCCTTAGAGTGAAAACCTCGGGAATACAATTTTGGTCATTTTTATTTTATTAAATTTTCAGAAAGTAAACCTCGCAACGCAAGTCCTAGTTTCACACAAAAAAAGTTGTCAAGTTGTTTAATCATTTCAGCCGAAAAACGTCCACTGCTGGACATAAGCCTGCCCCAATTTGGGGAGGTTTGCCATAATCGCCACGCTTGGCAGGCGGGTTGGCGATCGGAGTAAGGTGTTAAAAATGCATAGAGAACGCTGCTGCCCATTCTCTAGTAAGTCCCTTAGTTGCCTTTTACGACACCCACGGGAAGAAATGGGGTGGTGCTATTCTTTACGTCCGGCACCGCGCCATTCTTTCTTACTTCTGTCAAAATATTAATATTTTCGGTAGTCTTAATCTCTTAATTTACAACGGTTTTAAATATTGGAAGGGGCAACTAGAATCCATTAAATATTTTTGTAATTTTTGACGTTCAAAAGTGCCTTTATTCTTCTCTTCTATTTTAAATTAATGATTTGACTTTATTAAATAAAATATTATTCAAAGCACACAAATAATTATTTGTGTTAATATTTACTTTGACAATCAATCAGTGTATTAAAGGGCACCGTATCTTCATAGACAAGCAAGTCGATATTAAAAAACCATGTACAGTCGCGGAATGAAAAGGTTGACCAGTTTTAAAATAAATTCATTTACGCGTTGCACTTACATGTTACCTTTTTAAACTGTGTAACAGACGAGAGTGTTGTATTGAAAATTATGTTTAACTGTTTGACAACAAAGTTCAAATTTACTTAGGCGAATGTTCCTTGACTATAAGTTTGTATTAAGTTGAACTAAAACCTTTTTATTAGTTTGATCTTGCCATTACGTTGTGTAAAGTTTCATAAATCTTATGATTACATCCTCTTCGCTTTTAATGATTCAAACTATAAATGTGAAGTTCCTGTCAATGTCATCATTGCTATTTCTTGTATTCGTGTTAATATTTTACAATGCCGAGAAATTTAAATATTCAAGAAAGAGCAGCTATTATTGATCAACACGAAGATGGCTACACTATCAGTGAAATATCGCGAAACCTAAATTTAACCAGGTATACTGTGAGATTCTGGATTTGAAGATACGCTGAAGAAGGTGAACTGATTGATCATCGTCATGATTCTGGTCGCCGCCCCTTCCTTAGTTCTGCATAAAGAGCCGACATGAGACGACAATATGAAGATAACGGTTTTGTGTCAAACAATTATCGACATATTTTCACAGAAGTGATTGTTTTGTTGAAATATATTTTACTAGCATTAAATTCGTTTGATTTCTGTGAACACGGGTATACACCAGTGATTTAAGGTAGCACGGCAAGTTTTACTCGTTCCTAAGTCAAATAAATTATTGTAGCGTTCTTAAAATATTAACAATAAAAAAAAAAATCCTATAAAAATTATAAGTTACTTTTCAAAACTTAACTTCTAATCTTAACATTAAAGATTAGATTGAAATCTACACAATATATGATATTAGATTTAGATTTACACATACTTATGATTTTCAATGTTCTGCTCGCAAAACCAAAGTTCGATATTTTGTGGTCCTCTTTTCTGCTTCTTGAAATAACTGAGGAATGAATGAGACAAATAGTTTTTATTTTTTATTTTAACTCGCCTTTCCAAAATGCAAAGAGGTCAATTCTCATAGTGGACGTATCTATCTGTGAGCCATGTAGTGAAATGACAATCATTATGACGGAATGTATCATACTCGGTCGATAAAGCAGATACTGATTACTTATACTGAGCAAGCAAAAACAGATCTTAAGGTGGTCAACCTTTTCATTCCGCGACTGTACAGTACAACTATTTTCTTAATGTCCTTCGGCAAACTTCGCGATCTCCTGACTTTGATTATATGTAAGTTAAAACTTGTTCCCACAATAACAACTTAATGTTCTCCTAAAACAGGGCTTCTTCTCTCCTACCCTTTTGCTGTGCCCTACAGCGTCCATAATGATCTAAATTATATAGTTACCATCTAAGTACATATTATGGTAAAGCAATAAATTCATACTCTTAACTACGAAGAAACGGAAAAATATTTTATTGGGTAAAGTGAACTCACACACCAACACACTCACACTCACACTCCACATCCACACACTACTTTCACACAACACTTTCAATAGCTTAAAGTAATATTAACCGATTCACTGTCCACAAATTAGACACAATAGTTAAACAATCAACGTGTATCATATGTGATTCATGGGACAGCGAAAGTCTTAATAATGTAATTTCTGCATACTCAAAATTATCGTGTGCATTGAAAATAATGTAAGGAATCGGGAGAAGGCGCTGAAATCTGACATACAGATTTTTACCTAGTTTGGGTTTCAGAGGCTTCATAGGTTTTTGTAGCTCTAATTTATTTCAATAAAGATTTATTATTATTATTTTATTGTTACATGTTTACATATCTCGGGACCCTGGGGTCCCGGACCTTTGAAAGGCATACGAGGGGCCGAAGCCAACTCGCAGAGGCCCGTTAGACGCTTTTAATGAAAGAAGGCACTAACCGACGATTATCCCTGTACGCACTACAAGTGCACCAAAGGACAACCCCCGGTCGGTGTAGGCCTATTGCAGGATATGGAAACAAAGATATTGGACTATGGGTTTGGGTGGTTAAAATGGACTGGTTACCTAAAACTATGGAAGGACTATGGCCCCTGCCTGATCAATGTTTTATTATACACGGATAAAATGGCAGGGGGTGACTTGCACACTCAATAATGGGCCCCCGAAAACGGTCGCTAGCACATAGTGACGTAGCGACAAGGGGGCAACATATCCTGAGGTACTCCAGGAGTGGAGAGGTATTCCACGGCTCTCAGAACAATCCCAGAGCCCGGAAGATGGTCAAGATCCCTACAAGCACTTACTGGAATACTTCCATCCTCTGAGCACGTTTGCTCTTGCGAATCTCCACTCAAGCCGGCCAATAAAGGCAAGAATGAGGTGGGAGCTCAGTTCCTCGTCAGTGTTCACTCCAGCCGGCCAATAAAGGCAAACCAGAGATGAGGAACATGACTTCTCCCGGGAGATAAGGTCCATGGGGTCGCAACTGCCCAACAGCTCGCCACATGCTGCCCTGCGGGTTTCTGTATCTCTTTTGGTCTGGCTCTTCACCCGAGACATGTTCCGGTAAAGTAAACTCTACCGGCACAGACCCAGAGTTTGGAGCGCGCAAGCCCCACCACGACGTCAACGTAGAGATACGGCGGTGGGGTTATATTATTATTATTAATAAAGATATTGAGTATTGAGTTTACTGTGTAACATAATTTCTCCCAATTTCCTACATCTTTCCAAAAATACATTCAAATTGCTTCATACCTCATTTAGTCGAATTAACAACGTAGTAAAAGTGATCAGCACTAAGAAAATTCTCCCAACCAAAAACCAACAATATAATTTCACCAAATCAAATTCACACTAGCCACATTACAAGCATGGCTGCTCACAATCCAACCGAAAACGGCACACAAATATCATTATGACATTCATAATCCCATCACAATGGCCAGTGGCCGGGTCGAGCGTCATTCTCCACTCAACTGTTTGAGCATATCGCTTTTATGCTCAACCCACCAAATGAGTACGTTGAGCGAAAGTGCCGCTCAAATGCTGCAACTGCGCTTTGAGAACGCAATTGTTCTGTAATTATATTATCAGACCGAGATATAAGGGGATTATTTAATGTTGTGTGGTAAATTGTTTGAGGTCTGCTTTGTATGGAATTATATATGTAGTGTATGGTCTGTGTATGTCAAATATGATTGCTTCGGCTGACTTCTAAGCTCAGTAATACTTGACTGTAATTTCATAATAAATTGAAAATCTTTTCAGCTAATTTATGTATATAAAACACAAAGTATGTATCTACCTATGTCCGTTACAGACTTGGAAACTACGGAACGGACGAAGCGGCTAAAATTGATGTACAAAACGACTCTTTAAATGACAAGAGACAGTGAAACACACTTCATATTTTTTCTGTAAAACGACTAGCACCCAATATCTCCAGCAAAAGCAATATGAACGATACAATATCTGAAAGCACATACAATAATATCAGAAGCAGCTTTGCACTATCGATATTCCAATACTTTCGACTCACTAACAAGTACTCTAAAACACATCACTACGCTTCGTAGCTCAAGAAAATAGTCCTTGAAATAAAATGTAGGAGTAAACAGCACACTCGTAGCGACCGTAGCACGTAGCGCGTAGCAGTCGTAGTCGCGTAGCATTCGTAGCACGTCTACGGCCGCTTAGACCGGCCAATCGTTACAGAATTCACTTGGAATAGATTACGTTTAATATTTTATTTACGTTTGTATGTTATTTTTATTAAGTGGTTCGGTCAAGGGTAATGGCTATTTATGTGAGAGGCTAGATTTATTGAATTTTTGATACTCAAAATCATACATTTTTATATTAGGCGTAGTTTACGTGATCTATTTGTATATACAAGGTGGAGACCACAATACGACAATAAATTAAACTGCGTGTATCTGATAACGTTCCCAGTCTGCATACGAAAATTCAATCAAATATATCCAATAGTTTAGACACTATAGCTAGTCAAAGATTGGCAAAACCCATAGTCGGCACATCAATACTATTTAGTTTGTTCAAACAAACTAAATAGCATTTTTTTAATTCCGATGTTTGGATTTAATTATGATAGTACGAAAATACTCATATGCATTTGTATTGGCAGTGTTTTCATTTATTGTCGTCATTTATTGTCTCCACATTGTATAATATATAATATTAGCTTGATGTTTTCTATGTTTTAGAATTTCCCTTGTTGAGTTGCCCTTAAGAATCTACGCTTTGAAACGGTCCAGTAGCTTCAACTTCCAAACTATCTGACGCCGGTCAGTTAGAAAGTTTATGTCTTTGACAATTGAAATGTGTCTGTTAATGGTTTAATGCAAACTTTGAGTTAATGTAATTCATCACCTAATTGGTGATGTTCTTCAGAAAGGTCAGGTGCGTAGAACTCGCAACCGGCGTGCGTGTATGACCAGATGTATGAATGTAAACGAAGCAGAAGGACTATGTAAGGAGCGTAGGAGGTGGCGTTCTATAGTTTCTGCTTACCCCCTTGGGAAGAAAGTGTGTTAATGTTTTTAATGTTGAGTTTAAGTTGTTTAAAACCATTACAAATATAAGGTGTATCTATTCAAACATGAAATATTTTAAGAGAAACATCAACAGGTGGTAAATAAGCCATAGCTGCGAAAAATTTTTTTTTAAGTGCTTGAGACATTTTGCAGAAAAACCTTTACATACTTATTCTATGAATGACAAGCCCGGACGCGGCTTCTGTGGCGGTACGAGCGCGGTGAATTTTGATAATTAATGAGTATTCATCATCATAATTGTCAAGTAATTTTACATTATTAAATTTTTTAAATAATATACTCAGATTTAAAAAAAAAATCGTTTCCATGGCTTCTTTACCACCTATAGGTGTATCTCTTAAAATATTTCGTGTTTGAATAGATACACCCTATAATATTCTTTATTGTGGCCAGGTGAAGACGTAAAATTGTGTAATCACCACGGGCAGTAACTAAGAAAGCCCTCTTATCGCTTATTTACAACCCTCGCCTGCGGCTCGGGTCACTAATACCTACGATTTCGGGCTTTCTTTCTTTTACAGTCCTTGGTAAGTAATGTAAAATTTCGTGTCAATGGAACTTTTATTTCCTTACCTTCCATACGAACGAATCAAAGAAAAACCAGACAATTACACAGCCACAACCAAAGACATCGCGACAATCTTCGAATCTTAAACACAGTCACATTATCGCCGAATCCTTTGAGATATAAATCAAACGATACACATTTAAATCGAGCAACAGGCGGTGTTTAATCACGATGCCATCTAAAACTGGAGCAAACAAAAAACAAATTCGCGAACGCTTGCCTACATCGCTTGCTTTCATCGCTTGTCGTTATTAAAAGCGCTTAATACGCTTTTTGTTAAATGTCCCTTATTTGAATTTTGGTCTTGTGGCTAAATAACAACAGCCGCATTGGTCAATTAACGGTTGAGCTACGCTTGCCGCGGTCGGTTCGTGGATGGGTGACCATCCATTACATATTGAGACCCCTTAGTGCCTCGGAAAATCCGTAAAGCTATTAGTCCCGGCTGCCATTCATAAGGTCTTTTTGAACCTCAAAAGTCTGACACCCAGACTTACCAAAAATTCGAAGACCGGTGACATCTACCAACCCGTACTGGGCCCGCGTGGTGGATTACGACAGAAAAAAAAGTTAGCATAATGATCAGCTACCCGTGCGAAGCCGGGGCGGGTTGCTAGTATAATTCTAAAACCACATCTAGTGTAAGCACCAATATAAATATTATCAGAGCAGATAAAAAACGCAAGTTACAAATATTACTGATTGTAGTTGTTTGTACTTTTTTCTTTTACGAGTAAATATCGCATCTTTGAAAATTCTACATGAGCTATCTAAGAAACAGTATGGAATTTTCATAAAACTTACAGTATTTCTCACTATACAAGGTGTTTTTTTTTTTGTTTTGTTTTTTTTTTATATATCCCATAACTCAACGGGTATGAGACCATATCAAAGAATCAACTGGCATATGAATTATTTATCAATTATATATTTTTTTGTTTAAATTTTTCATACAAAATAATTCGGAAATGTCACGATTATTAATGTAAAAGACCCTTACGTAAAATATGACAACTTCGCATTTTCTTAGCTTTAAATATGATTGATTGGTTTTAATGAAAATTAATTACTCGTATTTATCAATGAAACTTAGATACTTACACACATCGAGGGTGTCAGTTTCATCAGTTTGGCAACGTCGTAAAAAGTATCAATTCGTCATACGGGTGACAATTTTCGAACTAAATTATTATGATTGATGATAATTATCTTCGAAACTATGCATTTTTGGACCACATATTCTAGGAATTTTTGTATTATTTTTACTTATACGCTTGAATTAAGGGTTTTCAAACGTCTTTTTAATGCGCACAGCAAAGGAGTGGAACTCTCTGCCTGCGTCTGTGTTTCCGAACGCATACAACTCTAATCTATTCAAAGTGAGAGTGAACAGGCTTCTTCTGGGTAAGCTCACTCCAACGTCGACTTTGTCTCTGTCACCTCTGACCTAGACTAGAGTCAAGAGCAAACCCATCGTAAAATAAATAAATAAATATATTTTAAAAAACACGTTGTATTTCTAAACATTTTTGCCACCCAAATAAAGTTCACAAACAGAAACGTCTATTATTTTAAAAACACGTGGAGAAAAATACTTTTCTGAAAATAGCGACGTCCGGTTACTCCGAATCAATGCGAGAAAATGCGTCGTGTCTGTGACGTAGTCTGGGTTATTTTAAAACAATCACTTTTATTTACAAAGGCTGTTTTTAATTTAGAACCCCTGGCATTTACGAAATGTTTGCTTCCATTTTTATCGCATTGGTCTTTTGGTACGCACGTGTCCCGAGCGAGCGTAAGATTTTCCTTATGCGTAAGTACGTATTCTGTTTAAAAAAAATGTGATTATGTATCACGTTTTTAGGGTTCGTTGTAAACAAGGAACCCTTATAGTTTCGCCATGTCCGTCTGTCTGTCTGTCTGTCCGCGGCTTAGCTCAGAGACTTAGTGCAGTCAGTATATACAATTAGCTGCCCCCCCCTTGTACAAATTGTTGAGATTTTTTTTACTAACAAAACGTGCAATTTTTTTTTTTTTCTAGTCTTGGGTAGATTTTGTATAGATATTTAAATTAAATTAAGAATTATAAAATTCTATCGATCCTTATTCAAAATAATCTCAACCATTTATGCAAGGGGGGGTCAGCTAATTGTATACGAGTATACTGAATGTACTAGAAAGCTGTAATTTGGTATGGGTTATCATGTTACGGGTGTTGTGTCTGGTGGGCAACTGCCCGACGGTTGATGTCGGGATGTTGTATATTTATGCTAGTCGCGCGGTAAACTCTGATTGCGCGATGCAGGATTTGTGGCGTCAGGTCTTTGATGCGAATTGCGTAATTCGCATGTGGCGTTGTAGATGCCGCCACAGCTTAAATACCGCGTTCGGCTTTTCCTATACTTTTGTCAACTCATCATGGAATCAAAATGCGTCATCAGCATCATCTTCCTGCCCTGGTCCCATGTTACTTGTGGTCGGCGCAACACGTTTTCTTTTTCCATTCTCCCCTGTCAACCGTCACGCTATCATTCACCCCCTTCTCTTTCATATCATTCACATAATCCATCCATCTTTTCTTTGGCTTCCCTATCCCTCTTTATCCACCAACATTTATATTCATCACTCTTCTAGTCACATGCGTTTCCTCCCTCCTCATCACATGCCCATCCATGCGAAACGACTTCCTGTCAACTTTTCTGTCACCGGCGCCATTTTCAAACTTCCCCGTATATACTGCATGCTCGCACGCAGGTTTGCGCGCTGTTTCGTCGGAGGTGTAGATATCGCTCTTTAGGGCATACTGCACGTCTCTCTATACGTGCAGCCTGTGGGCGAGGTACACGTGTGCATCTTACGGAGCCCTCCGCGTCCAGTTCAACAACGCGTTCAGGGCGGTATTGGGGCTGCCTCGCTATTGCAGCGCCTCAGGTATGTTTACTGAGGCCCGTACCGATTGCTTCCATGCTACCATGCGCAAGCGGGGCGCATCCCTGGTGCGTAGGGTAGTGGGGCAGCACCAATGTCGTCTTGGCGATGATCGCGGACCGGATGGACTGCCCATACATACGGCACTGCTGTGATAGGCATGTCAGCAGGGCCGGTTAGATTTAAGTATTTAGTTTGTTTCATTTTTATTATTGTTTATAATGTGTTTCTGTATTTCACTACAAATATGAGTCAAGGTTGCTCGAAAAAAATGTTTTTTTTTTTTTTTTTAGTTCTCATTTCTAACTTTATTAATTTTCGTTACTCCACACATCCATCTCAACATTCTCATCTCCGCTGCATGCAATCTTTTTTCATCCGTCTTCTTCACGGCCCAGCATTCCGATCCATACAGTACGACAGGCCTTATCACGGATTTGTAAATTTTCCCATTTAACTTAAGGGGCATCCGTGGAATCAAATGCGTGACAATTTTAAATTAAAACTTCAATTTATATTAAAACTGCGATTTAAATCTGAACTTTTTGATTGCCCCCGTCAGGAACCCGGATGTAGTCAATGAAAGTTGATGCCATCAGCGTGTTTATGATCTATGGTGGGACAACTTTTTATGAGTTGTCCGAATTATGTTGTTTTAAATTAACAGTTTGCATAATGAGTACAGGTTTAATTATTGTTGTTAACATGGGATGTTTGCGTAGTGGAAGCAATTTTGGGGATAAAGTTTTAATCATATTATGATGCATGAGTTATTATGTAGTCCGTAATTTAAACACAAATAACACGTACCTACATTAATCACATTTTGTTGTAAATCAAGAAGTTGTTCGTGATGCAAGTTTGTTATCTCGACAGAAGACTTATTGTTTGGCAATATTTATTTGTGTTGGGAGAGATCGATAGTTGTTAAAAGTTACGTTCAGAAAAACCTAATCTAACCTCTTGTGAGTTAAATTCAGACTTAGAACCAATATTAATTAGTTTAGTATCTATGAGGCATCAATACAAAGAAATAAAATTTAAGTGTCTGTTTGTAATTTCCAAATACTCGTAACAGAAAAAAAATGCTGTTTGTTCCAGCTAATCTCCGAAACAACTGTCCCAATTTTGACAAGAATTTCACTAGCAGATAGCTAATGTCATAAGGGGTAACTTAGGTTATTTTAGAAAAAGCCAACCTAGTATAAATAATAATAATTTCATGTAATGTGCCTACGGTCAAGGAGCGAAAATCTTTATATGATTTAATATTTTCCCACGAAGCAATATAATGTCACCTTTTTGTCCCGTCATTTCCTTTCAAAATATTGGCAATACGTAGTCAGAATTCATGATTATATGATTCTGAACTCCTAGCATAGACATTTTACGTCGATAACAAAAAAAAAAACATAAATTTGCTGTCTCATAAAAAAGTGCAATACATACGCAGTCAAAATGTACGAAACAGCAAATTTTTATTTTTCTAACCGACGAAAAATTAACGCAGGGTTCAGAATTATGTACTAAATTCATGGTAACAGCTTGCACGTGGATGTCCTTGCCACCCTGTATAATATTATACATGTGAAAGTAATATTATACATTTTTATACCTAAACCACTACACCGATCGTTAATAAATTTGGCAGATAGGTAGCCTATAACCTGGAGAAGGACTTAGTCTACTTTTCATCCTTGATCGCAAACGAAATCGTGGGTATCAGCTAATGTTGCAATAAATTCAAAGCAAGAATGAACAGGCATCTTCTGGGCACGCTCATTCCATCATAGAACTCATCCATCGGTTTCCATCAGGCGATATCAGGCTCAATGAGCATTTTTTTTTAAATCTCGAGCTCCATAAGCATTATGTGATGTGTAAATTAAGTGCTTGGATACCTAAACGAAGTCCTAAAGTAGAAGCAATCCTTTGAAATAGCAGCATTAAAAAACAAATAATTCTTGTAGCGTGCTTGTGTGTCGTAGCGATAAAACTTTATGGGCAGGTATTTAGATGACTGCCTTAGCTCCTACAAGATTGCGAATTTTGTATGAATTCCATTCGTTTTAGTTAAAACTCTATTATTGTCATGGCTAATTCAGTCGCTGCTTGAATAACAAACTCGTCTTAAACTGTTTAAATTGATTACTTCATCTGGTTACTGCAGTTGTTCGAATAAATAGAACAATTATTGTGCCAATGGAAGTATGAGCGAAAATATAAACAACATCTCCCAACTTAACATCAGATTTGGAAGAAAAATTGTCTCATAATTGAAAACTTCTGTGGGCTCAAATGCATGGACACCCAACCCCCAGTCGGCGATAGCTGTGTGCAAACTTGCCGCAACCAATTTCCAGCCAAACGTCCCGGCATCAAATCCAATAGGAAACGTCATAATCATATGATAGGTGCGGCGCATTGCGCCCACCTGTCGCCGCGCGTGCGTCCCGCGGTGACGTCACGCGCGCCGATCGCGCCCGAGCGCCGCCGGGCTCGCACGAACGCGGCCGACCCGCGGACCGCAACGGATTGATCCGAGCGAGCCCCCGCGAGCCGCTAATCAAATGAGCCAATCGCTGTTTGTACGAAAATACGCCGACTTAGACTACCCGAACTAACCAAAAACTTATTTAAGGACGAAGCTCCCATATCCTCCCAAAAACATATTTTTCTGCAAGGCAAAACATGGAGCGAGGAGCGCTTTCGGCGCGTGTCTCGCCACGGCTCCTTATCTAGTTCTTAATCCAAGATAAATATTACATCAATCGGGGGAGGAGCGGGCGCGGCGCACGCAGGCGCGGCCTGCTGTCGGCCCAGTCCCGCTCCGGCCGCGCTGCCCGCCGCACTTCGCTCTCGCGGGCGCTCGACCCGGCGGCGACTCGCCCGCTGCCTGTTCTACGACCCCCACAAATACGAGTGTTGAACGCCTCCCAGTTATCACCGCCGCCGACGCCGGATCGACCCCGCCGAGTGTCCACTGTCGAGCCGCGAAGGTCGTCCACGTGCCCATCCCGTTGCGTAAGTCGGGAAAGCGAAAACTCGCCGAAAACGAACCTCTTCTCCTATTGACACGCGAGAAAAACAAACGTACTTGAATATCGATCACACCGTGTTTATCATTGCCATGGTATGCGAATACGGGGAGCACCATGTGTGTTTATACCGCGCTCGAAGTAAATAGTGTATTGTATTGGATGTGTCGACGAGGTTAGAAGTGGCTTTCTTTTTTAATGGGGTAATCCGGACCGCGCCCGCGGTCTTTTAACCCTATAGTACGCAAGTGCTGGTTGACCTTAAAACCGCGGCTCGGGGACGAAAGTTTCAACGTGATAGCTTGTTTGTTTATGAAGCCATAAAACTGCTGTATTATAACGTTTCTTTGATAAAGCTCGCTTATGGGGATTTCCCGCTGAACCATGACCTTAGATTAGGCACGTCTTCATATTGTATCGGATCGCTAATGTGTTACTTTTGCAACAATATTCTAATGGCTATCAATTTTGTTCTACAGTAACATAACACATAATTTATTTCGCTATTAATCGGGGTAACAACACGTAAATATTTAAAACGCTGGCTGTGCCCTAATACTTATTTTTTATTCCCAGGCTAACGTAGTATTTGCGCTGTTGCTTCGTTTTGCCGAATTAATATTCGAGGCTGGCTCTCAACTTTTTTTAATCGCCTCTAATGACTTCTTCCCCTAATTAATGACCCTTGACAGTTCACAAATTAGAATTTTCCGGAAAATTTCGTGCTAGCTTTTTGAATTTTCGAATAGACATTTATCATTTGTATTTTAAAGCTATATTTTACTTTGAAATTCAATGACGCAACAGAAAAAGTATCAAAAAATGTATCCATACTGAAATGTTAAAATTATAACGAAAATGTAAACTCACGAACCATATAGTAATTCATAGTCAATAAAGGTCAATCACGCAACAATGGATATTTCAATGAAATCTAACATTTTAGCTTAAACTGGAAGTACCATTATTATACAGAAGTAAAGGAATCATAGAGTAGTGGCGGCCCAGTTGTAACGAGCCCGACTTACAATTCCTGGGTCGAGGGTACGAACCCAGGCACGCACTTTGTGTAAATAATTTCATCACCACTCCTCTCAAAACGGTGAAGGAAAACATCGTGAGGAAACCAGCATGTCCTAGAACTAAAAATTCGAAGAAATGTGACATCTACCAAACCGCACTGGGCCGCGTGGTAGATGATAGCCCACTCCCTTTCGAAGAGAGGAAGCCTGTGTCCCAGCATTGGGAACATTATAGGGTCATTATGTTAAAGGGATAATAAACGACGGATTTTTCTTTTGGTAGTAACATTTTTATTTCATGAATACTAATTCAAGTAGCTACTAGCTCAATATTGTTATTGCTCTCCTCTTCTTTGCCTTCCATTCCTTACAATTTTTCTATTCAATATTATTGTAGCGAATAATTTATTCGCATTTCCGCAGCAAGAATCTCTGAAAGTTCACTCTCATCTAAATTCTTTCAACAATATCGTGTCCTTTCCGCAAATAAAATTATTCCTTCGTCTGGCTGGTCGATTTCTAAAACTTTTCAATCTCTACATTTTACCAATGAATTTGTAAGCGTTGACTTATAATTATTTAGCCCTCATGCATGTTAAAGTCCTTAATATATCCATATCCTCTTTCATATTTCACAGAATATATTTTTGTATCTTCATAAGTTACCTTAGCCGGATCTTCTCGCTTACTCATGTTTTCTATTATTGGTAAAAAGGAGCCTGTTGTACAAATAGATAAACCATAAAAGTTAGAGTAACAAAGGCCAAATACGTTAGGACTGTTCCCTTCGTGGAAGGGTTAGGTCGTTTTGTTAGAATATCAACCCACTTTTCATTTCAGCATTATTATTGTTGCTTTTTGAACAAACTGGTTCTCCCCTTTTTGATATCCACTCACCACCGTAGTTCTTCCCTCGGGGTCGGCTTCTCTTGTATTTACTGAACAACCCTTAACTAAAGTTTCGCGTAGCCATTCCTAAAAAACCACAACACACCATAAGGTCATCCCAAATATATTTGTAATCACTCAGCTAGCGATCCCATCGATCAGAAGACTTAAGTTACCGAAGTTTCGAGAATTCTGACCACAACTTCCGAGTGCCGAACCCCTTCTGTTTTCAGACTGCTACAATATTAATGTATCAAAATAACTTTAAACGTCCATCCTTTCTCGTCCTACAAAAGTCCCCTGATGACCTAGCTAACTTGCTACATTGGCCGAGGTAAAACTTAAGGCGAGGTTCTTCGAGCGTGCATTTTTGTTCTAGAGGTGGCAGGTGGGCGCGATAAATTGTGCCGTGAATTTGGTTAATTTTGGGTTGAAAATTATATGTTTTACGATATTAACAATGTTAAACCCGACGGACATTACATCATCATAGACGTTTATTTTGATGTCATTTTCAATACATAATGTGGTATAATATTGAAATAAAATGATTTTAATCTACAAAATAAGGGTATGTTTGGATTTTTTTTCTATCGAGCACACTTTATCCAATTATGTAACGAGTACCCGATGTACCTAGAAAAAGGTCTCAAAAGCAACATATAATTTTTTCACGTGTTTAATAATTACCGTTTCTAAATAAAATGACATTAAAATTACATTTCCTAGAGTTTAACTTGAAGAACCTCGCCTTAAGAGACATACACTGAAATTTACATAGGGTCATTTGAATTAGTTTCGTCCTCTTTTAGTTTCCACAAACTATTCAAACTGTTTTTGTAGCTGAAGTAATTTATTTGGATCCATTAACAATCGTGCTATTCAGAGTTCCCATAAAAGCGCAAACAGCTAGTCATATATTCGCAGTTACTAACTGTGCCTCGTTGTAAAATGTTATGTCCTTGTAACTTAATTTTAACAGAGTTGCACGGTTTTATTTCAACACTTAATCTAGACCAGTCCAACTTTATGGCTGACGATAAATAATAATTTGTGCTATGAAAAATGTAACATTATTTAACTTTGCTTCTATAACCTTTCATTCTTTTTATCCACCGTTTCTTAGCGAGCAGGTCGTTTACCAAGTAATACCTTTATCATTTTAATATTTCATAAGTAGGGCGACTTGTAGACTGAGGAATAGGAAGTAAAACGGTTTACTTAATATGAGCTGTAGTCACGACAACTTTTAATAACGGAAAAACACAGATAAGCACTTAAGATTACGAGTACTACTTTAATCACTTAAAAGAAATCTTGAAGTAGGCTCCACTGATATTTATGATACACTAGCTTCTGCCCGAGTCTTCGTTCGCGTGGAGGTCGTAAGAAACCACAATATACTAAAATACCAGCTACATTTTAATTTTGTTCCGACACCTCTCAACAAATATCGTTACTATATACATAAATGTATACAAAAACTTAACAAATTATATACTAATACCTTCCTCGAGAACCATGCTATCCATTGATGAAAACAGCATGAATCTCGGTGCAGATGTTTTTAAGTTTATCGCAAACAGACAGACAGACAGACGCGGCGGAGGACTTTGTTTTATAATATGTAGTGATAACAGCTGCTGCCTGCGGCTTCGCCCGCGTGACTTTTTCTAATTTTCTAAAATAAAAGTAGCCCTAGTTACCACTTATAACGTCAGCTATCTGCCATTAATGTCCAGCCATTTCAAAGATTAGCCGGAACAGACAGCCAAAAAAATAAAAAAGTTTTTTTTTTTAAGTACCTACCGTATATACTTTCACATGCATTTAGTAAAAAAAAAAACCTGTTATTTTGTCATTAAAAACAGACACTTATTTTATTTATTTTTATATAGATAAATGGTTTTAGAAGTGGATTAAACAAAAGCGGTAAGATTACGTTAAAACCACAAGAGGCATTCAGTTGTCGATGTGTGCCAACTTGTACTCGTAGCCCATTGAAGCGAATGGATTTAGCCCCAAACAAAATTAAGCCTGCCACAGAGTCCCTGAAAACAGAATAAATTGCACGAGAAACAAAACGCTGCGCTGGTATTTAATTAAGACAGCGAAAAGATTTTTATATCCTGAAAATTTTTAACTCGCAGCTCAAAGGCCCAGATTTTTTTCATGATTGGTCACGTAAGTAGTCGGATTTAATGCAACAAAGTAAAGAAAAACAGTATACAATAACGCGACTCTATTTTTAAAATAAATATATATATAAATATGTAATTATTTTTTGCTACAACTTTAAATGAAATCAGGTTTAAAACTATGTCATTTAGACTGGCTTATTCCACAAATCCCCCCTGAAAATCCCCCTTAGGCGGAAAAGTGGAATCTACAAAAAACAGTCAAGAATTTACCCCTGACAATCCCGCTTAGGGGGGAAAACTATAATTGAAAAAAAAAAAACTTATTCCAAGACCCCCTGAAAGTGATTTTTTTTTACATTAGGGTTCAGTTTTCCCCACTGAGGGGGATTCTCTGGGGGATTAGTGAAATAAGCGGGGGTGAATTCTAGACTGGTTTTTATATATTCCACTTTTCCTCCTAAGGGGGATTTTTCAGGGGGGATTTGTGGAATAAGCCATTTAGACTGTGTTGTTCTTCAATGCATGAATGTAAACGAAGCAAATGGAGTATTGAAGGATTGTAGTAGGTGGCTCAGTATTTTCTGCCTACCCCCATGGGAAGGGTCGCGAGTTAATGTATTAATTGATTTAAGCTACTCGCACACAATAACGTATAATGGCGTACTTAGTGCTTTAGGCATTTTCTACCAGTCAACCAAGGGTGGTGACGAGATGAGATGGCAGGTGCTCTGTTTAAGAGGGGATAGTTATAATTATAAAAATACCAAAAAGATACCTACAAAAATCATAAAATTAAAAAAAATTGGTACACATGTACATTGTACATAAATACAAGTAACTTAAGTAGTATGTATTAATGTATGTTCTACAATAGGTGCCGTAAAATAATACGTGTTCACATTATTTATTTCAAACCTATCACGACACTTAACCTTTTTTTTTTTACTTTTTGTTACAAAAGTAATAATAATAATAAAAATAATAGTCCTTCGGACCGAATTTCGGCCATGACGACCAATCTTAGCGGTGACCTGCCTGCGGCGCGGGAGGTTATAGCGCACAAGTGTGTGCGCACAGGTGCACTCTCTTCCCTCACACTCATAGTCCGATTGGACGTCAATCCGACACGACCGGATAGAGATCAGGCGCAGGGCCAACACCTTAACGTCCTATCCGTGGCACGGGGGTGTCACACCGCGAACTTCTAAACTCCGGGTTATCTAAGAAAATCCTAATGGAAACACCCAATAACACGGCCCGACCCGGGAATCGAATCCAGGACCCCCGCTCAGCAGTCGCACTTGCGACTACGAGACCAACGGGGCAACAAAAGTACATTGAATGTGTCGGTGTTAGCCTTTGGACAAAGTCCTAACTAGACTTAATAGTTCTCAACATTGCCGTGTACTCGACGTCCCTTAATTCTAAGTGACCTTTCACATTAAAAGTTGTGTTGGTTTTTCATCAGGACTTCAAATGTCCTTTAACGTTCTAGTTAGAGTTTTGTTGGACGGCTTTTATTTAGGTACATCTCTAATTAAGGGCTAATTGCCTGTGAATGCTTCAATTGTCTTTGTTTTTGTTGTTTTTAAACATAGTTCATATTTAATGATTATACATTACTGGGCTGCTCGAGTATGTAATTAACTATTACAAGACTTTTACTACCTTTGTTATTTTCATAGGTTGTGGTTGTAAAAATACTTCAGAATTCGTTAGATTCGCATATAAAGTAAGTGACTGATCATAAATCTTGCACACGTTGTCTTCAGTCTATTATGTTATGCAAAATTTATTAAACTCGATCTTTTGTATTTTCTTTTCTCTCTAATATTCCGTACTTATCTGTATTCGCGAAAAATATTTAATGCCGTATTTTTTATAAAATATATAAAACGTAACTATGAATTATGAGCACAAAACTCTTTTTTCGAGTGCTTTAATACTAACCTATTTGTAATTTGTTGGGATTATTTCACCTCCACTCGTTTTATAATAATGATTATTTCTCCAAAATTACCCGGGACTAACCGTAGCCACAGTAACAGTAAATTGTAATCCACTCAAACATATTACGTTTGGGGTAATTTGGGTTTCCATTCTTTATACTATGTTTTTTTAGATAAAATTGCCGTACTGTGCGATGAAAGCTAAAAAAAAAAATTGACATGGCCACTGAATGTCAAACTGATGATTTCTAAAAGAAGACATAACACATGAAAATCAAACCCTAAACGTCTCATGAGGTCTGACTACTTGTAAAACCGTTCAACCGAGACAATAATTATTTTCCTTCTCAGTGTTTTTCCTCAAATCGAAAGATACACAGTGACAGAAATTTTATTATCTTAAATTACAACGAAGATTGAGTGCCGTATCTTGGAACTGTCTTATTTTGTGATAACTTTTGGAGAAACATTTGTTGAAAATTTTCCGTATCTCGGTCTTATACTTTCTTCATATAAGGTGTTCGTTAAGTAAAAAGTAAACGGTCTTTCATCCCTAATGGCGCCCAATTGGGACAGGTTGGGCGCCAATAATATACGATCATCATAATTTACTATATCAACTGGCATAGTAGTTTTAAACATATATTTTCTCATCAATCAATCTGCAACAGTGCACATATTGAGACGGATAATGTTTAAAGTCTATCTAGAAGCGTCAGTGCTACCTAAACATTTTTAAAGAACAGTCTTAATCGAGCTTCCCTTTTTCAATCTTCGCACCATCACTTTTAAAGATAAACATAATATCTTCTTTTATCTCCCCAAAAAACGTGAAAGGAAAGCATTTCGCGCACAAGTCATAAAGAATCAACTGAGCGTAACGCGTTCCGTTACTTTTCTGTTACTTATTGTGGCAGCAGGGGGTAGGCTTGCTTGACATTATTTATGTAGCATTGCAGCCGTTTAACTCTGCAATTAATTGCTTATATTGCCTTTAAGCGGTGCCAGCGTTAAGGTTTATATTCTGTGTTTGGGAAAAATGGTCTAGGATAGGTCATGAAGTTTGTTTTTTGGTTGGAACTAATCCACTTCACTGTAGTAAATAATTGGAAATATTAAGCTTTTTGCACCAAAATAAACCTAAATAGATTATTATTAAACTTTTACACAAACTGCTTTAAATGTCCATGAACTGGCAGCAATATAAGAAAAGTTTATTACCACTACAACTTTAGCAAAACAATCTCTGAATCGACAAACGAGGACCAACATAAACTCAATACAAATAGAATTACGCAGCCGTCCCATACATATTACGCCGCAAGCCGCCTGGCTTAATAAATAGAGGGGGGAGAACAAATCCTTAGGAAATATAACTGTCATATAGTGGAACCGTGCGTCAGGTGCGGGGGGGCAACTAATTCAACAATTTTATGGCACAATTCAGATCGTAAACTACTCTAAAAGCTTCCGTCACTTTATTTCTACGGCTTTGCGAGTAAAGTCAACTTTATAGAGGTTTTATGTTTGTTTGTGTGCGTTTTAATCTTATAAATTGAGGTTGTATTCCTCTATGTATGTATGTAAGCGGTATATACCAATAAACTGTCTTCTAGGGATTTTGTGGATTCCGGAAATCCGGAATAAATCACATCTCATCAACATCAGCTCAGCCTATCGCAGTCCACTGCTGGATGTAGGCCTCTCCCAAGCTGCGCCACAACACTGTCCTCCGCCTTCCGCCTCCAGTCTGTCCCAGCTACCTTTTTAAGGTCGTCGGTTCATCTATCTGGGGAGCGTCCCACACTACGCTTGCCGATACGCGGTCTAAATAACATCTAGCAAAAGACAATAAGTCAACATGTGTAAGCCCTTGGTTCCTTATAGTCACTCTCAGGAAGATGGCCAGTGTCATTTATTTGGACATACCATAGATAAATCTGGATGTGTCATTACAAGTTGTTTGTACAAATAGGTACATTAATGAAAGAATTACATACAAGTTTTGCATTGATTCAGTAGTTTAAAAAACATCTCTTATACTTTGTGTAGAAATTGAAAGGAACATTCTAATAACCTTTCAACAATATTCTATGCCAAAAAATCATTTTATTTTAAAATATTTACTGCATTTTGTAGCACAAATAAACTAACCAAGCATTCATCAGGCTGATAACTAATAAACAAGCTACGAGTCACAATTTTTATATCAAAAGGCACTGAATGCATGTTTGTGAAAAACATGGGAAAACCATCCATTTTGTTGGTAATAAAATATCTTCACCAATTTTATTACTAGCATGTTCGTTATCCAATATCAATGCGAGTTGTTAAAATTTCACGTAGGTACAAAAATATTTTCGCCCTCCACACTTGCTATGACCAAAATAAATTTTAAATTTAATTGCTTTGCTCTCTGGATGGAATACTATCCACGTTTGGGAATGCAAATGTGATTGTATTGGGATCACTCGATCCGGAGGCCTGCGTGTTATCGTTTTTTTCCCTGATTTTAAGTCCGGTATTATTGTTAATTCCGTTTTTCTACACTTTTGGTAGTAACTACCCTAGTATGCAGATACCTAATCTTAGTTGAATTTAGTTTAGCAGTAAATAAAGTGATTGTGTTCGTTTTTGAGCCAAAAATTATTGCTTTGTGTCTCACAAATTGCCTTACACTGTCTTGTGTTGTCTCCCTGTCAATAACTTCTATATAAACTGAGCTTTAGGTAGCCATGAAGCGTTATATGAAGTCAGTCGGCCGTGTAATGTCGTTTTTCACGTTACAAGCCTCTAAAATGCCTTGGACGTCAATATAGCCAATGGCTGAGTGTGGTGCAAAGTACAAAAGGCACCGGGCTACACTAATAAATGCCAAAAGCACTCGCACTAACAGTGGAACTAAAGTGCAAAAGAAAGCTCTTTTTATTCATGGCCAAACGATGAGATGAAATACCTGCGGGATATTGCAAAAAAAATACATTTGATTTACACAATAATATGAAATACCAGTATTATTTTTTTGCCTGTCAGTTACTAGAAATAAAATTGGAGAAACGTCGTATTTCTCCTTAGGGACTCTATACACATAAACTTTCTGATCCGCACGGCATCGCGACATATTTACGGAAACGCTTCGTTACTCGGCCGGGTTCAAGTGTGTAGTTTGAGTCAGGACTCGGGTTTATTGACGAATTTCGAAATTGTAATAGCCTTGCATGTGATACCATCGACACGTGAATAGCATGCAGGTAAAGTTCAGAATTCCTTAAGTAGACTTATATTTTATGTAGACTGTTCGGTACTTATATTCTTCTTCATTAATTAATCATCTTCAAAACACATTCTTAGAAAATTATTTAATTAAAGAACAGAGCCGATGAAAAAGTTGAAAAGTGAGGATATTAACGATGTAAAAATGCGAAAATATACGCCTGCAGAAAGTTTAATCTTGTAAAAGCGGCATTCTAAGTCAAGACTCAACATTTAATTACCGAACACGTAAGATATGTGTCTTCAATATATCCTGAGGCGTACAAGTCTGTACTTTGAATCCGAGCCAACGTCAAAGAGCTCATAATGAAATAAGTTCACTTCGCTCGTAACACGTAATTTCTCACCAGTTTTTGCGGTTCATTTTTTGCGCGAACTTATGCAAAGATGCCTTTACAGACTGTCTGATTGTGTGGCGTGTTTCGTTATGCCGTATTTCTTTATCGCCTTTATGTGTTGTTGTAAGTTTTGCATATTTACGTTGGCAAATGTTATTTCTTATTCGCTTACAGATTTCAAGCCAGATAAAACCTTATGTTTGAAAATAAAAGCGGATTACGATGTGGCGACATTAGCAATGCAGATAGGTAACTACGTTGCTAAATAAAAACACGTATTAGCACTTGTGGTTGCATTCGCTTAAAACGTTTACGGTACAAGCTCAGTTGGCTGTTAACTACGCCAGAGCAAGTGGGTAGTTTCATATGTAATTTTCTTTCATCCTCAAATCCTATTCAGAATGTCTACTGCTCCGAATATGTTAAGCTTTATGGGTGACATGTCTGGTCTAATGCTAATACATGTCGCAAGCACCTTACCTCACATAATATAATGCCGACTTACGTCAACATTTCTATACATAAGCACATATAGTATATGCAGCTTACGCCGCCAGAAGCTCCACCATGCAAGTGTGTAAATACAATGTAGCATAACAACTATGTATTAACTGAACTAAGATAATGCATATATTTGCATGCTAACTCCCTGCTAACTAATTAAATTCTAACTCAAAATGGTAACTATGTTCCCAAAAATACAAGCCCTTTTAACATTACACCCACACAAACGCAGCGGCATTTAACTTTTGTGTAACGAATAGGCATATCAGAATTACATCCACCGTTTTCGAGTTATAAATGTCAGCAGAAACAATGTGACAGTGCTTTATGTGCGAAGATAACAAGGAGCGAATTTATTGTATAAGCTTTGTTTATTATGTTGCCCATTGATCTGGATTCTACTTAATTTATAGTGAGTTGGTTAAAAGTGGCGCAGCGGAACCGCAGCGACGCACCCCTCGTCTGAAGGGGCTTACACTGTCAGGCTGTATCGTGGCGGTTTCCGACCCATGGAGCAATAGACGTTGACACCAGCGCGTGGCTACCCTGACGTCACTACTGCACTTTAAATAGGTTAGCGTTTAATGAGGCGTGTTAAAGGCCAGCTAACAGGTCAAGAAATTATTCAAATCTATTTTTCACTAGCTTAGCATCTAATATTTCAAAATGACTTGCTCTTTTCCGGACTATCGGAATGTTACAAACCCTAATTACCGACTCTTTTAACACAAATCAAACAAACATAAATCATTCGCCAGATGTATTTGCCTATAAATTCGCAGCCACCAATGCAAGTTCATCGGTTTAGGCGTCCGTTGTTTATCGTTATATATCAGCGGAGTTTCCATCTCATTTAGTAGGCCCCGAAACTGGCCCGAGTTGAATCAACCCGAATTAGTAGAGCCCACCGAGCCTCGTCACCGCGCCCGATCCTATCGGCGCAATGAGATATGAAATGAAACTCACTGACTACAATATAAACAGGGTTACGCGATTACCTATCCGACGTTGACGCTGACATGACTGTCAGTAGAGCGAGTCGCTTGTCAAAATATTTTGGGACGTATCACGTGCGCGGTTGTATGCGGTCACGAAGCTTTGTCTCGGTGGGCCCGGGGCGGCGACGTCAAAGGAGATTAGGTTCGTTTACACAATTGTCGCGTCCCCTCGACCGGGCGCCGGCGACCAGCTCACCGCGCGACCTCGCCCGCCACACGCTCGGATTACGCGACCCCGACTCTAAAGCCTTCGTGTGCAGACGTGGACACTCATACTGTGATCGTACACCTTCCATAGGTTCTTCGTTTGTTCGTGTTTATGGCTAGCGTTTGATTAATAACAGTGTAAAAATAGTGAACGAAAATGGCGTGGGGTTACTGGTCCGCTTCGTCGGTGCTGCCGGACCGCGGGCGGAGTCCACGTCGCGCGGGTACGTCCGCGGTGCACGTGCACCCGAACCCGCCGACCGCAAGGGAGGTCATGGAGACGCACGACGAGAGTATCATCCACACGGCGTCCACGTCACGCGATAGTCGCGATCACTCCGCATCTCCGCACTCGTCATCGAACGGCGGCCACTCCCACCACCAGCACGAAGTGAGGCACGCAGTGCCAGCCAGTGCGCTTTTCGGGGAAAGCTACGGGGAACTATCGAGACGACCGTCTTTAGACCTTGGATCAGTGCGGAGTGCGCTAGCGTCATGTTCTGGTGGTGGGACATTAAGTGCGGGTTCGACGTTGACTCGCGGTGGTACGCTGGCAGACTATCTTCCTCCGACGCCGTGTCCGCACCACCATCGCGTGTACGTGGACCATCACAAGCACTACGAGCAGCCCATACAGCCGGTGCACGTGGGCGTGGCACATCACTCACACTCGCACGCCTCCAGCAGACACCACACCGACGACGAAGACGACCTCGAACCGGCCTATGCTACAGGTATGTTATAGGTATAAAAGTAGTGTGTTGTTGCCGCAAATAATATGAAAGAATAAACTGCTTAAATATAGCCGTGCATTCCAGTCCAACTTCAAACAATAAACGCAATGTGACAAGGAAAATGTGTGCAGTTTTTTTTAACTGCACTATCGATCGCCACTGATTCCTAAATTACTTTACTTATACCGTAGAGACTTGGTGTGTGACCTCTTCTCGCTCTATTTTAGAGAAAGATAACTCTTCTGTATGTTCTTATATTCATATTACTTCCTATGCTGCAACAGATCCACACGTCATGATCGTAAAACGGTATCTAATACCGAAGCTACGCCTGGCAACACTGACAGTTTTATAGCCTTCAATATTTTATTCGCCTCTATTGGAATGAGAATATAAAAGACTTAAGCCGTTTGGTTTATTTTTTCCATCTTCAATAGACTCAATTAAATCGATAGCCGACTTCATCTGTTCGAACTTTTACTGCTTGCCGATATTGTGTTGCTAGCAATCAAAATACGAAATATTATCTGGGAGGGAGTTAGTCATTAATTCCCCACAGCTCTGGCATTGTATTACATTAATTATAAAAGTTTTCCGTCTTATTTCGTTAATGTATTTGTAGCTCTCGTGGTGGCCTACTTTTCTGTGAGCATTCATCGCGGACGGTCAGTGTTGCCAACTTCGTAACATTACTTACACGTTTCAGTTGGGGAGGGATATCCAACTATATTTTGCTAAAGCGGAATTGGGTTGAAAAACTGGTAAAGTTATATGCAACATTGGGTTTCTTTATGAACGGAAGATTTCGGGGTTTTTGCCGCTGTGCATTGTAACACTTAAAATATCTATTTACTAAGTTACAACCTGTCAGTAAGGGATTGACATTTAAATTATTACGTTAAGCGTTTCTTAAATGTATTGTTTTTACTTTAGGGAGATTGGTCCTAGGTAGCACTATCATTTGGCGTCTTATTTTCAATAGTTGTCCGAATCTTTTGAAATAGTTACTATGACATTCCCACGAAATTCAAAAAGTGAATGAAATTTTAAATTTCATCTATATTCAATAAAATAAAATAAAAAACACATTAAGCAATAATAAAGTAGAGTTTGACTGGTTCTCAACTTCAAATTCTGAAACCGGGTGTCAGCCTTTTTCTTGAGACTAAAAACTAAAATCAACCAAAACCCTTGCATTTATTTACACTGTGTCCCGAAACATTCACTTTGGAGTTTCATTTGCCGCCTAATGCAGCGAGCATTCGTCCCGAGCTCGATTCCCCTAACTTTAACTCGCTAGCTCTCACTGATGCAAATCAGCTCCATGTGGTAGATTAGGCTAGAACATTCTGAGTGAGTGTTATAAACACTATCATAAAACATAGTACACTTAAAATCAACCAAAACCCTTGCATTTATTTACACTGTGTCCCGAAACATTCCCTTTGGAGTTTCATTTGCCGCCTAATGTAGCGAGCATTCGTCCCGAGCTCGATTCCCCTAACTTTAACTCGCAAGCTCTCACTGATGCTAATCAGCTCCATGTGGTAGGTTAAGCGTGTACATTCTGATTGAGTGTTTTACATTAAAACGTTCTTGAGTGAATGTATTTCGGATATGTAATGGGTGGTTGGAGATTATTTTTATTACTCGACTTCGACGAGCCCAAAAGGAGGATAATGATAAAAATGTTTGTTGTGTGTTGTGAATCGATGTTCTGTTTTTAAAATTGATTGAAGCTTTTTGTTACGTTGATTTTTGCGTGTACGCACAATAATGAGAGATTTACAAAGTGATTTTAACACCATAGACTTCTTATAGATTTTCCTGTAATATATCTAAGTAAAGACCTATATCTTCTATTTTTCTTCAAAATTTTAGGCTCATTAGTTTCGGAGATAAAGAGGGAAAGAATTGTCAATTTTCATAAATTTTCTTGAATTACTAAAAAATATTTGAGACTCTCACAACAAGCCCTTTCATTTGATATGTCACACAGTACAGTTTGCAAAAAAAACAAAATAGAAATCCATATGTGTACCAAATTTCAACTTAAGGCTCCCACAAACCACTGGTGTGATATCGCGGGCGCGACAAGGGTCGCGCTGCCTGTCGCGCCTGCGATATCTCGCCAGTCTGCACGAACCTTGAATCGGTCAAGTAGATTCGGAGCAAATTGTCACGAGTGATCCTATAAGGGTTCAATTTTGTCATTCGACTTACGGAACTCTAAAAACCTTAACATAATAAATTTATTGTAACATTTATCAACATATCTGCACAAAACAATTCCTGATCAATATCTATTGAAACAATACTTAACAGAAATGAATCATCATAGCTATTTATCTAAACACACAAGTTATTCAACAGGCATGGCTGTTCACAACTATTCCATTGTCTGCCTGCTAACCAGGCATTACTATCTCAATATTCCCAATACTGGGACGAGCTACCGAGAAAAAGATATAGCCTTTAATTACTAGAAAGAATACCGACATAGCTTTCAGAGTAAGCAAGAAGTAGTGAAAGTGGGCTGGCCATGTTAATCGAAGGATTGATGGCCGGTGGAGCAGACGAGTCCTAGAGTGGAGACCGCGTATCGGCAAGCGTAGTGTGGGACGCCCTCCAGCTAGATGGTCCGACGACCTTAAAAATGTGGCTGGGATAGACTGGATGCGGAAGGCGGAGGACATAGTGTTGTGGCGCAGCGTGGTTGAGGCCTATGTCCAGCAGTGGACTGCGATAGACTGAGTTGATTTAATAATAAAAGAGAATATACACGCCAATATTTACAGTTGTAAGGTGGTCGTTAGATATATATCTTTCATATTATCTTTCTAGATGTGATTTGCCTTTTGCCAAATCGCTCACCCATTACTATACTATACTGGTATCCCATGTAAGGTCCTTTGTACACGGCACGGTTACTTTACGGCGTATAAACCGCTCCGTAGAAAAATACGTGTCTGTCAACAAGCTTCCATAGTGATCCATACAACATTGATGACCGTACGTACACGGTGTCTAAACCGCTCCGTAGAAAAAAACGGGGCAGTCTTTGGGAACTGCCGATAGAAGTGAAAAATTATACACAGTATACATATAGCTCATGGAAAGCGTTCGGTGACGATGACGCGAGTTCCATGATTTTTATTCACCCAAAAAGTGCTTTACGCGCCTAAAGAAGTTTTCACTTCAAAAATACTAATAACGCACGGAGGTATATCTATGTACATTATACACAGTATACATATAGCTCATGGGAAGCATGCGGTGACGATGACGCGAGTTCCATGATTTTTGTTCACCCAAAAAGTACACATATATACACAGTATACATATAGCTCATGAAAAGCGTTCGGTAACGATGACGCGAGTTCCACGATTTTTGTTCACCCAAAAAGTGCTCTACGCGCCTAAAGAAGTTTTCACTTTAAAAATACTAAATAACGCACGGAGGTATATCTATGTACATTATACACAGTATACATATAGCTCATGGGAAGCATGCGGTGACGATGACGCGAGTTCCATGATTTTTGTTCACCCAAAAAGTACACATATATACACAGTATCCTCCTTACTAATAAACGTTGTATAGCGTCTGTATAGTTACACACCGATTTTTCTCTTTCACTCGTCAGTAATTTGACTTTCGATAGAAGAAGACAAAGCGTTGTGTAACTATACAGACGCTATATAACGTTTATTGGTAAGGGGGTATACATACTCGTATAGCATGAGCTCATGGAAAGCGTTCGGTGACGATCGCGAAATCAACGACCGTGCCTACATACGGCGTATAATAAACCACGCCGTAGAAAAAACGTGTCTGTCAACAAGTTCCCATAGTGATCCATACAACCTGACGATCCTGTGGCGAATACGGAACCGTAGTTTTTCACGGCAAGAAAAACGGTTGTGTTCAAAGGACCTAACACTTCTCCAGTATGGACCTACTGCCAATTTTATACTGTCTTCTCCATCTACAGCACCAATGTTCACAGTTACGAGAGCAAGCGCCTAATTATTGAAGTGTCGTCCCCACTTGGCGTACAGTCGATTGGATAATTGTTAGAACTGTTCTAAATTGGTACTGAGAGTTGGATATAATATGATTTTATTTTCTGTCTTTTTATGTGTTTGGTAGCGTTATTTTGAAACAATGGTACGTTGAGAAATTATCTTGTGTATAAATGATAAGTTTTGATTTTGTAAATAGGTAGAAGAATAAGCGGCTACGAAGGGTTCCGTACCACGCTACAATATTTAACACTACTTTAAAAAAAACGTTTTTTTCATAATAACACGTTTCTTGCATGGGAAGCCCCTTAAATTTTTAACTTGATTTGATTTTTATTATTTGTTGTTATAGCGGCCACTGTAAACATTTTAAGTGCCTACCTGTTAGATTTAGCCCTGTGGCAGACAGACGGATGGACAGTCTTAGTAATACGGTCTCGTTGGCAACATTTGGGTAAAGAAACTGAAGAAAAAAAAAAAAGTTGCCGGTACGTAACTTGTACTCAATCATGTTAAATTTTGATAGAATACCTAAGAATCGCCGCCCTTTAGTTATTTAGCCGAACCCTTTCCATCTTGTCTACTATAAAGGTCTCAACAAAAACGCCTTTGAGATTTAACCCTGTGATAGCAAAAACGAGTTACACCATTTAATGTCAAACATAGCGAAACATAAATTTCAATGTTTTTTAAGAGTTGTTATCAACAACGTGTATCATTGGCTGTAAATGTCACATCAAACTAAAAATAATGACTCCCATACATCAAGTAAGAACATCAAGCCGAAATATATTTACAATCGTATTTTTACAGCAGGCTGATGCATTCGCGAGATATGAACAGAAGAGCGAATGAATGAATGAAAGCGTCGAGAATGCTTTACAGCGAATGTAATTAAACGTCCCATTCACCTGGCGACGAATGTAACTCAGCAAACGACCTGAGTACGACCTACATTCACTCCTGGGTTCATTCATTCGTTCAACTACGCACAAATTACTGGAATATAAAGTGTGTGCGTACTTAAGCGGAATGCATGCATTATATTTTTCAAGCCTGAAGAGAACTGAAGGTTTTGTTGTGCAAGTTTTGCTCTAGGATTTTACATAAAACAAAATATTTTTATTTTATGTCTCTCCTTTTTTACATGACGCAATGTTTAAACTGAGACTTTTTATTAAAAAAACACAAGACTACCGATACACGGCTACATATCAAACAATAAATTTCCAGTATAAACTGACCTCTCATTATACTGAAATCCTTTACAATGCGAGATCAGCTTATACTGGAAAATATAGCTTAATATGTGGCCGTGTGTACATGCAAGACCTCAACAGTTTAGCTCGCCGTTTAGTGTTTAGACTTACGATTTTTGTTTTTCCCCAGTTCCTAATGAATTATCCCTAAAATACCCTAAAAAATCTTCAAAATTCCTTGGTGGTAGGGAGCATGATTTTAATAAATAATTACACATCATTCCTCATATTCTGTTCGCGATGCAGAATGAAAATCAACTCTAGGTAAAAGGCGACTTAGTACCGACGATGTCATCTTTAGCCACGGTTATATATAGCACAATATTCACATGGTAAGTAAAATTAAAAACAAAGTTATTTTATTACCTTCAGTTGTATAAAAACACTTATCAAAACAACTAAGAGACTAGTTTTCGATGAACTCTGACATCTAGAGTAAGATTTAACTTGTGTTTAGGGTGCCAGCGTCCTCGCCTATAATTTGAACATTCAGCAGTAGCTGTAAGACGAGCACAGTATATTATTATTAAGATAACTACTTACTAGTAAATGCATAATTATGATGTGGCCTATTAAAGTACCTATGTGAGGTATCGGTATGTATTGAGAGAGAGATAAATATGATCTAAACTTGTGTTTATTTAAGTCTGTATAAATATAATTATAAATATATGACTTTATTAATATTAGGTTAAGCGATTGAATGTGTGTGTGTGAATGGAATTAGACGGATTACATTCATTACGAGTTTGAGGGAATCTCCTGTATTAAATCGGTGGTACCAAAAAGTAAAGTAAATACATAGGGTGGTACTAGGAACAATAGGGTAACCAACTCAACTTCAATTTTAACCCAAAATTCCTTAAATCCCTGTTAAAATATTATTAAATGAAACCTCGAAGCCATAATGTTGGTCATTTTACCCTAAAAAAGGAAGAAATCCCTAAAAACACTGGAAACACTGCTCGCCGGTTCTATTCTTAGTACAGCTCGAAATCTTTCCAATTAATCAGGCTTCTTGGTTACGTTAGACCAGTGTTTTTCAACGTGTGGGTCGCGACCCCCGGGGGGGTCGCGAAGCTTCTATAGCGGAGTTGCAAAAGGTCGAGAAAGCTACTGCAGTAAAAAAAAATAAACAAGTTTTAATAATACAATGAAGAAAAATAATACATGAGATTACTTACCATTTGTAAGTACAGCCAAAAGTACTAATTTGTTGAAAGTTATAATAATATTTAATATTTGCTTCACCATGTTTGTGCTACTCCGTCATGCAAGTCATTCATAATCGTAAACATACGGCAGCTAACGCGATTTCGCTCGCACGACAGCGCCGTCTCCTATCTCTGTTCTTGTCTATCGGTAACTGTAGGTTTGCGACTGAACTTTGATGTGTGAGTTTTGGTGCATGTAGTCGTGCACCGAGCCCAGGTTTACTGACTGCGATGTTAGCGCGTAACATATCTTCCTCCTTTTAATATATCAATGGTTGGATTGAATATTTGTCACAAAATAAAATACATGAAAAAAAAAAGCAACGGGTACGGGGGTCGCGAAACATTTCTTCACAATAAAGGGGCCGTGTCATGAAAAAGGTTGAAAAACACTGCGTTAGACGTATGCTCCTCATCAATCGACGAGTCTCTTAGCAGCCTGTAACGTTCCCACTGCTGGGACACAGGCCTCTCTGTGAGAGGGAGTGGGCCATAATCAACCACGCGGGGCCCAATGCGGGTTCGTGGATGTCACATTTCTTCGAATTTTTGGTTCTAGGACATGCTAGTTTCCTCACGTTGTTTTCCTTCGCCGTTTTGAGACCAGTGGTGATGAAATTAAATACACAAAGTGCCTGCCTGGGTTAGAACTCACGACCTACAACTCGTAAGTCGGGGCTAAAACGGCTGAGCCACCACTGCTCTCAACTGCCTGTGTCTTACTCGAGCCCGACCCCGCTTCTTAACCTTCCACATATCGCACGAAGAAACCGGTCAAGGTCGAGAGGCTTTTTATTGTTTCAGGTTCAGAATCAGTTACACAATAACCTCGTTCACGCTTGCCTGGCTCCAAATATACACCCTGTATACGGTACAGTCGAGCACATCTTGTTTACCATTTCACTAAAGTGCCTTCAACACACGCGCTCAACCTTGAACTGAAAACTGAAAAGCCTTTTGTGCCTTCTCATTAGAATAAAAATAGTTATTTTCATAAAGAGACGGTTTTTACTAACAAAAATATGTACTGAGTAATACGAGTAACAATGCCTATGGCGTGTTCGTGGCCATTCCCCATGGGCGATCTTTATGTTTTTAATTAACATAAACATTTATCGTTCAGTGTTGTACTGTAATGAACTATGGTTAATAGTTTCCCATTGGCTTTGTGTATCGTGATCGTGACACGTCGACACATACACAAGGACATTTTTATTGTTTACTAGCTTTACCCGGCCCGGCTTCGCACGGGTAGCACTAACTATCTACCTACTCTACTTAACCTACCTACCTACCTTACCGTACTTTCCTAAATAAAAAACACCCTACCCTACCCTACCCTACCTACCTACCCTACCCTCTACCCTACCCTACCCTACCTACCTACCCTTCCTACTTACTCTATCTACCCTACCTTTCACACTACCTTCCTACCCTACCCTACCTACCCTACCCTACCTACCCTACCCTACCTACCCTACCCTACCTACCCTACCCTACCTACCTACTGAGTTGAGCTGCACAATTACTGACAAATGCGTGCACTGAATGGACAGGTCCACTCAATCTGTGTGGTTCTTTCTTCAAAAGACCATTCCAGACACTAGTCTACATGGTCTTCACATGATTTGACCAAGATTATGTCTGGACTTTAAAAGAGACTGTGACCTCTGAGTTTGTTTCGGTCTTTCTTCTCAGAGTAGTCAGATACGAAATGCCGACCTCATCTAGTTTTAAAATATGATTGACGTGTAAAAGTGTTTGTAAAAACCTACTTACAGAAATAAAATCATTTATCATTTACTCTACTACTCTACCCTACCCTACCTATCTACTTACCCACCCCCCTACCTACCCTACCCTACCTTACCTTACCTTACCTTACCAAAAACCTTCGCTGGCGCATACAACGTTGACATTATGACGTATGGTCTGTTTGAATTTAACAACTCCTTGCTGACCAACTGAACGTAGAAAAAAAAATATATATCTAATTTGTTTCAGCCGTTCTCGAATTTTTGTGAGACTAACAAACCTCAATTCATTTATATATATATATATATATATATATATATATATATATATATATATATATATATATAGATTAATATATAGTGTTTAACGATTTTTCTCGCGACAGTACAATACGATCTAAAATTATATTGTAGAAAATTCTTAGCCACCTTAGTCTTTAAATTCTTTTTTAGGATTCCGTAGTCAACAAGGAACCCTTATAGTTTCACCAAGTCCGTCTGTCTGTCTGTGTGTCCGCGGCTTAGCTCAGAGATTCTAGTACTAGAAAGTTGTAATTTGGCATGGGTATGCATATTAATCACGCCGACAAACTGGTAAAATAAAATATAGATGTAATTTTTTTAGGTACCTCCCCGAGTCGTAAAGTGGGTATGATTTTTTTCCCTCGTCTATCCTATTGTGGGAGGTATCGTTGGATAGAACGTTCAAAAACATTGCGGGTGTTTGGAAACCATTTGTAGATTCATGGATCCGTTTGTGTAATATTAAGCTTTAAAGCACAAATTTTTGTTAGAGTCAAGTGTCTCCCTCGCCTGCCAGCTAAATGGTTGTATTTGCATATGTGAAAAAATTCACAGCAGTAGATTATAACGAAGGTAAAGGGAAAACTATCACAGCTATACTCCATTTATTATAATATTAGACATATAACTGTTCTCGCTCTTTCGTTATTTAGATGTAAACGTTTAATAAACTCCGTTATTTCACGATAAATACAAAGCACTGTAATCTATTTACCATTTACATTAAAAAAATAACTCTAAAGTGCAGTAATTTCAACAATACTACACAATAACTGTCGTTATTTAGTCGTTATTTGTCTGATGCTATAGTAAATGGATTATCAGTTGGCTTGTCAAGTTACCGAGTAATAGTCGACCAACTTACATTTGTAGTTGACAAACATGTTGTCCCATACATTCTGTATGGGAGATTATTATACATTTGAGATGTTTTTTAACTACAATGTTAGTTTGTTCTTGGGATCAATTCATCCCAACCACGGAACCCTTCATTGTGCGTGGTCCCACACGCACTTGACCGGTTTTTCTTATTCTTAAACAGAATATTGTTATATTCTTACTCATCAATATGTAAAAGGCCCTGGATCATCAGCTTTTATTGCTAATTTGTAGCTATTGAGGTCGATTGAAGCCAATGAGGATAATATATAGGCAATTTAGCGAATGACAATTGGCTCAATAAGGCTAGCAATAGCTGCCAGGTCTCCAAAAGATTCTCACAACAATTCGAAATTAAGATCATTACTGAAGCATCGATGTCTGAAAAAACTTCCCATTTTTGCAACAAAATTGTTGAATTTTCAAGTATCTAATTATTATTTCCGACCATAAAATGTCCAAATGATTGACCCGAACGGAACTTCCTCATGCGATTTCCAACCTTCTGACTTTAACTTAGGGTTGGAATTTAATTGTGAACTCTATATAAAAGGCTAACTTTGCAAAATCTAATTTGGAACTTATGGGTTGGTTTGTGAACTGCATTTTCCATTGGGTTTTGTAACTTTTCAACTTGTTTAGTATTTAGAGCGAATTGGAGAGTATTGAGTGGGTTCTGAAACAAGCTTCAGGAAAGAATGTTTTGCTTTGAAAAAGTAGTTCTGCTTCAAACTTAGTTAAGAGTTCTACTTGACCCTGTTACTACGTTTTTCTTGTTGGTAAAAGATCCAATAACGAATTTAGATAGATTTTATACTTTATTTTTTGTTAAGAATTAAGAATTCGTTAGCTAAAATAGCAATTCTTTTAGCTATCCCGACGCCCGATTGCCAAACTTAAGTGGCAGTGGGCAATGCACATTGCTCGCAGAACAGATGGCCGATGGGGCGGAAGGTTCTGGAGTGGCGACCGCGTACCGGAAGACGTAGCGTTAGAAGACCTCCCACAGGGTGGACCGATGACCTTGTAAAGGCCGAGGAATGCGCTGGATGTGAGAAACATAGAACCGGTCGAAGTGGCGATGCTTGTGGGAGGTTTATGTCCAGCAGTGGACTTCTTTCGGCTGAAATTATAAGTAAAATAGCTAGGCAACTTTAATTAGAAATAGAAACATTGGAAAAGCAATTAGACTTAAAAGATACAGCCACAGGTTATTAGGTAATCCAGAAGTCTTTAATTTAATCCCCGAACCTGGCTATTACTTTAAACGAGTTGGGAACCCGGTAACTGGGAGAATAATCTCTCTAAAACTTCATGATATTTCGTATTCCGAGGGAAGTCGACAATCCGTTGGGTTTGACCTTGAGTGTTTCGCCGTGACCTTTAAAAGTCGGTGTTCTAACTCGCATGGGGCTTTACCTGTTTTTATAGACATCCAATGACATTTACTCGACTGTAGGGAACGTAAATTGTGACATGTTTTTATAAGTACGGTGGACGTTGGTGTATTGTGTGTGCGCGACTTCTGAGCGTGTGGTCCTGGGTTCGATTCTCAGATCGGGCAAAGTGTTATTAGATTTTTTTTTGTAACAGCTCGGAGTTTGGGAGTTGGCGGATTGATACCCCGTGCCTCGGATAGCACGTTAAGCCGGTTGCCCTGCGCCTGATCTCTCCGATCGTGTCGGATTGCGTGCCGTCCCATCGAACTATGAGAGAGAGAGAAGAGAGAGTGTACCTGTGTGTGCGCGGGAGTACTATAGTGCACAAGTGTGTGCGCCACTTGTGCACTATAGTACTCCCGCGCCGAAGGATAGTCTCCGTTGAGATAAGCCGCCATGGCCGAAATACGGTCTGGAGAACTATTAGGCGTATTGTATAGATTTTGTGAAGTATGTAGACAGTATGGTAGGTTATTTTTTTGCAGAAACTGAGATATAATTCATGTAATTGGAAAAATAGGACTGTTAACATGATTATGTTTTGGCAATGAATCGTCTTCTCCAATTCACTCAGCAATTTCTACACCAATTCGTAAACTACATATCGCATGTTATTTAAGATGAGTTTTACTTCTATGATAACATTTAGGGTTATAGTTTTCCAACGGTTAGGTATAATAAAAGTTTATATCTCTTCCGATAATACGTTAAGCCTAGCGATCGAATCATTACCGTTGCCGTAGATATACGGAGGATCCTGAACGTTAAATATAGCGGGTATGGCCGTAAAACGTATTACAATTATGTTTACGTAACGTTCGTGAGCTGGCCATTTTTGCCGAAGGTCCGATGGCCGGTGGAGCAGACGAGTCCTGGAGTGGAGACCGCATATAGGCGAGCGCAGTTTGGGACGCTCCTCAGCTAGATGGACCGACGACCTCAAAAAGGTGGCTGGGACAGACCGGATGCGGAAGGCGGAGGACAGACTGTTGTGGCGCAGCCTGGGCTCTCTCAGGCTGCGCCACAACAGTCTGGACGGTCAACGGTCAGGACTGCGATAAGCTTAGTTGATTGATTGAACGTTCATGAAGCTAGATTTAAACGCTCGTTTGGTTAAGTACCTACACTTTTGTGATTAATTTTCTTTAATGACGAATGGTTTTGGGTAAATAATGAACAGCCGCACGTATTGATCGAAGATTACTACACGCACCGCGGTCGGTTCGTGGATGGGTGACCATCAATTACATATCGGGACTTCTACGTACCTCAGAAAGCCGTTGGTCCCGGCTGCTATTCGTAGATCACAGTCATTTAGCAGTCGTTACGGGAAGTCAGAAGCCCAAAAAAGTCTGACAACCGGTCTAAGGGGTATCGTATGAAAGAAGAATAAAGAAAGAAAAATAGGTTTATTTGTCACAGAAACACGTGCATACAAAAAGATAATTAACTTGAGTAGGTGGTATACAGAAAAATAAAATAAAAAAACAAAATAGATCTACATTCCAATCACGAGCACAAAACAAAATAGTCGGCAGCTGCACGTCATGACTGTGACAAGAAGGCTTCCACTCAGCATGATGCTGTGCTATGAGGGACCCACAGCACAGCGCTGATTTTCAGTGGTTACCCGACGTATCGTGTTACTCACTCAAAATACTGGTATTGAGCTGCATCCGGTTAGACTGAAAGCCGACGCCATAGTTGAAACGAAACTACGTTTCTTTTACAGTGAAATTTGGAGACCATATATCCAAATTTCACTGTAAAAAAACCGTGTCAAACCGGTAGGCGTAACCGGTTATCGTATCGGTTATTTTCAAAACCATATTTTGAAAATAACTTCCACTCTTAAAGGCAAGCAGAATTCACATCGATGATGGCTATAAGACCGTTTCCATAACCAAGCAGCAACGTCACTAAAATGGGTGTAAATTGACATATTTTTCGGAGTCGCATTCGCAAAACGTTTCTTCATTAAATTTTGAGCACAGAATACTTGGCACAAAATACAAGATTTACGTCTTGGCGACGAGCAAGAAGAAATTAAGAAAATATGAAATAAAACGCGTCGAGATTAATTTCATATTCCATTACTTTTTGGCAACCGTTTTTTGATGACAGCAGTGAGAATTGCTCAGTGGAGACATTTTTATAGGTACGAAAAATTAAGTAGGAAAAAATCCGAAGTAAAAAGAGTTTAAAACAGAACATCATAATTGCGGATCAACCCTAACCTTTATAAAACTTTTACAGAGTTCCTCCCCTTTCACTCCTGAGTGGGTCGGGTTGTGATTTTTCACAATTAACGGATTATAATTAGGGAGGGGTGGCCACGTCGTGTCTTTACGAGCCAATCTCTCCGCCCCATTCCCCAGGGTGTACGTGCACTGAATTCAAGCAAACCTACCTAATGCCGACCTCTGTACCTTTAACATTTTCCCTTTTAAATAACCGCGGGGTTAAGGTGAAATATTTTTACTTTTGTGGGTAGTAAAGTGCGAAGACGGACGGAATGCGGATTCTGAAACGTTTTGGGATATTCAACAAGCCTCGGTTGATGTTTATATTTGTTTCTTTTTTCTTTGCCTTTGTCGTAATTTTGGGTTTTTGTGGAAGTTTGGTCAGTTTTGTATGGGGAGTTTGTTGCGCCACTTCTTCTTCCCAGCTAAAACACTAGGAAGTGGTGAAGGATGGGCGTTTTGGGGGACTGTTTTATGTTATTTTGATTTGACGTTCAAAAAGTGCTGATTCTCAGCCTAATTTGAATAAATGACTTTTGATTTTGTATGTGAAATTACTGAAAACAATTTGTGTGTATAAAGTGTATTACAGTGTGAAGGAGTATCTAAAAGTGAGTCCCTATGGCCAATAATAATAATCAGATATTTAATAATAGAAATGACATGTGTAACTCACAATTATTATTATTATAACTAGAACTTTATTCATTTTATTCACTATTTACTATGACATTCATTCAATTATTGACTACTTCAGGTACTTCTTGACATTGAAAAATAAAATGGTTAAAATGATTTTCCATTTTTGTAATATTTATTCTTATTCAGCATGGTATTTTGATTGTAATTTATGTGTAAATTTTGCAAGCCCAAGTGCCGGCAGAGCATGAGAACATTCAAAACATGTTTGTCATCTATACCCCTACTCGTATTGGCAAAAAATTAATGATTTGATTTGATGAAAAAGCTCACAATTTGTTTTCAATAATTGCACGGCGTAGTATGATAAACCTAGAAAATATCTCCCATAATTCTTGTTTATTGTAATCTTTAAATATAGGCATACGTCTTACAAATTACGACTAACCTTCTATTTGCCTTTGATCGTCCTTCGAAAACGTTTTCACATTAACATCGGAATTTCTACCTTTCACCGATAATCTTCTTTCAGCAAATAACTTGCTTTAAAAGAATTTCCAACGATAATATTTTCTCTGGAGATGGAAGTCCGCCATTTCTGTCAGAGGGCTCTAAGAGTGCCACCTTACAATTTGCATATTCAAACCCTCTCGATGCGAGGGTGCCCCTCCGTGTTGGCGAATTTTTATGTCGACATCGTTGAAGAGATGTCGAGGGAATAAGATTTACATGAGGTTTTTCGGTGTGACTTGAGAAATGAAACGTCATTACGTTGACGTCAAATCGAAAAGGGAATATGTATTAAAGATTGATGGGTTAGCTGTCTATGTTATAATTCGGAATTATGAGGACTCCGTAATGTGATTTTTGTTAAACTTGAAGATTTAATTTTCCTGTTCGTAGCCAAGTTTTGTTTTTTCAAGTTTCTTCTTGGCAGGACGAAACCAATTTTTGCCCGATGTATCAATAATAGATATAAACTTAGTATGGTCTTCATGACATAGTTGGGACGTCATTATCTACGACAGCCTGCGACATAGTTACTGCAAGAGCTTAGGGGAGTCAGTGTCTACACAGTATGACAGTGGTCAAGGGCAGAGCCCTGCCCTTGACCGTTCTACATCGCTCCTACATCAATGTGTATTAACCCTATTATATATAGTTTATATAGTGTGTACCTACTAGGTGTATTAGAACTATTAGAAGCAAAAGACCCAACGATGGTATAAATCGTGGTATTCAAGCGAATATGTTGTGTATTTGATAAAGTCCTGTTGACCGATAATATATTAATCATTTATGATCATGCTGACTAGAAATCAAAACATCTATGCTAAGTACTGCCTCAACCTTATATTGACTAGGAAGCACAATGCTTAGTTGCTTACCTTGCAATATGTCTATATAGTATTTGAACTAAACCTTATTTTGACTATGAACCAAAATGCCTACCTTGCAATATGTCTATTATTTTAGGAGAAGAACGGGAGTACCGTTTCCGTTGTGTGGTCACAGTTCTAACCTAACCTAACCTACAGTTCAGAGGCCCTAGTGTGAGTTTATTTTAACCATCTCGACTGCTTAGAAGTTATTGCATTTTAGGCAATTTTCTTGTTAAAAATTTTGATCTCTAGGCGATTTACAGCTTAGGCAATTTGCTGTGTAGACATTAATTTTAGGCATTTTGCTTCGTAATAGAATTGAAAGTTAGACACTCTGATCATAGGGGATATTAATGTGTACCTTAGCGTTCGTGCGATACAAGGTCAATGAAAGGCGTATGATAAATTAAAAAAAAATGGATTATTAATAGGTTATCATCCGCCTAGCCTAACCGGACGCAGCTGAATACTAGTATTTCACATGGAGCGACTGCCTATCTGACCTCCTCAAACCAGCTACTGGATAATACGATACCCCTTGGTAAGACTGGTTGTCAGACTTTCAAAGTCAAAGTCAAATCATTTATTTCAAATAGGCACGAAGATGCACTTTTGAACGTCAAATATTACATGAATAGGTAATTGATTCTAGTTGCGCCTTCCAAAAGGTAGTTATGTATGGAGAAGAATGGGCAAGAAACTCCATACTTACTCTTTTAAAATGTTAACAATAGTTTGCATACAATAATTAATAATTATAGGTGAAGACGATTTACCGTAAAAAGAATGAAAAGTGAAGTAATGAACGAAAAATTAATAAATGCGATAGGTACACGGTGCTCACATATTTACAAACATTGTATATGATTTTCCATATAATAAGTAAAATTAAACATATAATAAGTCAGTGTGTGAGTTAAATTTATATTAATCACAGAAAATAAAATTAATATCATAAAAATTATAAATTATACAGTTAAATTAGCAACCAGTTTGATTTTGTCTAGTTAGTAGGTAGTTTCGGGCTTCTGACGACCCGTAACGACTGTCAAAGATCCACGAATGACAACCGTGACCAACGGCTTAACGTGCATTCCGAGGCACATAGGGGTATGTAAAGATCACCCATCCACGGATCAACCGCGGCAAATTTGGCTTAACCTGATCGATCGACCCGTTGGCTGTTATTACTTAGCCACAAGCCATTATTATTAGTTAAAAATACTTATTTTCATCAAGAAGGGAGTTGTCAGCTAACCGAGCTGACTGACGAATCTTCACCTATTCTTCTAAATATTATGAAATAGTGCTTATCTCCGCATTATGACATTAACTTCTTAAATATTCGTGGAGGCTAAATGAGGAAGCCATCCCGATTAAAACCTCTACAGTACACACGGCCACAAATCAAGCTATAATTTTCCAGTGTAGGCTGATCTCCATTTTATAGTATTTCCGTACAATGAGAGGTCAGTTTATACGGGGACTTCCGGCCACCGTAGGCGCGGGCCTGCGGGTGGTGAGAAATGGGTAGCTCACCAACCGATCAGGACCAGGCCCGTGCCGGACGGCGCTCACGTGTTCCACGCGCGCCTCAAAGAGATGTCAGCAACGACGAGGGGGCCCATTAAGGCCCAAGCCTGCCGGGTCAGCGGGATTGTCCGAAAGGGATACCGCTGCCCCGGAACATAAAGGGCCAAGGAAGGAACACGGGTGGGTTTTAGTCAGTAAGAGTCTGACACTCCCTTCCGCTCCACCCAGAGCGGGAGGGGTCATTTGATGATTTCACATCATCAAAAAAAAAAAATATGGAAATGTATAGCTTGATTTGTGGCCGTGTGTACCTACGTGATACATACATAAATTTAAGCCTTCTTCCCATGGAAGCAGAATTTACAAAACACCATTTGCGATCGTCACATACTCCTTTTGCTCCATATTTTATATTTTTACCTACACATTGATAAAGATATTTTTCTTAAAGCCACTCAGTTACCCAAAACAAACATGAACCATTAAATGCAAAACTCGACTTGTAGCGAACACCGAACATCACCGCTCCGATATTGACTCAAACAGCACCTATGTTTGCTCCCCGCTTCGGTGGCACACAGAAACTAAGTGATGGATGACAAACCGTTACCAATATAGAATTATGTTTCATAGAGAATTTAGTAAACAGGTATACAATTAAAGCCTTTCGATGTAACGTTGTCTTGTTCCTGATTGATGACAGCTTCAGTGTACCTATAATAATATGAGGAGTAAGGAATAACATAACATCACGCCAGTATGCCCCGAAGGGTTGGGCAGAAGTATACCTATACTGCCCTGATAAGCCGAAAAGCCCTAACTCAATCAGAGTAAGTTTTGAGAAAAACGACTTTTTGTAAATTAGTTTTTCCGTCATGCCGTCAAATCTCTTAGTAATTTAGGGAAAACTTTAGATATAAAAAAACTTCTTAGTGGTTTTTTTTTTATGTTTTAAGTTAGATAGCGCTATTTGGCTTATACCATTAGATGCGAAATTATTCAAGCTATTGAATGGTATAAAAAAAACGAAAAGGGCGTATCTCAGAGATAGCGCCTTTCAGCTTAGCAGGACAGTATAGTACACCAACATTTCGCCATGTTTAAGTCCCCTATAATAGGTGGCGAGGAATATGATTAAGAATCTATTAATACAGTGGATATTGAAATCATAGACGTTAGGAAAGCAGTCTTAGAATACTCGTACCTAAGACTGCTTTCCGAGCGTCTATGTTTTCTGTCACTCATCTGGATATACATAATTCCCTTTGCCGAAATGAGACTAAATGCAATCTTGAAAGTGTCTCAGCAATATTCATGGCAATCAAAGCAAACAGCTAACTGACATAAATGCTGCTTGACAAGGTATATGTTGATTAAAATTGTAATGCAAATGCATTACTATTTTAATCAACATATACCTTACAACCTACCTATCTTACCTTAACTTACCTTTACATGTACTTAATTAAGTACATGTGTGATCGTATCCTCTTCTGTATGTAAATACAAAAGAGGGATACTATCGTAGATGTAATTAAAAAGTTAGTTTGAAGTTTATCTAAGAAGAGTAGGTACCTCTTTACCGTATATCTGATATACTAAGACCGAATAAATATACCAATGAGTGCAGTTGAGAGCAGTGGCGGCCCAGTGATAACGGCCCCGGCTTACAAGTTTTGGGTTGTGGGTTCGAACCCAGGCAGGCGCTTTATTTTGTGTAAATAAAACGTTGCCCCAAACTAGGAATTTCTCCTGCATTGTGAGTGCGTTTACAAACATTTAAACTCACATATACACAAACAGCCAGACCCGGAACAACTATTTATAGATCATACAAAAATTTGTTCCGTGCGGGATTGAACCTGCGACACGCAGCGCAGCAGTCAATCGCTTAACCACTGCGCCAACCGTGCCATCGCTTAACCACTGCTCTCAAAACGGTGAAGGAAAACATCGTGAGGAAACCGGTATGTCATAGAACCAAAAATCCGAAAACGTAAAGACAAAAAAAATATATAAAGAAAGAAAATACGTTTATTTGCGTTAAACAAGACACAAAGAAAGAATACAAACACGAAAAGAATCAGTTGGGGCAAAATATGCGCCACATCCACGCAAAACGGCCTTCGCTCAGCATAATGCTGCGACCCTATGGGAGACAGAGCCCCAGCGCTGGTTTTCAGTGACAGCCGGTGTTGACGTGATGTCATCAACCGGTGCAGCATATAATGAGATAAGAGAGTTTCATTACGAAGATCATATATGTATGCTTCACTTGTAAGCCGAGCCTTTGAAAACAATTGCTGTACCTATATATAATATATCCTCGTCTTGTCGTATCCTCGTTACGTGAAACACATTGGAAATTAATATCCAATTTGTCAGGTTGAGACTATACGGCACTGTTCTCAGGGTGATTAAATGTTATCAATAATGTATTTTAAATATGAATATAAATAGTTACCTTGGTTTAATTACTTTATTGTAGTTTATAATAAACTACCTTCTGCCCGCGACTGCGTCCGCATGAAATTTCTTGATCCCCCGTTCCCCAATCCGTTTTCTGTACAAAATGTATAAGAAAGTGAATATTTTACAAAAGATTTTTCTTCGTGAATTATTCGCATGTTTTAATAGGTTTTCTGTTATTCGGGGCGCAAACAAATCAACAAATCCAAGATCATACAAATCAGTCCAGCCATTCTTGAGTTATTAATGGTATAAATAACCCGACTTTGTTTTATATATTAAGATTTATTTAGTTTTAAACGTCATTTCAACTTGATTAGTGGCCCGCCCGATAATTGTAGTCATTGTGCCTTGGTTCAAATTGGTTGTCAATGGAACAATTACCAGGGGAAAATGTGAGTGTGAGTGACCAAAAGTAAGTTTGGATCAAGATATAACACTACGACGAACTCGAGTGTACATTATAGTAGTCAATTTAGATAGATAGATAGAAAACTCTATTGCATAAATGCACACCATAAAAATTACAGATTTACATGTAGAAATTTTACAAGGGATGACATAATGGGCGGTCTGATCGCTAAAAGCGATCTTTTAAAGACAACCTTTGGATGGATGACGGGGAAAGGTGAGACAATATTGCAGGTAGTCTGTGGTGTACCATTTAGGCAATTCGCACACTACACCGCATTACGCAGCGTAGCGCGGGTGTGCGTGTTCTTACGTTGCTTGAAAGTATCTCTCTTTGCATTGAAACACGCGTAGTGCAACACGCAGAAAACGCATTCACGTACAGTGTTGCAGGTCACGTGCTTACATGCAGAAAAACACGCGTCCTCGCGCGTGGGTGCGGAGCAAGAAGCAAGGTATGGCACACCGAGTTCTGCAGTACGGTGCGTGATTTTGCTCTGCACTGTACTATCACTACCCCAAGCTGCTGTGAAATGAGGCCTTTGGGCCCACCGTATACTATACTGCAGCTCCGCGCGTTTGTGCGAAGACATCTGCATGATGGTGCAAATCTGCACTCCCGCAACGGCGCGCGTGTCTTCGACGCCACGCACCCCGCAGCGTATAGCTGCGCAGTGTGTGAATCGCCTTACATATATAAAATAAATACATACATATATAAAACACACTTTAAACTAATTTCAAGCAAGTCATCATCATGTTGAATAATTACACCTCTCAATTTCACCCTCCAAAAATATCTACCCACAATTTAAAATTAGGAACCCGATACCTGTTAAATAACCACCAATCATAGCCGAACCTATCCCGCTAACAAGCCTCGTACATCAGATTACTGGCTAATTACCAAATTAAAGTTCAGCGAACCACGAGATTGGTGAACCGATGCATTGGCCATTAGTAACGAAACCCAGACCGTATAACCACAAAATAGATCGGTACAGAAGGCTGACTTTACACAACGAGCGAAAACAAGCACACGCACACATAGACGTATCATCATCATCATCATCATCGGTAGCTTTGTTCCAACCATCGCAGAGTATAGGCCTCCACCCTTTTGTGCGATGCCTCACTGGTCTGTCTCATCCGCTTAGTAACGCTTAGTAAATGAGGACTATCGCGCTTGAATTCGCCGCTAGTGGCGCTAGTGTAGAGTGAGGTCTCTAGAAATGTCAAATGTGAAACTGAAGGTTCACTGTTTGCAGGATTTTTTATCGCAAATTGTTACTAATTATTCATAACTGTAAAGATTGTGCCATTCCTGATTAATAATGGCTTAAGATTTTAAGTAATAACTTAGGATTTAATTTCGTAGCACTTGGAGAAAGAATAATATTTGTCTGCTTAATGCTTGCCAATTTAAGGAACATTAAAATGTAAAATCAATTGCTATTTTAAAATGTAATAAAATAGACATTTTATGAAATAATGAGTGCTTAAAAATATCCAAAACATAAAATAAAAGTACTGACAGGACCTTACTCAACAGTGGCGCCAACTGGTGAGCATAAAAACGCTAACCCCCATTACTCAACGTATATTGTCTTTGGTCTTGGCCTGACATCAAGCTAAGGACAACATTGTCGAACTTTTTTACGTTTAAGGTTTCGTAAACGAGGCTTTTAGTTATTTGTATTATTGTGTGTATTTTGTCTATTTTTTTTTTTTTGTAATTTGCTTCTTGTTTGTGCAGAATTTAGAAAAAAAATCTCTTCCTTTTCTTCTTTCTTTCATCCAGGTCTTCTCCGCGATCTATCGATCTCACTTCGATGCATACGTGCGGCGATCTCAAACGATTTCAAATCAATGCCAGTCGCGACTCCAATTGCACTCGCTTTACGTAGAAGCGTGTCTAGTTGCCTTTTCGCAAATTGTGGGAGGCAACCTACTTCTGTACCTATATATTTGGTAGTATAGCCTTGCAGCCATCAAATCACTACATATCTATCTAATTGATTACTAGTTTACATTAGGTTGATAGCTAAATTGATTCAGTATTTGAGTATAATTATAGAGATGGGTTCGAAATTATGTACTCCGGGAAACGAGTGATCCAATCGCCCAAATTACATTCAATCGCTAAGTACACCCTGCTAATGTATGTTGTTATGTTATGTTTTGTTTTGATTTGATTGGTATACTACTTCAATGATGTTATTAAAAGTTATCAAACGCACATCCATTGAAAATTTTGCGTGAATGATGTCCATTGATTTTCTTAGGTCTTGGGTTTGAACCCAGGCCTTCGCTTTACTTTGTGTAAAAAAATTCATCAACACTGCTCACAGAAGGCCTATGTTGCAGCACTGGGAAAATTATAAGCTGATTAGGCTTTTCTGCATGGGAATTATCAAGAAACAATGGCCATTGATAACGACTTCTGATCATTGCGTCCAAGATCAGAGCATTTTTAAATGTCGCAGCATCATGCTGAGATAGAAGCCTTTGGGCCCCGTACAGGATTTTGTTTTCATTTACTTTTGTTTTTATTTTATTATGACGTTTATTTATTTTTATATCCATATTTAAATACATTTTTAAATATTTCTTAAAAAAAAAGATATAGAAAACATTTAAAAATATAAAAAATAGTGGTCCGCCGCCGCGCCGGTGTCGGGAGCAGGGTCCAAGCCACCGGTGGTTAGGGCTGCAGAAACAGGAACCTCCTCACAATGCGAGCCGTATCAAAGGAGTACTGCCTTCTGAATCAGGCCCTTGATCCAACCGCCTAACGAAAGCCTCGAGAGATGTTGATCGAGGCTTTAGCCATCAGGCCATTGGCCGTCACGACAATCGGCACAATGATAGCTGAGCTCACATTCCACATGTCGACAACCTCGTGTGCTAAGTCGAGATACTTTATTTGTTTCTCTTTCTCAGCTTTCACGAGGTTCTCGTCATGTGGAATGGTAACATCGACTATTATTTTATTTTTTATTAGTGTTACTTTGTGTATGTGTATTTTTATTAGTTTAAAATGTTCTGTTATCTTCCTGTATGAGTCCCAATAAATACTTTTTCTTTCTTTAAGAATCCTTTCGATAAATTCCTTCAAAGCACATAACATTGAAAGTGACGCACATGGTTTTCATGCTATTCCCTGGTGTTTACAGCCTCTCATACGGGACGACGATATTACTGATGATATTACAGACTAACTGCATAACTCATTTAATCGCCTTTTAATTAATTTTAAACCAGCAAAATATTATAGATTATTTAAACAATCAATCAAATGATTACTGTTTCCGTGTCCCGGAAAGCACGTTAAGCCGTTGGTCCCGGCTGTTATTCGTGGACCTTTGACAGTCGTTACGTCAGAAGTCCGAAAGTCTGACAACCAGTCTTACCAAGGAGTATCATTACCTAGTAACTGGGTGTGGAGGTCAAATAGACAGTCGCGCTCCATGTGTAAACGTAAAGGTGACGCTCTATGGTGGAGAAGGAGGTGCGGAGGAGGGGAAGTGAAGAATATTCGCGGGCGTCGTATGTAGCCCTTCGTATCCAAATTAATAATGCATTCAAAAAACTGATAGGGTTGCCATGGCGTTGTAGTGCGTCAGGGATGTTTGCGGCGGCGCGTGTAGATATTGTTTTTATACAAAATGCGTATAAGCGCGCAGCATCACACACACACACACAGATGTTTGTGTCTTGAAGTGAATAAATAAATTATTATTATTATTAGCATCATTGGTGACTTGAGTCAAGGCCAGCCCTAACTGGGTTCTGAAGATGATTGCTGACAGAATGGACTGTTCCTATGTGATTCACTGCTGTCAGTTACATGTACCATCGTATCGTGTTGTTTACTAACACTTAGTTTTAAGGAAGATGTTACTAACGCCTTATGACTCTTATCTGACCAAGATTATGTCTGGACTTTAAAACGGACTTTGACCCGTGAGTTTGTTTCGCCATTGTTCTCAGGGGTAGTCAGATAGGAAATGTCGACTTCACCAAGCTTGTTTTTATATTTTTTATATGACGTGTAAAAGTGATTCCGATATCCTATTTACAGAATAAACGATTTCATTTCGATTTCATTTCATTTCAGTCTTGGCTCGAAATAATGTTTTTTTTTTTTTTTTAATGCTGGTAAAGTCAAAGTCAAATCATTTATTTCAAATAGGCACGAAGGTGCACTTTTGAACGTCAAAAATTACATGAATAGTTAATTGATTCTAGTTGCGCCTTCCAAAAGGTAGTTATGTATGGAGAAGAATGGGCAAGAAACTCCATACTTACTCTTTTAAAATGTTAACAATAGTTTCATACAAAAATTAATAATTATAGGTGAAGACGATGTACCTTGAACAAAAAAAATTACTTACCACAATTGGTAAAAAGAATGAAAAGGGTAAAAAGAATGAAAAGATTGGTATCCAATTGCATCCGGTTAGACTAGAAGCCGACCACAACATAGTTAAAGAAAAGAAAGAAAGAAAAATGCGTTTATTTGCATTACAACAAAAAATACACCTTATACTATAAAAAACAGAAAACAATGATTATAATGCCAAAAGGGCCTCAGCTCAGCACAATGTCAGATGACACACAAGGTGTACCTGACGCTGATTTTCAGCTGCAACCCAAAAAGTTGGGAGTAGGCTAGGCAGATGATGAATTTATTACTATTTAACGAACCCCGCGCCCTTATTTAACAACAAGACAAATATACCTACACATACGTTTATCAGGTACACGCGATAATGAATGTTCATCGTTACTGTGGACCGAAAACTACCCAAACTAACCTAATTTGACGCTAATTCGTCCAGTTTCATTACAAACGTACCTATACAATGTAGTGTTGGGAATTTCATTGTCGTTTCCAACATTTATTGCACGTTTACAGTTGGAACCGCATTGAAACTATCAAGAGAGATATGGGATATAACACATATCACATATCATGGGGTTAATGTAGAATTGTAACAAATATAGGTTGAACTAATTACAGTTCACAAGCACACACATGCGATACTAGTTTTATTTGCACAGATAGAACTTAAATGAATGATAACATTCTTGACCACTCGAATCATACCCACTCCGTTTGATAACGAAACCAAAAAATACAAATCTATACAAAAATTAAATAAAAATGAACATCTGTTTGTAATGGTTAAAATAACAGCTTTTTACTAATGCATATACAATTATATACGAACTCATTTTTTTTTTGTCTGTCTGTTTGTTCGGGCTAATCTCCGAAACGGCTGGACCGATTTTGACGTGACTTTCACTGGCAGATAGCTGATATTATAAGGAGTAGCTCTACTTTTATTTTAGAATAAGCCACGCGGGCGAAGCCCCGGGTAGCAGCTAATCTCTAATAAACTGAAAGAGACTAATCCATTCAAGGCAAGCACTTAAAACGACATTATATAAGTCCTTGAGCACATACAATTAGGGCAACCCTAATTATTCACTGGAACAATCTAATACAACACACACACACAACAAACACACACGAACAAACCACTGGAACAATAATTCAGGGCTGTGATTGCGATGTGAAATGGCCGGTGGGATATTAGACGTACTAATGTACATGTCAATGACTATTGTTTGGCGCACTGTGCAGGACATTCCGGCTATATTAACGAATGCCTGGCTGTCTTCCAAACTGGACATAACTGGTTATGACAGGTAAGATGAAGCGGCTGCAGGCAATGTACCTGTAGCTAAGACATTAATATTAAGTGCTAAGGCACAGAGCATGTAGTGCCCTAGTAACGGCCCAAGTGGGTTCGAACCCAGGCAAGCGCTTTACTTTGTGTAAATAATTTCATCGCCACTGCTCCCACCAAAAATTCAAGGACACTATCAAAGATGTCACGTGTCCTCGAATTGTTGACAATTCCCATAAAGAAAATTCTAATCAGCTTATAATGTTCACACTCCAGTCAATGAACTGGAACTCAAACATTCATGTCTTATGAGTAATCAAATTTCGAAATCCCGCTTTATCCGCCGCGCTCACTAGGCTAGGTTGCCAGATCTATGCACTCATTAAACTCAATGATTCATAAGTAATCATAAGAATACTCGTACAATTTAAATTCCGAACTTTGTTGCCAAATCGACGCGCTAATCTCGCTTCGCTACGCTATATACAATGCGTTCAAACTCGCCTTATCGCTCATACTCGTCGGCTTAAATCTGGCTTTCTATACCTTTCTTTGTCTCGCACTACTACTAACTGCTCCCACCAAAAATTCGAGGACACGTGACACTATCAAAGATCACGTGTCTTGGATTTTTGGTTCTAGGACATGCCGATTTCCTCAAAATCTTTCTCTTTAACGTCTCTCTCGCTACCACTCGGGCCCGCGCTGGGCCCGAATAGTAGATTATAGCCCCCTGAGAGGAGGTCTGTGTCCCCGAAGTGGGAACATTGTGGCCTGATTAAGCTAAGGAAAATAGTGAAAGAGGCGAGTGAATAGGATATTTATAGGCAAGCGTGCTCCGTCATCGACCTCATCATCGCTTACCATCAGGTGAGATAGTCCTCAAACGCAAGTCTTTAAATTATTTTAAAAAAGCGGCCAATTACGACTCGGACTCGCACACGTAGGGTACCACCGTACCCTTCGTGTACTTCCCTTTAAGGTGAAAGCGTCAGGGTAGCCTGCGGTAGGGTTTTTTTTTTTACGTTATTTCCAATTTGCAAGTCAGTATCAGGTTGTATGTTGATCTAAATATGATTTGCTGCCGTATCAAATATTTATTTTTAAAATTATAACCATAAAAGTCATCAATCTCAACTCTCTAAGTTCATATAATCCTATTGAATGACTTTTTCATGAAATCATGACTTTTAGGATTATACTAATATAACCAGTTGTATTACTGATTCTAATGATTACAATTCTGTATATAAATACATATTTGTTACGGTCGCGAATCACACTTTAATCATCATACACCCAGACAATGAGCTGCAAATTGCTTGAGTTTCGCGGGCTACCTTAGCGATTCCCCCTTAACAAAACATTATTTATTTACTTTATTTTATTTTTTGTTGTCACAGCGGCCATAGTAGTACACACTCTGTGAAAATGTCAAGCACCTACCTAGTACGGTTCAAAAGATACAGATCTATGACAGACGGACGGACAGCAAAAAACAGAACAAGAAACGCAGAAGGGAAAAAATGCCTTTAAAAAAAAAAGTTTGCATTTCTTAACCTCTATTTAAAATAAGAAGAGTTAAGAATCTTAATCTAAAACACTCAAAGACGGAAAAGTCGGTCACAAAGCCTAGATATCTACATCCTAAGAACTTATTTCCATTAAGGAAACCTTCGGGATTTCAATGTACTTTTCCTTACATATTCTCTTTATATTGACAGATAACTACACCCTGGAGGACTAAGAAAAGACGTTGGATGGTTCTAGAAGCTATAAATCGTATAAGGAACCGGTAACACAAGTAAAAGATTTATTATCTTCAAAAAGCTTAGGAAGAACTCCAGTCTTAGAAAGAAAAGAAAATCTTTTAAAAGATACGACTCCAGAAGAGTTCGGGCCAATTGATATAATTAGAAACTCGTTAAACGCGCACGTTTTAAATTGGTCGCAAAGCTTGTAATTTATGAACCAATTTACAGAATTTAACCGAGATCACAGTAGATAGACTACTGCCACATCGGGATGAAACCGACCAAGTAGCAGTAATTTAAGTCTAAGATATCCTAGAGATACCCCGAGATGAAAATGTTTGCAATAAGACCATCATAATAATCCTTCTGTCCGTGTCCCATGTTACTTGGAGTCGCCACAACACGTTTTCTCTTTCCATTCTCCCGTGTCAACCGTCACGCTATCATTCACTCCCTTCTCTTTCATATCATTCCTCATACAATCCATCCATCTTTTCTTTGGCCTTCCTCTTCCTCTCCATCCTACAACATTTATATTCATCACACTTTTAGTCACATGCGTTTCCTGGGACCTCATCACATGCCCATACCAAGCCAAACGATTTGCTTACAACTTTTCTGTTACTGGCGCCACTTTCAAATTTCCACTTATATACTCATTTCTTAATTTATACATTTTCGTCACTCCACACATTCATAATACCGATATATATTTATATATATTAGTTTGAGTATTCAGCGTGATTCATTTCACTATCGCACAATTGTCTAACTATAATAAGTACTAAATAGAGATGGAAACACGTCAAGTCAAAACACGATCTAAATAAAAAAACTCGGCCTAACAGTGAAGTGATTAAAGCATACGTTCGAAGTACAAGAAAAAAGATCGAAGATGTTACACAAATAAGCGGAATTCGTCACCAAACAAATCGAACTAAGCCGAAAAGAAGAATTAGCGACAATCAACAAAAACGAAGACGAATAATATAACAAAACACCCAAACACCGATTCGGTTTATCCGCCCATTGATGATAAACGATCGAATTAACACCCGCGAGTCCTTACCAATATTGCAGCTGACATTTCTATAGGTTCGCTTTGGCTTTATTCGTGCCTTCTCGTTGGCCATTCCTTTTGAATAGCAAACAAAAACATTGGTCGATCCATGCCTTGCCAACAGCACAATTGTTTACGTGTCGGGTATTCATTAGCTGTGGTGATTGCTAGCTATGAATATCCCAGGCTCAAGTCTCGGCGGTAATTGAAATCGACTTGAAATATGATTCCGATGTCTGTTTCAGTGATTGTGGTACGGAACATCGTGTTGTGTTTAGGTAGTGTTTGCTGTTTCATTCATTTGATAGCCAAATTCAAGTGTTTTTGATCTTTTAGACAAAGTATAAATGTCGATGAAAAGTAATGTTATGTTTCTTATATTGTATTTTGTCTGTGACTCGCTTCTGGCCGCGATTTAGTCCGCGTGAAATTTCGGCCCCCGGCCCAGCGCGTTGCATCGCATCACCACTTCGCCAGCCCGCGCTCTTACTTCGTTTTCGGTACTACTGTCAAAGATACATGAATGACAGCCGGGATCAACGTCTTAGATAGAAGATAGATAGATAGATAGAATACTCTTTATTATGTACACGAAGGAGAGACAATACTGCAGGTAGTCAGTGGTGTACCACTTACATATATACAATAAATACATACATTCACAAAGCATATAGATACTTATCCATATAAATATATATATATATACTCGTATATATATACATACAATAATAAACATGATACAAGAGCAAGGAACTTTAAGTAATGATGATGTTTAAGGAGAGAGGAAGTGATTTTTAACCAGAATATGCTTAAAAATCACTTCCTCTCTCCAGGAAGCGAGGCACGAGGCAGGGAGGAGTCTCGGTATGTAAAGATGGTCACCCATCCACGGACCAACCCCGGCAAGAGTAGTTTATCCTGATGGATCAACCCGTGTGGCTGTTATAACTTAGCCACGAGCTCCACGAAAAATATCCCCAATAATGTATTTATTTATTTATTAACTCATCATCACTATCATTACAGGAATTTCCTAATTCAATAGTGTGGCCATAATTACATTTTTATTATTTACAATAACATATTATGTACATCGTGATTTTTGTGAACTCACTCAGAGAACAAGTAAAAAGATCTATTCTGTCTGCTACGTCATTAAGTACACGCAAGGTACGCGATAAAGGGGCTTTACTCAGTAGATTAGTCCTACTACTGGATACCGCCAATAGACATGGCCGTCGCCTTCGCAATACATAATTGTCGGGCACACACAGGTTTATTTCTTTCAATATACCCGATTTTGAAGTCTTGCCATTCAATAATTTAAAAATATAGGTAGCAAGAGCCATGTCCCTCCTTGTTTCCAATTTATTGTATCTCACCATGCCTATAACAAACAAAGTTGGATACATCAATGGATAAAATGGATATACACCATACCACCTTAGGTACAGAAACCTAGTAAATTTATTTTGTATACGCTCCAGCATGAGACTATATTTAGCTTCATACGGAGCCCATATGATTGCGTTACATTCGAGCTGACTTCTTACCAATGCATTGTACAAAGAAGTTAGCACAGCGATGCTTGTAAAACCCGCTGCTCTTCTTAGGACGAAACCTAGGCTCCTATAGGCTTTCTTACAAACATTTATGAAATGATTACGAAATGCCAGGTCCGAGTCAAGGCGTACTCCTAATAATAAAATCACGCACCGTTTCCGTTCTTTTCAATAACGTGTTGTCCACTCTGTAGTCATATTTTTTGGGCATTTTCATCCTACGGTAAATTACGGTAAGGTAAGGTAAATTAAACATGTACATAAGTAGGCAACGGTCCCGAAAGTCCAAACACATTTTCAGCTCGATACAAACTCTACTTATCTCCATGAATAATTAAATGGAATCGTGGAAATCGGTTTTTACTTAGCCACCTTAAATGTACGGGATTTACAACCTATTTTGTGAGTCTTAGGGGCTTATTGTGCTATATCCGGTGCAATACCGAGTTCGATGGATCAAACAGTAGAACGTTTCATACAAATTATATTCCCAATCGGGTTTTAATTTATCCGATATAATCATAATATTTGGATAATACGACAGAATTCCAATTTGTTGAATAATAATTATCAATAATACCATAACAGACAGCGCTTGCGTTTATGAGTACTAGCGACCACTAACTGCCCCTGCTTCGGCCGGTTTTTTAAACTTGACAATACATCTAGATTTCTTTGTTATATGTAAACTTCATATATATAGTTTATTTTTATTTTTAATATGTTTATATATAGAATAAGCGAAAAAAAAAAATTATACCCACTTATATATACGCAATAAATATGATTTTTCTGCGAAGTAAGCAGTGACCATATTTGTAATAAATTTTTCCTTGAACATATTGTACGTTTTTATTCTTCAAAGGGTTCAGTAAACAAATAGAAAACCCTTTGAAGTATTTGCCTAAAATAATAGAGATTGGCGTATATCTGTTTACTTCAGTTTTCCCTATGTTATTATTCGTATAAAAGGGAAACTGGGGCACCATTGATCTCGACATAAGTTTGCATAATGTGTCACTCGGAGCTGGCTTGTATAGAATTTGAATGAATTCCTTATACGGCCTTTTGATGAACACGATGTAGCTATAAATACAATAATTTGAATTTAGAAGACAAGCACTTACGAGATTTCTATTTGCAAACTAGCTGATCGGAAAGACCGTTGTCCTGTATAAATTTCAATATAGTCTTTAGTTCATTCAAAAATCGCAATATAAAAAGCCCTTTACATTTTTCTCGTATTTTCCGGTTTTTTTCCGATTTTTCCTTCGATAAAAACCTAATTCAGACTATTACGAACATTTTAAAACAAAAAATTCGCCACGTTTTCAGGTGATGCGCTTACCAACAAACATCATTTCATTCCGCGTTAAGACGCATATATATGCCAGTGACCTTCAGTGGTAAGCTTGCGTGTTCTGTACCTACTGAGCTCACGTAACGCGTCGTACGTGCAGCCAGTAATAATAGGACTCCAGAAAAATACGCTTGATAGGTTTTGCGTGATTCTCAGTTTTTTATCGGCGTTAGACATAACTTCACAAATTAATTTCACTATGTAATATCAACATAATCAAAAATATTCGTATATTAAGTTATTAAGAAAATGCTCTAATTTAACACTACTCGTTTAGACGTGATCTTCAGTTCAAATCATTAAAAGTCGGTTACCGTTGCCTTAAATTTTAGCCCCCGACCTACCGCGTCGTGTCCCAGCCCCGGCCCGCCCGCGTTCTTATTTCGCTTTCGTTTAGCGTTCTTTCTGACTTTTTTTTATTTTTTCTTGCTCAGCTCCTAAGGGACGTTGCGTAATCTTAAATAACCTATAACCTTCCTCAAGATTTGGGCTATAAAATGCAAAAATGATTTTTCAAATCCCACGGGTAGTTCCAGAGATTATAGCGTTCAAACAACAAAACAAACTCTTAAGCTTTATTATTAGTAAAGATATAGTTAGATAAATCAGTTTCCCATTGCTAATCAACATACCATTAAAGTCAATACTTATCAGGTATGGGCAAACTACGGCCCGCGGGCCATCTCTGGCCCGCAAATGGTTGCAATCCTGCCCGCAACCATCAACCCATTAAGTAAATAATAACTTAACATAAATCGCGCGAAACTAAAATTCATCAAGACAGAAGTGCAGTGTCGCATTGATCAACGCGTACTTGCATACATTAGTAAATCTTTGTTCCTATTTTGTAAATTACCTGCAATCAATATCATGTCCCTATTTCTTAGTGTAATTGATTTAATGAATATCTATAATTCATATCACTTAATTTTGTATAAACAAGTCAATAAATAATTTTATTTCGGAAAAAACAAATGCATTTGTATCTCAATCCATACTAATATTATAAATGTGAAAGTAACTCTGTCTGTCTGTCTGTATGTTACGTTTTCACGCCTAAACCGCTGAACCGATCGTCATGAAATTTGGCAGAGATATGGCCTGGGATATGGAGAAGGACATAGGCTACTTTTCTACGCGATAACCGACATCCACGCGGGCGGAGCCGCGGGCAAAAGCTAGTAAAGAAATATATTATTATTATTAAAAGTCTAAAACCCCCCATAGATTGTTTTTTTTTTTTATATAGGAAAAAGTTTGCCCATCCCTGCTCTAGATTGACAAGGTGTAATAAGACAACTAGATATAGTACAGTAGGCCGCACGTAAGTGCTATCAGTTTAACACTGATAGCACCTTTATGTCGTTGCAGTAAGAACGATTTTCGTGGTGCGGTTGACGGTACCACCTATACAGAATTCCATAGCAATTTCTCTTCCGTTTATCTTTCGAACATAAATACAATACATAACTCATGCCTGCTTCCCATGGGGGTAGACAGAAACTATAGAACGCCACCTGCTACGCTCCTTACATAGTCCTTTTGCTACGTTTACATTCATACATCTGGTCATACACATACGCCGGTTGCGAGTGCTACCTTTCTGAAGAACATCACCAATTAGGTCACTACAGGAAAAATCAGCTGTACCCTACATTTATGTTCGCATAACTCGTGAAAATGTAGGGAACAGCTGATATTTTTTTGGAATTGCAGCTTTGGTCCCTTAGTAAAATTTGTTCATAATGATGAGTACAATCTCCCATTTCGGTTTGTCACATGTTTTCAATTCCAACCTGTACATCGCACTGATAACACAATACTGCTGTAACTCAAAAAATGACAAATTTGAGATAACATCATATTCAAACGTAAAATTCATATAAAAAAATTGGTTTAAATTAATTATCTGTATTTTTTTTTTATTATTGGCAAATAGTTAATTGCTTCGTTTTATGAATAAACCTATTACAGTATTAATTTTTTTATAATCTATAACAGGAAATGAATAATAAATTTTTCGTCGATTCTCAAAAAAGTCACATTTTGAGTTACAACAGTATTGTATTATCAGTGCGATATGTTCTCCTAGGGCGTCCCCTCCGGCGTTTCCACTCATATCTGCCTTGTAAATATCTTTTGTTAGTCGCCTTTCATTCATCATCTCAACATGACCAAACCATCTAAGCATCTATCGAACATCAAACATATTTAATAAAGAAATAGAAAAAAGCCAACACACATACTTCGATAAAGCTGAAGTACCCTCCATATAAAAGCACTCAGGACAACGATAGCATTATAACATCGTCCAAGCTCAGAAAGCAGTTCGTGTCCAATTTCCTGTAAACATTGACATTTATTTTTAAGCGGGGCTGAGATAGTCGGGGACAATGGGGCTGGGTGCGATTCGCAGAGCTGCGATAGTTAAGCTAATGTTCGAGGACGGTGAAGAAAGAAAAGTCCCAAGAAATATAAAAAAGATTATTTAATTGCTACAGAAACACGTGGTGAGCTAGTAAATGATAAATGATTTTATTTCTGTAAGTAGGTTTGTACAAACACTTTTACATAATAACTTTGAAATTTGCTTAAGTAGAAACAACATAAATTGGATACAAGGAAACAAATACCGATGGGAAATGTTCGAATACACCTTAAAAAACATACACCATTGGTAAATACCTCCCATTGTTATAATACGGAGAGGTACTGGAACATAACGCTGAAACATGGCTATCAGTCTTGCCATTTTAGCGCTTTCGGGGCTAGATCTAGCGCAATTTTAGGGTAATCGACTCCCATTATATTCTTTTAACACCTAACAGAAAATCTACCGCTATAAAAAAACATATATTGGTATCTTGATAGGTAATTAATTTAAACCTACAAAGGTATTGCATTTATTAAAAAAATTAGCGAATAATATTTTGACATAGTATTTTGTCAATTATTATTCTGTAGACAAATTGGCCCAGCGCAATATAGATACTACAGCCTGGGCCGTCTGGATCTGGGAGTCTTCAAAATCCATCAACAAAAGCAACCGACGGCGACTATGACGATTTGTCGGTTGACTATTGATCTTGACTTTTGCATTGCATTTCTATGCATCTAGTTATAATTTGTTCAATAATAATTCATATTTTCTGTAATAAATCATCAATAAATATTTCTTTATATATTTCTAACTCCTTATTTTAAAAAAAGAAAACATAATATTTAGCGCTTTTTAAAATCAGTTGTTAAGCGGAATGTAGCGCTTTTTTTGGGTGAAGTTAGCGTCCAACACTCGTATGGACCTGGCAGCACTTATGGCAATTAACAAAAATAAGAAAGAATTCATATTCGCTCAATGTTCGTTTAGTCTTAATAAATCCACAGGCCAGAACCACTAAACTAGGTGAACCAGTAAGTAACAAATTGGTTTTAAAAATTAAAACTGCTAACTCGACTGCTACAATATTTAAGTTAACGTTCTAGGCTACCCGTAACGTGACCAACTTTATTGCGGGTAAAATTTTATTTAAACTTATAATTAGCCAAGTTTGTTTTAAGTAAATTACTTTGAACTTACTCCTTTTCACCTGACAGCCACATTAAAGCTTCATTTTAAAGTAGTTTCGAAATTAACGCAAACTTTATTTCGTATCATGAAAAGTGCATTATACAGCACTGAAAATTGTGCAAAGCGTTGGGAAATATTTAAAGAGGTTCCATTTTGAAAATGGGGTTACTATTAATTACAGTAACTAAAAATGGAAATGCACCTGGCTTCGATTATTTAGGTCAATTAAGGTGTTCCTGCGTACTTATGTAAGTTGTATAATACTCAACTAGTTCCTTATCAACCAGCGGGGTAATTTCGTAACACACTATCTGTAGCAATGGGTTTTATTTTGACAGTTCAACAACATTCATTGCCTTATTTACGTTGAAGTGCAGACAAGTTTTTCGAACTTATGAAGCAATGGATTAGCTATATCCTTCAAAATCATTCAGATTGTGATTGATAGTGTGTTACGCAATTAGGGTGCTTTTCACTCTTGCTTTTTGGTGTAATAGTTGTCTGACCCTGCCCTTAAGGCTGATTTTTCAACGTTCAGATAACTTCTATTTTCAGAGTTAATTCCGGTTGACAGCTTTTGTTTAGGAAATATGTCAAACCGCCATATTTATTCTTAAGATAAAAATATCTGACTATCGGCCCCCCGAAAATAAAGTGTCGAAACTTAGTAGCCGCTTGAAGTTTTTAGTAAGTAACGGCCGACGAAAGTCTTTGACCAGTGCGGTCCAGTGATGACCTATGGCACTGAACCGTGGTCGCTCACAATGGGGGGCCTTATTAGAAGGCTTAAAGTCACCCAAAGGGCAATGGAGAGGGTTATGCTTGGAGTTTCCCTACGTGATCGAATCAGAAATGAAGAGATCCGCAGGAGAACCAAGATAACCGACATAGCCCGAAGAATTGACAAACTTAAGTGGCAGTGGGCAGGGCACATCGCAGAACAGATGGCCGATGGGGCCGAAAGGTTTTGGAGTGGCGACTGCGTACCGGAAGACGTAGCATTGAGAGGCCTCCCACAAGGTGGACCGATGACCTTGTGAGGCCACAAGAATCAGCCGGACGCGGGAAGCACAGAAGTGGTGTTACTTGGGAGAGGCCTATGTATGTCCGTAAGAGTAACCGTGGAGTTTCTTGCCGGCTCTTCTCCATAGGAAACGACTAATTGGAACCGTGCACCTAGCTTCTGACGTTTCATAAGTGCCCATGTAGGTTTATGTGAAATAAAATATTTTTATTTTGTCCAGGAGTAGACGTCTTTCGGCTGCAATGATGATGATGATGATGAATGGCTGGCTAATCGAAATAGGATGTAAGTTTTCTATTAAATTGAACGTAAACTTGTAACTGAACAATTCTTGGTCTGTATTCAAACCATCCTATATTTCCATTTTCAGACTACACAGGCGATTTCATCTACACAAAATTGTTTCCCAAATTAACTTCAACGACCAACCCATCCATAAACCAGGCAACTACAAATCACATCCCAATCTCATTAGGGATTCCATCCATCAAATATTAGCTTGTTGGGGCGGTTGGCGCGAATTACCTGTGTAATCCTACTGTCCCTCATACATCGCGATAACACCGTAGATTACTGTACCCTTGTTCAGCACCTGCCGTCATATCCGTCAATCATTAATAACGTCGCTGAGATACGTTTGTGGACCAGCTTTTTTGAAAGGTAGCGTTGAAAAGTCTTGTCGTTCAAAAAACTTTTGATGGGCTTGTTTTTGTTAACAATTTTGTTTGATTTTAAACGATGGTGCTTTCGACGATTATCTAAGCACAGCATGGCATATACTCTGATTTTAAATTTCTTTCTTTCTTTTTGTGTGGTTAGTGACTATCATGGGGTTGGAGTTTTTATGCCGCCCTATGCCTCTTGACTTTATTTCACATGCCATCGAATAATATCTCTAAGGCATTTGGCATCTGGGCTACCAGGCATCTGTTTCCTCACGATGTTTTCTTTCACCGTTTTTTAAGCAAGTGATAATTATACAATACGCACATTAATCCGAAAAGTCAGAGATGGGGGCCTTGGGTTCGAACTCGAGACCAGACTTGGCAGTCCGAAGGTCACACCACTGCTTGTTAAATTACTTCTTGTTGTTTAATTTGCTAGACTAAAATGATATACATACATACATACGTCTCTTATAATGCGCACAGCAAAGGAGTGGAACTCTCTGCCTGCGTCTGTGTTTCCGAACGCATACAACCCTAATCTATTCAAAGTGAGAGCGAACAGGCTTCTTCTGGGTAAGCTCACTCCATCGTAGACTTTGTCTCTGTCACCCAGACCAAAGTCAAGAGCAAACCCATAATAAAATAATAAATTCAAAAAAAAATATAGTCGAAGTCAAAATCTGTTGAACGGATTGTAAAAAACCGGCCAAGTGTGAGTCGGACTCGCGCACGAATGGTTCCGTACCATTATCTATAAAAACGGTCAAAAAATCATGTTTGTAGCTCCCCTTAAATATTTATTTTTTTGTATTTTTTGTTATAGCGGCAACAGAAATACATCATGAAAATTTCAACTGTTTAACTGTCACGATTCATGAGATACAGCCTGGTGACAGACGGACAGACAGACAGACGGACAGCGGAGTCTTAGTAATAGGGACCCGTTTTACCCTTTGGGTGCAGAACCCTAAAAATGTTTATTTATATTCAACCTTATTTCAAATGGAGTATAGTGTTAGTGAATAAGTATGAGTCACCAAGCTTTTATCTTTTCCTTTTCCAAGTTACACCATATTCCCCACCTCGTAAGTTTTAAGTTTCAACAACTCAATTTCATTATGCGTTTCCTCGTACGCCAGCTCCCGTTATTCAAGTCAAACAAGGGCCAGTCCTGTTTACATATAGCGGACGAGGCATACGGTTAATAGGCGGGTAATTTGTTGTCTCCCAACACTAGAGATACCGGAGTCGATCGGTTTGCGTCGCTCGCCACTTAGCCCCCGTTAACTCGTGGTATATAGGCACATATATAGCTGTATAAGAGATTATAGCTAGAAGTGATTCTTGTTAAGGTTAATCGTTGAACAAACGGGTACTTCCCATACGCTCCAAAAGGAGACTGGGCAAAAGTGTTCAATGGACCTATAGCGATACGGTTTTGATATTTATATAGGGATACCTCATCTTTACCGAGGGTCTTATGGCAAAGTGATAACAGCCGCACGGGTCAATCGATCAGGTTAAGCTACTCTTGCTACGGTTGGTCCTTGGATGAGTGACCATCTTTACATACGATAAAACAATAATCCATACACATGATGTATTAAAGTTACGTAAAATAACAAAAAAAAGACGCAAACTCCTTAACAAACTATTAAAATTAATTGCTACCTGCTGCTAATATGTTCCTCAAAGCATTTAACTTCAAACACATCAATAACGAAACATAATGACAAAAAGGACTTGAAAGAAATAACTCAATAGAAAACATCAGTCTCAAAGTCTTTTGATTTGACACAGAGAGGCTGAAAGTGTTCTCAAATGTTCCTTTATATCTTCAGACTGTCGCGTCTCGAGAAAAATGTTCGCAAACTCAGCAAGTTAATATAACTTGAACTCGCATAAGGATTTGCAAATATGGCGTATTGATACTGTGTTAGGTTTTATTAAGTGTGTAAGTTTGAGTTTTGTTACAAAACTCTGTATTTATTTGTGCATACCAAGGATCACGCCTGATATCCGAGGAGTCAGGTAATTTAGCACTGTTGTTCACTATGTTATCGTTCAACAAGAAAACTAATATAATAATACTAGATTTCGTTCAGAAGACTGATAAGCTAAGTTTTTCAAAGCCTTCTTTCTCTCTCTCCTACTATTTTGCTGTGCCCGACAGAGTTCACAATGATCACATTGTGGAATGCAAATTAAGTAGGTATTGAGTACGTCTAGAATTTTTTTTCGGCATTGGGGATAAAATAAATTGCTCAAGATCGGAAATAACTCATTAGAGGTAAGACGAGCACGAGATCAACTCACCATAGCCTGCAAGACACTCCGTGGTACTTTTGACGCTCCTGATTTGCATGATGTGCTGGGCCGCAGTGTCCCAGACAATTACTGCCGCGGCAGAGAGCACACGCTGTTTGCTGTGCCTCCAAGTCGCACCGTTGCTCGTGCTAAGTCCCCAGTACCTCGCACTCTGGCCGTACTTAATGATCTCTTGGATTCTAATCCAACAAACGATATTGCGGATAAATGGACGAAGATTTTATTAGCATGTCAGAAGTACTGTGAGAAGGATTTATGAAAGTATTGTGAGTTTTTATTGTTTTATGTTTTGTCTGAATTTTATATTTTCTTTTCTATGTATATAATTATTTTAATTGTTTTTCAACCGTGTTCATTAAATAAACAAGGTAAAATGTGTGTGCCTATGTTCCAGACCACAACCAACAACTGTTAAGTCGGGGTATCACTGCTCTCTGCATATCTGTGGAATAAATGAATAATACAATAACAATTACAATTCGACAACTGAATGTTGTCGAATTGTAATTGTAGTTTTTATTTACGTTGTTGGGCAGGCGAATTTTTCAAACATATGAAGCATTGCATTAGGATCTTCCTTCAAAATCTCTTGGAAAGTGTGTTACGCAAGTGGGGTGCTGTATCTAATACAAAGTTTATGTACAGTCGCTATCACATCAAATTATACGAAACTGTCAAATTTCTCCAAACGATTTTAAACCTTACAATGTTAATGGTTAAGTTCAAAATCGAATGAGGAAATTTGACAGTTTGTGGTAACTTGATGCGCTGGCGACTGTACGATATTTATCACAGTATCTGGTCTGATGCATTAAGGAGATCCTATCGTTTTCACATCTGGCACAAAGCCAGTTCCGACAATACAGAAGATAACGAAGAAAAGTTATTGATACTTTTTGTCCCATCCTACCCCACATTCACAACTATAGATGAGCCTCAAGATACGTGCTAGCTGAAAATAAAATCGAATAAATCGGACAGAATTCGAGTCTTTGTACTTATTCGCGATTTAGTTTCTGAACATGTAAACGAATATGTGTTCTTGTCAAAAACCAGGGCTTGTTAACGTTACCAAATAACAAAATAATAACCGTTACGTAACGTTAAATTTCAATGTTATACCTACTAACGTTACAAAAATGTAACGTTACTTGATAACATTACCAGTAAAATAACGTTAATTAACATGAACAAAAATACGATATCTAACGTTAATTTAGCTATGTTGCCGTACTGTGGGTAAGAATCAGGCAGATTCAAGCAACGTGTTGATCGGCACGGCATCAGAGAGACGCGAGGGCGGGCTCTCGCCGCGCCGCACGCCTCAGGCCCCACTACTTACATAACGATAAAACTCACTCACCCGTTTAAAATAACGATAAAATTAATAGTCGCACAGATAACGTTAAATCGATTATCGTTATTTTAATAATAACGTTAACTCTGTCAATACAAGGTAACGTTATGAAAATTTACCGGTATTTAAAGCCCTGTAAAAAACAACTGAAAAACCCACAGTTAAAGTTCAGATGGCCCTACGACTTTAATTTTTTTTTTTCTATAGTAGGTACTATATTCCGTTTGAAGTAAGATTAGATATTTAAATAAACCTTTTTTTACAGTCTGTTCAGCTGATTTTGACTTCTATTGTGTTGGTGGCATGACAAATGGAAGCTGCAGTAGGTAAACAGTTGGTATTGTAACCACTTCTTTGCTTTTAATACCTCCTTACGTCAACGGAATAGAATTCAAAATCGGTTGAACGGACTGTAAGAAAGGTTTTTTTTAAATGTCTTATCTTATTCCAAGACTTACTTTATAAGTAATGAAAATGTATACCGAGAGTGCGGATCAATACTCTAATGGAAAAGGAATTCTATATTAGTTAATTAGATTTCTAAAATCGTATATGTACGGCTCTTAGAGTACTTTAATATGGATTAAAAGCGTTTTAGCTAGCTCTTAGAGAGGAAATGAGGATGCTATTAAGTTATTAAAACGTCAAGTTTACAGAATATTTTATTAATTTCAGTGGAAAATTGTAATCAAACCTATGATTTTATTAGTGAAGGCTTTTGAACCAGTTAATTAAATTTAGTCCCTGTGGAATCTGGTAGTCATGGAATGCGAAAAAAATATATCATCACGCCTGTTTTTCCCCGAAGTGTATGCAGAGATGTATATACCCATAGTACACCCGCATTTCACTAGTTATGGTTAAGTTCCATGTTATAGGGGGCGACCCTCTTGCAATCGTCATCCGCCTGGCCTTTTACCAACTATGTTGGGGTCGGCTTCCATTCTAACCGGATGCGACTGAATACCAGTATTTTACATGGAGAAAAAAAATATTTTATTTGGGACACGCACAAGAAATACTAACATTTAAAAATGGAAAAATGGTCATTAAAAACTAACAAAATTTACATTGTAAACAACAACAAAAAACAATAGAATAAGACTTGTGCGAAGCCAAAAAGGCCACTATCTCAGCATAATGCTGCGATATTAAAAAAAAAAAAAATCCGCTGCGCTGGTATTCTGATAAGGCCGGTAGAAATGCCACGGACACACCTACGGAAATCTATAAGTCCCACTAGGGGATTAAAAAATAAGTGGCCATAAAATATAATTTAGAGAAACTACAAATAAATAAAATCCGTAATTAGGTACGTACAATAAATAAAATATTACGATTGACCCACGTCCGACGTTCCAACATCACTTGTCTATGCTACATAGTCAAGTATGACAAGCGATGAGACGAGGGCGCAGGCGACCGGCTATCAATGTATTAAATATTATTACAATAATAAAAGAGTGATTGAATAATAGCAAGAAAGTAGTGCAGATAAATAATATAGATAGAGTATTGTTGTGTATTGTGTTTGGAGCGACTGTCTATCAGGCCTCCACAACCCAGTAACTGGGTAATACGATACGCCTTGGTAAGACTAGTTGTCATTCTTTCGGGCTTCTTACGACCCGTAACTACTGTCAAAGATCCACGAATGACAGCCGGGACCAATGGCTAAACGTGCTTTCCGAGCCACGGAGAGGTCTTGGTATGTAAAGATGGTGACCCATCCACGGACCAACCGCAGCCAACGTAGTTTAACCTGATCGATCGACCCTTGCGGCTGTTATTACTTAGCCACAAGCTATTAACCGGACGTAAATCCAGACACCAGAAAGCAAAAGAAAAAAAAATGGTAAGATATTCATTTGGTAGAATTTAACGAATTAAAAACTACCATTTACACTTCAGAAAATACAAAAGAAAACTTTAGTAGTTATATTTCAATTCTTTGTTAATGTAAGGTTGAGCCATACATTTAACAAAGAATTGAAATCTCCAAATGTTAACACCAACTTACATAAGACTTAAATCAAATCTATTGTACCCTTAACTTCAGTAAACTCCGCCAGCTTAAGATTGTAGTGCTATTACCCAGGTTTTAACATGCAAATTCATTCAACTCCCTTAATACAATTTTCCCTCGGGAGTTGAGTGGGCTAATAATTCTGAAGAAGACAAGTATAATTTAATTTTTAACTAAGAACTTGTAGGGCTTCTCATTGTAATTTAAAAAAACGGAGCGCTGAATTAAATCTCGAGAGAGGTATTAAGATAATTTTGTGTTTGGATCTTCCTCCATCTTACGGTTTTCGTCATCTGTCGGCGCCTCCACCTGAATCAATTTTAACATAATAAGGATAAATTAAGCAGGACATTTTCATTTTATTATCTTCACAGCTGTTATTCTTAATATCAAAGTCTTACTGCTGAATAGGCTAGTCGACAGTTTTTGAGAAACCAATTAGTAGCTCCAGTTAGCATTACGATACTGCGCTCCAAGACACAAATCGGGGACGTCACTCAAAGAGCTGCCAAGCTCAAATGGGACTGGGCCGGACACATTTGTCGCATGTCGAATGCATTATGGACTAAGACCACCACTGAATGGGTTCCTGAAAATAACCAACGGCATCGCGGAAGACCCAGACGTAGTTGGCGGGACGAACTTGACACTTATAGTAGGGATCGGTCCATATTGGCTCAGGATCAAGTTGAGTGGAGAAAGGAAGGGAGGCCTTAGCCCTGCAGTGGGACAATACAGGCTGATTATATATTATATAGTTAGTCATAGTTAGTCCATATAACATCAGCTATCTGCTAGTGAAAGTCCCGTCAAAATGGGAACAAACAGAAAGCCAAAAAAAAACATTGTTTTTTTTTTGTTTGTTATTGGTATCGTATATACTTCATATATGCATTTAGTAAAAAACTGTTATTTTGACATTACATGTAAACAGACACTTCAATTTATTTATTATAATATGTATATACAGGGTGGAATTTTGTAATGCCACCTGAAGGGAAAGTACTCTTAATACTATATATAGAAAATTTTACTCAAAGAAAACATTCCTTTATTTTTTTAATAGAAAGAAAACTGCATTCAAATATTTTCGAAAATTCGCTTGCCATACCCGGGAATCGAACCGACTAAAATCTGTTATAATTGCACCCTGTACTTTTATTGCATTGATCGTGAGGATCAATTATAAGGATGAAATCTCTCTAACCAACTTGATAAATTAAATGATAGGAAAACCATGAAATCTTAAATTATTTTAATTAGGTATTTACAAAACACACAGTTATACTCACAGTTATGTCGCATCTAAGAAAGGAGTCTGATTTACAAACACGTGCAAATTGCAATTGTCTTATCTAAATAGTAATTCGTAAATTTAATGGAGAAATGACGTCATTGATAATATTATTATTATTAAAATAAACGGGATATTTACCATGTTTATTAATTGTTTTGAGTTCCCAATTAATAAACATGGTAAATATCCCGTTTATTTTAATAATAATATTAGTGACCATGACAGTTTAAAAACTTATGTCATTGATATTTATTAATTACTAACATAAGTAAACAGATGGATCTTTGCGTTAAAGAGCTTTAACTTAACTCATTGGATTTATAAGTCCAGATTTCATGGTTTTCCTTTCATTTATTTTATCAAGTTTCTTTAGATTTCATCCTTATAATTGATCCTAACGATCGATGCAATAAAAGTACAGGTTGTAATTTTTACAGATTTTAGTCGGTTCGATTTCCGGGCGTGGCAAGCGAATTTTTGAAAATCTTTGAATGCAGTTTTCTTTCTATTCAAAAATAAAGGAATGTTTTCTTTGAGTAAAATTTTCTATCTACAGTATCATGAGTACTTTCCCTTCAGGTGGCATTACAAAATTCCAACCTGTATATAGAAGATTTAATAAAAAAAAAAATTTGGGGAATTCTGTCATGGCGTTTTGAGTGACTTCAATACTTTATTTCTGTCAAATCGAGTTTTTTAACAGTGTTGCTTTCACCAAAACTTTATTAAATACTTCTGTTGGAATATTATAATATTCGGTTGTCTTAATTAACAATATTTAAAAAATAACATCCGAAATAAAGGTTTGGCATGCTCAATTTGCTTTATTCTCTCCTAAAAGGTTTTTTTTTTTTTTTTACTAGTAAAAAGATGGAACGAGTTGCAGGTGAAAACTGTTTAACGCCATTATCGACTGACGCCTGACGGTAAGGTAATGACACCCTACAGTAGAATATTGATTTTGTCCTGCGAAATAATGGCTTGAAGCACCACCGGTAACACGTTAGGCACTTACATGCATTTTCTTTGTTGAGAGGTAATTCGTATAGACAGAAAAATATAAGAAAGAAAATACGTTCATTGGTAATTGTTTAAAATGACGCAAAGAAAAAATACAAACACAAAAATGAAAAAGTTGGGGGAAAATATGCGTCACATCCACGGAAAACGGCCATCGCTCAGAGTAATGCTGTGACCCATACCAGACAGCCACAGCGCTGGTTTTCAGCCAGGGTTGACGTGACGATGTCGCTTCCAAAAAGAAGTAATAGAAAAACATCATTCTAATTCCAAAACTCTAAAACTACCTAAAAGATAAACATCCATTATTCCACTTCCAAAAAAAAGGAATCGAAATGACTTAAACCAATTTATCTCCTGGAGACAGCGTTTAACTTGAATTTAAATCCAAGACTTGGTCGGAACAGTAGAAGACACTTCGCTACAAGAGTTGAATTTTACACCCGGCTAACACTTTGAAACGTTTAAAAAAAGTAAAATCTTTAATAGCGGGTGCCTTGAGTGCTGGAAGCTCGAACGGTTTGCCAAGGGAATGTCCTGGCATCGACTGACTGCTTTGTGAAATAAAGAAATAAGTCGCTTCCATTTGACTGCCACTGGATTCTTTGAAGGCGTTTTTTCAGATGCTCTTCTATTTTATACTTGGATGATTTGTTTGTTGTTATTTTAAAGAGTTTTTGTAACAAGCATCATAAAACACAGTCATCTTTTTGCATTCTACTTTGTTTAACGCGGTGAATTTACCCCAGCTATTTGGTCCTCCCTATTCCAAAAAGTCACGGTCGTGCGTTTATTCTGTCTTCAAAATACACTGCTAAAGGTATATAGGCCGTCATTCCAGAAGGCTTAAGTATCAGATAGCATAAAGTACGGAAATACTCCAACATTCCCGTCCGGCCGTACCGCAACCCCTCGACAAAGTATATTCGAAACATTTACACGCAAAACAACCGACTTCCAAGTATGCTTTGATAAATAACGCGAAAAACTCTTCAAGTTTTACCAAATTCACGATCGCTGTTGAAGAGGAAAAATTTGGAACACAACCACGTAAGAACGATTCTACGAATGTTGTTAGAAAAAGCGGCCAAGTGCGACTCGGACTCGCACACGAAGGGTACCGTACCACCGTACAATGTTTAACACGACATGTTTAAAAAAAATAGTTTAGTGAAAAAGATGAAGGCAGTTCCGTGGCTGAGTGATCATCTTTACATGCCGAGACTCCTTCGTCCCTCGAAAAGCACGTTAAACCGTTGGTCTCGGCTGCCATTTGTGGATCTTTGACAGTCGTTACGGGTCGTCAGAAGCCCGAAAGTCTGACAACCCGTCTTACCAACGGATATTGTATTACCCAGTTACTGGGTTGTGGAGGTTAGATATACAGTCGCTTCATATACTAGTATTCGGCTGCTTCCGATTAGATTGGTAGCCAATCCCAACATAGTTGGAAAAAGGCTAGGTAGACGATGACTTTAGTAAAAAAAAAACACGTTTTTTGTAAGCGGGGGACACCTCTAATTTTTATTATTTGTTTTTATTTTCAAATGTGTACCAATAAGCACTGTGACAGACAGACGGACAGCAGAACCTTAAAAATAGGGTCCCGTTGGGTACAGAACCCTAAAAAGTACCGAAAGCATTTGAAAAAAGAAAAAAAAAGTTGATATCGCATTACAGTGGCAAGTCGCGGAACTGTATACGATAGCGGATAATTTGAGCAGGTCGGAGTTTCGTAGAAGTGGGCACACGCTACCTTCCCAAGTGCTAGTTTTAACGGTAATTGTCGGGTAAAGTATAACAAATTTTGTTTTAACACACTTTGTAGTTGGCGCTCGGTGCACTCGCGAAATTGTGCAGGTTTTAATGGTAGGTGCCTGTTAGATGTGCTGCAAATTGGATTAGATTTTAGAATTTCCACTAAAACATCACGCCTTGTGAAGGGTTAGACAGGGCCCCCACATTTCGCCGGTTAAGTTTAATTCCCATGTAATATGGGGCGAGCCTATTGCCATCAACCGGGCGCAAATCCAGATGGAAGAGCCCTTTGAATAACATTTTGCCCGCATATTGAACCCAAAATTCCTAAACCAGGTTTTACTAAAATTATATTGTAAGCTAGCTAATGCCTAATGCGTCGAAAGCGTTGCAAAAGTAACCTCCGGTGCGCACACAACAACTTTATTAAGTTTCATCACTATGGGTCGAGCCATTTTCGAGTTTTTGTGAGTCGAACGCACGACAATTGATTTTTAAATTCAGGGTTATTGGTAAAACACTAACAACTACTACTACGACTATAATTCTGTATTACTGACATCGTAAACAACAACTTCTGTTCTATGACTTTTTATAATTCATCAGATTTTAACACGGTGGCTGTCATACGAGTATACTTGTAGTAACTTTTTTATATACCCATTGCCACCATACAAAATGGTACGTACGAGTATACTCAAGTATACTCTACCACCCACACAAAAAAAAAACGGGAACCGTCAAAGCCGTGTCGGTTCTGCACAAAAGAAAACAAACGCAAAGAAACAATTTATTACTGTCCGGTATGCCCTGAAAAACCTGCCTTGTGCGTTGAAAATTGTTTTAAAATGTATCAATTCTTTTTTATTTCACAGTGATGTACCCAAAAAACTTCTACTCCTATTAAACTTCCTTTTCTGATTAAATAATGTTTTATTTCAAATGCCAAAGAATTTAACCCCGCCCTCTTTCCACTGCCACTCTTCTAGAATTCGTTAGAAATCGCATATTTATTTATTTATTTATAATAAGCACACCAACAGAACAGTCACTTACAATTCAAATAAAAATAACATCTTAAATTGTCGTTTTAGTAATCATGCAAATAACAGGTATGCATGACATTAATATATGAATATTAGAGACAAAAAGAACAATAAAAAGTGTGTATATTAGACCTAAATCTAGAATCTAGAACACTACAAACCAAAACAATTTGAGCTACAAAGAAGTGCGCTCGTCGCACTATTTATATAGAGAGCGTCTGTATGAAGCGAAACTCATGGAGAAAATATCAATAGGGTAATCTGTCAAGTTGGACCTTTCATTATATTGCCTGGCCATACGTGTTAAGGGGCTATGAAATGTGGAATTTAAGGTGGATGTAGGCAATTCAAAAATACGATGATGACGCTTACTACGTTGGCAAGACCTAAAGTTAAAATAGTTAATCAATGGTGCATCTATGGAACCGTTTATAATCTTATGAAGTATCAGTAAGTCAGAATGGTTACGTCTTTCTTTTAAGGTAATCAATTTAAAGTGCCTCAATCAGGTATAGCTTTACGGATCCCATTCTTGATACATAAATACCTAACAAAACGGGACTGAACAGATTCAACATTATTAGTATAAGTTGAATAATAAGGAGACCAAATAGTGGAACAATAAGCATATAATCAACTACGAGAATACTCGAAGTTGGCAGTGGGGCCCAGATCTTGTACTATGAGTATACTCGTAGGTTGACAGTCAACGTGTTCAATTCATCAGACTTTCATAAAATAAAATAAAAATTCAACGCTCTAAATGTATAGCATAACGAAATCTTGAAGGTTTGTTTTTGGTAAATGTATTTTGTTTTGTAAAAAATCATAGAACAAAAGTTGTTGTTTATGATGTTAGTAATACAGTCCTAAAAGGGTGTTTAGTGTTTTACCAATAACCCGGTATATAGATGTGAGTCAGTCAATACTCTATTCAATGGTTCACCGACTTAAATTGTGTGCTAACGTAATATAACGGGTGTAAAAAGACGCTTAACGAAGACACTTATACTCTGTCGTTGTGATCACTTTTTTTGTACTGGATCATACCTGGGAACCTTCTGGTTACGGAGATATTGAATGTCAAAGTTCCAACTTTTTTTCACGAAAACGAGTTTTAAATGTTATAAATCTAGACTCGGAAGCAGGGCTTTAAATACCCGGCGGTAAATTTTCATAAAGTTACCTTGTATTGACAGAGTTAACGTTATGATTAAAATAACGGTAATCGATTTAACGTTATTTATGCGACTATTAATTTTAGCTTATTTTAAACGGGTGAGATGTAAGTAGTGGGGCCTGAGGCATGCGGCGCGGTAGGAGCCCTCCCTTGCGCCTCTCTGATGCCATGCCGATCAAAACGTTGCCTGAATCTGCCTGATTCTTACCCACAGAACGGCAACGTTGCTAAATTAACGTTAGTTATCGTAATTTTGTTAATGTTAATTAACGTTATATTACTGGTAATGTTATCAAGTAACGTTAAATTTTTGTAACGTTAGTAAGTATAACATTGAAATTTAACGTTACGTAACGGTTATTATTTTGTTATTTGGTAACATTAACAAGCCCTGCTCGGAAGCCATAAGCACTTAAGTCAAATCTAAACTTAAAAGACTTAAGTACTTTTGGCCGCCGCGTCTAGAAATTAACTTTCAATAACCCCACAACTCTCGTATCGTTGCATGCACCCAGCACAATGTTTTCCATGCGTTACATTGCGCGCTGCAGTAGGTAAATGGCGATTTTTCTCACTAAAAATAATAGTCGTTTCCCAGCAATAATTTTTATTCAATGTTGCTTAGTTTAATATACAGAATGCGTAGGTAACGGTTATGTGATGGGTTTTTTACACCCTGTATCTAACCTTCCAACTCTGTTCCACACCGAAAACCGGATTATCTTATACCTTAAAGCCCTAACAACGTTAAACCCATATAAAAATATGCAATTCTACAACGTCAGTATTTTTACAACTGGAAACCCTAAAAGATAAACCCAGAAGCGTCGTTTTATTTATCTCATATTGGACTGGGACCTTTTTGTCCTTGACAGGAAAGGAAATGTGAAACACTCAATCTTTTTAAAGTAAAAAGTAAAAAAAAAAAGTAAGTTTTGATTTTGGAACAACAACAAATTGACATAATTCCAATAGAAACGGTGATAGCTACAAAAGTTAAAAACTGTGTCGCAGCTATCAACGCCCGTCTAAACATAAGAAACACATTGTTCCAGACTTAACTGTGACATGGGTACAGTTTAGCTAGCTTTGGAATAAGGTAAAAATAAAAAATGCAAAAAGAAATAAAGAAAAGAAAACTTTTGGCGAACGTTAATGTGACTTCTAATGATAAATATTTTTATTTCTGTATGTAGGTACAATCCTACTTACATAAATAAACTGGACCAAATTCGTGATCTTCAGATTGTCCCGGAATTGAAATGCCTGTATCTGGCAACCCGAGACGTGATATAGGTTCTATAGTGTGATGAAATTAAATGTTAATTTAGTGTTACACAATGAATTTAATAACAACGATTACTAACTAAACACTGTGTATAAACAATAACTAAAATTATGGTGATTATAAAATACACCAGTGACTTGAATAACGGCTAGTGACCGAGTCAGCTGTCGTTGCAGCAGACGTGTGACGCCGACGTCATAAGTACTTGAACATGTGGCAGTGCATGTGTGAGTAAGACCTTTGCCTCGAATCTTGCGGGCAACGGAGCGGCGGCGGTGGCGGCGCGGGAGCGGCAGGATCAAATGCGTAAAATCAAATGGACCGGCCCTCGAAAACAGCGGCGCGGGGGCGGCCAACGAGCGGTGCACTCCAGTCAAGCGGTGACCGCCCGCGCGTCTGCATTGCAGTGTTGTGCAATTTATTTTTGTGACGTTAGGAATTTTGAATTAAAAAGATGTTGTCGCCGTTGTTCAGACATGTCGTCTGTGAATAAAAACAAATATCTCGACGACACAACCACGAACACAACACGACGCCGCTATTAGTGCCGTGCGATCTGCCCGCTGGTTTCGAGAACGGGTCTGCGTTGCCCGCCCCGCTCCCGCGCCGCCGCCGCCGCCTTACATACCACTACAAGCCTAATTCTAAACACACACACTATTCTTGTAAACAAAATATACAGATTATTAAAAAAAAAGAAAAGTTATTTGTATTTCACGAACTGTGACCAAATAAACATTATTCTTTCTCTTTACACAGAAATAATTTATTGCTTGAGCCGTATAAACACCTAAACTTTTTGTAATAAAATCAAATATTTAACCTTGTGAAATTAGGCATTCTTTTCAGAAAACGAATTACACAATAAACAACATTTGTTTTTCTTGTTATAATAACATTCTATTCTGACCATAAACAATTTTTGTTCTAGGTAAGTCTACAAAGAGATTACTTTTGGAAAAAACCGTGCGGGACCCAAAATAGATAGACAGCAAAAAAAGGTAAGTCGTTTATCATCTAAAAATGCTCTCGAAATAATGAAAATGTTTTCCCTTTTTTTTTTCGATACGCAACCGTAAACGTGGTTCATCCATCAAAGCGAGGGAGTTCCCCGGATCTGCATAATCGAGTCATTTCTGTAATCTTTACTGCAGATGCGCCGAATCGATCCCACATCACTTTTTTAGGTATAATCTATACAAATAAATAAAATTGAAGTATCTGTTTGTAATGTCGAAATAACAGCTACTAAATCCATAATGAATGTACATGCGGTACTTATTAATTAAAAAAAAAAAAACAATTTACTATAACATTGATATATTAAAAGGAGAAAGATATGTTACGCGCTAACATCGCAATCAGTAAACTTGGGCTCGGCGCACGATTACATGCACCAAAACTCACACATCTGTGATCAGTGTGATCACAGTCGCAAACCTACAGTTACCGATAGACAAGAACAGAGTTATGAGACGTCGCTGTCGTGCGAGCGAAATCGCGTTAGCTGCCGAATGTTGGCCGAATGTTTACGATTATGAATGACATTGCATGTGGCAGAACAAACATGGCGAAGCAAACGAATATTATTATAACTTTCAACAAATTAGCATTTTTGGCTGTACTTACGAGTTGTATTAAGTAATCCCGTGTCTTATTTTTCTTTCTTGTATTATTAAAACACTGTTTAGCTGCACAAGAAGTCTTTTTGATGCGTATTTATCACAAAAAAAAACTGTATTTATGGAGCTGTTTGATCAACGATATCCCGTGCGCGACTGAGTGCCAACTAGGGGCAATCTCTCACTTTGATAGGACCAGGCGCTGTTACTAAGTCCCGTATCTAGGCTTTTAACACTTTCAATGCCAAAAACCCAGCATATGGGTCTAAAAATAATTCTATCGCGTGCCCAAAACCCGCATCCGAGTCGTCGCTGTAGGTAGCTATTGATGACTTCTGTGCATGACGCATGGGCATGTACAGAAGTCATCAATAGCTACCTACAGCGACGACTCGGATGCGGGTTTTGGGCACGCGATAGAATTATTTTTAGACCCATATGCTGGGTTTTTGGCATTGAAAGTGTTAATACATCAATGATTTATAACCATTTTTTTTTGTCTGTATGTTTGTTCCGGCTAATCTCAGAAACGGCTGGACCGATTTTGACGGGACTTTCACTGCCAGATAGCTGATGTTATAATGAGTAACTTTTTGAAAAAAGTCACGCGAGCGAAGCCGCGGGCAGCAGCTAGTTTTAAGCATAATTTTAGAATAAAATACTCGGATTTAAGATATAAATGTAGAAATATTACATAGGGTGACACAATGGGCGTTCTTATCGCTAAAAGCGATCTTTTAGAGACAACCTTTGGATGGATTAAAGGGAGAATAAATAAAATAGTGCATTTTGATTCTTCTTTCTTTCTTCATATCTTATTCTTCTTATTTTATATTACTAAGCCCGATCTTACAGTTACCTATTCAGTTTCCTAATAAACAAATTCCATTTCCTTCACTGAAATATGAATCGTCTAATTCTGTTATTTGTTTAAATCGCATTTTCTGCAATGGCGAGCATTCGTTCCATTGTTTCGCTTTTATCTTTTTGTTGTGTAGTTTGTGTTCGGTGCCAGTAAGTCTTTGGATCTGGCCAGTATCCGAGTATCCGTCCCTGGCAGTTTGCCCGGGAAGAGTTTCTGATTACATTCGAAGGGGATTCGATTTCATTTCTCGAATATAACACTTGACTGTTGGATGTTGTGAATGATATTCCCACCATACACTATGGAATACGTGTGTACCTACTGTTAGTCTGATCGTGTATGAATGTGGGATATTCCCGGACTGTTTTTTGGTCTATCTCGTTAAATGATCGGACGGACCATATTTGTGGTTCCGCATAGTATCCGTTATGTGGCTTTATTTAGTGTTAGTGTAATGCAGTGACCAACTTGGGTAAATGAAAACAATGCTTGAATTATTTTAAGCCAGCTGTATTGGTGCTTTTGGAAATCATACACATTAGTATAATTAATTAATTACAATAATGATTTACGGTTTATTCCTTGGATTAAAACACAGATCATTATTTTATCTATGGGTGTTTTACCAGCTATTCAAGCTCTGTTTCTAAAAGTATTAAATAAATATGCACGTTATAAACTTCTGCCCATTGTCCGCTTTTATAATTTCTAATGTGACGACGTATTGTGGACGTCACGGCATTACGGTAACACAGGGAAGTTAAATGTATATGAATACGCTTTCAAATATCCGTCTACGATAACGTTATAACGTGCACGTATTTCCGTACATTTTATGGATATGGACGAGGCCGTCAACGATAATATGCCTTTAAAATGATAAAAGCAAACATTCAATTTAAAAAAAATATATATATATATCACCAACATAATCTTCAAACTCATCCCAACACCAAAAACTACTAAAAAGAACTGCCCACCGCATGCCAAGCTTCGTTTACAAGACTTTGGACAAGTGGACGGCACCCTTGCCAAATTGCAGCTACAGCCTTGGATCCAGTGCCACTTGGTAAAATGAACGCCTGGCGCAATTACGCCACTTGAAATAAGATATAAAAGCGCCTGATAAAATACATTTCCCGGTAAAAAGGGAAATAAGATACTAATGAACATGTGTTATGTAATATTTCTTATTTGTAAAGCTACATTTAATTAAAGGGCCGCGCATGAAATCAACACATTTTGATCAATTTTGTTCATTGTTTGTGAGAAAGGGAAAAATAATTTAAACAAAATTATTTGTGATTTGAAAAGTGGAGTTCTTTGTTTTGCATGTGGCTGAAAGGGATTTTTCAAGTAAATTATGTATTCAAATATGTATTATGTATGGAAAATCACTAAAATTCGCAAAAGTTTTCTAAAAAATTACGCAAGACTGATGTTTGATCATCTCTTTACAAGAAACTTTCTTTTGATTTCGATTATTAAAAGTTCAGCTATCCTTGAAATAAAATCAAAATTTTATTTTATGATAATACAATATCTTCATTAAGTAAATCAATGGAGAAATAAACTATATTTTCGAGAGCGCAAAATTTATGAAATTATTAACAGGTGCTGCAAACCCGCAACCTTGGCAGGCATCGGTCCGAGCGGACCCCGTCAGTGCATGTTGACATGCTAAGAGGCGCGCGTGGCACACAACGCGCCGTCGACCCGGGCCTGGTCCTTACCGGACGGCGAGCTGCCCATTGCTCCCCATCCGCAAGCCCGCGCCTACGGTGGCCGGGAATCGGCTATCGATTCCCGCCTGCGGTGACTAGGGGCGTGAGGGTGCACAGACTGCCTCTCCCTCACGCGTTCCGCCTCCTTCTTCGCAAGCATTACTGCTTCGCAGAAGAAGGTGTCTGCCTCCCATGCACTCTCGCCCGGACCGGACGCGAGAGATCGCCGCCGCCGATCGCCTCCGTGAGGACACGGCGGTGCTCTACCCAAGCCGGGCAGACCTCCACCGTGTTCTCCGATAGTCACACAAACCGAATGTTAATTTTTTTTAAGTGTTCTCACAATTAGATAAAATTCATAAAAGTGGGTTATTCGTGAGCCGAACGGAGCCTTAAGCTAAGATTTTGTTTAGAGGCACTAACACCTGCGTTCCGTTTTTCATTGATCCTATAACAATTCCGTTTTACATTCGGACATCGGAAACCTAAATATGTTCAAAATCTAGTCGCAATCTCATCTGTGATAATTAATGTCAAAAACTTTTCTAAAACGTAGGGAAATCTGAAGTATTTTTGACAGATTGAAACTGAGTTTAAAATTCGAACGTTCCTAAAAATATGGGAATTGCCCCTCTGGTAGCAAAGCTCGCTGGCTACTATTTTGACTGCCCATAGGGGTACAAAATATTGCTTTCACCAATTTGTCTGCCAAACATAGCCATTTCGCCAATGACGGTCGTTCGTTGCAACGATGTATTGGACAAGCCCCATAGACAAAACAGTTGAAAATAGCGTTCGATAGTTAACGTTTTCGAGCCGATATTTTGTGAAGAGATTAACTTTTATGTACCAATTTTAGGTGAGTTGAAAGTGTGTTTAGTTAGATGTATTATTTTGGAATTTTGTATAGTTTTAGCTTTGGTTATAGACAAAAGCTGTTTTTGTTATTGTATATAAGCAAATTAAAACCAGGCAAAATCAAAAAGCCAGCAAAAATGTAATATTATTTTGCATTCCTGGAACCAATCAGTAAATACTAACGGGAAGGCAGTTTATTTAGACAACCCGGACACAGTTTTAAATGCTTGCAAAATTATGAGAAAAATCTTTTGAGGTAAAGTATTTGTTGTGGCTTTCTACGTTCTATGTTATTAGTTTCCGCACTTAGTCCTTAAAGTGGACCATTGTAAGTGGGAAATGGTGGCCGTCGTCGGTCATTCCAACCAACCCACCTCCCTCCAGCATTATGTCTCCTAGACAACATAGAAGCCACGATCCAGATCGTGGCTTCTATGTTCTATGTTAGAGGGTTTGGTTTCCGCACTTAGTCCTTAAGGTGGACCATTGTGCGTAGGCCATGACGGCCGTCGGTGGTTATTCCAACCAGCCCACCTCCTTCCAGAAGCTAATCACGTCTCCGGTCTCCTGGTCTGTTCAGAACATTGGTAAAGGATCTGATTGCCCCGAGGGTTTCTGTTCTAATCTGGGTGACGCCTGTGCATTCGAAGAGCACATGCGCAACGGTTTCTTTGCCTCCGTGTCCGTTATCCCTATTGTGTAGAAATGTTTGTTTAGCGAGCAGTGTCCTTTGATGGTCCCCGTCACCAGGTGCAGACCGTTCCTGTCCAGGCGTAAAAGACGTCTGGTCAGCCTACCGTCCAAGGATGGCATACCCTCCCTGGACTGCCTGCAGCCCGGTGTCGAGGTCCACTAGTTCTCCGCTTGTGTGTGGGTGAAATCCTGTAGCCACCTGCGTAATTTCTGGGACCCGTTATCTCTGGGATCGTGGCTTTAAAGTAGATAAATATAACATACTCGTAGAAACAACATCAGAGCAGAGACTAAATATATAGAAATTGCATGAATGATAAAGAGCATACCTACGCACTCCAACATACTCTAGAGTCTAGACTCTAGTAATGGCTACAATGACGCAACGAATTCGCGGTATTCAATCAAATCTCGCTGAGACACGTAAGAAAGTCGCAGGTGTAAGCAATTAAAATATACTTGGCGGTTTTCAAATAAGGCTAGAAATTCTTCAATGCCAATATGAATAATAGCAATATACATACATACATACTTATTCATCACGTCAGTGTTATAACACCTGTCTATGACGTATGTTATTGACGTCAGCTTTTAGTTGAATTAAAGGATCAAAGTAGGGTCGTAAATAACGTAATATCACGCTTGTATTCCCTGGTAGGCAGAGCTACAGAGATGTTAAGTCCTATGTGTTAGGGGCGAGTTTATTGCCGAAAGCTTTGGCCTTAATTAGCCTATAATGTTCCCACTGCTTGGACACAGTCCGCTCTTCGAGAGGGAGTGGGCAGCAATCTGCTAAGCGGGCTCAGCGCGGGTTGGATGTCGCATGTCTTCGAATTTTTAGTCCTAGAACATCCGGTTTCCTCACAATTTTTTCCTTCACCGCTTTGAGAGCAGTGGTCATGAAATGATTTACACAAAGTAAAGCGCCTCCGCAAGAGAACCAAAGGTAACCGACAGCTCGAAGAATTGCCAAACTTAAGTGGCAATGGGCAGGGCACATTGCTCGCAGAACAGACTGCCGTTGGGGCTGAAAGGTTCTAGAGTGGCGACCGCGTACCGGAAAACGTAGCGTGGGAAGGCCTCTCACAAGGTGGGCCGATGATCTTGTGAAAGCCGCAGGAATCCGCTGGATGCGAGAAGCACAGAACCGGTCAAAGTGGCGGTGCTTGGGGGAGGCCTATGTCCAGTAATGGACGTCGTCCGGCTGAAATGATGATGAAAGCACCTGCCTGGGTTCGAATCCACGTTCTACACGTAACTCGTAATTCGGGGCCGTTGCCACCGGGCCACCACTGCTCTTCACATACACACACACACACACACACCATTATACAAAACAGAGCATTATACACAACCTTCAAAGTGAGTGCCGAAATTACAATTACAAAAAAAATATTGCTATGCAAATGCCACACTCTTCTCCTAATGACCCGAATCAAATTCTGATACTTGTGCTTGAATCATTTTGAGCGATTTAAAATATGCCAGGTCACCCTCATCAGGCTACATCCTTAAGCGAAAAACAAGAAGAATTCTATAATTACTAAACTCTTTCTCCCCACTTTAATCCTTCGTTCAGTTTAAAGTAAATACAATCGTCTGGAAGCGAGAGCGGTGCCAATTCTCGTAAATCGATACACTTACCTGAAGGAGAGATCAAGTGCTCGATACCGAGTCGCAAGCTCACACCTACTTATTTACCTGTACGTGTCGGGAAAATTCTTTCTGGAATGTACCTATACATTTGTCGCTCTATCGGGGCCATCTTTCGTGAAAAATCGTGGCAACTGTAAAGAATAAAAGTTTGGTTATGTCTATGTTCCTAATATCTGGGTTCTATGGGCTGTAAAAATCACCAGAGAATCGAGAATTTCGTTGTAGTTTTATCATCATTGTCACTAAAAAGAAGACCGCAGCTGCTCATATGAATGAGAGAAAGCCTTTCAAAATTCCGTTTACCGAACTTTCTGCATAACAGAAAATCTTCCAATAAGTCTTCATTATGCCAATATGCTCGTGCATATGTATGCATGATAATTATTATGATTTTATTATCATGAACGAGTGGATTTTAATGCTCCTACTAATGGAGTTTTCATTGACCATTAGTTAGCGGGTGGTTGGAAAAACTACGCGAGTTTTTATCTAGCCGAAAATGACATTAAACTGAATGAATATGGCGCTCGCTAGTTTAATGTTACTGCTGTTATCTGTTCTTTGTAACCCGTTATGGCAACTAGATTTTGACAGTTATGGTCATATTAAACTACAAGTACAGTTCTTACACAGTTAATTTACCTCTGACAGCAATTTTGTAACAACAAGAATTCCTACACATTTATTACGCGCACGACCAAAGTGTGGAACTCTCTTCCAGCGTCTGTGTTCCCTTCCACGTACAACCCGTCAGTCTTCACGTTCGGCACGCTCGTTCCATCATAGAGGCGATATTGAGGTCCAGAGCCAGCCCATTTCGGAAAAAAAATAGTTAAAAAAATGGCCATTTTTTTTTTTTCATGCAAAATTAGAGGCAAAAAACTTTGAAAGGACTGTAAATGATAATGCCAATAGTTTTAACAAAAAAGGAGGTTTTAAGCTGCTTCTTCAGATACCTACAAAGACTACCGAACACTTTCTATTGTTGGAGCGTGATATTTATGCCACTCAATCAAGCTGGAGTGCTTAGAAAACCAGCTGATATAAATTTATTCCAATCTCGTATGCACCCTTCAATGAAAAAACTTTTTCAACCCATTTAAGACAAATGTCCTTCACACTTCGACCAGACATGGTGGTTAACACAGCCCACTCCCTCTCACAGAGGATGCCTGTGTCCCAGAACTATTTTAGGCTGATTATTCCATGCCCCTTTGACGGAATCCATTTCCACCTAAAACAGTCTTGTTTCCATAAAAAATGCTGGAGTTACCAATATTCAGCATTATTTTCATTGGGAGTATCTTTCCGGTTAATTTAATATTATTTTACACTCAATTGGACGGTAAAAATTTTCCATAGCGGATGAAAGAGTTGAATTAATAATTAGTTAGCGAGTTTATATAGAGTGTTATGGCTTTACCTTATTTATTCATCGCTACACTGATGTTTTTAAAGCTTAAATGTCTGTTTTATTTTTGGATGGATATTTCTGAATTTAATTGGATTTTGATGTGGTTCTGTGTTTGTGATGGTGGTATCATTGCCTTACTTTCTTTTATTCTTTGAGAGCAGTGGTGGCCCAGTGGTAACAGCCGCGACTTACGAGTTGTAGGTCGTAGGTTCGAACCCAGACAGGCTCTTTACTTTGTGTAAATTGTTTCATCACCATTGCTCTCAAAACGGTGAAAGAAAACATCACAACCAACCGGCATTTCCTAGAACCAAAAATTCGAAGATATCTATATTATGCTTTCTTTTATGAGGGCACCTAAGATTATAAGTTTTGTTGTCCCATACGAGTATCGTTTTGTTCTAAGTCAAATATTCGTTCTGGATTTTTTGAAGAAGGTAACGAAGCTGCTTTCAGACTACGCTATAATATAATAGCATATAGTATATAGCTCATAGCACAACAATATCGCGCACCAGTACAGTACAGCGTGAACGTGTCCATAACAATGTATGGTGCGCGATATTGTTGTGCTATGAGCTATATACTATATGCTATTATATTATAGCGTAGTCTGAAAGCAGCTTAAAGGTTTATATATTTCCATGCCGATTTCGGCTACGGTGATTATTTCTGTTTTTGACGGCTATGGGTTACAAACTTACGAGTGTGTGCTCTAATGTGGCTCATCATCATCATTTCAGCCGAAAGACGTCCACTGCTGGACATACGCCTCCCCCAAGTACCGCCACTTCGACCGGTTCTGTGCTTCCCGCATCAAGCGGATTCCTGCGGCCTTGACAAGGTTGTCGGTCCACCTTGTGGGAGCCCTTCCAACGTGGCGACCGCGTACAGGAAGACGTATGCCTGTACGCGGTCGCCACTCCAGAACCTTTCAGCCCCATCGGCCATCTATTCTGCGAGCAATGTGGCCTGCCCACTGGCACTTAAGTTTGGCAAAAAAAAAAAAAAAAATGCATCTGAATAGTTATGCAATCCAAGAATCCCGGTTTTTTTTAACAATATTTTTTTTTATAATTCGCTTCTATACTATACTCCCGACTAGTTACGGATTCCCGGTGTTCCTGGCATTCCGGGTTTTTTTTTTAATCAAAAATATATTTTAAGAAGCCGCTTCCATACTTTCACAGATAAAAATTTACTTTAGGTAAAGGTGCATCCAAATATCCGATCTCTAACGATCGAGTCACGAGCAACTGCAGCTTTTTACGATACTGTCAACTACCCTGCTACATTTATCTGGATATCACTATGCCTGATTACATGGACCTATAAAATCATGAATAAACAACACAACCCATTATCATATTGCCTCATATCCATAATATAAAGGCGGTTTCTCATAAACCTAGTTACGATACACCAACCAATCCATCAGGAATGCCGATAATACGGTTTTAGTATACCTGTTTAGGTACAAACGAATCGCTCGTAAAACTCTCGTTAAGTTTCCAGAACCTAAGGTATTAGCAGAAGTGTTAGCTAAGTTAGTTGTTTAGACTTTGCTAAGTGATAACTTGTTTGGTTCAGGTAGGTATATAAGTAGTTGTGCACTTAGTAGTATTTTGGATTGTTTTGTCTGAAACCTGTGGATAAGTCAAACTTGTTCTGAAACTATTGTATTGAGCGAACTATTTTGTCAATGTCTGCGATGGATGGATCACTATACAGGGTCAAATTAAATTAGATAGCGAAACTCCGCAGACGTGATGGCTATCGATATCTTAACATAATAAAACAAAAAAACCGGCCATGTGCGTATCGGACCATGCACAACGAAGGGTTCCGTACTTGGGATGAATTTATCCCAAGAACAAACTTAACATTGTGGTTTCAAATGTAAGATGATCGACTATTACTCGGTACCTAACTTGTAAAGCCTACTTAGCTGTGATAGTTTTCCTTTCAACTTCGTTATATACTTCTACTACTGCTATGATTTTTTTCACACATCCAAATACAATCATTTAGCTGGCAAAATCCCCCCGATTTTGACAAACCCGCAATATTTTTGAACGGCCTATCCAAATATACCCCACACCATGAGATAGACGAGAAAAAAAAATATCGTCCCCACTTTACATGTAGCGGAGGTACCCTAATTTTTTTATAATTTATTGTGCAAGATTTTATTTACTACTTTGTTGGCATGATTAATATGTATACCCATACCAAATTACAGCTTTCTAGTACTAAGAGTCTCTGAGGTAAGCCGCGGACAGACAGACGGACGGACATAGCGAAACTATAAGGGTTCCGTGTTTACTAAAGAAACCTAAAAACAGATTTTCTCAACTCATACTTCAAGTAACACTATAAGCAGTAGTTGACCCTAAAAAAGTGCATCATCTTATATTTTTTATTTTATTGTGTTTAGACATCGATATACCCATCATGTCGGTGGAGTTTCGTTAGCTAATTTAATTTGACTCTGTATGGCATGTTTATAAATCAGCCATTTTTCTCGAATTACCTCGTTTATGGCAGTATTCTTTTGCTATCTTCATGTTTGATAGTAGACCCATAGGGGCTTAAAATATGGTGATGATAACTGCTATTAATGATAAAAATCTTGTCAGTTTCCTACAACTGCTGCTCTTGTAAACTGAGCATAATAATGAAGGCAGTAATATCGACAAAGCCTACACCTCGATTCTACCTGAGGCTTTTCCCAACTCTTAATAATAAAAAAATAAAATATCTAATAAATTCTTTTTTATTGCCGCAAGTATTCCAAATTGCAAAGAAAACGAAACAAAAAGAAACCTCCTTTAGGAGGTAGGCATAAAATGGAGGTTTCATTTAGTAAACGTAGGCTGGGTTGGCAAGGAGGTGAATTAACCATGAGACATTTGTCGTGTTCCTACCTACTGCTTTGGCGCTGTTTTTAAAGGAAAGACTGGAATAATTGTTTCATTAAATGTGACAAAAAATTGCATGAGACAGGTCCAAATATTTCTCCTTTAGGATTGTAAACGCCGCCAATATTCATAATATTTTAATTAATAAAAAATATAGACTTTCGGCGGGTTTTATTTTTGCAGTACAGTTGCCAGTAATATATGGAAAAACAGGCATTTGTGTAATTAAAAAGATATTATGATGTGTCATCACAGCAGTGCTAGCCCCCTTTGTCTACGGAGTTTTGTTATGTTCCTAACATAATTCCCCCCTTGGAATTCATGGTCCAAGGGTATCTACATCTTCTGACCTACCAAAGTCTTTCCTTGGAAAGCACGTTAAGCCGTGGTTGACAAGTCGTGTTACTCAGTAACTAAGTTATGCACGTCAGTAGTGCTATTCTGTAACCATCTCACCGTGAGAACTTTGGTGAGCGTGAAGTGAGCTGTCAACTATCAATCCCAAGCATCAGGTGGAATTACACGTCACTTCAAGCTCACTTAACCTAAGTTTTCACCGCGAGATTTTTACAAAATTGCTCTACTGCAGTCGCTCCATGGACGACTGGATGGCTGGTAAGACTGGAAGCCGACCCCAACAAAGTTGGAAAAAGGCTATGAGGATGATGATGATCTATAATACAAATACAAAAAATATTTATTGACATAAAACAAGTTATACAACAGAATGTATAATTATCTGGCTCCTGCGCTAGTAATAACTGTTTTTCAGGAGCAATGTCTGTGCTTCCTCCCGTGATAAAAAGACACATTTTGTTGCTTCATGACAATAAAAAAAAAATGGCAACAAGCGAGAAACTATACAAAAAAAAAAACGGGGCAGTCTTTGGGGACTGCTGATAGAAGTAAAAACACAGTAATTTGAAAGCGTTCGGTGACGATGACGCGAGTTCCATGATTTTTGTTCACCCAAAAAGTACTCAACGCGCCTAAAGAAGTTTTCACTTCAATAAAAACATGTATAAACAAGAAAAAATTATATAACACGTTATTTCTTTTGCGCGAAAGTATGTTTTTTAAAGTCTTGCTTTAAGGCAGAAGCCATCAGCAGAAATATTGCTTGATAGTCTAAAAATAGCTTGCGTGTACCATAAGCCCGAGTAGCAAACAGGCAGGTGACAGGCTATGGGATGTGAACGGATTATGTCAGTCAAGACGAATCTGTGATGCACGTCGAATGACATGCCAAGTCTTCTCAACTTTTGGGATGATATAACATTAAGACCCATCTATAATTTACAGGATAAGTTTTGAACCAGTGCGCAAATTTTTTTGGTGGTTCATTATCAGTAATAGAACACATTTCCATTATTTGTTCAATACTTTTTTTTTTATCCACTTGAAATCAGCAAAATATGGATACAATCTATTCGTAATAATATCAATGGACGAGCGCACAGCTGATAGGTACCTACTACTGCCTTCCGCTTCACTGACCTCGCCCGCCGGCGCGTTTCGCGACGAGTATCCATTATACCAGTTTAAAAATAAACATCTTTCGTTAACGATAACTTAATTTTTTTGTACTAAGACATATCAAAATAAGAAATAAGTGTATAATAAAACTCGTTTTAGTTTAATTTGCCAAAATTTGCGCACTGATTGCAAACTTTACCTGTGTAAGTGTCTATTCTTAATATCAAAATAACAGCTTTTTACTAAATGCATATGAAAGCATATACGGTACTTATAACAAAAAACAATTTAAAAAAAAAATTGTGTCTGTCAGGTCGGTCTGTGTGTTTGTTCCGGCTAATCTCCGAAACGGCTGGATCGATTTTGACGGAACCATCACTGGCAGATAGATGTTAGAAGCAGTAACTTAGGCTACTTTTATTTTAGGTAAAACCACGCGGGCGAACACAACAGCAGCTAGTGTTATATAAAATATTTCTTATATAAATTACTTCAGTAACACTGTAGTTAGCTGTACTTAGTCAATGTATCATGTACTCAAAATAATAGGTTAACTTAAATACTTTATAACTTTAAGCCGTATCTATACCCAAAGTCTCTAATTCAAATAATTTATGTAAACAAAGTAATGTCAAGAAATGTCATTGTCAAAATGACAGGACAGTGGTGCAAAACATTTCATCATATTTTTTATTTATTTTTTTGTAAATTAATTATAAGAACTATGCAAACAAAATACCGTTGCCATACAATGTTTTATGTAGTGTGTTGGAGACACGGCCTATTATCGTCATAAGTCCACTGCTAGACGTAGGCCTCCCAAAATCGATTTCCACTCGAAACAACAACAGTTTTCATCCAAAATGTGGCTAGATATGCTACTTACAATATGAATCAATGAATTAAGAGTTGTAATATTGGTGTTGTTGAAGATTTAAAAAATTTGAAAATGTTTGGATCTCCTGCATTGTTACCAGTATCATAAAATATTTTATACCAGAAAATCTCTTTTCTTTAATAACTTTGTTTAAAACCGAAAATTTATAAAAAATAATTACGGTATGATTATTTTTTCTTAAAATCAGTACTTAAAAGAAAATGAAACGTCTTTTTTCGCCATTTTTATGTGAATTACCATTACGAAGGCATTTTTTTGTTATGTTATCCCATTTGTTTACATAAATTATCTGAATTTGAGACTTTGGGTATAGCAGACCTTTTCTTTTCTCCCGCAACGATTCAGTCAAAAATACGCTAATTATCCCAAACTTAAGGGAGCTTCTCCGTTTAATTATAAAACTTCCGTAGTTTCGGGACGAGATAAAATTTCTAAATATCACATAAAGTTGATTTAAAGTAACCGTGCCATTTCAGTTAATTAAAGCCTTCTTATTATAAAGAACGGCTATTAAAGAAACGGGAGCTCGCGAAATAGTTTCGCATTTTCTAAAACTATTCTGCAATTTTCGCTGTGTTAAAATTTTATTGAGTACTTTACCTTTTACCGGTTTTAATGGCACTTTATTAAATTCCAAGTGAAGTTAATATCACACTGAACAAAGTGAAGGAAGAAAGGAAGAGACATAAGATTAGTAGAAGCCATAACAAAGAGAGAGAGAGGGAGGGAGAGGATTCTACTAATCTTAAACTACGGCCTGAAGTCGCAACACGACTATGCTTCAGTCGTGTTGTTGTGACTTCTGGGGCCCAAGTCTGCTATTTTTATAAATTCGTCACTCCGACACGATCCCCTTGTCATTTTGCTAAAAGTTCGTAATCTGCTAAATTCATAATGGTCGATCATTGGTCGGTCAATGGTCTCGTAATAGAATTGTATTACAATGGCATTTTGAACATTTATTCATGCCAGATTTCATTTATATATATTTTTACATATTATTTATTAATATTATAAGCAACCTGAAGTAGTAGGAAGTTGGAAGTTTAGTAGGAAGTTTGTCATTATGTACGAGATTACCAGTTCTTTCAATAGAGTGTCAGTGGCTGACCATTGGAAAGTCATAATGACGCCATTATATTAGTAGATTACCAAAATTGACAAAATCAACAATTATGAAATCAATGATAGACCATTCTGACACTATTGTAATAGCAGACTTGAGGCCCAGGCCGTTTGAAAGACTTGTTGAATTAAATGTCAATAATGTTGCATTATGTACAAGTATCGAAGGGTCATCGGGTCAGGTCTTATCATTAAACTTACGTATAAGTACTCTAGGTATAAGGTATAAGGAAGGCATTAAAAGCAAAACAGTGATTATAATACCAACCGTTTCCTGCAGCTGCCATTTGTCGTGCCACAAACGCAATAGAAGTCAAAATCGTTTGAACGGACTATAAAAATGATTTATTTAAATGTCTAATGTTACTTCAAATGGAGTTCAAGATGACCGACATTGGTGCCGATTCCCTTGTTCACAAACTAAACTAAATTTAAGTTCAGTGCATCTTTTTCTTTCTATTTCATTAAGAAAAGGACAGAAGATAAATTTTAGTTTAGTCCTGTCAAAATAATCAGCGCCTGTCACTGCTCCATACAAGTTTAGACGTGATTAAAAACTTGCCGACTAAAGTTACGTCAATTTACGTCAAGCGCTGTTTAATTTGACAGGACTAAACTAAAATTTATCTTTTGTCCTTTTCTTAATGAAATAGAAAGAAAAAGATGCACTGAACTTAAATTTAGTTTAGTTTGTAGACAAGGGAATCGGCACCAATGTGTACTAAACATTTCACTTACGGTGTTTCAATACTTTAAAAACTACTTACTAACTACCTACCCTACTTTTTAACTACTTACTTTCTTTTATACTTCATGGACTTTTGTGTCTTAGCTTTTCATAATTTTTCTTATTGTTTTGCATTTTAACTTGTTATATGTTTATTTATACGATAAAATCTATCGTATATCATGTCAGATAGATATTACCTCGTATTTTTCTTAAAATTATTTAGAAAATTCCCTTTTTCATAGATTTTGTACACAGAACGACTTTTTGGTGATATCTTGAGAAAGAACTGGGAAACGGGGGAACAAGAAATTTCTACTAAGTCGCGGGCAGAAGCTAGCATTAATATATAAGTATAGATGATAAATGAATTATTTAGATATAACTCGATATCTAACAATACAAGCATATACAAGACTCGTCGCCAAACGGTAACAATTCTACTGGCCTACATACTGTTCGATCGTATAAGTTGAAAATGGTTATGTGTGAAACTCGCACAGTAGAGCTATTTCCGTAAAGCGGCGAGGTTGTTACAAGCACCCATATAGTGTAAGATAGGGTTGTACTTTGTTATATCGAAAGTAAAAGCGTTTATGTAATGCTGGTGTTTTTTTTTTTCTTTATTGAAATGTGTTAAAAAATCGGACATGTGCGTGTCGGACCACGTACAGTGGGTTCCATGGTTGGGATGAATTTATTCCAAGAACAAACTTAAGGCGAGGTTCTTCAAGTTAACCTCTAGGAAATGTAATTTTAATGTCATTTTATTTAGAAACGGTAATGATTAAATACGTGAAAAAATTATATGTTGCTTTTGAGACCTTCCTGTAGGTACGACAGGTACTCGTTACATAATTGGATAAAGTTTGCTCGATAGAAAAAAATTCCAAACATACCCTTATTTTGTAGATTAAAATCATTTTATTTCAATATTATACCACATTATGTATCTAAAATCACATCAAAATAAACGTCTATGATGATGTAATGTCCGCCGGGTTTAACATTGTTAATATCTTAAAACATATAATTTTCAACCCAAAATTAACGAAATTCACGGCACAATTTACTCGCGCCCAGCTGCCACCTCTAGAACAAAATACACGCTCGAAGAACCTCGCCTTAATATTGTAGTTGAAAAAAGTTTTTTGCCATACATTCCAAATGCAATAATCGGTCGACTATTACTCGTTAACTTGTATAGCCTACTTAGCTGTGATAGTTTTCATATATATTTTTTTCTCATATCCAAAAATAACCATTTAGATGGCAGCTGACACTAGACTCTAACAAAAATTTGCACTTTCCGCATCGGCATAGATGAGAAAAAATAACATTCCTACTTTACGTGCAAAAAATCTCGTGACAGCTGAGAAAAAAAAAATCAAGTATCTTGACTTGGCACACGAGGTTGTCGACATGTGGGACGTGGACTCTGCAATCATTGTATCGATAATCATTACGGTAAATGGCCTAATAGCGGAGAACCTCAACCTATACCTCAGGAGGCTCTCATTGCGCGGCTGGGTCAAGGGCTTGATTCAGAAAGCAGTACTCCTGGACACGGCCCGCATAGTGAGGAGGTTCCTCTCTCAAGAGCTCTGACCACCGGCAGCTTGGACCCTGTTCCTGATGCCGATGGGCAAATATTTAAAAATGTAATTTATATGTATATTAATGAAATAAAGGAAATAATCTTTATAATATATAAAATTCTCGTGTCACAATGTTAGTTACCATACTCCTCCGAAACTGCTTGACCGATTTTTATGCATTTTCAGTAGGTCTGAGAATCGGCTACTATCTATTTTTCATACCCCCAAGTGATAAGAGCTGTCCAGCCCTAACATTTTATTTTTATTTTTTGGACAATTTATTTTTATAATGTGGCATTAAAAAATACATACAACCCTAAATTTTCACCCTTCTAACACCAACCCCTATTTTTTAATAGCGATATTAGTACTTTAATAATATAAGGAAAGAAAGGTAGGTTCAGGTTCAGGAAAGGTTTTAGGTAGGTAGATAGGGTAGGGTAGGGTAGATAGATAGGGTAAGATAGGTAGGTAGATAGGAAGGGTAGGTAGGTAGGGCAGGGATTTATTTATTTATTTTATTTAGGAAGGTACGGTAAGGTAGGTAGGTAGGGTAAGTAAGGTAGATAGTGCTACCCGTGCGAAGCCGGGTCGGGTAAAGCTAGTAATAATATAATAATAATTTCAAAATATATTATTCCAAACTTTTTACCATCGCACAAGTGTAAGTAATTTTGTTTATTTCTCTGTTGGTCACATACAAGTATTGCAAACTGAAATAAACCTTTTCACATCATCAGGTTTCGGCCATTACGTTTGCTACCTGCAATGGTTCGTGAGTCGTGACGTTTAAGTTGCGAGCGATCGGAGCATTCGAAGCGAAGTTCGCTCAATAGACCGGAAATAGAGTGGTGCAACATTGCAGCGAACTAGTTTCACTACTTTTCAAGTTAAATAACCTTGTTTAGTACTTTTTGTTGTTGTGTTAGCAGTGAAAGTAGGGCAGTATATAGCAAATTGGTCTCCATATGGAGAGGGTGTCGTTAAAAAATACTAGACATTTCCCTATAATAATACATAGTGCATACAGAGATAATCGTCGGTTGGTGCCTCAACACTTAAATTGTTAAAGGGGCCTCTGCGAGTTGGCTTCGGCCCCTTGTACGCCTTTCAAAGATCCGGGACCCCAGGGTCCCGAGATATGTCAAAGACATTTAAATATAATAATAATAATAATTACCGTGTGTGTACCGTGTGATGCCGGACGTAAGGAATAGCACCATCCCATTTCCTCCCGTGGGTGTCGTAAAAGGCGACTAAGGGATTTACTACAGAATGGGCAGCAGCGTTCTCTATGCATTTTAACACCATACTGCGATCGCCAACCCGCCTGCCAAGCGTGGCGATTATGGCAAACCCCCCCAATTGGGAGAGGCCTATGTTCAGCAGTGGACGTCTTTCGGATGATGAATAGTAATTATGTATTTTCCCACTGCAAGGCAAAGCCTCCCTTCCTTTTCCCACTCAACGCGATCCTGAGCCAATATGGACCAATCCCTCCTATAATGTCAAGTTAGTCCCGCCATCTACGCCTGAGTCTTCCGCGATGCCGTTGGACATTTTTTTGGGAACCCATGTTGTGGGAGTCTTAGCCCACAATGCATCCGATATGCGGGAAACGTGTCCGGCCCAGTCCCACTTAAGCCTGGGTGCTTTTTGGATGACATCGGCAATTTATGTCTTAAGTGCAGAATTATCTTCCGTATCTGGTCGGTGAGTCGAACTCTAAGGCCTCTGCCTCGAATCTTGCGGGCAGCGGCGCGGCGGCGGCCCGGGAGCGGCGCGGGCAACGCAGACCCGTTCTCAAAACCAGTGGGCAGATCGCGCGGCACTATAGCGGCGTAGTGTTGTGTTCGTGGTTGTGTCGTCGAGATATTTTAAGTTTTTATTCGCGAATGAAATGTCTGAACAACGGCGACAAAATCTTTTTAATTCAAACTTATTCCTAACGTTACAAAATAAATTGCACAACACTGCAATGCGGACGCGCGGGCGGTCATCGCTTGACTGGAGTGCACCGCTCGTTGTCCGCGCCCACGCCGCTGTTTTCGAGGGCCGGTCTATTTGATTTTACGCATTAGATCCTGCCGCTCCCGCGCCGCCGCCGCGGCGCTGCCCGCAAGATTCAAGGCAGAAGCCTAAGGATGACGACGATGACGCAATCCAAAACATTACGTAAAGACGAACCAAATGCCTTAACCATTGATTTAAATACATCTCCCTGTAAATTTTCGTAGCATTTTCTTCTTGTCCTCAATGTTACAACTATGCTTTTATTCTAATATAAAATAAAAAATATTCAATAAAAGTTGAAACACCAGAAGTACTAAACATCAAGTTTGCAGGAAACATTTATAAAATTCTGTTATTCCTCGAAGAGATACTCTCGGTTTGCCGGCAATTATGAAAAGTCGCATTTCATTCTTTCTTTTTCAGCTCTTGTACACAAAAGGAACTACTGAAATCATGTTACTTATTTCACTTTTAATGCAGCAAGCGCTCTCGGAAAGAAAGTACTTTTGTTCGCAAAGCCTTTCAATGTTTGTGTCGAATATTTGAATTTAACTTCTAAATAAATAGAGATTTTGTGAAAGCTTTTTTATGTTTTACTATTTAATCGTAAAATAACATAACATCACGCCTGTATTCCCCGAAGGGTTAAGCAGAGGTATACCAATAGTACACCCACATTTGCCATAAAATAACCATCATATTTCTAGCGTCAAAATTGACCTACTAAAGCTAAGAAGAAAATAATAAAATACGCATAAAATTTTCACATAATTTTTTTCATAAATATTATTCGGTATAAATGTCTGTCTACGGAACTTTATAAATAATAATAATAAAAATAAATTATTTATTTCACCAAAAAGCCATCACATTACAATAACCAAAAACTAATTCTATTCTATTCTCTAATTTTATGTGTGAAACTGACATTAATAATTAATTTATAATTGCCAATTTAATTAATATAATATAAACATTTTGTACGCCAAGTGAGGCAAAACATGTTGGTCTTACTTAATATTTTCCATCTTTATGTGCATATTCATGTATCATGTTACACATGTTTGAACAAATAAATTTATCTTTATCTTTAAGAGGATATAAGCCTTATAACTAGGTCACAATAATTTTAATACTCTGACTCCTAAACTAGGTGTATGTGCCTGTATCTTAGGAGTCAGTATATATATAGTCAGAGCTTTATACTCGCTACGCTGTTACGTGATAGCGTAGCGCTACGTGCAGTCGTAGCACCTTGCGTAGCACTTTTTCGTAGGTGGTATATAGTGGTGCCAATTCCCTTGTTCTTGATCTTTTTCTTTATTTTTTTTTTATTTCAGTAAGGAAAGGACAGCGCTTGATGTAAATTGACGTAATTTTAGTAGGCAAGTTTAGACGTGATTAAAACGTCTAAACTTGTATGGAGTTGTGACAGGTGCTGATTAATTTGACAGGACTAAACTAAAATTTATCTTCTGTCCTTTTCTTAATGAAATAGATAAAAGATGCACAGAACTTAAATTTAGTTTAGTTTGTGAACAAGGGAATCGGCACCATTGTCTTTCAAATGGAAATTACTTGTGTAATTTTTTCGCATTGTGGATATACCTACCGTATTAAAATAAAAAGGCCAAGTGCATGTCGGACCACGCACAATGAAGGGTTCCGTAGTTGGGATGAATTAATCCCAAGAACAAACTTAATATTGTACTTGAAAAACATGTTATATGTTTATGGTACATGTTATTCAACTATAAACGTAAAGAATCCCCACGCACAACGGACCAAATGGGAGTCTATGTGCGGAAAAGGGAGCCCCATCATCATCATCATCATCACTGCAAACGTAAGTTGGTCGACTATTACTCGGTAACTTGTGAAGCCTACTTAGCTGTGATAGTTTCCCTTTTAACTTCGTTATATATACTACTGCTGTGAGTTTTTTCACGTATCCAAATACAACCATTTCGCTAGCAGAGGGGGGGGGGACACTTGACTCTAACAAAAATTTGCACTTTAAAGCTTATTATTACGCAAACGGATCCCTGAATCGAAAAATGATTTTTAGAAACCCGCAATATTTTTAAACGGCCTATCCAACGATACCCCACACCATGGGATAGACGAGAAAAAAAAAATATCATCCCCACTTTACGTGTATCGAAGGTAGCCTAAAAAAAATTTTTTTTTTTTCAAAATTTTATTTTACGTCTTTGTCGGCGTGATTAATATGTATACCCGTTCCAAATTACAGATTTCTAGTACTAAAAGTCTCTGAGCTAGAGCGCGGACAGACAGACAGGCAGACAAACGGACGTGGCGAAACTATAGATAGATAGATAGAATACTCTTTATTATGTACACCATAAAAATTACAGATATAAATGTAGAACTGTTACATAGGGTGTCACAATGGGCGGTCTTATCGCTAAAAGCGATCTTTTACAGACAACCTTTGGATGGATCAAAAAGTAGAAGGAGAGACAATACTGCAGGTAGTCAGTGGTGTACCACTTACATATATACAATAAATACACATACACAAAGCATATAGCAAACTATAAGGGTCCTTGTTTACTACGGAATCCTAAAAAGCTGAGTGCGCAATTAAGAATTTCCTCGAAAATATTAATGAGATTTGAGACCTTGATATCAACTTACACAACAACCAAAACGACCTTATTTACTAAAGGTAGGCAGCATTCAAGTCCGACAGCCGACATTATTCACCCGACAGCCTCACGAACAATGGGATCATTTACGAAATATTAAGGACATTACACGGAAAAGCTTCTAAAGAGGCTCTCGTTGTTTGCGTTAAGAATTGTAAGACTGAAAGGAGGCGACTGAGGTTTTATCTTTTGGTACCATTGTTGCACCTCGATACCGCAGACAAAACTATTCAAACGTTTATCAGGCTGCGACACCTGTTGACGGTGTATACACGGCCTTATCTGCGAGCATTGAGGCAGTAACGCTGTTGTGAACTCCACTTAAAAGTCTGATAACGTAAACGAGGGACGTCGGAGACCGGCCTCTTGTCCCGGCTATGTGGGGGCACTTGACTTCTAAAGAGCCTTTGGTAATTGGCTTTTTTTAATTCACTGTTTATGGTTAAATAAATTTATTTCTCAATAAGAAATTTCAAGGATTTCACTTACTTGAGAACATTTTTGAACTTAAAATATAGTATTAACTTTGTCATACAATGTTTTTCTTCATAACTAATCATTAATTTAATAACATTTCATCTTTCATCTGTTTATTTAACAAAATGTATGATGATTTATAAAAAATAAGTTAGAATAATATTTGACAGAAAACAAGTTAATCATGGCCCTTAAGGTCGTAGCACACATATCAACTCGGAAAGGGATCGTCACCGTATCGCCTTTCGCCTCGCCGTCAAACAGGCGTCAACTTAACGTAAGCACGTAACCAAAGCGGTCCAGCAGCTCCGATACGACGTCGACTCGGCTACAGCTAAGCGGCGCTGCGCTTATGGCTCGATGACCGCTGCTGGTTGACCTGGCTGGCACCAGATCAGTTTGATCCGGACGCGGGAGGGTTGAGAGGGACAAGGGTGAACGATGAGACGCAAGCTCGGCGACGGAGAAGCGTAAGCGTGGGGGCGACGAGCCGTAAGGCACGGGGACCGCTGGTTTACCACGCGCCACACCGCGGTTCGTGAGCTTGTCCCGAGGCGAATCGTTTACGATTCCGATTAGTGTGCTTTTCAGTAGGGAGTTTCATGCAAAGAATACTAAACTGCTTGAGACGATACGATTACGATCCGTTTTCGAGTTGATATGTGTGCTATGACCTTTAATGGTAGGGAAATCATTTTATACGAAACAAATTGTGTAAGAGCAAAGCCTACTGTTTGTTACAAAATTACCAAATTGGAAAAGAGTTATAATATTTTTATAATGAATTCAATTCTATATTTATATAAAATCTAATGTTTGAACATTTTGCATGCCAAAAGTTATAAATATATCGGGACTCTATATAAATATCAAATTTTATCTGTTTACCTACATTATAAACAAATAAATGATTTCTGTTTCTAAAGACAATTTTTACCACATCAAACAAGTCTTGTAATTTATACATGTATGACGAAAAAAAACAGCTACTAAGAAATGTCACTAGGTATACTTTCTAATCTTCTGTCTCTTTGTCTAGGATTCTGATTAAAACACTTTTTTTATCAACACTGCAACTACAAGTCCCTAGTCTTTTTTTGACCGACATGGTGAAAATGTGTTCAGCTCACAGACTAGAATGAGAACCCTAGAATACATTTATTTAACCATACACTTTATCCTGTTTTTTTTTTTTTTTTCTTTTTGTTATTGGTGCCAGTGACAGAAAAGTTGGATGGAAATCGTTTGGCTTGGTATGGGGCATACAGGGTATGCACATGGGGAAACGCATGTGACTCAAAGAGGGATGAATATAAATGTTGATGGATGGAGAGGGAGAGAAGGTATGAGGAGCTCATGGCTAAGTAATAACAGCCGCACGGGTCGATCGCCAATCGATTGCCGGGGTTGGTCTGTGGATGGGTGACCATCTCTACATACCGGAAATAATAATAATAATAGGAAATCTCACGTCAAAAAGAAAAGACAGGAACTCGATATACGTTACAAAAATATGTATTGGTTACTCGGAAGGAAATCCTGCCTATCAATACATAATAAAATTATATTATACAAGCATATTCTTATGCCAATTTGGACGTATGGCATCCAACTTTGGAGCTGTACTAAACGAAGCAATGTTAAAATAATCCAACAATTCCAAAATAAAGTACTCAGGGATGTTGTTAATGCACCATGGTACATTAGAAATGATGACCTCCACCGTGACCTTAAAATGGAACTCGTCACCACCATCACCCAAAAATTTGCTGAAGCCCACGAACACAGACTTCACCGACATGTGAATGTCGAGGCAATTCAGCTGCTAGACAACACGGACATAGTGCGTAGGCTAAAGAGAACTAAACCTTTTGAGTTAGTGTAGTATATAAATAGTGAATGCATAATAGTAACAATGCTGTGCTATACACATGTAACACATGAACAAAGTGTTTTTATTAGTTATCAGACTCTAAGAAAGTGCTATGTAAATGCGCATATTGACACTATTCCTAGTTATGTAATCTATCACGTAAAATAATAAGTTAGAGTTAAATTGCTTATTAGTCTATTAGGCTAGATTGTAATAAATTATTAAGAACGTGAGTTCTTATTAATAAAGGAAAAAAAAAAATCTTTACATACCGAGACTTCTCCGTGCCGTGGAAAAAGCACCTTAAGCCGTTGGTACCGGCTGTCATTATTGGATCTTTGACAGTCGTTACGGGTCGTCAGAAGCCCGAAAATCTGAGAACCAGTCTTACCAAGGGGTATAGTATTACACAGTTACTGGGTTGTGAAGGTCAGATAGGGAGTCGCTCTATGTTAAATACTGGTATTCAGCTGGATCCGGTCAGACTGGAAGCCGACCCCAACATAGTTGGGAAAAGGCTAGGCAGATTGTTATAGTTGATAATGATTAATAATAATAATAAATGCTATCTGTGTCTATTGAACTATGTTGTATTATTTTTGATTCTTAATATCCTATCCTACATCGTATTTAGGTGTTCTATTGTCCATATGTTTACAATTGGCGATATTTTAAATGTTTAAAATAAATAAAACCTATAATTAAGTCATATAAAAATAGACACTTTTTTAAAACATTTGTTACCCTGTATATATATTTTTTTTTTTCATAGTAAAAGTTGTCATGAATGATTAGTACTAACGTTTGGCATAGGTTTCAGTTATGCACAACAGGTTTCATTTTCTTGGGTCAGCGGTCAAAGGAAAAGTTGCATTGTCCTTTATAATTATTGTAATTACAAAGAGCATTTTGCATGTGGTGTTTGCCTGTAATTGGTTGTACAGTGAGACTTAAGACAGTTACTTGTATGTTCCTATCTCTAAAATATCTGTAACAACTGTTGGTGAACCTTAATTAAATATATAAGTCTAATGCCCAAATACTCAAACGTTACTTAACTTTAAGACGTTCTTATAAGTGTTTCTGTCGCTACAAAACAGTTTAAAGTGACAGAGACAGCATTAGACTTAACGGCGACTTAAAATTGAATTGCGTTTGAGTATTCGGCAGTAAGCAGATTGCTTTTTTTGGGTGGAGAGGGAGAGGAACGCCAAAGAAAAGATGGATGGATCGTGTGAGAAATGATATGAAAGAGAAGGGAGTGAATGATAACGTGACGGTTGACAGGGGAGAATGGAAAGAGAAAAAGCGTTGCGCCGACCCCAAGTAACATGGGACACGGATAGGAACGTGATGACGAAACTTCTTTTAACACTCCCAAAGGACCTGTCACTTTGTTTGAAATTAATCATGACAGGAGCTTGTCTGTGATGTCCAAACAGTTCTTAAGCCCCCATTTACACGATGAAGTTTCTTGGCTGTGGCATACAATAAAAAAAAAAGTTGGATGTCTGTAAAATCGGTTTACGGACGAATATTTTATGTGATAACCTCATATGAAAACATTGCGTCACAAGCCGAACGTTTAAGCCGATCGTGCCTCTCTATCGCTTGTTCCGCGCTCTCGCTTGCACACTCAGCTCAGGCGGAACGTGACATTGAGTCATGCTTTTTCGTGCGTGCAGTCGGCGTTCATCGATTTAAAAGACGTTATCACGTCAAAAAAGTAATTTCAAAAACTAAAACCAGACTACTGAAAAATCACACTCTAAAAAGTATGAAACAAGAAAATATTATCATCTGAAATTGTAATGTACAGACGCCAGCACATCAAGCTCCTACAATCTGTCAAATTTCTTTAATAGATTTTCAACTTTATCACTACAACATAAGGTTCAAGATTGATTGCGAAAATTTGACAGTTTCGGGTAGCTTGACCTGCTGGCGTCTGTACAAACTATTCAATATTTATCATCTAGTAAATAAACACTAAAAACTTACATGTAATACATTTTAATGTATTTAATACATATTTATAGTGATGTTCAGAGTATAGCCGTGGTCATATATGGCTTTTTTGTTATGTCCTCTAGAGGGCGCGACATTTAATGTCAATGTCGAAGACGCTTCCAACGATATCTCATTTGTCAAATTATGATAAGTAGTTTAGTAGTTATGAGGGAACAGATGAACATTCATACATACTCACATACATAAATACCGATTGAAACCCTCCTTTTGCTTCAACTTATGGTATGCAACAAGCAATTAAATGACAACTTGTAAATCTGACTTGAGAAACGACTTATTACCCTAATTGAAGTTTTATTGAATGGACACAAATGTCCAAAGTTGGTAGCCTATAACTTTTCTAAAAACATGTACCTAGTCATAAAATAGGGCAGAGTCCTAGCTTCGAACATGTTTTTTTTTTTTGTTTCTTTCCTAAATACTGAGATGTTATAATTTGCATATGAGAAGGCCCACGTCCTATACAAATTTTATCAGTCACAGTCCTGTCATTTGACATGGACCAGTCCTATCCAAGTTGACACGACAGCCCTCGGACACGACTTATTAATAGCGCAAATGACTTTGCAAATTGCCCGTATCCATCCGCGGTGGGTCTAATTGTCGAGCCTCCGGCCTCTCCTTTGTCTACCACCGTTCTCGTTAATTCCTTCTTTTTTTTGCACCAAGATAGCTCTTCATTATTTGGTAAAAGAATATAAATTTTCGCCGGCCGCTCGCCGCTGAAATTAATAATAGAGAGTGGTGAGGACGGTGGCAATTTATAGCTCTATTATAGACAATAAATTCATATTATAAATGCGCTAAACGGTCTGTCGACCGCTTCGAACGGGCGGATAAAGGGTGAGTTTCAAATTATTATTATTTCGATACTTTTTTATTGCTGAATCAATTATTTTCATTTGAGCTTTTGGTGTTTTGTTCTGAATCATAAACGCGTTTCGGGTGTTGATATTTGCGTGTTTGCCCACTGAGATAATAAAATGGCAGCTTAATGAAAATGTGTTTGTGTTTCATGAATATAAATTGCTAGCTTTTTCCCGCGACTTCGTCCGCGTGACATTAGCCTTAGAAGGCTAAGGCGGGAGCGGCCGCCGAGTGCCAGATCCCCTCTATTGTTGGTGAATCATTTGGGTTAGGTTAGAACAGTGACCATTAACGCGCGAAGGCGAGCGAGCGAAGCGAGTGTGCTGCTCCAAAATAAAATAGTAAGAATTTTAGAATTTTGAGCAAAAAGAAAAAGTCAGAAAGAACGCTAAGTAATAGCGCGGGCGGGCGATACGATGCGACGGGAAGGATCGGGGGAGCAAGAAATATCACGCGGACGAAGCGCCGACCGAGCGCCAGATCCCCTCTATGACTCTCAGACTCGGATGTTGGATTGCTCTGAATCGGGATGTTAACCATAATGATTTTCGATTAAATAAACGTTATATCCAATAACGTTATATTAGTTTTAGAATTTATAAATCTTATATGTAAAGAACTTATATCAACAGTTGATATATCTCACGTTTATTATATCTTGTGAACGTTATTGAACTGAAAATTAATATATCAAATAACTTTATATGTTCTGAGACGCACCCTTAGTATATAGGTAGATTCATTTTGCTCGCAAAAAGATAGCAAATCTACTGTAGGCAACGCCAACATTTGTTTTTCTCTTTTCCTTAATCACCTTTTACTAAACACAGGCTTAATAAATACGCATTGTTCTTTTTGCCTTCTCAGTCATTTATAATCAACCTCTTTTTTCTAAGACTTGTTAAGTTCACATCTTACAAGTACACATCCCAGCCTTGCAGTCTACCTGTGCCTGACCTTACTTTCATACAAAAAAAGTGTCCGCACAGTGTAATATTTTTAAAACAATATATAAATATAAAAACTTTTCTCGTCCGTTACACAGACGCAAGAGGACTACACATCTACGTCACAGGTAATGTGACCATGAGAGATGGATATGATGGGACTGTCCTGTTGACGAATACAAGTCTTTTTTAATTTGAAAGAGACAATATGTAGGTGTATTTCGTACTATACTTACCAGCGGGGTAATGAGAACTATCGCGCTTGAATTGGCCGCTAGAGGCGCAAGTGTAGTGTGAGGTCTCCTAGTAATGTCAAATGTGAAACTGACTGTTCACTGTTTGCGAGATTTTCTATCCCGACTCTTTACTAATTATGCATAATTGTAAAGATTGTGCCATTCCTGATTAATTACGCCTTAAGATTTTAAGAACTGGCACTTGGAGGAAGAATAATATTTGTCTGCTTCATGTTTGCCAATTTTAGGAACATTATAATGTAAATATTCATTTGATGTGTGGCGTCAAATGGTGAGCATTAAAACAATAGCCCCCATTCCGTAAAATTTAATTAAATAATTAATTAAATTTTAATTTTGACAACTTAATAACAAAATAAATTAACAAACCTATTATTAATTTTTATATAACAAAATAAAATAGCACCGTGTGGTGCCAGACGTAAAGAATAGCACCACCCCATTTCCTCCCGTGGGTGTCGTAAAAGGCGACTAAAGGACTTATTGAGAATGGGCAGCATCGTTCTCTATGCATTTTTAACACCATACTGCGATCGCCAACCCGCCTGCCAAGCGTGGCGATTATGGCAACCCCCCCCCCAATTGGAGGAGGCTTATGTCCAGCAGTGGACATCTTTCGTCTGGTGAATGATTAATGATGAATGAAAATAAAATAATTTTATTTAGTTATTTATAAATAAATTTAACAACATTCAAGATGTTATTTACGTTGTCCAGCAAACATATGATGCAATGGATTAGCAATTGGGACGCAGGTATGTCAATTGTTGAGTTGTAAGGATTTCATGGCAGTCACATTATAAATATTCAAGGCTAGTTTCCTGCCTATGCAATGTCTAATTTGAATAAAGCAACGTAAATTGCGGAAAAGCCTTGATGCCAATCTAATAAGATCGGACATTCATCCTTAATCATCAATTTCTTAACTTCAAACTACCACAACAATACTTATTTTCCCTAGCGTCCAAAATCCCATTTTAATTTCTAAAACATAGCCACACTCTTGACACAGCGAAAATAAATTTAGGAGCAGAAATGTGATTAAATTTTAAACTGTTACTTCCCGCTGAGGCTCGGAACCGACGATTCGTGAGCATAATACATGCCACATTTGAACCTTGATTTCCAGCAAAAATAACATGAAAATACTGTGTTAAAAAATAAGGGAAACGCTTGGCAAAATTTTTATAAAAATATTTTAAGATATGAAATTGTTTCTAACCCACAAGCGTCGTGGTTTTCAAACGTATTTGAGTTTTTAAATGTTAGTCAAAACTTGCTTTATACAGGGTTATTGGTAAAACAGAATTGAATTACTAACATCATAAACAAAAACTTTTGTTCTATGACTTTTTACAAATCATAATACATTTACCAAAAACAAACCTTCACGATTTCGTTATTCTATACATATAGAGCGATGAATTTACCTAAATATTTTTATCTACACCCATGCTATAAATCCTCTATAAAAGTTTCTGTTAGCTTATTGCCAACATTAAAACAACCGGTGTAGTAACCATAATATCATCCAAACGAGTGTTATAATATTGTACAAAATTTCATTATGTAACTCCTTTGCGTTTTCGATCCCTTCCTTACTCATCAAACAGCCACATTTATGAATTTTAAAAAAGAACATTGTCATGCATGTGCGTTTTACTACCACAGCGAGCGCCGTAATATAAAAAAAAAAATACAACTCACGCCGTATCCCGTCATTTTTGTTCGATATTAGTATTAGTTTGTTGTTTACAAAAATGTGTGATACTTTGAATGTTTCGAATGTTTTCGAAGACTGAAATAATACCCAATTACCAAAATCCAAAATTAAATCAGAGTCTATTTTAGAAACTACCAACTTTACCTACCCATTTAACAAAAGTTCAGAAAATACTTGAATGATTCCTGCACTGAAAAAAAAAAATTTGTTGCCACAATCAAGATTTTGTTTAGATTAACTAAGTAACTTTTTTTTCATCTGAGCTTATCAAGCACAATGATCACAGCTACTACTTTTATTTGATTGAGATTTGAAATAAGATCTTCATTGGAGTTATCACAAAACCTATTTGCAGCAATCAAGTCAAAACATAATTGCTCCAACCAAGATTATTAGATTAAAGTTTCAATGATCTTTATCGAAGTAAAATGCAAAATGCTTGATTGACAACTAACTTTGTTACAGTTAACATTTTTTTTAACTTGTCTCTTTTTTAACTCTTCTACAATGATGACATGTTAAGGGTAATCGAGATACATGTTTGAGAGTTCAATCATTTGAACTAGGATTGCTGCAATCATGTCGTGATGATCAACTTAACTAAGATTTTGATTACCTTATCTAAACAAGATATCGTCAATCAAGCTAAAAAATCACTTGATTGGAGTGCATTTTTTTTACAGTGTGAAAGACAAATTCTCTATTAGCAAATACCTTTGAAAAAAGACGTTCCTGGAATTCATCATTGACTATAAAAAGTTTGGAATACTTTATGGGAACAATTGCAATTCGCGAGAAAATTATAAAACACTAGTATTAAAATTGGAGAACCCGAGAATCGTAAAATTCTATCTAAAATTGAAGAAACTGACTGAAGAATTAATGAGGAGGATTCCTTCGATCGAAGGGGAATGTGAGGTAAATCCGACCCCTATTCGAACGGAATGAGATACCTAATTAGTGGACGATAATCGACGCAATTACCACCGGCAAAGGGTTCAGACAGGTGCCGTAATTTTAAGGACTAAGGAGCACCTTGTAAGCTGTTAAATTTAAATATTGCCGACGTAAACGAACGCCGTTCTGAACGTAATTAAAACGTGTATTGTCCAATAGATTAAACGGGCTCAGCGGAATTGTTTACTTGGTAAATGTTAGGTGGTAATCAAAAAACGGTAGATCAATCTTTTTATTACACAGCAAAAGTTCGTTCTTTTTTAATTCGTGTTAAAAGCTGCATCGTACATGTTGTAATTAAAAACTGCTGCAGCGTAGTGCGTTCACGCGCAGTTATCGGCACGCCCTACCCTTTAGCAAAAACTGGTGCTCGATAGCCCTCGACCGCCACCCATCGAGTGGTTATAGCTCTTCAGCGGCCCGTCCTCTAATAGCCGTGTTTTTATGTTCAAAGCCGATAAGCCGATAAAAAATATTGATATGTTTCAAGAGCGATTAAATTAAATTGTTTTTTGTAGAGTAATACAGGGTCCTTTGTTAAGCACTAGCACTAACTCTGATGTTAGTTATGTCTGTATTGTCCTGAGAGGTTTCTCAGGACTATACAGGTTGTAAGGGACAGCCCTCCGCAAACTAACACGGTGCATTCAGCTCCTTATTTTGAATCACAATCCACTGGAAATTTGCTCAATTTTTTTTTAATTTTCTTTATCGTTTTTCAGTTACGATTCCTTTATTTTAATGCAGAATTACATTTTATGTACGAAGCACTCCATTTATGTAAATAAAACAGCTAAAATAAAATAACCAGCAATGGATTCACTTTCTGCCTAGCTACAGAGTTCATCGAACTCACTCGCTGTGCTGCCGTTCGCTACATGCGTTTTGCCATGGTAACGATACATTACGTGTGAGGTAATAAAACAAATCAGGTTTATTGGATTCCCATAATGTTCCTGAAATAATGTTATGTACCTGTCTTCTTAGTATGATATACTGAATTCACCCCATCAGTCTGCGGAGGGCTGTCCCTTACACCCTGTATAACTAACATCATAAACAACCACTTTTGTTCTATGACTTTTAATAATTAATTCATCAGATTTTAATTTATCATATTATCATACAAAAATAAAAATATTTAAATTCACCGCTCTAAATTTAACGTACTCTATGCGTAGCAAAACAAACTGCGGCGTCTAGTGCAAAAAGCAGGGACGACAGTGCACGGGAGGCGTAGGTAAGTACAACAAAATACAGAATTGAAATGTGTTAGATAGAACCACAAAATCTTGAAGGTTTGTTTTAGGTAAATGTATTGTTTGATTATGTTTTCTGATGTTAGTAATACAAACAATGCAAGTTTGTTAGTTTTTTATCAATAACCCTGTATATTCAATTTTGTATGAGATCGTTTTGAAAGAATCCTTACTGAATGGAAACGATGAATACATAACTTTATGAAATATCTTCAGGCAAAAGATAACCCAAACTCGTCGTCTATTCATTTCCAAATTAAATAATCCGCTCAGATACTTCTTACTTACCAAAAGCATTTATGGCATCTATTCCCTATTCACTAGCGGAACCCCGTGAAGAACTTTTTGAGGGAAAACCTTTTAAGACATTGACATTCTATAGAGATACAAGGTTGACCTACATAGAAAACACGGTGCGTTTTTGGAGGAAATGACGTAATCCCAGGGATCCGTCAGAATACGTCAATGGTGAGATGTTGTAATGAATTAATGATACTATAGTTGTTCGTCTGTTCTGGTTGTCGATATTTGGTAATCAATCATTTGGACGACAGTTTAGTTGATCCCACAGAGTTTTGTGTAATGTTTATTTATCTTTGTTATGATTAAGTAAGGTTGTTCGACGTCACTGAAGGATATGTCTTTCTTTGCTCTTACTTTGTTTTCATAGCTTAGGGCGACGATAACCGACTTTAAATGATTGTATACTAAAGATCACGTCTAAACGAATAGTGTTAATGATTTGGAAAAAATATATGTTAAATTAGAGAACATTCTTAATATCTTAATAAGTGAATATTTTAGATTTTGTCTATATTACATAGTGAAATTAATTTGTAAAGTTATGTCTAACGCGGACTGAGAATCACGCAAAATGTATCAAGCGTATTTTTCTAAAACCTTCACCTTTTAAAGATAATTTACTTAATGATCTTTTGTATACGTGTTTTATTAAAATACCTTTTGTTTTATGTGTCATAAATTATTAAGAGGGTACCGAGTGCACAGTGGCGCCCTCATCGTTATTTCGGTGATTTAGAATGAAAATGCAGAAAATAAGCTCGTCAAGTTGTGCTTCACAAGACTATACGTTATTATTACTAAAAACAGTAGTTTTAAATTGTTATGTTTTATTGTAATCATTAAAACGGAGCTTAGTGGCCACTATTTTCCGTTTTAATGATTACAATAAAACATAACAATTTAATAAAATAAAAGAAATCACCGAAATAACGATGAGGGCGCCACTGTGCGCTCGATGCAGTCTTAATGCATTTTATTTGGGAAAGCGCTCCTGGATGGGCGAGTCCTATTACTGCTAGACGTACGACGCGTTGCGTGAGCTCAGTACAGAAAACGCAAGCTAACCACTCAAAAGTCACTGGCATTATATCTGGGCCTTAAGTAAAATATTTGGGTCACATACTGACAGATCGGCTACAGGACGATGAAGACCTAGAGAGGGAAAGGAGGGCAGTCCGCTGCAATATGTTCGTCCGCAGATTCGCACGATGTACCACAAATGTAAAGCTGTTACTTTTTAGAGCACGTGAAGACGTGCAGTCTGTGGATCTACTTTACGCTGCGGGCTTATAACGCCCTGCGTGCTCAGTACAATAACGCTCTGAAGGCAATGTTGAGAAAACCCAAGTACTGCAGTGCTTTCGCAATGTTTGCAGATGTTCCTATCGATGATTTTTTTTCCTATCATTAGGAAAAGAACTGCATCGATGATGGGTAGGGTCCGTGGTAGCACCCAACACTGTCCTCAAAGCGTTACCGTGCGAAATAAACAGTCCTTTTACTGTGTAGGTACTGGGCAAGTGTACACATGCACAGAAATAGGAAATGAACTTGGTAATTTATTATTGTGCAACTTGTTTTGTATACTAACAAATTACTAACACCTTTTTATTTTTATTTTTGTGTGGACTACTAACAACCCTACCAACGATATCTTTGTAAAAACGTATGGACTTATGTCTGAAATAAAGATAAATTTATTAATAGCTATTTCTTATTCAGTTTCTTTATGTTAAAACTTATATTTCTTTCAGTAGACTCATTATTCGAACCATATAATAAATCTGCCATACTGCGATCCCCACAACTAACTTTTTTAATCCCATCCTAACCAATACGAGTTTTCTGTAAACAATTTCAAAGATTGTCTTTATCTACTGTCCGACCACGTTTATTTTCTTCACAACTTTGTCTGTTTGTTCTAGCTTAAATGTGAGTTGGATACAAGTTTTTTAATTTTCCCCAAACGCTCCGTAGAAAGATGAAACTCCTTCGGAAGTTCAGCAAATAGTTCTAGCGTTTATTCTCGTCAAAGTTTTGTTGTTTATGTCTCCTAATCATAACATTTTGTACGCGTATGGTTTGGTAAATGTTTGTTATAGTTACTCGTTTCATTTGCTATTGTTTGTCTGGTAAAAAGTTGTGTGGATCATTTTTTATTAAGAGGCTTATCACAAAATGGCCCAAAATGGCGTTCGCCAGCCGACGCATCGCATTATCTAGCCATTTAGCAGTTTTAATTACGTTTATTTTAAGTTTTATGGATTTTTATTTTCAATATGATATTTAAGTTCTTGAATTCGGTTATTCTGGTATAAATTTTACGTAATAATATTGGTATATTAAGGAGAAATTTACAGTTAATACTGAGCGTTTTTATTAGTTTAATGGTTTTGAACGGGATTATTAAAAATTAATATTCAATACATATTTCAAAATTCTAAGCCCACTATGAACTAAACCACAATTTAAGAGATATTATCATATCTATTACATTTCGTTTGTTATGTACAATACTTCAATCCACGAGCTGGAAAAAGTGCCGTGGCGCATTTTATGAAAACTTACTTCGGAATTTTGGCTTGATAAAAATTGATAAGTAAAATTGGGAAAAGGGAGGCCGCAATAAACTATATTAAAATTATTTTCCACCACTTAATAAGTGAAAGTTGTCGAAGTCTTTCAGTTTCTCAGAATAAGAACGCCAAAGTCGGCCATTTAACGCAAAAATCACGGTCGAAATGTAATAAATAGGCCTCTTAAGATACTATCTGACCCGACAGACTATGTCTTGTCCTCAATAATTCATACAAAAATTACCATAGAAAATACACTTTCAGTGTGCCCGAATTTCCCTATTTTGTCGACAACTTTTTTAACCAAAAATTTGCTGAAGCCCACGAACACGAGACTTCATCGACATGTGAATGTCGAGGCAATTCAGCTGCTAGACAATACGGACATAGTGCGTAGGCTAAAGAGAACTAAACCTTTTGAGTTAGTGTAGTATATAAATAGTGAATGCATAATAGTAACAATGCTGTGCTATACACATGTAACACATGAACAAAGTGTTTTTATTAGTTATCAGACTCTAAGAAAGTTATTGTAATCTATCACGTAAAATAATAAGTTAGAGTTAAATTGCTTATTAGTCTTATTAGGCTAGATTGTAATTAATTACGAACAGCATTAAAATTTTATTAGGTATATAGATTATTTTTGGTGCATGATCTAATATTACATTGGAATCTTTGGTTATATTCTTTCATCTACTATTTCCGTTTCGCCGTATGGTGGTCAAGCAGTTAAAGTTTCCGATATAAGTTTGGGAAATAAAACCATGACGTGTTCAATAAAAACAAATTCCCCACATTTTCACGTAGCAACTCTTAATTATGACCCACATATCTGGTAATATTAGGAGCTCAGCACTCTATATACTTACCGCTAGATGATTCCGCGTTCCTCGCACAATATAAAGTTTCATATTACATTAGGGCTTACTCCCACTAGACTCCATTCATCAACTGTATGTGCTGAGATTACGAGCACGCTTTGTTTGAGCATTAGAGCAGGTGGAGCGTTCTAGAAGCTTTTACACCACTCATGTACGACTGTTTATAAGCTGCGAAAATATGTAAATATAATGTTACATGTATGTAAATTTTACATTGTACGCTCCAGTTTTACGATGTGTAATAGAACATTATGAATCGTAAAGTCCGCGTTACGTTTAAGATTGTACTTCATCTGCATTTTATTCGGTTTTGACAACGAAAAGTTACGCAACGATGAAAATTCATTTTGTTTAATAGTATTGCGGTAACTTTCATTAAGCGCTTATGAGTTTATTTTTAAAGTAGCCGTTATGGTGATGGGATAATTTAATCCGATTATATCAGTCTTCATTTAAATAAAATAAGCATTTCCTGAATAACTGAATTTCATGTTTACCTAATAATCTGTGTATTTTATATAAAACATTTATCAGGCCTGCCAGTCTAAGATGAAATCAGTTCACTTTAACCACCGAAACCCATAATCCAATATCTTTGTTTCCATATCTTGCAATAGTCCTACACCGACCGGAGTTGTCCTTGGGTGCGCTTGCATGGTTTGAGCAGGGATAGTCGTCGGTTGGTGCCTCATTTAATTAAAAACGTTTAACGGGCGAGTTGGCTTCGGCCCCTCGTACGCCTTCCAAAGGTCCGGGACCACAGGGTCCCGAAAAATGTAGAGAGAAACATAAAAAAATAATCATCATCATCATCATCATCATTTCAGCCGAAAGACATCCACTGTTGGACATAGGCCTCCTCCTTTTTTGGAGGTAAAAAATAATACGAAAACATAATTTGACAATAAATACACAGAATGGTAAGCAAACTTAAGGAGAATTATACAAAGATGGGATACAAAATGGAGGGAGTGAGGTCAATACTCAATACTTTATCGCATTCCATAATGTGTACATATAACAGCTGGTATGTTAAAATTATGGACTCTGTCGGGCACAGCAAAGTTAATTTTTAATAGGAGAGAGAGGATTAAGGCACATTTAATTAAAAAATAAAAATTAATTTAAATTAGAATAGTATCATTAAAAAAGTATCGTTTGCTTTTATGGTATTTCTATTTTATATAAGTATTTAAATATTTGGTTTTAAGTTATATTTAAATATTTTTATATTATATATTACACGATTTACATTATTAATATTATAAATTACAATAAAATAAATATTTAGAATTTTATTTAGTCTTGTAGAATGTTATTGAACTAAAAAGAAAGGTCGAAAGTCCAATAAAAATAGGTACCCCAAACTACGAAAATCTTTTAATATTTTAACTTTATTGACAATAATTATATCTTCATGCATGTTCTTATTTATTTATTTTATTATTTATGTACACACAGTTAAATACATAGAGATACGACATAATTATATTATATAATTTTATTATTTTTTTTATATAAATTTCTCAATTTTTATATTTTGGATAATGATAAGTGGAAGAGCGGAGTCTCCTAACACAAGCATTTCCTTGCTTAAAACGAGTCTCAAAATCATGTAATGCAAACCAAGTATGTTAATTGAAATAAACATGTATTATTTATTACATTTATTTAATTATAGTCTCAGTTTAAGCGACTTGTGGTCGAAGTTTGCTTTTACATTTCACGGACAGATACCCATGTAAGTATTTCATATTTCGCTTTCGAGAAATCTGTTTAAAGCTGCCATATGCAAACTGTGCTCATTTAAATTAAAACATTTAACTTTGCTGGAGTTTGCTCTAGCATGGTTAATGGATTGGGGATCTTATGCCGTAAATTGTGCATCAGGTATATGTGCTAAAATATCGGAAATCTTTATACATAAAAATTAATTTCCGTGTGTTAGTCTCTCACTGGTGGGCCGCGAGAGAATATTGGGTGAACCTTGAAAAGAAAATTTTCAGCTATGATTAATATTAAAATTAAATACCGAAATAATTTGGACCCATCAAACTCAATTGTGATTAAAAGTAACTAAAATTGAAGTTGATGCTATAGCTATAATGACAAAAATTTGAAACAAATAATATCTACATATTTCTCATTGAAATTACACTCATTGTATTTAATGAAGTATTGAAATTTTCAATTGTACCTTAATCTTTTTTTTTTTCTTATTTGAACAGTCCTTCATTCATATAGTTATGCCCCTTTTTTTTTCTCCATGATAGCCAAGAGGCGAGTCCCGAATTACGAAGTTTTTGTTACGTGGGTCGTGTCCAGTCAACTTTGGGAACCGCCGCTCTAGAGATATTTACTGTATGGTACAAATAAAACATTATTTAGGCATGAACTTGATAATCGCGAGATTGCTCTAATCGGGTTGATGTCAAAGTCAAAGTCAAATAATTTATTTCAAATAGGCACGAAGATGCACTTTTGAACGTCAAAAAATCGTCTTTTGAAGATGGGCAGGGGTCTTTACTTCGCGGTTCTAATATTAGACAAGTTTCGTAAGTCGCCGTATTGTTCTGTAGCGACATCTGTGAAAAGCTGGGACCAAGTGCAACGTTATTTAGTAGCTTCTTGTTTGAGTAGATATTATTTGGTACTGTTGAGCTGTATAGTAAGTAAAAGATGGAAATATCCTCAACTGTCTAAACACATCATATTTTTATATTTCGGACAGTTTCGTACTCATTTATTATCTACTAGCTGCTGCCTGCGGCTTCCCTCGCGTTTCTTTTTCTAAAATAAAAGTCCAACCGTTTCGGAGATTAGCCAGAACACACATACAAAGAGACAAAAAAACATTTTTTTTTTGTTAACCGATATACTTTCATATGCATGAAGTAAAAATCTTTTATTTTGACATTACAAACACACACGTCAATTTTATTTATGTATGGTTATAATATTATAACTAAATCCCGGAGAAAAAAAAAAACGAAAACACATTTTTTCCTACTCATACTTATTCTCTATGCAGTGGACACCCACATCAGCCCATGTGTAAACAATTTATCTCCCGATTTCAATAACCCAACCATACGATTGAAAAGGTCCCTCAAATCCACCGACATATATTATTCACTATATAATTCATACATAAAACGAATCGGCAGGCTCAAAAGGTTTTAGGGTTCCGTAGTCAACAAGGAAACCTTATATTTTTTTTCACCTTGTCCGTCTGTCTGTCCGCGGCTTAGCTCAAAGACTTAAAAACCTGTAATATGGTAAATTAATCACCCCGACAAAGTGGTAAAATAAAATCTTGAAAATCTATTTTGTAGGGTAGCTCCCCTAGATACCAGTGTGTGGATCGCCCGGAGGACACGGTGGAGGTCTGGACGGCTTGGGTACAGCACCGTCGAGTCCTGACGGAGGCGATCGACGGCGGCGATCTCTCGCGTCCGGCCCTGGTCCAGGCCATGGTACGGAGCGAGAGTGCATGGGAGGCAGTCACCTCCTTCTGCGAAGCAGTAAAGCTCGCGAAGGAGGACGCGGAATGCGTAAGGGAGAGACAGTCTGTGCGCCCTCATGCCCCTAGTCACCGCAGGAGACGCCCTGGGCGGCGGGAATCGATAGCCGATTCTCGGCCAGCGTAGGCGCGGGCTTGCGGACGGCGAGCAATGGGCAGCTCGCCGTCCGGTAACGACCAGGCCCGGGTCGACGGCGCGTAGTGTTCCATGCGCGCCTCAAAGAGATGTCAGCACGCACTGACGGGGTCCGTCAGGTTAGGACCGATGCCTGCCAGGGTTGCGGATTTGTCCGAAAGGGATACCGTGGCCCTGGCACACAGGCAACTGAAGGAACACGGGTGGGTGTTAGTCAGTAAAAATCTGAGTCGCCCTCCCGCGCCGCCCAGAGCGGGAGAAATTATTTAATCATTTCCAAACAAGTGGGTTTGATATTTTTTTTCTCGTCTATCCCATGGTGTGGGGAATTGTTGGATAGATCGTTCTAAAATATTGTGGGTTTGGGAAAACCATTTTTCAATTCAGTGATCCGTTTGCGTAATATTATATTAAAGCAAATTTTTTTCAGAGTCAAGTGTGTGCCCCCCCCCTCCCCCTCTGCCAGCTAAACGATTGTTCTTGGATATTTGAAAAAATTCACAGCTAAGTAGGCTTCACAGGATAACGAGTAATAATCAACTAACTTACATTTGCATTTGGACTATTTTCGTCACGTATATCGATGTATGGGAGAACATGTATTTCAACTACAATGTTAAGTTTGTTCTTGTGATAAGTTCGTTCCAACTACGGAACCCTTCATTGTGCTTGGTCCGACACGCACTTGCGGTTTATTTAAATAATTCTTTTGGTACCCTCCAACCCTATTTAGATGTATCGATTCATCGATCCTTTAGCCATCAGCTAAAAGGCAGCCACGCCTCTTCGCTGTCCGCACGCAAAAAAATCCGGCGACCCGACTGGATCGTCCAAGGTTTTTGTTGAGCTTTTTCATGTACTTGATACGAAATCTATTGGCATTACGTGAACTAAGGAGACAGCTGGCAGCCTGGTTTATTCGAATCTGTGACTAAAGTTGGAGTTAGTTTGGAAGCGAAGGATCATTGAGAGTGAAAGTGTTTTGGGTAGGCTTTTTGTCGTGACTAGAATTCTGGGAAAACAATAGACAATCATAGAAAAGCATCAAAGCCTAACTGCGTTGATGCTTTTCTATGATTGTCTATTGTTTTCCTATACTTGTATTCTAAAAAAATGCTCATAAAGTTATATTTAAAACTAGATTTGAATAGAAATGAGTATAATGTCATCAGTCTTGTATCGAGATTCATGCTTGATCTTCGTTCTACAGTCATTAACATTACATACCGAAACTTTGTACATCTATTTAACTACATAATTATATACATATTTTAAGAATTAGGTCCACATGTTTCACCATTAACTGGTATAAAAATATTAATTACTAGCAGCCCGTCCCGGCTTCGCACGGGGTAGAGTTTTTTGTAGTGGTAGTAGTAGTTTTTTGTAGACATTATGATGTTCTTCAATATTGTTGTACATTATTTTGTTCTATCGCTAATAGTTTCGGCAGCGCATTCGACGAAAGACATTTTAAGACTCATTTTTCTACACCTTCGGTTACATTGTTCAAATTTTACCAAGGATCCCTAATTTTTTTCAAAATGAAATGTAGCCTATGTCAAATTGGAAGAATGTAGCATTCTATTGGTGAAAGAATTTTTTAAATCGGCCCAGTGCTTTTTGAGTCTATTCATTACAAACATACAAACATACAAAAATAGGTACAAATCTTTCCTCTTTATTATATTATTATTATTATTATATTATATATTATATTATATTATATTATATTATATTATATTATATATATAATATATATATATATATATTATTATTATTATTAGTGTAGACTAGCTTCTGTCCTCGAATTTGTTTTGTTTGAATTGACGCATCGCATTTCGAGATTTAAAAAGTGCTCGAGCATCTGCGAGGATTTTACCGTGTTGTGGAAACTAACCTTGTAATAATAAGCACAAAAATGTACACAGGCGGTCTCAATGCTTTTATACCAGTCAATCTTACAAAACCCCAAACAAAAACAAAACGTCGTAATACTTTAATTTGACACTGGAACTGTAATGAACATCAGTTGTTACATACAGCTTTTCCCTCCAAATCTTCACGATGTAAAAAAACAGTTAAAATTTAAACAACACAAACCCGATACCCAAGTAATGACAGCATAAAAATTTACAAAAAAATAAAAGATTTCTTACCAAGAGCAAACTTTACAACGACTTCTTAATTTAAGTGGTACTCGGTAGAGTCGCGTAAGTCCCCCTTAACCAAGAGTGTCTCTCAAACAGCTCACAAGTACCGCTCAAAATATTAACTTTTAAAGGTAGTAAAGTATAGTCGCGTTTAATTGTTGCTTCGTTTATAGGTGGTGGGTGGCTGTGATGAAGGACAGCTAACTATCGTGAGATATTTGTTGTTGCGTACAACTTCGTCTGCGTTTTATCGTCGTAGATATACGACGGTAAAACGCAGAGGGAGTTACATACAAATAAATAAAATTGAAGTGTCTGTAATGTCAAAATAACAGCTTTATACTCAATGCATATGAAAGTATATACAGTACGTATAAAAATAATTTAAAAAAACTGTCTGTTCCGGAGATACTCATTATCATTCTGTGATTTTGCACAGAATGATAATAAGTATCTCATTAAAATTAAGTACCGTGTGTTGCCGGACGTAAAGAATAGCACTACCCCATTTCCTCACGTGGGTGTCGTAATAGGCGACTAAGGGACTTACTAGAGAATGGGCAGCAGCGTTCTCTATGCATTTTAAACACCAAACTGCGATGGCCAACCCGCCTACCAAGCGTGGCGAGTATGGCAAATTCCCCCCCTTTTGGGGGGAGGCCTATGTCCAGCGGCGGACGTTTATCGGCTGAAATGATGATGATGATGATGATCTCATTAAAAACAAAAAAAAAAACACAATAATTCTGTTTCAATACCGGTCTAGCATTTAAGTAATAAAAAAAGTTGTAGTATCATTTGATTTGGCGTTTTAATGTTTTTCATTAATAAATAAAAACTGTAATTAATTAGCTGGTAAGTTTTTCTGCCAAACTGATTTTTTTTTTGTTAGATGATGTAAGGCAACGGTGTGGTTTAAAAGAAGATAGAAGATATTAGTAGAGACAAACATTGAAAAGAGTATGCTTAGATGGTTTGGTCATATTGAGAGGATGAATGAAAGGCAGTAACAAGGCAAATGTGAGTGGAAACGCCAGAAGGGGACGCCCTAGCAGGACATATAGTGACGTAAGAGATGATGTTCTTCAGAAAGGTCAGGTGCGTAGCAGCACTCGCAAACGGCGTACGTGTATGACCAGATGTATGAATGTAAACGAAGCAAAAGGACGTTCGGAACGTTCTATAGTTTATGCCTACCTCCATGGGAATAAGGCGTGAGTTCATGTATACAGGAAAAGTTTTTAATCAATGCGCAAATTTGGACAAATTATCATAAACGTGTTTTATTATACACCTATTTCTTATTTTGATATGTCTATATCTTATTATGTTTATTTTGAAACTGGTACCTATAATGGATAATAGTCGCGCAACGCGCCGGCAGCGCGGTCAGTGAAGCGGAACGCAGTAGTAGGTACCTCTCAGCTGTGCGCTCGCCCATTGATATTATTTCGAATAGATTGTATCCATATTTTGCTGATTTCAAGTGGACCAAAAATAGGTTTTGAACAAATAATGGAAATATCTTCTATTACTAATTACACAAAAAAAAAATCGCACTGATTTAAAACTTATCCTGTATATGTTTTTGTTAACCCCTAGTGTCCTACGGCTGGGAAAAGGCCTCCCCCAAATCCTTTCAGGAACTGCATTACCATAACATAAATCTAAATCCTCCATACCACTTCCGTACAAACCTAGTTTTATCTATCTATTCTAGGGTGCATCGGTACCAGACGTCACGTACCCGATAACGAGCGACACTTTAGATTACAATACTGCGCTATTGTGTGCGCTGTTCTCGCTGTACTCATTCAACTAGTTCCCTTGACTTGCGACCTCCCGCGACTGTGCGATACTGGCTTTTATTTGTTTTTCCTTTGAATCTTCTCTTATTCTGTCTCTTCTGCAAAGGCGGGTCTCCTAAGCGGTTGTTTGGATTCAAAAGATTGCTTGTGAGACATCCCAAAATAAGTTAATGTGAGGATTATCTGTGTCATTGTTTTTTTTTTCTCATATAACTTTAATCACGGCCGACTCAAATTGTCCTTTCTTTGATATTATTCGTCGAATCATTGAAGTCTGAGTTGATCTGCACGATTACCGACAAATTCGTGCACTGATAAGGCAGGTCCACAAAATCTGTGTGGTTCTTTCCTCAAAAGACCATTTCAGACATCAATCTACATAGTCTTTACATGATCTGACCAAGATTCTGAACTTTAAAGGAGACTGTGACCTCTGAGTTTGTTTCGGCCTTTCTTAGAGGTATTCAGATAGGAAACGCAGACCTTATCTTGTTTTTAAAATATGATTCACGTGTAAAAGTGTTCGTATGTACAAAGCTACTTGCAGAAATAATTTATCATTTTAGAACCAAACACAGTTAATAAGGTCTTTCATATTTATCTTTCTTTCTAGAACACCACGCGTGTACCTATGGTCTGTTCCAAAAGTATGTGTAAATGTGAATACCATGGAGCCGTTTATTATGATTATTATGATTTATATTGACTTAAAAGAGCATGGCAGTTGAGAGTATGTCATGCTCACTTAAATGTCTCACTAATGTTAGCGCGTGTGTTGGATCATTCGGTTCCCTACAAAATGGTTGAGCTGGATGGTGCTGATCCATGCGTCATGTTCGTGAACGGGCGTTGTCAGTTGGGACTGGTCATCTCTTGACTGCCAGGGCTTATTTTTAATTTGTAATTTTATATTTTGAATTGTTTTATTAGTTTTTACATTGTCTCACATATAGAAGCAACAAGAACAATGTACCCAGGATTATGTAATATCTTGATTTAAAAGAGTGTCCTTGGAGTTTCTTGTCCGTTCTTCTCCATAGTGATCTACGTATTGGAATGGGCATCTAGCTTCAACTTTCTGACTAACTGACCGTCTCTTTGACAATTCAAAAGTGCCTGTAAATGGTTTAATTGAAATAAATGCTTTGAGTTTGAGTTTCTGAAGAAAGTGTAAACAAACTCTGTTCATGTTAAATTCTTACACGATCACTCACTAAAGGGAAAATTAGTAACACATTCATCCGCTGATCTATTCTGTTAAAATCTCATCGTGAAAACTTGGGTGAAGTGAGCTGTCAATCCCTAGCATCAGGTGGAATGACAGCTCACTTCTAACTCACTTCACCTTAGTTTTCTAGATGAGATTTTTACAGAATAGACCGGCTGTTTCTAGGTTTCAACTTTATACCTCACCACTTTTTTCAATTATGATTTAATGTGATGTGTCCTTATTTGGGGAGCAAAGAAAGTAGCCTGTCCATAAGTTTAGACAGTTTTCTGATACACCTCCCCTACAGTATGCTGCGATGAACAACCTTGTCAAATTAAGTTTATTGACAAAGCTACATGTTGCAGAACAAAGCATCTGACGTTAACGACACCGGCAATCTATACAAAAAAATCAAATTGAAGTGTCTGTTTGTAATGTCAAAATAACAGATTTTTACTTAATGCATATGAAAGTATATACAGTACTTATAACAAAAAAAACTTTTTTTTGTCTGTCTGTGTGTTCGTTCCGGCTAATCTCCGAAACGGCTCGGCCGATTTTACAGGACTTTCACTGGCTAATGATAGCTAATTTTATAAGGAGTACCTAAGTTAGGCTACTTTTATTTTAGAAAAAAGCGGGCCACTCGGGCCGCAGCTAGTTTGTAATAAAAACGTAAAAGTGATAACCTATAGTCTTTTCAAAAAGTATGTGATGAATGCGTAAACATACCCTGTTCAAGTTAAATTCTTACACAATCGCTCACTAAAGGGAATCAGTTACACATTCATCTGTATTTATAACGTTTGTTCAAACTTTATATCGCAGTAATAATGTTGTTGTTTTACGACAATTATTGTTAGAACAACATTATTAAAAATCATCGACAAAATTGAGGTTACAAAATTAACCTCAATTGCCAAATGAATTTAATATTTTAAAAAATGGGTAAAAGTATTCAAATAATCAAATCAAAGCACTCAATTTGTATATGACACTACAAATTGGCATCCACAGGTCCGATTTCTGTTCTATTTGTTTATATTTTAAACACATACTTTTGGGACAGACTATACTTGTATTTGTAATGTTAACTTAAACCACGCGCACATCTACAGTCGATCATGTTACACCAACTACAAAGCTGCGCACACGCTCACTAAATCCAATACCAAAAAAAACTTCCCACAAACCAATCAAAAACAAAATTACAATTGTCAAACGTCGACCTACATTGCCCGCAAAATAGGCGACGAACGATAATGCAGTGTTTTGCATCCGCACTGCGCATTACATTGGTGGCGCAGTCAGCCATTGCCGATGCCACTTACATGCTGGGGCGGCGATGCGGCCGTAAATTAGCTATTTGCTCGCTCGCCCGATGTGTGCGTGGTACGCAGTGGGGAACTGATTCGATGCAGGGATTTCTGGTCGTGTTTGTTTTATGTGGGGGTTTTGAGAGACTGGAAACTTTATGGATGCCTTTTCAAGTCTTTTGGCATTGACTGCTGTCCTTTAATTTTTGTCATATTACAAGTTTAAACTGTGTGTTCATCTTATGACCAAGTTAGGTAAAATACACCAATACTACTGTTTCACTACAAGCCCTGCCTTTAAAGTTTTTTCTAAAAAGAACTACTTTTTCGGATGACTAAAACGCCATCTATTTCCGGCGAGAAATTGGGCACCCCCATAAACTTTCTCACAAAAACCATATCTTGTAAACAAAACAAAAATAAAACATCTCTTTCGGCACCCGAAATACAGAATACGAATTCAATATCTACGTAAAATACCTACACCTTCACCTTAATAACGCAACTCGAGACGTATCACGGGACCATACGGGCGCATTTACGAGTAAATTCTGCGTCTGTCTGTACCTATACATATGACTGTCGCAATCCTGTACCATAGCTTCGTACCCTTTTTTTTTATGATGGGAAATCATCAAATGACCCCTCCCGCTCTGGGTGGAGCAGAAGGGAGTGTCAGACTCTTACCGTCTAAAACCCACCCGTGTTCCTTCCTTGGCCCTTTATGTTCCGGGGCAGCGGTACCCCTTTCGGACAATCCTGCTGATCGGGCAGGCTTGGGCCCCAATGGGCCCCCTTGTTGTTGCTGACATCTCTTTGAGGCGCGCGTGGAACACGTACGCGCCGTCCGGCACGGGCCAGTAGTGCTATTCTGTCAAAATATCAACGTGAAAATTTAGGTGAAGTGAGCGTGGAGTGAGCTGTCAATAGTGTCAATCCCTACAATCAAAAAAAGAAAATCGAGCAGTGCTATTCTGTAAATATCTCACCGTGAAAACTCAGGTGAAGTGAGCGTCAATACACAGTGTCAGTCCCTAGCATCAATGGAATGACAGTTCACTTCACCTGTGTTTTTACGGTGAGTTTTTACAGAATAGCACTGCTGGTCCTGATCGGACGGTGAACTACCCATTACTCACCGCAGGCAGGCCCGCGCCTGGAGTCGTCACGTGGCTCCCGACACCCGGAGCGTCTACCGCGGCGAGCTGGGTCACCAAACTACTACAATACGACGCTAGAATACAGACGAAAATACCGACGTTTTATAATTTAGCCCTAGATGAAAATAGACAATGTTCGGCCTAGTTTATTAAGAAACCAAAATTAGGATCGCTCATTTTTTGCACTCGCTGTATACCCTCAATTATTTGTAAATAAAACATTAATATAACGCTCTGTGGCCACAGCAAGTGTCTTTCCTGACATTTCAATAACATAACACAGTGTCCCAATATTCTAGCGACCCTGTTCGCTTCAAATCGTAAAGCAAAGAGTTACCGCCGCCACTCGTAAAAACTCCAATCGTCCACGGTTTTATGTTCGGAAATGTAGCGCGCTATATCGAAGAAAAAACTGAAAAAAATCCAAAGCCCGTTTTATAAATCTCCGTGATTTTGCGTGCAGTAAAGGGGAGAAGTTTTAAGCCAAGAACCTTTAACACTCTGTTTTAAGTTTAAGTTATGGATTTCACAGTTAAAACTGTCCTTTTCGATAGCTTTTTAAACTGCAGATGAATATAAGCTACTAATGTAGATTTTCCTTAAGGCGAAAGAGTCAGGCAAGCCCGCGTAATTCAAATTTTGTTGTCACTTTGTGGCATGTTTAATATGTATGCCCACATATTATGCCAAATTACAGCTTTCTGGTACTAAGAATCTCTGAGCTAAGCCGCGGACAGACAAACAGACAGACGGACGGACATGGCGAAACTATAAGGGTTCCTTGTTGACTACGGAACCCTAAAAAAAATTAAATCTTACTACAAAATATGCGTTAAACCTGAGTTTATCCAGTTCTTGCAAGACTTGGTCTCTGCTTCTATTTTTATCCCAGTCACACTATCTAATATCACTATCTATATTATGTATTGTGTTTTTATGTTATTTTTTATCTCATTGTATGCTGCACCGGGCACTGGTCGACGTCATCACGTCAACGCCGGCTGTCGCTGAAAACCAGCGCTGGGGCTCTGTCTCGCATAGGGTCGCAGCATTATGCTGAGCGATGGCCGTTTTGCGTGGATGTGACGCATATTTACCCCAAACAATTTTTTTTTTTTGTGTTGTGTTCTTTTGTTGCGTCATGTTTACCGCAAATAAACGTTTTTTCTTTCTTTCTTTCTTCTTTCTAATAATCAGATTTTTAGCATCCCAAATATTAAATAGGGTTATTTAATATTTGGGATGCTAAAAATCTGATTGTTTTAATTGAATGACTGTTTCAAGATGGGGAACTGAGTAACACGTCTAAATTAGTCATTTTATGTGCACCACCAATACATATCCTATAAATCCACCATAAGGATTTTTTTCCTATGTTGACATTTCACCCAAGTTCAAACACATTTATCATTTAAAAAAGCCGTAAATACATAAAATTAACAAGTAACTATGCATAACATTAAATCACGAACGTAGGTAGGAACTGATTGATGACACTGCCCTAATTATGTACCATGAATACCATGTTTACAACCACGTAATTATGGTTTAATTCCGTCCTCTTTTTCATTAAATAACCCCTACCTTTTATCTAGAAAGGGGGAATAAAAATTGAATTTTGTTCATAGTCGGATGATGGACTGGAGCAAAGATTTAAATCGTAAGATTCACCCTTTCGCGTCAATGTCGCTTTTCTGTTTTGACACCTCTGACACACAAAGTCGCGGTGGCTTGACTTGATTGTCATGGAAACGCTTTGATAATGTGTGAGCTCACTCTTCGCAGTATAGACACTGACTTTTTCGCGTGACCAAGTATGGTGAGTGAGGGCAAATTTGGCGAATTAAATCTTTGCTTACGGGATACGTATTACTACCGGCTATTAGCGAAGTTATGGGCTATTACTAGGTAGCCTCTTTTTCTTGGTCGCATTCTTCATTACAGAAGATCGTATCCCTAAAAGGCCTTTGTGGCTTTATGTATGATGTTCTTCCACTTCGTTCGGTTCTACGCTTTTCTCAGGGCGGTCGTAACAGAGAATCCAGTGAGGGCGGTTACTTGGTCTGACCAGCGGTTATGACCGTCTAATCTACCTTACCCATTAACACCAACTTTTCAGGGTTATATGGTTCCCGACGGGCAATGTGAGCCAAGTTACTAGGTAGCCTATTAGATGTTATTAAATACTTAACAGCTTTTGGAGAGATGGGAGTACCTATTTCTGTTTGGTACCAGTAGCCAATTGCATTATCCGAGTAAGAATAAATTCTGTATGCAAGTGTTACGATAGTGTTTTCTGACAATTTGCTACGCCAAGAAGATCTCTGACCTGGTAACGCCAATTGACTTGTGGACATTTATAACGTGACTGGTTAATGTTGCTATTTCAGAACTGGATAATGTGTATATGTCGGACCTTACCAGAACCCCAGGGTTGCCCAGCTTTTTTGGCCGAGAAACGCTTGCGTATTCTAACGCACGGCGAGTCCGTGCGGTTAGCAGCGGCCTCTTCTATTATTTAAGTCTGCGCGAACCAATTTTTGGCCATGTCTTCTCTACTGCTATTCACACATCTTACCTCATCATCAGCCCATAGAAGTCTACATAGGCCTCTCCAATTGCACGTCATTCAGCAATTCAGCTCTATTCTCGGCAACTCTCATCCAGCTGCTATAGCCACCCTGCGAAGATCGTCGCTCCACCTAGCCTGAGGGCGTCCTATGTTACGTTTGCCGATTCGCGGTCTCCGCTCAAGAACGTGTCTACCCCAACGGTCATCGGTTCTAGAACATCTATCCTAAAATTAGGAAATTAACAATCATCTTGAAAACAGCTTCTCCACTGTTTTTGTAGTAAAATTAGAAAATGAACTACCAACTTGATAAAAGCTAATAGGGCTTGCCTTAAGTCTAAACTAATTAAAGATACTTTATTTATCCTATAAGTTCTTAACAAAAAAACGTAGGTTTGATAATTATTTTTGTGTACTAATAAAACTTCTTCTATTTCAGGTAAGTCTCCATTCCTTTCCTCAACTAAACTACAACACAAGTAAGTGATAGGGGTATATAAAACTACTATGTGTCTAGAATCATATATTTTGTCATATTTATTATTTATTTATTTATTTATTTACTAGCTTTTGCCCGAGGCTTCGCCCGCCAAGAGGTCGGAAATTATCCCACGGGAACGTAGTACTGGGATAAAAAGTCTCCTTTGTGTTAATCCAGGCTATATAATATCTGTGTCCCAAATTTCATCCAAATCCGTTTAGCCGTTGATACGTGATTGAGAACATCCAAACATAAAAACTTTCACATTTGTAATATTAATAGAATAAACTATAAGATTTATCCACACACTGGAATACTATTCAGGAATTATATCAACGCGAATTGAGCAAAAAATTACTTCGGACGGGATGCGATGGATCACGCTCACGCAGCGTCAAGACACTTCTCCATACTTCCATAACTCTCCATCCATATTGCACACATTCTTTGTGAATTTTTGAGACTCATTTTAATTTTTCATATGTGCTGAACTGATAATGATGGTAAAATATACAAGGTGTAAGGAAAATTAGGGTTACCATGAATTCAGAACATGCTAGAACCATGTTCTGAATTCATGGTAACATTTCGCGGGTTGATAACCCTTCATATGCCTAGCCTTTTCCTAATTATGTTGGTCTTCCAGTCCAACCGGATGTAGCTAAATACCAGTATATTACATGGAGCGACTACTTATTTGACCTCCAAAACCCAGTTACTGGATACTAGAATAGAATTATCTTTATTCAAATATCAAGACTTAAAAATTATTAGTAAGACTTACAACTATATTAGTAACAACTGAGACTTCACAAAAACAAACAAATAGTAGTGGATCACCGCTGTGGTAACCCATGTGAGATACAACAGTGGCCCACTAAAACGCAGTCTAAGTGACTTGAAATCATACTTAGGATGTTGTTGTAGCTGCTCCACACCCTGTGCACCATGGAAGCGCACCTTTTGCGCATGGTTGTGTAGAAACAATTTACATGCGCATCAGTGAACATCCCTGACGCACTACAGAAGCGGGGCAGCATCCCAAACGCGTTATTATACTGAACGCGGAAAGCGTTGTCTACAATACCCGTCCGTAATAATACGATACCCTTTGGTAAGACTGATAGTCAGAACTTGGGCTTCTGACGACCTGTAACGATTGTCAAAGATTGTCGACTGTCAAGAATGACAGCCAGGCTCAAAAGCTCAACGTGCTTTCCGAGGCACGGAGAGTCTCGGTATGTAAAGATTGTCACCCATCCACGGATCAACCGCAGCATCCTGATCCATTGACCCGTGCGGCTGTTATTACTTAGCCACGACCTCTAGCGTTGAAGTCCCTTCATCTTCATCATCATTTCAGCCAAAAGACATCCACTGCTGGACATAGGCCTCCCCCAAGCACCACCACTTCGACCGGTTCTGTGCTTCCCGCATCCAGCGGATTCCTGCGGCCTTCACAAGACCATCAGTCCACCTTGTGGGAGGCCTTCCAAAGCTACGTCTTCTGGTACGCAGTCGTCACTCCAGAACCTTTCGGCCTCATCGGCCATCTGTTCTGCGAGCAATGTGCCCTACCGACTGCCACTTAAGTTTCGCAATTCTTCGGACTATGTCGGTTACCTTGGTTCTCCTGCGGATCTCTTCATTTCTGATTCGATCACGTAGGGAAACTCCAAGCATGGGCTATGCTTGGAGTTTCCCTACGTGATCGAATTCTCCATTATTAAAAATCTCCATTATTACCCTTTGGGTTACTTTTAGCCTTTTAATAAGGCCGATTGATTGTGAGCGACCACGTTTCAGTGCCATAGGTCATCACTGGAAACACGCACTGGTCAAAGACTCACCCTATATATTTTACCGAAGCTCACAAATGATTCAGTCTATTATTGTCTATAGGTCAGGTATTGCAATATATCATAGATGTATGACCCTAAACATGATAGTCTAATATCGCCCTATTACTTCCTCTTTGTTGTTCCTCATGAATAAAATAAAAATATTCGTGATACCATATTAAAATCCGGAACATATCGCCCAACATTCGTATCGCATACATTAAAGTTCTGTTCATGTAAACTTGGTGTGAGTCACCAATTACCGATAGCTTCCGATCGGAGTTTCAGACTACCCTCATAACTCGTTTTCTTCGAACTATCAACGGTAAAGTTTGGAACATAGCAATCTATGCAAGGGGCGTGTCCTAAGAGATCAGAACTTCTGTTGAACGTACCTGTTATGTGCTTAGGAGATATTGAACTTTGTTTGGGAATGCAGTTATTGGCTTTTAGTATTAATACCTGGAATTAGTGTTATAAACGTGGCAGAGGGACCTGTCGTACCCATCCCCTTCAACCAGCTACGCAGATGACTATGCCATCCTTAGATGGTGGGCTAACCAGGCGTTTATTCCGCTGGGAAAGGAACGGCCTGCGCCTGGTGACGAGGAAGATAACGGACAGTCCACTGTGCAGGGCTTACATGGAGGCTGAGGAAAAAATTTGAACAAAACACCTTGGGGCACCCAGATCTTTCACAGATGTTCTAAACAGACCAGAAGACGTGATTAACTGGAGGGAGTTGGTCTGATTAGAATAACTACCGATGGCTCCATGGCCCACGCACAATAGTCCACCTGAAGGTCTAAGTGCGGAAACCAAACCCTTTAATTAACCTCCTCTAACTTAGAATGTGTCAGGGGAGTACGTATATTCAATTTGCAGCGTATGGAGAACTTTCATTTACAAAGGCATCATCCTTTCAGCCGAAAGACGTCCACTGCAGGACATAGGCCTCCCCCAATTGCCCCCCCCCGGGTTGGCATAATCGCCACGCTTGGCAGGCCGGTTGGCGATTGCAGTATGGTGTTAAAAATGCATAGAGAACACTGCTGCCCATTCTTTCTTTTTTCATTCTTAGTCGCCTTTTACGACACCCACGGGAGGAAATGGGGTAGTGCTATTCTTTACGTCCGGCACCACACGGCACGCAGCTTGCCGGCCATGCCGCTTGGGAATTACAATTAAAAGTTTAGCTGTCTTATCAATCTGACAAAATTCAACCATATCTGCTAATACGAACGAATACATTTCGAATATAGGTACATTATAAAACCCATAAACAGCCATGTCCTAGAACCAAATATTTGAAGACATGTGACATCTACTAACCCGCTCTGGGCCCGCCTGGTAGATTACGGCCCACAGTGGGAACGTTATAGGCTCCAGCTCATTCCACCATTCAAAATAAAATCCTATATTTAGATCAATCAAACTAGAAAGAAAGAAAGAATAACGTTTATTTTGACGCAGTTCGTGAAACACAAAATACAAATAACAAAATAAAAAAGTGAAAATAATGTTTAACAACAATAGTGTGTGCCTCACGGCTGCGCCAAAAAGTTTCATTTCAACACTAATGCCAGACAGATGCTGTCTGACCCTAGTTTTCTAATAAACCGTTACTAATCCAAAGGAAATTTAAATCCGTACGACATCCCAAAAACCTCAAATCAAAGCTGGAATTGTAACGAGTTCCAAAAATATTACTTACCCTCAAATTAACATTCACACTTAACCCAGCGTAGTGTAAACGTCCTTTTATATTTATACACCCAGTCCCCAAATATCGAGTGCTAATATCATTAGTATCATTACGCACGAATGTGTTTGCGTTAATTAATATGGCGGTTGTGTACACTGCAGTGCAGAAATAGATAAAGCCTTCACGCAATGAAGGGGTGGGAATTGTCGCACGCTGTGTTAAAGAGATCCATTTAGGGGCCACGAAAATTACGGAGTAAGGAAAATGAAAGTTTGTGTTGACAGTAATTTTTGTCTCTTGGCAGTTGCCTGAAGTTTCTGTCTTTGGTTATAACGAGAACGGTGGTAACTAACGGTGGCACGGTTTGCTTAAGAGACCCATTTTCGTAGGGGCCACAAACATAACAATAAAAAACTTTAAAACAAACAAAAAAAACAATCGACTTATCTGAGATTCTTTTAATTTTTTTATTTTCTATGGATTTGCTCTTGACTCTAGTCTAGGTCTGGGTGACAGAGACAAAGTCGACGATGGAGTGAGCTTACCCAGAAGAAGCCTGTTCACTCTCACTTTGAATAGATTAGGGCTGTGTGCGTTCGGAAATACAGACGCAGGCAGAAAGTTCCACTCCTTTATCTTATCGCCACCTGTGAAATACTTATCATTGAGGAGTTCCGGTGGCCATTTGTGGTCTTCTTCATCTGTTCCACTTCATCAAATTATACTTTCTGAATGCAAATGCTTGAGTTGTTGATAAAAATACAAAAATCGCTATATGTTTGCCTATCAAAAGCCGCGGGAATCCGCTGGATGCGGAAAGCATGGAACCGGTCGAGGTGGCGGTGCTTGGGGGAGGCCTATGTTCAGCAGTGGACGTCTTTCGGCTGAAATGATGATGATGATGATGAAACCGTATCCTGCAAAAATCAGATCCGGCATGTCTCCGTGTGAACGTAGCGTTAATCACGGCCGTTTCTACTGGGCCATCACTGCTCTGAACGAGACATCTTAAACTCTAAAATGACAGTAGGTACCTACTCTTTATATTAAAAGCAAACTGTCATAAATAAGAGTTGTTAAAAATGCAAGATGAAAATTGATTAAATTTCACAACTACAAACAATGTACTCTAGAGATTCAAAAAAGATTAAAATATAAAAGCAAACCTTTCATAGATAAAAGTGCTTCTTGAGACAAATGGTCTGAACACAACAACTTTACTAAAGTTGGAACAAGAGGCAACAGTAATTTATCAAGAATTAATGGTTTTATTAATGCGAAGATAAAATGTAAACTTTCAAGTGAATATTAATTTTCTTGCTTCCATTTTCAATTTATCAACGTAGGTTACTAGAAATGCTAGGTTTTGCTCAAATAATATAAATTCTACAAATGTTTCTGTTTCTTCTGTTTCGCGTGGCTTTTTGTCCTATAAATCGATGAACGCCGGCTGCACGCACGAAAAATCATGACTCATTGTCACGTTCCGCCTGAGCCGAGTGTGCAAGCGAGAGCTCGGAACAAGCGATAGAGAGGCACGATCGGCCTAAGCGTTCGGCTTGTGACGCAATGTTTTCTTATGACGTTATCACGTAAAATTATCGTCCGTAAACCGACTTTACAGATAACCAATACTTTTTTTTTTTTTTTGTTATTAATACTGTTTATACTTTTAAACGCATTTAGTAATAAGTTGTTGTTTTGAAATTACAAATAGACACTTGCAGTACCACTAGGCCATACCTAAATAAATATAATAGCATGTAGTATATAGCTCATAGCACAACAATATCGCGCACCATACATTGTTATGGACACGTTCACACTACTGTACTATAGATTATTGGAATGTATGGTGCGCGATATTGTTGTAGTATGAGCTATATACTATATGCTATTATATTATAGCGTAGTCTGAAAGCAGCTTAAACAATAATTACCTATACACCTTTTCCATCAGAAATCTCTCAGTAGCAGCCCGGAGTCTGGATTTGTGCCCGGTTGATGGCATTAAGCTCGCCCCCTATTACATGGGACTTCTATTACTTATCTGGCAAAAAATGCTTTTACTATTAGGTACACTTCTGCCTACTCGTTCGTGGACTACAGGCGTGATGTTACGATGTATTGTTTATTATTATTATTTAATTGAATCACAATTATTAACACCTTTACAGACTCATCCAAGGCGATGTTAATGTCAACTTGTGTCTAATGTCAGTTTTACGTCAAACATATAAATGTCATGTTAAGCCTTTAAAGCTTCTTCCCCACAGGTGCGTTATAACGGTCGATAATATCGGATAATATCGGCCACCTGTGGGGTAGAGGCTTAATAACTGATAAACACGTTTTTAGTTAGGTAGATTAATGTGTTAGATAAATTATAATGAACCAAAATACATACATAAACTCACGCATTTTCTCATGGGGGTAGGCAGAAACTATAGAACGCCACCTGCTACGCTCCTTACATATTCCTTTTACTTCGTTTACATCTGGTCATACACACACGCCGCGCGCCGGTGGCGAGTGCTACGCATCTGACCTTTCTGAAGAACATCACCAGCTGTTAGGTCACTATATGCTCTCCTAGGGCGTCCCCTCCCGGTGTTTCCACTCAAATCTGCCTTGTAAATACCTTTTGTAAGTCGCCTTTCATTCATCCTCTCAACATGACCAAACCATCTAAGCATATTCTTTTAAATTTTTGAAAAGAGTAATGAACCAAAATATGTGTCGAATTTGAAGTTTCTCCTTACTGTTTTGATTCCGCCATTTTCGTTTCCACTGCCATCCACATAATCAGACTATAATATTCCTACTGTTTTGACATAGGTCTCCTCTCTGTGAGATGTGGTCTGTACCACGCGGGCCCAGTGCGGGTTGGTAGATGTCACATGTCTTCGATTTTTTTGTTCTAGGACATGCCGGCTTCCTCACCATGTTTTCCTTCACCGTTTTGAGAGCAGTGGTGATGAAATTATTTACACAAAGTAAAGCACCTGCATGGGAACCCACTACCTTCAACCGTTTATGATCATGCTGACTAGAAATCAAAACGTCTATGCCAAGTATTACCTAAACCTTATATTGACTAGGAAGCACAATGCCTAACCTTGCAATATGTCTATACAGTATTTGAACTAAACCTTATTCTGAGAGTGGAAAAAATATAGGTAAACCCACGAGCAACTTAGAAGTAGCGTTCGCCGGCCGCTGCGCTCGCTCGGCTCACGCGTGGTTGGTCATAGTTCTAACCTAACACCTATTTCACACACACACAATCTGCCGCAGAAATGTTCACTATTGTCTAATTATCTAGTCGCAGGCAGATTGTATGATTCATCATTTTGTTCTCTAGGCGATTTACAGCTTAGGCAATTTGCTGTGTAGACATTAATTTTAGGCATTTTGCTTCGTAGACGAATTGAAAGTTAGACACTCTGATCATACAGCCCTTCAACTCGTAAGTTGGGGCTGTTACCACTGGGCCACCACTGCTCTACCACTGCTCTTCCACTGCTCTTCAATTCTCTCGTAACAATTAAATAAATATGACGTATGCATTATTGGTAGGTACTCGTTAGGAATAAACTCTTAGTAATAGTGTGACCTAGTTTCAAAGCCAGGCTTTGTTTCACACTGTGCGTGAATGTACTCGGTGGAAAAGGATTAAACCACCTCGCACACTATGCGACATGCGATTGCGACAGCTCGAAGACTACAAGACGCTGACCTGTCGCATGCGAGTATCATCGGGTTTGCGCGTGGACCGTCCAGCTGGACACTGTAACAAGTAGCGAGAGTGTGCGACACCCCTAGTCTATAATCCGATCCAGCTTGTGCCTTGCTGTCCTCCCTCAGCGACGCCCTAAGCCGAGGCCCGTACCCCACAGGGCGAGCCCTTAGCGTGTAGTCGCTTCGATTATAAGTTTTGCCCTGGCTGGGGGCCTTAATTTATTGAGGCACCCACAGGAAAGTCCGGTTAAGGAAATGACCATGCGAGATGCCATAAATAAATATTTTAAAAAACTCCCCTAGCCTGCCGTTGCGACTCTGCAACCACAGCAAGTATGCGGAGCTTTGAACAAAATATATTAAAATTGTTGGTCGCAGCCTGTCGTTGCATCTAGTCGCCGATCTATCGCAATCGCATGTCGCATAGTGTGCGCCATGTCTAAAAGCCTCGCAGTAAACACAATAACACTTTCGCCAGATGTAAACACGATAACAAAAGTGATTTTCTTAGAAATTAATGTAGGTTTATTAAGCTTTTGTTTGATGCAGTGATGGAAAGGAAATAGGTTTTAATATTGGTTCTTGCAGGAAGAAAATGTCGCTGTATTCCTGAAAGATGATCAAATTTCCGTTCAACGGACTCAAGTTCTATTGTGAAATAACTTCTGGGAGATAATGTAAATCATTGTAGAAATAATATAATCCTTACCAAAAACATGAACAATTTGAATATTAAGAAACAGTAATTAATGTACGTTTGTATCATGAAAGAGATTGAAGTCTACCTTTGCTTCCAAAGTTACAATTAGTAAACAATGGTTTCGTATCCCATTCCATATTTATTCCGAATTCTAACGGCTAAATATTCAATGTGTTACTGAATTAATGCACATTATGACGGTAGTTTGTTCAGAATCGTTTACCGAATCGATTTCTGTAATTTTTAATACAGTAATTTTTTATCCCAAAAATAATTAAAACTACGTAAATAACAGCCACACTTCCGTTATACAATCATACAAAACAAAATGGACAAAGTAGCTACCTACACTAAACACTTTACATTAAACACTTATACGTTTACGAATGTGTGTGCGGGTATATTTGTAATGTGACCATAATTTTCTCCCACAATCAGTACAACTAATTTAATGAATAAAAAATGTTTTATACATAATAGTAAAAAATCTATCTATATATTATGATTATAACATAATATTCTAAATGGGGTATTTGGTGGAGTGCGTTAACTCCGGGACATGTTGTATATAATCTGTTTTTATATAAACACCTGACCTTTTTGTTGAACTTAAATCTTTATCGAATTAAAACTGAATCGCGTTGCTCTGAAAGGAGAATTTATTTTGATTAATTACAAATCACAAACCTTTTACATTATTTTAAACCGTATAACAGTTATAACTAGAAGTCATACCTGAAAGGAGAAACAATATTTAATCAAAGCTATGAGTATGTATAGCTATAGTTTTATTTTAAGCTATTATTTCTCAAATCCTTTTACTTCTCGTTTTTTGTTTTATTTAACTTTCATTTCTCTCATTAATATTTTAACTCACACACTGACTTATTATATGTTGTTTTTATTTTTTTTGGGAAATCATATACAATGTTTGTAAATATGTGAGCACCATGTACCTATCGCATTTATTAATTTTTCTGTTATTACTTCACTTTTCATTCTTTTTACCAATTGTGGTAAGTAATTTTGATGAATTTTTTTATATTTTTTATTTTTTTATTCTAGGTACATAGTCTTCACCTATAAATATTAATTAATGTATACAAACTATTGTTAACATTTTAAAAGAGTAAGTATGGAGTTTCTTGCCCATTCTTCTCCATACATAACTACATTTTGGAAGGCGCAACTAGAATCAATTAACTATTCATGTAATTTTTGACGTTCAAAAGTGCATCTTCGTGCCTATTTGAAATAAATTATTTGACTTTGACTTTGACTTTGACTTCTCGTTACGAAAACACATTATTCCGTTCATTATACCACTGAGTAATATGTCATAGTGTCATATTTCAAAATTAAAACAGGACACATAAAATATTGATGAATGAAGTGCTACCTACTTCGTTTACATATATACTGCATACATTTAAAAAATATATTAGTGGGTCCTTCCGTACCTCCTGTCTCATACACCTTAAGCTTCTATAAGTTATGAGTTGAAACATTCCATCACCAAAATGGAATAAATCGGATTATAGCACAAATACGAATAAATATTTAAGCTTAATCAAAAGGGCTGGGCGGAATACAATGCTAACGACCGCGACAGTCCGCTGAATACCTGAAATTGTCGTCCGATTCACGTTTAATAGGAACTTAATGGAAACTATCTTTTGTGTTCTTTATAGGCAAGAATCGGCTGTATAAAGTTTTACAAGAATAAAGTGTGTTGTGTGGTAATGTATAAACATTTACGTTTTGATATGAAATGCATCCATGGATTTAAGAATAGCTTCAACTAACCCAAAGGAATCTGAAAAGTTTTTGGCAAAATTGAAACGGAAGTTCAAGATAACCACAAAACCACGCTCTGCTACCATGTTGAAAGGTATTTTTGTGGATGAAAATCATAAGACATGTTCATTAGAAAATATTCATATTGATTATATTGACATAACAGGAGTGACAGAAAACAATAAGATTTAATTAATATCAATAATCTACGCTTGCCGGGGTTGTTCCGCGGATGGGTGACCATCTTCACATACTGAGACTCGGCTTTCATTCGTGGATCTTTGACAGTCGTTACGGGTCGTCAGAAGCCCGAAAGTCTGACAACCAGTCTTACCAAGGGTTATTGTATTACCCAGTTACTGGGTTCTGGAGGTCAGATAGGCAGGTGCTCCATGTAAAATACTGGTATTCAGCTGCATTTGGTTAGAATGGAAGCCGACCCCAACATAGTTGGTACAAGGCTATGCAGATCGATTGTTGTAAAACAAAAGTATGTAATACAAAAAAAAAATCACAAACATTGCGTAAATCGTTTCAATAAAGCCCTGTTTTACGATTTCGCTGCTAAAAAAATATGTTTTTCTTCTCACTAAACATAAAAAACAAAATAACAAACTCAAATAAATTATTTCACAGCCATTCCAAATACCCCTTTCTCCCGAATCGATACTTTCAAACTTTACACGACAATAATACTTCGTCTTTAGGGATACTAGGCAACGTATGTGACGCGATAAATAAGAGTTTTGTTCCCGAATGTAATCGTAAATTATGCCACGTTTTATCGAACCCGATAAGAAGCCCCTATAAGACATAGAAGGTCCCCCCTCACTAAGGCTGGGTCGACAGTGCGAGTTGTGGCGACGGGTATAATCAACCTACAACCACTGTATAAATATGGACAGTATAGAAACTAGGCCTATTTGTAGAAATAATTACCTACACTCCATTGGAGCGTTAGGGTTGGCACTCTTAATATAACTGTAGGTAATAAGCGTTGTGCCTGAATTGCACTTTATTGTGTCGTAGCAAGAGTCGCTTTTTATTTAAATGATTTTGCGGATTATCCCATCTGTGGTTGTGCCCATACTTAAAGTAATAATGTAATGTAATAATAATGATGAGTACACTGATATCTTATGAAGTTTTTAGTTATTTCAATTACTCCTTGTACATGAAACCCGCCGTTTGCGTCCATAGTGTTTTACATAGCGGATAAGTCAACCGCTCTAGGCTCGCAATGTCTACGCAGCCTAAGGTATATAGAGATTAATATAGATGGTTTTTTCGTGTGAACGCCGCCTGCTGTGATTTCGCTCAACCCTTGAGGTGCTTTAAGAAGTTGTGAACAGTAATAAAACGTAGCGCCCTTAATCTTAATTTAATGACGAATACTAAATAGAATAATAATTTTAAGGAGCTTTTTGAACAAGTAATGAAAACCATGACTTGGGGCCCAGGGTGATCGTGGTAAAAATAATTGTGTGCACATTTTTTCACCCTTTTATAAAGTATCACAGTTTGGATACTGTGGAGGATGGAAGCCACTAGATTCTAGATTACCAAATAAAATAAAGACTTTAATGATAATATTTAATCTTTACTATACGTTTTACATAGTTTTTCCTAACAAGCTATGGCTTGTTAGGAAAAACTGTAAACGTTTAAAAAAATATATTTATATTGACAAGAAAAAATTAAAAAATACATACTACCAATACTAATGTTATAATAAGGTTGGTCGGTCGACAACAGATACTTTATCCACATTAGAATCTAGCCTATTAGCTAATGAGTAGGTTGAAATATAACTTTTAACTGCTAATTAACTATAACGTGTGCATATTTGAGCATAATTTTCTAAAACAGTTTATATCAGGAAAATCAGTACATATAAGATCCGTCAATGAAACCAACCAACAAATCAACTCAGCCTATTTTAGTCCACTGCTGCACATAGGCCTACAAGATAAGACCCCTAAGTGGCCTAAGATCAGTACATACATAGTAATTGAGTATCGCGTATAGCCAAGGACGCTTTTGAAGTTTCCTACTCAGAAACAGGCTAAAGGATGGTAAATTGAAATAGGTCAGGTACTCACGGGATGCTGGGAGCCAGGAGATCACCACACAGTATCACTAGCAGACGTATTTCACTAAATTTTGGTGTTTTTTCACCGCGCGCGCGGGTTATTGCTGACGTTGAGTTTGAACTAACTTTTTTCTTCCCGCCGTCAGATGGCGGGAGCGATGCGTTGTCCTTGTCGCACTCACAGCGATGGCGAGTGCAAGTGGCGGCGCATTTAAAGCAAGGATAGAAAGGAAGGACTGGGAAAACATCCCGAAGCCTGTTCACATAGTATGATAAGGACCAATCCTAGACAGAAGAACAAACAATCTGATTTGCAACAAATCAACTATATTCCAATGTCTCTGCCAAAATTCATTCATTTAAAAATCACTTCTCTCGAGACCCTCATTGTGATAGGCCTTGAACTATCAGCTGAGATCTACATCACAACCATTAAAGCAAAAAAAAAAAATACAACAAAAATGTCACAAGACGGTTTAATAATACAAAAAACTGAATGAGACACAAGCTTGAAAATGAAAATAAAACTATTTTATCACAAATTTTGTGAACTCTCTTGGTCACCAGTAATTATTATATTACTCAGCCCTGGAGAGCAAATGTGGTGCTGATCCAAAAACGATTGGACACCTAATAGTGTCCTGCGAGTACTGAAGGTGCCAAACTCGTAGCCAAATTCTGGGCCTACTCAATTTAAATTGCCACCGACACACTTACATGAAGAATTATTCTCATTAACAACGTTTTTTATTAAAAAATATATATCATCATTTTCTACATTTTGTATCTCTACCTTCATCACGATTGGCCGTCAGCTGTAACCTTGGGCATAACATCAATCAAAGCTGAACTTAACAGCTGAGAAAAATATTTCGTGACACTATGACTGCTCGACATGTCCAATGGACATTACGTCTAGCTAATGTCTGTTGGACACGAGGGTAATAACTAGACGGTATAGTTATAAAACCAGCGACTGGTTTATGACGACTCAATTTGTTGCAAAGCACAGTGTTTCAATTGATAAAAAAAAATCCCTATGCTGTTTATGGTATTTATCGATCAAGGGATGCATTTGTAATGCACGAGTAAAACACCCACGTGTTCATTTCAAAAACTTTTTTTTTTAATGTTGAAGTTTGTGTGAACTTTTCATTAAAAAAATTAAAATTAATTTTGATAGAGCATCTTTCGGTGCATATTTTACAGTTTTTATTTTTGGAAAATCACCTCTGGATATCGAGTAATATTTGTTTTTCAGATTTTCGTTTTTATTTATTTTTTTCTCCCTAAAATCTCAAAAGTGCGACTACTAGTGTCAGCTAGCACAGAAAGAAATATTGCAGATTTCAGAATTAATTTTAAAAAAATTAATGAAAAGGTCACCCAAACTTCATCATTAAAAAAAAAAGTATTTGAAATGGACACGTGGGTGTTTTACTCGTGCATTACAAATGCATCCCTTGATCGATAAATACCATAAACAGCATAGGGAATTTCTTTTGGTCAATTGAAACACTGTGCAAAGGTGTTTAGTTAGACAGTTCAGAGGGAAAGTAATTTTAAAGACAATGACGGCTCCCGCAGACAAGCGCGACGCGATTCTAATTGAACAATTTCTATGAAAACTTCATGGAAGTTGTTCTATCAGAATCGCGTCGCACCGTCGCATGGCACCTATCTGCGGGAACCTTAAGGCCGAGATTAATAAACTTTTTTTGCGCGTACTTTGTCTATATGCATTATTTCCATCACCGTCACACAACTGCCATACGCAAGTGCAAGATAGAGACGGGAACGTATCTAAGTCAAAGCACGTCGTAAGTGACGTTGATCAATCTCGCCGTAAGTTATTTTCCTTCGTGCATGTACTGGCTTTCGCTAGTACATTTTCAAGTTTTGGCTAGCGTTTGTATCGTTTTTGTAAGGGTTTATTAAATTCCATTTTAACAGACAGAAACACTTTTTTCATTCATCCATTCATCCCACTAAAACAACAACCGTTCAAAAATACTTACCTATAACTGGACAAACTAAAAACACGTAACGGAAAAGCCTAAAAGCTTTTCACTCGGTTCTGATTTTAGTTTTAAAAATATCAAACTGTTAATTGGCGAACAGAATATTCCATTGTATCATTGTATTGATTGTAATGTAAGGGGTGCTACACACGTAGCCGTTGTTTGGGTCAGCATGATTCGGCACAGCTGGGCGGCTAAATCGAATATATGTAGATAGGTAAATGGTCGGGAAAAACCGCTTGGCTCTGCCGAATGGTTTTTATATATACAATGACATGAATATGTACTTTGTAAAGTATTATATTATTTTAATTATTGTGAATGTGAAGAATATATGGGTCATTGTGTTTTTTCTCAGTTTCAATCATGATCTGGCAGTTTGAGTAATTCATGCGGCCTACCCAAATGTCCTTTATTTGGTATTGTTCGTCGAATTGTTGAGCTCCTTAAGTCCTGAGTTGTGCTGCACCATTACTGACAAATGCGCGCACTGACTGGACAGGTCCACTCAATCTGTGTAGTTCTTTCCTCAAAAGACCATTTCATACACCAATCTACATGGTCTTCTCATGATCTGACCAAGGTTATGTCTGGACTTTAAAAGAAACTGTGAGCTCAGTTTGTTTCGGCCTTTCTTCTCAGAGTAGTTAGATAGAAAATGCCGACCTCATTTTTTTTTTTTAAATATGATTGACGTGTAAAAGTGTTTACAAACCTACTTACAGGAATAAAATCATTTATTATTAACGGAGTTTTCCCATCGGCAGTCGGCACGAATCGAATGAAAGCGGAATATGTGCAGTAATTGCTTCGGGTCGGCTTTGTTTTTCAACACTGCAGAAACGAATGTGTTTAACCCGAACATGTGTGTACGAGTAGCACCCCTTACTATGTAGGGAATGTTCGTCCATTGCCGAGAATATCGTAATCTCTCTCTCTATGTGCAGTTCTGTTGTAACCATTACTTAACTGTCAATGCGATAACAAATAGATCTCAACACGTTTGTAATAGTATGTAGGTATGTTATTGGAAATTGGATTTGAAAATGGGCTGTGTTTGTCAAAGTCCTATTTGTGTGTCGAATCCGAAACCGGTGTTAAGGAAATGTAGATATTAATATTTTTTTGTATTCATAATCAAGTGTAATAATTATTGAAAGGACCAACTCGAGTATACGAGTATACAAAATCAAAATGTGGTCCTTAACCACAAAAATTGGATAACTTTACCCCAATTTTTTTATACCATAGATTGTTTATTATTACGCACTACAACCACTGTGTATCTATCTCACGTTCGTTGACACAAACAGGATATTATGTTTGTTATAAAGTGCCTTAAGCGGTACACAGTTGAACCCTTTCTCGTAAGATTGATTCGTTGGATGTTCACGGATGTTCGCGACTTGGCGCGGGCGCACTCATCAATCAACTGGCACACATTACAGAACTATTGTGCGAGAGTGCTCAAGTATTAATACGTGTTAGTATACATGGTATTACGTAAATAGGAATAACATGTGAATAAGGATGAGAGAAAAGTATAGATTTGTCCATTGGGCACCATGGATTTTTTGAGAACGTTCCTGAATTGTTAATTTTACGCAACAGTGCAGATTTATAACCAGAGATCGGAATAGGTAAAGTTACCTTAACTTCAAGGATGGATGTAACATACTGTGGATAATACCTCCTTAACATAGAGTGAATAATACCTCCTCTAAAATCCCGGAATATCATAATGACGTTTAAATCCCGGGATTTAAAAATCACGAATTATTTATTGGACTTTATTTATAGTTCTTCAAATCAATAATTTGAAACTATAGATAAAGTCCAATAAATAATTCATGGTTTTTAAATCCCGTAATTTATACGGCATTATAATTATTCCGGGAATTTAGATGAGGTAATATCCACTCTTTGTTACATCCTACCTCGAAGTTTAGGTAAATTAGCTTTACCTATTCCGATATCTGTTTACAACAAACAAAAAAAAAATTAACAAAAAAATTGATTAATACAGTAGAAAAAATAACAACAATACCCAATAAAGCTATATCCAAACTTGCCACACCCTTAAATTTCCCAAATGGATATTCTCAGAACGTATGTACTGCACAGTGTAGGTACCTACACTTTGTTGCCAAGCCGGACAGGGCAGTAGAATAGATTATCTTCACAGGTTCTAGGAAACAAACGAGACACAAGACATTTGGCAAGGCTCAGACAAGACAAAGGCTTTAGGTATAGGAAGATTGTGGCCTACACAATATAACTGGGTGTACTACCGTCTAACGTAGTGGTTTGTTTACGTAATTTGTGTGCTCTAATGGAAGTTAGAATAAAAGGAATTTTAACAGTATGCTGTTTCTTCTAAATTATGGGTTTCAAGCTTTTATGTGTAAGATCGTTCGTACTTTGGTTTACATGCAATATATTTGGTCTGTGGCATGAAGAGCCAAACTAATAAACTTTCTATCTAGTGTACGAGATTTAATTGGCTTCAGCCATAACGGTGTAATTGGCCGACCAAACTTATTGCTGATACTGGAACAGTGCCTATTTTGCATGTAATGCCTTCTGAACTTAACTATGTATATCCAACTAACTAAGTTCAACTTAACAGATTACCCTATTGATATTTTCTCCATGAGTTTCGCTTCATGCCGAAGCTCCCTATATAAATAGTGCGAAGAGTTCACTTCTTTGTAGCTCAAATTAGTTTGTTTTGTAGTGTCCTAGGTTAAGGTTTAATATACACACTTTTTATTGTTCTTCATTGTCTCTAATATTCATATATTAATGTCATGCATATACCTGTTATCTGCATGGTTACTAAAATGCCAATTTTAGATGTTATTTTATTTGAATTGTAAGTAACTGTGCTGTTGGTGTGCTTACTATAAATAAATTAATTAATTAATATATTTTTTGTCTTTAATCAATTCATAACCATAGTGTCCATAATTATTAATTATATATTTTTTTTGTGAAAGGATAATAACTAGAATTGCTCTTCAAAACAAAACTTCTACATAATAACCCTGGCCGTCCAAATGACGTCGGTCCATTATCTGGTATCTCCATCAACTAACAATACACGTAGACACTGACCATGCGGAAGAGTTCTCGAAGAGATACGTCGCTGATAACATCGCTGTGTTCGGGGTTGAGCAGAAGTATAATGTATGATGTATTAAACTAGGACAAATACCTATTTGTACAACAACAGCAACGTGATATAGCTGGTGGTGGTGGCGTGTTATAGTGGTTTTAGAGGCTGTTTAAAAACCTCAAAATAACGAACCCATTGATCGTTTTGAACACACTCCAACCCACTGACCGACCCAGACGACTCCACTACTCTCCTCCAGGAGAGTCGTAGGGAAACTAGTACAGTTCGCAAAATAAGAGCACACAATACACGATCGTCATTCCGACCTCGCCGCCGAGGCCCCGCGCGAAATCCCCGACTAACGAATAGTCCTCCCCGACCCTTGACTGTAAGTGAAGCGCCAGCACGCGTTTTAGCTGAGCAGCATGTAATCCAAACTCCCCACGATAATAATCAAAACACTGATTTTATCCAGCCACCGTCGGTCCCTTGCCACCCTCCCTCCGACTCAGCTGCTCTAAGCCGAGGTTCGTACCCCACAGGGGGGGCCCTTAGCGAGCAGCAGTCGTTTAGTTTATAAGTTTTTACGCCCTGGCTGGAGGCATTAAGTCGTTGGGAGCTTAAGGCAGCCACAGGAAAGTCCGGTTAAATAGTCGGAACCTTAGTGGTTACACTCTGAGATGCCCTAGATTAAAAAAAAAACATTCCAACCGTGCCCTGTCCGTCTAAATGAGGTCCACTATCAGGCGTCTCCATCAGTAAACAATACATGTTGCCACTGACCATGCGGAAGAGCTCTCGAGGAGATAGATACGTCGCTGATAACGTCGCTCTGTTCGGGGGGTGGGTAGATGTATAGATACATGTGTAGAGTAGGGATGCACGATCTGGAAAAGATACATGTATACATGGGCACGAAAACCATATAGGTTTATGAGATCTTTTATTATATATTTCTCCCTGCATGATTCTTCATTTTGACCCAACGCAATTAAACTCAAAACGCTTTTAAAATATTACTCACAATATCTTGATAGCTTCTTTTTCTTACATTGTATGATGAATTACAACAACTCAAAAAGATGTCGTGATAATTATGAGGATGCTCTATGGACATAAAACACCATAATAATTATAGAAAAGCAAAGTGTAAAATCAAACTTAAAAAAAAAAAAACATTCTATCCCCAAAATGATACTTTCGGTCGAGCTCTACTACTATTAATTTAATTTTACAATGTTTGCAAATTATGTGAGTGTCTTCACATAATTTATTTGTCTGTCATTACGTTATAATTATATTTCACTTTTCATTATTTTTACCTATTGTGGTATAGTAATTTTATTCTAGGTACATCGTCTTGACTTATAATTATTAATTAATGTGTAAAAAATATTGTTAACATTTTAAAAGAGTAAGTGTGAAGCTTTTTACCCATTCTTCTCCAGATACTAACTACCTTTTGGAAAGAGCAACAAGAATATATTTTTTTTTGTAAATTTTGCCGTTCAAAAGTGCTTTCTATGTGCCTATTTGAAATGGTTTGCCTTTGACTTTGACTGATTAATTCAATCCGAAATCCTCAACATTCACATAAATATACTGGAACTCCTGCATAGCTTTTGTATCAACAGTTCGACACTGGCTTGTATCTTCGGAAGCCGAGTAACGCGCCGCTAGTCAAACATCAAACATCATGAATCAAACGCGTCCGGATCCGGACAACTGGACAACCGGACGCCCGGACACACCAGACGTCTGGTGACTTATATTATTGTGTAGGGTAGTTTATGAATGTTGCTTTTTATTTGGGGTAGGTAAATTGACGAACGAAATTGAATGTGGGAATTGGATGGCTGTGATATTTCTGTCCCTGCTGGGACACATGCCTCCTCTCTTCAAGAGGGAGTGGGCTTTAATCTACCACGCGGGCTCAGTGCGGGATGGTAGACATCACATGTCTTCGAATTTTTAGTTCTAGGACATGTGGGTTTCCTTACGATGTTTTCTTTCACCGTTTTGAGAGTAGTGGTGATGAAATTATTACACAAAGTAAGGCGACTGCCTGGTTTCGAACCCACGACCTACAACTCGTAAGTCGGGGCCTTTACCATTGGGCCACCACTGCTATCTATACTTGTAGAGAGCTGATTGAATCAAATTGCTAAATCAAGAAGCTGTCGTCAATGTGAAGACTATGTGGGATACTAGCTTTTGCCTGCGGCTCCGCCCGCGTGGATATCGGTTAGCACGTAAAAAATAACCTATGTCCTTCTCCATATCCCAGGCTATGTCTATACCAAATTTCATGACGATCGATTCAGCGGTTTAGGCGTGAAAACTTAACAGACAGACAGACAGGCAGAGTTACATTCACATGTATAATATTCTAGCTTTTGCCTGCGGCTTCGCCCGTGTGGATGTCGGTTATCGCGTAAAAAGTAGCCTATGTCCTTCTCCATATCCCAGGCTATGTCTATACCAAATTTCATGACGATCGATTCAGCGGTTTAGGCGTGAAAACTTAACAGACAGACAGACAGGCAGAGTTACATTCACATGTATAATATTCTAGCTTTTGCCTGCGGCTTCGCCCGTGTGGATGTCGGTTATCGCGTAAAAAGTAGCCTATGTCCTTCTCCATATCCCAGGCTATGTCTTTGCCAAATTTCATGACGATCGGTTCAGCGGTTTAGGCGTGAAAACTTAACAAACAGACAGACAGGCAGAGTTACTTTCACATGTATAATATTCTAGCTTTTGCCCGCGGCTCCGTCCGCGTGAATGTCGGTTAACGCGTAAAAAAGTAACCTATGTCCTTTTCTATATCCCAGGCTATATCTCTGCCAAATTTCATGACGATCGGTTCAGCGGGTCAGGCGTGAAAACGTAACAGACAGACAAACAGAGTTTCTTTCACATTTATAATATTAGTATGGATAAAACACCGAAGCACGACAAATCATGTTATACCGAATATCAGAGCAAAATTCAGACAGCATTCCTAAAATATTACTCCACAAATTCGCAGCGACTCTACAATACATTAGGAAAATTAAATAACACAACAGAAGTTCCAACTAAAAGCATTGCGCATAAATCATCGCCGAACGACGTACATCGGAACTGCACACCCGTATGAACCAAGACCGGATGGCGAAATAAAAAACTAACTAAGTGCGAGTCGGACTCGCGCAATAAGGTTTCCGTATCACTACACAATGACATGTCTGTGAAGTAGCAGATTTTATTATTTATTTTTATTTTTTATTTCAATATAGAAAAGTTATTATAGAAGTAGACATAGCTTAACGCATTGTATGTGTATTATCGCTTTTCTAAATAGAGCAGGACAAAAATACGTGGAAAAAAATCATTAAATTTGTGGTTTTTGTATAGGCAACAATGGTGCCGATTCCCTTGTTCACAAACTAAACTAAATTTAAGTTCAGTGTATCTTTTTTTTTTCTAATTCACTAAGAAAAGGACAGAAGATAAATTTTAGTTTAGGCCTGTCACATTAATCAGCGCCTGTCACTACTCCATATAAGTTTAGACGTGATTAAAAACTTTCCGAATAAAATTACGTCAATTTACGTCAAACGCTGATTAATTTGACAAAACTAAACTAAAATTTATCTTCTGTCCTTTTCTTAATGAAATAGAAAGAAAAAGATGCACTGAACTTAAATTCAGTTTAGTTTGTGAACAAGGGAATCGGTACCAGTGTCTTAAGTATGGTTGCGAATCGCCTGGACTGAGTAGATGTGGGTCACTGTTGTGCCGTCTCTCATGGGATGTCACAGCGGTGACCAAACGTTATTTCTTGTAATGGTTTCCTTGTTTTTGTTTAGTCTCTGTGCTTACTAAAAAAGTCGTAAGTTTTACTAACAATCTTGTTAAGTCTTGGTTACCCTAATAAATAAATAGTACATTGTGATACAAGGGTGGGAAGTAGGTTATTGCAAACGAGCTGTCATTAACAAGCCCGAGCCGAAGGCGAGGGTTTTTTAATGACACGAGTTTGCAATAACCTACACACCCGTGTATCACACGACGTTTTTCAATACAGTTGTGGGATATAATAAAAAACAATTTAAAGAATTTGGTAAATATGAAAAATTAAAATTTTCAGGAAATGGCGCGTTTTTTTTTTACAACGACAACAGCCTATACCGCCTATTCGATTTTTGACAAATATTGATGTGAAAATAATTAAATTAAAACTGATAATTAAATATATTAAACAACTATTTAAAAGACTTTTGAGAATTCAATGCTAAGACGTACGGACTCATTCATTTTTCCTCGTATAAAATCTAATCTCATTTTATTCTATTTATGAAAACTCCTTGCTACTAAACTTTTTAAATTGTCTTATTAATTTAAAACTCAACTGCAAAACAAAATGGTCGAGCTCGTAAACAAAAATCACGACCGCGTAACAGAAAGATACCTATGGAAAAGATTCAATTTTCGAATCATAATTATAGCACTGAAAGTACGCCATGTTTCAACTGTGTTGAAAAATTCTATTCTATTCTATAGGTGGATCCCGATACAAAACCTTCAAATAAAATGAATGAACTGTGAAAATGTCAACTGGCTAGCTATTACGGTTCGAAAGATACAGTCCTGTGACAGTCAGTCAGACGCGAGACGTACGTAGGCTTAGGATTAGTAATAGGGTCCTATTGGCACTCTTTGGGTACGGAATCCTAAAAGTACACTCCAAACGTATTACCGACTACGGATCCAACATATTACTCGATATTCGTAATGGAACACGAAGCATGCCGAAGCTATTTCACGGACGCTTTTCATATTCAAACATTGGAAATGGAATTTTTCTCATAAAAATTGTTTGTACCTCCGCTCTTTTGATGTATTTTGGCCGTTTCGATGTATTTTGGCCGTTTTAATTTAGCCTAGAAAACAATAGCTCTTGTTGTATGACCATACTAGCTTCTGCCCGCGACTTCGTTGGCGTGGAAGTCGTAATGGCGCTATTCCACCAGTGTGCGGCACTGTGCGACACTGTACTGCACAGTGTACGGCACAAATGTTTCTTTAGGTGGACTCACTCAGATGAACATTTACAAATGTGCTGCACTGTACGCTTACAAAATTACGGTACAGCTTTGCCGGTGGAAACGGATCTGCAATTCAGTACCTGCACTGTTGGAGTTCTGCACAAAATGTTTGCGAACAAATGTGCGGAACACGATTTTGGTGGAATCGCGGCTTAAGATACACAATATACTAAAATAACAGCCACATTTTTATAAAACTCGCACGGCCCCCGACCCACCGCGTCGCATCGCATCGCCCGCCCGCGCTATTTCTTCGTTTTCGCTTAGCTTTCTTTTTGCTCGGTTTCTAAGGGTTGTAGTGTGATTTTAAATAGCCTAGCTATAACCTTCCTCAAAAATTGGGCTATCAAATACAAAATATCAAATCCGACTGGTAGTTCCAGAGATTAGCGCGTTCAAACAAACGAACTCTTCAGCTTTATTATATAAGCATTGATGAGAAACCAAACTTGGTCGATCGGGCCCCAGAGGGAATTTTCAATAACTAAATTACTTGTAGTTTACGTATTTGATTTAACGATATTGTTTCGGTGCACGCGATCTTGCTGACGTAGTTGGGTTTTCAAACTTCGACGCTGAATTCCCTACGGGGTGAGCAGAATTGATCTGTATAGTATCTATCATTGCATAGATTAGTTAAATTCTCTTGGCGCTATCATGATTACTTGTTTCTCGCCACGCCTGCGATCCGTTAATTACAAATTTTATTGTACGATTGCGAGCGATGGAGTGTAGTATTATTGGAGTTTGACTTACTGACCGGATACGGAACACAATACTGCGCTCCAAGACACAAATCGCAGATGTCACCCAAAAGCAGCCAAGCTCAAATGGGACTGGGTCGGACACATTTACCGCATGTTGGATGCATTATTGACTAAGACCACAACAGAATGGGTTACTGAAAACTTCCAACGGCATCGCGGAAGACCCAGGTGTAGATGGTGGGACGAACTTTACTTTTATAGGAGGGATTGGTCCATATTGGCTCAGGATCGAGTTATACACAAATACACTGCAGGGCAAAGGCTTCCCTTTGCCCTGCAGTTGGAAAATATATGCTGATTATATTATACTGTACCTGCGGACTTTTCCTATAAGAATTCAAAATTTTATTTAGCGATAAAATCTAATTACCAGCTATAAACAAATGGCACTACGAGAGACTAATCAAAAAGTAATTTAATACCACTCAAAAGTTTATTTCAAGTTTTGGTGGAATTAACTGTAAATCATCCAGAATTACCGGCGCTGTTTGTTACACGAGAAAGAAATAGATTTTAACGATTGTGCGTTAAAAACAACAATAAATATTGCTGCTTTGAATATTTATGCTAAAGTTACATTTTTTTCTAATATTTCAGGGTTAATAGGTTTCTTGGAGCCAACATCCCAATAGCTCTTTCGTTAGAAGCAAAATAAATGGCAATTTTTCATTACTTATTCATTAGTCGTGCCAGAGTTTTATTGTATTTTGTGCTTAGGATAATGAAAATAAAAACAAAATATAAATGCTAAGCAAATATTTTAATTAAACAACAAAAAAAATCTCATCAATCTCGCGCGGGTCAGCGCTAATCCTGAAAAAATGATAATCTCATTGAGGTCCACCATTAATGTCGTAATTAAACTTTATTGTTTTTTGTTTACACGCAGTTAGATACGAAATACCCTTTAATAATTAATAATGTGGAACAATGTGCGGTGGTAATTACCGGGTGGTATTACAGGCGAACCGGGCGGTATTACCAGCGAACCGGGCGGTATTACTAGCGACCAGGTGTGGGGTAACCTGGTTAATGAGCTCATAAATTGGGACCGGGGTCTCCGAGACCCGGCTGCGGCATTTGAAGGTTTCATGGTATATTAATGTTATTTGTGACTAATTTTGTGAAGCGACTTTTGATGTTATAGTAGTATGATGAACTCGGGTTGATATTTTCGGTGTTGATTGCAATTCAGCAGATCTTAAGGTTTCTATTTTTGTTCAAGACAAATAGCCTTTTGTTTTTTTTTTTTTTTAATGTGGAGAAATTATCATATGCCTAGCCTTTTCCCAACTATGTTAGGGTCGGCTTCCAGTCTAACCAGATGCAGCTGAATTGTATTTTAGATCGAGCAACTGCCTATCTTGGTAAGACTGGTTGTCAGACTTTCGGGCTTCTTTCAAAGATCTACCAATAACAGCAGGGACCAACGACTCAGCATGCTTTCCGAGGCACGGAGGGTTCTTGTTATAGAAAACCGGCCTTTTTGGGTAAAAAGGCCGGTTTTCTATAACAAGAACCCTCCGTAAAGCCGGAAAGACCAGCCAGTTTAGCCGGACATTTGGGTAAATGTCCGGCTAAACTGGCTGGTCTTTCCGGCTTTACGGTTTTAAGTCCTGGCAACCCTATTCGGGAGCTAGGGAGATACTTGCACATTCGTACCCCCGGCTGGTATTAGTCTGCTAGACTAACAGCCAAAAAAGTCAGCACTTAGGGATGTCTACGGTGGAAAATAAATAGAAAAAAAAAAAACTCTGGACTCAAAGGATTTATTTCAAATAAACCAATTACAGGCACTTTTGAATTGTCAAGGGGTCGGTCAGTCAGAAAGATGAAGCTAGGTGCCCATTCCAAAGCGTAGTAGGTTCCTATGAAGAAGAACGGGCAAAAAACTCCAAGGACACTCTTTAAAAAAAAAAAACATTGTTACAAAAAATGGGTTTCATTTGAAATTCATGTTGAAGTTATACAAGTGAGAACAATGTAGAAAGACGTGCAGAAACGTTAGAAGCGTCCGTAATTAAAACAATTCAAAAATTAAAATAAATTAAAATAAGCCATGGCAGCTAAGAGATGACCAGTCCCAACTGACGGCGCCCGTTCACGAACATGACGCATGGATTAGCACCATTTAGCTCAACCATAATAATAATAAATTGCAATAACCTACTTATAAAGTCGTAGAGGGACGTGGTCGCGCAAAGATCGCGAGCTACAATATTTCGATGCAGTGAGTGGCTTATTGTGGCCAGTAGGTACTGGAGAGCACAGCGATTTCATTAAATAGCTTGGAGCTGCAGCTTGCATTATTATGCAAATGCGGCGACGCTGTATAACGCCGGCGTCGCGGCGCCGCCGCCGGTCTCAGAAATAAGGTGGAGTCACTGTAGGAGAGATTGGAGGATTCATCAGTGAAAAGGACGGAAAACTATGGTTTTTAATTTTTTTTTTTTTTTTTTCTAGGGCTTCTCAGAGTTACCCAAGAGGGGTTGAAACTCTTTAACCGGACTTTCCTGTGGTTGCCTTAAGCTCGTAAAAAGTTAATGCCTCCAGCCAGGGCGTAAAAACTTATAAACTAAACGACTGCACACTAAGGGCACCCCCTGTGGGGTACGAATCTCGGCATAGGGCAGCGTCGGAGGGAGGATGGTAACGGACCATCGGTGGCTGCATAATATCAGGGTTATGATTATTATCGGGGGGATTTCGCTTACGGGCAAGGGTCGGGGAGGACTATTTTGTCGGGAATTTCGCGCGGGGCCTCGGCAGCGAGGTCGGAATGACGATCGTGTAGTATGTATTCTCTTACGCACTGTACTAGTTTCCCTATGACTCTCCTGGAGAAGAGTGACGGGGTCGTCTGGGTCGGTCAGTGCATTAAAAACTAATAAAATGTAACATAATGACGAGTTTAGTCATTGTTACATTTTATTAAATTCAATATTCACAATATTTTTCTGAATGCCTTTTGCCTTTCAAGCTGTCATGCGGATTTCGGCATTTGTGTTTGGTCCATTGCATTTGTACCATATAATTTAATGTTTCTATTTGTGAAATCAGTAAAAAAGCTCCGAAATATGAAATTATAGACAATTTTCCTAAGGTAACAATAAAAGAAAGAAACAAATAAAAACTACAATATACAGTACACTCTAAATCAAACACAGTTTGTTACATATTTCATTGTAGATTCCCTTATTCGCTGTCAAGTTTACCGGACCCTATTCTGCGGGACCTCCGGTTTATATAAATCCGCGCCCTGGGCCCGCTTCACTGAATTTCCTCTGGCTTGCCACTGTTTGTTTTTATATCATACCTATACAAGCTTCGCCCGTGCTATTGCCCTTGTGTTTTATATATTTTATACTTAATACTAGCTTCTGCTCGTGACGATTATCATAAAAGTCATCGTAAGAGCCATCGACATGATTAGAAGACGTAGGTTTTGTAATTTCGACCCAAAGACATTTAAAAATATACTTACGATCGATGGGACAAAGCGAACAACATCAAAATCTACTTGGTATTACCTACTAACGAATAATGCAATAACTCGATTTTGGACGATTTTGAGTTATATATTTGAAGTCAGCGAATCCCAGACCTACTCCCTTTCACAAAGAGGAGGTCTGAGTCCCAGCAGTGGGAACATTATAGGCAGATTATGCCAGCTTCAGCTCGTGCCGTATTATCATTAAATATAAGTATCCTAAGATACTCGGAAGTGTAGCGTTCTATCAGTGACGTAATGTTTGGTACCTTTGTTTGAGTAAAATTGTTATTATTGTGCCGATAGGTGGCGTTGTTCATTGGTGGTCGATTTGTGAATCGCGATGTTAAGATTTTCCGCCACTTAACTAGGTTAGTGAATTTTGTTATATTATCATTATGCGTGGTATATACCAGCACCGGGCATTTTATCGAAACTCTGTGGTTCTGTGACTTCAGTGCACAGAATATTAATTCTCCTAACGGAGCTTCAGTGTCGTGTCACCGATCGCGCAACGTCTCGTCGCCCCGAGACCGCATAAAGGTCTCTGCACACAGCGGCCGCGGCGCGGCGGGACGGAACGCCGACGCGACGCTGAGCAGTTGTAATCTACTAGATATTACGGACGACGCCACACAGAGCCGTCCGGCTCGACGCGACGCGACGCTCTGTGTGGCGTCGTCCGTAATATCTAGTACATTACAACTGCTCAGCGTAGCGTCGGCGTCCCGTCCCGCCGCGCCGCGCCCGCTATGTGCAGAGACCTTTATTATTCCGAGACCGATTTAGGCATTGATGATTTTGTCGTTGTCATTGCATGATGAAATGATTTTAAAATATCGATAATTTTAACATGTGACATAATATCACGGAATAAACACGTGGCTCAGGTGAGCCAGAAAGTCTCGTTCTCACTGCGGTCTCTCTATAGATTTAAGCATTTCCTCCCATCTAGCACCAAACTCACCTTGGTCCAGTCACTTGTGCTTCCTATTATAGACTATGCTGATGTTTGTTGTTCTGATCTTTCCCAAGAACTTCTAAATAAATTGGATCGACTTCTCAACAATTGTATTCGGTTTGTTTTTGGCCTTCGTAAATATGATCACATTTCTTCCTCCCGTACTCAGCTTAAATGGTTGCCTATCCGACTCAGGAGGTCCCTCAGATCTCCTCTCTTTTATTTTATTTGTATATATGTATTAGTATCAATAAAACTATAAAAATTCTCTTAATCAAGAAGTTAGTATTTTAGTCATTATTTTTGTACCCTACCACTGTTTTTATATTTAGCCCAAAGGTTGACTGGTAGAGAATGCCTTGTGGCATTAAGTCCGCCAATGTACCACTATTGTACATGAAGTTTAAATAAATAAATAAATAATATCGGACTCATCTCTAATCGATTGTCCATTCATAACCAGTACGTATTCTCAAGTTCTCGTTTTGTCCATCGAATGTAAATTTTAATTTCTCGTACAAATTATTAGTTGCTCATAGGCGATGGTATAAAATTTTATTTTCATCTTTTGATTGCGGAATTAAGTTTCCGTTTGTTACCGACTCAACTATATTTGTTTTGATTTTCGTGTTCATTAGTGGTGCCATAATATATTATGAACAAAATAAAAAAACATAACATCACGCCTGTATTCCGCGAAGGGTTAGGCAGAGTTGTACACCTACATTTCGCTAGTTATGTTTAAGTTCCATGGGAGCGAGCCTATTGCCATCAACGGGGAACAAATCCAGACTTCGGGCTGCTACTGAGACCTGAATACCAGATGGAATAAACGATGATATGATGGATGCCTCAACAAACTCTACCGCCTTCTAAATAACTGCATTCGATTCGTTTTCAATCCTCGTAAATATGATCATGTGTCCATGCACCGATTGGTTTTAAAATGGTTGCCCATTCGTCAGCGCAGAGAGTTGAGGGCTCTGTCTATGTTGTTTTCCATACTCGACAAACCCACTTCTCCTTCTTACCTGACTTCCCACGTTCAATACTTATGCTCTGCCCATAGTAAAAATCTTCGTTCCACCAACAATCGTCTTCTACGATGTCCGTCTCACCGCTCTGGTTTCATTCACTCTTCTTTCTTTGTCCAAGCGGTCTTTCTTTGGAATGCGCTCCCTCTGAATATCAGGATGGCAACCAGTCGGTTATCATTTAAAGTGAAGGCACGTGAACATATTCGTGACAAGTTGGCTGAATTATCCCAGCGCTGATTCGTTTTCTCCCCTACCAATCGTTATTTTTCCTGACACTGTTTATTTTGCTTATATTTATGTATGTATGTATCTATGTATTAGTATATATTTATTTTTCCTTTTTCGAGTTATCTATCCCTAATGTTGCACCTGCCATGTTTTGTCTCTGCATCATCAAGGTTGACTGGTAGAAAATGCCTCAGGCATTAAGTCCGCCTTTAGACATTATATTTTTTTTTACTTGTGCATATAGTTTTAATAAATAACAAACAATATATAAAATATGAAATAAAGTAATGTGCCAACACTTCGCTTGCGTGTTTTTGGTTTGCCCAAGTAAGCCTTTATGTCATTATATTACCAAGCTGATCATAATAATTATGTGGCTTTAACTTGCGCCACAAAAATACAAAACAAATAATAAATCATACACTACAAAAATATACAATGGGCGGCATCATTGTTTTCTGCGATCTCTTCAGGCAACCTTGGAATGGACAGTGATTAAAAATAAACGGTGATCGGTCGGTCAGTCGGTGGTCGGTGATGGTGATATTTTTTTTTTAAATTATCGTTATTCTTTCTTTCTTTGATTTGCGTGGAAATAAAATGGGGCTGTCATTGGTGCAAATAATAAGTATACAATACCCACATTTCGCCAGTTATGTTTAAGTCCCATGTTAAGGAGGCGAGCCTATTGCCGTCGATCGGGCACAAATCTAGACTCGGAGCTGCTACTAAGCAGTTCCATACATATCCTTAATAATAGATACATAAATACATACATACAAAATATATAAGCAACGAAAATAAATGAAGACTATAGATAATTACAGTTACGAGAACAAGATCACAACGACAAGTAATGTTCCTTCACGAGTCTTTTAAACTCAGGTAACGACTGCGCGCGTTGATCAGATGTGATTAACAGCTATACCCTGAAATTTAGAACCTTATAACTTTGGCGGCGAGGCATCGAAAATCCCTTGCCTTTTTCAGTGGCGGTATACTTGTTTGCAATTGCAAACCTATACTTATAATTAAAAAGGGTTACAATATCATGTATTGAAACTGAACAATGTATTTCAAATCTGTAGCACTATTTTCTCTCATTAGCACAAAATGAGGTTCAAAATGGTTATTATGTTCGAGCTCCATGTTAAATACTCTTCATTTATAAACGACTTCTAATTAGCTTTGATGTCGATTTGTGCTGTTCCATTTGTCCTAAATTTAATATTAAATTCATAATAGCTGCCCGGAAATCCGGTTTGATGTTGTTTATTGAAACGACTGCTGCACGCCTGGGGTAAGCTTGAATATTTAAATATTTTGTGTTTAGATATTAATGAGTTATCTAAATGTATTATTTCTTTCCTCTATTCAATAAAATAAAGTAGCATAAAGGCATGATAATTTCGAGCAGATACTACCTAGTTTGATAATTTTTCACACACAGAGGGCATGACGTCATCATCATTCATCATTTCAGCCGAAAGACGTCCACTGCTGGACATAAGCCTCCCCCAATTGGGGGGAGTTGCCATAATCGCCACGCTTGGCAGGCGGGTTGGCGATCGCAGTATGGTGTTTAAAATGCATAGAGAACGCTGCTGCCCATTCTCTGGTAAGTCCCTTAGTCGTCTTTTACGACATCCACGGGAGGAAATGGGGTGGTGCTATTCTTTACGTCCGGCACCACACGGAACTTTACGTCCGGCACCACGTCACGGAGAGCATGACGTAAATGAGCGGTATTACTAGCAAACAAGGATGTTTTTTAATAGCATATTAATTGTGTATATGTTCAGCCTTTACGTGAAGAGTAGAATAGAATATAATACTCTTTGTTATGTGTACCATACGAATTAAAGAAGTATTCCCGTTTGAACACCTACTGTTTGAGCACCTATGCATTGAGCATCAAAGGTATTCTCAAATAGGTGCTCAAATGGGAATACTCTGAACTAAAGATATAAATGTAGAAATTTAACATAGGGTAACACAATGGGGCGGTCTTATCGTTAAGTATAAATAGAAAACATTAATGAAAGGAAAACATACACGGACTGATCGAGAACAACTTTCTTTTATAGGATAGATAAAATCATAGCTTATTTTCGTTTCTTAAGATCACATTACAATGTAAACTGATTGAATTTTTCATGCAGCCCATAATCCTCCATTTATTTACATTTATTACATTTCATATTACATTTCATTAAATTTTCATTGCAAATTACAAACTATGAGTATGTACTTTAGTTTGATACACTTACTACCATCTTTATTTGTGCTATTAACATATTATATGAAGAGTAAAGACTTGTAATATTCTTTGAATGTAAAACTTACAAACTTCACGTCTATGTTTTTTTGTAGTCAGTACCTATATTAGATATATTTTTGTTTCGAACTCACTAGCCATGTATAAGCCATCAAAGGCTTCTGTGGTTCTTAGTATATAATTTTAAACTCTGCAATCTACTTTTTGAACATTATATAAAAATAAAAAATAAAATATTACATTTTATTTCTATTTTTAATTTATTTACATTTTTGTGTATGCCGAGATACAGGACTCGTCCTAGTTCGACTATAGATGCTCTCATGTTATATACTCCCATGTACTAGCCTATAAGTATATGTAATCCGTTGTATTATTTTTGGTGAAATAAACTATTATTATTTCACATCACCCGACCATTTCATTCAACCCCTTCCATTGTCTCGGCTATTTTTTAAATTACCCTTTCTGTACCAAAAATCAAATAAAGCAACGCTGACAGAACGTCTTAGCATTCCACCCTTGCGTTGACAACGCCCCTGTGTAAACAAACTCTACCCGCCATCGCCATGTTATTTGCAGAATAAGTAATTCAATTTAAATAAAACGACGTATCGATTGCAAGCTACTGCTGCCGGGGTTTGAGTAGGAAGTTACAGAAGGACCAGTTAACCCAACTTCCGAGTTACCCATATGTTCAAAAAATAAAATGACTTCTTTATCTTTCTACTTATATTTATTTTTTACTACTGATTGGCCCTGCTCTTTATCTTGAACTCGCCTGATGGGAAGCGATGGATGAAGTCTATGATGGAACGAGCGTACCCAGAAAATGCCTGTTCACTCTTGCTTTGAAGGCAGGCGGGTTTTATGTGGAAGGGAACACAGACGCTGGCAGACAGTTCCACACCTTGGCTGTGCGCATAATAAATGTGGTGGAGAAGCGCTGAGTACGACTGGACGGGATATCAACTAAGTGCGGATGGTACCCTGCAATACGTCTGGACGTCTTCTGATATGTGAGGTTTTTGCAAGTGGGTGGGCAGAAGTATTCTTGTTTTCGGTAAGCAATAACGACAAACTGCTTCAAATCGTGTTAATGATACAATATTTGATTGGACTTTTGTGCCATATTTCATACGTACGGCGTAAACGTATTCCCTGCCGCTCACACTTCGACAGAACGAGGCGTAAATAAAATTGCGTTTTCCAACGCCGGTTGTTAAGCAGACCACGTATCACCAAAAAAGGTTTCTAATACTATAACAGATATTTAAACACACCAACAACCATATATCTAATATGGTAAAACGAGTGTACACCTCTGCATAACCCTTCGGGGAAAACAAGCAAGAATTTATGTAAAATAATAAATATTGGTCCTTCTGTACCATACTACTCTACGGTCAAAGGGTCCCGCTAGAGGCCTTGATTTGGCGAAATGAAACATAAATTAATAAGTCGTTGAAGCACCGTTGTGTACACCGGTGTTTGTGCAATCACAGTGTAGAATATCAGCCTATAATGTTCCCACTGCTGGGACACGGGTCTCCTCTCTTGGAGAGGGAGTGGGCCGTAATCTACCACGCGGGCCCAGTGCGGGTTGGTAGATGTCACATGTCTTCGAATGTTAGGTCCTGGACATGTCGGTTTCCTCACGATGTCGATGTTTTACTTCACCGGTTTGAGAGCAGTGGTGGCCAAGTGGTAACGGCCCCGAGTTACGAGTTGCAAGTGGTGGGTTCGAACCCAGGCAAGCGCTTTACTTTGTGTAAATCACAGGTTAGTGAATGATTATATTTGTGCTTTCAAACTGATGAGCTTTGGTTTCAAGCTCAAAGATTGAAGGTTTACACAGATGAGGTGAAAATGCAAAAGGTGCATTTGCTTGCTAAACAAAAATTGCGATGCACTTTCTATTTTTAATGCGTGCTTTTGGAAAAGTTGCGCATTTTTAATTTTGCATGTGTGCATTAGATTTCAGGCGAAATTAAACAATCTGAACTTAAATATAAGTACTTATACTTTTAACCAATAATCAACCGTGTAATGTATGCATTGCAAATATCTCTTCCCATGAAGAGAACGGACGAGGATTTAAGTATCACCTTGTTTGCTACCTACATTTTCGCTTGCTTCCTGACCATTTAAGTCTGTCAATGATCAAAATCAAAAGTCATTTATTCAAATTACGCTGAGAATCAGCACTTTTCGAACGTCAAAATTACATAAGACAGTCTCCCAAAACGTCCGCCCTTCACCACTTCCTAGTGCTTTAACTGGGAAGAAGAATTGGCGCAACAAACTCCCCAGCAGTTCTTGGAAAACATTATTAATTTCTCCATCAAAATCCAACTCAGATTTCTCCCCACCTAAATCTGTCTTCAATTTTTTTGTCCATCTAACTGAACAGCAAGCCTGACTGTTGAAACATCAATATTGTTCTTTGCTCAAACTTGTAGTGCAAGCATAACCGCCCGTGTGTACAGTACAGCCTGTGGAGTTATGGCGAATTATAAATTTATATTTAACCAGCTTTTGCCAGCGGCTCCGCCCGCGTGGATGTCGGTTATCGGGTAAAAAGGTAGAATATGTCCTTCTCCATATCCCAAGCATATCTCTGCCAAATTACATGACGATCGGTTCAGTTTAACCGTGAAAACTTAACATACAGACAGACAGACCGGCAGACAGACAGAGTTACTTTCACATTTATAATATTAGTATGGATATTTAATGTTGATTTGAGAAGTCGATGACTTTGATGTCGAATTTAAATTGAAGCTATGTTTATTGGGATATTTTGAGTTGTAAAATTGTTAGGAAATCAATTTTGTTTTGTTGTTTCGCGTTAGGTATGAATGCCTACCAATTAGCTGCCTAGCCTTTTCCCAACTATATTGGGGTCGGCTTCCAGTCTAACCGGATTCAGTCCAGCTGAATAACAGTATTTTACATGGAGTGATTTTACTGCCTATCTGACCTCCATAACCCAGTTACTGGGTAATACGATACCCCTTGTTAAGGCTATAAGACACTAAAGGCATATTTAGTGTCTTATAGGCTCTATTATGATGAGCACTGCCTAGTGACAGGATCGATCTTATTTAAATTCATCAGAGGCGTAGCGCGCTAACAACTCCATTCTTACCGGCTTCCCTTCGGACGATCAGAAGAACAACTTCACCGACCACCATTGAAAAATAGCATATTCAGTAGTGTCTACGATTGCCAAAATCATGTAGACAGTATTTAATACACCGTAATATTCAGACAACAAAAACGCCCATGTGCTTTGAATTCCAACAACACAAATTATTCGCGAAAATTCAGCGAAAAATTTAATTTCGTGGGCTACCTTAGCGCTTTCGCCTTAAGGCGAGGTTCTTCAAATTAACCTCTAAGAAATGTCATTTTATTTAGAAACGGTAATGATTAAACACGTAAAAAAATTATATGTAGCTTTTGAGACCTTTCTGTAGGTACGTTGGATACTCGTTACATAATTGGATAAAGTTCGCTCGATAAAAAAAAAATACCAAACATACCCTCATTTTGTAGATTAAAATCATTTTATTTCAATATTATACCACATAATGTATTGAAAATTATATCAAAATAAACGTCTATGATGATGTAATGTCCGTCGGGTTTAACATTGTAAAACATAATTTTCAACCCAAAATTAACGAAATTCACGGCACAATTTACTCGCGCCCAGCTGTCACCTCTAGAACAAAAATGCACGCTCGAAGAACCTCGCCTTAAGAAACAACTGTTGAAATCGAGGCCCAGTCGGTATATTCTGTAAAAATCGAACTGTGAAAATGTTGGTGAAGCTTGAGCTTGAAGTGAACTGTCATCCTATAATATCTGACACTAGAGATTGATAACTCGCTTCTCTATTCATCTACTGCCATGAATGCACTTACTTCTCTTTCCATTCCTTAGTGATCCTATTTACGTTCCAGCTATCTCTTATTTAAATAAATAATTACACACCAAAAGTTAATGCCGTCGCTAGTATGCGCTATAAGTTTGGTCCATCTTTGAGCTCTCCCCGCTAACTTTAGCCGGCAACTTTTTAAATATCTCCCCACTGTAAGTCTCTGGACCTAGAGGACTGGCTTTAATACGAAAAGGAAACTTCTTGAAACTATTTTATGAGTTGAAAGATATTAATTACTTATACTTAGTTGGTTTTTAGTTAGGGGTGTAAGTTATCTGAGTAAAGTTAGGGGTGTTACACACTTTTCCAAGTTTCACAGCCGGGCGGGAAAATCAAAAGATAAATGATTTTATTTCTGCACGTCAATCATAATTAAAAATAAACCGGCCAAGTCCATGTCGGACCACGCACAATGAAGGGTTCCGTAGTTGGGATGAATTTACCTTGAAAACATGTTCTCCCATACAGAATGTATGGGAAATAATGTTTTTCAACTACAAATGTTAGTTGGTCGACTATTACTCGGTAACTTGTAAAGCCTACTTAGCTGTGATATTTTTCCTTTTAACTTCGTTATATACTACTGCTGTGAATTTTTTCACACATCCAAGAACAACCATTTAGCTGGCAAGGGGGGAAACACTTGACTCTAACAAAATATTGGCACTTTGAAGCATAATATTACACAAACGGATCCCTGAATTGAAAAATGGTTTTCACAAACCCGCAATGTTTTTGAACGGCCTATCCAATGATACCCCACACCATAGGATAGACGAGAAAAAAAATATCATCATCACTTTACGTGTAGGGTACCCTAAAAAAAATCTAGATTTTATTTTACCAATTTGTCACCGTGAGTAATATGTATACCCATGCCAAATTACAGCTTTCTAGTACTAAGAGTCTCTGAGCTAAGCCACGGACAGACAGACAGACACACGGACATGGTAAAACTACATATAAGGGTTCTTTGTTGAGTAGGTACGGAACTCTTAACTAGATGAGTACTAGATGACTATAAATGATTATAATTATGAATCATAAATGATTACCACCTACACTTTCTAAGAGTTCTCCACTTCTATTATACAAAAGCAGCACACAAGTGCTCATTAAAGTCAAAGTCAAAGGTCAAATCATTTATTTCAAATAGGCACATAAAAGGTCCTTTTGAACTACCTCTAACAACGTATTCCTATTTCCAAGCTTCCTATTCTATCCAATTGACTATCTATAGTTCGCTTGCTACGCCACTACTTGATACCTACTAGTATTACCTAAAGACACCCTTACACGGGCAACTCGAATTGCTCAATTCTCGGTTCAAGTAACAAGACACCATCAAGCAATTTACTTACTGCGATGACAACTTTGGCAATTAATTAGAGATATCCATATTGAACGGAATAGACCAACTTAATAAATTAGACATAGGGTCATTAACAATTGGGTCAATTGTGTCTGCAATAATCACCTTTAGAGTGCTGCCGTTGAGAGAATGCGTTCTTGACACATGTCAGTTCCAAACTAACGAATATGTGTTTTGCGAAATTTATCCTTAGGGTACGAACCGAGTGCACGCTCGACTCGAGCGTCGGGCGGGGCGGCGCGTGCGGCGTTCATGTTAAACACATACAATCCGTCGCGAGTGTCCTGAGTGGCGGTGACCGGCGCAGTGAACAATCTTTCGCCGCTTGCACGCGACGCAAAACGCCCCGCCGCACGCTTTTTCACTCAGGCCGTACACTTATAGTTACTACAAATTTTCCAACTGTCAGATATCAGGAACGCATTATCTCGAAGGCTGAACTGCAATAGTCTGTCTATTGAGGAGATTTTTATTTTTATTTTTATCTAGGGCATCTCAGAGTGTAACTACTAAGGTTCCGACTCTTTAACCAGACTTTCCTGTGGCTGTCTTAAGCTCCTAACGAAACTTAAGGCCTCCAGACAGGGCGTAAAAACTATACATTAAACGACTGCTGCTCGCTAAGGGCAACCCCTGTGGGGTACGAACCTCGGCTTAGGGCAGCTGAGTCGGAGAGAGGGTGGCAAGGGACCGACGGTGACTGGATAAAATCAGTATTTTGATTATTATCGTGGGGAGTTTGGATTACATGCTGCTCAGCTAAAACGCGTGCTGGCGCTTCACTTACAGTCAAGGGTCGGGGAGGACTATTCGTTAGTCGGGGATTTCGCGCGGGGCCTCGGCGGCGAGGTCGGAATGACGATCGTGTATTGTGTGCTCTTATTTTGCGAACTGTACTAGTTTCCCTACGACTCTCCTGAAGCCGCAAGCCTGACTTGTAACTTAGTGCTAGCTTAAAGCTCTCAAACTTACTGCCTTCAGATAAAGGCCCGCTCCAGACCAAGCTTACTTCTTATGGAAGTTACTAAACTATGCAATACCTTCATTAAAAATACAGGTAAATGGCAATACTGCCGAAACAATTTTTGTTTATTTTTTCTAAATTAAACTAATAATTGCTCCACTATCTCCGGCAAATGTTGCCGGGCAATAATTGCCCATGTGAGTGCAGTTTTAGTGTGTGTCGGAAGCCGCAAGCCCGGCTTGTAACTTAGTGCTAGCTTATAGCTCTCAAACTTACTGCCTTCAGATAAAGCCCGGCTTCAGACTAAGCCTACTTCTTGTGGATCCTCTTGCAACTGCACTTGAGATGCGTTTGTGTTAAGTGTGGGTTATGTTACCTTTTGTGTGTTATCTATGGTTGGGTTACAAGGATTTTACTGCGACAGTGCAACCACAGATAGGATCAGAAAGAGTTGCCGAAATTATGTTGCATTCGGTTTTATACCGTATATTTTGCGGTTTGATTTGGACATTGCGACACTTATGTCACTCACATCAGGCTAATCGGATTTAACGGTCACAAAAAGATATTACCACAATCAACAGGCTTGACTGATTACGTCATCCATCAAAAAATCTTCATAAGATCACACAAACGTGTTAACACCCGAACTTCAAAATAACCAATATCTAGGTCCCCTAAATAAACACGCGAGAGTAATTTAACCAGCTTTTTTTAATTGACGCGATGACGCGGCGACATGCAAACAATTTCGCAGAGCCTTTGTATTGGTAAATTGACTCCGTTATTTATGAACCGATTGGGATTACTTTTAGAGACGAACAGTTGATGCGGGAGCACTGTGGGGCTTATTTTTTTTACAATTAAATTGTGACATGGTGAGGGGTAAAAGTAAATATTTAAATCGTTAGATTCGCCCGACTACGTCAAAAAATGGTTACGTTTCTTTTTCTTTTACCAAATATACTACCTCTAGCTCACTCGTACTAAAAATATTATATATCGTTCCATGCGGGATGTGTGAGCTCATTCTTCTAAGTCTGGACACTTTTTCACGCGAACTAATTACGGTGAGAGCAAATCTTACGATTTAAATCTTTGGGTAAAAATGACAATATTATAGGGGTAATAGTTTTTCGCGAAATCAATTCGTTTACGATTATTTTTAGTGATTACAAAAGCGCTGGATAATTTGGGACGTAAAACATACTCCAAGTTATAAAAAACCAGTTTTAACACATGTGAATTGTTTTAATTAATAGAACTGCTAATTACATTTTATTACATACATACATGTCTTGATTTTTTTGACCTCAAGGCTCAGACTCTAATTCAAAACGTTTTTTTAACCTCATAACAGTGGTTTTTAAATTAAAAGTGTAACAACATTGCCCTAAAAGTTATCATTAAAACACCTCAAGCTGCTCTAAAAATACACAACACACGTGTAGTTAATGCCCCGTGGCCACAACCTACACGCTCAAGCGACACGTGTTTTGCGACAGTGACTGCGGACAAAACAAATGAAAGAATATGTTTAGAGCATGCTACGAGTCAACGCGACGAGACTTGCGGAGCGACGGACGGACACACCTAAGTCTTCACGGCGGTATTTTTACTAAATACAACATGTCCTGGAATTAAGCACACCACCAAACACCCCATTTAGAATATCATGTCATAATCATAATACACACACTGAATTTTTACTATTATGTATAAAAAATTGTTTTTTTTTTTACTGTGGGTTTGCTCTTGACTCTAGTCTAGGTCAGAGGTGACAGAGACAAAGTCGACGATGGAGTGAGCTTACCCAGAAGAAGCCTGTTCACTCTAACTTTGAATAGATTAGGGTTGTATGCGTTCAGAAACACAGACGCAGACAGAAAGTTCCACTCCTTTGCTGTGCGCATTTCTTAAATTAGTTGTACTGATTTTAGGAGAAAATTGTGGTCACATTACAAATCTATGCACGCACATACATAGTTGCACACGTATAATGGTCTAGCATAGTAGGTTACTTCGTCTATTTTTGGTTTGTTTTGACTATACAAAGGAAGTGTGACTGTAATTTACATAGTGTTAATTATTTTTTGGGGAAAAAATTACCTACGAGTATATAAAAATTACATAAATCGATTCGGTAAACGATTCTGAACAAAATACTTTCATAAAGTGCATTAATTCAGTTACATATTGTCGAATGGCTGGGGACGCGTGTGCGTACCGCTTAACGCACGTCGTCGCTTCTCTCGACGCCGTGTACGCCGTACAGCGCACGATAAATAAAACCGCTCACATCTCGACTCTAATAACAAAGATAAATAAGTAGCAAAGACACGGCAATATGTCTGCCGGTCCATATTACACCGACGCGTATATTACCCATGATAAATGTTCCCCCATCATTCTATGATGCCTGCTGGGAACGCTTCCGTCCTGGTAAACTGATTCGTGTCTGCTTGTTTATTATTTTGGGAGAGGATGTAGGTATAAATATATCACAATTACTGGGTTGTAATTGTGAATTGTGTGGCAAGATTTGGACAGAGTAAACAAGTTCCACCGTTTGGGATTTGGGTACGCGAATTAACAGGTAGTCAAGTAAATGATCCTAATTACAACCTAGCTTAGACCGAATGGTTAAACACGGATCAGTGATTAACCACTGATTCGTGTCTAACCATTCGGGAGACACATTCGGCTATTCTGATTCGAATAGCCCAGAGCTACACTAAGAGTATATTGTTATGCTTAGCTAACCCCAATTTTCTAGAAACCATTTAAAATCTCGGAACTGGAAATCTGCTTTCAAATCGCATATCTATTAATATTATAAATTAAAGTCACTTTTCGTGTCGAAAGAATCCTGTTTCTTTCCAAAGGGTTCTTTGTGTTAAATTTTCTATGTAACATGCGAATATATTTTTTTTTTCTGTATTTTCAACGTAGTCAAAATAACAGCTTTTTACTACCTATATGCTTATGAAAGTAACTATATGCGGTACTTATAATTGTAATTTTTTTTTGCCTTTCTGTCGATCTGTCTGTCTGTCAGTTTGTTCCAGCTAATCTCTGAAATGGCTGGACCGATACTGTCGGGTCTACTAGGCTACTTTTATTTTTGATTAACTGCTGCCTGTCTCTCATTAGGGTTTTTCAACAAAAAGACATACAAACATAACACACAGACGCTTCAATTTTATTTATTTGTATAGAAAAAGCCACGCGGGCGAAGCCGCGGGCAACAGCTAGTTAACTTATAAAGTTAGTCATCGTTTGTACGTTGGTCAATGTATTTTGTACAATCACTCACAAATGCTATTATTAAATTCGACATTATAATTGCTGACCGATAAGAGACTTACACCGGCTTTTAAAGCCCAATCTATTCATTATCCATTAAAAGCTTTTTATTTAACGCACAGAATAAAGAATATGTTTTTCTGAGGAAATATTTAATGACACAACGCTAACATGAGGCGTAATGATCGTAAAACATATTTACCCTTTTAATACACCCGCCATCTTTTTTTCCTGACGTCACTGCCCTAAAAAGCCAAGATTTATAGTATCCATCAGGCTGTCAAATATCGAATTTTAACAAATAATCATGTAATAAGAGGAAGAGGCCATCTATCATCCCGCTTGCCCAGGTTCGGGTTATCACTCAAACTTCAGTGGTATATAAATAGCGGAAAAGTTTCGGGAGATGTTATTTTTAGGAGCTTTTGGATAAACTAGAGGCTATATAGTTTTAGGTTTTGGAGAAAATAGAAAACTGTATTAATGAGAATTTCCTCCTAACTTATTCCTACACTGAAAAAAAAAAATTGCTGCCTCAATCAAGATTTTGTTTAGATTGACTAAGTAACTTGTTTGCATCAGAGCCTATCAAACACAATGATCACAGCTACTACTTTTATTTGATTGAGATTTGAAACGGGATCTTGATTGGAGTTATCACAAAACCTATCAAGTCAAAACATAATTGCTCCAACCAAGATTATTAGATTAAAGTTTCAATGATCTTTATTGAAGTAATCAAAATGCTTGATTGATACAACTAACTTACTTTGTTACAATATGTTTTTTTTTAACTTGTCTCTTTTTAACTCTTCTACAATAATGTCAAGTTAAGGGTAATCGAGATACTTGTTTGAGCGTTCAATCATTTGAACTAGTATTGCTACAATCATGTCGTGATGATCAACTTAACTAAGATTTTGATTAATCTAAACAAGATATCGTCAATCAAGCTAAAAAGTCACTTGATTGAAGTGCATTTTTTTTTCAGTGTACATACATATGTGATATCAGAGAAAATTTTCTTAATCCTTACGTATTTACAGTTAAGCATTCCTGAGACGCAAAATCTAACTTGGTTTCAATATTATTTAATTCAGTGATTACTTAATATTCATAGAAAACCTCATGAAATATCTTTATGTACAAATTGCAACATACATCTTATTTATAAGCTTGTTTGGACGTAAAATGATCTCGAAAATATACTACATTTAATAAAACTGCCAAAATATCAGCATCAAGTAATTCAGAGACGGACGAGCGAACAGAGCAGCCCCTGACAGATTCATTACTCTTTTGTCAAAACACTTGTTTAGACGATAACAAATGGCCACAATGTTTTACAGTAACACTAACATTTAACATTATTTTAACTCGTTTTGTGCGTATTCTCGAAACTAGTCTTAACTGATGAGGGAGGGTCATTTATAAAATAGGAGATTAGCCCAACTGATAAGGGTGGGGCCGAAAATCATGATGCCAGTTCGACACGACATTTTTGCGTTATCGTTTGTATGCTCTTTACAGCATAATTAGGTACTAAATGGCTATTACGAATGAACCATTAGCCCCGCTATATAAGGTCTATCTATTCATACACGAAATATTTTAAGGCGGTATGATCTGACAGAGGTCGTGCTTACTTTTCTAGTTTTTTGAATCCATGTGAAACATAAAAAATGTGTTATAAAATTCTAAAAAAAAGATGTATCTTATTTAAGGGTCTAGCGGACATGCAATCGCTTTTAATAACATGATTAGATTAACTTTGTTCGATAGAAAAAAAAAAAACAAAGTAACCCCTTTTCGTAAAGTTTAATCAACAAAAAATTGAGAAAAAAAACGTTCTAAAGAAAAGCGGCCACATTCCTCTAGATCGTATTTTGTTGCTTCGTGTCTCAGTATGAAACTTTAAAAAGGTATTAGAAAATTCTAGACACACTTACCGAGGTCGCTGATTGAGCCGTTTTTTCATAATTCCTTCTCAGTCACGAGATAATATTTTTTTTAAGGAGTGGTGCAAGTGGACCGTAGTATGCGCTCTTAAAGCGCGAAGGCAAGTGATCGTGCCGCGGCAACGATCGCCGAGCGCCAGATGGGGCTCTATTGTTTGTTGTCGTTTTTATTTCAGAATTCTAATTAATCGGTACCTTAATAAACGGAATTCGTATTTTTTTTTTTCGTTTCCAATTATCATTATGTCGGACTTTTTGAGAATAGTAATTATAAACGTTAGGAATATTGAAATTTTGGAATTATAAAAATAGGATGCATGATAAATCGGAGTTGTTATATTAGGAATTTTGAACCATTCGGAATTATGCGAATCGGAAATAAAGTTTTTCGTATTTATGTAGTGCAACCCTGTGCGAGTCCCAATAAATACTTTATGTTTCTTTTCTTTAACCTTTAAGTCTAACTAAGTGACTTGTGAAAGTGTTCTTTTAAAAGCTTAAAACCTAAAATAACTTCAAGAAAGCCAATTCTTAGTATTAGAATGATGGATTTACACAGAGGAAAGGTTTCATCTCAGCTAAAGTTAAAGCTCAGCTCAGTTACAGTTTGCACCGGTGCGCGGTGGTGCGTGCAATAAGGATACTCAACAGCGTGTCTCTGCGATTGGATATCTTTACTTGCTCTTTGGCGGAATTCCAGAGGGTGACACTTAACTTATTGTCCTCTGTATGAATGGTGCCGGTACTTGGGACTTGTTAATTGGTGTACGCGTTAATCGGCAGGTATAAATTTGAAACCTGTCAGTCAAAATAGGACAGTTTAAAAATATTTAATTTTTGTTGGTGGTGGTATCTGTTAATGGGTTTTTTGTGTGACGTCCCCGAGTGTGGAAATTGTGACTACATTGTTGTATTGGGTTTCCACCTGTAAAAACAAATGTAAGTGGTAATAGTAAATAAATAAATAAAAGCTTTGGCTAGGCTTCAGAAAAGCCAAATGGAAAGGCTACAAATCAGTAGGATTTCTTTTGTTTTTACATCGACATTTCACCCTAGAATATCAACTGGAATTTCAGATCTGCTTTATACAAGGTGTAATTGTAATAACTGAAAACCATTTAGGGGGTCAAAGTTGAGCATAATAATTAGTACAATACTCATAGGGGAAGGGCTTGTGGCTAAGTAATAAAGGCCGCACGGGGCGATCGATCAAGTTAAGCTACGATTGCCGCGGTTGGTCTGTGGATGGGTGACCATCTTTACATACCAAGACTCCCCTGTGCCTCGTAAAGCACGTTAAGCCGTTTGGTCCCGGCTGTCATTCATGGATCTGTGGCGGCATCTACCACGCCGCATGCGAACAACGCATCAAAGACCTGACGTCACAAATCCTGCATCGCGCAATCAGAGTTTAGCATATATAGAACATCCCGACATCAACCGTCGGGCAGTTGCCCACCAGACACGACACTCGTCTGGCCGGAGGATCCTCCCTTTTCTATGGAGGATGAGTGAACTTTACACCCTGTTCCTCATACTTCTATAGATCTTTGACAGTCGTTATGGGTGTGACAACCAGTCTTACCAAGGGGTATCGTATTACCGAGTAACTGGGTTGTGGAGGTCAGATAGACAGTCGCAGTCTGGTATTCAGTTGCGTCCGGTCAGACTGGAAGCCGACCCCAACATAATTGGGAAAATGCTAGGCAGATTGAATAAAGGTGGTCAGAAATATCAATTACAAGTGATATTTGGAGCTTACACAGTGGGAGTGCACTTGTATTTGCACTTACACTTGTGCATTTTAATATCTGGGTCATTCTCAGGACACTCATTATTTGGTTGACTTCGGTGGCAATTTTTTTTTTCCTGTAGGCATAACTAACATGAAATATCAAATCTAGAGTTGATTTAAAACATATTAGTAGTTCTCTAGATTTGATATTTCATGTTAGTTATGCCTAAATGTAAAAAAAAAAATTGCCACCGAAGTCAACCAAATAATGAGTGTCCTGAGAATGACCCATCTTCTACGTACTTGGCTAATCTCCGTGGAGATTGTCTGTATTGTGTATATGTTTCATCACCAATGCTCTCAAAACGGTGAAGGAAAACAGCGTGAGGAAACCGGCACGTCCTAGAACCAAAAATTCGAAGACTTGTGACATCTACCAATCCGCTCTGGGCCCGCATTGTGAATTACGGCCCACTCCCTCTCACTGAGACGAGGACTGTGCCCAGTTGTGGGAACATTATAGGCTGATTAGACTATAGAAAAGTTTTATGTTCACCAATGAACATTTATGAGTTAATATAATTTATGATAATGTTATCTATCCCAGTTCTCCCTCTTATGAGTAAACAGACTCCTTAGTTTAAATAGTTATGAGTCGCGTGGCCTTGCAAGACATTTCAATAATGCATTTAGTAGTAATGGAACGGTTACCCCGAAGTACGATTGCCATGGAAACCCTTTTCGTTTTCCCCACTTAACATTTATGACTAATATCGGTATTGGGTTTGCTGTTTGCACGTTGAGTGTTCATATTTTTTTTTTTTTTTTGTTGATTTGGGAGAAATAACTGATACATAGTCACTAAAGTAGTAGAGAGAAACATACATACATACACTCTTTTTCCCCATGGAGGTAGACAGAAACTACAGAACTCCTGCGATCCTTTTTTTTTTGTGTGGGAAATCGTCAAGTAACTTCTCCTGCTCCTCCCAGAGCGGGAGAAGTTATTTGATAATTTCCGTAGGATAGGGCGTGTCAGACTTTTACTGACTAAAACCCACCCGTGTTCCTTCAGTTGCCTGTGTGCCAGGGCCACGGTATCCCTTTCGGACAAACCCGCAACCCTGGCAGGCACCGGTCCTAGCGGACGCCTCTCCCTCACGCGTTCAGCCTCCTCCTTCGCGAGCATTACTGCTTCGCAGAAGGAGGTGACTGCCTCCTATGCACTCTCGCTCCGTACCATGGCCTACGATCCTAACATACTCTTTTTGCTTCGTCTAGGGAGAATAATACTACAAAATAAAAACTTTATAGATACGTATGTCTCTATTTCGAAAAACACGCAATGTATTTTATCGTTAGTGTTTTATGTTTACAAAATCGATTCGATAAAAAACCTGGTAATCAACTGCACCCGGTCAGACTGGAAGCCGACCCCAATATTGTTGTTAAAAAGCGAGGCAGATGATGAGTATGTTTACAAAATCGAATTCCCGAAACTAATGATTGAAGTTTGAACAAGGAAACCTTATGGTTAATTTTCAAAATGCACGGTAACAAAATGCAGGCAAGGTAGTTTTAGCTGCTGGATGTCCCACGTAAATTTGATCATTATTTACGTCAACCTGTCGATAGTTCAGCTTGTACGCGACGAAGCGACGTAAATAGTCGGTAATGTCACGTAAATGCACTAAGCTATACACGTTACTATTATTACTTTGAATGGTGGTGCATATTTCTAATGGCGTCTTTTTCTGATATTATTGGTTTTAACGTCCTTAGTTACTTTGAATATACAGGGTGGCTATTTGGTCACCTACCAGTCAAACTGAAAAAACCTGAGCAGAGTGTGCAAGCGAGAGCGCGGAACAAGCGATAGAGAGACACGATCGGCCTAAGCGTTCGGCTTGTGACGCAATGTTTTCTTATGACGTTATCACGTAAAATTATCGTCCGTAAACCGACTTTACAGCCAAACATTTTTTTTTTTTGAGGAATGTTGTAAATGTCGTCAGGAAAGTTTTGAGTATGAATGTTGATGGCTATACGAGTAGGGGAAGAAACGATGGATGAACTGTGTGGAAGATGATATTACTGGAAAAGGGAGTGACTACCGAGATCACAACTAATAGAGAAGTATGGAAGAAAAAGACATGTTGTGCCGACACTAAATAAATTGGGATAAGGGCAGGAGAATGATGATTGGTCTTCTGATCCTAAAGTCATGAAATTGCAACAGTTTACCCGCACTACAACCTGACGACATTTTAAACTTATGGATGTCTAGTGGATCACAGTCAATGCAATGGCCTAAGTCCAGCTGTGGACTGAGATAAGCTAAGCTGCAAAGGAATGAAGCAATACCTACTTTGATACCATATGTTGGGTACTAGACTTGATGTAATCACCTCATCAAACCTAGTGTGTTGCGTTTGTTCTCACTAGTTCGATAGTCGAACTAATGAATCGAAGCACTGTACTTAAATTTGTTTCCAAGCAATAATAAGGCTTATCGACGGAGACCCGCGGGCTCCTACTTCTGGAATGTTTAAAATAAAATAACCACCTGAACCTAACCTGTCCGAGTAGGGGTCCACCTCAAGTCCCGAGCTCGCTACGCTCGCTCTTGCATCCTAAGTAAAATCTCACTAGTTCGAGGATCGAACATGCCGTGTGTTGTGCATGATGTAGGAATTTTCTAGAACCTTTTCCCTTTCTGGTTCGCCCCCTATTACATGGGACTTAAACATAAATGGCAAAAATGTGGATGGACTTATAGGCATACAAATCTGCGTAGCCCTTCGGGGATTACACTGTCATGTTACGTGTTTTCCCTTCTTTATTTAATCAAGATTCTGGTTATCTATTTCCCTATACCTATCTAAAATCAATGACCAGCACCTCGTTAGCAGCAGTTGTGACATCGCATTATATGAGTATATTAGTCATCACACATCGCCTGGCGTGTTCGCCATTCGCAACTAATCGATGAGCGTTGCGTGTGCTCCTTGAACATTTACCTCTTCGACTAGAACGTGCCCTATAGGTATTGCATAAGCTTTGCTTAGGTTAGTGGTTAGTTTAGCAATAAATCTATTTTAGGCATTTTTACTGGAAATCTTTTTAGAATCTCATTATAATATTAGCACATCATTATATGATGACCACAAATTGTTCTCTTGTATACAAAAAGTCAAACCACGCATCAATACTAATATTATAATTGTGAAAGTAACTCTGTATGTCTGTATGTTACGTTTTCATGACTAAACCGCTGAACCGATCGTCATGAAATTTGGCAGAGGTATAGCCTGGGATTTGGAGAAGGACATAGGCTACTTTTTTTACGCAATAACCGACATCCACGCGGGCGGAGCCGCGGGCAAAAGCTAGTAGTTTATAAAGACAATTGTCAAGAAATTCTTCCAAAACACCACTGGTATTTCAACTTTAAAAAAAAAACTTTTCATAAACTCGGTATGTTTACGAGTAGCTAATCGCTGGATCAATTTTATTCCACTTGCCATTGTCAGTTTATTTCAAGTTGAATGAAAATAGAAGCAGTCATAGATTTTCAATTTTATTTCTCAATTCATTAGCTCCTAAAACCACAAATCAAGCAATAAAAAGAACAACACGGAATTAGGTCTTCACAATCTAAAGGTAATTTCGATAGCTGGCCATCCATCAGTTGCGCTAATCACCGTGCCTCCTTTATTTGCTCATTAGCCGTATAGCCAAACGTTCGGCCACCATCGGCTATGTTCGGCAGTTTCCGGAAATGCGGCTTCTTTGACTCTTTGCTTCGGCATTAGCGTAGTGGTCCTATTGGTTGGAATTGGAATTGCAAATTAACTGAAAATGTAATGCTGGTTACAAAGTAGGCTGTTTGATTTGGACGGAGGTTGTTTTGATACTGGTTTGTTTTCCTTTTGATCAGTATCTTATACATTTACTGTTGATACATTTTTAAATGTTTCCATATTGTGTACTCGCTGTTTTAATTATTTTCTGACGATCGCAAAGGTGTTGAAATCAAGCTCACGAAGTAAATTAACCTATACCAATGGCATAAGCAAGTCTCAGGCGTCTATTTGACACATATCTTCTTTGTATATTTATATTAATTTGAAACGATCTCAATCCTCGTCTTCCACCATACATATACAAGAAGTTGAGCTCCTTAAGTCCTGAGTTGAGCTACACGATTAGTGACAAATGCTTGCACTGACTGGACAGATCCACTCAAAATTGTGTGATTCTGTCCTCAAACGATCATTTCAGACACGGATCTACATGGTCCTACATGAGGTCCTCACAAGTCCTCACTGACCAAGATTATGTCAGTCTTTGACCCCTGAGATTGTTTTGCTATTTCTTCTCAGGGGTAGTCAGATCGGTCGCAATCGATTGAGAGCTTTCCATATATAGGCCGCTGCAAATCACGCCCGGCGGCAATCTAGCTTATATTGTTTTTTTTTTATATGACGTGTAGAAGTGATTCCGATATCCTATTAACAGAATAAGCGATTTCATTTCAAGCACATATAATACATAGTAACACTTACAATATACCAGTAACACGGCGTGGTCACGCTCGAATAGCTTTCTGTAGCTGAACGCGTCGCGGGTGATCCATTAACTTAAGTTCCTTTACGCAAGTGGACATATGACGGAAACGATGGTGGACTTGTTGGCGAAAATGTGCAAAATAAACTACCTAAGAACGAAGTATTGTATTTATTGCACGCCTCATAACGCGCGAGCGTGTGGGTGTGCTCTACTCTCGGTTATGCCACCATGTGACAATTTTCTAACATAAAATAATCCTTAAAGCCTAAGTTAGATTTAGTTAGATTTCTGTGATTAATATAAATTTAACTCACTCACTGACTTATTATATGTTTAATTTATTTTTTTGTAAAATCATATACAATTTTTGTAAATATGTGAGCACCATGTACCTATCGCATTCATAAATTTTTCTGTCATTACTTCACTTTTCATTCTTTTTACCAATTGTGGTAAGTAACTTTTATTTTTATTCTAGGTACATCGTCTTCGCCTATAATTATTAATTAATGTATACAAACTATTGTTAACATTTTAAAAGAGTAAGTATGGAGTTTCTTGCCCATTCTTCTCCATACATAACTACATACCTTTTGGAAAGCGCAACTAGAATCAATTAACTATTCATGTAATTTTTGACGTTCCAAAGTGCATCTTCGTACCTATTTGAAATAAATGATTTGACTCTGACTTAGACATTAAATCCCTACAAAAAGGAATATTTTCACAATTAGAGATATGAAATTATAATGTGAATGTATTTTTTATTAATTTACTTATTAAGTATTTATGTACAACAAAAATATGCACTGCCATCCGTTGGTCTGCCCGTTAGTGAGTCTTCACGATTTAGAAAAATATACGCTATGGTTTGAAATATATCGTTTGGAATAAGTTTCCATTCAACCTTAAGATGAACCCTATTGCTGGTTGTTATCGAACTCATAATAGTTTAAAGAAAAAAAAAAAATAGAGCATACCTCCGCGCGTTCGAGCTAAAGACATGCAAAAATTTCTTGACAATATTTTTAAAACCTTTTTTTTTTTTTTCTTTTAAATGAGTATTTCCTCAATTTTTTTATAGTATAATTAAAGCGTGTAAGGCGTGCTTTTTTTGAATTTTCCAAACTTTGTATTTTATTTTATTATTTTTATCTCATTATATGCACCGGTTCACGTCATCACGTCAACACCGGCTGTCGCTGAAAACGAGCGCTGGGGCTCTGTCTCGCATAGGGTCGCAGCATTATGCTGAGCGATGGCCGTTTTGCGTGGATGTGACGCATATTTTCCCCCAATTTGTCCTTTTCGTGTTTGTGTTCTTTCTTTGCGTCATGTTTACCGCAAATAAATTTATTTTCTTTCTTATGATAACTTGAGACTTTGATTTCACGAACACCTCAGCCTAACCCCTGAAAGCGCCATGTTATTATGTGACTTATCATAAATTAATTATTATTTCCTTTCTTTCCAGGTAAGGGAATTTAGCAAGTTTTGCTGCGTGCTGGTGGCAGTAACGTATGTATAACCTAATCTAGGCTGCTAGATTTTCGCAGGAGAGCAGTGGTTGCCCATTAGAAACGGCCGTGACTTGCGAGTTGTAGTTATAGGTTCGAATTCAGTCAGGCACTTTGTGTAAATAACTTCATCACCACTGCTCAGTGGCGGATTTACCAGTAGGCTAAGTAGGCTTGAGCCTAGGGCGACAATTTTAGGGCGGCAAAGGCGCCCGTATTTTTTTTTACCCTACGATGATTTTGTGATGTCTTGCAGAAAGAGTTCTACAAGACATCTTTCCGAAAATTTTCCCTCTTCAAAATCATTGTACATTCAATTGTACCGCAAACTATATACTATGGTAAAACATCCAGTTCCCGGACCCCAACCAGTAATCGGCCTCTGCTCACAGTTTATATAAGTGATAAGAGAGCGAAATTGCGGAAAATATACAGGGTGGAAGTGACACTCTGTTGCTATGATTTTAGACCCCAGGTGTAGAATTTTTTCAAAGGTTATTAAAAAAATTGCCGCTGCATACAAAATGGCTATTGTAAAGGCGGCAAAAATTTTACGGCCTATACTTGGAAAATGTGTAAATCCGCTACTGCAACTGCTCTCAAAACGGTTTAGGAAAACAACGTAAAGAAACCAAAAAACACGACATGACCTAGAACCAAAAAATCGAAGACATGTGACATCCACCAACACGTACTGGGCCCACGTGGTGGATTATGGCCCACTCCCTCTTACCGAGAGGAGGCCTGGGTCCCAGCAGTGGGAACATTATAGGCTGCTTATGATATATGTACTATATTTTAGCCAGTGGCGTGCCTAGGGGTCAAAATTAGGGCAAGCCAATATATATTTTGGATAAAAAACACCCCCTGCCCTATCGCCTGGCAAAGTGGCGCCTACCGACTGAGCTGTTAAAGAACTGACTAATATTCGTTTTTCATAATTGTAAGTAATTGCGATTTATTCTTTTGTTCCAAAACTAATACCACTATGTATGTTTTTCAACAAATTTGATGAAACAAATATCAGTGGTATTAGTTGCTAGATAAGGTATAGATATAGACCTAAATATTTAAATATGAATTAACAACAAAACATGACTGGAAAAATGTGGGTGTAGCTAGGTAGGCATACCTCTGCTTAACCCTCCGGGGAATACAAGCGTGATGTTATGCTTAAATATAGGTAAATTTTAAATACGAAGAGTACCTACTGGTAATCCTTTAAAAAATCACAACTATTATAAGTACAAGTTATCAGTATCGTGTAAAATATGATAGGTGAGCCATCTATTATCATTATTGGCACAACAGAGCTCTTCGAGTCGTAATAATTCATATTTCAAACGCTCGCAAATTTGCAACAGTTATTATGGGAAAAATATTACAATACGGCTACTAGATGGCGCACAAATAATTGATTGATTTGTGATTTCTAACTACACATTGCTTACATTTAATTCGTTTGATAAGTAACTGGGCTCCGGTTTGTTGCCATCTTGTTGCTGCATATGTTTCTCTAAGACTAGGTCGTATAAAGAAAGCAAAGATGCAAGCTAAGAAATTGCCTCTATTGAATGAGGTTTTAAACTCATTGTGACCTCGGAAAGAAAGTTCTTAAAGTGCTAAATGACACACAACATCAACCTAATCTTTGAAAAACAGCGCGATTGTGTTCGACACGCATAATGTATTCAGCGAGATTATATTTGTCTGTAAAACTCAAAGTATTTACCTTTTTCCAAGTAACCATTGCACACCAATACACACAATTAATCCTTGACAAGGAACAATTTATTGCATGCGTTTCCGAATTCATTTTAATGATAAGAAACTTTTTCATCACTTCAAAAAGAAGGTAATTACAGCAAAAACTAATCACAACACAAACTCACAGAAAATTTAAAAAAATCAAAACATAAACGGCGTCAGTAACCGCTCAAAACAATTAATTTGAAATTACATCATGCAAATTCACGCTTTGCGCAGCGACTCGCGCACACATACTCAGGATCTACAATCCTACCACCTCCTACTACGATTCGTTTCATTCATAAAAAGTCAAAAGCCGGGCTTAAAAATTCGAACATTTGCAAAATGAGTACATACTATCATATCAAGGACGTTAACACATTTCTTTGCGAAAAAATGAGAAGTTAGAAGCCCGATTTGAAGCCACCTTGTGTGAGCGAGAAAGCTATACTTCATTCATTGATACGATCTCGCCTCCTGCTTAGCGCTATAACGTTAGAGCGAGATCGCAACTGCGGCATCGGAGATAGTTTGGCAACGGTGCATGATGAAAGAGGCGATGAATTTAAATATTATTCCTTGAGTATGTAACTCTGGCAACGTTGCATCGTAGTACGTATCTAGCGCGCGGCCGCGGCCGGTACCACGTTTACCGTTTTTATTCTTGTGGCCGGTACTACGCGGAGAGTTTAATGTTATTATTCGTATCAATTCTTGCGACATTGAGTTTGTTTACAGGTGTAGTTTTTTTATTAATAGGCTCACTTTTGATTGAAAGCCGGGCTTTTCGGCTTTAATGAAAGGAACGCCCCTGATTTTAGCATATAAAATGCTAAATGACTCCAACACTTCAATTAACCTAGACAAGGTTAAAAAAAATGCCTTTGAATACAAAAGTGGAAATGCACATAACAAAACGATCAAACTTATCGGTAACGGATGACATTATGATAGCTCTGAACCACAATATTTTAATCAACAGCGTTACCGTAACTTTATCTCACAGATAGCATAATCTGTATGTCACAGTTTTAGAAGGCCATCGCTCAAGTCAACGCGAAGTACCGCAGATGTGATTAGCAAGTTAGTATGACGTGAGCCAAGTTAGACGGTAAAGTTAGATGTCCAGACCGCCCGTGTGTATAGATTTATGTATTGGGGACATGTCTTATATCCGAGACTTCGAGTCATAACTCAGTTAAGTGTTTTGGTTTGGACTATCTTAATATTATGGAGAGAATATGTTTGAAGTTTCTCTCTATCCTAAGGATTATTATTCACGTCTTATGATGTGGAGTATATCGTTCATTTTCTTCTACTTTTAGTAACCTGAGGTAGCGTTTTTAACATGACCGATTTATCTTTCTCTTGTGATGACTGAAACAGATCTGACTTATTTTGCAGTCACAAAAACTACAGCTACAAAGAACTACTACAGTGCGGTCGCCAAGAATTGCGTTCCTGACGCCTATCTCCCGGGAGAAGTCATGTTCCTCATCTCTGGTTTGCCTTTATTGGCCGGCTGGAGTGAACAATGAAGAGGAACTGAGCTCCCACCTCATTCTTGCCTTTATTGGCCGGCTTGAGTGGAGATTCGCAAGAGCAAACGTGCTCGGAGGAAGGAAGTATTTCAGTAAGTGCTGGTAGGGATCTTGACCATCTTCCGGGCTCTGAGATTGTTCTGATAGTCGTGGAATACCTCTCCAGTCCTCAAGCATCTCAGGATATGTTTCTACCATGTTGCTACAACACGAAGTGCTAGCGACCGTTTCCGGAAGCCCATTAATGAATGTGCAAGTCACTAATAAACAAAATACGATCTAGAGGAATGTGGCCGCTTTTCTTTAGATCGAATTTTGTTGCTTCGTTTCTCAATACAAAACTTTATAAAAGGTATTAGAAAATTCTAGACACACTTACCGAGGTTCCTTATTGAGCAGTTTAAAAAAAATTCCTTCTCAGTCACGAGATAATATTTTTTTTAAAGAGTGGCGATAGTGGACCGTTGTACCTCTTCAGTTCGTCAAAATAACTGAGTCTGGCTGCACTTAGACATAAAAATATTAAAATCACATAGGCTAAATTCTCCGTAGCCAGTTTCTGCCAACAATATGTTGATTGATCTTAAGTAAGTAGGTAGAAACTGAGCAGACTCTCGACTGCGTTGATTAGATTGATCGAAGCTTCTAGAAGGTAAGACGCCGATCTCTTGTGTCTTTATGAAGATTGATGAAGCGTTGCTACGTCAATGTAAACATAGATGTGTAACTTTCATCACTTTTCGCCTCCATGAGCTTATGTTAACGATTTCCCTGTATTAATATCCACTTATATTTGAGGTTCGTTGAAGAAGGATAAATGATACTTTGAATCCCCGAAAAATACATATCTTGACGATATTCGTTTGGGTACAATGAACCAAAAACTGTTGGCCCCGTCTTTAGACCTCTGCAGTACCAAAGCATCGCACACGTCAAACAAATAGTTTGATGACAGCTGCGCGCACAGATACATTATGCCGACGGCGCGTGACTCGTTGCTGACGGAACGGAATGTTGCCATTTTTATGTTAAAAGAACTAAATACTATTTTTTTTTTTTTTTTTGTTCTCATTATATGCTGCACCTATTGACGTCACCACGTCAACGACGGTTGTCGCTGAAGACCAGCGCTGGGACTCTGTCTCGCATAGGGTCGCAGCATTATGCTGAGCGATGGCCGTTTTTAGTGGATGTGACTCATATTTTTCTGGTCTTTTCGTGTTTGTGTTCTTTCTTTGCGTCATTCTTACCGCGAATAAACGTATTTTCTTTCTTTTTAACTCCTACCTGCAAACTCACATAAAATCTAATTTCGTACCATAGGCTACAATTGAATAACAAAACCACTTTCCAAATCAGAATTATCATAGAAACTATCGTACAAACACATAATAATAACAATGTCATACCAGACATTCCGTTTTCCATCGCAGGTGTTACATTACACATAATTCACTTTCAAAACTATTAAGCCACATAAACAAAGCTTCTCATTTCATAATTCACGCCGCAGAGCCGCGGAAGGCAACTGTGTTGCCAGTGCAATAATAATAACATATCACTCTCGTGGGATGCTCGCTCATTTACCTAGTTGATTGAGAATAGGGAATAGGTAGGTAATATGAAATAAATAGAGGTGTTGATTCAATAGTAGTACCGGCTTATTTAAAACTGTCAATTATTCGAATGGGCTAAATATTTAGAAGTTAGCTTCTGTTGCGACTTCGTCCGCGTGAAATTCCTTGTTCCCCCGTTCCCCAATCCGTTCTCGAGACATCATCAAAAAAGCCGTTCCATACAAAATGTATGTGAAAATTTATTTTCTTAATTATTATTTTTTTCGTGAATTTTCCGAATATTTTATTAGTTATTTTGCTATTCGGGGCGGAGAAAAATCCAACAAATCAAAAATCATAAAATCAAAATAAAATGGTTCCATTTTTTTTTTTTTTTTAATCTAGGGCATCTCAGAATGTAGCCACTAAGGTTCCGACTCTTTAACCGGACTTTCCTGTGGCTGCCTTAAGCTCCTAACGAAACTTAATGCCTCCAGCCAGGGCGTAAAAACTATAAACTAAACGACTGCTGCTCGCTAAGGGCACCCCCTGTGGGGTACGAACCTCGGCTTAGGGCAGCTGAGTCGGAGGGAGGGTGGCAAGGGACCGACGGTGGCTGGATAAAATCAGTGTTTTGATTATTATCGTGGGGAGTTTGGATTACATGCTGCTCAGCTAAAACGCGTGCTGGCGCTTCACTTACAGTCAAGGGTCGGGGAGAAATCGTTCCAGCCGTTCTTGAGTTATAAATGGTGTTCCTAACCCGATTTTGACGCCCATGTCTCACCGTTAAAACACAATTACAATTTGTAACTAAATCAACTCTGCTATAGGAATATACAAAGGAATTTTGGCTCGTGGCGAAAATTTGAACTAATGCCGCCATCTTGTGTTTCAATGCAATTTCACGAAACGATGTCATTCAAGCATCAAAAGATCTTGGAAACACTGTATTTATAAACTATCTGAAACATATTTAAGGGTGATTTTCTTATAATTAGAAATATCCCATTCGCTAATTCTTTATTTTAGAACAAAATACAAATATTGAGCTTTATACAACAGAGTTGTGGACGGGCAGCGGTGTTGCCAGAGCAATAATAATAACACATCGCTCCTGCAGGACGCCAATATTAAATAACTTCTCTAGGGATCGCTCGCTCATTTACCGGACTTATTGAGAACAGAGAATAGCAGATAAAGCTTAATAAACGAATTAAAACAAATAAGTAGGTATGTTTACAAACTTCAAAAGATCTTGAGAATCTTGAAATTTGCAATCAATCAAAACACAATTTTTCTCTAAGTTATGTTGTTTTAAACAAAACATAGAGAGCCAATTTACGCTATGAAGCTGCAGACGGCATGCAGTGTTGCCAGTCCAATATCTAATATTAACACAATATTAAGGGGAAGCGCTAAGGTAGCCCGCGAAATTAAAATATTCTTAGGCTTTTTGCTATTAGCAGGTCAGTAGCTGGTTGTATGTTGATCAAAATATGATTCGCGACCGTAGAGGCTCCTACGAACAGACGCGATACAAAGGATCCGCGTGTCGCGCGACGAGCGGTCCCTTTTTGTCGCGCCTGTTTGTAGGAGCCTTGACCAGACGCCTATTTAGCAGGCTAGAGTCTAGTTCGTCACCGGAATTAACCAGACAAATCGCTCCACCAACTAAGAACTGCCATGCCCCACCACCCACCGAATCAAGAAACAGCTGTTAACCTTTAAGTTTCAGCTTTGCAACCATACACCCCGGAAACCAAAATCATTGGTTTCCCGTATGCTGCCCGCCTAGCCATTGAAGTAACGTCGGCGGAACCTACGTATTCACAGAATTATAATCATTAGAATCAGCAATACACCTCCTTAAGTTAGAATTGCCATGATTTCATGAAATAGTCATTCAGTAGGATTACTTGGTCTTAGACAGTTATATTGATGGTTTTAATGATTGCATAAAAATGAAGAAAATTTGAATTTCGCGGGCTACCCTGGCGGTTTCGCCCTAAATGGTTGCTCTAGGGACCACTCATTTATCTGGGCCTCAAGTCTGCTATTACAATAGTGTCAGAATGGTCTCGCCATTGTGAGTATTTGACAGTGTTTGTATGGCAAATCTGTCAAAAACTCACAATGAAGAGACCATTCTGACACTATTGTAATAGCAGACTTGAGGCCCTGGCCGATTGAGTGAGAATAGGAAGTATTAAATCAAATTCCATGTCCCAAAGCGTATTTGCGTTGTCGATTTATAATTTTAGGTGATTATGTAATTTTCACCTGTTAACAATCTCGCTGGGTTTATCATAAACTCACGCTGTTTACGTCCAATAATCCGGTAAATTATGTACCTAAAAATAGTTTACAATTAATAGAAATAGGTAGGTAGAGAGACTTTAGACTAGAGATGCCGCATTCCACCAGTTTCTATGATACATCTTTTACAGTTCAAGCATTGCGGCTATGAAATGCCTTGCCCGTGTCGATAAGGCGTGCTCAATCTTTGTCCATTTTTAAAATTATGATATATAAACACTATAATACATATATCGCTCCTTAACCATTTTTTTTTTTTTTTTTTGTTCTTTGCCCTTATTTAGGTTTAAAGATATTTACGAGTATTTCCCATAAGAACTATATAACAGTTCACTTATAATGAGATGCAGAGTTACTTCTAAATAATAATATATAATATTTACCTCTGGGGCGTTGGTGACGCTATATAGTACATACATGTTTTTTGAATTTGCTCTTAAATATATTAATACTATCACATCTCTTTATATCTTCCGGTAAATCATTGAACAGTTGTGTTCCCTCCACTAATACTGTTTTTTTTCCGTAATTAGTCCGTACTCGTGCAGTTATTAGTTGGAATTTGTTTTTACTTCTTGTGTTGAAGGTTACTGCTTTTTTATGTAGTTGTGTGTTTGATTGTACGGAATTCGTGGTGATTTTTTTAATGAGAATGCAGGTATAATATTTGTAAATTTGTTTGATATTTAGTAGTTCAGTTTTTTCGTATAATTTTTTTTGTTGGATATAGATAGTGGTAGTGAAATAATACTTTAATGAATTTGTTTTGTACTCTTTGTAGTGAGTTTAGATTAGATTTAGCGGCTGATCCCCACTCATGATTATCCATACTTCCATACTAGTGAAAGTAACTCTGTCGTCTGTCTGTATGTTACGTTTTCACGCCTAAACCGCTGAACCGATCGTCATGAAATTTGGCAGAGATATAGCCTGGGATATGGAGACGGACATAGGCTACTTTTTTACGCGATAACCGGCATCCACGCGGGCGGGAAAGGCAATATTGACCAAACGACATGTTGGCAACTTTACACTAGATAATCTTTGGAAAAAAATACTTTACGATGCTCTAGTGTAAAGTTGTCAACATGTCGTTTGGTCAATATTGCCTTTCAAGCGCCGATATTTATATAGATAAGTATAACATGTTTTATGTATGTATATATGTATTTATTGTATACAGGGTCATTGGTAAAACCTAACAACCTCTCAGAACTATATAACTAACATCATAAACTAGCAACTTTTGTTCAGTAGCCCCGAGAACATTTTTTACTGGATGCATTATTTCTTACTTTACGCCCTGCTGATTCAGTTCAGGACCCTTATCTGTGCCGTAACTGTAATTTATTTGGTATAAGAAAGTGTTTAAGAGTCTCGCTCTATTGAACTATAGCTTTATCTCTCACCTGAGCTCTGTAGGGTGGGGGGAATCGGAAATCAGGAGCGGGTTAGGGCTGTGTCTTTTAAAATAGTAAATCGTTTGACGATGAGTGCGTCGTAAGGATTTAATAACGTTTTACGGCTCCTACAAACAGGCGCGACACCCGACGCGACACAAAGGCACCGCGTGTCGCGCGACGAGCGGTGACTTTGTGTCGTGTCACGTGTCGCTCCTGTTTGTAGGCGCGCCTTTACATTTCTGAATAGTGACGTAAGTCAGCATAATCAGTAATCGAGCTATATCATGCTCTAGCTTCTGCCCGACACTTCGTCCGTGAAATTTCTTGTTCCCTCTACACATCCCGTCTCATCGCATCGCCTGCGATTGTTTTTTGCTCGTCTCCTATGTGTCCTAGCGGGATGATTTCCTCAAGAATTGGTATATGGAATGCAAAACTAATTAGCGGAGATAAGCGCGTTCAAACAAACAAACAAACTCTATAGCTGTATTGTTAGTATTAGTGGCATAATTTCACGACGAAAATCAGCGACCGAAATGCTCTGCATTGCGAGGCGACTTGTAAGATTTTTTTGTTTTTGTTGCCATATAGAGATGACAATAATATACACCGTGGCATTTTAGTCGTCTTACAAAGACAGCCCACTTCATGTATCCAATGACTACTAATCATTCATGTTTTTTTTTTTTTTTTTTAACATTTAATTTTTTTTAATTTTTATTTATTAATTATGAGTTTATGACTCATGACATAGTTTAAAACATCCTGTTGCAAGTGCAGTCCGAGCCTTGTGTAACAAGGGCGCCGCGGAATGGAGCGGCGACATCTTTATCAGAGTTCATTCACCCTAACGCAAAAATGTGTTTCTTACTATTGCAACTTAAACTTAATCTAAATCCATTCTGCGGCGCCCTTGTATCACAAGGCTCGGACTGCACTCGTAACAGGATGTTTTAAACTATGTCATGCGTCATAATTAATAAAAACAAGAAAAAATAATAATAACAAATGAAATAAAAATTTTTTTTTACATGAATGATTATACATGAAGTGGGCTGTCTTTGTAAGACGACTAAAATGCCACGGTGTATAGTTTCTAGAAATTAAAACCTACAAAACATAACTACATTTACTAATTACGTAATCCCCTTGAGATAGCGAAAACAGATTCTATAGATAAATCGTAGTGAAAAAAAAAATCGTGAAGCGTAATATCTATTGATGAATTTGATAAAATTACTACTGTTATCCTCCAATAAGAATACAAATCCTGCACTTCAATTGTCACATTTAAGGCGAATTCCACCAATTAAACTTAACGCGATCAGTACATCTAAACCGCGTTCAAGAACTGTAGTGTCAGTATTCAATCTACCTAGTCTGTTCCTAACTATGTTAGGGTCAGCTTTCAGTCTTACCGGATGCAGCTGAATACTAGTATTTTACATGGAGCGACTGCCTATCTGAACTCCACAATCCAGTAACTAGGTAATACGATAACCCTTGGTAAGGCTTGTTGTCAGACTTTCGGGCTTCTGACGAACCGTAACGACTGGCAAAGAACCACGAATGACAGCCGGGACCAACGGCTTAACGTGCTTTCCGAGGCACGGAGGAGTCTCCGTATGTAAAGATTGTTACCCATCCACGAACCAACCCCGGCCAATCGTAGCTGTTATTACTTAGCCACAAGCCCCTCTCCTATGTGTATTGTACTCATTATTATTACTTAGCCACGAACTCTGTCAGTGTCAATATTAAATAAAAATGACAGCCACAGTGACAGCTCTTGAACGCGGTTAAGATGTGCTGATCGCGTTCAGTTTCATTGGTGAAATTGGCCGTTAGTATCATTTTAATTCCTGCACTCACAAACCACTACAACCACAGGCTTTCACAACCCTTAGCGTGCGACAGTCGCAAATCAAACCGGCAGGTGGCAACCCTACCACGCCCCAGATTATCGTCGCCGGATAGAAGTAGCCGATTCTTTATTTGCCGATTTGTTAGACGTCCGTATCTCAGCGTCTGCTACGAATGGCTGCCCGTGAATCGGGCTGAGGAATTATAATGCGGTTTGTAATATTTTTTATGTATTTTTTTTTTAATGCAGTTTAGAATAATATACGATGAATTTTGAAAGCACACAAAAGTAACACGACATCTCAAAGTACTCTGCTGTGGATGCTATGTTCTTATTGTCTTTATTGATAAAAAAAGGAAGGTAACATCTTTTGGTGCGGCTAATATTTCCAAATTAAACAGTTATTTTGGATTTATAAACACGCACAAAAGTAGTTTCGACACTAACATTTAACATCTGTGGCTCATAAGGACAACTTTTTTTCTTCTCTGAGCCGAAGTCAACTATTCTGCCAGATTCATTTTGTGACGGCAGCGCAACGAGATGTGCCTTCGAACTTTGCTTGTTCTATGTCGACATAGAGTTTAACACCAATCAATCTGCCTAGCCTTTTCCCAACTATGTTGGGGTCGGCTTCCAGTCTAACCGGAAGCAGCTGAATACCAGTATTTTACATGGAGCGACTACCTATCTGACCTCCACAACTGGGTAACACGATACCCCTTGGAAAGACTGGTTGTCAGACTTTTTGGGCTTCTGGCGACCCGTAACGACTGTCAAAGATCCACGAATGACAGCCGGGACCAATGGCTTAACGTGCTTTCCGAGGCACGGAGGAGTCTCGGTATGTAAAGATGGTCACCCATCCACGGACCAACCCCGGCAAGCGTAGCTTAACCTGACGGATCGACCCGTGCGGCTGTTATTACTTAGCCACGAGCTCCTCATAGAACATAGAGTTTAACACCATAAGACTTAATTGGTAATACTTAGATATCAGATCTCGTCAACCTTCAAAACAAAAATTACGAGAAATAAGTCTCCAGAAATTGCTCTACCCCAAAATTATTCCACGACACCGTAATTCCTATCATCGCCACGCAGCCTTAAAAGATTATTGCCAACATAAACAATAAAAGATTTTAATAAAACAAACAATAAACAAAAAGGTGCTGTAAACATTGGCAACACCAATAAATGATTATAGCTATCACCATAGCGTCATGGTGATTTGACTACGAGCTTTATGGTTTTAATTAACTTCTCCCCCATGGTGTATTATGTAAATGGGGGTAATGGGAAACGATATGAGATCCCTATTTGGTCATGTTATTTTGTGGTGTAAATAGTGTAGTTGATTGTATGAAGTTATTTATATTGGAGACATGTTCATTCATTCTTTAGTTGGCCTAGATTTTTTTATCTTTATTGTGGTGTTTATTTAGCACTTATATTGCACCAGAAGACATACTACTTCTGAAACAAAGATATATGAAAAGGTAGTGATTAGCTGTGTATTTTTTGTTTTACCTATGTTGAGTATTTTCCTAATACGTCTTAATTGTTCTATGTATGAAGGTAGAACAAACAAGTAAACATTTATTTTATTGTTATTCTGCAATAAGGTATCATCATCCTCATCATTTCAGCCGAAAGACGTTCACTGCTGGACATAAGCCTACCCCAATTGGAGGGGTTTGCCATAATCGCCACGCTTGGCAGGCGGGTTGGCGATTACAGTATGGTGTTAAAAATGCATAGAGAACGCTGCTACCCATTCCCTTAAGTATAACATCATCAGTAGCCCCATAAAACAGTACAACGTAACAGCGATGGCTCAATGATGGGATTACTCGTCTCATTTAACATCACACCTAGTGCGGAGACCACTCGTTATGTGCTTCATTGAGCTGCAGTGATCTTTGTATGGGAAACGGGGGAAACTCTTTGCTTGAGAATTATTGCTACTGACATAAATGAACCAGTATAGTTAACACGTAGGACCAAATTATGGGTTCTGAACATTCACTACCGCTTGGGCTTGGTGTTAAAGGGCTATCTGATCATTTTTTTTTTTTTTTCATATGGTAAGGTGAAACTTGGTCGCCAGAACCATGGCCATGGACCAAACAGAATCACGACTAACTTCAAGAAAAACTATGACACAATTTTTTATTTTTTTTATTGCAGAATTCAAATATGGTTTCACCATATTGAACTACACATATTGAACTCAATCCCACTACTACTCAATCGATTCGATACCATGAAGAAAACCACGCTAAGCTACAAACAGAATACATTGAATTTATTACCCGCACAACATCATCAACCCCTCGCAAACTCACTTCCAGCTCATCGAGCATTCTGACACTTCCTATCTTCACCCCACAAATCAGATTGCAGGTGTCCGATCGTTGATAAACACTAGACGAGCCCGACCACCGTGCCCTTGGACAGATATCGACAAAACTAGGCCACTGATACGTCCTACATATGCATACGACTGTCCCAATATTTCGCGATCACGATTCATTTGCCGTTTTATTTCTGTCCCGCCAAGTAGTTCGAGATATCTTTTTTTTTTTCTTGTTTATTTTTCTGCTCTGTGGCACCCGGTGTTTGTGTTCGGAAATTGAATTTATTGTGGACTCTAGTGAAGTGTCACGGTTTGCTCGTTTATGTGTATCGATAGTAGTGCTGTTCGGATTTTAAATTGGTGTATTTTTAGGAGCTATTCATATTTCCTTATCTTCGGTCTTATGTGAAAGCAAATATTGGCGTAATTTTATCTCTTGCTTGTTTTGAAAGATTAGCTTTATAATCTTAATGTATATTTTGATCGTGTTTTTATGTTGTGTTTTGTTATATTTAACCTTTTTTCTTAATTATCCTTTTTCATCAGAACTTCATAAAAACAGGCGCTCTTGTTAATCTTCTAAAACGAGATATTTCTTAATCCCCTTTCCTGAGTTATTTAATTTCATTCTTTAGCATGGTGTATTTCTTTTAATTCGTAATCATATTTTCCCCAATTTCCACAACTGCAAATGGCATCAACATTATTTCCCTACTATAACTACCTTTTAAAAACTAAAACTAGAGCACACACTAACCATAGAGGGTAGTAGGTATAGCAGTGTTTGGCACACTCACAAATCAGATAGTCTGTGTAGGTGACCGAGCGGATTGCTTGCAGCCACGCCGCCTGACGTACCGTGTATAACCGAGCTATTTTTACATACTACCCTCGCTTTTAAATAAAATTCTATTACAAGTTTTTGCTGCATGTTTGATATGGGTAACAATATGGCGTCAGTGGTTGGCTTGGACGGAAATAGAAAGCGTTTGTGTGTTTGTTTTGTATGGTCTGAAAAATATACGAGTAACTATTCCAAAACAACATGGTAGGTATTTGAACGTTTTCAAAATATTGTGGTGAAAAACTTTTGTTTGTATGTGTTCTTTGTTTATAAAATGCAGTTTAATAAAACATTTTTTACATTTTGTAATTTAACACACACAATTTTTTTTTTGGTATTTTCCTTCGTGATATCATTTAAAGTCTGGTAAACAAGAATTAATTAGAAAACGAAATATCTCTTAATACAAAAGATAATGACCGTCCTTTATCAATCACACTGACAACTCCAAAATTCGTCTCATTCCGATTGTGGCGTCTTTTTAATTAAATAAAACATTTGACCATTTGGGTCTACCTCCTGTAATGTCCAATAAACCCACATCAAGACTTTTCCTTAATAGGAAATACAGTCCTATTTAGGGTCCCACAAATGCTCTGATAAGCCGTTATTACTATTTCGGACACCTGACTTTACGTGCTTATCTAAAGGTTCCAGCCGGAAACGTGTCCCATCCGCTTACTATTCTGTTAGTACTGTTACGCGCCACACAAGTTTAAGTACTACTAGCGCCATCTAGTATCGAGTAGCAGAACTAGTAGACTCGAGATTCTTCTAGAGAATTCGATGCTAGAACTTTCGACATCTGGTAAGTAGGGGCCGGTATGAACTCGAACATTCTAGATGTTTCTACAAGGTTCTGGTACTTCCTAAGGATTATATAAGGCCGGTAAGGACCCCGACTGGACACAGTCGAAGTCGAAGCGAACAAGTGCGATCAGTAGTGCTTTATAATTAGTGTGTTCGAGTTGTTATCAGTGTTGATTAATTAAAGTGTCATTTTTGGTTTGTAAATCGGCAGTTTTTATTGTCACGAACCGCAAGCTCGTAACAGTACTGTAACACAACATTGTTTTCTATTACCTATAAACTTCTTTTTTACTTACTTTTAGAAATAGTTTATGAAATTACCAACGGAAAATTATATGGTGGTCTAATATGATGAACATTTTTTTACTAAAATTCTGAGTGATGTGTTAAAAATCATTTAATATAATAGACAAAATGGTGCACCAAAAGGACCAAGACTGTTTATTAGAACTCTTTAGTTTATTATGTGCCCAAAAAGGCCCAGTGCAAAATAGGAGGAAGAAAATAAAAGAAGGTAAGACAGCTCTATTTTCGAATTTCTATTTCGGTAACTTTCGGATTTACGATCTTACAGGAACATATTTATTGTTATGTAAGTTTTTAAGTTCTTATTTTGAATTTTAGCTCGAATTTCCGGACATGCATAAGCGAAGTGTTGGGGAACGTGATATCGAGCATATAACAAATCATTACGATTATGCATTCGGTCTTCGGAGTATCGAAATGTCAACATGACATTTGGAAATTTGACGCATAGGTTGATTGAAGTCGTGCTCATGTCACTTGGTCTCAGATGTCATGTTACATTCAAATTGGGAGTGACAACGCATTGGGCACGTGCCATCCCGCTCGACACGCCCGGATTCGACGGCTGCTGATATTATCACATATTTCATACGATTCATATCATCATTGCGAAATTGGACGCAGGATTTCCTTATTCCCTTTCTTTGTTCTTCTTTTGGCGTGGTAAATTATGCGATTGTTGGCAATATGCTTTTATATTTCAATGAATCGTGCTAACGCATATAGTATTTCGTTTATCTATCAAGATGACTTAACGTTTAAGTGTTAAGTTAATATTAGGGCCCAGTGCGTGTTAATTTCTAATCAACATCGTTATCTTTCAGTGTCAGGTGTAGGCGTACACAAATTAGAAAATATACGACATAAGGACCGATATCTCATGTGTGACCTACTTTCGGTAGGTACATTAACAACTTATCACGATGTATTTACGTACAATATCGCGATTTCTGAAAGAAAGAAAGAAAGAAATTTCTCTGAAAACGCACGATGTCAGATCGATCGAAAATACGCAACGAGCATTCATTCATTTTATTTGCCTGAAGCAACTGACTGTATATTTAAAATATCTGAAATCACTTCATTTCAATAAATTATTTCAGTTTTATTTATAGTCTGAGAGGAGTTGTAAAATACTATAATCAGAATTTCCGTCATTTCCGACTGTTTTTCCTACCTTTAACGATATCCTTCCTTACTGTATATCGTAATATATTGGGTGGTTTCGTATGAGTTATTTTTATTAATTATAGATTTAACCAAAACGGGGTATCTGTTGATACCAAAGATTACAGTGTTGCGAAAATAATCACTTTTTTGATACATGGCCAACAAACAGGTGCACTATCAGCTGTTTCACCTAATTGTTGTGGGTGAGGCTTATCACTGCGATAGGCGAGACGACGCTGTGTTGATAACAGCTAAACAGTCGCCGGCCGCGCGTCCCCGAGTGTATCTACTCGCCGGTTCAGAAAAAACAAAGTAAAACCGAAAAATAATATTTGCACGGCAAATACGCGCCTAAACGGCAACACAGCGTTCTAAATTAGAACAACATTTAAACGCAACGGTAGTGATGTGACGATATCAATCGATTGTATCGATGAATTAACTAACGATGAAAATGAACACGTTTTGGAGTGAGTTTCTGAACGCGGCCGCGAATCACCCGTTCCCGTCGATGCCCATTGATTTGCTGTCGCCTTTTGATCTACAGTCAAATGAAGACAGTTAGTATTTTGTACTTATACATATTATTCTAGCTTTGTGTCCATTGTACGATAACGAGACAAACCTTTGTTTGATAAAGCTCGTGTACTTTCACAAAAGATACAAATACTTGCATGACCGCTGCACTAAAAGGATTTACTCCGTGACGAATCTTATTGTGATGATACCACTTGCTGTTTCTGTACTTCGACGAACCGTGTTTTTAATAATTATTTATCTAATTAATCGTTTGTTGTTGGCACAAATCATATCTTGATCTAATTTTACAAAACAGACGCACTCGCATACTTTTTATGTCGAAGTAATTAACGTACTCGAAGAATAATTGGCATATCACATACTATTTCTGTAATTATGTTTACACCTTACATGATTATAGAGGTATGAGGAACAGTGTGTAAAGTTCACTCATCCTCCTAAAAAAGGGAGGATCCTCCGACCAAACGGGTGGCGTGTCTGGTGGGCAACTGCCCGACGGTTGATGTCGGGATGTTGTATATAGGCTAGTCGCGCGGTAAACTCTGATTGCGCGATGCAGGATTTGTGACGTCAGGTCTTTGATGTAAATATCTCATGTGGCATTGTAGATGCCGCCATATGATAATGATAAATGATATTTATGTCTGTAAATTTATTAAAGAAACACTTACAAGACAGATAACTAAATTTTTCTAAACTTCCTCTCTCCTACTATTTTGTCGCGTACGACGGGTCCACAATGATCACATATAAGTTTAAGTTACCACCTAAGTACACATTCTGGAGTGTAAATAAAGTATTAAATATTGAAAATTAAATTATGTTTAACTAGATGATTTCGGGGTTTCCTAACATACTACTCTGAGAAGAGCGAAACAAACTCAGAGGTCACTGTATATGCCATATGACGACCATGCATGCATGACTATGATTTAATATCAACACAATACCACAAAACAGAATAATCAATACCACACCACCACCACCACCGCGGACCATCGATCTTTAACAATTCAAATTAGTGTAATCCTCCATTAAAATAACTTTAATCGAATCAATTCTCGTTGAATAAATTAACCGGTTCTAAATCCTCTTACGCTAGTGTTGTGCAAATTAACATTTCACTTGTGCACGTAAATGCATGTGTAATCCAATTAAAATGTTCCCGTCATTGCCAAATTAGAATTTAGTATTTGTTTGTGCAGTCCCGTTGTGTTAGCTACTTTGTTTGGAACTTAAGAACCTAGTTTAGCGGAACGGATAAAGTTATAGTGAATTTTATCGATAATATTTGTTTACCACACTGTGTGTTTACTTATATTCTATAAATAAAAGTACTTATACCCAAAGTCTCTAATTCAGATAATTTATGTAAACAAAGTAATGTCAAGAAATGTCACTGTCAAAATGACAGGACAGTGGTACAAAACATTTAATCATATTTTCTTTTTTGTTGTAAATAATCATCTATGAAATTAAAGTGAATTTATTATAAGAATTATGCAAAAAAAATACTGTTGCCAAACAATGTTTTATGTAGTGTGTCGGAGACACGGCCTATGATCGTCATAATCAGCCCTTTTAAGTCCACTGCTAGACGTAGGCCTCCCAAAATCGATTTCCACTCGAAACAGATTACAGCCATTTTCATCCAAAATGTGGCTAGATATGCTACATACAATATGAATCTATGAATGAGAGTTGTAACTTGTAATATTAGTGTTGTTGAAGATGTAAAAAATGTGAAAATGTTTGGATCCCCTGCATTGTTACCAGTATCATAAAATATTTTATACCAGAAAATCTTCTTTTTTTAATAACTTTGTTTAAAACCGAAAATTTATAAAAATAATTACGGTATGATTCTTTTTTAATTATTATTTCTTAAATTCAGTATTTAAAAGAAAATGGAAACCTTTTTTCGCCATTTTATGTGAATTACCATTACGAAGATATTTTTTTGATATGTTATCCCCTTTGTTTACATAAATTATCTGAATTTGAGACTTTGGGTATAGTCTTTTTTTATCTATTAGTGGCCAGTGTTTTGTATGGATAATAGTCATTAATATTACTGAAAGTAAGCAATGTATCCGTAAAGAATAACACGAAAATAATCGGATGACAGTACATAAAAGAAATAAATATGTTTCGATAAAGATGTAATCTTTCACCTGACTAATACAATTACTAGAATTATTGAAGTGTTTTGTTATTGAATACAGTAAACCAAAGATTAGAAATATTAATGAACTTAATATAATTGGTATCCTGTTACTCAGTATCTGGTTTTTGGAGGTCAGATAGGCAGTCGCTCCATGTAAAATACTATTTTTCATCCTAGATTTATTTGTATAATAAAATAATGATGAAATACAAAACACGCGCAGACGTAATCGCGGGCAACTGATAGTCTGGTTATACTGGAAACAGACCACAATATAGTTGCGGAAAAAGCTGGGCAGATGACCTTAATGCAATCACAGACAGATACACCAACGTTATCATATTGATGACGGTAGCTGCAAAAGTGCAGCACTTAACCAATTTTGTACAAAACACTACAATTTACAAATTGAATTTGGGAAAATGTAAATTCCACAATCAATTTGGAAGCGCTTATCAAATTCGATTCATCTGACGTTCCATATACAGATTTAACGGATGTGTGACGTCAATTAAACTGAACAAATACTGTACTGGCTTTGTTTATTGATACATGTAAATATTTTTAGTATCGTATATTTGGTAATGACATATTTATTATTAGTATAAATTAATCTACGAAAAAGATCATTGATAAAAATAGGCATCTAATACTCATCTTCATGCTTCAATTTTCGCTTATGTGTAAACTCCATTTTGTTTGAAGGAAAAAGTCGAGATATGTTTTGGGATACCTTGGGTTGGAACGAAGTACCTTTCGCTGTAGGTATATTATGTATTAGCCGCTGCTCGCGGCTTTTTTTTCTACGATAAACGCAGCATAAATTACTCCTTAAAACATCAGCTACCCGCCAGTGAAAGTCCCGTCTAAATCGATCCAGCCGTTTCGGAGATTAGCTGTAACAAACAGGCAGACAAATAGACCAACTTTTTTTAAATAGCGTTTTTGTTTTGAGCGCCGTATATACTTTCATTTATGCATTAAGAATGAAGCTGTTATTTTGACTTTACAAAGAGACACTTCAATTGTATTTATTTGTATAAATTGAATAACAGGTGCAATTAAATAAAGTAACAATATTTAAGACTAAAAGAAAAAAATCATAAATGAGGAATGGTAGGTAACAAAATTGATTTTTTATTATTATTATTATAATATACCTGTTCATAGACATACGCTTGTAAACACACAAACATACTATAGCAAAAGTGTTGTGATTGGCAAAATGTTACACTTTTTTCGATCTAGTTCTCGTTCGCCCAGTGTACAGAGCGGTACGGAACTTCGTTCCAAAAATATTTAAATACCTACTAGAATCTATTTCGAAACCCGTTTTCCGACCAATCGATAAGTTAAAAGGAACTAAACATGTCCCATCTCTAAACAGCACACTTAAAACCTGGAATCAAAAACTTAACATTTAAATTACTCCAAAGGAGCCTTCTCATCCGAAACTTCCCAGGAAATTAAAGCAGTATCCAGCCAAATTAATGATAAACTCGTACAAGTAAGTACAGTAAGTTGCTAAGAGCGTGTGTGTTCTCTGACCAAAGGAAGCAGGGAAGAACAGTGAACAACAGACTGTCCTAAACAAACTGTTGTTTGGAACAAGAATGTTTCCCATCCCTAATTACGGACAGACGGTTCTATATGGTTGCCAAATTATTCGTGTTTTTTAATTAAATCCGTGCTGCTAATTATGGTGGAATTACGTGTGCCAGGTTAAATAGAACTGCAAATTGGAACAAGAGCAAAAAGGAAATGAAATAGTAACACATTTTATGGAAAAAAGGATAAAATAATATGATTAATGTGTATGATTATTTTTAATCTCGCCTAAAGGAATTGGGTTAAAAGGACAATGCTCATCCATGTATGGAATCCCGTACCAAAATGCATCAAAATCAAACTTTGTGTTTTATAGACTACACAGAGCATATTAACTCCTACAAAAGTTCTTTATGACAAAACAACCCGGGTTTCGGGGTTATTTTATAAAATCGAAACTAACCTAAAAACTAGGTCTATTTTGTTCGACGCTACCAACGACGTATTTTATATAAGTAGACACGTTAGGTACACAAGCAAGAACATTATTGCTTTAAAAACAGCGTAATCCACTAATATTAATAAGAATTACGAGTTACAGCAACGTATAGTCGCGCCACCAGATGCGTGACTGAAACTTGGAGATTTGCCCGACCTTTATATTGCCAATACTGTGAGCAGGTAATATATCATTAGACGCCACCGCGATCACACTACCACACCAATACCAATAAAACATTATCATAAGGATGCCCAGTCAGACTGAAAAAAAAAGCGTCTTGAACAATAACCCTTTACTTTTAATAATCTTAAAAAATACTATTCTTATCAGACACTATTGCTCATGCTCATGTTGTGTCGTTGTAAATCGACTAGGTAAGTGTTAGAAAAAATAAAACAAACAAGTCCATTTGGGTTTTTAATAGCGATTCAAAGTCAAAAATGTTTATATAAAATACTTAAATCATTCATCATAAAACTGATCTGAGTTCATGCCAAGCCAAAAGTGACACAAATATGTAGGCATAATTAAAATATTAGAGAAATCTATATGGTAATTGGCAGCTCGCTGATTATATTTATAATTATTTCAAATTGACTACCAGTAAAATCTCTTAGCTGGGAAGTTAATTCACTCCAACAGCCATGATCCAGGTGGTGATGACAGATTCGTATTGCACGTGGCACACAGAATTTATAATTAAGTAATAACAGATCCTTTAAAGATGAGGGTACCGTAAACGTTCTGTTTCAAAACAATTAACAAATATACAGTGAAGATGGGGCGGCTTAGGAATATTGAGATACCCGCTTGATTCAACATCTGGCAAAATAGCGTCTGACAGACCAGGGTGATTGGAGTCGTGCTGATCACGACGTTGCACTTCTCTTGTAGCTGACCTACAGCAAGCAGCACGTCATACTCTATCCAATCTTGAGATCTAAAAAAAATAACATGATTAAACATGTAATAAACAACATTTTGCAATGGGTAAAAGAAATAAAGACTAGATAAAAGTATGTAATGCAATGTGATGTAACTGTTAGGAATACATGATAATGATCAGGCAGTAATTGTAATACCTACATTATTTATTTGTGAAACCATCACTTATTGGAACTTAATATTATAAACACATAATAATCACTATCAACTATAGAAGACTGTAGAAAAGAAGAACATTAATAAGAAGTTGAATGAGGTTTTTTTTTAAATATTGCGACATAAATAAAAATATTTACCAGATGCAGCAGAACATGTCTATCTAAAATATTTCTCTCTTGTCGATCTTGTCTTACAGGATATGTTCTAGTTGCACGTAGAATAGAATTGCCGCAAGAAAAATATAATCTTCTATGACCAAAAGCAGGCAAAGATAAACTTACTTCACTGATTGTGTTTGCTCAATCTTGAAACTGTGTCCAACATTCCGTACAAAGCACACATTCTGAAGACAACTGCAATAAAAACCCTTAATGAAAAAGAGTGTTTTTAAGCTTTATGGCGTTATCTTCTGTAACATTAGTATGCACCAAGTTACGCCCTATAAGTGATCAAGAGTACAATAAAGCCTTTTTTGGCCCAAATCAGGTGTTTTTTTGTTTTGTTTTTATTTGTTATTTCCTGTGATACAATAAATGTTTTCTTTCATTCTATAAAAATAATGTTCTGTAAGATGGTACGTCGGTGGAAATGGTAGTCATTAAAAGTTTAGTCAGGAAATAGAAGGTGTCTGTCATTCTTCGGTATAAATTCAAAGAGTAAAATAAGATCTACTTACCTGAGTAGGAGTTATCCAAATTCAAATCTTTATTGCATATGCACGACTGTAACAAGTTAATCATTGGAGTAGACGCTTGTTATATTATAATATATTAGTGTAGTTATGTTTTTGGGTATCCAAAATGAACAGCGTGACTGACGGTGTCAATCAGTCGACCGACCCCACGACTCGACATATTTTCACAATTAAATACACAGAGAAAAATGTTCACAAAATACAAAAATAAGTTTTACTTCTCAACAATCTCGACTCTCAAAGACACAGACGGCGGTCTTTTAAGTCATAAACATAATCGCTAACTCAAACAAAGATAATACTTTTTTTTGACGTTTAATATCAACTTAGACACTTAGCTTTTCAGATTTTTCGCTAATTTATTGTAAGGGGAATCTTAGACGACAACTTACAATTTCTTAAATTAAAAAAAAATGGTTTATAACAAATGACTTTGAACATCTTCAAGTTTAGATTATACACATATATATAAATCTTCTAGACTTGCTAATTTACTTACTTGACTTAGTGTTTGGACTTTAATTTCTACACCCTGAATCTGTGAACATAAGAACCCTAAGTAAACGTGACAATACGTGGTATCTGTCTCAGTATTTCTTACCACTAAATTCACTACGTCACAGTGACAGTATTTTTTCTAATATTCGTTCCTGACGGAACAGGCTAAGGTCTGAGACCATGCTGCCTAGTCTAGTAGTACAAAGATAATACGCTCGCTAATAGAGAATACGTCAGTACAAACGTCAAATGCATAGTTAATGGCCGCGGTCCGAATTGCACACACACATATCCTATAGTCATAATCGTGATATTCTAAATCGGAACGTAAATGATTGATGTGAGCGCTATGAGCGATTATGGCCTTATTCGGAATGCAGGGTTAGGCTGCCTTCCGTATTGAACTGTAATCGATTTGAGCGTGCTTATACGCGTACTGAATTGGCGTGAGCGCGATAACGATGTGAGGCGCGACATGCACCATCTTGCGATAACGCCGACCATATCCTTTATTATTATCACCGTGAGCGCTGTCAAACAACTCTCAGCTGTCATAATCGTGATATTCTAAATCGGAACGCTAATTATATTGATGTTTGTGAGTGCTATGAGCGATTACGGTCTAACTCTGAATGTAGCCATAGTCGGTAGGAGTGGGCGTTGCGACGATGAACCGTTTTCCAAGACCTTTTTGTGTTCTGCGACGATGAAACCGTTTTACGCCCTGGATTCAAACAGTCTTTGTTGCACAAACCAGTCTTCGAATTATTTAGTGCGATTTTTAATTTTATATCTATGAAAATACAGTCGAGAACGCAATGAGTCACCTATCTCGTCCGTCGCGTCGTCGTCCGTAACGATACGCGTTCATTTATAAAACAGTCCTTAAAATAGAAAGTAAACTTTTTGTCAACGAAATACAATCGATAATGTACTACCCACCAGTTGTCAAATGCTGTTGTTTATGATGCGACGATCAAACCCGTTGATAGTTGTAAGAAACTGGATCTATTTCACTCGACGAAAACGTAATTCTATTCCATGTTGGATAAGTTTCGTCCTTTAAGCCGTCTTCAAACCAGTTGCAACGACGACCGTTTTTTGCAACCGTTTGTCGTCGGGAAAACGGTTGTGTTTCGTCCGTCACAAATTCGACAACGACCAACCAAAAATTCGACAAAGACATGGGTCGTACCTACTTGCAAAATTGAGTACCAGGGCTTCTAAGTACGTCCACCTCTAGACACCAGCGCCAAAAACCAGGGCTCGAGATACTTTCAAGTATTTTTTTTCTGCATCGAAAATTGATCCGTAAAGTCATACAAATAAAGAGTACAATCGCGTATTCAAAAAATAATACTTCCAAGCCTTGTTGAGTTGTTGGAAGAAAAATACTTGCATAGAACATTGATCCATAACTTTATATTAATAAAGAGCACAATCGCGTTAGCAAAAAAAAAAAATACTTCCAAACCTTTATAATGAAAATACTTGCTATTTTCATTATAAAGGTTTGGAAGTATTTTTTTGAAGCGATTGTGCTGATAGGAAATTGTTCCGTGCGGTCTTACCGATAAGGAGCATGATCGCAATTACGAAAAAATATGCGACTATTGAAGATGATATGATTGAATACCTACGTAGTTTGTAAACATTGCTGTTCGAGAAGGCGCACGCCGCCCGAGCGCGGCCGAAGCGGGCCGAACGAAGCCACGTCACGAAACAGCGTCGAGCGGTACGAGCGTGGGTCGATAGATCGAGTAGTCGAGTAAAATACTTTGAAGTCTCCAAGCCTTGTTGGATGAAAAAATACTTGCATAGAACATTGACCGTAACGTAATGTTAATAAGGAGCAGAATCGCGTTCACAAAAAAATACTTCCATAACTTTAAAGTAAAAATACTTGCATAGAACATTAATCCGTAACGGAATATAAATAAGGAGTAGAATCGCGTCGAGCGTTGACGGACCGAGCGATTAGCAGAGCCGAGTAAAATACTTTGAAGTCTTGCGAGTATTTCGGGTCGGCGTACTTGTAAGTAAATACCTGGTATAAAAACCTGGTTGCGTAAATACGCATCTTCCCTACCACTAACAGTCGGAGGTTGGATGTGTCGGCCGGGATTTAGGGTTGTATCGACAAAACAAAATCTTTAGGGTAATAAAATCGATTTTGTGTCAGTTAGCAATAAACCAAACTAAATCGATTTCATGTACTGCTTTTAATTAATTGTTGCTGTTATTCAACGAAAGCAAAGCAAATACATTTATAATTCGTTTTGATTACACAAAAGAAACGTTATCTGGTTCGTTATCCATCCGACTTTGCCTAATTTTGTTTTGTTACCTGTCAATACTGATGAATTGAACTGGATCTACCTTATTCAAGAAAAAATCTAACTGTTGACTAGGCAGCATGGTCTCAGACCTTAGCCTGTTCCGTCAGGAACTAAAAAAAAAATTGCCACCTGTCAAAATCCATAATAGTTTACGATAAAAAAGTAAACAAGTATAATACCTATCCAAAATAATGAAATACTCTAAATATGACGCAGTGTTGTGCTCCAGACTGCAAAAATCAAGGGAGCCATATATTTCCAAAGGATCCAAAACGTAGAAAATCCTGGGAAAAAGCGTTGAGAATCAAAAACTTCAAAGCAACCAAGCACTCTGTATTGTGCTCTGCTCATTTTGTAGCTGATGATTATTTTGGCCAAAGTAAATATACAGCTAAGTGTGATTGATTCATAATAAATCGTGGTTTATCATTTTGGTTAGAAAATAATGATATTTATGTTATTTATTTCAGTGTATGAGCCTAAGGCTAAATTCTTAAAAAAAACTGCAGTGCCTTCAATATTTTCTACAAAATTAGAGTCAACATCCGCAAAACAGCGTTTAGAACGCTTAGTAAACAGGTCTCGGAGGAAATTAATGCTTGATGTTCCAACAACTCTCACTAGAAAGAAGCCCCCAAGAAAGCAATGAAACATGTTTATCCAATTTTCCTATGGAAATAGAATCATGCAATGAAGTGGAGATAAGTGCAAGAAAGTGAGGAGATATGTACACAAGTGGATATTGAACACATGTTTGGAACAATTCATAGATATAAAACTGATGATAAAGCTATTCAATTTTACACAGGATTTGAATCCTCTATGAAATTCTATTTTGTGTATTCTACCTTGAGCCCAGTAGCTCATAAAATAAACTATTTTGGAAGCAAAGTTATCAACCTTAGTACAGATCAGTTCTTTTTAACGTTAATGAAATTAAGGCAAACAAGTGTATATTTGAATTGAGTAGATTTTTTAACATAAGCACCACAACTGTATCAAATATATTTATTACTTGGATTAATTTTATATATCAACTTTGGTCAGAAATCAATATATGGCCAGATACAGATTTAGTTCAGTATTATATGCCAGATCATTAAAAAAAATACAATATTAATGTTAGGGTAATTTTAGATGGTACAGAAATTCATGTACAGAAACCAAAACATCCTACTGCTCAGCAGGCATCATGGAGTAGCTACAAGCACAGAAACACACAAAAGTTGTTGGTGCTACTCCAGGAGGCCTTTTGTCCTATTGCTCTCCTGCACATGCAGGATCTGTAAGTGACAGACAAACTGTGGAAAGAAGTGACCTAATACAAAAGTTTGGAAGTGGTGATGTTATTCTGGCAGATCGTGGATTCAATATTCAAGATATGTTTGCTGAAAGTAATGTTACTGTTAATATTCCAACATGTTTAAAAGGTCAGACCCAATTACCAGGCTTAACAGTATTAAAGGATAGAAGTTTAGCAAGTAAAAGAGTACATATTGAACGGTTGATTGGTCTTACTAAAACCTATAAAATGCTTAAAAGTGAATTAGATCACAATTATATTCCTAAAGCAAGTAAAATATTTTTTCTTTGTGTCATGTGTTGTACTTTAAGAGAGAGTATAATGAATAAAAGACAAGGAATATTCTACCATGGTTTTATTAAATAATCATAATTTTTATAAATATATTTGTTAATTATTTCTGGTTTTAATTCTTATTCATAGAAATTAACAAGTCCTCGTATCATCTCCTTTATATATATATCATGTCTTTTAATAAAACAAACTGGATTTCTTTAAAAGTATAAATAATAAAATTACAGTATTTTCTTTCTATATAGGCATTTTTGTGTCTCCAAAGTTTATAGCTAAATTGCGAACATAATCATTGTAGTTTTCTATTCTGTCCTCCTTTGGCAATGGATCAAAGTTAACATTGACTCTTCTTTTTTTTTCTTACTGATGGCAAATGTTGAGCTTGAATGGGTGATTTGTAAAACACCTTGCTTGGTTTTTTGAAAGTCATTATCGTTTGAGTACAAACCTGATGCAGGATAATAGTTTTGGAATAGACCATATTTTCTATTGCACAAAGTAGCACTGAAATATGTTTGCAGTGTGCTTCAATACCGCCGCCTGCCGCACATTCACAATGACATTGTTCAATGTTGCCTTCATTGTTGAGCAGAACATTTACTATGTAGACAACTTTTTTCATTTGTGCCTTGCATTGGCCCTGTATGTATGTGTTTGCACCTTCAAGGAAATACTGTGCAGTCAACAAATACCTAGCTTTATACATAGCCTTTCCTTTTGGCTGAGCATTGACTCTGAAAGAAATAAAATTGCAATTTAGGCAATTTGGTAAGTCATGTAACATAGGAGGAGGTACCTACTTCAATATTAGTCCTAACATCTAAATATAAAGGTATCACTAAAGACATGTCACAAGAGATTTTATAAATGAACTCACCTTTCGAAGTACGACTGTATTTCTTGCCTATTGAGAGCATGAATCGGCGAATCGGTATTGATGTCTTTGAAAGAAGAAGTTGGTAGGCACCGATATTGTGGGTCACTGAGAGATGTACTAGGCCCTGGGTTGGCATTAAAATTAAAGTTTCAGTCGTATGCTTCTTATCTGAAAGTCAAAAACATACAGCTTATTAGATTTGAAAAGAATTATTTATCAATATAACCTTAAAATTATTTATTGCTTACCGCTCAATCAAAACTGGTTTCTTCCCTGTTGTTGATGCATTTCTAGTACGTAACTCCGCTTTTAATTGTGAAACAGTCCAAAAAGTATACTTTATAGACAAAATTATTCGAAAACAGTATTAGCAAATCACATAAACGTCAACACAAACTACAAGGCAGAGTCGATGCTAGCAACATCTACGTCGACCTTTGAGTTTTTCTCCCCAATAATCGTTTAAATTATGATTCTATTCTATTATAATCAAGTTTTTTTTTTTATTAATGTAGAATCGGCAAATTATCAATTATTTCACTGTGATCATGACACTTTCAAAAAATCGAGATTATGTTAATCTTATCATGTGAAACGAAACGTCATTTAAAGGGAGTAAAACAATATGCATACTTTTAAGCTCAAAAGTAAATTCCCGATTCAAAAATCAAATCCCCAACGTGTAATGTCGTAAAAATTTATGAAATGAATTACTATAAACTTTTGGTCTTGATGCGCGAGACTTTTTGGTACCAACCTTGGTCATTCTCCTTTCAATTCATAATTTACTGAGATATTGGTTAACATTTATTGTGTTTTAAACAAATTAAAGTCTTTTTCTATTTATTGCAAACTAAAAACATAGTTTATCCGACTTTCCCAGTCCCCAATCGATATCGTTTGTATCGCTCAACCTTGAAATTTCTTAATTTAATATGTATTTTTAACACAAAAAGACCCACCCTATGTAGTATTAAATCGACATGCAAGAGTGCCTTCATTGTTTTTTTTATTACTGTAATAAAGGGACACGGCCTTCAATATATTCCCTTTTAGTAGGTAAAAAACCGTTGCGCAAACTCGATGAGTTATCGCGTTCGCTATCGCTGCGATTGCCTTTATCTTTGAATGCGAGATAATAGACTCCATGACGCCTACGCCACGCACCTGATCTTCACAAAAAGCAACACCATATATCAGTGCCGTTTTCCACATAGATGAGCACTCTCGCCTCGCACCATCTCCTTTATCTTATCGATACAAGAAATATCGATACCTCCACGAAATCACGCGCGTCAATGAACATTTTCTATTGGGTAGTGATGTCCCTTATCTAATCTAAATGTAGTTGAAGCAATCATATCGGAACGAATCGTACGTGTTCCAGTGTTTAATTTAAATTTGTAAATAATAATGTGAAAATGTTTTGTGTTTTAGTGTGGTGTGTTTGTAAAGTGACCTGGTTGTGTGATAGTGTTCTGTTAGTGGTGTAGTTAGTCGATATAAGGATGCCGTCGGTGTCATGGTCGCAGACGGCAGAGTGTATACGTGAGTGCGCGTGGCAGACGTTTTATTGCGGCTTGAATGTATGTGAGAAATTCGCCGCGGCTCAGAGCCTGCTATCTCAGCCGTATCCGCGTTTAGATGTTGTGATTTCAGCCCCTTCATATGCCGCACAACGTTAGTACCTTTTAGATTGTAATATTACAAACTTATTCTATTAAGCCTTTTAATTATTTTTTTCACAGATAATTCCTGATACAATTATGATTTCGACACAAAATCCGATATCAGTGCGATTCATCTACATAACTCTATTGTGCCGCTGTAACAAATGACGCGCACCGCTAAATTGTGAATATTAATGCAGCATTGCCGTGTTATACCGCAGCCTCGGTTGACAAAACATAAATGCAGATAGTTTTATTATTACCATGTCGTTATACAAAACCGAGCGATATGGTTTTGGTTTAGTCGAGTTATACATTTATACATTTTGATATTTGTACATCACTATTGTGCTTTTTGATTTATTATTTTAAATTTTGGTTGTATTGTGTTGGAAATTATAAAAACGAATCAACATTGTGAATTATTTCTGCTTTTGTGATACTCTTATCATATCTACTAATATGTCTGTACCTATTCACGAGCGTCTGTCTGACTTTGAAAAATCCAATTGACCAATTACATTTCGCTTTTATAACATTCACAAAAAGTTTTAAATGATTACTTCAGAAGCTTTACAAAGGGTTCAAATAAAAGCGATAATATATTAACATTTCGCTTTTCTGTGAAACAATCAAAGCAAATCCAGGTGATTATAAATGTCACCGGCTGCGAACAATTAAGGAAAGTTATTCAAACACAAACTTCAGTGATTTATTCAAAAACTCCACATTCGTTTAATGAAGGTAAACAAGGGATATGCGTAATCAAAAGTTATTCTTTTTTTTTTTATTACTGATTGGGCCTGCTCTTGACATCTCGCCTGATAGAAAGCGATGGATGAGATCTATGATGGAACGAGCGTGCCCAGAAGATGCCTGTTCACTCACTGGCAGACGGGTTATATATGGAAGGGAACACAGACCTTCATTTATCATTAAAGTTTTAACTGGCGACGCTACCTAGGTGGCAAAGCTGTTGGCCCGTTGCGATCAAGAATTAAAAGAAAAAGCCATGACGGGATTTACCGTGTTGTTGTTTTTTTTAACTGACTATTTTTGTGGCAATAGCAAAACAAAATGAAAATAGGAGAATTTTCTAATACCTTTTATAAAGTTTCATATTGAGATACGAAGCCCGCAAAATTCGATCTAAATAAAAACGGCCACATTCCTCTAGATCGTATTTTGTTGCTTCGTGTCTCAATATAAAAGGTAATAGAAAATTCTAGACACACTTACCGAGGTCGCTGATTGAGCCGTTTTTCATAATTCCTTCTCAGTCACGAGATAATATTTTTGGAGAGACAGCGCTCTTAAAGACCACATATTCTCTTTTTGAGACATTATAAATCAGTCCGTGTGAGGCGGCATAAGTCTCACACATTTTGAGCAATTCTCTGATTGCCCCAGCAGTTGGGTCAAATTATTAACAAGTTAATCTCATATAAAATTAATTTAAATTGCCAACGTTTTCGATTACCGGCGCGTCGTTAGTTTTCACAACCGCGTTCTACCTCATTTGTTAAATACACTTCCCGTCAACTGCTTTTTATCCGGTTAAAAATTTACCAGTTTAACATTTAACTGTTTAATTATACGGAGTGATTGTTGGTTTAAAAGATATTTCAGTTTGATGGAAGTGAATTGCTGTTAAATTCATGTTTAATTTTAGGGGGAATGTGCCGTAATTAATGCTGTATTGTACATTAATACCTTTCATGTTGAGTTGCACGAAACCAACATTAGTTTAACGGAGACTTTAAATTCATGCCATCCCTTACGTTTTGTATCAAAAAGAAAGTGACAGCATCAATTTAAAATCTCCGTTAAACTAATGGTGGTTTCGTGAAACTCACCCTTACACTTGGATTTTTTATGTTGCTAACATTGCAGCATTAAAACTTTGACCTTTCTGGGACAATGTATGTAGGTATAAATAGGATTATTGTTATTAAACCGGCCTAGTACCTAGTGCATGTTGGACCACGCACAATGAAGCATCCGTAGTTGAAATACATGTTCTCATATCATCGATATACGTGACGGTCAATTCTCCAACTGCAAATGTAACTTGGTTGACTAGTATTCATTATCTTGTAAAAACTACTTTTCTGTGAAAGTTTTCCTTTTTACTTCGTTATATAGTTATACAGAACAGATGGCCGTTGGGGCCGAAAGGTTCTGGAGTGGCGACCGCGTACCGGAAGACGCGCGCGTGTTGGAAGGTCTCCCACAAGGTTGACCGATGACCTTATGAAAGCCGCAGGAATCCGCTGGATGCGGGAAGCACAGAACCGGTCGAGGTGGCGGTGCTTGGGGGAGGCCTATGTCCAGCAGTGGACGTCTTTCGGCTGAAATGATGATTATGATGATGATATGATTATACTACTGCCGTGAATTTTTTCACATATCCAAAATCACCCATTTAGGTGGCAGGGGCAAAAATTTGCACTTTAAAGCTTAATATTTCGCAAACGGATCCCTGCCATGGAGCTACTGCCAGTTACTGGGTAATACGATACCCTTGGTAAGACTGGTTGTCAGATGTTCAGTCGTCTGACTTCCCGTAACGACTATCACAGATCTACAAATGACAGCCGGGACCAACGGCGTAACGTACTTTCCGAGGCACAGACGGTCTCGATATGTACGTAGTGGATGGTCACCTATTTACGAACCGACCTCAGCTTTGTTTTATATGGAAGTGATACCAATTGATATTTTTTTTTTTTAAACATATATGTACGTAGTGGATGGTCACCTATTTACGAACGGACCTCGGCTGTGTTTCATATGGAAGTGATACCAATTGATATTTTTATTTTTGAAACATTTCGGAAACTCTTAAGCAGGGACCGATATCGATATTCGAAGAATACCGATATTTTAAAGAAAATACCGATAACAGTATCGACATCTGGCATAAATACTTGTATATCAGTAATTTGAGTATCGGTATAAAATATAGATAATTATATGGATACTCAGTACTGATATCAGGCTACAGTGTGACGTCACAGAATCTTTATTGATGATTCTTCAGTCGCGAATCATATTTTGATCAAGATACAACCTGACGCTGACCTGCAAATTGCAAAAACGAAAAAAAAAACGGTATTATATGTATACCCAAATACCGGTGTTTATAGCGATATTTTAGTATCATGTATCCAAATTATATCGGTATTCAGTCCCTGCACTTAAGTAATCCTGCCGTAAAATACAGTCTTGTTTAACAGTAAATCTGAGCGTTCTATTTCTCGACCTAAGGGTCAAAATTCAAAATCTTTAACCAATTGGACGTAGTTTAGCAGAAAAGACAACCCACATTAAGGTAAAAAATGAGTTGTTTTCACGATAGAGGTTGGTTCTTTCACTCATCAAAAAAGATCCGTGACTCTACAAAGCTAAGGTTGATTTTTTAATGATGGGAACCAACCCTCATGAAGGTGGGTACCTTCCTTTACTCGTAGGACCTCTTCAGTATATACAACTCATTTTTTACCATAATGAGAGTTGAGTCCTTTCTGCTACGTCCAATTTACCAACTTAATAAACCGAAAAACATTTTTTTAAATCCCTAATCATCTTCCATAAAATTTTAAGCCTTCCAATAACAAGTTTTTGTCGTCAAAATGTCGTTTTTAAACGGATTATGATGATCGGTTCTTGATGAGTTTTATCCTTATTTAATCTACCAATTTCCTTTCCGTCAAATTGGCTAAACTTGGGAAGATTATTACACAGAAGCGTAACATTAAAGTAATTGATATTATCATGTATTATTAGGAATGGTATGGTCTGTAATTACGCACAGAGTCACTGTAGAAAGAGAGAGAAGGTATTCTAAAAATCTTGTATTGTATTGTAAGCCTGCATCATCCTACTGCTGAGCAAAGGCCTCTCCCCATGACTTCCAGCTCTTTCGATCCAGGGCTAATATGGACCACTCGTCCCGCCATCTTCTACAGAGTCTGCGGCGACGCCTTCTGGCTGTCAGGGCTCCACATAGTGGTAATTTTGGCCCACAGCTCATTGGGCATACGGAAGACGTGGCCAGCCCAGTCCCACTTCAGCTTAGCGGAATCTAAAAATCTTGAAATTTCAAAATAAAAATTTCATTTCCTATGGAAGAAGTTATAAAACGCCACGTAGTATATAATAATAATAATAATAACCCCACCGCCGTATCTCTACGTTGACGTCGTGGTGGGGCTTGCGCGCTCCGAACTCTGGGTCTGTGCCGGTAGAGTTTACTTTACCGGAACATGTCTAGGGTGAGGAGCCAGACCAAGAGAGATACAGAAACCCGCAGGGCAGCATGTGGCGAGCTGTTGGGCAGTTGCGACCCCACGGACCCTATCTCCCGGGAGAAGTCATGTTCCTCATCTCTGGCTTGCCTTTATTGGCCGGCTGGAGTGAACACTGACGAGGAACTGAGCTCCCACCTCATTCTTGCCTTTATTGGCCGGCTTGAGTGGAGATTCGCAAGAGCAAACGTGCTCGGAGGAAGGAAGTATTCCAGTAAGTGCTTGTAGGGATCTTGACCATCTTCCGGGCTCTGGGATTGTTCTGAGAGCCGTGGAATACCTCTCCACTCCTCGAGCACCTCAGGATATGTTGCCCCCTTGTCGCTACGTCACTATGTGCTAGCGACCGTTTCCGGGGGCCCATTAATGAGTGTGCAAGTCACCTCCTGCCATTTTATCCGTGTACAATAAAACATTGATCAGGCAGGGGCCATAGTCCTTCCATAGTTTTAGGTAACCAGTCCATTTTAACCACCCAAACCCATAGTCCAATATCTTTGTTTCCATATCCTACAATAGTCCTATAACAACCGGGGGTTGTCCTTGGGTGCACTTGCATAGTGCGTACAGGGATAATCGTCGGTTGGTGCCTCATTCCATTTAAAATTGTCTAAGGGGCCTCTGTGAGTTGGCTTCGGCCCCTCGTACGCCTTCCAAAGGTCCGGGACCCCAGGGTCCCGAGATATGTAAACACATAAAAATATAATAATAATAATAATGTTAATATAATAATGTTAATATGAGTATGTTGTATTTGTGGCTTCAAATAGTCATGTTTTTTTAACTGTTCCAGAAAATACAACAGATCTTTTATGTAGATAATATTGATTGGCTTTAAAAATGAAACGCATATAAAACAAAGTGCTACATATTTTTTGATTCGGCTTTCTCTGAAGTGCCTAATTGATTTGATACCGTTATCGCACATTTTAATAAAGTAGTCCTTCTGTCCCTATCTAATTTATCACAATAACTAATAATTACGAACATCGAAACAGATCCAACACAATACAGTCAAGGAATTCCGAATAGTTAGAATTGTCGTAGCTCGTAGCACTTGTCGTAGACGCCTACAAACGCTACGGCTACGTCGCTTCGTAGCCGTCGCTACGAAATAGTTCACTGTTTGATTTTGGAGTTATGTTGTGTTATATTGTTAGTGTCTTCTTTATTGAACTGACATTCTTGTTTATTGTTGATATTATCTATGTTTAAAGCTTTAGTGGTAATTTAAATATGTTAACTAACATCAGCATTATTTTGCTTTCGTGACGCACTTCACACTATAGTTAAAATTTTACAAACATTTAAACTGTTATATTTAATTTCCATTTGACTGCTGAAATTGGCCTTTTTGGCGCAGTCGTGAGGCACATACTATGTTTTTAAAGCATTTTTTTTTTTATTTAAAAAATATCCAAAAAAAAATACATAATTTTGTATTTTTCTAATAATAATAATAATAATAAGGTCGGGGACCCCAGGGTCCCGAGATATATAAACATAAGAATAAAATAATAATAATAAATCATTTATTTCGGATTCATCCTACGATTACATCCATATTTGTTAGTACAATAATGCGAGCTTACTACGCTACGCTTTTAGCTTAATACGTCACATTGTATTATTACTTTTTGATGAATAATCTTTACTTTATTTTCTTTGTTTGTTTACTACTAATTGTATTTTGTTATACCACAATTAATGAACTGTTGCCAAATAAATGTTATTCTTCCTTTCTTTCAATATTTAAAAACAACGCCCAATATATCCAATAAAAATTAAAAACTTGCTCCACATAGGTACCTAAAACCAGCAACAGTCATTGTACTCCTGTAGGCTTTCTGGAGCAAAGCCTAATAAGGGGTGCTACACACATGATTCGGCAAAGTCGGCAGGCAAAATCGAACATATATCGATATATATTCGGGCAAAAGCCGCACGAGCTTTAAGATAAATTATTTTATTTCTGCAAGTAGGTATGTATAAACACTTACACGTCAATCACATTTTAAAAACTAGATTAGGTCGGCGTTTCCTATCTGACCACTTTGCGAAAAAAGTCCGAAACAAACTCAGAGGTCACAGTCTCTTTGAACGTCCATACATAATCTTGGTCAGATCATGTGAAGGCCATATAGATTGGTGTCTGAAATGGTCTTTTGAGGAAAGAACCACGCAGATTGAGTGGACCTGTCCAGTCAGTGCACGTATTTGTCAGTAATCGTGCAGCGCAACTCAGAACTTAAAAAGCTCAACGATTCGGCGAACATTACCAAAGAAAGGACATTTGGGTAGGCGGCATAAATTACTCAAACTGCCAGACCAAGGTTAGCTCGAATTGTCCCGAACCGACCCGGATATGATTAAGCGAGAGTAGACGCCGAACGTGAAAACCGAATACGTAAAGTAATTGCTTCGGGTCGACATTTTTGTTCAACTAATACTGCCAAATCAAATGTTAAAAAAATAAAAACAAAGTATCAGTACCTACATCGAATAAAAACCATTCAACAAACTCCACATATCTAAAAACAGCAACACTAATTGAACTCCCATGGGCTTTGCTTCAGCATCGTTTTTCCGAACTATTCAAAGTATCGGCTATACATCACGCCGGCTGCGCGGGGAGGCTTGCCAAATTGCCGGCCGTACCAACAACTTTGCTAATAACGTGATTTTGAGAACAGCTTGCTTATTTCACGATGCTTTTTTATTTTGTAATGTTTTTTTTGTTCGGTTCAATGTCCCCCCGTAAGAGGGATTATCAGGGGGGAATGCCACTTTCCCCCATAAAGGTGTCTTTCAGGGGGGGTTTTGTAGAATAAGTCTATTTTTTCGCTCGAATTTACCTCCCGAGGGGAATATCAGGGGAATTTCAGACTTTTGATTGGGGATTTGTGCAATAAGTCAATTTTTCTTCGTTCCAATTTTCCTCCATATGGGGGATTATCTGGGTAATTCCAGACTTGTGATTGGGAATTTGTGGAATAAGTCAATTTTTTCGTTCCAATTTTCTTCCCTAGGGGGGATTATCAGGGGAATTCCAGACTTGTGATTGGGAATTTGTGGAATAAATCAATTTTTTCGTTCCAATTTTCCTTCCTATGGGGGTTTATCTGGGGAATTCCAGACTTGTGATTGGGGATTTGTGGAATAAGTCGAACGCAAGAGTGAGAGAATCATTAAGGCCCATTTGTGACCATATAGATAAGATAATATCGAACGCAAACAAAATGCTAGGCTTTGTATTAAGGACCTCAAAACCATTCAACAACTCTAAGACAAAAATAAATTCTTATTTAATTAAATATAAAACCGATCACAACATACTTGGGAAAAGGCTAGACAGATGATATGGATTATGAATTTTCTTCAAAATCTATGTCATTGAGATTTAAAATATGTTACGGAATTGGGGTGCATTATGCAGGACGGCACGGTTGGCGCAGTGGTTAAGCGATTGAATGCTGCGCTGCGTGTCGCGGGTTCGATTCCCGCACGGAACAAATATTTTTATGACCTACAAGTAGTTGTTCCGGGTCTGGCTGTTTGTGTATGTGAGTTTAAATGTTTGTAAACGCACCTACAATACAGGAGAAATTCCTAGTGCGGGGCAATGTTTAAAAAAAATATATATTTATATAGTTATGTAAAGTCCTGCATCATAAAACTTCCTCTTCACAGTAGTTTCTCTATTTATAAATTGACAGAACAAATTCTTTCTTACAAGTAAATATCTCAAGTGAAAGGCAAGCATAAAAGTAAACAAAAACTTTCACTTTGAACCGTCTCAAGTTATCACGAGTTAACCCTCCGATGTCAACCTTAAAGAAACTGAGTCTTGTTTCATTATTGAGTAAGAAAGTTTGAGCCAATGTTTGTGCTTAACTATCGACTTGTTGAGACATTTGGTGACGTGTTTGATCTGGCTGTCAATTTTTATTTTTTTTTATTTTTAGGTTCCCTGTGGGCTTAAGCCCGCAGCTTCGCTCGCGTAGCTTTTTCTAAAAAAGTTTTTAAGTAGCCTAAATTACCACTAACGAGTAGGCGTCTTCAGCTTCTTCAGGTGATGAAAATCTCTGTCCACGCAATTTATTCTTTATTTTAGGGAAAGTATAGAAATCATTAGGGCTTAGGTCGGGACTGTACGGCGGATGGTCTAATAATTCTATGTTTTCTTGCTCTAAAAACTCTTTTGTTATGTGCGCGGTGTGAGAACTCGCATTGTCGTGATGGAGGATGCTGCGGCAGTTCTCTTTACGGAGTTCAGAAACGACCTGTGGCAAACAAATGTTAGCATACCATTCTGCATTAACCGTTCTTTGTCTCTCAAGAGGAATAGTCGTAATATGGCCGGTTTTGGAGACAAACGTGGCCACCATTTTTTTTGCAACACTCCGTGAACGAACAATTTTTGTTGGCTTTAACTCATTTTCGAACACCCAAACTCGTGACTGGTTTTTTGTTTCGGGTTCGTACGCATATATCCAGGATTCGCCACCTGATACGATGTTGTATACAGCATTTGAGGATCCTGCGTGGAATCGTTCGAAAGTTCTGACGCACCAAGTAACGTGAGCCGCTTTTTGCTCTTCACAGAGCGAATGCGGTATCCATCGGGAAAACAACTTATTTACACCTAATTGTTCATGCAAGATTATTTGCATTTGACTCATGCCAATGTCTAAAGTTGCCTGAATTTCGCGGTATGTCACATGTCGATCTTCCTCAATCAGCTTACGCACAGCATCAACGTTTTCTTGGGTGACTTCAGTTTTTGGACGACCTTGACGGGGATCATCACTGAGCTTGACACGTCCACGTTGAAATTCAGCAAACCAGTGATAAATTGTGGTTTTGGATGGGGCTTCATCACCAAATGCAGAAATCATCCGGTCAACACACTGTTTTTGTGTTAAACCACTTCGAAAGTCATAATAAATCATCGCTCTTGAATTTTCTCGAGTCAATTCCATTTTCTCAACGACTAAACAAGTTTGACAAAACCTTGTGACAAGACCGAGAATCTTTTTTTAAATAAATAAATGGTATTCGATTTTTAAAACCCAGGAGTTTTCAATTAAAAAGATTTTAATATGACAGGAACAGTGGAAATATTCCATTCCCGATACTTTTAGTGCAGCCCTCGTACAAAACGGCCATTTTGGAGACCCCAATTTCCGAATGGAATGGTTGCTTCAATGATTGGTTCCATGGTATGGAAAAATGTGTCAAATTTCGCGGAGAATACTTCGAAAAGCAATAAATACATTTTTAAATAGTAATGTTGTGTCTCTTCCTTGATTCCCGAAATTTTCAGTGCCGCCCTCCTTTTTCATGAAATACTGCAATCCCGCTAGGTGTTTATAGATTTAAGAATTGAGTTTCCGCTTCCTTGGCAGTCGGGTGAAAATGATATAGGGAATACTTTTTTAAGGGTTATTTAATATGTTTTAAATAAGATACCGCTATTTGGCTTAGTTCATTAGATGCGTATTTATATAAGCTATGCATTTTTTTTTTTAAGATACCGCTTTTGTTCTTAGTACGGCAGTACAGGCTTGATGTTATTTGTTATGTAAATATTAATTCATTTTCCCTGAAACGTATTTAATAACATAACATCACGCCTGTATTCTGCGAAAGGTTAGGCAGAGGAGTATAGTAAACCCTCATTATACCAGACACAAAAGAATGAAAGAAAAAACGTCTATTTGCCGCACCAGTTACGTTTTACATTGATTTTTTACTGAGGTATTTTATTTTGCAATATAATATGTTGTCATGCATCATGAGCTACTTGGAAATTTAAGTGAATGGCTAAGTAATAACAGCTGCGAGGGTCGATCGATTGGGTTAAGCTACGCTTGCTGCGGTTGGTCCGTGGATGGGTGACCATCTTCACATACCAACACCCCTCCGTGCCTCGGAAAGCACGTTAAGCCGTTCGTCCCGGCTGTCATTCGTGGATCTTTGACAGTCGTTACGGGTTGTCAGAACCCCGAAAGTCTGACAACCAGTCTTACCAAGGGCTATCATATTACCTAGTAACTGGGTTGTGGAGGTCAGATGGTAGTCGCTCTATGTAAAATACTGGTATTCAGCTGCAGGTTAGACTGGAGGCAGATGATGATGGAATTACTTACGGGTAAATTTTTTTCCACAACAACATTAAACCCATCACATGCAGCTGAGGTACCCAGTCAACCTAATAATTAGGCCCCCACATGGTCCCAGCGATAACCATCCAAGAGTTAACTCCCAAAGAAAACTTGTTAAAAGTAAATCTATTAGCCAAAGAGTATTTAGGCGGACTCCTAAGTGTTGCCACACACGAAATCGGAATCGTTCTGTTTTTATAGAAAACTTTTTATGTAATGGCAACTGGCATCTGATGTTATTGGTTCTTCACGTGTGTTTTGTGGGTTCGTTCCTGGTAATGGCGTTATTGAAAATAAAAGTTTTGAAGTTTATCAATTTATACAGGAATAGTTTTTAATCGGTACGCAAATTTTGACAAATTAAACTTAAACGTGTTTTATTATACACCTATTTCTTATTTTGATATGTCTTAGCATAAAAAAATGAAGTTATCGTAAACGAAAGATGTTTATTTTGAAACTGGTATAATGGATACTCATCGCGCAACGTGCCGGCACCGTGAAGCGGAACGCAGTATTAGGTACCTATCAGCTGTGCGCTTGCCCATTGATATTATTACGAATAGATTGTATCCATATTTTGCTGATAGCAAGTGGACCAAAAAAGTATTGAACCAATAAAGGAAATGTGATCTATTACTGATACTGAACCACCAAAAAAAATTTTGCTCACTGGTCAAAAACTTATCCTGTATACATATAAATAAAATTGATGACGTTACAAGTTACTAAACTTTTTTTGTGTGAAACTATACTCCATTTGAAATAACATTAGATATTTAAGTAAACGTTTTTCACAGTCTGTTCAACTGATTTTGACTTCTATTGCGTTGGTTGTTCGGGCACCTTGCTAAACCTCATAAACTCCTTCGATAGATGCCTGCTTGGCGTTCCCTTTATATTGACTCGTATATTTTATGCGACGAGTGTGTGTGATAAATAGAAAATCAATCACATTATATTTAGACTTTAATAATATAAGCAAAATACAAGAGATTCATAGGATTTTTTTTTATAATGACAGTTCCTTCTTACATCTTTTGTTTTTTTTTTCTTTTTTTTTATAATTTTCTATTCGGCCCTTGCGGCCGCGATCCACAAAGGAGGCGCCACCGTCAGCGCTGCATTTCGGCCGGTTGAAGCCTCACGCCGCTTACGTTAGACGTCGTTGGCAGATCAGTAAACATTGGTAGCATGACAAATGGTAGCTGCTGTAAACAATTGGTATTGCAACCACTTTCTTGCTTTTAATGCCATCCTTATGCCTACGGAATAGAAGTCAAAATCGATTGAACGGACTGTAAAAAAGGTTTATTTAAATGTTTAACCCTATTCCAGACTTTTTTAAAGTTGCTTTTGTGTCTGTCTGTATGACTACGTTGTTCTTCTATACTACGCAACGGATTTTGATGCGGTTTTCACCATAATTTAGGCAACTTATTGGAAGGTTTATGTGTCTAACACATTCCTGCTAAACTTAAATATAATAAAGAAATCTTGAGTTTTTTCAAGTATAAGTTTTTAAACTGTCATGGTCACTAATATTATTATTAACACGAACGAGATATTTACCATGTTAATTATTTGTTGTGAGTTCCCGATATTTCGGCGCTTTTGCAAGCACCATGATCACGGATAAACTAAAGTCATTGCGGGTGGGTGTTTATGAGCAGACAAAACGGTCTACCCTCTTTCTTGTTCGTTTTTTGCACTCAGTACCACTACCACTGTCACTCGCAACTCGATTCTGTTACCGACACACGAAACTCACTGTGTCCGCTCGCGAACTTTTTTCGGCACCTCTTCGGTTTTTACACAGCTGAACCACTGGATTCCAAGCTCTCGACAGTTGAAACCCATCATCCCGGTTGAAGTTCCTATATTTGGTGGTTTTTTCAAGTAGTAAAAACCGTGCGAAGCAGGGGTCGCTAGTTGACTATAAAATCAATCAACCAGTACAGCGTAGTCGTAAATCCTCTGCATATTACGTCATAACATCTAAAATCGGCCATATTGAATTTCCTGTGATGTCGAAGTAACAAAACACAGCTTCATTTTAGTTTTCACTAAGATATTTTGTTTCCAAGAAAGAAGACAGTCCTTTTAATAAATACTGAAAAAATGCTGCATATTCTTGGGAAATACTGTCAAAGGACGACGTGCTTACTCTAGCTTAATTAATTTCTGGAAAGCAAAGGAATACTGCAGACAGTATTTAATCACACATACCGGTGAACCTTGCCTTTGGTCTTACAACAAACCCCTTAGTACTATCAAGCTCACAAGAAATTGTGGTCTGTCAAAGGGAACAAACAAAACATATTCAGTTAGTGCCGAATCTAAACACTCAGAAACTCTAAAGGTGTTCTTACACGGGCAATATTTTGAGCAATAATTGCTCGACAACACTAATGGATAAATCTGAATCAATTAAGTGGAGCAATCTGGAGCAACAATTATAAAATGCGGCAATTGTTTCGAGAATATTGCTTCTAATTGCTCCACATATTTCACATTCTCAATGTCGCCAATATGAGTTGCCGAATATCCAATCGGTTTGGAAATTTGTAGTCAATTTTCTTTTCTTGTTTGTACTTATAACTACGTCTCGTTTTTGCGAGAGGAACCGACCAGCCGGCGACAGGAGCGGCGGGGGGTTGCGCAACCGCCGCCCCCGCCGCCATTTTCTTTCTTTCTACGTGCATTGCAGTACAAGTGTGTCGTCGGTGTACTGATTTGTATTGCCTAGTTTTTAAGTTGCTCCATATTGCCTGGTATTGTGTGGCCGTATCTCTGGCAACACGTTACTACATGTTGCCATCGCCCTAAATTGCTGGATGTAGTCGTGACGTCATATTTGACAAGAATTGACCAGAATTGAGCAATTTTAGTTGCCCGTGTAAGCGCACCTTAACGTACGCAGTATAGTTGTTCTTTCAGTATGGTCCGAGCATTTTAGATATTCCAAGTTATCAGTTAGCCTATAATATTCCCACTGCTAGGACACTTTTTTCGAGTAGGAGTGGGCTATCTACCACGGGGGCCCAATGCGGGTTGGTAGATGTCTCATGTCTTCGAATTTTTGGTTCTAGAACATTGTTTCCTTGTTTTCAGTTTTAGTTATCAATTACTTACGATAAATCAGTTAATACTCGGATGTGTTTTTGTTTGCTTAAACGTTTCAACTATCAATGAAATACAGACGGTTGCATGTATTGGGTACCTCTCACCCATAACAAATCGTACGTATTACGTAAGCACCAAAGGCGGGGGTCTTTGCTTTGGTTATTTTTGATGACATGGGGTACGGGGGGTCTAGATGGTGATTACGTCAGCAATATTTATTTATTTACTTTTTCTATATCACAGAATAATTTCAGATTTATGTCTATACAAACTTCGGAGATAAGGGGGGAACGGTATTTTTTTTTTTACATTTTTCGTCAAAAGTCGAAAACTAAGCAGCCTGAAAAATAAGAAATATATTTGAGAATGTGCAAATAACGCTCTCATATGATACCCCACATGCCCTAGTAGCCCCTCTTCGAATTATTAAGACCCCAGTAAAAGCTTATTTGCAAAATAGTTGGGCAAACGTCATGTAAAACTATTCCAAATTTCAAGTTGATAACATTAGTAGTTCTTAAGATATCCAGCTGTGACAGACGGACGGATAGACTGAGTCGCACCATAAGGGTTCCTTTTTACCATTTTGGTATGAGCTTTGTTTACTTTTGCTGAAAAGGGGGAGATGGGGGTTCAAAATGACTAAAACTCTGCTTACGTAATACTTGGGCAATAAGTGATAATTTATTTTTATATAATACTTTGAAGACCCAAACAAATCAAATGACCTAACATATCTAATAAGAGTTAGTACAGTGTATTATGTATAAAAAACCCTAATATAATAAATAATATTAGATTTAGTTCAGAAGACTGATAAGTTTTTCAAAGCTTCCTCGCTCCTACTATTCAGTATGACTAGATCTACGAAAGACAGCTGGGACCAAAGGCTGAACGTGCTTTCCGAGGAACGGACGGGTCTCGATATGTAATGGATGGTCACCCATCCACGAACCGACCGCTGCAAGCGTAGCTTAACCTTCAATCCACGAGCCCCTCAAACATATAGAAAAAAAAGTACTTTTTATTAATAATTATGTTAACGCGTTCGCAAGTTTAAAGTAACAAACTTATGCCACGAGAGTGTTCAGTAAAGTTAACGTAACGAGGTGTGTAGCGGAAATGGCTCGGAAGTGTCCTACACTCGCGCGGCCACAGATTAGATAGGTGGAGAGGATTCACTTAACCTTCGTATACCCACGCAAAATTCTGTGACACTTAGGCAGGTTTTATTGTTATTCGGCAGCGCCGTTGGAGCGCGCGCGTTCGGAGATGTATGGGGTAGTAGTTGTATTTCAAAGTCGCGCGCTTGAGCAGCGCCGTTCGGTAAACGCGCGCTGTTCGCCGGCGCTGCCAAAGCGCGCGCCGCTCGTGCGCTTCTTCGGCCAGTATGCGTTTTAGTGTGACGCCGTTTAGACGCGCCGTAAGATATTTGTTTACAAAATTAATTATACCGATACGCAGTAACGTTCATATTGTACATGACTGTCTCACAGCAGCGGAACACGCAGTACTAATCTCGCTTCACAGTGCACCGCTGTTCAAGCACGCGCTGTTAACAGCACGCTGCCTAGCGGCGCGTATAGCGGCGTGACTATAAAACCAGCTTTATACCTTTAGAGGCATGAGGAACAGGGTGTAAAGTTTACTCATACTCTATATATATAGTAAAGGGAGGATCCTCCGACCAGACGGGTGTTGTGTTTGGTGGGCAACTGCCCAACGGTTGATGTCGGGATGTTGTATATATGCTAGTCGCGCGGTAAACTCTGATTGTGCGATGCAGGATTTGTGACGTCAGTTCTTTGATGCGTAGTTCGCATGTGGCGTTGTTGATACCGCCACATACCCGCACACGGTCTCACAAACCGTAAGTTCAGAAACCAATTTCGATAAATTATAAAAAAATTGGTCAAATTATGTTTTCAGAAACTAGAGAATATCGTGAACAAGATAAACCCAATTTATTAACAATAAACCATTTATTTACTGATTAACAGTCTCTTTTAATTCAGTCTATGAAATAGTAAGATTTTCGTAAGAGATAACAAAATATTAGCGAAAATATGTTTTCCTCTAACAATCAAAAGCAAACTTACAAATTTAAAAGTGAACCTCATGAGAAACTAACGCAGAAGTGTCATCATTTCAGCTCAGTACATTTAGTACTAAGTTGAAATAAAAATAAACCCTGGATCTCATACCCGCGTCGGTCCCACAGACCAAATACGGCCACGCGTGTTACTTGCACAAACGCACTTTGCGCCGTAGAATAAATGTAGCAAAGAATCAGGCCTACTGGACTTACAAATAGACACTTCAATTTTATTCACTTGTATAGATTAAAATATTAGCTCTTGGCTTACGTTTGGAATTAAGGCGAAGTTCTTCAAGCGTGCATTTTTGTTCTTGAGGTGGCAGCGGGGCACGAGTAAATTGTGCCATGAACTTCGTTAACTTTGGGTTGAAAATTATGTTTTACGATATTAACAATGTTAAACCCGACGGACATAACATCATGATAGACGTTTATTTTGATGTGATTTACAGTACATAAAGTAGTATTATAATATTGAAATAAAATGAGTTTTAATCTACAAAATAAGGGTATGTTTGGTTTTTTTTTGTATCCAGCGAATTTTGACCAATTATGTAACGAGTACCCGATGTACCTACAGAAAGGTCTCAAAAGTAACATGTAATTTTTTCACGTGTTTAATCATTACCGTTCCTAAATAAAATGGCATCAAAATTACATTTCCTAGAGGTTAACTTGAAGAACCTCGTCTTAACCCTGCTATTGAGGTCCTTCTGTGCTCGGGAACAGTAATAACCACATAAATATTCAAGTCTTATACCTGACCCGTAAATGTACGGAAATCAAACTGAAGACCATTCTCATCGATATTATGTAAAGTACGGAATTACGACTTGCAAGTTATGATTGCGAGTCCTGTGTACGGTGGCTACACGAAACTCTCAAAATTCTCCAAACGATTTTAAACTTTGAAATGTTGATGGTTAAGTTCAAAATCGAATGAGAAAATCTGACAGTTTGTGGTAACTTGATGTGCTGGCGACTGTACCTACATAATATTATGTGTATGCAACGTGAATGCTTTGCGAATGAGTGAGTTTATGAGCATATGAATTTAATATGAGTCAGTTCAGTCTTTCAATTTTAAGACAAGAAATTGAAAATGAAGTGGGATTGAACTGGGTTGTGGAGGTCAGATAGACAGTCGCTCCATGTAAAATACTGGTCTTCAGCTGCATGCGGTTAGACTGGAAGCTGACTCCAACATAGTTCTGAAATGGCAAATGATGAATTGAAAATGAAGCTAAACGTTTTTTTTAATGTAAGGAAGTTTTGTTTGCTTTTGTACTAACAAAAATAATTGCAAACTTTTTTACTGTCCGTTCACTCGATTTTGACTTCTATTCCGTAGGCATAACAATACCGTGGTTACAATACCAACTGTTTATTGCAGCTGCCATTTGTCATGCCACCAACGCAATAGAAGTCAAAATCGGTTAAACAGATTGTAAAAAAAGTTTACTTAAATCATCATCATCATTTCAGCCGAAAAACGTCCACTGCTGGACATGGGCCTCCCCCAAAAGAGAGTAGGATTTGCCATAATCGCCACGCTTGGCAGGCGGGTTGGCGATCGCAGTATGGTGTTAAAAATGCGTAGAGAACGCTTCTGCCCATTCTCTAATAAGTCCCTTAGTCGCCTTTTACGACACCCACGGGAGGAAATAGGGTGGTGCTATTCTTTACGTCCGGTACCACACGGACGTACTTAAATGTCTAATCTTATTTCAAATTGAGTATAGTCTCATATCAATTTACAAACAAAACGAATGCTCAAACACAGAAATATTCAACATTTTGCAGTCACCCCAAAAACATTTTCGACATCCTCCCGTCCTTGGCTCGACCTTGACTGAATACGCCTGAAAATGGCCCGTTACACAACCGTGCATACGTATGTAAGCTGCAGGAGCAATAGCGTGAATATTTGATAGCCCATCTTGTGGCTGGCTTGCTCTCATTTATTCATCCTGCATGTACCACACCGGACAGTTTTGTGAACTTTGGCTCGTGGAATAAGCCGAGCCATATTAATTTATAACCTTATATTTACATACATACATACATACATACATACATACATACATAATCAGCCTATAATATTCCTAATGCTGGGACACAGACTTCTCGGTGAGAGGGAGTGGGCCTTAATCCACCACGCGGGCCCAGTGTGGGTTGGTAGATGTCACATGTCTTCGAAATTTTGGTTCTAGGACATGCCGGTTTGCTCACGATGTTTTCCTTCACCGTTTTGAGAGCAAAAGCGCTCAAACTCAAATAATTTATTACAATTAAACCATTTACAGGCACTTTTGAATTGTCAAGGAGTCGGTCAGTAAGAAAAATGAAGCTACATTCCCATTCCAAATCGTAGGTACCTATGGAGAAGAACGGGCAAGAAACTCCATGGACACTCTTTTAAATTAAATTGTTACAAAATTATTAGTTACACATATAATGTTGAATTTATAACTTAATGTGAGAACGATGTAAAAATAAAAAATAAAAACGTACACGTTAAAAGCGTCCAGAGTAGGTACACCAAATAGAAACAAAAAAAAACAAACAATTCAAAAATAAAACAATTAAAATAAGCCATGGCAGCTAATAGATGGCTTAATCGACTATATCGGTAAGTGTGTCTAGAATTTTCTAATACCTTTTATAAAGTTTCATATTGAAACACGAAGCAACAAAAGAATTATGTTGCTTCGTGTCTCAATATGAAACTAGACACAGTTACCGATATAGTTGATTGAGCCGTTTATCATAATTCCTTTTCAGTCACGAGAAGGAATTATGAGAAACGGCTCAATCGACTATACCGGTGTGTCTAGAATTTTCTAATACCTTTTATAAAGTTTCATATTGAAACACGAAGCAACAAAATAATTTTACAGCCCTCTCTTAAATCAACTGTTCAGTACATTTGTGTTCTCATAAATCTACAAAAATGTATAGATTTTATAAATCGCGTGTTCATGTATGTTCCTATATTACTCGTAAAAGTTATTCGTTATTATGAGAGTTCAATTACCCCATTTTCAGGTTTTCAATTGTTTCACCTTGTTTATTTTGTAACCTTAGTATTTATAAAGTACTAGCTTTTGCCCGCGGCTCCGCCCACGTGGATGTCGGTTATTGCGTAAACAAGTAGCCTATGTCCTTCTCCATATCCCAGGCTATATCTATGCCAAATTTCATGACGGTCGGTTCATCGGTTTACGCGTGAAAATGTAACAGACAAGCAGACAGACAGACAGAGCTGACTAATGTCACTAATTTTGTATTTAAAAGTACTCTAAATCTAAAATATATACACATCTAAATTAAATAAAAATTCAGTCTTTGAAATTGCCTTATACTTTTTTTATTAATTTGTATTTGAATGTAAAATTTGGGTATTTTTTTAATAAAACAATATAATGTCGATAAAAAAATCTACAGGGCATGAGAGGTGTAAAAGGGGTGGGGTCTGAAAGGGTAGCAGATGACCCCTTCAGTCGACCATTTCAATTTGGCACACGATGCACCAAACACCCAGTATTATTAGTTAGTATGGATCCCTAGATGTAAATCTTAGTGGTCTACATCCAAACTCTGTCTTACTAAATAACAAACTGCGACAAGACCAATCCACTTTTAATTTCAACAGCAACCCTTAATCTAAGGCTCGTCTATTCCCGTCAGCCCGTTTACCAAACAATTCACTGTTGTCTTGCCACAGAGATCAACTTATACCAACACTCAAGCGCTCGAGATGTAATATAATTCACAAATAGTTCATGAATGCGACGAACGTTTGTACGAGATCTTCCTGAATTATTTTATTGAGTTTGTGTGGAAATAGATTAAGGAAGGTGTTTGTAGTGTTTGAGAACAAATTAGATGTTTAATGTTGTTACAATACTGGAGAAAATAAACCTGCCTGTCCTCCGTGAAACATGCCGACAAAATGGTACCTACTTTTTCAATCTATACAAATAAATAAAGTTGAATTCATCATCATCATCATCATCATTTCAGCCGAAAGACGTCCACTGCTGGACATAAGCCTCCCCCAAAATGGGGGGATTTGCCATAATCGCCACGCTTGGCAGGCGGGTTGGCGATCGCAGTATGGTGTTAAAAATGCATAGAGAACGCTGCTGCCCATTCTCTAGTAAGTCCCTTAGTCGCCTTTTACGACACCCAAGGGAGGACATGGGGTGGTGCTATTCTTTACGTCCGGCACCACACAGCACGGCAAGTTGAATTGTCTGTTTATAATGTCAAAATAACACACTACTACACACACTACACTACTATAGCTCTTTACTAAAAGCGCCTACAAACAGGCGCGACACGCGACGCGACACAAAGAGACCGCTCGTCGCACGGCACACGGTGACTTTGTGTCGCGTCGCTTGTCGCGCCTGTTTTTGGAGCCTTAAATGAATATGAAAGTCCCTTCAAAATCGGTCCAGGCGTTTCGTAGATTTCGGGCCCTATCTGAATACCAGCGCTGCGGCACTTATTTTAAATGTCGTAGCATCATGCTGAGATAGGAGCCTTTTGGCCTCGTACAGGACTCTGTTTTTATTTTTTTATTCTTTTGTGATTGTGTGTTTATTAGTTTGTGATCTTCCTGTGTGAGTCGCAATAAATACTTTTTCTTTCTTTCTTTCTTAGTAGCCGGAACAAATAAAAATAAAATAGGTTACTTTTATTTTAGAAAAAGCAACGCGGGCACCAGCTAGTTTGGAATAAAATATACATTTTCCTTTTCTCTATCCCTCTCTCTAACATAATCAAAGCTTACACTTAAAAGAAAGAAGTTCCCTTACATGTTTAAACTAAAATAACTATAAGCCCGTACTCTTTACTTAAGTTACAAACACGGCTTAAACTCGGATTGGAAAACTAAGTAACTACTCAACGGAAATATGTCCCGAAAACTAGGCTTAGTCGCTTCACTTAAGGCGACGATAACCGACTTTTAATGATTTTATACTGAAAATCACGTCTAAACGAGTAGTGTTAATGATTTGGAAAAAATATATGTTAAATAAGAGCATTTTCTTAATAACTTAATATTATTATGTAAATATTTTAGATTATGTTTATATTACATAGTGAAATTAATTTGTAAAGACATGTCTAACGCGGATAAAAAACTGAGAATCACGCAAAATCTATCAAGCGTATTTTTCTGAAACCTTCAACTTTTTAAAGATAATTTAATTATTGATCTTTTAGTATACGTGTTTTATTAAAATACGTTTTGTTTTATGTATAATAAATTAATAATGCGTCTTATTTGGGACAGCGCTCCTGGATGGACGAGTTCTATTAATGGCTGGATGTACGATGCGTTGCGTGAGCTCAGTACAGAACACGCAATCTAACCACTCAGGGTCACTGGCATATTTCTGGGCCTTAACTCGCACTTCTATTGGCTGACACGGAATATAGGACCATTGGTCCACTTCACGGATAAAATGGGAAACATGTTGTATTTTATTGTATTGTGTTTTGCGCCGAATTAACTAAAAACTTAAAATAGCACAGTGAAATAGAACAAGTACCTACTTGTTTGAAGATTTTTTTTTTCTTCCCAACCAAAACACTAGGAAATGTTACGTAATTTTGACGTTTTCAAAGTTGAATTTTTGTCTATGTCTGTTTGTTCCGGCTAATCCCCGAAACGGTTGGACCGATTTTGACGGGACTTTCACTGGCAGTTTGACGTTCTTAAAGTGCTGATTCTCAGCCTAGTTTGTTTGCAAAAATGGTTTGGCATTCCAACTTTCCCACAACGATTTCTGCCAGACAACCGGTTTCAGATAAAATAATACGACAAATCATCATCATCATCATCATTTCAGCCAAAAGACGTCCACTGCTGGACATAAGCCTCCCCCAATTGGGGGGGTTTGCCATAATCGCCACGCTTGGCAGGCGGGTTGGCGATCGCAGTATGGTGTTAAAAATGCATAGAGAACGCTCCTGCCCTTTCTCAGTAAGTCCCTTAGTCGCCTTTTACGACACCCATGGGAGGAAATAGGAAAAATAGCCACACTATTCTTGATAAAACGACTACTTTTCCTGGCCTAAAATTTTTATCTTATTTTATTTATTTTTTATTTATTTAAAGTAATTATAATACAGAGATGTTACTTAATTCTAAACTCACCAAACTTTTACGTTTGATAGTGGCGAGATGCGCTATATGAGGAGCTCGTGGCTAAGTAATAACAGCCGCATGGGTCGATCCGTCAGGTTAAGCTACGCTTGCCGGGGTTGGACCGTGGATGGGTGACCATCTTTACATACCGAGACTCCTCCGTGCCTCGGAAAGCACGTTAAGCCGTTGGTCCCGGCTGTCATTCGTGGATCTTTGACAATCGTTACAGGTCGTCAGAAGCCCAAAATTCTGTCAGCCAGTCTTACCAAGGGGTAACGTGTTACCCAGTTACTGGGTTGTGGAGGTCAGATAGGCAGTCGCTCCATGTAAACTACTGGTATTCAGCTGCATTCGGTTAGACTGGAAGCCGACCCTAATATAGTTGGGGAAAGGCGAGGCAGATTGATTGAGTGGCGAGATGCGCTCTTTCTCATAACAATGAACCACCGTACGTACATAGCCACTACTTATATATTAAACTGTCATGGTTTAATTTTTTACATTCTATTTAGTTCTGTTTTCCATCCTGTATAAAGTTTTTCAGTTTTGTTTTAAGATCCTTTACTAGATTTTACTTTTTCTCTTAATAAATCTATTTTGTTAAACACTTTAGGTACCAAATACTTCGATGTTTTAATATAATAATTTGAATCATTTTAATTTCTACTGTAGAGTGTAAATAATCTCTTATTTTGATTGCAATCACAAATTCCTAGCTTCCACGTCCATTCAAGGCAATACGTCCCTTTAAACACGACAATTTCGCTCCTATTGTCCGAGAAAAACAATTGAACGTCACGGGTAATTGTCTTGTACAAAGAAATCGAATTGAAGTGGAAACACCACTATAGTACGGGACCCGTCAAGTGGGTCCTGTGTTTTTTAGGGTTCCGTACGCAAAGGTTGCCAACGGCACCCTATTACTAAAGCTCCGCTCTGTCCGTCCGTCCGTCCCAGGACTGTATCTTTCGAATCGTACCAGGCACAGACACTTGAAATTTTAAACAGAATTTGTAATTAAATTCAAAATTCAATGGGGTCCCAGAAACATTTTTTTTTTATTTTTTTTTTCAGCGTTTTGTCCGATCTTGTCAATGGTAATAATGACGATGCATACAAACGTCTAACTAATAAAATATGTAGTGTTAAATATACAGAGTGGTGATTTAGTCACCTGTATCTGTCAAGGGGGTGATTTTAACTGTCATGCTGAACAACTTTCGCTATGAAAGTCCATATCGAATTCATAAAAAATGTAGATGATTATTTTTTTTATATTATATTTATATAAACTTTTAAAACGTAGTATTGTATTATTATTTTTAAATGTCTTTGACATATCTTGGGACCCTGGGATCCCGGACCTTTGGAAGGCGTACCAGGGGCCCAAGCCAACTCGCAGAGGACCGTTAGGCGCTTTTTAATTAAATGAGGCACCAACCGACGATTATCCCTGTACGCACATTCAATTGCATCCAAGGACAACCCCCGGTTGGTGTAGGACTATTGCATAATATAGAAACAAAGATATTGGACTATGGGTTTGGGTGGTTAAAATGGACTGGTTACCTTAAACTATGGGAGGACTATGGCCCCTGCCTGATCCTATGTACATATGTATGTGCACATTTTTTTTTTTTTTAATGTCTTTATCCTGCACCGGTTGACGTCATTACATTAACGCCGGCTGTCGCTAAAAACCAGCGCTGGGCTCTGTCTCGCATAGGGTCGCAGCATTATGCTGAGCGATGGCCGTTTTGCGTGGATGTGACGCATATTTTCCCCCAACTTGTTCTTTCCGTGTTTGTGTTCTTTCTTTGTGTCATGTCTAACGCAAATAAACGTATTTTCTTTCTTTATTTTCTTTTTAGATGCATTGAAATAGTCTGTGTACTATTTTATAAGAATTTGTTATTTTTTCCCCAAGTCAGATAGAAGTACCATAGCGAAAGTTGTTTAGTATGACGGATAGAGAACCCCCCTTGACGAATACAGGTGACTAAATCACCACCCTGTAGTACGGTAGTACGGAACACTTCGTGTGCGAGTCCGACTCGCACTTGGCCGCTTTTCTCTCTACCCGCAACCAACGAGATTGGTTTTGACGTCGGCCTGTCCTTTGTCTCTGTTATTTTATTTACTACGTTTCTTTCTCTCTTTATTTCCACTCTTTACGTTCACCAGCTTAATTATTTACTAAATTAAATTGCATTACACTTTGTTTGTCGAGTTTCTGACGTGGAAGTTAGTGGCGTCAGCTTATTAAGTGCAGTCGAGATTGTTTTCAAAGCTTTGTGCTGGGTTTTGAAGTAATAAAACTAAGCAAGGCATTGAATTCGTTTAAAAAAAAATAGATTTTTATTTTTTTGCTTTAATATAGCAGTTTACCTAATTACATTTTATTTTAAGCTAACTGCTGCCCGCGGCTTCCTTCGCGTGGCTGTTTCTAAAATAAAAGTAGCCTATTTGACTCCTTCTAACATCAGCTATCTGCCAGCGAAATCGATCCAGCCGTTTCTGAGTTAGCCGGAACAAACTGACAGACAGTCAGACCGACAGTTAGACAAATTTAAAAAAACAATTATTATATACCTTAGCGCCTTCCCCTTAATAGCAAAATCCGAGTAAATTATTCTTGATTTGATATTTTAATCGTGGTAAGTAAATATTACCCTCCGTTGTAAATATAAGTGTTATCTAAAGTATTATTAAATGCAGTAATGGGTAATATATGCAAGAGTGGAGTGGCTGATACGTGACATAAAACTATTGAATAATGAATCATCATCAACAACAACCATTTTTAAGATTATCTAAAGTACATACATCTTTTATGAGATACTGTGTTAAATGTTACAATAAAATACCTTATGATACATTAAAATTAAATGAAAAAAAAAAATACTCATATTAAAAGCACAATTTGTAAACTAGCATATTACAAATTAGAGGATTATATCCAAGATAATAATGCTTGGAAACATGCTGATCCTGCTCCATAGGACAATTTATTTTATAGTCTAGACAAAATCAAACTGGTTGCTAATTTAATTGTATAATTTATAATTTTTATGATATTAATTTTATTTTCTGTGATTTTAACTCTTTAACTCACATACTGACTTATGTTATTAAATGTTAAAATTTTAGGGAAATCATCTACTTTTACAATGTTTGTAATAATATAATAATATGGCACCATGTATCTAACGCATAATTAATTTGTCAGTCATTACTTCACTTTTCATTATTTCTACCTATTGTGGTATAGTAATTTTATTCTATACCCAGTCTCAAATTCAGATCATTTATGTAAACAAAGGGGATAACGTATCGAAAAAATATCTTCGTGATGGTAATTCACATAAAATGGCGAAAAAAAAGGTTCCATTTTCTTTTAAGTACTGAATTCAAGAAATAATAATAAAAAAATAATCATACCGTAACTATTTTTATAAATTTTCGGTTTTAAACAAAGTTATTAAAAAAAGAGCATTTTCTGGTATAAAATATTTTATGATACTGGTAACAATGCAGGAGATCCAAACATTTTCACATTTTTTACATCTTCAACAACACTTATAATACAACTCTCATTCATAGATCCATATTGTATTTAGCATATCTAGCCACATTTTGGATGAAAACGGCTGTAAACTGTTTCGAGTGGAAATCGATTTTGGGCGGCCTACTTCTAGCAGTGGACTTAAAAGGGCTGATTATGACGATCATAGGCCGTGTCTCCGACACACTACATAAGACATTGTTTGGCAACGGTATTTTGTTTGCATAGTTCTTATAATTAAATCACTTTAATTTCATAGAGATTATTTAAAAAATAATAATAATGATAAAATGTTTTGCACCACTGTCCTGTCATTTTGTCAATGACATTTCTTGACATTACTTTGTTCACATAAATTATCTGAATTAGAGACTTTGGGTATAGGTAAGTGCATCGTCTTCACATATAATTAATAATCAATGTATACAAATTATTGTTAACATTTAAAAGAGTAAGTATGGAGTTTCTTGCCCATTATTCTCCATAAATAACTACCTTTAATTTTTGACGTTCATAAGTGCCTTTTATGTGCCTATTTGAAATAAATTATTTGACATTGACTTTGACATCGTTGCGCAATTATGATAGACAGTTGACTGGGAGTCCTCTAACATAATATACGAGTAGGTATGCGAGAACCAGAATGTATAATTACCTACTTATTTATTATTAACTTGGCTTTTTCTAAAATAAAAGCCTAAGTAATAGCCTAAGTTACTCATAACATCAGTTAACTGTCAGTAAAAGTCCCGTAAAAAACGGTCCACGGGATATAACTATATTTAAAAAAAAGTTATAATTACCACTTTTATTTAGTTAAAAACTGTTATTTTGACGTTATAAACTATAAACACACTCTTCAATTTCATAGATTAACTCGCGGAGGACTCAAATTTTATTTTGTATAAAACCACGCGGGCGAAGCCGCGGGCAACAGCTTGTTATAAATAAATGGCATGAATACGAGACAAACATTTAATACATATTTAGAATAGAAGAAAAGATCGGGGAGTCGGCTCACCGAGCTGACAAGCAAATGTTCACAATATAAAAATATAATAATGTAAAAATATTCAAAGATCCAAACAATTACGGGATATAAACAGGCGTTTTATTGTAACGGTACAGTCAGTGCTCCTCCCTCGTTGACAGTACCTAACAAGTCAACGTAATTAAGTCTTCAGTCTGATCTCTTGTTTTCCTTTTGTCTAGAAAATTTATTAATTTTAACTGTTTAGGTCTTTGGCCAGTTGTTGGCTTAAACTTACTGCAATGACATAATGTTAGAGAGTTAGCTTGTTGCGAAATTCTAAAGTTAAACGATGAAACACTTTGATAAAGTAATAAATCTTTATTCGCATAATATCATCATCATCATTTCAGCCGAAAGACGTCCACTGCTGGACATAAGCCTCCCCCAATTGGGGGGTTTGCCATAATTGCCACGCTTGGCAGGCGGGTTGGCGATCGCAGTATGGTGTTAAAAATGCATAGAAAACGCTGCTGCCCATTCTCTAGTAAGTTCCTTAGTCGCCTTTTACGACACCCACGGGAGGAAATGGGATGGTGCTATTCTTTACGTCCGGCACCACACGGCAGAATATTAGATTCGCTAAATATGATATGCTCAATATAGCCGAAATACAATCAAAATATAGCCAAGACTTTGTTTAGCCTTTTTTATTCTACAATATTTACCCAAAAAAATATAAAACCAGTAAATAGAAAAAGGTGACTAAGGTTTAAAATTATTACTGGTAAGTTATTCCAATTCAATTCCATTGTTAATTAAAGGTCTTGACCTTTAATTTTCAATGATGATTTTTTTTTTAAATCAAATAAAAAACAAAAATTAAATAGGATATTTTTATCGAAAAATCACAAAATGTTCATTATGCTTAAATAAAATGCACTCGAGTTAAATGTACAATTTCGACTATTTTGATACTAAATGTTACAAAGACAAAAATCAATGGGCAACATAGTCCTAGTGTCAAAATGTACAAATTGCCAAAATGTAATTTTGCCCAAATGCCGCTATGATAGAATACATTAAAGCCGTAATGTACAATTGGTATAATCTAATATTTTGAGAATCTGCTGTTTTGAGAATCTGATATTATGCGAATAAAGGGTAATAAAATATAACGCTTTGACTTCACAAAAATACTTCACACACACTTTTAATCTCAATCTGGATGATTTTGAAGGATTGCTAATCCATTGCTTCATATTGTCGAAAAATTTGTTTGCTCAACAGCGTAAATAACGCAATGAATATTGTTAAACTGTCAAAATGAAACCCATTGCTACTGTGTTACGCAATTACCACGCAGGTGTCTAAACAGTTTATTTCTTGATGATGACACAAGCTACAAACTTATTATTTACAAGCCCTTTGCCCTATAAGATTTCCCATACGCAACATATAGGAGCCTTAGGGGGTGGGTTTCCAAAAAACGATGATACATGTAACTTTGACATATAAACAGAAGTCTTAAGTATCAACTTTACAAATTACGAACTTCCATTCAAACTTTTATCCCTAATTTAACCCCTTTAGGGGGTGAATTTTCTAAATTCCTATTTAGTGCTCACTTTCGCTATGAATTCAGCCAAATTTCATTCTTCTAGACCCAGCAGTTTAGACTGTGCGTTGTATGTCATTAAATAGATTAGGCGGAACAAACATACAGACAGACAAAAATTGTTTTTTTTTTTTTTTTTTGTAATTACCGTACTTTCATATTCATTTAGTAATAAGCTTTATTTTGTCATTACAAAAGGACACTTTAATTTTTATTATTTGTATAGACAAGTATAGTTAATATAGACGAGCATAAAGATAACATTACACGTTTCAACCAAATTGATTCACTTATACTTTTTTCATTGAATCATCCAAAATATGAGTCTAGACATTAAGTGAACCGCGTAATATTCCCATAAGACTTCACCCCCTTGTTTTCCTCCTGTCTGCAAAATGGTAAAATTTAAAGTTCTTGTGTACATGCTTACTGAAACTTGGTGCAGTGTTTCGGAGTTTAAGTGTGTGTGAGATACGAAGTTTAATAATAAAGTAGTATCACTTGTCGTCGAAGTTTTGGTGGTGATTTATGAAGGAGTTTTAGTTGGAATATTCAGATGTAGTGACGCTCATGTGGTTATTTGAGGCACGCCATCTCGTACGTGTTAAATATCTAGATGTATGCCAGGGTTGAAAAATAATAGTAACTGTGGAGTTTCTTTTTCCTAAGAATCTACGTAGTGCTTGTAATAAAATTGATTGAGAGTCTTGGGTTTTAAAATTAAGGAACACTTTTCCTGTGCCGTGTCGACGCGATCTATACGAAAACACTTAGATCATGCCGCCATGCAAAGATAGACGTTAAACGGTCAGCAAGGTTGGTGGAGGTTACTAGGTGTGCAGCATATACTTAACTACCAGTAGAGAACTGTCTGTTATTTTTATTTGACTCTAAGTGCCCATATAACTGTATAATTAATATTTTTTATGATATTAATTTTATTTTCTGTGATTAATATAATTTAACTCACACACTGACTTATTATGTATATGTTAAATTTTTAGGAAAATCATATACAATGTTTGTAAATATGTGAGCACCATGTATCTATCGCATTTATAATTTTTTCTGTCATTACTTCGCTTTTCATTATTTTTACCAATTGTGGTAAGTAATTTTTATTCTAGGTACATCATCTTCACCTATAATTATTAATTAATGTATGCAAACTATTGTTAACATTTTAAAAGAGTAAGTATGGAGTTTCTTGCCCATTCTTCTGCATACATAACTACCTTTTGGAAGGGGCAACTAGAATCAATTAACTATTTATGTAATTTTTGACGTTAAAAGTGCATTTTACGTGCCTATTTGAAATAAATTATTTGACTTTGACTTTGACTATACATGAGCGGCACGTTGTTGACGGCAGCCGCCGAACGGTGTCGACGGCTGCAGTTGTCTGCCTTAATAAACATTGAATCATCGATAACGTATAATGTCAATACAAGAAACGGAATTTTATCTTTTGTTATCTTGAGTATCAGACTATTTCTGATCTACTAAATCTGCCGTTTTCCCGTTTAAGGTTAAATGTATCTTGCTGATTTCGAAGAATAGATAAATTAGAAGTAAAAATGGTATTGTTATTGAATTGTCTAGCTTTTAAAAGATAAAATTCCAAAAAATGTAATACTTAAAATAAAAGGTTTTCTCACATGCCATATCTATGATGTAGGCCATTAGAATATCAAATTTCCCCGTTATATCTCTAGTGAGTAGTCCACACTATGATAGGATGTCCAAGTGACGTAACGTCCGGTGTGTCCGCGCGGCTGTCACAAACTTTGCTCTCAGTGACATGTCCGCTGCGGATACACAACCCATATCCGGATAGTATCATACAATACTACTGTTATACCTATCATATAAATATACATGGTCCAGTTATTAAACCTCAAGTTGCAGAAAAAATATCTACAACATGTAGCTGTTAAAAAGTATATGTCTATTTAGCTCTATAAAACTTAAGACAGTAGTACACGATTCAACTCATATATCGTATTCACTTCGGTTGAAAGGTGCAGAAAGAGTAAAATAAAGAACACGATTTAATTTAGTAGCTTTATCCAAACTGAAATACAGGGTGAACCGTGAATACTGCTATTAGACCCACGCAACAAATGAAAAACCCTTTCCATAAAACCGGTAAAAAAACAGCAATACATTCCAATCGAACGTCGCACATGTCCCAATTTGTAGCTCGTATAGGTAAGTCCTTGATGTTTTGACGACCCTCCAAACACAAAAACTAGCGAACACGGCTCTCCGGCTTTCATGCCACACTTCGAATTTCGAATTTCACAAACATTAGGCCTTGAATTTCCGAACGTGGTGTCCGAATTTCCAAATACCCGCTTGCAAGTTTTTCGCGTATCGAGTAGGGAGTTTGAATAAAACCGAACTTGTTTGGGGCCATCGGCTTTTTCCCGCTCTTTATTTGGATGAAAACAAAGGGGCCTATTGTCTGATCACCCGGTAGCTTCTCTTTTTATGTGACGACAAAATTGGAACTTCATCGATAATGCCGGTTTGGGTTTGCAGATATGAAAGATTTGATGGCAGTATGAATAGTCTTTCAATAATTTGAAGCTTAATACAAAATGTAAACTTTATAGGTAGTTATTTCTTGAATAACCTATTCTAGCATGATTGACAGAAATGCGGGTAGTATTTGTTTACATTTTATCTCACGCTTTTAGTGAACACACTATAGTCAGTCTTATTTTTACATTGCACAGAGCAATTTCTCACAACACGAGTACTAGAAAAACTACTTACAATATGTCAGCTTGAGTTAATATTTTATTTTATTGTAGCAACTCGCCACATTACGGCCGCCTCGTGTGTACGATAAATTGGAACTGCTAGACAAAAGTCACTTTATGTTGTACACACATTTTGATACATTTTGTATTATGGACATATATTGCAAAATTTAAGCTTAATACGTAGTTATTTGTTAAATAACCTATACTGGCGTGATTGACTGAAATGTGGGTAGTATTTGTTTACATTTTATCTCATGCATAAGTGAACACACTATAGTCATTTCACTCTTATTTTTACATTACACAAAGCAATTCCTCACAACAGGAGTACTAAAAAAACTACTTACAATATGTCAGCTCCAGTTAATATTCTATTTTATTGTAGGAACTCACCACATTGCGGCCGCCTCGTGTGTGCGATAAAATGGAACAAGACAACAAGTCACTTTATGTTGCAATAAATTTGAGGTCTATCTCGACGCTCCGACAATTGCCAAGTACACTAACTTAGGAAATGACCTGTGGGCTGGTTTGTTTATTTGGTTAGTGTATGGGTAGGTTCTTAAGGTTAGATTTGTTGCTAAATAAAAGCTAGAAGGTCCTGGCATTATATACCTAAGAGGCCATTTCAGTGTTAATCAGGTTAGGTAACAATAATAATTCTTTTAGTTTACGGTGAAATTGTTGCGGCGTCTACAACACGCATCAAAGCCTGACGTCACACAAATCCTGCATCGCGCAATCGAAGTTGTACCGAGCGACTAGCATTTATTATACAACATCCCGACATCAACCGTCGGGCAGTAGCCCACCAGACACACTCCGTCTGGTCGGAGGATCCTCCCTTTTCTATAGAGTATGGGTGAACTTTACACCCTGTTCCTCACATTGCTATAAAGTATATTTTTTTTTATTCACAACGGGAAGTTCTTGGCCTTCATCTCATCTGATGGTAAGTGATGATAACGGCGAAGCTGGAACTGAGCTTCACCCGGAATTATCACACAAAGAGGAACTGCTTATCTTACCTCTTAACGGCCGAAATACAACAAATGCTGATAACATTGTTGTTATGGCGACAGACTTAGATAAAATGGTCATAGCTAGCCAGGCCTTAGGACAAGCCCTACCACTAACCAAATCGACCAGAAAATGTTGACTCCACTGGGAATCGAACCCGCGGTTGCTGGGTCTGAGACAGGTGATCTTACCACTAGACCACATTGGCAGTTAAAAAAAAAATATATAAATTCAAACCTACATAATTTTTTGACTGACTTTTCCAATAAAATCTTCAATGATATACAAACCCAACCATCTTCAAGACAACTTTAAGTTTGATGCCCAAGTAACATCAAGCAAATAGTCAATGAACAAACCTGTAGACTCTAGAGAAGTCAGCAAATAATGTAAGCGCAATTGTGGCTACAGAAAGTCACAATGTCGCACCGTTGTCGCAATGTCGCGATGTCGCACTGTCTCTGTCGGCAACAATGAGTGCAGTCGACGTCCACCATAGCTTATTTCTCCGTAAAGCAATGCAATTTCGTTTTCAACAAATAAACGAAACAGAATAACGAGAAATATTCTTTTTTTTTTCGTGTAATTTCGTGGTGTGTCCTAATGATATTGTTGTTTGTTTCAGTTTTCCCGAATGTGCCCGCCGCGCCTGGTATGCCGTGCGCCGGCGAAGACAGTGAGTACTTACTGTAACTACTTGCTTTACTACTTGCCCGTTCACTGGCTAGCTCATTACTTGCCTGTAGTTCATTCATTTTGTTCGTTCATTCTTGTCTAGCTAGTTTAAGGTTGAGCATGAACGTGTGCTGGTTTAGAGGAGGCACGGAGGTTGAAGTATCTACGAGTATACTCCATTTACTATAGCATTAGACAAATAACGGCTAAATAACCACAGTTATTGTGTAATATTTTTTAAATTACTGCACTTTAGAGTTATTTTTTTAATGTAAATGGTGAATAGATTACAGTGCTTTGTATTTATCGTGAAATAACGGAGTTTATTAAACGTTTACATCGAAATAACGAAAGGGTGAGATCAGTTATTTATCTAATGTTATAATAAATGGAGTAGGTATAGGTACTGTAGAGGTTTTGTCCGGTTGCCTTTGACAACCAACCTTCACAAATATTTTATACAAGTTGATTGGAGGTATTCCACTCAGAGCACTGATTTCACGTGGACGAACCGCACCTGAGCCCTTCCACTTACCGCACTGGAACAAATTTTATAAAGTGCGGTTCGGTGGAACAGTTCATTGGTATTATTTTCAGTCCCCGAACGGAACTTACGTAAAAAAAATTTTTTTTAATGGGAATGGAATGTCTTTTTGTCCAAGGCATTATCAAAAAAACATATCGATACAAATCAGTAGATGTTAAGTCTTGTACCGGACAATTCCACCTTGTTCACCTGAAACAAGGAGTAATGTTTTATTTGCATCGCTGTCAGTAAACAAAAATGGCAGACCATGCACTTTTCTTAGCAATTTCGTTACTTCAAATCATACAGTAATTCAACTAAGAACAAATGATCGAATGAACGCAATCACACATACAGACCGCTACGCGAAATCTAAATATGTGTTTCGGTATGCAGTGAGTCAGGGCTGTCACATCGAGACAAATTTAGTAATTACGTGATATCATGTAGGTAGGATCATCATCATTCATCATTTCAGCCGAAAGACGTCCACTGCTGGACATAGGCCTCCCCCAAACGGAGGGAGCCATAATCGCCACGCTTGGCAGGCGGGATGGCGATCACAGTATGATGTTAAAAATGCATAGAGAACGCTGCTGCCCATTCTCTAGTAAGTCCCTTTAGTCGCCTTTTACGACACCCACAGGAGGAAACGGGGTGGTGCTATTCTTTATGTCCGGCACCACTCGGACGTAGGTAGGATATGCAATTGATAATATAAATCTTTATGTCGTTTATTAGTTTTGTTTCTAACATTAAACAGTATTTAAAAATTGAAGTTCCACCGGTGTTGGGAGCAGGTCCAAGCTTCCGGTGGTTAGGGCTGCAGATACAGGAACCTCCTCACAATGCGAGCCGTATCGAGGAGTACTGCTTTCTGAATCAAGCCCTTGATCCAACCGCCTTAGGAGAGCTTCCAGAGATTTAGGCCATGGCGGCCAATCTTAGTGGAGACCAGCCTTCGGCGCTGGAGATATTATAGTGTACAAGTGTCTCTCTTCTCTCACTCTCATAGTCCGATGGGATGGCACGATCCGACACGATCGGAGAGAGATCAGGCGGACAACGGCTTAATGTACTTTCTGAGGCACGGCGGCATCACACCCCGCCAACTTCCAAACTCCAGGCTAAGAATCTCCTAATGGAAAAACCCGATGAATATAATATTTGTATACCTACAAGTAGTTGTTCCGGGTCTGGCTGTTTGTGTATGTGAGTTTAAATGTTTTTAAATGCACCCACAATCAGGAACCGATATCGATATTCGAAGAATACCGATATTTTAAAGAAAATACCGATAACAGTATCGACATCTGGCATAAATACTCGTATTTTACATATATCAGTAATTTGAGTATAAAATATCGATAATTATATCGATACTCAGTACTGATATCAGGCTACAATGTGACGTCACAGAATCTTTATTGATGATTCTTCTATCGCTAATCATATTTTGATCAAGATACAACCTGACGCTGACCTGCAAATTGCAAAAACGCAAAAAGTTTAATAATAACGGTATTATATGTATACCCAAATACCGGTATTTATAGCGATATTTTGGTATCATGTATCCAAATTATATCGGTATTCAGTCCCTGCCCACAATACAGGAGGAATTCCTAGAGTGGGGCAACGTTTTAATATATAACAAAAAACAAACCCAGGAATATAAGGGCGCGGAGCCCATAAATGAGACCTACACTTGAGACTAATGCAAAACTTACTTCGTAAAATGTACGTATGTATTTGGAATGCCAACCAGTGATTCGGATTAATTTGATTATTACACTTAAATGGGTAGAGATTAATTATTAGCTGAACCAAATATTACTGAGATAATTTACAGCCTATTTAACAATGGCAACCTTTGTTGACTCTCCTCAAACATCTTGCAAAAATCTCATTTATATGAATACACTATTTAACTCTCAAACTACCCACCACAACAAAAAGCCACTATGTATAGTCACAACTCACAAGCCGTACATAAAAGCGAGGAAGCGATATTTGTCAGTGGCCGCAGCGGTACAGCGCCACAGCGCGTCGGCATTAGCATGTGAATACGCCGAAATGATGCACATTACGGATGCCGACGAAGTGCCGACGGCTGGTATACTATTCAGACATGTTTCGTACCCATCATCATAATATTTGTACGTACGGCACGTGCGCTTTTAGCGGCTCTCAGAGCTTTGAAGATTGAAAGTCTAACATGGAGGCTCACATTTGGATACCGGAAAATCCAAATATGATATTGAAGTTACCAAAGTAAGATGGCAGCCTTACTATCTTTTTTTATCTATGTATCTGTCAATCTCTGACCGTAAACTTCACTGACTTGTTGTTCACCATGGTATGAATGAACTATTTTCGAAAGGTGTAAATAAACTAATAAATAACTGATGCATTCAGATTTACTGGCCGGTTCGTGGATATGCGACAATCTTTTACCCAGATCCCTCCGTGTCTCAGAAAGCATGTTAAGCCGTTGGTCCCGAGTTGGTACCGTTGATCATTCGTGGATCTTTGACAGTCGTGACGGGTTGTCAAAAGCCCGAAACTCTTATCAACCGTCTTACTAAGGGGTATCGTATTACTAGGGTTGCCAACTTTTTTTGACAAATAAAACGTATAAAAGTGGTTTGGATAGGAAAAAAATAAAGTATTAGGAAGAAAAAAAAGTATATTTCAAATTTTATGTTTTTTTTGCTTTAAAAACGTATTTTTGTGTGCTTTTAGCACATGATAACAAAGAATTACTCGTCATTTTCAGCATTAATATTTACTCGTCATTTTCAGCATTAATATTTACTTTAAAATGCATTCTTCACTTATAAACAAAACTAACGGACCAGTTTTGTACAATTTCGTCGATAATGAAAGACATCTGTGACAAATGTCACAACTGACATCTAACATTTCGTTCAGTAATTAAAAATTGTTTCCATTATCCGTTTTAAATATTTCGTTCAGCAATTATGAATCGTTAAGTACCCATAATGAGTATTTTGTTTACGCACCACAGTAAAGGTTGACAATAAAGTATTTTTGCATACTTTATTTGTATGTAAAAGTATAAAGTATAATTACCAAAAATAAAGTAGGATACGTTATTATAAAGTATGGTTGGCAACCCTACGTATTACCCATGTAACTGGGTTTTCAAGGATAGAAAGGCAGTCGCTCCATTTTAACTACTGGTATGGATGATGAATCAGACGGAATACATAACGTTTAAAAAGCTATAAACTCGCTAAAAGCTAGAGTAATCCATGTTCTTTCGCAAATAAGTACCGACACACGGTATTTGCCGAAGACTCAAACGCTGATGAAGTATGTCAACAGCGCACATCAGGGGTGCCTGGAGTTCCAGCAAATGTCTAGTTTGCCCACAGCATATGTGTGTAATTTCGCCACTTGTGTGTAATTTCATGTAAACAAAGTTGCTCGCGCCATATTTACTGTTGAATCATGCGACGCTTTGAGGATCGGATATGCGTCCGATGCAACGCAAACGATTTCTTTGTTTATTTTGTGGCTGTATTTTCGTGTTTGCTTGATGACTGCCCCGTTGGTGTAGTGGTCGCAAGCGCAGTGTCATTGATTATAGTGATATCGATTTTTTTCCATTGGAAGGAATTTCTTAATAATTATCTATTCTAAACATGATATTTATCAACCGATAAAACGATCCACAGGGACGATCGACAAAGCATACGATGACGATCAACATTTCTTTTTTCCACGTTTACTCGATTTTGTCTGACTGGTGTCGATCTTCGAAAATCAAGCAAATGTACGACTAGGTACCTATCTTAACGCCTCACTCTAAACACATTCAAATCCTCAATCATCTAGTTGTATTAACAACAAATGTAATTGTTCACCATGTAGAAATGTCGGCTAGATACAGCAAGTGAGGTAATATTTACTAAAATCTCGGCGTGTACACTGTCCGGTCTCCGGTGTCCGGTGTCCACAGGCTCTCACATTTGCATACCAATGTCCGAGTTGCATTAGGAATGGCACGCTTAAATTGGAATGCAGTCCTTTTTATTAAATAGGATTTTTTGTTTAAAAAGAAGAGGATTTCGTTACATTTTTAAATGTTTTGTGAATGGGACTGTGCAAGTTATTCATTTCGTTTCTTTAAATCCTTATTATTGAACGGAACCCTGAAGTTCAATTCCCGTAATTAAAAAAAATTCAAACTCAAGTCGTAATATCAAATCAACAAAATCAAAATATTTTATTTCACTTAAACCTACATGGGCACTTATGAAATGTCAGAAGCTAGATGCACGGTTCCAATTGGTCGTTTCCTATGGAGAAGAGCCGGCAAGAAACTCCACGGTTATTCTTTTAAAAATAATTGGCTTTTACAATATTTTTAAATAACAGTGTTAATAGGTAAGTGGGGAGGACAGTGTAGGCCTTTCAACAAGTACCCTGTACTTAACAAAATAGAAAATGGTCAAAAAATCTACAGTCTACTAGGCTTTCAACGTTCTCACATTGACAAAATAGGAAATAATCTAAGTATATAAAAGATAAATAAAATAATAAAACTATAAACCTATTTATACCATTGACATGATTGCCATTACAAGTGTGACAATTCTGCATAAATATCATGTCCACAAAAGCCACGAATAAAGAATTGAAATTAAATTTTAGGTATGTAACGTCAAATAATGAGATGATTATGTCAAGGCAGGAAGTAAAAAAATTAACGTCGTAATCTGGGAGCAGTTTATAGACACTTACATAATTATGCCGATAAAGGGGTAGGTACCAGGGAAGCCACATGTGCAGAAGGAATTATTGCCAAATATCCTTGTCTTCAACGTAGTCTTTAATTTTATAACATCCTTTTTCGATAAGGACACGTCTGATGTGGGTTCTGAACTTTCAATCGCTAAGTTCTGTGACTGACTTTGGCAACTTGTCATAAGTTACAACGACAATAAATGTCAAAGACTTGTTTAAAATGTAGGGAAATTAGAGATATTTTTGACAGATTAAGACTGAAGTTAGAATAGGCACGTTCTTAAAAATACGAGAATTGCCCGTCAATAAAGTCGTCGTTTGATTCATCAAATCATCAAATACAAAAACGTGATCAGGTACAGTCGAATAAGCTATAGATAGCTAACTTGCAAATACTTTCAACAAAAATTCTGAGTGTGCTGAATAGTGAATTTATTTTACATCACTCTCTTAGGCTGGTTTTAAAGTCACACACAACACACACAGTACAGTTAATATTGCTCTTTTGTAGTCAAGCAATTGTGCTTTCTTCAAGTACAACAGTGTATGGTAGCTATTACATAATCTATACTTATTATAAACTAGCTTTTGCCCGCGGCTCCACCCGCGTGGATGTCGGTTATCGCGTAAAAAAGTAGCCTATATCCTACTCCATATCCCAGGCTATATCTGTGCCAAATTTCATGACGTTCGGTTCAGCGATTTTGGCGTGAAAACTTAACAGACAGACTGAGTTACATTCACATTTATTAGTATGGATTAAAGTCACTCGTGTCTGTCTGTGTGACCGCGTTGTTCTTCTAAACTACGCAACGTATTTTGATGCGGTTGTGACCATCTAGATTTTGTTAATTTATTCCGGAAGGTTTATGTGTATAATACATTAATATTAAACTTATATATCGACGCTGGAAAGGAAAAAATACCAATGCGACATATATGCAACTTTTCAGGAGAGGCCCATCCGACGTTTTATTAAAATCTTGATATCTTGACGCCAATTATTTATTTATTTACCATGGTAAGTACCTAACTTATAAACTTAGCCCCACAAAACCATTGCAATGATTTGACTGTGGGGTCAGTGAGTCTCTAGAACACACACACACACTTAAAAACACTTACATATCCAAATAATATTTTTTTAAATTTACTTCTAAATCTATTTTTATTTGTTTCACTCCTTATGTCTGCCGGTAGACTATTCAATAGGTATGGTATTCGTTTCTTTAGGTTTCTGTCACCAAAGTAATTGGTGACTCTGGGTACATTGAATCTGTCAGCAGCAATAGATCGTGTGTTATGGTTGTTAAATACGTGATTTAAGCGGCTCTTGGGTACCATGATGGTTGGTATATTTGAAAACGGCAGGTCGCATTTATCTAAGCGACAATATTACAGGAAGGAATAAAATCATTAAACGACATATTTTGTTAAAGAGAACTGGTAAAAAAATTAAATGACAAAAAAATATATATTTAGGACAGGTGAAAAGGTAAAGGTTTGGGAGCCTTGGGAAAAACTAACATATAGCCAAAATAATCTATTACAAAAACAGGATAAATTTACTAAATAGAAATACAGTAGATTACTAACTCAAAGCATTTATTTCAAATAAACCAATTACAGGCACTTTTGAACTGTCAACGGTTCGGTCAGTCAGAAAGATGATGCTAGTTGCCCATTCCAAAGCGTAGTAGGTTCCTATAGAGAAGAACGGGCAAGAATCCCCATGGACCTTCTTTTAAAACAAAATATTGGTTACATCATTCTTGTTGAAATTATACATGTGAGAACAACGTAGAAACAAGTACACGTACAAAATCTCCTAAACGTATTTTTTATTAAATGACCGAAATTTTCGTCGGTTGTTCGCCGAAAATGTTCGCTTAAAATCCATGAATTTTAAAATGAGTAAGCGACATCAAAATTCATCGTAGGACCACGAGAATAGGACCAATCGACCAAAGTGTCGCTTAGTAATTTTTACCTTTAAAATCCGTACGAAGCAGGAGCGGGTCGCTAGTAACAATATAAAAAACATTGACGTCCTATTTTTTCTTAGAATTGTGTAGGTTAGATATGGATCTCGATTTTATAAAGGTTATTGTGCTCTTCTAGCAACCGGTTTCGTTGAACAAAAACTAAAGAAACCTTTCGTTTTCTTCATTAAACAGACAGAATCAAAAACCTATGTTTAATAAAAACAATAACGATAACAGTAATCTAAACGCGATTAGCAACATTCTATTTCGAAACATCAGAATTGCAGTTATTTGCTCAAAAATTCATTGAAATCGGCTTACTAGTAGTGTGATTCAATAATTTCGTTTTACTCGATAAGATAGCCTATGATAAGCCGCAGTATCGCACCGACCGCGACTCGGAACAGTATCTGAACTTGGTACTATGTCCAGACACACAAAATAAATGTCCTGCACTATCGACATCGCTAAGCACCTGTTAAAAGGTATATTCGAAAATATTTTGGTAATGATCGATAATTGGGTCATCTACCCTGTCGGTGTGAGGCCACGAAGTCACGGACGCGATTATGGCAGTTCAGATACGATTTTTAATTCATAATTAATGTTGAAATTAGAACGTGACTTCCTTAAGGATAGTGTGAATGGAAAAGTGTGAATTGAAGTGAGGTTTGTGATGAACTGTGAATGTGAATGATATTTAATGGGAATTCAGTTCAATAACCTGCTACCATTCGGCAACCTTGAGTTATTAAAAAAGTAGCCTACTGGTAGGTCCTTCTCCATATCCCAGCCAAGTTTCATGACGATCAGTTCAGCGGTTTAGGCGTGAAAACGTAACAGACAGACAGAGTTACTTTCACATTAATTTATAATATTAGTATGGATATGGATTTTCGCAACACACATTTGGGTATGCCAAACAACATGTCTGTATAAATTGCTGAAAGGGCAAGAATCAAGAAAAATCCATATGATTATGTATGTACATGTACACCGCACTTATAAACTCTTGTAGTTAACCATACGTACTTATATCACCACATAAGAATTAACAATTTCAAACTTTAGGGTTTCACTCTGCTAGCCTCCTGATCCATAAACCTGATATCAAACTGAATCCTGATTTATAAGGTGCGATTTTATTTCCTGTGTCATACCATAAGTTGAAGCAAAAATAATAGTTGTATTGTCTAAACCAGCCTTTCCCAAAGTGGGCGATAACGCCCCCATGTGGGCGCTGCAGGCCTAAAGGGTGGCAGTAAGAGACCCAGAAAAAAAATGGGGGCGTTGTGTAAAGTCTTGGGGGGCGATTTGTAATTTCATCTAGGAGAACTCTAAAACACCGACTGAGCTCTCGACTCTCGGCTACAACTTGTGAACATCAACAAATTTTAATTAAGAGATTGCTCAAACTAACTCGGTTCGATATTTCTCTCCGCGTAGTTCATATATCTGTCCTGCTCAGATCAAATTCATCCTTCACATAATTTTTTATATTAGAATCGATTATGTTTGTTTCATTTTGAATAAAAGATACTATGTCTGAATACTATAAAGTTGCGTTTCAATAATCATTCTCATTGGCAGGTATAGCCCATAAGAGTTAACTTGAGACCTGAGGCCCTAGTGTGAGTTTCTTTTAACCATCTGAACTTTACGCATCGAGCGCGTTCGGCGCTCCGATTGGCCCTTCACCAATTGTAGTGCTGAACGCGGACGATGCGTAAAGTCGAGATGGTTAAAAGAAACTCACACTAGGGCCTCTGAGCACCGTTGTGTACTACCTACTGCGCTCAGGTCTCAAGTTAACTCTTGCGGGTTATAGTAAAAGTCTCGTTTAGAATGAATGTTTAATCTCCGCTAATATAGCTCACAATAATTTATTTAATTTGAAGTTATAGTGGTTTTTAAGAAGGTGAAAAAATGGGGGCGCAAAAAAATAATTTATTCTCAAAGTGGGCACTTTGAGAATAAATTATTTTTTTGCGCCCAAATAAGTTTGGGAACCCCTGGTCTAAACAGTCTTTAGACGATACTAGTAGGTAATTTGTTGTTAGTTGTTTGTCATCATCTTTTTCCAACTATGTTGGGGACGGCTTCCAGTCTAACCGGATGCAGCTGAATACCAGTATTTTACATGGAACGACTGCCTATCTGACCTGCACAACTGGGTCACACGATACACCCTGGTAAGACTGGTTATCAGAATTTCGGGCTTCTGATGACCCGTAACGACTGTTAAAGATGAATGACAGCCGGGACCAACGGCTTAACGTGATTTCCAAAGCACGAAGGGGTTTCGGTATGTAAAGATGGTCACCCATCCACGGACCAATTGCGGCAAGCGTAGCTTAACCTGATCGATCGACATGTGCGGCTGTTATTACTTAACCACAAGGCTTTAGTTGTTTATCTCAATACAAATACAAAAAATATTCATTGACATAAAACGAGATGTACAACAGATGATAGAATTCTCTGACTCCTACGCTAGTTATAACTGTGTTGCAGGAGCCTAGTAGCGGCGTTAGGGTAGGGCGCAGTTGGGCGACAAGCATGAAGGGGCGCTCCTTCATGTCTGGTTTTAGGTCTCGTCCTTCCATTGAGAATATTGGTCACTATACCTGTAATGGTAGCGAGTGGGGAAAGGACTTTTTCTAAGCTTAAGCTGATAAAAACCTATCTGCGACCGACATTATCTCAATTGAGATTGACAAACTTGGCAACTTTGGCAATTGAAAATGAAATTGCTGAAAACAGACTTTGATGTCTTTATAAGAGAGTTTGACGATAGGACAGCAATTTTTTTTTTTCTTTGGAATAAAAAACTGTTTAAAAAAAATTGCCCATGGCGCCGGTAATGCTAAAACCGGCACTGAGGAGCCAGTGTCCTCCGTAATAAAAAGACAGTAGTTGTTTTATGACAATTCAAAAAAAAGAAATAAAAGAGATTTTATACTTTAAAAAAAATACATTAGATACATAGTGTAGACTCGTAGTATCAATCTTCGACACCCTCAATAAACAGTCCATTTGCTCTCATCCTCACTTTATCTGCCGTCCATTGTTAAACAAGCACAAATGGTTATAAAAGCTCTCGTTTCGGTGCCATCCCCTATATTGCAATTAGATCGCGTGCCGAAAGATTAATGTTTTCCTGAAGTGACATAGGTTTGGCCCATTTAACTGAATGCCACTAGATACTTAATACACTATCAATTTGAATAGATTTACGAGGCGTTTTTTTAATAAAGCTTCTTTTGAAAAATTGTTGTGTCATTGTTAATGTATGGCAAGTTCACACATTGAATTGGTGTACATAGCATTTTTGTCAGCAGTATTTTACTAAACGAAATTGGGGTTTTGGCGACAGAACTTTAAAAAAACGCGTTCCCAATTGAACACTGCCTGCTGACATCAGACAAGAAGATCAAAAAGTAAAATTCGCACGTAATCTTAAAAAATGTTTATTAGATTCTATGTAAGTGTAGGTATTAAGTTTATGTAGGTTATAGATGTACCTGACAATATGTTTACTGTAAGAGAGACTCAACGATCTCACAGTTAAACTGCGTAAGCAGTTTTGTGGGGCAATGTACCTAGCATTAAGAAATTTTGAGTGAATACACGTAAATCAATAATTTATTCATTCATTAAAAATCAAAATATTTTATTTCACATAAACCTACATGGGCACTTATGAAACGTCAGAAGCTAGGTGCAAGGTTCCAATTAGTCGTTTCCTATGGAGAATAACCGGCATGAAACTCCACGGTTACTCTTTTAAAAATAATTCATTCATTTCGAGAAGGAAGAGAATTTTTTCTCTTTAAATGTCGGTATCAGCAACTAACATATTCGTGAACGGGCGCCGTCAGTTGGGACTGGTCATCTCTTAGCTGCCACGGCTTATTTAAATTTTTTAATTGTTTTTATTACGGACGCTTCTAACGTGCACGTCTTTTTACATTGTTCTCACATGTATAACTTCAAAATGAATGATGTAACCCATATTTTGTAACAACATTTTGTTTTAAAAGAGTGTCCGTGGAGTTTCTTGCCCGTTCTTCTCCATAGGAACCTACTACACGCTTTGGAATGGGCAACTAGCTTCATCTTTCTGACTGACCGACCCCTTGACAATTCAAAAGTTCCTGTAATTAGTTTATTTGAAATAAATGCTTTGAGTTTGAGTTTTAACCTGGTGATGCGTATGTCCAAGAGCGGTACTTACAATCTGCACCCGATTTGTTTCAGTATTCTATGGTTATAATCTGCATCTCGAGAGCAGTGGCCGACTTAAGAGTTGTAGGTCGTGGGTTCGAACCAAAGCAGGCGCTATACTTTTTGTGTAAATAATTTCATCAGCACTGCTCTCAAAACGGTGAAGGAAAACAGACGAAACCAGCATTTCCTAGAACCAAAAATTCGAAGATATGCTATCAGCTATCATCCCGCACTGGGCCTGATCATGCTAATCTGCATACAAATTCAAACATACATAATTATATTCAAATTAGATCTACAATTCAGCAAAAGGCAATGTATTTGTTGTTCTCTCATTAGCGTTTTGTATTTTCTTTATCTTAATTCTTCTGTTTCTATTTTCAGTTACTCATTATCCATTCTTTACGTTTCAGGAAGCATATACAGAAGAGGCGCACGGCGGTGGCGGAAGCTATACCGCGTCAATGGACACATTTTCCAGGCTAAGAGATTTAATAGAGTGAGTAGTTTTAGTTTATTTTATTTCTCAGGCTTATATAAATTTTGATTGGTGGTGGAGTGATTAGCTTGGGTGTTCTGCCGGTCGATTCAGTAAAAATCTCAACGTGAAAACTTATGTGAAGTGATCTCGAAGTGAACTGTCATTCCATCTGAGACTAGGGATTGACACTATTGACAAGCTCATTAATTCAAACTCACTTCATCTAGGTTTTCACGGTGAGATTTCTACAGAATAGCACTGCTGTCCTGAGCTCACGCAACGCGTCGTACGTCCAGCCAGTAATAGGACTCGCCCATCCAGGAGCGCTGGCCCAAATAAAACGCATTATTAATTTATAACACATAAAACAAAAGGTATTTTAATAAAACACGTATACTAAAAGATCAATAATTAAATTATCTTTAAAAAGTTAAAGGTTTCATAAAATATGCTAGATAGATTTTGCGTGATTCTCAGTTTTTTATCCGCGTTAGACATAACTTTACAAATTAATTTCCCTATGTTATGTAAACATAATATAAAATATTCATATATTAAGTTATTAATAAAAGGCTCTAATTTAATATATGTTTTTTCCAAATCATTAACACTACTCGTTTGGACGTGATCTTCAGTATAAAATCATTAAACGTCGGTTATCGTCACCTTAATATAATTTTGCTGGATTCGTTTTCTCCTCTACCTATAGTTATTTCTCTTGAAAAAGTTTACTCTGTTTATATGTATGTATTTATTAGTATTTATTATTTTTAGAGTTATCTCTCCCTTATGTTGCACCTGCCATGTTTTGTCTCTGCATCACCCTAAGGTTGACTGGTAGAAAACGCAGGCATTAAATCCGCCTTTGTACAGTATTTTTTTGTCTGCATAAAGTTTTAATAAATAAATAAATAGACTTTACTGAGCACATGCTCTGGCATAGCAGTATTCTTGTCACTGTCGGGCATCGTTCTAACTACAAGAGAAAGACAGACGGGAACATATTATACAGAGTGTAAAAATACCCATCACAAAGCCGTCATGTACGTATTCTGTACATCCAATTATTACCGACTTTTATTTTTTGTGTGAAAATTCGCTGTTTACAGTAGCGCGCGCGGTTTTTGGTAAAACATTAACTAGCTCTCAGGACTACATTACTAACATCATAAACAACTGCTTTTGTTCTATGACTTTTAATAATTCCGCCAAATAATTTTAACAGTTTCATACAAAAATCAAAATATTTAAGAGCGTTCAACCGTCGCGGGCTAGCAACGTCGCATTTCTAGAGGTTTTTCGTGATTATTTTGTTAAATTTAAATCAAAGTACTATTATTTTTTTAGCCAAGCACTAGTTCTTTGGTATTTATAAGTATGTATGCTATTTTTTTACAGTTAGTTTGGTATTTATTCATAAAAATTGTCAAATTGACTATTATTTTTTATTTGCAGTATTACGACTAAATATTTTTATTTACTATAAAGTAAATGTTAAAAATAATTATACCCTCATGTATATAACACTTAAAACTTATAATCTTAAAACAAACTTAGACTAAAAATCTGAATTATCTGTAAAATAATATATAACTATCCTTCTAATCTCTCCGTAACCAGAAGGTTCCCAGGTTCCAGTACAAGTGCGGGCCCTATCAGAATACCAGCGCCGCGGTATTTATTTTTTAAATATCGCAGCATAATGCTGAGATAGGAGCCTGTTCAAAGTCAAAGTCGTATTTATTTAAAAAAAAACTCAAAAATCTACCCTTTACGGGCATACACTATTAATTTAACAATATTAGAATTACATAAGACATAAACGATAAAATTCTAGCAAATTCAATACAATTCTAATAAATCTATAGGAATATTACATTATAAATCATAAATACAGGATTAGTCACAAGAAAGTTTGCCAACAAGAAATGCATCAATGGTATAGTAGTTTATTAAAAAAATATTTAGTTTGCGTTTAAATTGAATCAAGTTTAAATCTTTTATGTCATTTGGTAGCTTATTAAGCTGTTGACAAAGCACAGGTCTTTGTTTTATTATGCATTTTTTTGTATTTTTTTTTAATTGTAATTTTTGTTAGTTTAAATGCTCCTGTTTTGTCCCGTGCGTTACCTGAATAAAATATTTTTCTTTCTTTCTTTCAAAAATTGATTACAATGACAAAAAGAGTGAATCTCATGTTCGTTAAGCGTCGTTTTTACACCCGTTGTTAACCAAAGGATATGCTAAGTAATGTTTATTTGTGTCGGCCTAAGATTCAATATGACCTGTAGCTTTCTAACACACTTCTTTTTCTCTTCCAGCGCGCCTTCTGCGCCTTCTGCCAGGACCGCATCTGGGGCCTGGGCCGGCAAGGCTTCAAGTGCATTCAGTGCAAGTTGCTGGTGCACAAGAAGTGCCACAAACTCGTGCAGAAGCCCTGCTCCAACGAACATGTGGACCCCATCGAAGTCAAGGACGATGCTAACGGGGAGAGCACTTTGGGAAGAGCGTCTTCTGTCAGGTAAAATAATATTTATATAAATTATAAAATTGAAAACTGACTGCTAGGATAGTAAAAACATTCGTGAAGGAAGACCAAGAACAAAGTTTTCACTGATAGTCTGATAATATGCCAACTCTAAACGCAACGCTTGAAAGGCAATATTGACCAAACGACATGTTGGCAATGTTACACTAGAGCATCTTAGTTTTTATTTTGTCAAAAAAAAAAAGAAAACTTTAAAATGGATGATTTTATATTATATATATTTTTTTATTATATTATTAAAAAAAGGATTTTAAAGGTTTTTTTATTGGAAAAAATAATCTTTATAATGCTCTAGTGTAAAGTTGTCAACATGTCGTTTGGTCAATATTGGTGCCGATTCCCTTGTTCACAAACTAAACTAAATTTAAGTTCAGTGAATCTTTTTCTTTCTATTTCATTAAGAAAAGGACAGAAGATAAATTTTAGTTTTTCCCGTCAAATTAATCAGCGCTTGACGTAAATTGACGTAATTTCAGTAGGCAAGTTTTTAATCACGTCTAAACTTGTATGGAGTAGTAACAGGCGCTGGTTATTAGTATATTTGACAGGACTAAACTAAAATTTATCTTCTGTCCTTTTCTTAGTGAAATAGCAATAAAAAGATGCACTGAACTTAAATTTGGTTTAGTTTGTGAACAAGGGAATCGGCACCATTGCCTTTCAAGTGTCGATATGTTGTCAAAAAGTTCTGTATTTAAGATTGTTCTCCTACATTTTTCACTTCCTTTTATTTTAATATTAGCTTCTCCCTGCGACTTCGCTCGCGTCTAAGTCGTAAGATACACAATATAACAAAATAACAGCCTCATAAAACTCCCCCGTCACATCGCATAGCCCAGACCGCATTTACTTCGTTATCGCATAGCGTTCTTTTCTTTTTGCTCGGCTCCTATGTGTCATAGCGTGATGTAATATAACCTAAAGCCTTAAGAAATGGACTATCAAATGCAAAAATAATTGTTAAAATTCGACTGGTAGTTCCAGAGATTAGCGCGATCAAACAATAAAAATAACAAACTCTTCAGCATTACTATCAGTATATTTCCAGCTTGCTTAACAAAAAAGGTGCATTAAAAAAAAATGGTTGTCTGTAAAGTTGGTTTACGGACGATAGTTTAACGTGATAATGTCATAACAAAACATTGATGCGGCGCAAGCATACAATGAGCGTAACGGGACAATGAGCGTAACGGGACATTTTCGTGCATGCAGCCGGCGTTCATCGATTTATTAGACGTAGTCACGTCATAACAAAAAAATATGCATGATCTAAAGATAAATTATATCCTATAGCAATCAGGGATAAACAGAACGAACAGAGAGAACAAGATACAGTAAACAGGAACGGGTAAAAGCACTCGGAAAGAATTTTGAATGGACTAGACAGGTTCAGATTAATCCATAATTACGATTTACGACGTCTGTTAAACTATTAGGTATGTTTGCTTCGCGGATAGTTAAGTAGTTAATTAAATCGTCTCGAAGGTCTGGTTGTAAGGAAATTTTTAAAATCTAAATATTGAAGAGATTGATGATCTCCTGATAGATAATAATGAATTAATTATTTTTGACGTGACAACGTCTAATAAATCGATGAACGCCGACTCCATGCACGAAAAAGGATGACTCATTGTCCCGTTACGCCCTTTGTCTCGTTATGCGCATTGTCCCGTTACGCTCATTGTACGCTTGCGCCGCATCAATGTTTTGTTATGACGTTGTCACGATAAACTATCGTCCGTAAACCAACTTTACAGACAACCAATTTTTATATTATGTGTGAGTGCGATGTGATAGAGATAGTGATTTGGTTTGCGTCGCGAATATTTTTAGTTGCCCAGTCCGCTCGAATTCTATTTGTTTAGCAGCACGCAGTCGTACTGATAAATTCTCCATATTTTCAAAAACTAAGTCTTGACCTCCGATCTTACAAGTGTGATTCAAAATATTATGTAACACGTAATATACGTACACGTATTATGTAATATTATGTATTGTGTATTATGTTTCACGATATGCTTGTGTGTTTATTTGAGGTCGCACAAATATTTGTGCAATTCGGGATTCCCGTCACCGAGAAAAAATTGCGCGTTCCGATTTATATGACCTACCGGTGCTAGAGCTACCACCAGCACCAAGCTCAGTATAGGTCAGTCGGCCGGTCGGTCGTGTCGGTATCAGCTCATACCTATGAGCTGATATCGCCATGCACCATGTTTACCAAAGAATGGATAAGATATAAATAAATACAGGAATAACAGCCTAATCTATTAAATATTATGTAATACATGTACGGTATCACTATTTAGGTCAATATGCATTTAATGAAGCTATCTCAATCATTCTCAGCACTTCCATTTTATCTTTGAGATAATAAAAGTTTACAGATTAATTCGTGTTTGCTATTTTTAATGGCGATATCATAGGCGCCTACTGCGGGAATAAGCAATTGTGTTTGGCAGCATTTACGTGGGATATAATTAATTATATTTATGAATCTATATATATTCTTAGTATCATCCATACTATATACTATATAAACTATATTATTATAAATGTGAAAGTAGCTCTGTATATCTGTCTGTCTTTCTGAGAAGGACATAGGCTACTCTTTTACGCGATAACCGAAGTCCACGCGGGCAGAGCCGCGGGAAAAAGCTAGTATTCCTATAATTCCGATACCTGTACTAATACAGATATCCGAATTATGAACTATGTTAAGTCATATTTCATAATTATCATCTATCATCATCATAGCCTTGACTTCTACCATTTCACTTCGACGCCCGAGAAGCTGTTCTTTGTTCGTACATTTTTGCACTTAGTAACACAGATGAAAAAGTTCATTATTCAATGCCATCAGAAAGCTCTCGGTGCTACGCCTTTAAAGTGACATTCATCTTATTATCCGCTATTTATAACAATTTTAGATTAAATTTCATTACAGCTGTAATCTAAAAGTAAACTATAATTGGTCAATATTATAACATAACAAAATATTATTACACTGGGGTTTTTTGTCCAAATATCCTCGTATTTAGACCTCTCTTATCAGCAGTTTTTCATCACCTTCACCTTCCGGGCGATATGAATCAATTCGTTTATAAACATTATGTGTTTGGCAGCATTATAGACACAATCCCTAGTATCTACCCGAACCGCTTCGGGAATACAGCTAATGATATTAAAAACGAAATATTTGACTTACAATTTAATGCACAAAGTGACGCTAGAATTCGAGAGAGTCCCGTAACTATACATATATAGTTATTTGTGTATTGTGTCTCAATAGTCTACGCTTGATGGCTTCGAAATGTATCATCTCTTAAACACTCTTCATTCAATAATGAAGGACATAATACGTTTTCTTCGAGTGTTCAAACAAAAACACATTAGGAAACTTCAAGAGCTTTTCACAAACTGTGTGGTACCATGTAGATCTCGCGCGGAAGTGGAGCCCCCACTACCGGATACGCCGCCCGCGCCTGCGCCTGCGCTCCCTCGGCCGGATGAGCTCGAGCCGGGCTCCCAGAGACAGTACTCGCTTGACGACTTTGAACTCATCAGGGTTATTGGACGAGGATCTTATGCTAAGGTACGTTTTATCACAATATCATATATCAGCCTGTTATTTTTCGTCTTTGCCGTGTAATTGCCACTCAATGATTGGCCGCACCAATTGAAATTGTTGGGATGTTGTTTGTATGTTTCGAGTATGAATGAGGGTTGATATAAGATACTGGAAGACGAAAACATGCTCCTACCCCAGATAAATAGGGATCATCATCATCATTTCAGTCGACAGACTTCCACTGCTGGACATAGGCCTCCCCCAAAGTGGGGGTTTGCCGTAATCGCCACGCTTGGCAGATAGCGTTGTTGCTCATTCTCTAGTAAGTCCCTTAGTCGCCTTTCACGACACCCACCGGACGAAATAGGGTGCTTTTACCATAGGGAACCAAATAAATAGGGATATGGGCAGAATAACGATGCGTGTTTTGTTATTATCCATTTTTTCCAATACTAGCTAGTTTATCCGCCAAGAAAGGCAGGCCTTCTCTATATAGCAGAGTAAATCTAACAAAACTAAGGAAAGGGTAGGGTAGGTCAAGGAACGTCTGCAAATTACGGACCCTCCAACTTTACGCTTTTTAATTAATGGTTTTCTGTCTCCTTCCAGGTCCTGATGGTAGAACTGAAGCGCACAAAACGCGTGTACGCAATGAAGGTGATCAAGAAGGCGCTGGTGACGGATGACGAAGACATCGACTGGGTGCAGACGGAGAAGCATGTGTTCGAAACCGCCTCCAACCATCCCTTCCTTGTTGGGTTACACTCTTGTTTCCAAACGCCGAGCAGACTGTTCTTTGTCATCGAGTTTGTTAGGGGCGGAGATCTCATGTGAGTACACTTTACTAGCGAGTTCTCTTTTTTGCAAACTTTTAGTAAGAAAAATTTATATTATTTTATTTATATATCCATCTTACGTCTAACATTACAGGGTTTTTTTACCTAATGCGATAATGTACTTATTTAAATGTTATCCTAACTTACTGTTTCGACAATAATTAAATTTTGTAACTTATTATTTTGTATACTTATTATTCTTTGTGACCGATTTTTAAGCAAGATATTTACTTTATTATCCGTATCCGTCTTGTATGCAGGTAATATTTAAATGCCCCGAAACCTGCAAATGCCTTTTAACAGATACCAGTGACGGGCTAAAAAATCTAAGAATACCACCAGATCGCGATTGATCAATGTCAAAAGTTGTCCAAAAATATACCATCTCATAAATTTTATGTCACAATCTACATCGCTCTGGTCTCTCTAGCTTGGTGGTACTCTAATCTCAACTTAACTTGTTTGACCTCATAACAAAGTTGAATTTCGGGTAACTTCCGTAACTTCACAACCCGTCAGTAAATTATAATTTTATAATTATTCTCGTTTTATCCTTCAAGGTTCCACATGCAACGCCAACGAAGGTTGCCAGAGGAACACGCTCGGTTCTACGCGGCGGAGATATCGCTAGCGTTGCACTTCCTCCACGAGCGCGGCGTCATCTACCGCGATCTCAAGCTGGACAACGTGCTGCTGGACCACGAGGGACACATCAAGCTCACTGACTACGGCATGTGCAAGGTAACTAACAGAAGAATCTGAAGAATATACTATTAATTTTGAATCTAATTCAGCTGGTTCCAAAAGCTGTTATAGATCTGATTCATGCAAAGTTCAGTAAAGCTTTTGACAAAGTTCATCACATGATATTGATAAAAAAGCTGTAAATAAATTTATTGATAGGCAATTCACTAATAAACATAAAGTCAGTTTTTTTTTCATTGATAATTTTTGTTCATTGTCAATGGTTTAAGACCAGAATTATTTGAGGTAGCGTCTGGTGTCCCACAGGAATCACGTCTAGGCCCTGTGCTCTTTAATTATTATTTTCACACATTCTTGTTTGTTTCAATGCCTTGCTTTTTGTTGACTGCACTAGCATTTCGCACAATTCGCTTTAGCTGAGATGTCGTGGTGCTACTATCTGATTTTTACAGGTATTTACAGGCATTAGTTTCGCAACTAGAACCATAGTTCATTCCTGCATCTCAAATCCAAGTTATGGTCTATACCATAAGGAATTCTGACGTTTCATAAGTACTCATGTAGGTTTTGGTGAAATAAATCATTCGGAATGAAATAATGAATAAAAACATCAAATTAAACTTAAATCTGCAATCCAAGTTATGGTCTATACCATAAGGAATTCTGACGTTTCATAAATACTCATGTAGGTTTTGGTGAAATAAATCATTTGGAATGAAATAATGAATAAAAACATCAAATTAAACTTAAATCTGCCCAAATAAGAAGCAATTATTTCTCTTTCCAGGAGGGCGTGCGACCCGGTGACACGACGTCCACGTTCTGCGGCACACCCAACTACATCGCGCCGGAAATCCTGCGCGGCGAGGAGTACGGCTTCTCCGTGGACTGGTGGGCGCTCGGTGTGCTCACGTACGAGATGCTGGCCGGCCGCTCGCCCTTCGACATCGCACAGGCCGCGGATAACCCTGATCAGAATACGGAGGATTATTTGTTCCAGGTATGTTGGATTCGTAAAAGAAGAAAGAAAGAGAGGCTTATATCCAGCAAGCGGATAAAATCAGGCTGAAAATGATGATAATGAATGGTTCAGTATCAGTAATAGAACACATTTTCATTATTTGTTCAATACTTTTTTTTTGGTCCACTTGAAAACAGCAAAATATGGATACAATCTATTCGTAATAATATCAATGGACGAGCGTACAGCTGATAGGTACCTACTGCTGCGTTCCGCTTCACTGACCGCGCCGTCCCGGTGCGTTCCGCGACGAGTACCCATTATACCAGTTTCAAAATAAACATCTTTCGTTAACGATAACTTCATTTTGGTACTAAGACATATCAAAATAAGAAATAGGTGTATAATAAAACACGTTTAAGTTAAATTTTTCAAAATTTGCGCACAGATAAAAAAAAATTCCTGTATAAGTATGTAGTTTTTAATACTTTTATCATTGTGTTTTTATTTGTTTTCCAGTGCGAGTCACAATAAATACTTTTTCTTTCTTTCTTTCTTTCTTCTTTCTTTCAATTTTTTTTTTTACAGTTGACATAATGTTTGATTTTCACAGATTAACCCGTTCGTTCATGTTAATTTTCAAAATTTGTATTAATTTTCAAAATTTGTAATCCATTGCTAGACGAGAACAACTGCCGACAAACTGTTATGCAGTTTGGCAGACTTAATGTTTGTTATTGTTAATACAGATTTTGAATAAATAAATAAAAAAAAAGCTTCACATAGACTTCTAACACATTAACACGTGTTTCCAGGTGATCCTAGAGAAAACAATCCGTATCCCGCGGTCGCTGTCGGTGAAGGCGGCGTCGGTGCTGAAGGGCTTCCTCAACAAGAACCCGGCGGAGCGGCTCGGCTGCGGCGAGAACGGCTTCCTCGACATCGTCAGCCATCCCTTCTTTAAGAGCATCGAGTGGGAGATGGTGAGCATATTACAGCCGCACGAGTCGATCGAAGGTTAAGCTATACTTGCCGCGGTCGGTTCGTGAATGTGTGATCATCAATTACATATCGAGACTCCTCTGTGCCTCAAAATACACGTTGAGCAGTTCGTTCCGGCTGTTATTCGTAGATCTTTGACAGTCATTACCGGTAGTCAGAAACCCTAAAGTCTGACAACCAATCTTACCAAGGGGTATAACCAAATGCTTGAGTTGTGGAAGTCAGATAGGTAGTCGCTCCATGTAAAATACTGGTATTTAGCTGGCAGATTGATATGTGACTAAAAGAGTGATAAATAAAAATGTTAATGGATGAAAGAAAAAACCCGGCCAAGTGCGAGTCGCACTCGCGCACGAAGGGTGGGTTCCGTATCATTATCTATAATTTAAAAAAAAAACAACTTACTAGATCTCGTTCAAACCAATTTTCGGTGGAAGTTTACATGGTAATGTACATCATATATTTTTTTAGTTTTATCATTCTCTTATTTTAGAAGTTACAGGGAGGGGACACACATTTTACCACTTTGGAAGTGTCCCTTCCGCAAACTATTCAGTTTAGAAAAAAATGATATTAGAAACCTCAATATAATTTTTGAAGACCTATCCATAGATACCCCACACGTATAGGTTTGATGAAAAAAAAAAATTGAGTTTCAGTTCTAAGTATAGGGAACCCCCAAACTTTATTGTTTTTTTTTTCCTATTTTTGTGTTAAAATCTTAATGCGGTTCACAGAATACATCTACTTAACAAGTTTCAACAGTATAGTTCTTATAGTTTCGGAAAAAAGTGGCTGTGACATACAGACGGACGGACAGACAGACAGACAGACATGAAGAATCCATAAGGCTTCCGTTTTTTGCCATTTGGCTACGGAATCCTAAAAATGGATGATAGATTGACGGTTACCGGGAGAATAGAAGAAGAACACGTGTTGCACCGAACCCAAGTGACATAGGCAGGAAAATGATAACCTTGAAGAAAGTTTTGCTGCTAGTCAAATATTGCCACTTTTACGTTCTGATTACCTTACGTATGAAATTGAAGCATTTCTAGGTATATGTTAACAAAAATGTGTGTTCATTTCCAGCTGGAGCAGAAGCAAGTGGTCCCTCCATTCAAGCCGCGGCTGGAGGGCGAGCGCGACCTCGCCAACTTCCCGCCCGAGTTCACCGACGAGCCCGTACACCTCACGCCTGATAACGAGTTAGTATCACTTACTAGACACAGAATAACACACTCCATTTTGTAGGCACAGGGGCCTTACTCCCGAAAACGATTCGAGTTTGATTTTGTTTCCGATTCGAACTCGATTTAAAACCTTACTCCTAAACCAATTCGAATCGTTAACCAAGATCAACATAGATTCTAGTATTATCAGCGTCGTTTTATGCGTATCCGGCGGATTACGTCATCGTCAAGTGCTCTATGTCTTTTAGGTAGTTATCTCACTCGATCTGAATAAAGTTGCTTCTTTGATATCGTGTAATTTGACGTTTAGTTTAGATCCAACAACTCGATATCTATCTGTCAGATAGCGTGCGGCGTACGAACTTTTCGATCCTAACGAATCTTTCGATCGAAGTTAGTTTCGCTTATAACCACCGCACGATCGTGCGCTAGTGTCGGATTCAAGAGTATGGATTGGCATTTAATTCGAATCCAATTCGATTGATTCAGAACTCGATGCTGTCGGGAGTAAGGCCCCAGGATATCATGTCCCAATTCAATTACTGATAATTTTCACTGAATAATGTATGTTGTTTTACCAAGATGAGTCGTGATAATGTAGCGCCATCTACAACGCCACATGCAAAATACGCATCAAAGACCTAACTTCACACAAATTCTGCATCGCGCAATCAGAGTTTACCGCGTGACTAGTATATTATACAACATCCCGACATCAACCGTCGGGCAGTAGCCCACCAGACACAACACCCGTCTGGTCGGAGGTCCCTTTTCTATGGAGGATGAGTGAACTTTATGCCCTGTTCCTTATACCCCTATAATGATATCGTGTACTATTTATTAGCCTAGAAATCAAGCAGTACGAATTACTGAAGAAAACACCGACTAGCGTGAAGAAAACGGGTCTAAAATTGCTTTTCACTGTTTCAGAATCATTAATCGCTCGCAAAAGATTTCAGATTTTGTTCTTTTTCATTATTAAGTCCTTTGAAAAAATCGCCGGTCGTTATTTTTAATTTAGTCTAAATGCAATATATTTGACAGCTGCAGAGTTTGACTGGTACCAGACTTCAAATATACAAACATTCTGCCTTTTATTGTATTACTAGTTATAGTGCTCACGACTCATGCCGGTTACTATACCGTTCAATTTTTTTTCTTTTCTGAATCCGTGTTTTTTCTGATTGTTTTGTTTTTGCCCAGCTCCTAGGGATCGTAGCGTCATATCAAATAGCCTATAATCTTCCTCAAGAATTGGGCTACCAAATGCAAATAGTTATTTATGCAACTGTTGTATAATAAGGGGTATTAAAACACGAATGTGGGTTTATCACATTCATGTTTTAATACCTAATTATTACAGTTGCATACAAGACTTTATCTACACCCATGACATGAATCCTCTATAAAAGGTTCTGAAACAGTTTTTGCAATACTAATATCGATCAAAAATACCGGGATACGACGCTATGGTATAGTATAGTGAAACGCGCGTGCGTGACAATGTTCCTTTTTTGAAATTCATAAAGATACCACGAATTGAGTAGTGAGAATGGAAGGGAGGATGATGATCCCTTCCTTACTCATCTGTTTGATGAGTATCATCATCCTCGTACTACGCGGGCATGACAATGTTCTTTTTTTGAAAAGGAGATGCATAATGAAATTCAGTACAACATTATAACTCCCGTTTGGATGCTATTATGGTTACTATGACACTGGGTGTTTTAATGTTGGCAATAAGCTAACTGTTTCAGAAACTTTTATAGAGGATTTATACATAGCATGGGCGTAGATAAAAGTATTTTCAGAATCCGTTCAGTAGCTTCAAAGTCTATAACGAACATAGGTAGAAACATACTTTGTGTTTTATATAAATAGATTCAGATATATATAATGAATCTCGTGTCCGCAGCACGGTGATCGCCGACATCGACCAGTCGGAGTTCGAGGGCTTCGAGTACGTGAACCCGCTGCTCATGTCGCTGGAGGACTGCGTGTGACAACACGCCTGTCTGCTGCACCCCTACCACGACCCGGCGCAGGTACCGCGAGCTCTTTGGTGTTCACGTTTATTTTCTTCCACAGATATACACACAGAAATAGACAGGCAGAACATGATGTAGAGGCACTTCATAAAAAAAATTGTCTTAATTTTATTTAAGGTGAAAGCGTCAGGGTAGCCTTCGAAATTCAATTTTTCTTACGTTTTTTGCAAATTGCTGGTCAGTGTCAAGTTGTATGTTGATTAAAATATGATTCGCGAACGTAACAAATAAGGCTGTACAGAATTATAATTATTAGAATCAGCAATACAACTCTTTGAGTTAGAAATGGCCCAAATGTCATGATTTCATGAAATAGTCTATAGTAATATGAACTTCACGGGCTACCTTAACGCCTAAGGGCCAATTTCACCGATCAAATAAAACGCGATCAAATGAACGTAAACGGCGTTTTAGTTTTAATCTAAGTTTAAAGTCTGGTTTAGCATTTCACCAACAATATTTAAAGTAGTTTAGTGCTAAACGCAGTGACTGTACTAATCGCCCAATTTTGACCGTTGAACGATCTAAACGCGATTATGTGCTTGATATACCGTACCGCGCGCTTAAACCATATTGTTTTGAAGAAGTGACGCTATTGTGATATTATGTGATATACATCATTCTTTTCCCGTACAGTCACATCAGTTATCTTGGACTCTATTGTGATAAATAATGTTTTTTGACTAACTCTACCAACACCACTTTTTCACTCTGTTGGAATGGGTATCTTTTTCTTTTAGACATACTTACTGATAACACGAGTCTATAAAAGAAAAAGCGATTAAAATTTGCACTGCAAATCAGAAAATAATATCCACGCAAAACGAACAATGCTTACTAAAAATATCCTCACTCACTTTACCCATTTGACAATTGACTCGATAAACGCAGGAATACGTAATGTTACATGTATTTTTACACAAATATTGCAATAGTTTCGTCAAGTTTCGGTGCAAGGACAAAATGCAATGTGATGTTGCCGTCCCAACACGCCATAAACTCGGTTTTTGTAAACGCGATCAACGATCGTGGCGTTTAGCTCTGTGAAATGCAATCGATGTTAAACGAGATCAAATCTGGATATTAAACGCAATTAATGTAAATGCAGTTTTACTGAACGCAGTTTTGGAAGCGATCGGTGTAATTGGCCCTAAGTAAGGATCGTAGCAGGTGGCGTTCTGTAGTTTCTGCCTTACCTGCATGGGAAAAAGGTATGACTTTATGTATATATGTGAACTTCTCGTTAATTCCCCAGACATACGGCTACGGTGCAGAGTCGTCGTCCTCGGACTACGACAGCGTGTGCTCGGAGCTGCCGGCCCGCAAGCCCACGCTGCTGCAGCACATGTTCTGCTTGCCGCTCAACTGACACAAGCGAGGCCCCGCGCCCGGCAAGCGGTTCTGATCTGAGCGACACTGAGCGGGTACTCCTACTACAGCCATTGATGATAGGGATTTCATTTGAAAATTGAAGGGAATACGCCCTTTGTAAAGTGCTTGCGAAGAATGGGCCAGTTTCTCGAGCGAAAATTTTCACAAAATTAAAAAAAAAAACAAAAATCAAGTGCGCGTAAATTGCTGCGATTGGTTGAGTGATTTCATCATCAGCCAATTGCAGTCCACTGCTGGACATAGGCCTCTCCAATTGCTAGCCATTCAGCTTGATTCTCGGCAACTCTCATCCAGTTTATACTAAGAAGATCGTCGCTCCACCTAGCCTGAGGGCGTCCTACCTTACGTTTGCCGATTCGCGGTCTCCACTCAAGAACTACCCCAACGGTCATTGGTTCTACGGTTAATATGGCCGGCCCATTGCCACTTCAGATGGTTATTCTGTGAGCTATATCGACAATTTTGGTTCTCTGCCGGATCACCTCGTTCCGGATTCGATCCCTTAGACTCCCAGCAAAGCCTGTTCCATAGCTCGCTGCGACCTTTAATTAGACCAGCCGTACCGTGAGTATCCACGTTTCGGCTCCGTAAGTCATAACAGGCAGGCCGCACTGATTGAAGACCTTCGTCTTTGAATGATATATCAACAGCCAATCGCAGCAGTTTACGCGCGCTTGCAAATTTTTCATTATTTTCGTTTGAGAAACTGGCCCTAAGCGACACTAAGCGACTGCCCATTGATGATAGGGATTTAATTTTAAATTGAAGGAAATATGCTCTTTGTAAAGTGTGTGAAGAATGGGTCTATCTACATGTCGAGGTAAAAGAGTCCTGGGCCTTTCGGACCGAGGGCCTTTCGAACCCCGGGTGTTTGGGGCCCAGGGCCTTTCGGACCCAGGGCCTATCGAACCCAGGGCCTTTTGGACCTAGGGCCTTTCGGACCCAGGGCCTGTCGGACCGAGGTCCTAACAAACCCACGGCTTTTCGGGTCCAGCGTCTTTTGGACCCAGGGCCTTTCGGACCTAGGGCCTTTCGGACCCAGGGCCTTTCGGACCCAGGGCCTTTCGGACCCAGGGCCTTTCGGACCCAGGGCCTTTCGGACCGAGGGCCTTTCGATCCACGGGCCTTTCGGACTCCGGGCCGTTCAGGTCCTCATTGTTTCTTGGCATGTTCTTGCACAAACAGTAAGCCCTGAAGACCCTGACCCAGAAAAGTGGGGATTATCCATAACTGTGGATGTAATGTTTATTATGACTGGGTTCTCAGAGACGATAATGATAATTGTCATCACGCCTCCATATTACAAAGGGCTAGGGTAGAGAAACTGTCGGACAGTTGGATAAATAAATAATAAATTGCTGTCTGTACTCTTCATTTGTAAAGATAAACTTGTAAATAAAATATAATGTAAAAACATATGGGATGTCGCACTTTTGATCTTCGATAGATCGTGCTTGCTTCAATTCTAAATAAAATCAGTGTCGGAACGAGTACACCAGTACTCAATATAAAATAAATTACCCTTTTCGTGGCATTACTAAATTAGGATAAAATTAGCATGTAAACTGGGTATATTTATATCTATTTGAATAAATGATGACGCACATAAGGTGCCAATTATTATAGCACAAGTATGTTAGATGTCAATGGCTAAATGTACCATAATAATATTCGCTTATTTCACATAAAATTGTGAAGAAATGTATAGAATTGATCAGAACCGCTTCCAAAGGCACTATTACTTGAAATATTAACATTTTATGACATTGATAGCACATCATTGTCATTAAGCTGTAATTGATCCACCGTCGAAATTATTAATATTGTAATTATTTGAAACTTAACACAGACAACCTAATAGTATGTGTCACATATCGATTTTATGAAAATTATAGAAAACAGTTTTGAAAAAACATTCCTATAGTTGATCCAGAATTTACGAAACACGATTTTGAGTATTTGAAAGTATTATTTGTTTATAGTATATACCAAAAAATCCGATGAAAAACACACACACGTATTTTATTATTATCCTTTTTAAGTATTATAAACATTCCACCGTATATCACTAAACAAATGTATAAACACATAGATCTGACTATTAATTGCTTCAAGGAATTGATCGATGCGATACAACCATACAATGGATGAATATTCTTCTACAGCTTAAAATTATACATGATTTGATTAAAGATTTTGAATAAATGCGGGCTAAGAATGCATATGTAATGTAGCCAATGTTGGTGCTCATAATATAATGCGCGCGTAAACATAACGCTTGAATACTTAGGTAGGGAGCAGCGATTCACACCATTTCCTATTATTACAATTTAGATCACTTATTATTATAATGATCCTCGGCTAGCGACGGGGCATACGCTTTTGTACATAAATTAAACAAATTATTCATCTATGTATAATACTATACGAGAAAATATTATAAGACTTAATATTTTTGAAACTATTGTAGTACACCTATGAACCTTTCTGAGAGAAGGGTGCGCGGTCGTGCGACATTTCTTCCAAAGCTACCCCGACTGTCGGACACGACCGCGTTTTCTATCAAATCATTATGTTTTTTGAGCAATAAAATATAGTAGTAATATTGTATTGTAATTATGCGAGACAGGTGAACTGCTCAATGAAAGGCACGTAAGGAATTAAAAGTAGTTGAAGTTTTGATGACCGACCGGTCTCAGGAACGTATTTATAGCCCTTATCAAACATTAGTGTATTCCCTAGATACATAGATATAAGCTAGGTTTGTAGCTATGATATTACGCGTGGAGTGGCGCGTGGCATGTCACCTTTACATATACTACAATTTTTTCTTTATTTTAAACCAAACTTGTACAGCTGATCGTTTAGTAGCCAATAAAAATCAGTAAATTTACTGAATAATCTATTGATTTGTTATATCAATCTGTTTTAATTGAAATAAAAACAGCGTGTACTATCGAAGAAGTTCATAACTAAGCAATTTTAAAACAAAATCCCGTGAGCACGATGACCACATCTGTTTAACGCCCCTTTTGGCCTCGACCAATGAAACGGTTTTTTTGTTGTTCGTGTGTTTTACAATCTCTGTTCCAATGATCACAGATGTCTGACCCTTTTTCGAACACTAGGAATAGAACAAAAGAAAAAAAGATGAGAAAGTTTTTTTATTTTTTTATACTTTACTTTTTGTTTCAACAAATTTCGATATTTGTTTGGCTTAGAAATTTGTATTTTAACTTTTATGACACTCATTATTTGTGTATACAATTATGGAATGCCGTAGCGGGGTATCCCAAAAAATGAAAGTGTAAACTGTAGATGTTATAAAATACGACATACTTTTTTCTTTTTGCAGCTGTGTAGAAACATCCAGTGCGTTACCCGCTCACGTCACGCGTTTTACAACATGCTCGGTATACTCGGTAAAAATATAGGCGCTCGGTAAGCTTCCGGTACCGAATCGGTACCGAAAGCTTAGATCGTTGAAATATAGGCGAGCGCCTTTATTTCAACGATCTAAGCAGTACTGCACTAATTGATAAATGAAAGCAGTGCGTTACTGCGGCAGAGCATACTATACCGAAACGATACCGCACTGACCAATGCGGAAACGACCTTATATTATTATAAAGTGTTTCTTTAGGCACGGATTATAATAATTTTAAGTGGTTCATGAGTAAGCTCCCAGTTTATTCAATCAAACTGCTTTGTCTACAGGTTTGTAATTAGGTGCATTCCTTGAAAAGGGGTTTATGACTAGAGCTAATTTAAAACAAAGGTTTTGCACTTTTAAAATTTTATGGAAAATTTCCGCCTCTCACCCAAAAACTCCTATATAATTGTGAGAAATCTACTCAACTTTGGATGCTAATGTTATACTTTTCTGATAGCATAGAAAACCTATTCGTCAAAAAAAAACCCATAAACTTGTCCCAAACGTGCTCGAACTACGACCGAACGAAGGTCCATTGATATTTATTTCCATTGAAAAAATACGCACTACCTCAGCTGGTTTTTTACTGTCTTTTTTGTTCATGTACAAAAACAAGGGACGCATCAAAAATCTGATGCTGCGATGCTATTGGTTGATGAGATTTCTATAGCGGCCGAGCGCTGCAAGCAGAAATAGTCTTTAAGGTGCTTAGATATGAACTTCTTCGATAGTACATAAAACTTAATAAAAATACCGCATGCTGCGCGCCATTTCAATGCTATAATAATACAATTAATGGCACAGAAAGTTACCAAACTCTTGATCGTATTATTTATCCTAGTGTTCTTCAATCGTTCCTTAAAGCTGGTCGCTTTTCGTGCCACTGACTGTATAATATATTCCATTCCCTAATGTAGATTCTGTTGTCCTTCATAGCTATCACCACTCGTTTAGGTAGCCAACGAATTTTAAAATAAAAAATATATAATATTGAGCACTGAAACAAATTTAAAATCGTGTACATTATAAACAAATTAACATGAAAAAAAAAAAAACTCGTAAAATACATCGGTTATATTATAACAAATTATTGTTAATGTAGAAGAAAAGACTTATTATATAAAAATATTATCGTAATGGATCGTGTGCGGTGCGCGTCGCAGGAGAGCTCAAGTGTCCACAAACTATTCTAAATAGCGCGTAGTACCTAAATCTATTAGACATTTTGCACCGATATTATATTATAGTTGTAATGACACGCGTCGGTCTGCGCTCGATACTTCGCGACGTGTTCCTCTCCCGGCGGCCACCCATCCCTCCGCCGACCGCGTCACACAGAGCCAGTTTCTCGAATGGAGATTATCATAAAATTAACTTGAAAAATTGTCAAGCGCGCGTAAACTGCTGTGATTGGGTGTTGATAATTTATTCAACCAATAACAGTGGTTTACGCGCGCTTGCACATTCATTTTGCGATAATTTTCGTTCGAGACTGACCGTTACTCATGTACACAGACATCATCACAAGTGAGTAAGTTGTAACGCGAGTCGTGGATCGGTACTCGATGGCCATACTTAACTATATCTGTGTTGTCGTTGCCCATAATACTGTATTTTATCAATGTGTTGCCAATATTAAATGATTACGAACATTGTGCTATTGTGTTGTTTTGGCGGCGGTCCTTGCTGTCTGCCTGTGTAGGTTCTTTTGTATAATTTATATTATTAAGTATTTAATTATTCGTAAGTGACAGTATTGTGGTACTATTAACGCTTTAGATGTAATTAGTTAACATTCCATGTATCTGAGGAGCGCGGCTTTCCTCCGTACATCACAGCGGATAGATGTTGCATCGTTACAATATTATGTTCTCATGTTTTTGTCATTTTAAATATTATCGATTATAACGGCACGTTGTATTGTCAAACGTTAAGTTTGAACTCTATATGATAAATGTTTTATTACCAAAAATTTTGTAATATGTATAAAATCTTACTAACTGCATGACAAGTGACATTTTAACAATTATATTAGTTATAAGAGGAATTGTTAAACCGTTACATTTCGCAACTTAGAACAAAACTATGTATCTTAGTTTTTAAGTATTTTTAGTTACTCGCATGTAATATTCCCCGTTTACGGTAAGGAATGATAAACATAGATTTTTACATAAAGTATGTTGATTTATTGTATTTAATTTCGGCCGTATATACTTGTATTGTGAAACACCAATAAATGTACGTTACTTAAAGGTTTCATTGTGAATTACTTGGTGCGTGATTGAGACATACTGTCAAATTAGACTGGAGAAATTGGGATACTGTAACTATTCTATGCTTAACTGAAAATAAAGAAGATTAATCAGATTACGTGTTTTTATTATCTACCAATTAGTTGTTGCATTTCAAAAGTGTGCGTTAATCATTGCAGTTTAAACCTTAAGCCGATGGCATAAAGCACAATAACGAGCGCCCGATTATTAACCATTCGCTGCCCAGCACCCAGCATATATGGGTCGAAAAATAATTAGTTCGTGTGCCTACATCATCCGAATTGTCGCTATACGTAGCTATAGATGACTTCTGTTCATGCCCAGGAACCGAGCAGCGAGACCAAATTTAATTATGTAAATTTTCCAAACAATTTATGGCTTACAAGTAAAATTTTTTTTTTGAACTGGGCAGCAAATGGGTAAAAACATTCATTTTTAAGCTAAAGCTAAGGTTTCCCAGAAGACCGGCGGCCGCCACATAGCGTCCACAATTTACCGTCTAATGACGTCACTGAAACGTTATGAAAGTCCGTTGGTGTAATAATAATAAAATAATATAATAATAAAATTTATTCAAAAATATAAAGTATACAGTTAAATACAGTTTTCTTATATCTATCTCAAGTTCACTCATTATTTGTGCCTGAACTAGGTAATCCTGTGTTTCAGGCGATTGGAAGTACATTAATTGATTAAATAATCACATAAAATTAATATTATTGGTACATATGAAAAAGGTGTATAAAATTATAGACTCTTAACTTAGCTAAATAATTAAAAAAAAAAACAAAATAACCATAATACAAATAATATTTACTTTAGCACTAGTAATAATTTCTCTGTATCTTCATAGGACATAGTTTGAAGAGTTTCCTTAAGGATTTTCTTGCAATTACTATGATTTAAGGAGTAGATGTTTCCCTTTTCATTTAGCCTGTTGTAGAGTTGCGGTCCGAGGTACATATAAAATTTGGCTGTGAAAGCATGTTTTGTACTTTTTTGAGGGCAAACTATATCTTTCCGTCTCTTTTTAGTAAATTCAGTGCTGTATGGAAGTGATGAGTGTTGTTTTAGTACAGTGCTCATTATAAATAACTGTCGAACTGTTAGTACTTCACAAGATTTATACAGGAGGTTAGTGGGGAAAAGGAAAGGGCGGCAAGTAGCGATTTTGAGAATAGCCCTTTGAGCTCTTTCAATGGTCAATAACAAAGTTTTATTCGCCCCACCCCATGAAGTAATACAGTAAGTCAAAATTGACTGACAAAGAGCAAAGTATACTTGCCTAATTATTTTTGGATTTGCAATAAATCGTAGCTTTTTGAATATATATATCAGCTTACGCCTAGAGAGCGTTTTTGAATCCGTAAAGTCCAACCCTTTGCCGTCATTGTCATGACGTCATGACGACTGCCACTGCGGCACATAACAGCCGCGGCCACCGCTCGCAGCCAAAATTAAAAAACCTCAAATTCTTTTTGATCAATGAGTAATGAGTTCATATCCAATGATGATTTGTTTATAGCTCTTGACACACTCATTCATTTAGTAAAAGTGCACAGAAAATCTAACCTACTTCGTCTATCTTCAGGGTGCTCAAAATCTGAGCTCGCTCTTACATTCCGTTAATCATCATCCTCATTTCAGCCGAAAGACGTCCACTGCTGAACATTGGCCTCCACCAATGGGGGAGGGTGCCATAAACGCCACGCTTGGCAGGCGGGTTGGCGATCACAGTATGGTGTTAAAAATGCATAGAGAACGCTGCTGCCCATTCTCTAGTAAGTCCCTTAGTCGCCTTTTGCGATACCCACGGGAGAAAATAGGGTGGTGCTATTCTTTACGTCCAGCACCACACAGCACGGCACATTCAGTAAGATCACACATCTAGAGTATCCTAGTCAGGATGCTCCACATTTTTTAGATCTCTTTCGATTCGCTCGCTCTTTTTTATTTTTTTATTACTGTTTGGGCCTGCTCTTGGCCTCGAACTCGCCTGATTATATTATTTATCTTGCATTCTGTTAGTAAAATCACGATGAAAACTTAACGTATTCCGGTCCAGAATTCTCCAATTTTCGAGCTCGCTTCGCTCGCTGTTTGATGAAACCCGATCCGAGTCAGGACGCTCCAATTTACCAACTTGTTTTGCTCGCTCTTGCATTATCTTATTAAGACCACAATGACAGCTTTACCATTTAAGGGCCTATAATTATATGCGTCCGCGTGGTCGAGCGTCGTGGCCGCTGTACTGCGAGATTACACGAGACCACACGCATCGATTTATTTTAATAGCGGCTCGGCCGTTCGGAAGTTCACTCATGGCTTTGTTTTTTGCGGACGGGCCGCGCGTGTGTGCCGCGCGTCCGCGCCGCTTCACCTGTTTAGGCCCTTAGTTGATACGCTTTTTTAATTTATTTTGTAAAACAATACCCTACTTTGGAGCTTCAGAGCAGACAGGTAAAAAGGGCCCCCAAATAAATTTTCACACAGGGCTTTAAGTCCCTTTAGGTCTAGCCACGCCACTGATCAGGAGTTTTGCTAGCACTGTTGTGTTAACACAACCTCAAACTGTGTGAATTCATCGTCTAGATCAACCAATCCATAAATTGGTCTCCATTAGCCTTAGCCTCATTACACCAGGGGGCCAAGTCTACGAATGTACAAACGTTGCAATGGTCTCTTCATTGTGAGTTTTTGACAGATTTGCCATACAAACACATACTCACAATGGCGAGACCATTGCAACGTTTGTAAATTAGTAGACTTAGGCCCCTGTGAGTTCGAAAATGACAATATTCTTTTAGCTAGAATATTTAGTTTCGGAGATATTTTACAGACTCAAACATTTTTCTTGTTTTAGGACGTAGGCCCGGTCAGGTATGTCCCCTCTTGAGTCCAAATGCGAGTTTCGTGTTGAGGGATAGCACAAGGCATTTGACAAATAAAAAACCAACATCCATTACAAAATAATTTTATTTCAACATAATCGCACACTGGATACAATAACTCAAATAAAGATTTCCTCCTCTGAAACTAGTTCAAAGTAAGATAGCAAAATATTGAACACTGACCTCGTAAGTACAGGATATCGAATGAATCACACTGCCATAAATTTGTAAAATGTACCCTATCCTATAATGTTAGCGTGTGCTTAAACTCTGTAATCACATAACCAAGTAAATGCTTTCGTACATTACATTCGTAAACATAGCAAAAAATACTGAGATTATCAATGAAACTCATAATTAATAGTACATTACCAAGGGCTGTAAAATAAAGAAAGCCCGAAATCGCAGGTATTTGTGACCCGCAGGCGAGGGTTGTAAATATGCGGTAGAGGGCTTTCTTTTTTACTGCCCGTGGTGAGTACACAATTTTACGCCTTCACCTGGCCACAATACGAGTTTTACTGTACGCGTAGCGTGCGGTAAAACTCACATTATGGCCAGGTGTGACGTAAATATTATAATACCGGTGCTCAATAAATTAATGATCGTTTTACGCATCTATAATACTGAAATGCGAGATTCTACTATGAAATGGAATGTCATAGTTACATGAATTAAATTAATAACTTTGACACATTATTTGGTCATTCAGACGGGATGAAGCTTGAAAATTATACTATTCATTCATTGTAAAAATACTCCAAAGATTTAGACAATGATATTAGAATTACCTACGAAGGTGCTAAGCAATATGTATATTTTCCTAAAATTCGCTGGTTTTAGACACACGAAGGACACTAGTTATAGATGTATCATATACATCTGTATAAAAATAAACATTTGTCTAGTTTACCGTCATACTTCACCAGTACGAACGTTGATCACACATTATCACTGAACTTAATCAACACAATTGAAACTAAAGCGAGTGTGCAGGTGCTAAGTATATAACTAAATAATACTATCCAGAGCAAAGAAAGGAAATACACAAATAAACTTTTTCTAATAAAATATAGAAGCACCGAAAGCACACATTTGTAATTTGAATAGATTACATAATTTATGATAAATTTAGAACTATACTATGTTTTCGTTATAAGACTTATTTGTAAACAAAGACGATATGCAAGTCAGGAGTTTTCACATAAACTACGTCTTGATCTTTGTAAGATACTTTCTAAGTACGAATTGCATTAAGAACTACTTGAAATTACCCATTATTTTGTTTGCATAAAATAATGGGTAATTTCAAGTACCTAGTCTTTTCCCCTTTAACTTGGTGCCATATTGGTTTACTAAATAAGACTACTCGTAAAGAAAAATATATTTTTTATACACATAATACTTTGCAATGATAGATCTGTTTCCCTATAATAAATGATCACCGATGGCTCGTTGGACTTGAATTCAGAATCGGAGAAAATTATAAATTTAGCGATATGTAGTTTATTTTTGACCGACAATTTCTATTAAAATGGTTCCCTATTGCAAATGAAATTTGAACTTTATCTTGAATGTGATTGAGTTTGTTTTTCCAAAACTTGATAATTATCGAGGATTCTGAATTCAAATCAGACAATATACAGAAGTGATGAAGACTGCTCGTGAATAGTTTTGTGCTGTGGTGCGAGTGTACATGGTGGTGGTGAATGGTATATGATGGCGGGAGCTGGCTCACTGGTTGCCGTTCGCGTGAGTTAGTTTCTGTTTCTTGTTCGGCGGTGAGTTGAAGAGGGCCCCGTTGTGGAGGTCCTTCATGAGGAACGGTACCTGGAAATACAAAAATGTTATTAGCTAAACTATGTTGTGGCTAATAGGTTGGTACAATATTCACATCCCAGTTGTCATAGTATATTTAGAAAAGGCGTCCCCGGACAATACAATATATTGTGATTAGTAATCGGCTCGACAAAACTGGTGATTACAGGCCTCTATCAAAGATTGGCGACATATTGCGGGGTATTTAACTCGGATAATATGTAGACTAATCTATAAAACGTCAATCCCAGCTGTCATTTGTAGATCATTAACTGACAGTCACTACCCCGTAGTCGGAAGAAGCCCAAAAGACTTGCCAAGGAGTATCGTGTTGACAGTAAGTTGGATGTGAAGGTCAGCACGTTAAGCTATTGGTCCCGGTTGTCGTTAGTAGATCTCTAACAGTCGTTACGGGTAGTCAGAAGCCATGGGCGTACCCACGGTGGGGCAAGGTGGGGCATCTGCCCCAGCCTGGGGGTCTACTCCCCAAGTCCGTCAACGAAGTAACGGGCCCGTCCGTTAGTAGTCCGACACGTCGGACTGAACCCTACTCCCTAGTAATTTCGGATTCATCAGTTTCCAACGGAATCATAAACAATATTCGTGAACGAAAGACGCATGACCATTGATGACGATAGAGTTGTGCTATTTTACCGGTCGATTACCGGTTTAATTATTTTGTGGTTTTCAAGGTTAATAAACAAAATTCAATATTTGTATCTTCAGAAAATTACTACATTTTTGGTACTACTGGTCCCTGAATCGAAGTTAAAAAATTAGGTTTATTATGTAACAACATTAACCTATTCATATAATCGATCTATTTGGGGATATCATTAGAGACAATAATATCACAGCTGATGTAAAGAATGCACAATAAAATGTCTTCAGTATCCTGGCAGACGACAGCTGTGACACATCAGGAATAGAGCAACTTCCCATTGGTATTAGAATTTTTTATGAAGAAAAAATGGTGGTTCGTGAAGAGTTTCTAGGTTTTGTGGAATTGACTGCTATGGATGCAAAATCTATATCCTCTGCCACCAATAATTTTAAAGCACAAAAATGTAAAACGAAATTTTTGCTAGATTTAGCCAGAACCCTCGCAGGTTAACATTGAAATAAGGTTAGTAAAAAAGAGCATTTTTAAATTCCTACTACTTATCGAGTTTATTTACTTCCGCCCCACCCCAAAAAAATGCTGGGTACGCCCATGTCAGAAGCCCGAAAGTCTGACAACGAATCTTACTAAGGGGTATCATGGTTGTGGAGGTCAGATAGCTGCTCCATGTAATTCAGCTGCATCCGCTGAGACTGGAAGCCGACCACAACAAGGCTGGGCAGATGTCACGATACATTACCTTATGCTCAAGCCCCAGATAGTTGTTAGGCGGCAAAGCGAGCGCGGCCCGCATGATATTTTCGATGGAAGCGCGCTGTTTGAAGAGCGCGTTGACGACGGGCGAGCCGCTCGGCACCAGAGGAGCCTTCAGCAGGTACGCCAGGCCCGACAGGACTGCGTGCATGCTTTGGTAGGCTGCGGGGATATCAATAAGTATTAGAACTATTGATATATACAACGTGTTTTTTTTTAATATCCTATAACTAGATATTTACCTAAAGTTAATTATTAGCTATGAAAGTATGGAAGCAGAATAACGATGTTTATTTAGAATTTTTAATTATCGTTTTACATACTTCCTTGACATAATCTTTTCATTATTTGACATTATTTACCTACAAATCGAATTCCAATTCTTTATTAGTGGCTTTTGTGGACATGATATTTATTCAGATGTGTTACTGTAGTTGTAATTGCAATCATGTCATTAATATTTTATATACTTAGATTATTTTCTATTTTGTGAATGTGAGAACATTGTAGGCCTAGTGGAGTGTAGATTCGTTGGCACTATTCTATTTTGTTAAGTACCTGGTAATTGTTGAAAGGCCTACACTGTCCTCCCATACCTATTATCACTGTTATTTAATAATTTTGTAAAGCCAATTATTTTTAAAAGAGTAACCGTGGAGTTTCTTGCCGGCTCTTCTCAATAGGAAACTACTAATTGGAACCGTGCACCTAGCTTCTGACGTTTCGTAAGTGCCCATGTAGGTTTATGTGAAATAAAATATTTTGATTTGATTTGATTTGCAGCTTCTTAAAATATATTTTTTGTAAGAAAATACCCCGTGATGCCAGGAATACCGGCAATGCATAACAAGTCGGGTGTATAGTATGGAAGCGACGTTTAAAATATTATTTATAAAAAAAAATAAAAAATGCTTGGATTGCATAACTATTCAGATGCATATTTATTTAAAATTATTTTAACCCCCTATGCAAATATGTGTATGTAGCGTGTAATAGTATGGGTGGTGTGTTAGTTAAAATTAAAATAAAACACCGGAACCGCGGGATTTATTCGATACAAAAGCGCTTTCCATAATAGCAAACATCTCAACTTTAGGTGAATATGCATTCGAATATCCGATCTCTACCCATAACTCTAGGGTTATATTCTATAAGTAAAAATAATACAAAAAGTCCTAGATTATGAGTTTATTACGGACTCACGATCTGCATCATTCTCACATGTATAATTTCAACATGAATTATGTAGTTAACTAATATTTTGTAACCATACTTTAGGTTTAAAAGAGCGTCCTTGGAGTTTCTTGCACTTTCTTCTCCTATGTACCTACTACGCTTTGGAATGGGCAACTAGCTTCATTTTTCTGACTGACCGACCCCTTGACAATTCAAAAAAGCCTGTAATTGTTTTTTTTTATGTTTTTCCCTTTTTTATAATCTGTCTGCCGTGACAGAGTTTGAGTTTTGCTTCACAAAACATGTTTTGTGAAGCAAAACTCAAACTTCATCAATCTCTCAATCTCAAACTTAATTTTAACTTGACAGAAAGGGACACAACAGTTCTATAGCTAAAATAGGTTTATGAAGCGGATAAATTTATTATGATTAAAACGGTTTTATCTATATACTCACAGCGGTCTGCATCGCGGAAGGCGAGCCGAGCGAACAGCTCGCTCAGTAACACCAGATCCAGTATAAGAGGAACTGCCAGGAGAGAGTCCTCGCAAGTGTTGTGCACCACGATGGTGTTAGTACCATGAAGCAAAATCTCTGATGTGTACTCGTCCATGGCGCGTTTTGAGTCCGCTGAAAATAATTCTGAGGTTATGAATGGGGAAGAAAACTTTCAAATTGTATTTGTTACTTTTACCCAGCTGCTAATGGAGTTTCTTGCTAAAACTTCACCGCGAGATGCTGCCTAAGCACCATCTTGCGTTTGCAAGTTGCTGTTTTGTCTTGTCGCTAATTAGTAACTAGTATACCCGTAGTATATATGTATTAACTTAGTGCTCGCTGTTTCTTTTTTACTACCTCTTTAGCAGTGTAGTATTTTGCTTCACGTTTTATGATTATGTAGAAAGTTTTCTACAAAGGAACATAAAAGCGAACTCACCGACATAGGGCACATATTTTATGACGACCACGTGGTCGGGCTTCTCCCCCGGCTTGTACAGGATCTGATTCGACTCCACCATGTCATCCACCACGTTGCTCTTTGTGATCTGCAATCATAATATATAAGTATATCTACAACGCCTCATCAAAGACCTGACGTCACAAATCCTGCATCGCGCAAGCAAGTTTACCGCACGACTGGCATATATACAACATCCCGACATCAACCGTGGGGCAGTTGCCCACCAGACACGACACCCGTCTGGTCGGAGGATCCTCCCTTTTCCATAGAGTATGAGTGAACTTTACACCCTGTTCCCCATATCTCAATGTATATAATATACAAGCCTTGTACCCCATGCGATTTCGCATCGTCATCGGCAACTTCCATACAAACTTTCGTCTCCTATTTAACCCCTTTAGGCATTTTCAAAAACCCTTCCCTAATGCTCAAATCCGTTATATAAAAAACTCTTGTGCAAAATTTCATGCTTTCATGCATACAAAGCGGTTTATGCTGTCGGTCAGAAAATTTAAGATTTTTGTTAAGAAAATAGTCTACAAAGGATCTATGACGTTGATATTTTCAAACGCTGAATAATATCCGTCGACAGCGACATCCAATTAGCACCAAACAAGCAATGTGTTCAGCAGTGGACGTCTTTGGGATGAATGATGAGGACAAAGATGATGAAAAGGTTTTATTAAGTAAAGGACTGTGCTATATTAAAGGTACATAAAAAATCACAAAGTTTCAGCCAAAATGTCATGTCCCGAGATGTAGAATGACAATCCGGACGAGTCTCACTTTTTTCCTCTCTTTTTTTTCGCCCCTTTAGGCCACTATACACTTTTAACTACCAAATGAATGTTTTAAGAAAGTTTGTGGAACTAACCTCCTTGGATCGGAACTGTTTAGGAGCTGACAGATTCTTGCCATCATTGTTACCCAGGTGGTTGTAGCTCACGATGGAAACTGGCTTCAAACCTGATGATATAAAATTTCATAGTGTAGGTAAACATGACAATCTAAAGACTAATGATATTTAGTTATTATTGTTTGTTAATTGAGCAAAGAATGGCTTTTGAACTCACAACTCTTCAGTTGCGATATTTTCAACTACGGAGGTCAGTGATGATTTTAAGGACGTGTTTCTTTATAGGATTATATGACTATACATAATATACCAGACAAACAAGCCCACAGGGCTTATAAAATAAGTCAATTCCTTTAGTATTTTCTTATAAAAAATGTGCGTATACAGGGTTATTTTAAATTGGCTAGCTAAACTCCGCAGACGCGATGTAAATATCGATATTTAAACACAATAAAATAACAAATAAAATGATTAGTTGTTTTTTTTTTTTTTTAAGTTCAACTACCGCAGTTAGTGTTGTTACTTAAAGTATGAGTTGAGAAAAACTGTTTTCTACGTTTTATCGTGTATAGATACCAATACTCATCACGTCTGTGAAGTTAACACAAAAAATAATAATTCAAGACTGATATTTCAAGTGACTACAATAAATGCGGTCAATACCCCGTAAAAAATATCATTAAATTTATTTATTTTTGTTATTAGGTCTATCCATCGCGTCTGCGAAGTTTAGCTAGCCAATTCAAAAGAACCCTGTATTTTATGCACACATATCTTCCTTCCTTTATGAAAACTTTAAGCTAATATTACCATCATCGCCATTACCTACAGCAGCTCACTGCTAGACATAGGCTTCTCCAATCGCACACCATTCAGCTCGATTCTCGGCAACTCTCATCCATCTGCTACCAGCTACCCTACGAAGACCGTCGCTCCACCTAGCCTGAGGGCGTCCTACCTTACGTTTCAGCCTTGGCCACTGCAAAATAATATGCTTTACTAACCAGCAGAAACGAGGAAGTCCACGAGCACAGACTTCAGCTTGGTCTGTCCGGACTTGAAGTCGTCCCCGGCTACGAATACTCCGTTCAACTCTGCTCGTTCTACCACGCCGGCTACTAGAGTGTTCTGTGGCGAGCCGTTTATGTATATGCACTGGAATTTTAAGAAAAAGATACATATTAGTATATTCTATGGCTACATGTAAGTCGCGAAAGTAATGGGCTGCTGCAAAAATACTTAGAAAAGACACGAAAAAAGCTTTTTCAATACAGTTGTTAAACATGGTGTACTTTCAGAGGCTATAATTATGATTCGAAAATTAAATCTTTTGCATAGGCATCTTTCTGTTACGCGGTCGTGACTTTTGTTTACGAGCTCGATCATTTTGTTTTGCAGTTGAGTTTGAAATTTATAAGACAATTTAAAAAGTTTAGTAGTAAAGAGTTTCCATACATAGAATAAAATGGGATAGATTTTATACGAGGAAAAATGAATGAGTCCGTAGTCTTAGCATTGAATTCTCAAAAGTCTTTTAAATGGTTGTTTAATATATTTAATTACCAGTTTTAATTTAATTATTTTGACATCAACATTTGTCAAAAATCGAAAAGGCTATATAGGCTGCTTTCGTTGTAAAAACAAATATGTCCAGTTGTAAAAACGCGCCATTTTCAGAAAATTTTCATTTGTGTAATAAATTGATTCTTTTTTTTTAATTTGGTTTTCACTATTTCCCACAACTGTATAGAAAAACGTTGTGTGATAAACGGGTGTGTAGGTTATTGCAAACTCGTGTCTTTAAAAACCCTCGCCTTCGCTCGGGCTTGTTAATGAAAGTTCGTTTGCAATAGCCTAGGTACTTTCCACCCTTATATCACAATATACTATGTTTCGGTTTCCTACTAAACGAATTTTCTTTTGTGAGTATTGTGAATTCTAAAATATCTTATTTATTCATACTTTAAGCACAATAATGTTTAAATAAATAAGATATTTCGTTAGAGCCGGACAGAGACGGTCAATATCCTGGCGGTACCCACTCTTGATTCTGGCTTTCAAGAGTTGCAGTGTTTGACTATTCTCAAACAGTGTAGCAGGCTTCTCCCAAAACATACAGACAAGGTTAGTAATCACTTACGTTCTCATCAATAGCAGCGAGCGCGAAGATGGTGGAGGGCGAGATCTCGGAGTTGTTGTCCCGCAGCGCTCGTTCCACATTCTCTGACGTGTCGTGAATACCCGGGCGCACCTCGCAGAACCTAGGGCAAATGAAAATAAGATATAGGTGGAGGAAATTGAGCCTAGCGCAGACCATCACACTGGGCATAAATTTATTCTAAAATAAAATGGGTCTATAGGGATCTACCATATAAAATCAAGAACGCCTTTTTGTGCTTTTGGAGCTTAGAATATAAAACAAAACCTTTATGATAATGCTGACTAAAAATCAAAACGTCTGTATGCCAAGTATTGCCTAAACCTTATATTGACTAGGAAGCACAATGCCTACCTTGCAATATGTCTATACAGTATTTGAACTAAACCTTATTCGGACTGTGAACCAAAATGCCTACCTTGCAATATGTCTATTATTTTAGAAGAAAGGGAGTACCGTTTCTGGCACTCACCGGCCACTGCCGCGGCACGTCGCTACGCTTGCTCGGCTCGTGCGTTGTGTGGTCACAGTTCTAACCTAACCTAACCTACAGTTCAGAGGCCCTAGTGTGAGTTTATTTTAACCATCTCGACTACTAAGAAATTATTGCATTTTAGGCATTTTGCTTGTTAAACATTTTGATCTCTAGGCGATTTACAGCTTAGGCAATTTGCTGTGTAGACATTCATTTTAGGCATTTTCCTTCGTAGACAAATTGAAAGTTAGACACTGATCATAAACCAAACAAAACACAAAAGCAGAAATGTTGACTATTCATCTATAAAAAAACTCTTTACTTAAAAAAATCAATTGCCGTGCGTTAGTCTCACAGAAACTTGAGGAGCTCGTGGCTAAGTAATTACAGCCGCGGGTCGATCCAACAGGTTAGCTATGCTTGCCGGGGTTTGCCCGTGGATGGGTGACCATCTTTACATTTCGAGACTCCTCCGTGCCTCAGAAATCACGTTGATCCGGACTGCCATTCGTGGATCTTTGACAGTCGCTACGGGTCGTCAGAAGCCCGAAAGTCTGACAACCAGTCTTAAACAGGGGTATCGTACCCACGCAGTCGCTCCATGTAAAATACTGGTATTCAGCTGCTTCTTGTTAGACTGGAAGCCGACCCCAACCTATTTAGGAAAGGCTAGGCAGATTGAGTCTCGCAGAAACTCGAAAATGACTCGATTCGACTGTTTTTTGTTTGTTTTGTTCGCTTCAATACTAGGGTAGTTTAAGATAATCCCAAATAAAGAGCCGAAAAATCGAAACAAATCTAAATTTTGCACGTGGTATAAAGTTTACCGGGTCATCTAGTCTAGTATTTTATAAAATATAGCAAATAAGCAATCTTTGCGTATTTGAAACACCTGACGACATACTACTATCACATAGGTACATTCTAACGAGAACATTGAACTCGTTTATTATAAGAACTGTCACTTGAAAAAACTTATTACTAGCCATGCTACATGCGTTTTTGCGACGCGGTCGGTCAATGACGTTTCGTGTAGTAACCACTGATCATTTGGACCCTGTTATGCAGAAAAGATCCAGGCAACGTTTCATTAAACGTTGGTTGGATCTTTTCTGCATAACAGGGTCCATTTCGTAACATTGACTAGGCTGACAAACGAAAAAGTGAACTCTTGTTTATGGTTAAGGGGAAATCAAGGTAGGTTATCTAAATATACGACCGTAACAAATATCTATTTACAGAATTATAATCTTTAAAATTATCATAAATTTACTAAATAAGATCAACATTGCCATCAAGATTGTTTACATCAATGAAACGGGGCGTAACTAATAAAACCAATATTACAAGTTTCTTTCTTACATTTTCTGCTTCATTAAACAGCACCACTCGTGTTTTTTTTTTGTTTTTTAGGGTTCCGTATGTCCGAATAAAAAACGGAGCCCTTATAGACAAATAATAAAAAACAAGTTTTGCACACTATACCGTGTGACATATCAAAGAAAGAACTGACTGTGAGGGTCTCAAATACATTTTTTTTATAATTTTAACACAAGTATTTTTAAAGTTATTTATTCAAATAGATGAAAAATTGGACCCTGTTATGCAGAAAAGATCCAACCAACGTGTTATTAAACGTTGGTTGGATCTTTTCTGCATAACAGGGTCCAATTACTCTTAGGCTCAGAGACTACTGAGCCTGAAATGTTAAAAAAAAAAAGAAAAATAGTAAAATAATATAGATTACAGGAAAACCTATAAGTCTATGTTCTTAAAATAACATGGTGAATCTCCCAATATTATGCGTAGTACATACTTACATTTGCAGTTGGAATGTATGGGAGAACATGTTTTTCAACTACAATGGTATGTTCTTGGGATTATTCATCCCAACTACGGAACCCTTCATTGTGTGTCCGTCACGAACTTGACCGGTTTTTTTTGACAAATATGTCGCAGTATCTCTTATATCAAATAGGACCCTGGATGGTTTTCATGATATTCTAGTTTCTGAATACTTAAAATCGACATTGTGCTGATTATACAATGTTCGAAGTTTCCTGTCAGTCGGTGGGTTAAGCCACGTTTATAAATAAACCCCCAAATGTATAGTTACCTCTCAGTATTAGCAGTCCAAAGTATGATGACTTTGTCCAGTTTGTTCTTGTCGCGGAAGTCCTTAATGTCGGCACGCACTTGCAGGTACTGCTCGTACCGCGTGCCACGGATCAGGTTGGTGGCACGGTCCGCCTGAAACCAATAAAGACACTTTGTTTGCAACGAATTTTCAGTAAATAAGCCATCCCTCCTTAAATATGAAGGTTGAGGAACTACTAGAAGAAGAGGGGCTCGTGGTTAAGGACACTAGTCGGTCATTCTTCCATACAAAAGCAGTATGGTGACTACTCGTCTGTTTGACGGTGTACATACAAAACTAAAAATAATATAAATTTGTCTCGCCATTATCTAGTCCTGTATAGAAGCAGAAATTGGAAATAAATATTGGTTAGGAAGTTATCGAGCGTCAAAACTTCCATAACACAACACTAATTTCAACTCGTCTTTGGGCTTAAATAAATAGATTACCTACGTAGTGTGAAAATGGTAAAATAGAAACCGTACAGGCATAGAATTTATTCAAACGTTGAAATAATTTTATTTTGAGTACATATAATAAGTAGTTTTGTCATTATATCAATACGCCCAAAAGGTCTGTTCATCAAATGAAATCGCGCATGTGTGCGTCATTAGCGTTGAATACTATACGGGAGTGTGACTATCCGTGAGTGCACTAGCTTTTTACTGCTCATCACAGTGTCTGTCCTTTTCGCAAAAGATGTTGGATGAAATAGCATTCATTTTGACCACGCCCACCAACGAGTTCCAGCCGTCGACTAGCTTCACCTTAAGTAATAACAGCCGCAAAGGTCCATCGAAGGTAAGCTACGCTTGTCGAGGTCTGTCCGTGGCTGGGTGACCATCCATTACATATAGACCACGTTGAGCCGTTAGTCCCGGCTATCATTCGAAGATCTTTGACATTTGCCGCCCGAGCATTACCTGCGTTAGTGGCCTTTATGGAAAGCTCTCAATCGATTGCGTACCCAGGTAGGCCGCTGCAAACACAATCCGTCAAACTGGGGGATTACTGACTCATCCAACACAGTGCGAGTGTGGTGTTTCTGATCAGGCCATGTCCCACTTGCTGGAGTGTCCACTGAGTGGTCACTTGCACTAAAGAAGACCTAATGAACGCCACTGGGCTCAAACAATATAAAAACAAAGTACCACCCACACGAAAATAATAAGAATAAATTAGATTTAATGACCGTTTTTACTCACACTAGGTGGCAATAAAAATGCGCTGTTGAATTTTTGCTGCTCACCTCAGCTCCGAAAGTTTAAAATCCAACAGCGCGTTTTTATTTAGGCATTCGTTTAGGTGTCGCCTAGTGTTAATGAAAACGGACATAAATGGTTTTACTAAGTGGTCCCTGTTTACAAGCTGGTTTACAAATATATAAGATGAATGTATTACAAACGTTTTACGACTGTAAGTTCTGAATTTCAGCCATAAATAATTCATGTTACAACAATTTCCGGCCCCGATAACTTTACTATGTGAAATACTGTGAATAACCAATAGTTTTCCTCATACGTAATACATATTGATATGATAAGGAATCTATTAACTTTTCACGGAACATTCATGCATGCTACGATTCAAGTTTAAAAATACATAATATTTGTAAACTTGATACTTGTGTAGATTTTTAATGTGACCACAAGTTCTCCCACAATCAGTATAACTAATTTAATAAAAAATAATGTTTCATACATAATAATAAAAATCCAATGTATGTATCATGGTTATAACATAATATTCTAATTGGTGTGTTTGGTGGTGTGCGTCAATTTCAGGAAATCAAATTCATCCCTTTTTTTCAAGTATTCGATATCATTCGTGTCAGACTTGACTAAAACCTACCCGTGTTCCTTCAGTTGCCTGTGTGCCAGGGCCACGGTATCCCTTTCGGACAAATTCATCCCCTAAAGGGGTTAAATATGGGATGAAAGTTTGTATGGACGAACGTTATTTTATAGGTTAGAAGACACGTAGAAGTTGGTACTTAGACTTCTGTTTGTGATGTGGCGGCATCTACAACACCACATGCGAACTACGCATTAAAGACCTGACGTCACACAAATCCTACATCGCGCAAGCAGAGTTTACCACGAGACTAGTATAATACAACATCCCGACATCAACCGCCGGGCAGTTGCCCACCAGACACAACACCCGTCTGGTCGGAGAATCCTCACTTTTCAATAGGGGATGAGTGAACTTTACACTAGTAGTGGGTCGTTGTCGAATTTTTGACGGAAGAAGCGCAACCGTTTTTCCGACGACAAAAACGGTTGCAAAAAACGTTCGTCGTTGCAACTGGTTAGAAGACGAACGACGGACGACGGACTATGACATTTAAACAAGATGAAATAGAATTGCGTTTTCGTCGAGTAAAATAGTTGCAGTTTCTTACAACTATCAACAGGTTTGATCGTCGCATCACGAACGACAGCATTGACAACTGGTAGGTAAGGTAAGGTTATACATTATCGACTGTATTTCATTGACATAAAGTTCACTTTTTATTGTAAGGACTGTTTTGCAAACGAACGGAACGAGGAGCCTTGACTACTGGACATTATCGACTGTATTTCATTGACATAATAATTCGAAAAATGGTTTGTGCAACGAAGACTGTTTGAACCCATGACGTAAAACGGTTTCATCGTCGCAGAACACAAAACGGTCTTTGAAAACGGTTCGTCGTCACAACGCCCACTCCTACTTTACACCCTGTTCCTCATACCTCTAAAGTACCATATCTTTCTGGCAACTCATCCCCTTAGGCTCCTGAGAAGTTGCCGATGTCAAATCCCTTCGGGCAAATATATAAATTCAGGGCTATACTTTAGCGTTCATCGTTAGAAGTATATGAAGGAAAACCCTGAAAAACTCCATATCGGCACGAACTACATCACTACATATTATAAAACAAAGTGCCCCGCCACGTCTGTCTGTCTGTCTGAACGCGATAAACTCAAAAACTACCGAACGGATTTTCATACAGTTTTCACTAATGGACGGAGTGATTCATGAACAAGGTTTAGATGTATAATTCATAAAAAAATTGTGTAAATTAGCTGAAATATGACGATGTAAAATACTCCAAGTAGGATGAACATTCACTTACATTTTAATCTAACCCAGATTGTTCGACGCAAGACTGATACGACACTAGGACAGAATTTCGCCGGCAATCAAATTGTCGACATAGACTATTTCTTCAAGGCTAATAATCGATCGGATACTATTTTCAGCGCTTTCTATCACCATAATCTGTGGCTACATAGTAACATGAGATTTTTGGCAATACCTTACTATGGAGGTGCCAATTACTGGGTTATATGTGGAGAGATTTATAATGTACCTACTTTATACTAAATTGTTTATTATTTATTGCAATATTAATCTAATTGTAACGCCACCTGCTACGATTCTTAGATACTGCTTGGTTTACGATAATTACATCTCTATACTCCATTTACTATAGCATTAGACAAATAACGGCTAAATAAAGACAGTTATTGTGTAATATTGTTGAAATTACTGCACTTTAGAGTTATTTTTTTAATGTAAATTGTAAATAGATTACAGTGCTTTGTATTTATCGTGAAATAACGGAGTTTATTAAACGTTTACATCGAAATAACGAACGGGTGAGAACAGTTATTTATCTAATGTTATAATAAATGGGGTATAGTACCTATTAAGAATAATTTTATTCCGAACAACGAACACGAATACCTATTTTGTCGTACCTATATTTTGAATCTTTTATAATTATAGATTATTTTCTATTTTGTGAAAGTGAGAACGTTGTAGACCCAGTAGACTGTAGATTTGTTGTCAATTTTCTATTTTGTTAAGTACCTGGTACTTTTTGAAAGTCCTACACTGTCCTTCCATACCTATTAACACTGTTATTAGAAAATATTATAAAAGCCAATAATTTTTTTAAGAGTAACCGTAGAGGTTCTTGCCGGCTCTTCTCCATAGGAAACGACCAATTGGAACCGTGCTCCTAGCTTCTGACGTTTCATAAGTGCCCATGTAGGTTTATGTGAAATATAATATTTAAATTTAGATTTTGAAAATCTAGAACACGATTATAGGCGGGTTATTTTTCAATTATGGAAGAATCTGAACCCGAGAACTGACACTGTTTTATAAACAGGCCGCCGAAGGTAATGGAACATTTTATTATTCCACTGTGGCCCTGTGGGCCATTCATAGACAATCGGTCTTTGTAAACATACTGGCTTATGATCAACAGGCGCCAGAGGCGGACAAGTGTTTTGGAAAAAAGTTTCTACACAATGGCGACGACCCCACGTGTCTCAAGCTATATGCGTGGCTTGGTACATAATTATTATTAGTAATATAACATACTAGCTTTTGTCCGCGGCTCCGCCCGCGTGGATCTCTGTTATCGCGTAAAAAAGTAGCCTATGTCCTTCTCCATACCCCGGCTATATCTCTGCCAAATTTCATGACGATCGATTCAGCGGTTTAGGCGTGAAAACGTAACATACAGACAGACAGAGTTACTTTCACATTTATAATATTAGTATGGATTAATCTTTGAACGGTCTATAATGTTTGTAAATTTTGAGTAGGCTTGTGTAAGCTCCTGCGAATAATGGTAATGGCACACTTTGTGCTTCCATTACCTACTTTCTATGTAAACAAGCCTACAAAGACTTCATATTGCTTTTGCAAAGCGGTAACTAATAGGGACTAGATTTGTTATTTTAATAAGTATCGGACACGCGCAAGGCAAATGATAATTATATTTGACCATCATAGTGTGGAATAATGGGTCACCTGAAGCCCGAAAGTCCGACAACCAGTCTTACCAAGGGATATCGTATTACCCAGTAACTGGGTTGTAGAGGTCAGAAAGTCAGTCAGAGGTCAGATAGGTTAGACTGGAAGCCGACCCCAACGTAGTTGGGAAATGGCTAGTCAGATTATGATGAGTGTGGAATAATAATATTTTCATAGAAAAATCACTGTTTGGACTAAAGTTGACTAAACGAATAATTTCTCTGTAAGCGAATCTTGGCAATCAGCCCAGAACATGTTCGGACATAAGGAAGCGCCAAATGACAAAATAATATTGTTTACAAGCATTTTATAGATATTATTAAATATCTAAAACAAAAAAAAAACTAATAGAGCGATAAAAAGGATGGCTCAACTAAATTATGTAGCGATTATTGTTGACTGGCTTGTGGCGGCTATCTACAACATGCGAAATACGCATCTGAAAAGACCTGACGTCACAAATCCTGCATCGCGCAATCAGAGTTTACCGCGGGACTAGCATATATACAACATCCCGACATCAACCGTCAGCACCGTCAGGCAGTTATTTGCCTGCCAGACACAACACCCGTCTGGTCGGAGGATCCTCCCTTTTCAATAGAGGATGAGTAACTTTACACCCTGTTCCTCATACCTCTTATAGGCTACAAACTTTAGCTCAACCGAATTAAATTACTTTTCTCATTGGATATGTCACGGTAAGATTGTGAGCACCGTTAATCTTATTATAAAGAGTATAAAATTTGTATGTAGGCGTACAAAAAAACTAGAACTAGAACGGATTCTGAAAATTCTTCAGCTAAATTAGAAACTAAAAAGTATATGAGATATTGTACAAAATAAACCGTTACTCGCCACTTCGTTTGCGTATATATAGTTTTTTTTTTTTTTTTTTTTTAATATAAATATCCAGTATGAAAAGGCTACCATCAGTAAAATGTCATAACAATCGGTTCAGTGGTGTAGGTATAGGTAACAGACAGACAGTTACTTTTGCATTTATAATATTAAGTACCTATGGATATGGATTATTTCACGAACACAGTAGCTAAAAAGCTCGCAATATTCTATATATCGATATTCTATATATTGATATTATATGTATTGATATTCTATATATTGATATTCTATACACCGTGACATTTTAGTCGTCTTACAAAGACAGCCCACTTCATGTATCCAATGACTACTAATCATTCATGTAAAAAAAATATATTTTGAACATTTGTTTTTATTATAATTAATTATGACGCATGACATAGTTTAAAACACCCTGTTACGAGTGCAGTCCGAGCCTTGTGATACAAGGGCGCCGCAGAATAGATTTAGATTAAGTTTAAGCTGCAATAGTAAGAAACACATTTTTGCGTTAGGGTGAATGAACACCGATAAAGATGTCGCCGCTCCATTCCGCGGCGCCCTTGTAACACAAGGCTCGGACTGCCTGCACTCGTAACAGGTTGTTTTAAACTATGTCATGTGTCATCCATACTAATATTATAAATGTGAAAGTAACTCTGTCTGTCTGTCTGTATGTTACGTTTTCACGCCTAAAAGCTAGTAATTAATAAAATAAAATTAATATATACAACATTAGTTTTAGTTTATGCGAAACCCGAAACACGTGTCAAGTATTTTTATGTAAAGAATTTATGCACAAAATTTCAAAACTGTATCATGAAAAATAACAAAGTTATAAGCTTGTTATGTTACCTGGTTGTCCGTACAAAAACATGCTCACCACGCGGCGCACCTGCGCCGCCCGCGCCTTGCGTTCATTAATAATAATATTAATTTGGCAGTAGGTATCTAACCGTACGACGATTGTATTGTAATTAACTGGTGATAATATTTTCCATCACACTTGCAGGCTTTGGACTTTTTCGTAATGGTCAAGTACTTAGTGTCGCTCGGTGTCCAACTTGTAACCTTTTTTAAATATTTTTGGGAAAAAATATAACATGGTGTAAAAACTATTGGAATCGATTCAGTTACTTATTCTGAACAAACTATATTCAGGTTTTGCATATACTAAAAATAATGTTGTATATATAATGTAAAAAAAAAATTACATGAATGATTAGTAGTCATTGGATACATGAAGTGGGCTGTCTTTGTAAGACGACTAAAATGCCACGGTGTATATTGATATTCTATATATTATGTTGGTATTTGATTTATTTTTATATGGATACACTGGTTTTACATGAATGCCAAACCAGTGTATCCAAAGTGTATCTAAAGGAAACAAGTCAATATAGTAACGATGACGAAGCGGTATAAGCTGTTATAATTTAATTAGCAACCGGGAAAACATTGCAGTTGTAACAATAATAATAGACAATTTATTAATAAATCGATGTTAAACGTGTCATAATTGCTGTATAAAAAGTGTTAAAGAAACTCAAGTCACTCCCGCGTGATAAAATAGATCATTATGTACATAGAAAATTTTTAAATATATAGAATACATGCAGAATAGAATAGAATATGCATGCATGAATATGCATTTTATATGCTTGAATAGATACATGCAGTCAAATTGAGCACCTCCTTCTATTATGAAGCCGGTGCAACATAACTAAAGTATCCGTAAATCCGTAGTTTAAGAAAAAAGAGCTTCTTGGATAGTTTAAGTAAATAATAGAAGTAATTAACGAAAAAAAAAAAACCTTAAGGCGGTACCCCGAGCAAAACCTTGCGATAGTGCGTTTTTCAGAGGCTATTTACTCATAAATTAAGATAAATAAACTACATCTAAATTGTTCAATTTCCTTTCATCATATTGCACGTTCTTATTTGTTTTTATGCGTCACTAGCTGCTACCCGCGGCTTTGCCCACGTGGCTTTTTCTAAAATAAAAGTACCCTAAGTTACTCCTTTATAGCATCAGATAACTGCCAATGAAAGTCTCATCGAAATCGGTCGAGCCGTTTCGGAGATAAGCCGGAACAAACGGACAGAAAGACAAACAAAATTTAAAAAAAATGTTTTCTTTCTTATTAGTAGGTACCGCATATACCTTCATTTACGCATGCATTAGTATAAAGCTGTTATATTGCCATTACAAACAGACACTTCAATTTTATGTATTTGTCTAAACAAAATTTTAAATCTCCTTGTAAAAATATGATAAAAATTATTGATTGCATGCTTTTGCTAAAGGTGACGTTCTATTAAATTGAGGATTACACTAATGGATATATAATTTAAAAATCGTTTTATTTCATTTCAAAAGACCGTTTTTCCGGAGAAGGACAGAGCGGAACAGAGTAGCCCCGCCGCGCGCCGCGGCGGGCGGGACAGAGAAGGACCGAACGCTCAAAGTCGTTCGTTAAGGGAAGCGCCTTAAACTCAGGGCATAAAGGCATTCAGAATGAAAAGAGACGACCATCAATAAATTACAAAAAAAAAATACTATTGTTACCAAATTGTGGAGTTGGAGTGTTCCAGAATACAGACAAACAGCTAGGAAAACCTTTTACAGATTTATTTATCTAGCCCCGTGCAATAAAGTTTCAGAGCTAAATTATTCATAGAATAACGCAGCATAGGAATTAATAACAACTTCTTACGCAAATTAATACGGAAAACAACATGTATGTACAAACGTTAGCAGTACTTACACATACTTAAAGTATCAGTACCTACTTAGGTAATGATCAGGGGGCCAAGTCTACTAATTTACAAACGTTGCAATGGTCTCTTCATTGTGAGTTTTTGACAGATTTGCCATACAAACTCTGTCAAATACTCACAATGGCGAGACCATTCCAACGTTTGTAAATTAGTAGCCTGTACACCTCTCATTGTACGTAAATCCTATACAATGCGAGATCAGCTTATCTTTTACACTATAACCGACATCCAAGCGGGCGGAACCGCGGGCAAAAGTTAATAGTTACATAAGGACATTTTTGTGAAAAAGTGTAGGTACTTAGGTGAAATTGTAATGTCCCAGACATTTTTTATTTTTTAGGGTTCCGTACCACGAAAGGATTAAACGGAACCCTTATAGAATCACTCGTCTGTCTGTCTGTTGGTCTGTCCGTCTGTCACAGACGATTTCCTCCGAATCTACTGGACCGATTAATTTCTGTGACCCAAACACGGACGTGTAACGTCAATAAATGAATTTTAAATATGGGTCACTGTTGGGGGGCAAAGTAATATTGCATTTGTTTGCATATTTCGAAAAAGCTTGCAAAGGAGTGTTAATAAAATAAAATAAAAGATTCTATAATTCGAATGAGATTTAAAGAAACCCAAAAATCTAACTCAACGTTTAATTCTCATTCAGTCTTTATTATTTTTAACATTATCTTTCAATTAATCACTTAGTTTATGCCTGCATTAATTGACAACATTTCCCACCAGCTGACCTATTCTCGACGCATCAATAATAAGATCGCGAATGGTGTCAAGGGCACCTCTCCCTCTCACTACCCCTGTCATTCGCGCGGCAAATCCTTTCAGCTAAATACTATTCATTTGAACCTGTCTATTTAAATGGACCCCCAAAGTAAATATACCTTTCTCAACCCCTGTCAGATGTGTTCCTGTGTGGTAAATTGAGGTACTATCATATCGTGTCGTGTCACAATATCTGTGTGTGGAGTCGCACAGATTCATTAAATATCAGTCGCGCCATTTTCCTTTTAGTTAAACCAGAGACAACTGAAGTCTAGTATTTTGCGCGGAAAGACTATTGAAATTTCGCGGGAATTTGACATCCTACTCGGCCCTTATTTTATTTGAAGTAATATTTTTTTTATTTACAACCCGTTTTAGAAACAAATAGGAAATAAAAATTTCCAAACAATTATTATTGTACTTTTATTCTAAGGTGCCAACCGACCCTAGTGGGGCAGAATCCAACAACTGCAAAAATCGTTTTAGTGGGGCAGATTCCACTGCAAAATTATTGACATTCCACTTTGCCCCACCAGTGAGGCAGCTCGGTGGGGCAAAGTGGAATGATTCTGCAGTAATAAACTATAAATATTTATCTTTCTTCTTCTTCGTTCTCTCAATGCTGAGGATCGCGACCAAAATACGTCGCGTCTGCAAGTTACGCGGTATTCTTCATATTTATCTTTAAGACTCAAAAAGTCAGATCCGAAAATGTTTGTTGAACTAAAACTTCGAAACAACGTTGGACGATCCTCCAAAATTTTCGTTTCGTATAAAAAGTAAAGCCAACTAGGGGTCAACAGCGGGGTAATTCCATAACACACTAACTAACAGTAGCAATGTTTCATTTTGACAGTTCGACAACATTAATTGCGTTATTTACGTTGCTGAATGCTGAGCAGACCAATTTTTCGAACATATGCAGCAATGGATTAGCAATATCCTTCAAAACCATTAAAAATTGTGGTTGATAGTGTGTTACACAATTATCGTGCTGGTCTAAAATACGTCTCTTTTTTTTTGTTTAAACTGTTTGTTAAAGATCAGTAACCTTTAGTTATATTTAGCCGATAACCAACCTAACCAACAATAGATATTTCCATCGATTTGTAAGGCAGAGAGTTATTTTAGAAATACGCTCGACCCGGCGCGGCGCCCTACTGTAGCGAGTAGTGACCATGACAATGGCTAACGCGGTGCATTTATACCTATTGTCCCCGATAATTCTCAATGTATACAGAGCCGTAGGTATTTCACAAGGTACAGCATACAACGAAATTATATGGCAGTAGCAACAACCTACTGTACTGGTAGTGTCGTAGATCAAACAAAATCGAGTAAATGTGTAACAGACGATTGACAGCGCAATTTTTTATCGATCGCCACTGTGAATCGTGTTTTTGTCGTAATCAGGTTTTGTCATATTTTGTTGAGCAACAAAAAATATCAATATAAATTGAGCGTAGGTGCTTCCAAAATTTGCTGGATTTTAACTTTGATATTTATCGATCGTTAACAGGTAGGGACCGATATCGATACTCGAAGAATACCGATATTTTTAAGAAAATACCGATAACAGTATCGACATCTGGCATAAATACTGGTGTTTTATATCAGTAATTTGAGTATCGGTATAAAATATCGATAATTATATCGATACTCAGTACTGATATCAGGCTACAATGTGACGTCACAGAATCTTTATTGATGATTCTTAAGTAAATACTTACATATTTTTTACAGTCGCGAATCATATCGACACCTGCAAGGAATAACATTGTAACTAATATTTAGTAACTTTACAGGAGAGCGCGTCGAAGATTTTAAAAAATGTCTCAGATTTCGGTTAAGTCTTATTGCCAACCAACCTTGAAAATATGAGTCACCGAGGGATTAGCTACACTTTCGTATGATTATATTATTACATATACATATCGTCGACCGTAGGTTCAATTGAGGTAAGGAACAAAATACGATTTTTCAGGAGAGGCCGACAAAGTTTTTTTTCGGACTAAATCGCCCATAACTTTTTTTGTTATTAACCTTTTTCGGATCTGATTTCGCACATAATCTTTTATTTTAGTGCTCTATCTACCTGTGTAAAATTTATTTAAATAAGTTATCTATTTAAGAAAATAGATGTCCCTTACACCAACGTATTTTGTTAGTAATGTCCCTTACTGATCAAGTATCTTGTAGTCCCGTCCCTTACATTAAATTGACCTCTACGTTGGATCAAAAATTGTGGAAAAATTGTGAAAAGATAGTGTAAATCACTTGTTGAAAAAATTTATGAAAAGAAATACAGTGTAAAGAGATTGTTGACAGAAAATTAAGTACACACTTTTGGCGTACGGATATCTTAAATTTGGAAATCGTTACCTACCTTACCTTATCTTACCTTATTTGATTCGATTGGTGGCGGTAAATACAACATTTCAAGTTGCTATATTGCATAGTTTTTCAAATACATTGTTATTATGGGGCTGATTCGAAATTTGGATCCAAAAAATCAGTAGGGTAAGGGACATTTTTCTTAAGCTAGAATTTTTTCATATACACCATTCGAAAGAGCGAAAAATTCTGAACAAAACTGTATACTTAGCTCATTTTGGGTATTTTGTCCCTTACGTCAATTGAACCTACGGTCGACGATATGTATATTTTAAGACTTTTTTGGCGCGCTCTCCTGTAAAGTTACTAAATATTAGTTACAATGTTATTCCTTGCAGGTGTCGATACTTTGATCAAGATACAACCTGACACTGACCTGCAAATTGCAAAAAGAGGTAAAATTATAAAGAGACAAAAGTTTGTAAGTTTGTATGTAGGGGTAATCTCTGGAACGACCAGTCGGATTTGAAAAAATATTTTTGCATTTGATAGCCCAATTCTTGAGGAAGGTTATAGGCTATTTAACATCACGCTGTGACCCTTAGAAGCCGGGTAAAAAGAAAAAAGTCAGAAAAAACGCTAAGTGAAAATTAGGATTTATAAAAAGAGGAAGATTAGGTACGCGCTTCTCGACGTGGACGGCATAACATACGCCGACCGGCACAAGTTACCTTAGCAACAATCGAACTCGCGTTTGTGTAGCACATGTACAGCACGTTAAGTAAAATTATCGTAATCGTCTAAATAAGCAACAAAAATGCCTTCCTATGTTTTTAAAATGTGCACAAATAATTCACAAACCAAAAACAAGTTCCACGAGATTACTTTCCACTTGTAAGTACAGACGCCAGCACATCAAGCTACTACAATCTGTCAAATTTCTTTAATAGATTTTTAACTTTATCACTACAGCATAAGATTCAAGGTTGATTGCGAAAATTTGACAGTTTCGGGTAGCTTGACCTGCTGGCGTCTGTACATCAAAACTTATTTTTTTTACAATTCTCCTGAATAATATTGCTTTCTAGGTCGCCATTTGTTTCTGAATTGATATGGGTACGTAACAGTGACAATTATTGCTATCTCGTTCCCGTTACGGCCCGCGTCGTATCTCTCGCTTTTTCGGTTGTTGATGCATGACACACGACATCGGGAAATGTAGTTGTGTGGGTGTGTTTACATGTAATTGTTTCTAGTCCAATAATGTTTACGTGACATTAGAGCGGTGCCTCTTTTTATACATCAATGGTGAAAACTAAATAACATCGCGGGCAGGCTATGGGTCGCGGAACAAGAAATTTCACGCGGACAAAGTCGCGGGCAGAAGCTAGTCACAAATAAATTGAGATGAGGGCAGTATGATGACGACCGACCAGCACCCTCAAACACAACCTGAATGATTTTGAAGGATATTGCTAATCCATTGCTTAATATGTTCGAAAAAAAAATCTTCTAAACAACGTAAATAACGCAATGAATGTTGTTGCACTGTCAAAATGAAATCCATTGCTACTGTAAAGTCTGTTACGCATTTAACCCCGCGGGACTTGCCTAACCGCTCCACGGCACGGCAGTTCTAAAGAACTCCTCAACCTTGACTGATTATTTGACAGAGTGCCCGTCAAGATCAAAGATAATAGGCTAACCGGAAAGTCGCGAACATCAGTAGCGCAACTGAGTTGTTTTCCTGTGAACTCTTATACAGAAAATTCAGCTAACAATACAGTCAGTCACACCATAATCATGCCATACACGTTGTAATGACGTCACCTCGCGTCACACACACACATGACGCCTATATACGTCACGTTACATAAGTGTGGTCTATTTCTGCGAATTACTGGTTGGTGCGATTATTCAGGGCTGTCCGTATGTACTTATAGTGGGTAATTATTGTTAGTTTGTACTATGGTAAACACATAAAATAGTGTTATTAATAAATCTTTGGTTGAGGAAATGTTTATGGTTGCGCAAGCGCAGGTTCGGGACAGAAATAGCTTTGTGTAATGCTGAGTGTGCCAATGTCAAGTGCAAGGAACTTTTATATCTTTATAGTAATACCTAGATATCCCGAAAACGGCTAATTTTATTGCTATAGTAAATCCATACTAATATTATAAATGTGAAAGTATCTCTGTCTGTTAAATTTTCACGCCTAAACCGCTGAACCGATCGTCATGAAATTTGGCAGAGATTATAGCCTGGGATATGGAGGACATGGGCTACTTTTTTACGCGATAACCAAAATCCACGCGGAGCCGCGGGCCAAAGGTAGTATTTACATAATTTAAAAGATAATAGTCTTAAAATAATAATAATATGTACAAGTATATAAAAAAGGGAGGGGAAAGAATCATAGGATTGTCAATCATTTGACGGCACGGTTGGCGCAGTGGTTAAGCGATTGACTGCTGCACTGCGTGTCGCGGGTTCGATTCCCGCACGGAACAAATATTTGTATGACCTACAATTAGTTGTTCCGGGTCTGGCTGTTTGTGTATATGAGTTTAAATGTTTGTAAACGCACCCACGATACAGGAAAAGTTCCTAGTGTGGGGCAACGTTTAAAAAAAAAAAAAAAAAAATAGGGCATCAAAAAATTCGTCCGCATCGCTGTCAACAGAAAAAGTGCCTAAAAGGCTGGCAGCATTGCCATGTTGTATGGCAATGCTGAAAACGGCTCGTTTTATTTGGAATTCCCTACCAGTTGAAACATTGTTTCGAAAATGTGTAATGCACGTTATACAGATTATTAGATATTTATATTTCTTTGGTTTATAAATGTATTTTAGGTGAAATATTTAATTTACTATTTGAATTGGGGAGGATATTTATGTTACCTACATAAGTACATCTGTAAAAGCCACATTTATGAGTAAATAATATACATCAGATTATTTATGCAAGTGTTGTGTTATTTATAAGGACAGTGTGTGGTAGTTTATGTAATTATATACTTATATTTAAATAGGCGAGCGTGTAAAATAGCAAATAGTGCTAACTCTTAAGGTAATAAAATAGCGATTAAGAAACCATAACTGTTCTAAGTTCAAGGTATGCAACTATGCATTATTTATACATAATTATTATAAATTAAAGCCGCTCTGTGTGACCGCGTTGTTCTTCTAAACTACGCAACAGATTTTGATGCGGTTTTCACCATCACTTACGAGAAATTATTCAGCGGGGTAACTGCCTAACACACAGTAGCAATGGGTATCATATTGATATATAAAAAAGGAAGATAAGGCACTGCTCTAATGTCACGTAAACATTATTGGACTAGAAACAATTACATTTAAACACACCCACACATTTCTCGATGTCGTGCATCATGCATCAACAACCGAAATAGAGAGATATGACGCGGGCTGTAGCGGGAATGAGATAGCAATAATTCTCACTGTTACATGCCCATAACAACTCAGAAACAAATGGTGACCTAAAAAGCAATATTATTCAGGAGAATTTTAAAGAAAATGTGGTTCTTTTGAGGTACGAAGCCCTAACAAGTAAAAAGATACAGTTTTTTTTTAAGTGCCGACCCTACCCTTTCGGCAATTTTTTAAATTAAAATGACCATGAAAAAAGTGGCGACATTATGCATACTAAACGGGTTATACCGGCTAGTCAATGAACTATGGCAGTTCACATCACACGGCAACTGGGGGCCAAGTCTACTAATGTACAAACGTTGCAATGGTCTCTTCATCGTGAGTTTTTGACAGATTTGCCATACAAACACTGTCAAATAATCACAATCGCGAGACCATTGCAACGTTTGTAAATTAGGAGACTTAGGCCCCAGAGCGTATGTAGCACACATACCTAGAAGTACGGAATGCGACATTTTATCTGGCAATTTTTATACTGTCTCCAACTCGACAGAATGTACATAAGTATATAATTAATTTTTTCAACAGACAACTAGATCCAATTACAAGTACTTACAATTCTAGATGTTATTAAAATTTAACTTATTTGCTATGTTAGCACTTAAATTCTATTACGGACAGGGTTTTTATAAGATGCCCCATTATGGGGCTTTCGTCAGGCCCATCAGCAATAGCAAGATAAACAAACCGGTCAAGTGCGAGTCGGACTCGCGCAAGAAGGGTTCCGTACAATTATCTATAAAAAAATTAGGTATCCCAAGAACAAACATATCATTGTAATTGAAAAACATTTTCTCCCACACATTCCAACTGCAAATGTAAGTTTGTACGCACAATATCGAGAGATTTACAATGTTATTTTAAGACCATAGACTTCTTATAGATTTTCCTGTAATCTATAGGAATAGAACAATTTTCTGTATTTTTTATAAAATTTTAGGCTCAGTAGTTTCGGAGATAAGGGGGGAATGGTAAATTTTCGTCTATTTTCACTTATAAGTGAAAATAGACGTTTATAACTTTAAAAACAATTTATTTTAAAATTATTAAAAAAAAATTGAGACCCTCACAGTAAGCCCTTTCATTTTATATGTCACACGGTACGGTTTGCAAAACTTTTTTTTTTATTTACTTATTTGCCCCTCATAACTGACCCCAATATACTGAATTCATTGATATACGGGTCACGTCCGTGTTTGGGTCACTCAAATTTATATGTATAGCAAATTTCAACTTAATCGGTCCATTACAATCGGAGCAAATTGGCTGCAGACAGACAGACAGACAGACAGACAGACAGCCAGCCAGACAGACATACGAGTGATCGTATAAGGATTCCGTTTTTTTCCTTTTGAGGTACGGAACCCTAAAAAAGAAAAATATATATAATTATATTAACGAATTGAGAAGCTCCTCCTATTTTAAGAAGTCGGTAAAAATAACCGCCAATTTCCATTGAAATTATAGCTGATTTAGAAATCATAAATCAATGTGTTCGTATTCGTAAACGGCCAAGCCACATATTTTGACTAAGGTGTAGAGTTTGTGAAGTTATGGCTTCTAGAGTTAGGGCGTGTAGAGTTATAAGCTATAACTTGTTGACATTGCGAGCCATATGGTCTCGTCTTGGCAACATTTTACAAGAAAATGTTTTTGGTGAGTCGTTAATTCTACAGCCGCATGCGTAGGCGCACTCATTGAGCGAGCCGCGCGGCCATGATGAATAGCAGCAGACTCTGAAGATTACTCTAACCGCTGAATTGTATCAAATTGGCATCGAATTACCGTATCGTACGATTCTATGCGCTTATTCCTATTACAGCCTAGCGACCCGCCCCTGTTTTGCACGGTTTTTACGACATGACAAAACATCGAGATTTATTTGTTATAATATAATTTTAATGTATTATTCACAAATAAACCTTCCGAAATAAATTCTCTAAATAATGTTGAAAACAGACAGACACAAAAAGCGACTGTCGCGAAATATGTCGCATAAATGGCCGATAATTTTTATTGCGTTGACTTAGAAGCTTGATTCTTTTGTGCTCCAAGGGACCGTAGACCTACGTATCTACGACCTCGCATTGTACGGAAATCCTAAACAATGCGAGATCAGCTTATACTGGAAATGTATAGCTTGACAACGAAGTGTTCCGTATTTTCTTTTTGAGGTCATCTTCATCTGTCTAGCCTTTTCCCAACTATTTTGTGGTCAGCTTCCAGTCTAACGAGATGCAACTAAATACCAGTATTTTACATGGGGAGTCGCACCTCCCTATCTGACCTCCACAACCCGCAGTTACTGGGTAATACGATACCCATTGATAAGGTACGGTACCCTAAAAAAGATAAGTTCTTTTATATGAGAAAATGTATCAGTTCCCCTAAAATACGAGTGAATCCGCGGGCAATAGATAGCTTAATAGTGACAGCTAAGACTCCACATACCTGATTAGCAGCAATGAAGTCAGGATCGTAAATGGCTGGACGCGGCTTCATGGACGCCATCTCTTTCTTAAGTTTCTGTTGGAGGTCGAAGTCGATGACTTTAGCACGGACCATGGACTCCGCAAGGTTGAGAGGACTAATGTCCCAGCCGTCGATCACTGAGGAAGGAGATTTTTTGTTAGAAAAGGGCCTAGCAACCCCCCGTGTGTAAGCAAAAATTCGAAACTCTTATTGATAAGAGACCCGTAATGAATTAATAGGTACTGACGCTCAAGAGCTTCAACAGAAAGTACCTCCCTCACCCTCACAGATAGGAGACCTGAGTCCCAGCAGTGGAAACATTATACACTGCTTATGCTTATTCATTAAGTAAAATCACACAAAAAATCCAACGTATCCCAGTGAAGATGCTCCGATTTTCGAGCTCGCTACGCTCGCTCTTCATTCTCTTCGTAAAATGATAATGACAGCTTAACAAGTCAGTATGCTCCATTTTTTAGCTCGATTCCCTCGCTTGCATTCTCTTTGTAAAATAACAATGAAAACTTAACCAATCTCGTCTATACTCCATTTATTATAACACATTAGACAAATAACTGTTCTCACCCTTTCGTTATTTCGATGTAAACGTTTAATAAACTCCGTTATTTCACGATAAATAGAAAGCACTGTAATCTATTTACAATTTACATGAAAAAAATAACTCTAAATTTCACTAATTTCAACAATATTACACAATAACTGTCGTTATTTAGCCGTTATTTGTCTAATGCTATAGTAAATGGAGTATAGAATGCTTCTATTTATGAGCATGCTTCGCTCGCTCATCAACTACATATTTTCGTTGATGAGCGGGCGAAGCGTGCGACGAGTTCGAGTCAGGGTGCTCGAATTTTTTTACTTGTTTCGCTCGCTTTTGCCTTCGATAAGATCGTAATGACTCAGAGTGCTATTTTATTTATTTTGTCAAATACAATACTCTCCTTTTGAGCTTCGCCGCACTCGGGTAAAAGGGTCCCCGACATACTTTGATACAGGGCCCCTTTAGGACAAGCTACTTAAGACAGACGCTTTACTTTGTGTAAATTATTTCATCACCACTGCTCTCAAAACGGTTAAGGAAAAAACCGTGACGAAACCAGCATGTCCTATGAATGAATGATGAATGAAATGCAGCGACTCCAGCGTGGTTTGACCAGACTCAATTACTCGAATGAACCCAGAGATTCACACTAGCCCCTGGAGCCTCATGTTTCATGGTGCTACAGAGACCATTGCATATCAAGGAGTAGACCGGGGGGCGCGGTAATGGTAGGGAAGACGTGCCCATAGGATATGGAAGGATTATTAGAGCCATACCGGGTATGCATCCTAGAGTAAGCAATGGAATAGTGGAGAGACGGGTGATGTGAGAACCAAAAATTCGAAGACATGTGACATCTACCAACCCGCACTGGGCCCGCGTGGTAGAATACAGCCCACTCCCTCTCGAAGAGAGGAGGCTTTTGCCCCACCAGTGCTGAGAACATTGTAGGCTGATAATGCTAATAGAAACTTACCCAAATCATCAGGGTGTACCATAGGCAGCAGATGACACATCGGCACGTGCACATCGTTGCCTTTCTCGTCGATACCGAGACGGACTGTCGACGCTTGCGTGATTGAACCCCACCTGTTACAATGGACGATATAACTTCTATATCTGGCATTGGTGATGTTTTTAAGGATGCTCACAACCGGCGTACGTGTACGTGTGACCAGCGGCAGCACCCTCATTGCGTAATACACTAACAAACACAATCAGATTTTTGAAGGATACAGCTAATTCTTTGCTTCATATGTTCGAAAAATTTGTCTACACAACAATATAAATAACGCAATCAATGTTCCCTGAAAAGCCTATGAAAAGCACTGTCTTCTTGCTTGCGGGACCGCGATCATCGTGTGCTAACGAGATAAAGAGTGAGGTGACGGTGAGGTATTATGGACTCTTTAAGGGGGAAGCGCTAAGATAGCCCGCGAAATTCAAATTTTCTTACGAATTTTCCAATTAGCAGCTCATTGTCCAGACAAGCTGCTAATTGCAAAAATCGTTACACGAATACGCGCATGGCGCGTATACACGAATAGTGCGCGAATCATACCAAACTTTCGCGACCGCAACAAATATGTATTGACAGAATTATAATAATTAGCATCATCATTAGCTCATCTTTCGCTTTCCATTAGGCGAGATCGAGGTCAAGAGCAGGACCGATCAGTAATAAAAAATTGGTTGTCTTTAAAGTTGGTTTACGGACGATAGTTTAACGTGACAACGTCATATCAAAACATTGATGCGGCGCAAGCGTACGGTCAGCTGCAGAGAAATCTCACCCCCTAGCAATGTATTTATTCATTGCTAGGGGGTGAGATTTCTCTGCAGCTGACTGTACAATGAGCGTAACGGGACAATGAGCGTAACGGTACAATGAGTCATCCTTTTTCGTGCAAGCAGCAGTTCATCGATTTATTGCACATTGTCACGTCAAAAAAAAATCAAAAATCTGTAGGTAATACTGAAAACCCAGAGAATATGGTATTTACAGAAAATCCAAGATGTAGTAAGAGGCAACAGTGAGCTTTTAAGCAATCAAAACAAAATTTATTTCGAAGATTTTGACGTGACAACGTCTAATAAATCGATGAACGCCGGCTGCATGCACGAAAAAAGATGACTCATTGTCCCGTTACGCTCACTGTACGCTTGCGTCGCATCAATGTTTTGCTATGACGTTGTCACGTTAAACTATCGTCCGTAAACCAACTTTACAAACAACCAATTTTATTAAATTTTTTTAGCTTGGCAGAACACCATTGCTGGTGGAGAAATAGAGGAATACGTCGTATGTGACGAAAAAGCGAAAAAACCAGCGGATCGCGGTCTGAAAAAAAAAAAAATATGGATGACTATATCCGTTTTAAACTAGAGATCCAACCTTCCAACGAAAGTTCTAAATCCCATTACATTAGAGAAGTTATGCGGCTTCGTCCCTTTTAATTATGTGGCGTTGAACGTTCGAGCACCTAGTTTTAATTGCGTTAAGTAAGACGGAAAAGTTAAACTAAAATGGAGATGGGCAGGCCAAATACAGAGGCTAGAACCACAAAGATGGGCCCAGGTCGTGACAAACTGGAAAAGAAAGAGAGGCAGACCTTTCAGAAGGTGGGAGGATGGAATTGAGAAAATATCTGGCTTTTGGGCAAGAACAGCCAGACTACGCAACGAATGGCAACATTCGGAGGAGGCTTCTACCGCCATTGGTGGTCCTTACTTAAAGGACACATAAACAATGAAAAAACTAACACACAATACTAACAAACAAAGTTAAGATGTTATTTCATTAATAATAATAATAACACACAAACATACTTCAAAACATTTTTCTTATATTCTAACCCTAATACAAATAAACACGGAATAAAGTTATACTAGGTATAAACGTCAAAAAATGGTTATACCGAAGTTATTCCTAGGATAACTTTATTCCGCGTTGATTTCTAAGGCCGTAAGAGCAAAAACCTCATAGTTGTAACTGTAAGATATTAATAAAAGATATTTTTATTTATTTTATATATAAGACGGAAAAGTTATCTATCTATCTAAATATAAAACACAAAGTATGTATCTACCTATGTCCGAGACTTTGAAACTAGTGAACGGATTCTAAAAATTCTTTTTGCATTTCATAGCCCAATTCTTAAGGAAGGTTACAGGCTATTTACTATCACGTTATGACCCTTAGGAGTGTTAGGAGGCGGGCAAAAAAAAAAATATTGCGTAGTAGCACACCACCGGTATACATCCGCTAGTAAATGATAAAATATAATATAATTATTTAACTTGAATTGGTTTCTTCAAAGCCAAAGCTGCTACTCGATTACCTCTCACATACTTTCTTTTTTTCTTCTTCTTCTTTGGCAACTGAGCCGATGTCGACTATTCTGCCAGCGTCCTCACATACTTAATCTGTCCAAGATTATGTCTGAACTTTGAAAGAGATTGTTACCTCAGAATTTGTTTCGGTGTTTCTTTGCAGTATAGGAAACATCTATCAATCACAATCTGAATGATTTTGAAGGATATTGCTAATCCATTGCTTCATATGTTAGAAAAATTTGCCTGCTGGACAACGTAAATAACGCAATGAATGTTGTTGAACTGTCAAAATGAAACCCATTGCTACTGTTAGTGCGTTACGCAATTACGCCGCCGGTTTTTTTTTCCTCTGGCAATGAGCCGTTGTCGACTATTCTGCCAGCGTCATGTGGTGAGGTTTTTAAAATTATTTACGAGAAGTGTTGAAGGGCGGGCGTTATGGGGGACTGTCTTATGTACTTTTGACGTTAAGAGGGCCCTTCCCGATCCGTCTATCGTCAACGCGAGCATGATTGAAAAGCTTGTTGTTTCATCCAGCGCAATGTTAACGCTAACAGGCAAGTGAGAACGCAATAACATTGAATGAAAAATAGTGTACGGAAATTTCATAAAACTTGTTCCAGGAAATACGTGTTTTTGAGAAACCCTTACAAGTTTGTGAAATAAATGTGGGTTATTTAGAATCTCCATTACATGTGCGATGTTTCTATGGAGATGTTTTCTTTATTTTTACAATTTATGAATACATTATGAACGGCCAAAGTTCAGGTAAAATGTGTGCAAAAAGCAAATTTTTGGAGGCTTATACTGAATTTGTTTCTCCAAATTTTAATTTTTTGCTTTCATAGAAACCTAGATATAGTGAACATGATACCAATTAGTTCAAAATTTTCATTGAAAGGTGTGTTCCAACGCCATAATCACGTACGAGCGTTTGTATGAGAAGTATGACGGGTTGGCCGCTCTTAAAAAAGTTCTGACTCTTAGCCTAATTTGTATAAATGATTTTATTATTTGAAGTATACTAGATGTTAGGTAAACTTACCAGTTAGAATCCATCTTCCCATTCTTAGTGTTCCAAGACAGCTGGTGTCGGTTGGCGAGCACGGCGGCTGTGAAAGTGGAGCCGTTGTTGCCACCCCATCCCACCAGCATCACGCCCACTCTGCCCACGCGACGGTCAGTGCGGATGCCCAGCGATTTGCGGATTGGACGCGCCTGGGGAATTAGGGGCTTTTAGGAATATTTTATGGTAATCGAAGACGGGAGGCCGGAATGATAATTTGATAGGGCTTGTGAGCCTATCTAAACTAATATTATAAAGTGGTAAAAATTGTGAGTTTGTATGTAGGGAGTAATTTCCGGAACTAATGCTCCAATTCTGAAAATTCATTCTCTAATGGTAAGCTACTGTCACGGGCAGAAGCTAGTTTACAATAAAATTAAAGAATCAAGTTCCAGAAAATTTTAACAAAATTACAATAAAAGATAATTTGTGGTTTAATTCGTAGAATCTAACCAAAATCAAGAGACTATCAATGTTTTAATTAAGAGAATGATTGAGATGAGATCTTCAAGAGATTAATGTAATTAGGTTTTGCCTCTGAAAAGTTCTATAGACAAATAAATAAATTGAAGTGTCTGTTTGTAATGTCAAAATAACAACTAAATCCATAAGAAAGTATATAAGGTAATTATAACAAAATGTTTTTTTTTTGTCTGTCTGTCTGTTCCGGCTAATATCCGAAACGGCTGGACCGATTTTGACAGCACTTACACTGGCTGCTTTTATATATTTTTTCAAAGCCACGCGGGCTAAGCCGCGGGCAGTAGCTTTTAAGATATACAAGTATTCCCCATTCATAATTCTTTTAGAAATACTATATGTGTGAGTAAAATATTTTACGAGTATTTCACATAAACCTACAGTGTTAATAGGTATTTGAGGACAGTGTAGGCCTTTCAACAAGTCGATCTGCTTAGCTTTTTCCCAACTATGTTGGGGTCGGCTTCCAGTCTAACCGGATGCAGCTGAATACCAGTATTTTACATGGAGCAACTGCCTATCTGACCTCCACAGTAACTGGGTAACACGATATCCCTTGGTAAGACTGGCTGTCAGACTTTTGGGCTTCTGGCGACCCGTAACGAATGTCAAAGATCCACCAATGACAGCCGGGACCAACGGCTTAACGTGCTTTCCGAGGCACGGAAGAGTCTCGGTATGTAAAGATGGTGACCCATCCACGGACCAACCCCGGCAAGCGTAGCTTAACCTGACGGATCGACCCGTGCGGCTGTTATTACTTAGCTACGAGCTCCTCGTAGGCCTTTCAACAAGTACCAGGTACATACAAAATGTCATCAATGTTCAAATAGTCTATTTACTTTAATCTGTTGTGAAATCTTAAATTGGATTTGATTGAGTGTTGCTATTTCTGCACACCAATCACAAAAGTTAAAATGTGTGTGAATAACAGAACCTGAACCTGAACCTGGTACTTGTTGAAAGGCCTACACAGTCCTCCCATACCTAATAACACTGTAGGTTTATGTGAAATAAAATATTTTGATTTTGAACACTGAGGGTAGTACCCTAATTTTGCAAGTGTTGTGTCCAGTCTTTATGTACACATGAATGAATATTATAAACAAACACTATAACAGGGAGTCATAATAGCCAGTGCATAGAATCTAATGAATATAGATTTATGCAGCATTCAATTGCAGTTTTATTCATAAATTTATGAGAGAATTTATGTGATCCAAGTACAGTTTTGCTGTTTATTTATGTATTTCGGGAAATTTCACCAATGAAACTGAACATGTTCAGCACGTCTAAACCGCGTTCAAAAGCTGCCAGGTGTAAAGTTGTTGTAGAATATTAACACTGACAGCTCTCGAACGCGGTTTAGAAGCGCTAATTGCATTCAGTTTCATTCGTGAAATTTTCAGAAATATGAGATAAGTGTTTTGATTCACAAACAGTATATAATGTTCCCACTGTTGGGACACAGGCTTCGAGAGGGCTGTAATCTATTACGCGGGCCCAGTAAGGGTTGGTAGATGTCACGTCTTCAAATTTTTTGGTTCTAATACATGCCGGTTTTCTCATGATGTTTTCCTTCACCGTTTTGAGAGCAGGGCCTCAAGTCTGCTATTACAATAGTGTCAGAATGGTCTCGCCATTGTGAGTTTTTGACAGATTTGCCATACAAACACTGTCAAATACTCACAATGGCGAGACCATTCTGACATATAATTTTTTCACGTGTTTAATCATTACCGTTTCTAAATAAAATGACATTAAAATTACATTTCCTAGAGGTTAACTTGAAGAACCTCGCCTTAAGTATTTTGCCATGAATAGCTCATGGGTTTTCCTAAAATACAATTGGGTACATATAGCTCAATCTTACATTATACATCCTAAAGTTATGATTAAGTACATTTGAATAAACTCCTGGGATTCAAAAGACTATAGGGAGCAGTGGTAGCCCAGTGGCAACAACCCCGACTTACGAGTTGTAGGCATGACTCGTAGTACCTTGGGTTCGAACCCAAGCAGGCTTTACTATGTGAAAATATGTTTACATCACCACTGGGCCTCAAGTCTGCTATTACAATAGTGTCAGAATGGTCTCGCCATTGTGAGTATTTGACAGTGTTTGTATGGCAAATCAGTCAAAAACTCACAATGAAGAGACCATTCTGACACTATTGTAATAGCAGACTTGAGGTTTAACATTGTTAATATGGTAAAACATATAATTTTCAACCCAAAATTAACGAAATTCACGGCACAATTTACTCGCGCCCAGCTGCCACCTCTAGAACAAAAATGCACGCTCGAAGAACCTCGCCTTAATAGATTTTATGGTTTGGCAGTGTTTTTCGAATCTAATGCAAATTTTAGTTCAATTGAAATAAGTAGTTCAGTAACTAAATAGATATTCCTTGCATTAAAAAAAACTGCAATTAAGAGCCAAACCTCAAATGGTTTAGCATGATCCTCCGTTATGTCGAAAATACTGCAGCATTAATTTTGAAATAAATATTATGTAAAGTTGAGGATTAATGTTAAGTACTATAATTGACGAAAACACCATTCCATAAAATTTCCTCTATAGAAAAAAAAAACCAGTTACCTCCAAACCAAACAATAAACCGCTGGTATTAAAAAATACATCAAATTAGATATGAAACTTTGCATATTAACTGAACTAACTATAAAGCAGGTCTTATGTTATATATATTTTTTTTTTATTACCATTATTTTCACGGTAAAAAGTAATTACCTAAACTATCGGCGCCTTGGAGCCTTTTCCCTGCCGCTCTGTCTCGCTTGCCCACGTGACCGGGAGCAATAGTGTGCGAGCGATAAAGAGTGAGGTGGCACTGAGGTAATAGACTCTTAATTATCATTCATTAAACAGGATAACAGGCAGAAACAAATAAAAAAAGAATCAACTAGTAGAACCTGTCTGTAGCAGTAACTCCTCTGTAATATATATTTGAAACTACGCTGATTTGTGAACTGAAGCCTTGCCCATGGTATACAATTAAATTGAAGCAACAAATGATTTACATCATCTAAACACTGTTAGACAGAGCAACTTTTATTGTTGCAAACTGAAACTCAAAGCATTTATTTCAAATAAACCAATTACAGGCACTTTTGAATTGTAAAGGGGTCGGTCAGTCAGAAAGATGAAGCTAGTTGCCCATTCCAAAGCGTAGTAGGTTCCTATGGATAAGAATGAGCAAGAAACTCCATGGTCACTCTTTTAAAATAAAATATTGTTAAAAAATGTTGCTTCAAGTAACGGTATACTACAGGCAATTAAATCACAGTGTAAGGGTGAGTTTCACGAACCCAACATTAGTTTAACGGAGACTTTAAATTGATGCTGTCACTTTCTTTTTGATACAAAATGTAAGGGATGGCATGAATTTAAAGTCTCCGTTAAACTAATGTTGGTTTCGTGCAACTCAACATAAATCAGGCTTTATCATGCAGATTAGTTTCCATTTACGAAAAGTTTAACATTCAAATGATTGAAACATTTGGACAAATAGACTGAGACTGAAAATCTTCTAAAGGTTTTGTTTTTCGGTTGATTTTCAGAGTTATTTATCATCATGGGCCTAGAGAATTAGAATGTTTTATGATCAATGCTTTATTAGTTGATCAGTGTAAATAGCTGTTGATTGTCGGGCAACTAGCTTCAACTTTCTGGCTAATTGACCAACTCTTTTGAATTGTCAAAAAGTTGGGTTAGTTAGCCAAAAGTTTAGGTCAGTTAGAATTGGTATAATTGAAATAAATGCTTTGAGTTTGATTTTAAATGTTGTGTTAAGAAAGAAGTTGTATCAGTAGATTGTATTGTTGATTGAATAAATAATAATTATTTTACAAGGCAGTTGCCTCATGAAGTCATGAATATGAAAAATTGTGCTTAATCAAAAGGAGTTATTTCTACTAAGACATGTGTTTAGCTTCATCTCTTTATCTGTGGCTTTTTTGAGTCGCTACAATATATTAGACTTCATATTTATTGTCGAGACCATTTTTATAGTCGTATTATAACAGGCTTTGTATTGTAGTCCTATGGTTTAACAAATCATGATAAGAACGTAAGTTTAAAATTGCCTCCACTGAGATGTCACGAACATACCGTGATAACACATTAAGAATAAATAATATATATAGAAGTCAGCAAGTCAGCCACAAAATTATGAATTAGATTCATACTAGATCAACACAAATTGTTTATGGAGGGTTCTAGTTCACTTTAAAGGTGTATCAACTTGTTCATTCTGGAACATGCTCAAATCAATACAACGTCGAAAGCAAATGCCGCGAAACACTTATACTTGCATATCAACAAAAACATGCTTACCGTCACCTCCTCGCCGTTTCTGGTCACCAGAGTCTCTTCATATTCGTAGTCCGAATAAATATAATCATCAGTATATTTAATATTAGGGCTTGAAATAACCAAAGACGGTGTTTTTTCCATTTTCAGCGTACAAATTATTTTTCCGTTTTGTAATAGATCAAAAGAAACTGCGATTATAACTAGTACTTGTTCTGTTTAAAGGGATCTAGTTAATACGTGGCCACAGTTGGCGTGGTTCTCAGATTCAATGTTTAATTAACTGCAGCGAAGCCGACACTAACAAATATCGACAAGGATGTGAGCAAGCGATTCGTATTCCGGCATCGGGAAAAATGACGTGAGTCGTGCAGTGTTGCCACCTTGCAGAAAACTTTTTCACTAGTTTTGGTCTGAAATTTCACCAGATTTAGCGATATTTTTAACTTAAAAAATCCCCAGAATTCACTAAATAATTTAAAATTAAATCACAAGGTAAGTCAAAAAATATTTTAATTCTGAATACAATGAATAAAAATAAACATGACAAAACTAACAATCAACTTCAAAAAAGTACTTCTGTTGGTAATTCTTCTTCATCTTGATCGGTTATTATTGCAGATGTAGACGGCTAAGATGGATCATCAGTTTTTCAGTTTTTTTTTTTAATTTAAATGAGTATTCAGAAATGCTTCCAATAGCAGTAATTACATTAGCCGGGAGCTCGTAACTGTAACAGTTCTTCTTCATTATATTTAACAGATTTCTTAAAAAAAAAAGAAGCTATTTAGAGTGTTTACAGCCATTTTGTTTCTAAACCAAACAAAGACGTCTAAAGCTACGTTCCGAAAGAGGTAATTTTTACTCGGCAAAGTGTATCCTGGATCCAAAACACAACATTCGATAAATGTCACTAAAAATCATCAAATAATTTTTCAGTGATTTTTTTTTCAGATTATCACTATCTACCTCCTAAAATTCACTAAATCTAGTGACAAAATCACTAAAGTGGCAACACTGGAGTCGTGACAACTCAACTGACAGCTCCTGACAGCACTCAAACTTGACATAAACGCATAGTGCATAGTGCAGAGTGTGTGACAGAACGTAGTGTTGCCCCCTATACAGACCGACTAAACTAAGAACTATCGAGGTCTCCCACTTTCGTACAAGGCTTATTTTACGTGTAAATGAATAATGAAATTGTGAATTTATTCATTGAAAATGTGTCGTCAATCTCTCTCTCTCTTTCTCACAGCCAGAATAAAAAATAGTTCCACAATCGTGAATGTCTTGCCCAGAGGGCATGGTGTGTTGTAAGTCTGTTTCTGGATTATCAGTTTGTCGAGGATATTCTCGCTAAGATAACCAACTGCTTAAGGCAGGTTATTTAAGTGTGAACTGTGAGGCTCCTGAAGCCTTGCCAAACCATTTGATGGTATTTATATTATTTTCGTTGGTAATAAATGAGTCTTTTTTTATTACAACGATACAAATTTACATTAAATAACAACACCAAAGCAATCCATGGGACTTTTAGTTGAAGTAGGTAAAAGTATTTCATTTGTGATGAGATGTAATTAGTTGCAGAATTTTTATATTTGCGATCCTGCAAAAATTGAAATAAGTACACCGGGTCAAAAAAAAGCACACATTCATGAGTTCCTATATTCTTAACATAATTTACCTTTACCGAATTACCGCTCTCTCCCAACAAGGTACGATACACCTATAGTTGTACATTATTAATTTATTAAACCTCGCCCACACTCTCATCTACCTACTTAGTATACCTATATATATAGAGTAACAAAGGTACAACAACCGTAATGTGATATATAATAGATAGATAGGTAGGTAGTTACATGTTGGTTCAAATTCAAATGTTTATTATTCGTGCAAGCCACAAGTCAACAGCAAATGCGCTGTTCTTCTCATTTTATTACTGGTTCATCATAATGCCATACAAAATGATAAATACATTACTCATTCCAACGTGTAGACGGAAGGATGGAATCTAATAAAAACAAAACCAAAACAAAACTATCCGAATCCGTCAGCCTCTATTCTACCCTTTGCGCATGTAGTGGTTGTGTGTATGTGTACCTATACAGACAGTGTACCTGTGTACAACTAAACACTACTGTACGCCGATGTGAAAGAGATTAAAGTACTCACGCACACATTCTCAACTCTACTAACTAACAATGTACTACCTACCTACTCTGTCTAATTTATTTAAAGGAAGGGGCACAAAATTGAATTGAAAACTTAAAAAAAACTTAAAGCGCAGTCATTTTAAAGTTTATTTTGAATAACTAGAGCCGAAAACAAATAAAAAGTCAACCAGATACATTTTTGCTTCAATGTTTATGTCAATAAAACACCACGGTACGTGCTAGTGTATTTCCGATTCCTTCATCTTCATGTATTGTTATTTAAGCGTTTTTATCTGTGTATGTACACACCTATGTAATTAATATTAAAGAGTATCTATAAAATTATACACATTCCTACACAGAAGATATGCCGCTTGCCTATATTACAAATTTATAAAGTTGTATATTAATTACGGTATAATAAAGCATGCGGGGGGCGAGGGGGCGCGCCGCGCTCTCATATTCCGTATATTGATTGTGTGCGAGGGGGCCGGGGCAAGGAGGGGGCCACGGCGTGCCCCACTCTGTTTTTTACGACACGGCTTTCTGTGTAACATAATTATTGTATTAATTTTGTGAAATGTTTCGGTGTTATTTGTGAAAAATCGAGAAGTCGGTAAAGAGATTAGCGAGGTAAGAAATTCCCACCGGCATGATTTTTGACGAAATTCCGTTTTGCTGAATAAAATATAAATAAAATTTTATAGCTTTAAATTCCGTCGGCGGCGCGTACCTACGGTATATTACACTGTCATACCGCGTACGTATAGTGTTTTTTACGGGCATCGTTCTAAAAATAAGTTGTAATAATTATAATTTTATGTAGCGGTCGCAGCAGAGTCGGTTTTCTGTCGATTATCCATCAGTCGTCAAGAAGTGTGATTTGTGATTGAAAAGTGTATGTGGTGGTGCAGATGCAGGGGCTGGTGAGCGATAAGACGTTCCACTTGAAGTGGAACAACCACCTGCAGAACCTGAGCCAGCTGTTCACGACCATCTACTCGTCGTCGGCGCTCGCGGACGTGACGCTCTCCTGCCGCGACGGCACCCTGAAGGCGCACAAGCTCGTACTCTCGGCATGCAGTCCGTATTTCGAACAGATATTCAAGTAAGTGCTCGCATTATACATTGTAAAACGCATTCGTACTAGGTTTCCATTTACAAAATTGTGTATTTATTACACATCAGTTTTAAATCTGTTCCATTTGGTCATTATGACATCATTATTTTTTCTAGTGAAGTTATTTATAATACCATGTAATGTATACAGACATGAGCAAAGTATATTTTACATTTAGTCTGGGTTTTAATGAGCAATTTTAAATATAATTCTATATAATTAATGTATGTACATGTAAATGTTACATAAATGTCATAGGAGTCGAATATATACAATAATTACTTTTATTATCTTGTGATAACAGAAGAAAAATTATGTCTGGTTAATAAATAATGAGATAGTGTATTATATTTAAATTATAGAACATGTAGGTAAGATAAAAATGTTTGTTTTTTGCTAGGGACAACCCATGTCAACATCCAATAGTGATTCTGAAAGGGATCCCCTTCTCGGAGATCAACCTCCTTGTAGAGTTTATGTACAAGGGTTCGGTAGATGTCCAAGAGCTGGACCTGCAGTCTCTGATGCACACTGCATCGGAGTTAGAGATCCGGGGGCTTGCATATGAGGCTAGAGACAATGCTGCACAGATGTTGAACGTGAACTTGGAGTATCCATCATATCCTGCCACTTCTGTGTCTGCACAGCCCACTTACTCACAAGCTAGGACTGATGTGGAGAGGCTGAAACAGGTGAGTTTCCTTTGCCTATTATAACATTATTATTCATCAAAGCTGGGCTAACATTTGTACCAAAGGTTCCTGTTTGGTGATTGGTTAGTTGGTTTCGTTCATATTGTTCATTATAGCTTTACATATTGTTCATTTTGGCAATAAACATTGATCTTAGCAAGACAATAAAGGCTCATAGTTCCGGGGAGAAGCCTAAAAAAATGTGTAAAAAACTAAATGAAACTATTACATTTATAATGAAATTCTTCATTTATGGTATTCCTATTCAAATGAAGGTAATTAAATTTGAAAGAAAACTTTATACTGTGAATTTTATGACTTGTTATCAAATTAACAATTATATAATAGGTGGTAGCTAGGAAAATGCATATATAAAGCCATAAGTGGTACATTTTTACCAACCTAAGTCTACCTGCTAGACATTGTCCGTTTATACTCAGTTTCTTCACATAGTAAGAAACATTACTTATTTGCATAATTATCTTCACCAGTATCTAGCCTATATCAAAATGTAAGCAATTGACAAGATTTTGTTTTGCATAATAAACTTTTTTACGTAACATGATAATATAGCAGAATGACTGGAAAAGGCCCCATGTGATGTGGAGAAATGAGGGAAATGTCGTTAGGAAAGTTTTTGAGTATGAATGTGGATGGCTATACAAGTAGGGGAAGACCAAAGACGATAAATGGACTGTGTGGAAAATGATATGGCTAGAAAGGGAGTGTCTACCGAGATAACGACGAATAGAGAAGTATCTAAAAAAAAGACATATCATGACGTCTTTTTATTCCTTATATTACTCTATTCATCATTCTCCAATGATGATGATAACATAGCAGAATCAGAATAGTTATAAGATAAAAAAAATAAAAAAAACATTCAAAATAATTCTGATTAAAGTTTTTAAATGAGACATTTTCTCATAACATTGTTAAGTAATTTTTTAAAGTTCTAATTGGACAAAATAAAAATATTTTAGTATTTGCAGTTCCTGGGTAACGGTTTTAGTATAAAAGTTGTTATTAATTGATGGTGGTTATTAAAAGATGTCTCAAATAATCAATATTTGACATTCAGAATATTTATTATCAGTTGTATTAAAAGCACATGGAAATAATAAAAACTTGCTTTTTAAGATTTCATACTCAGGGTGAAAACGGAAACCATTAGGTACTATTTCTAACAAATTTTAACCTTGTCAAAACATAGTGATGTTTAAAATTAAACTGAACTGAAGTAGATTTTAAACAACCCATCGTGATACATTTTTATTTTTAAGGAGGTTCCGCAAACCACTTAAGATCAATTAAAAATAATTGTCTTAATTGAACTCACCATGATTATTATTTTTAGGCAAAATTATGGAAGCTACTAGCATGGTTATTCTTATTTTATTTTGCATACTATCAGATTTAAAAAAGCTATTATAATAATTGTCATTACTCATCGGTGACAAAAAAGGCAAATTTAAAAAAAAGTTTTATGCTTTTATGTACTTGTTACAAGTGTCTACTTGTTAATCAGATAATTTATCATTAAATAAATATTATGACGTAATTTAGAGTTAACTCGTTGAGTCATGGTACCTAATTCAACTTTTTTCATTTGCTTAAGTGCCGACTATTCTGGTATTTCCTATACCTATTTTAGTTTGAAGATTATTATTGTTCTTAAAAAAGTAGCCTTGAACATTATTGTATTACTGTCAATAGTGCCAATAGTTATTTAAATTTCGAATCAAAAAGAATAAATATTGTTCATGCAAAGGTACTTTTGTGTGCTTTGTTTGCGTAACACTTTTTTTATGGATATGTTTGACGTAGTTATGACAAAAAAATATGTAAAATCCGGGTATTCATAATTTATTACAGATTTTACAAAACAGAAAATATTGTTTCACCAATATGATGAAATATCTTTAAGGAAATAACTTTGATTCTACGGTAAGAATGAAGATTTTAAGTACTAGTAACTACTGCCTAATCTACGGCTTAGAAGATTAAAATGGCAATTGTTCCTATTTCATTACTAGCTGCGCCCGCAACTTCGCCCGTATGGTTTGTTCTAAAATACAAATATCCTAAGTTACTTCTTAACGTCAGCTATCTGCCAGTGAAACTCAGTCCAGCCGTTTCGGAGATTAGCTGGAACAACCAGACAGACAGTTTTTTTTTTTTTTCGTAGATGTACTGTACGACTTTCAAAAGCATTTAGAAAAATGCTGTTAATTTGACATTACAAACGACACTTAAATTTTCCTTATTTGTATAGATTCGGTCATTCCTTTTTGTGTATATTTTCTTGTCTCTGGAGCTCCTTAACCACTGGTAGCTTGGACCCTGCTCCTGGCACCAGCAGACCCCTATAAATTTTTCATATTTTATATTATTATTTATTAAGAGATATTAAAAAAATGTAAAGTAATATGTGAAAAAAGACAATAAAAAATATGTGACAGAAATCGAATATTTCCTGCAAAAAAAAAAAAAAAACTGTATTTAAAGGCTCATCAATGACTTCATCTCCCCTTACAATAGACTTCCTACCTTTCACAAACACATTTAAACCGGTCTAGTTTTTCTCGAGTTAACTGCAAACATAAAGACTTACATGACCATTTATAATTTTTTTGTGTAATAAATTAACCAATTATGACTATTCTTACACGTGTATGAAACACAATTTAAATGATTAAATTAACATGCAATTGTAATAACTAGAAATTTGAGTCATTTATTATTTGGCCGCGCCGTCATTGTCGGTGACTGTGCTAACTGGGGTACATTAATATACAGTTATTGTATTTTATGCCATTTCACACTGTTCATTTAAGGGGGACGCGCTAAGGTAGCCCGCGAAATTCAAATTTCTTTACGATTTTTGCAATTTGTAGCTCATTGTCTGGGTGTATGTTGATTAAAGTATGATTCGTGATCGTAAAAAATACGTATTTACAGAATTATAATAATTAGAATCAGTAATACAACTCCTTAAGGTGAAACTAGTCGATACTTTTCCATACAAATTTCGGCGGGGTATTACTCCACTGTTTGACATTGTACATCCAAAGTTAAACATAATATCGTTTTGTCTTATTATTAATCTTGTCTGTACGGAAGCAGAGTATTAAAATAAAAAGCCATTAAAAAGTTATGAGCCAACAAAGATTCGTTTTTCCTGCTAATTTTAACGCAACTTTGGGGAGTAAATAATTAATAAAAGAAGTGTAAAATCTCCAAAACAAAGTCCGCTCCGACAAAGCTCAATTATCGAAGATTTCAATACACTTTATTTGTAATTGATGTATCCAGTAGTTTTTTCATAAAACTCAACCTTCCAAAGGACTTTTCGCGTGCGGTTTACTATGAACACTCATCACACGATGACGGACACGATGCTAGGTGAGACGCGTGCTTTTTGGCCACACCCACCAGTGAGTTTGAGCCTGCGACTAGTTGGCTCTTAAGTTAGTATAATCCTAAAAGTCATGATTTCATGAAATAATAGTCATTCAGTATTGATGATTTTTATGATTATAATTCTTTAAATAAATATATGATACGGCCGCGAATCATATTTAGATCAACATACAACCTGATACTGACATGCAGATTACATAAAACGTAAGAAAATTTGAATTTTGCGGGCTAACCTGACGCTTTCGCTTTAAAATGTACATCGCAAATTAAGAATATGGATGTTCTTACAGATTACGGAAAAACCAGGCTTTTGATTGCTTTAGATTTTTTTTACAATTTTATGTGTAATTGAAGTGGCCAGTAATGTTATATTTTAATTAATAATTTAGTTTAGCCAGTCCATAATTAACATAATGTATTTCCAAGGCCAAAATAAATTGGCTGGTTTCAAAAAATCTGATGGTCACGTCGAAAATAGTAGGTAACTATTTTCACGTGACTGTTTTAAATTTTATTTACGTCATAAAAAATGTGATTGTGGGCTATTTATATTAATCATTATAATTATTATCACCATTTTAATAATATTAAACAATATTAAAATTCAAGATAAATATATTGTTTTCTGATAACTTTGGGTTATGGAAGTAAAAATTTATAATAATTACGCGATAAAGTCTATTTTAAACGTCATATCTTTTTATCTAGAATGCGGTGGAATTTTCGTAGAATTATTTCGTTGAAAAATATTCATATCATATTTGGCAACATATTATTTTTTTAAACAAACATTCTTATTCGTATAAAAATCACGTTTATGATGCCTGATCGAAACTCGTGCGCGAAACGTTCTAAAACTTAGGGATCTATCCACATACTTCCGGGTTAGGGACTTCCGGGATCCGTCAGTTCGAGCCCGGAAGGCCTTGACCCAGAACTGTGTGCATACAGCTTTAGCCACATGTGGTCTGTAAATACCCTTGTACCACTAGACTAAAGACTAGTAGAGAGTACATTGTTATGCGTAAATCACAAAGGGGTAAATTGATATTACTACTAGATTACTTACCCCCCAATTCTAAAACCACTCATAACTTTAAGGCGGAGATTTCTTCATCACTAATGACTAATAATTCATCAGATTTTCATACAAAAATAATAATATTTAAATTTAACGCTCTAAATGTTACGAACTCTACGCGTAGAAAAACAAACTGCCGTGTATAGTGCACCAGCGAGAGGCGTAGGTAGGTACAACAAAATACAGAATTGAAATGTAATAGAGAGAACAACGAAATCTTGAAGGCTCATTTTTGGTAAATGTATTATGTTTTGTAAAAAGTCATAAAACAAAAGTTGTTATATAGGATGTTAGTAATACACACATCAAAAAAAAAATATCACCTATAAAAAATAAATTATTAAAATTATTTCACTACAAATAAACTAATTGGGATTTCGGGCACCCCGACTCGGACAGCTTAGGTTCGAAGGGGATGGCGAGGTCTACAAAGACCCCACCATTCCCTTCGTGGTTATTTTTTTTAAACACTCAGGAATAGGGTCCCCGCGAAGCGGGGGCCCGTCGAATACTCATTATTATTGCTTGGAAAAAAAAATTGACCCGCTTCCCGTCTTTCGATGTCACTTTTGTAGATAATTAAAAAGCTTTAAGATACATAGCGGTGCGCCACGAATATAAATTGTTGCTTATTTTGTTATATTTTGAGTTGTGTATTTTGCTGTGCAATCATTAATTTAGATTGGATCATTTTTGGATACAAAAAGTATATATTTTTTAATTTGCGTTTAAATACTACCCTTAAAACAATAAGAACCGTAAAATGATTTTATTAACGAAACTCTATTTTTTCTTATTTTACTCCATATTTTGTTATAGGTTAATATTAACATAAATGTTTCAAATCTGACGGACGTCCCGGTACGGCCAATTCTTTTTTTTTTTTTTAATAACGTTAGCGGCAATTCTACCTTCTACTACCTTTCTACCTTGTCTGGCAGTGTACGAAGGGGCAGTAACCTTTTCTCCCGTCTAGTTTTTATGGCATGCGGGTATGATATGGCGGCTAATACATTGTATGTATTTCCATTATTCCTAGAACAATGTAGAAGTCACATAGGTAATTACGTACCTATTATGATTCATTAGAAAAAGTAATAAAAGCATTTCCTGTTTCAGTTTTTTAGTTACATAACAGAATTGATTCATTATTGTATCTCGATCTTCTGTACAACTAAATAAAATTGAAGTGTCTGTTTTTAATGTCCTAATAACAAAATGTTACTAAATGCATATGAAAGTAAATACAGTACCTACTTAAAACAAACAATTTTTTTTTTTTTTTTTGGTTTTTCCGGTAATGGCCGAAACGGCTGTACCGATTTTGACGTGACTTTCACTGGCAGATAGCTGATGTTATAAGAAGTAACTTAGGCTACTTTTTATTTTAGAAAAAGCCACGCAGGCGAAGCCGCGGGCAACACCTAGTTTTATAATAATTTAGAATTTTAGACATTATTTATAATCAATGTGACTCGAATGATTTTGATCGTTTTTGCAGAATTAATTAATTAGGTGTCCACTGCGATTGATGAGATAATTAGTGAAATAGGTATAGTTTGATTAGAATAACAACTAGTTTTGATATAATTTATGAGTTTAATTATTATGAGCAAATTCTGCATATTTCAAATAGATATCTATTTACTAAGACGAATCTATATACAGGCTGTCCCACGACTTTGCCACATGGATGGAAAGTACCTTAAATACTGTAAATAGAAAAAATACTGAATGAAGACTTCATTTTTATTTTAAAAACAATACGAACAGCATTCAAAGAATTTTTAATTATCGCCTGTCTGAACCGGGAATCGAACCAGCTAAATGTGAAAAAAAAAAACTTTACACAGTGTGTGTCTACAGTATTTAAGGTACTTTCCCTCGATGTGGTAAAGTTGTGGGACGCCCTGTATATGTATAAAAATCAATTGCACTGCGTTAGTCATTTAAAATTCAAAAATGGCTCGACCGAATTTGATGTAGGTAACTTTGGTATGTTGTGTGCGCGCCGGAACAAGTTCCTATATAGAAAATAAAATAAAAGGCATTGGAACGCATACCAGGCATTAGTTAGTTGTGAATAAAAAATCCATATCTAAACATCTATGCATACATACAAATAAACAAAATTGAAGTGTCTGTTTCTAATGTCAAAATAACAACTTTTACTAAATGCATATGAAAGTATGTACGGTACATAAAACAAAACATTATTTTTTTTAGTTTTTGTCTGTCTATTTTTCTGGCTAATCTCCGAAACGGCTGGACCGATTCCGACGAGAATTTCACTGGCAGATAGCTGACGTTATAAGGAGTAACTTGGGCTACTTTACTTAATTACTTTTTTTTTTAAAGCTAGTCGCTCGGGAGAAGCTGCGGGCAGCAGCTAGAACATTATGATATAAGGTGTATCTATTTATACACGAAATATTTTAAGATAACAATCTATAGGTGGTAAAAAAAGCATAGCAACGAATTTTTTTATTTTTTATCTAAGGGTTTTTATTTTTACGTAATTATTATAATTTTAAAATTGCTTGCGACATTTTACAAAAAACGTTTACTTTAATATTCTATGAATGACCGGCCCGCACGCGGCGACGGTGAAGACGCGAGCGCGGTGCCTTTTGATAATTAATTATCATATCAAGTAATGTTAAATTATTAAAAAAAGACAGATTAAAAAAATCGTTTCCGTGGCTCCTTTACCACATAAAGGTCTCTTAAAATATTTCGTCGATGATTAGATACACCTTATATTTATGTCAATTTGCTTATAATCATGATTGTTATGCCAATTCAATGTTTCCTGCCAAAATGTTTGTTAACGAGTGTGAAAACCCTACACCTCACATCAAACACCATCACGGGCAAAAACCGGGATCACCTCCTCAAAAAAAACCTTCCACTGCACCCCCCCCCTTTTAACGCTTATTAAACCCTACCAGAGCTTAACTAACCATCATCCAGACCATAACCTTACATCACAAATAATTCCTAGATACACATGTACCAGCAATCCATGATGCGTGCGGAGGAGATTCGTCGGCGTCGTCGCGAGGACCCGCCGACCACGCACACCGCAGTCAACAATATCTTGGCGGCTGCTGCGAGGGAGATGGAGGAGGCTATGCACGCGTCTCGCGGGATAGTTGGCGAGAGAGTCGTTGCTAGTATACAGACGGAACATGATCAGGGTGAGTTGGAGATGTCATACATTATTGTCATACACTTACTATACTGTGCACTTACTGTCCAAGTCGGGTCAGAACTAGAGATGAAAATTGCCGAATGTTTCCGAAACTTACCAGGAAAGTTTCCAATATTGCCGGAAATTTGCCAGATTACATAGGGTTTTTTCAAATGCCATTTTCTATGTATCTGTAGTTTGATACTCTACGAGCAAGAAATATTTAATCCGTGCGAGGATAAAACCTGAGACCAATTAATACTTCAGCATTAGGCAGTACAGGGCATTTTATGGCTATGTGTGTCCCACAGAGTAACGCATGAACCTGACAAAGTTTAGTGCAGCTGCATATTATCTATTATTTTAGGGCTCAATTCCCTCGACTTTTGTCCCTTCAGTATCTGTAGTTTGATACTCTACGAGCAAAAAATATTTAATCCGTGCGAGGATGAAACCTGAGACCAATTAACTTCAGATGCCAATCGGTCTGCCGCCATTTCAGCCACTGCGTCAAGCGTAATCGTAAATTTTCTTGGTTAAAAATTACCACGTGTTCTCTGTTACGATTTATCTTTCATGAGCTATATCTGTATTTAGTATTTTACTATTAAACTGGAGTCTGTCATCAATTCTGGTACTTAAAAGTAACTGCTGGGCCTTACCACTGCAGCAGTATAGACACAATAGAAATAATTTACTTTCCGAATCCTACACATACCCACAGGGTATAATAATAACCTTCAATCTTCCAACAGTGGCTGCATCATCAACAACAACAGATGTAAAGCTGAACATTGTGGAAGAGGAGCGTCCAAAGAAGCGGACTTCCATCCTGTCTCCGGATGATGAGAGGCTTAGGGCCAAGAAGAAGCCCATGACTGTACGCTTCCAAGATGATAATAAGACTGATGAGCGCCATAAGGTCACTTCACCTGGTAAGTTTTTTTAAATAATGATTTCGCTTCTTGAATGTTTTAGATTGTGTCGGACGAATTACTGTTGTATATGAAGTATTGTGTGAATGCAGCCATAGCTTTGATTGGTTATTATGTGAACTGTCAGGATGACATAAGCCCCATCCTAGTGCCGTATTATGACGTTTTAATGCCATCATGATACCAGTGCAAGAGAGAGATGGGCTATACATGACCGCTAGCACCATCCCTGTTTCGGTTTGGAATCATAATGGCATATAAACTACATAATAAGTTATCACTTAGTTTTAAATAAAGCGTCAGTGCATAAACCACTTCCGTGTGTATTACTTGCCTTCCTCCTACAAACCTAACAGTGGCGACGAGGATGGCAAGTACACACAACTCCTATCTCCCCCGTGGCGTGGGGTCTTGTGTGGGAACACTTATACTTTTTTTATAAAAATCGCCTCGTTGGTCTCATGGTCGCAAGCGCTAATGATGTGCATAAGGGCCTTGGATTCCCAGATTGTACAAAGTGTTATGTTTTTCCGTCAGGAATTTCACAGTTGATGGTAATAGGTTCGCCCCTCTATTACATGGGACTTAAACTAACTAGCGAAATGTTAGTGTAGATTCTATACACCTGTGCCTAGCCTTTCGGGGAAAGAGTTTTTCTACAATGTAATCATTAAACCCTTTTGTTAGGAATAAGGATCCGCCAAAAGAGGGGATGATGGCTCAAAACGTATTTAGGCCTGTGTTCACCAACGTTCAAAACACCAGGTAGGTATTTAAACGTTGGTTCATGTCAAATTTCCTAAAGAAATTTTTAAAACTTTATGATCAGAGTGTCTAACTTTCAATTCGTCTACGAAGCAAAATACCTAAAATTAATGTTTACACAGCAAATTGCCAAAGCCGTAAATCGCCTAGAGATCAAAATGTTTAACAAGCAAAATGCCTAAAATTGAATAATTTCTAAGTAGTCGAGATGATTAAAATAAACTCACACTAGGGCCTCTGAACTCTAGGTTAGGTTAGAACTGTGACCATACAACGCACGAGCCGAGCGAGCGTGCCGCGGTAGCGGCCGGCGAGTGCCAGAAACTACTGCCTTTCTTCTAAAATAATAGACATATTGCAAGGTAGGCATTTTGGTTCATAGTCAGAATAAGGTTTAGTTCAAATACTGTTTAAACATATTGCAAGGTAGGCATTGTGCTCCCTAGTCAATATGAGGTTTAGGCAATACTTGGCATGTGTTTTGATTTCTAGTCAGCATGATCCTAGAGGATTTTAAATATTTAATATCTAACAAGTTGATTTAAATGTTGTAAAGGTTTGCAACCGGTTTATGTTGACATGAGTTCTATGTTAGAGTTTGGTTTCCGCACATAGTCCTTCAGGTGGACCATTGTAAGCTAGACTGGTGTCAGAGTTTTTATGCCACACATGGGCTTCTGACTTGGCTTCACATGCCATTGAGAAATTTCTCTCAGGCATGCCCCCCAGGCTCTCAGGCTTCCTCACGATATTTCCTTCACCGTTGACATGAGAATGACATATCTGTCTTCATTTTATAGGTTTAGTTCTGAGGAAAGGAAAAGGCTTTAGTGGTTTTAATTTTATGAATTTGCCTAATAATATCGACGCTTTAAAGGCAATATTGACCAAACGACATGTTGGCAACTTTACACTAGAGTATTTTAAAGATTTTTTTTTCCAAAAAATAAAGAAAACTTTAAAATGGAGTATTTTATATTTTTGAGAGGAGTACACTCTAGTAGAGTATACACTGGAGCATTTAAAGGTTTTTTTTTTTTTTTTTCTTTAAAATGCTCTAGTTTATGTTGCAACATTTCGTTTGGTCAATATTGCCTTTCAAGCGTCGATATATAGTTCTGTCTTGAAATGAACTTAATATTATTCCTGCCTGAATTCCTTCTAAATATTTGTGCATTTAAGAACTTAATGGGAATGATTAGCATGTATCAATATTCAATGTTGGATTGGCTTGCATTAAATCCAATTTAAAATTTAAAGTAAATTATTGTTATTGCAACTGACTACGAAGTATTTATTTTTGGGTCTTGATTCAACTTAAGGTGCCTTGAGACTATCCATCTCTTTAACTGCCAGGGCTTATTTTTAATCTTAGATTTAGAATTTTATTTGTATTTAACATTATTCTCACATATAGATAACAACAAGAATAATGAACCCAGGATTTTGTATTATCTTGATTTAAAAGAATGTCCTTGGAGTTTCTTGCCCGTTCTTCTCCATAGAGATCTACGTTTTGGAATGGCAACTACATAGCTTCAACTTTCTAACTGACCGACTCTTTGACAATTTAAAACTGCCTTTAAATGGTTTAATTGAAATGAATGCTTTGAGTCAGTCGGGTTTCCTAATTCTTTTACATACATACTTTTAAAATGACGGGTAAGTTTTTTTTTGCAATCAACTTGGATGTAGCACGTTTGGTCTCAGTTCTAACGTAACTTAACCCATTTGGTCGCGGTTCCCGCCTAGCTTAGTCGATGCGACCAATTCAGCTCGCGCGTGGTTGCTCACAGTTCCAACCTAACTTAACCTGTTCGGGTTTGCCTAGCTACTAACTACTAGTTACTGCAACCAACTGTGAGAAAATGCCAGAAAGTTAAAAAGAGGCTCAATTATTTAAACGCGGCTCCGCCCGCGTGGATGTCGGTTATCGCGTTAAAAAGTAGCATATGTCCTTCTCCATATCCCAGGCTATATCTCTGCCAAATTTCATGACGATCGGTTCAGCGGTTTAGGCGTGAAAACGTAACATACAGACAGACAGTTACTTTCACATTTATAATATTAGTATGGATTAGTATGGATATAAATATATATATATATATAGGTATTTGGAATTGTCTCATTACCTACTAGCTTTTCTCATTTTTAGCTCAATATTGTTGTATTTTTACTTAAACCTTCCCTCTCATTTTGTATTTGCAGATGCAATATATAAATGTTATATAGCCTGTCACTCCCACAATTAAGAAGAATCTAATGACACCTGATATGTTAAAATCCATCAAGCCGTTTGGGCTACAGAGCATGCCAAAGAAAGAGTTTTTGCATCATTAGAAGGTTCATAAGTTTTTAGAGGATTAGGTAAATATTTCTCTTTTTTTAATGCTGTCTGGTGTAAACCTGCGTGACTCAAATAGCCCTGACGATATAAGGGGTCGTTAAAACCTGTTTAGGAACAATAAAATAAAACAGCAATCTTCCTCATCAGTAGTCATCAGTTTGAAGTGAAGCCAATTTAGTTTGGTAGTTAGGCTTCTTACGAATTTTTTTTCTTGGTGACCCTGGTTTCTGAATGGCTATTTAATCCATGTAAAATGGTCTGACAATCTATCATAATTTTAAATGACTGGTTGGTCAGAAGTTAGGAGCAGTTGTTCTAAGTAGGAAAGTTTCTTCGTCCTTGAAATCAGCACCAAAATGGGATATAGTTTCCAAAGGATAATGTCGCTTTAATACATCCAGAGGATAATGTCGCATAAACGTCTAACTCTTCTAACACGTGATTTGGCTGAGCCTAGGATGTTTTCATAGCGCCTGAAGCCCCTGGAGTCTCCGCTATTCGTCACGTGTATTGCAATGGCTATTACTGAAGGTCAAAATCACACTTTTTGTTTTTTTTTTTTTTTTTTCAAAATACCTTTTAACTTCAATAACCAGTAAAGTAATTTGTGGAGATAAAAGAATGTTTTTTTTTTTTTGACTTTTTTTAATTCTTTTGTTCATATTTATATTATGATGACTAGCTGCTGCCCGCAACTTCGCCCGCGTGGCTTTTTCTTTAATAAAAGTACTTACTCCTGTTGAGCTATCTAAGACACAATTTAAAAAAAATACATATATGTATATATTATGTACCGTATATACTTTCATATGCATCTAATAAAAAGCTGTTATTTTGACATTACAAACAGACACTTCTATTTTATTTATTTGTATGTATAGACTACTCATAAAATGTTATGGCCGACCTTCGTATTAACCCATTAAAGTCGAATTAGATAGTTCGGTTAGTTTAATATAAAAAAAATATATACCACATTTTATTCCATTTTATACGAGTCGAAATTAACAAAGCGTAGCGCGATACCACAAAAGTAATTTTCAATTATTTTTATATAGAAAAACCGGCCAAGTGCGTATCGGACCACGCACAATGAAGGGTTCCGTAGTTGATGAATTTACCCCAAGAACAAACTTAACATTGTAATTGAAAAACATGTTCTCCAATACAGAATGTATCGGAGAACATGTTTTTCAACTGCAAATGTAAGTTGGTTGACTATTACCCGGTAACTTGTGAAGCCTATTTAGCTGTGATAGTTTTCCTTTCAACTTCGTTATGTATACTACTGCTGTGAATTTTTTCACATTTCCAAATACAACCAATTATAGCTAGCAGGGGGGGACACTTGACTCTTAACAAAAATTTGCACTTTAAAGCTTAATATTACGCAAACGGATCCCTGAATCGAAAAATGGTTCTCACAAACTCGAAATATTTTTGAAATATTTATTTTTCAAGATTTTATTTTACCACTTTATCGGCGTGATTATATATACGTGTATACCCATACCAATTTACAGCTTTCTAGTACTAAAAGTTTCTGAGCTAAACCGCGGACAGACAGACAGACAGACATGGCGAAACTATAAGAGTTCCTTGTTTACTACAGAACCCTAAAAACACTAATTTTATTTTAACTCTAATGATGTAGGTATTGTTTTTATATTTTAAATTAATTTTGAATGTCATGTCGTGACCAAATGTCTGAAGTCAGTCCGGCGTGCGGCGTCGTAATAAAAAATCTTAAAAAAGAAAGATTTATATTTCCCTTCACTTAAAAAATAAAAAGCTAAAACAAGATTCTCAGAATCTCAGTTATATGGATTCATTTTTTTTGCGCTTTATAACGAGACGTAGGTTTTGTATAAAAAGTATTTTATCTGAAAATTTTATTTAAGTGTATTTTTGTAATTGTGTTTTTGTAAAAGTACCTACTGGCACAGATTATGATAAAAAAAAAAAGTTTAAAACCCTTGGTGCGTGATGAGCTCATTAGTTTCCGCATATTACGGCTGATGATGTTTCCTTGTATGGAGCCCTTGTATGTTGGCCTGGTATGGAGTTTCTTGCCCATTCTTCTCCATTCGTTACTACCTTTTGGAAGGGGCAACTACAATCAATTAATTATTTTTGTAATCTTTGACGTTCAAAAGAGTTCGTATGGAGAAAAATGGTCAAGAAACTCCATACTTACACTTTTAAAATGTTAACAATATTTTGTATAAATTAATTAATAATTTACAAGTAACCTAACAAAATAAAAAAAGGCATTGCAACGACGGGCATTAGCTAGTTATATTATAAAACCGTTTCTGCAGCATATTATGATCATAAATATTCATGAATGTTTTTAAAAGTTATTATAAATTCCAAACATGTATATTTCTAATCAGATTTTATTTGTTTTTATTGTAATTTTACCTTTTTTTGGATCGTTACAAAGTAAAATATTCACATTTAAGCATTTATATTTTAGATGGTTTTCCATCCAACAAGTAAAATAAAATATATTATTTCAAACTTCTTTGTGTATGACTATGATCAAAGTAATTTATGCAATGATATCATTTTCAAAATAGATTGAAAATAAATTATGAACACTTAGTCTTTAAAAAAATACATAGATATTACTCTAGATATTAATTTATTCCAATTTAAAAGATATTCAAATTTTTAAGTTATAAAAAGATTTTAAGATTCTGACCCAAATCATAATTTCATTAAATGCGATCAATTTGACTTTTTTTAAACTATATTTTTCGGTATTTATTTCAATGATTTTGTTTCATTGGAGTTATTGAATGTTAGTTTCTAAATGGATTGTGCCGTTGCAGTATGTATCGACCCTTACAACAACGATGTTTTAGATTGGATCGTTAATAATTATTTCCGTCGAATAACAATACGATTTATAAAGTTAAACTATTTATATAACAATGTTTGTTATTCATTCAGCGACCATTTATAATGAAAACATTAACAATGTGAATGAGTATGCACCTGCGTATTTAAAGCAAAATGCTACTTTTTATATTATACTTCTTTTTTATTCGACGCCATTTTCGAATGTCGAACACGAGCTCTCGAACAAATTCTTGTTTTTATTTTAGAATAGGGCGTAGCGCGATATTTGGAAATATGCTAACATACAATTTATTTTGAGCAGAAACACGTTTCGAAAATTATATGTATAAAACGAATTCCCCTGCCCTTAGTCATCCGATTTCTTTTTATGTTGACATTTAAGTTGTAAAAGCTCGGATTCTTTAATAAAAAAATGCGGAATATCAACTTGCGAAATTAAAACCTTGTCATTTCAAAAAAATATTGGAGAAAAATAAAGAATGCAATATTGTTTTATTCATGTTTAACTTTTTAATTTGGAAATGTCACTGGGAATAATTATTGTTCTGTTTATTGTTCTTGTTCGAAAGTATAATTACGCTATATGAGATTTTATTATGCAAATATTTCTTGTTTTTAATTGTCTGCCGTTTGATTGATCTCGCTTGCTTATCAATACATATTTTTATACATTTAACTAATACAACCGGTTAACTATTGTACCTAATTAGATGTTTCATATTTTATGTCAATTTTATTTTTTTCTAATTAAACAAGTTTTTACAAACAATATCCTTAATAAAGACTTCGCAGTGAAATTATTACTTTTTGATGTTGAAAGAAGATTAAAACAAGATCGCTATATTTTAATTTATGCGATTTAATTTATTATAAATTGGAATCGGAAAAAAATTAATAAAGAGAAAAAAAAAAATACGTAGGTATAGTTATTATTCTCTCATGTAGGTTCACGCTGTGATTGGCGGATAAAAAAAAGTTACGTATCTGAACACGTTATGGTATCTGTATGTATTATATTATGTAGGTACCTACTGATCATGTAACCTGACCATTGACGGATTATTATATACCACACCATTACAGCTTTCTAGTACTAAACTAAAAGTCTCTGAGCTAAGCCGCGGACAGACAGACAGACAGACGGACATGGCGAAACTATAAAGGTTCCTTGTTTACTAAGGAATCCTAAAAATTAACTATCCGTATTATTCGTTATCCGGATAGTAAAACAAAATGATATTCGGATAATAAATTTGACGGATATAGCATGCTCTACTCGTGGCTAAATAGCAACAGCCGCACTTGTTGATCGAAGGATCGGTTCATAAGTCGATCTTCGCTTGCCGCAGTCGGTTCGTGGATGGGTGACCATGCATTACGTATCGAGATCAGTGCCGGATTAAGCAAGCGCGGGGCCCGTAGCGAATTCTATCGAGGGGCCCTTGATCTGCTATGGGTTCACAAGTATAAAGTGTAAAAAAAAATATATATAAAATACAGTCGCGAATCGAAATTTTCCATTTAAATAACATGGAAAAAGTATTTTGAAACTTTGGAATGTTATATCTGGTCTGACAAGCACTTTTACCATCTAGCGCAATACACGTTTTTATAGGATACTAGCTGTTACCCGCGGCTCCGAACGCGTGGATGTCGGCTATCGCGTAAAAAAGTAGCCTATGTCCTTCTCCATATCCCAGGCTATATCTCTGCCAAATTTCATGACGATCGGTTCAGCGGTTTAGGCGTGAAAACTTAACATGCCGACAGACAGACAGAGTTACTTTCACATTTATAATATTAGTATGGATTAGTATGGATTTAACGGTCTCTTACAATTTGTCGATCAATTCACTTTTTTTAAAGTTATTCGAGGTTAAAGTTGGACATACCCTAAATTGTCAGTTTTTGTTTTCATTTTCGGCTAAATTATCATTGTTTAGTTTTTTTTTCCATCTCGTATGAAATTCTGTGTTTTATTTTCGCCAATTGTCTTAGTTGGAAAGGGTGTTACGTTTCGGTTTTTTAAGTAAATTCAATATAGCACGTCTTAATAAGTTTCACTAAAAAAACTACGCTCAGATGGAGGTGGGCTGGTTTCGATAAGCGGGGCCCCCTTTTGCGCGGGGCCCGTAGCAATTGCTACTCTTTCTACGTGGTAAATCCGGCACTGATCGAGATCCCTCCGTACCGCTAAGCCGTTGGTCCCGGCAGTCATTTTGTAAATCTTTGACTGTCGTTACGGGTAGTCAGACAGAAGCCCAAGTCCGACAACCAGTCTAACCAGAGGGTATCGTGGTACCCAGTAACTGGGTTGTGGAGTTAGATAGGCAATCGTGAATCGCTCCATGTAAAATACTGGTGTTCAGCTGCGTCCGGTTAGACTGGAAGCCGACCTCAACATAGTTGGGAAAAGGCTAGATACATACATATATTTAAATAAATTATAATAATATATGTTTAATTAGTGTAATTAGCTTCAGCCGTTCTATTTAAAATAAATAAATACATACATATACATACATACATAAACTCACGCCTTTTTCCCATGGGGGTAGGCAGAAACTATAGAGCGCCACCTACTACGCTCCTTACTACTCCTTTTGCTTCGTTTACATCCATACATCTGGGGCCCGCGTCTGCTATTTTTATAAATTCGTCACTCCAACACGATCCCATTGTCATTTTGCTAAAAGTTCGTAATCTGCTAAATTCATAATGATCGATCATTGGTCGGTCAATGGTCTCGTAATAGAATTGTATTACAATGGCATTTTGAATATTTATTCATGCCAGATTTCATTTATATATATTTTTACATATTATTTATTAGTGTTATAAGCAATCTGAAGTAGTAGGAAGTTGGAAGTTTAGTAGGAAGTTTCATTTGTCATTATGTACGAGATTACCAATTCTTTCAATGGAGTGTCAGTGGCTGACCATTGGAAAGTCATAATGACGCCATTATATTAGTAGATTACCAAACTTGTCAAAATCAACAATTATGAAATCAATGATAGACCATTCTGACACTATTGTAATCAGACTTGAGGCCCTGGTCATACATGCACACCGGTTGCGAGTGCTACGCACCTGACCTTTCTGAAGAACATCACCAATTAGGTCACTATATCGCACCCCCAGAAGGCGAGTAAGAATACGTCACTTTTTTTTATTGCAGTTTTTTATAGCTCAGATAAAGATACACAATGCTTAATTTGTCCGTTAAGATCTGACGAAAAAATAAGCCATTAGGTACTACCTATACCAAAAAAAAACATTTGTCGCGTGTCACAAGATTTAAATTTTTTTCAGATAAAAAGGTCCATAAACGTGTGTAAAACTTAAAATATTAATTATATATTGTATCTGAAATATTGTTGAAAAAAAGCTTGATTTTTTTATCAAATGCTAAATAGATATACCAGACCAGTTTTTTTGCTCTCCTGTAAAATTTGTATATTCTTCTTACGCCTTTGTCGCACTGGGGATGCGATATGTTCTCCTATTCCGTGTTACTCCTGTTGTCCTACTCTTGTTCCGTGTGGCGCCGGACGTTAAGAATAACACCATCCCATTTCCTCCCGTGAGTGTCGTAAAAGGCGACTAAGGGACTTTCTAGAGAATGGGCAGCAGCATTCTCTATGCATTTTTATCACCATCCTGCGATGGCCAACCCGCCTGCCAAGCGTGGCGATTATGGCAAACCCTCCCAATTGGGGGAGGCCTATGTCCAGCAGTGGACGTCTTTCGGCTGTAATGATGATGAATGATGTTCTCCTAGGGCGTCCCCTCCCGGCGTTTCCACTCACATCTGCCTTGTAAATACCCTTTGTAAGTCGCCTTTTATTCATCCTCTTAACATGACCAAACCATCTAAGCATACTCTTTTTAATATTTGTCACTACATCTTCTTTTAAACCACACCGTTGCATTATCACATAATTTTTCAACCTATCATTCACAATAAAAAGACTAGATAGATTAATTATTATTTTACAATACAATAGATACCTAGTAAAGCAATTTAAAATATATATATATATATATATCAAACAGAGCCATCAGCCGATATTGTAGCAAGAAACCTCACAATAGATCGCTCGCAAGACAATAATTTAGTATAATTTCCTTTCACAACATTTTGCACAATCATGGGGCCACACTGTTATGAACCGTTGTGGTATATGTTTATTTGTTTTAACTCTGCCATTGTTCACGTTTACATACCTTCATTATTTTATGTAGGTACTAGTTTTTCGTACTGTTTCGCCCGCATATTTTGATGAATATATTATTTCGCTATTAGGGAAAAATAAATTAGTAAGTTGTGTGAATCTTTTTCTTTTTTTGTTCGACAGTAGAATCAATTTTTTTTCGTGAATAACGATTGCAACTTCGAGATAAGACCTATTATATAATAGTATAAACGTATACTATTACATAATAGGTCTTGTCTCAAAGTTACAATCGTTATTCCCCATGAAAATTGCTTTTGAATTTTGCTAAGTGACATTTACAGCGTGTTTGTACACACGGCTACATATCAAGCTATACAAATCCAGTATAAGGTGATCTCGCATTGCATAAGATTTCGCAACAATGAGAGATCAGCTTATACTGGCAATTATAGTTTAATATGTAGCCGTTAGACAAAAATACTGTACCTGTACTAAAATCAGATAGTCTATTTTTTATCTATGAGTCACAATGTAAAACCCGACATTAAGTATTACTATAATATAGGGATGCATCCGATACCGATACCGATGCCGATATATCGGCGATACTCGAAGTTTGCCGATATATCGTCATCGGCGATATTTTTATGGCCGATTCAACGATACTTTTCTCATCAATGTTAATTTTAATTACTAAAACTATTTACTAATCTCAACCTGTCTATAGTTTTAAACGGTTGTATTTAGTTTGTCATGTTATTTGTTCTTTTTATCAGGGATGGGCCGAAATTCGGTTCACATTCGGTTCAACCGAATTTCGGCAGCTTGAACCGAACTTCGGCATTCGGCCGAAATTCGGTTCAGATGCCGAACATTCGGCACAAGAAAAATAATACCTACTTGCACTATTTTGATTGAAATTTAATAGAATTAGAATAACATTACTGTAAAATAAAAAATAATTATGTCTTTTACTCACTCATGGTCATTTATTTTAGTTAGGAACATTATAAATGTAAACCTTAAATTAAATCAGTTCTTATTAGTCTTGAAATTTCTGCCTAATTAATTAGACATAAAAAATAGACATACTATTACAAAAATGAAATAGGTAAACTTATTATTCATCTAACAAACATCGTGATTATAATATTCGTAAATTGAATTTTAAAAAACACTCTTTTTGGTTCACAAAAAAAAAACATTAATTAAAATCAAGTATTTTTTATTACAATTAAAGGGTATTTTTTTCAACAATCAAAATAAACTTTTCTTATTTACTCACTCATATTTAAAATTTACTAGAGGCAGGTTATGGTGCAAAAACACCAAAGCCTTATCTGGCAGAAGTTTGTTACGTTTTTTTTCGTATACGTTTCTTGCCTCTGAAAAAAGTCGCTCAAAGAATATACCGAGCTTCCAGGAGCAGCCGGGAGCGCGATGTGCAGGCGGGGTACATCTAGCAATAACTAATTGAAGTAAATACGTAAACAAATCACGACGTGTCGCTTTCGTGAAAGCGCGCGATATTGAACCGTTCATTTTAACCGAATGTTCGGCCGAAGTTCGAATTCGGTTCAAACCACATTCGGCCCATCTCTACAGTTTTTATATGAATTTAAAAAAATAACCTGACTTGTGTTTTATTTATTTTGCCTTGATTTTTGAATTCAATAAGCGTATCGGTATCGCCGATATTTTTATAAGACCATCGGTATCGGTATCGTATCGGCAAAAAGGCGTATCGAGGCATCCCTACTATAATATTTAGTATGTATAAAATAGACAATAAAAATTGTTCGCTTCGTGTGAACGCACCGAGACAAAGGAGTTTTTTTTTATCTTTTCGGAATTATGATGACTTGAACAAAGTTCTGTTTGATTAATTTCCTATGAAAATTACTTGTACGGTCTACTAAAGACGGTAGAAAAAGTAAGACTGGTCTATATTTAGTTGAAACGTGAGAAATATTTATATATTTGAATGTTTGTTAACGCACCCAACGGGCAACGTTTTAAAAAAAAAACTGAACCGGTTTTTGTCCTTTTGGCGACAACCGGCGACGACGAGACTGCCTCGTTGGTCTAGTGGTTGCAAGTGCTACCGCTGAGCATGAAGACCTGGATTCGATTCCCGAGTCGCGCAAAGTGTTATTGGGTTTTCCATCTAGAAATTCTCTCGCCAAGAGTCTGGATTTGTGCCCGCTGCCCGGTTAATGGCAATAGGCTCGCCCCCTATAACATGTGACTTAAACATAACTGGCGAAATGTGGGTTTATCCTTTGGGGAATACAGGCGTGATGTTAGGTATGTATAAAAAGTATGTTAAAGTAAAAAAAAAAATAGTTTTTTTATTTTGGAACAACGAATTGACATAATTACAAAAAAAACATGCAAGGCAGTCTTTGAGGACTGCCGATAGAAGTGAAAACTAAGTTACTAAAGCGTTCGGTGACGATGACGCGAGTTCCATGATTTTTGTTCACCCAAAAAGTACACATATGTACACAGTATACATATAGCTCATGGAAAGCGTTCGGTTCGTTCGTTCCATGATTTTTGTTCACCCAAAAAGAGCTCAACGGGCCTAAAGAAGTTTTTACCTCAAAAAGACCGGCCAAGTGCGTGTCGACAATGAGGGGTTCCGTAGTTAGAATGAATTTACTTCAAGAACAAACTTAACATTGTAGTTGAAAAACATGTTCTCCCATATAGAATGTATGGGAGAACATGTTTTTCAACTGCAAATTTAAGTTGGTCGATTATTACTCGGTAACTTATAAAGCCTACTTAGCAGTGATAGTTTTCCTTTTAACTTCGTTATATATTATACTACTGCTGTACATTTTTGCACGTATCTAAAAACAACCATTTAGCTGGGGGGGGGGGGGGGGGAACTTGACTAACAAAAAATAGCACTTTAAAGCTTAATATTCGGATCCTTACATCGAAAAATGGTTTTCACAAACCCGTAATATTTTTGGACGGCCTATCCAACGATACCCCACGGACCACACCATGGGATAGACGAGAAAAAAAAATTATCATCCACCGCTTTCGTGTAGGGAAGGTAACCTAAAAAAATATTTTAAGATTTAATTTTACCACTTGGTCGGCGTGATTAATATGTATACTTACCCATACCAAATTACAGCTATTTAGTACTAAGAGTCTGAGCTAAGCCACGGACATGGCGAAACTATAAGGGTTCCTTGTTCCTTATGAACCCTAAAAACGATGATAGCTACAAAAGTTAAAAACTATGTCGCAGCTATCAACGCCCGTTTAAACATAAGAAACATATTGTCTGGAACAACAATTTAGCTTTAGCTAACTTCGGTATATAAATAAAAAACCGTAAACACTCAAAAAATACAGTGGTAGTGTGAATGAGGGTGTATTGTGAGTGGGTGGTGTGTGTGTGAGTGCTTGGACTTATTAAGTTATAAGATTCCACATTTTTTTCAGATGCATCATATGGTAGAGGTTTGTTTAGCTAGTGCTATATTTAGTAGAAAACTGAGACAAATTTCGAAATAACTGAACTGGTTTTTGTCCTTTTGGCGACGACCTAGAGCAGCGCGGCTGCGCGGGCGCCGCTGTCTCGAGTTCTAAATTAAAATGATTATAGTACTAGGAACAGGTAGGTAGGCTATTAACAATGCACGTCATAACAATCTGTATCCTTCTTAGATCTGTCTAGTACAGATTGCGCGGGAAGATAAACATTCCATTAACGTCTGTAGGTTTTATTAAACTTATTAAATTGGCTTAGGAAAAACACTGGTATTCAAAAAGACTTTAAAGAAGAGATGTGTTATACTATTAAGAGGGAAGCGCTAAGGTAGCCTGCGAACCTCAAATTTTCTAACGATTTTTGCATTGTCTGGGTGTATGTTGATTGAAGTACCTATGTTTCGCGACCGTAACAATTATGTATTTACAGAATTATAATCTTTAGAATCAGCAGTGCTATTCTGTAACCATCTCACCGTGAAAACTAAGGTTAAAATTCGTCTTGTGTGGGACGCCCCCCAGCTAGATGGACCGACGACCTAAAAAGGCTGGGACAGATTGGATGCGTAAGGCGGAAGACAAGGTGCTGTGGCGCAGCCTGAGAAAGATCTATGTCCAGCAGGGGACTGCTATAGGCTGAGTTGATTGAAAAAACCCTAAATGAAACATGACGAGTAGGAAATGAGTCAAGATGTATTGTATAGCACAGGTGTGAGTCCTATGTACTATAGAGCTACCATTGCCCGGGTAATATGTCTTTCATTGAATTGAATGTGCCCTGGCGGCTGAGAGTATGTCATGCTCACTTAGATGTCTCGCTGATGGTGGCGTGTGTGTTGGATCATTTAGCTCCCTTCAAAATGGTTGAGCTGAATGGTGCTAATCCATGCGTCATGTTCGTGAACGGGCGCCGTCAGTTGGGACTGGTCATCTCTTAGCTGCCACGGGTAATTTTATTTTATTTTGTTTCTATTTGTTGTACCTACTCTGGACGCTTTTAACGTGTAAGTTTTTATTATTTTTAATTTTACATCGTTCTCACATTTAGTTATAAATTCAACATTATAGATGTAACGAATACTTTTGTGACAATTTAATTTAAAAGAGTGTCCATGGAGTTTCTTGCCCGTTCTTCTCCATAGGTACATACGCTTTGGAATGGGAATGTAGCTTAATTTTTCTTACTGACCGACTCCTTGACAATTCAAAAGTGCCTGTAAATGGTTTAATTGAAATAAATGATTTGAGTTTGATCACACATTATAGCACTTTCAATTAATTAACAACCGTTAAAATATATTCGTTCTTCCTGCACTTGGTTAACATTTTTAAAGACAAAATCTAGACGGAATTAAAGTGTAGACAAAGACTATTTTTTATCGAATAGTTTTTTTTTGTAAAGTACCGTTTCTTGCAACTTTTGAACTCGCCGGGGTATTGTTTTTCATGTCATTAAAATAATTTTAATTGAGGGGCTCGTGTAACAGTCGTACGGGTTGATCGAAGGTTAAGCTACGCTTGCCGCGGTCGGTTCGTGGATGGGTGAACAACCATTACATATCAAGACCCCTCAAAAGCACGCTAAGCCGTTGGTCACGGCTGTCATTCGTAGATCTTTGATAGTTGATACGGATAGTCAGAAGCCCAAAAATCTGAGTATTACCAAGGGGTATCATGTTATCCAGTAAGTGGGTTGTGGAGGTCAGATAGGTAGTCGCTCCTTAAAAATACTGGTATTCAGTTACATTCAGTTTCATTTTTATTTGCGCTGACCGTAGAATAGATACCATTGTTTCACTTAAGTAATTAAATCAATTATTTAGCTGATGAAAAGCAATGAAGCCTTGTATGATGATGTTGATGATTGATGACACATTAACTTATTATATTTTTTGCTGGGATGGAACTTTGTTTCCTTGTTAAGAGGCCGTGCACGAAATCGCCTGATTTTGATCAAATTTGTTCATTGTTTGTGAGAAAGGGAAACATAATTTAAACAAAATTATTTGAGATTTGAAAAGTCGTGTTCTTTGTTTTGCATGTGGCTGAAAGGGATTTTTAAAATAAATTAAGTATTCACGGTAAATCACTAATATTTGCAACAAGTTTTCCGAAAAATGACGCGAGACTGACATTTGATCATCATTCTACAAGAAACCACTTTTGATTTTGAACATTAAAAAATATCATCAACATCATTATATGGTCTACTTGCATGTGGCGGAACCATTTTTTTCAACTTCCGTACAAAATATAGCAGAAAAATAATATTGAAAAAAAAATCCTATTATTTAGCAAATCATATCAAGAAATTTAAAAATCACAAATTAGTCTTCAGCTATCCTTGAAGTATAATCAAAATTTTGTTTAATGATTATACAGTATCTTCATTAAGTAAATCAATGGCGAAATAAACTATATTTTGGAGAGCACAAAAATGATGAAACTATTAAAAGCTGCTGTGACTGACACGAATGGTTTAGCACCATGAAAACTGTACTTTTATAGTTACACAGACTTAATGTTTCGATTATTTCAAGTTTTCTCACAATTAGATAAGAAATTGCCAAAAGAGAGTTTTTTTTCGTGCACGGACGGAAAGTCAAACTCCAATTTCTTCATTTTTTTTAAACAAATTGAAAGGAGTGATTAAAGATAATATAACACATGGCGTTCTATAGTTCTGCCAACCCCTATGGGAAAAGGGCCTTAATTTATGTATGAATGTGCCTAGGCCCTTTGTACACAAACGTTTTTCATGCCGTAAAACCTCCGGTTAATTGTCGTGTGTACGGTCGTCCCGTATGGATTACTATGGAAGCTTGTTTTATTTTTATTTTTTATTCTACTATGAGTTTGCTCTTGACTTTAGTCTAGGTCTGGATGACAGACAAGGTCTACGATGGAGTGAGCTTACCCAGAAGAAGCCTGTTCACTCTCACTTTGAATAGATTAGGTTTGTATGCGTTCGGAAACACAGACGCAGGCAGAGAGTTCCACTCCTTTGCTGCGCGCATTATAAAAGACGTTTGAAAACGCTTAGTGCGAGTTGGTGGAATATCAACTAGGTAGGGGTGGTAACTTGGAATAATAATAATTTGTTAGGAATAATAACTTGTTAGGAACGTTTTTCAACGGCACGGCTTATACGCCGTACCGTATAGAAACCGTAGGCGTATAGCTGTCCCCCTGCAGGACAAAAGCTTGAATTACATCACTGGTATTAGCGCGTTCCGACTATTACGGCCGAATTCTCAAACGCTTATCATTTTTAAGACGCCTTTGTTTAATTTAATGTGGGTGTTCCTACTATGGCTACACCTCTGCCTAACCTTTCGTAGGAAACAAGGCGTGATGTTATGTTATGAAGTGTCATACTTTCCCTGTCATACTAAGGTGTATTGTAGCGTAGGAAACACAATAATTATTCTTAAGCTCGTCCAAAAGTGTCGTTTAAGAATTTGGGGACCATAATCTAGTTTTTCTCACGGATGGAACGCATGTATGAGTAAGTAAAAGAGTGATGACTATACATTATTTGATGGATGGAGAGAAATACGAAAGAAAGGATGAATGGATTGTGTGAGAGTAAATATGAAAACAAAAAAAAAACCGGCCAAGTGCGTGTCGGACCATGCACAATAAGGGTTCCGTAGTTGGGATGAATTTATCCCAAGAACAAACTTAACATGAAAAAAAAAATGCTAAATAAAACAAACAACAAGTTTGTACGCACAATATTGAGTGATTTATCATGTTATTTGAAGACTATAGACTTCTTATAGGTTTTCCTGTAATCTATAAGTATATAACTATTCTCTGTATTATTTTTTTTCAAACATTTTAGGCTAAGCTATTTCGGAGATACGCGTGGTGTTAGTAAATGTAAATTTTCATCTACTTTCTTTAATAACTTGAAAACTAATTAACAAATCCACTTATCAAGTCCTTTCATTTGATGTCATACAGTACACTTTTGTTGTTATTTTCTATTTTACCCCCAAAAGAGACCCCCATATTCAAAATTTATTTATGTTACACGACCGTGCTTGGGCACAGAAATTCATGTGTAACAAATTTCAACGTAATAGGTCCAGTAGATTCGGAGCAAATTGGCTGTGACAGACGGACAGACAGACAGACACACGAGTGATCCAATGACGGTTCCGTTTTTTCGTTTTGATGTACGGAACCCTAATAAGGAGTGAATGATAGAGAAAGGAAAAAAAAAAACGAGTTACCCCGACCCCAAGTAACATGGAACGAGGGCAAGATGTGACTAATAATAATTTTCCTCACAATGTGTCACTGACAGTAAATTCCATCAATTTCCTTAAAATATTACGATATTACTCAGAAACAGGTTTCCAAAATGATCTACATACATAAAACTCGTTATCAACCGAGACAATTCACTACTTCCTGATTCATTCATATCATTAAATGAGTTAAATCATAATTAATTCTCGTGTAGTTGTAGATGTTAGATTAAAGATCATAAGCATAGTCGTTTAAACTGGTTATTTGTCGAGAAGTGCTTAGCAGGTGCACGTGGTTGGGTTAAAAAACTAAGATTTATGATATAGCATGCTTAAGGCCCATATATATGGCAGTGACCTTGAGTGGTTAGCTTGCCTGTTCTGTACTGAGCTCACGCAACGCGTCGTACGTCCAGCCAGTAATAGAACTCGCCTATCCAGGCGCGCTGTCCCAAATAGACGCATTGTTAATTTATTATACATAAAACTAAAAGTATTTTAATAAAACACGTATACTAAAAGATTAATAATTAAATTATCTTTAAAAAGGTGAAGGTTTCAGAAAAATACGATTTTGCGTGATTCGTAGTTTTTTATCCGCGTTAGACATAACTTTACAAATTACCAGCCAGCCTATAACTGTCCCACTGCAGGGCAAAGGCCTCTTCTCATACAGAGAAGGCACGAGCATTGATCACCACGCTTGCTCAAGACGGGTTGGCGATTTCAGACTTATATTAACTATAAGTCCAGGTTTCCTCACAATGTTTTTCCTTCACCGATGTCAGTAATGTCCAAGATAAACTCAGAAAGTACATATGAATTGAAAAAGTCACATTGGTACTTGCCCGGATTTGAACCCACAACCTCATGCATGAGAGGCGAGGCCTTAACCAACGGGCCATCACGACTTTACAAATTAACTTCACATAATCTAAAATATTCACATAATTATTAAGAAAATGCTATAATTTAACATATATTTTTTCCAAATCATTAACACTACTCGTTTAGACGTGATCTTCAGTATAAAATCATCAAAAGTCGGTTATCGTCGCCTTAAAGTGTGTCATAGACTGATAATAAGATGAATTATTTTAACCAGTTTATTCATGTTGAAACGTGGGTAGTTCATCTTCTACTTTATAATAAAAACTTGAATTCAATGGCAGACAACGCGTAGCTAAATCGCTGGGTCTAGAAGAATCAAATTTTGCACAACAGTTCCTTATAAAACGATCTAAGGAACATTGATGTATTAAAAGCGTAGATACGGCGGGACTTAGTAACGGTCCTATCAAACTAAGTGATGCCCCTTAGTGGGCACTCAGTCGCGCACGGGATATCGTTGATCAAACAGCTCCATAATTACAGTTTTATTGTGATAAATACGCATCAAAATGACTTCTTGTGCAGCTAAACAGTGTTTAATAATACAAGGAAGAAAAATAAGACACACGGGATGACTTACCACAGTCGCTCACGTATAAGGGTCTAGCGTAGAAGGTACTTCGTCCATTTTGGTTTGTTTTGACTGTACAGTGAAAGTGTGACTGTAAAAAAAATATCCTATATTAAAAATTACAGAAATAGAAAGAAAATACGTTTATTTGCGGCAAACATGACGCAGAGAAAGAACAGAAACTCGAAAATAACAAGTTGGGGGAAAATATGTGCCACATCCACGGCCATCGCTCAGCATAATGCTGCGAAATCAATTCAGTAAACGATTCTGAACAAAATACCTACATTTATAATTTGCATTAATTCAGTTACTCATTGTATACCTCCGTCTACCCTTCTCTTCGGAGAATACAAGTGCGATTTATAATGTTATTCGTGGAAAAGGAAGATGTTTTCTAAGAAAAGACTGATGAGATTTCCGGTATTTGGACTAACCGAGCTTGGAGGGCTCTGTGTAGGTTCTATGTAGTTCGGATCCTTATAGTTCTTTGTTGGTTCTATATAGGTCATACTCAAGTATATGGGTATATAGGTACATGGTAGTTGTGGATTCTTACGAAAACTTATGAGATTTTTAAGAAAGCTAAACAATGGGATATTGGTGCCGATTCCCTTGTTCACAAACTAAACTAAATTTAAGTTCAGTGCATCTTTTTCTTTCTATTTAATTAAGGAAAGGACAGAAGACAAATTTTAGTTTAGTCCTGTCAAATTAATCAGCGCTTGACGTAATTTTAGTCGGCAAGTTTTTAATCACGTCTAAACTTGAATGGAGTAGTTACAGGCGCTGATTAATTTGAGAAAAAGAAAAGAAAAAGATGCACTGAACTTAAATTTAGTTTAGTTTGTGAACAAGGGAATCGGCACCATTATCTGTATTACTAAGATTGGGGTGTCTTCAATCAAAGCAAAGACAAAGCCCCCCCCCCCCCCCCCCTGGTGCTTGTACTTGAATGACCACTAATATTTTTGTCTGCAGGCGCTACCAGTAACGAATCAAGCAAACACGAGGACACAAAGCACGGCGGTATCAAAGTGGTGCAGTTGGCAGTACTGCAGAAACCAACCAATAACGACCAGGACGATTCTGACGGTGAGATTTTTTTAGGTATTGAGACTTTTATTATTTTTTCGTCATCATCTCTTCCTCAGCATCATTTCTGAAGTTAAGTCTTGATCATATACACCCTGAACTTCTTTTTTTGGAGCTTATTCGCTTTCTTGCAACTGGTACAAGTTCTAAAACATTATCTATAAAGGTTGTCTGTAAAAGTTCGCTTTTAGCGATGAGACCGTCCATTGTGACACCAAATGTAACAGTTCTACATTTATATCTGTAATTTTTATGGTGTACATATTAAAGAGTATTCTATCTATCTATCTATACAAATAAATCAAATTGAAGTGTCTGTTTGTAATGTCAAAATAACAACTTTATGCTTATGAAATTATATACGGTACTTATAACAAAAAAAAAAACAACAAAACAATTTTTTAAATTGTTGTCTGTCTGTTTGTTCCGGTTAATCTCCGAAACGGCTGGACCGATTTTGACGGGACTTTCACTGGCAGATAGCTGATAAGGAGTAACTTGGGCCACTTATTTTAGGAAAAGTCACGCGGGCGAGGCCGCAGGTAGCTAGTTAATCAATAAGTTGTGTGTTTCTTGCTAATTTTTATCCCATTGTAATTTTTTTATAAGTCTACAATCTTGTTAAAAAAAATAAGCAAGTTATTAATTTGTATTATAAACAAAGCGGCACAAACAAAATAAGGAATATTAAAATAAACACATAATCATCACGCATCATCTCCACTACTATCATTATTAGAGATCGGATAATCCGATGCATATTTACCTAAAGTTAATTATTTGCTATGAAAGTATGGAAGCAGCTTCTTAAAATATTTTTTTTTTTGTAAGAAAATATCCCGTGATGCCAGGAATACCGGCAATGCATAACTAGTCGGGTGTATAGTATGGAAGCTACTTCCAAAATATTATTTACTAAAAAAAAAAATACCCGGGTTTCTTGTATTACATAACTATTCAGATGCATATTTATTTCATTAACCCCCTATGCAAATATGTGTATGTAGAGTGTAAGAGTAGGGGTGGTGTGTGTTAGTTAAAATAAAAATAAAACACCGGAACCGCGGGATTTATTCGATACAAAAGCGCTTTCCATAATAGCAAACTTCTCAACTTTAGGTGAATATGCATCCGAATATCCGATTTAATCATTATACATAGATTTAAAACTAAGATACTATCATTTTAACAGATAAAGGCGGCAACAAAATAGATGACGATGAGGAGACAGACTCCAGTGGCTCGGTGTCCGACTCCGCGACCAACGAAGCGCAGGAGGGACGGCCTCACGTGTGCGATGTGTGCGACCTCAGGTAACTATCACGAAAGTAGCTTCCCCTGGCGCTTCATTATCATTATCAATCAACTTAGTTAACACGTTAACGGACAGAACGCCTCTCAACGTAGTCTGAAAAATAATAATACGACAGTACGCCTGTCGACGTCAAAGTTCATATTCATATTCATTTATTTGCGTCCCAAAAAGTGAAAAAGATGTTAAGGCTTAGAGCTAAGAGCCGTTGTAGAGCCTGTCAGGGCATGGCAAAAATTATTGGTAGTTATAAAGCTAAAAATAAAATTATACATGAAAACTTAGTGAAAACTTAGTAGTTAGATTCGCAAAGTCAATAACCGTAACATAAAAAAAAAAAATTGTTAAGTAGGTAGCTATTTTCTTAAAATAAATTTAGATTAAGTTTTGACTTGTATACAATCAGTACGCCTTGTGGCGTTTTATTTTCTATACTAATATAAGGTATTATTCGTATTTATTAGCCGTTAAAATAATAACCGTTACGTAACGTTAAATTTCAATGTTATACCTACAAACGTTACAAAAATTTAACGTTACTTGATAACATTACCAGTAATATAACGTTAATTAATATTAACAAAAATACTATAACCAACGTAAATTTAAATACGTTGCCGTTCTGTGGGTAAGAATCAGGCAGATTCAGGCAACGTTTTGATCGGCATGGCATCAGAGAGGCGCGAGGGAGGGCTCCTGCCGCGCCGCACGCCTCAGGCCCCACTGCTTACATCTCACCCGTTTAAAATAACGATAAAATTAAAAGTCGCATAGATAACGTTAAATCGATTACCGTTATTTCAATAATAACGTTAACTCTGTCAATACAAGGTAACGTTATGAAAATTTACTGTTATTTAAAGCCCTGCCACAGATAGAATTTTAACCTTTTACTGTCATATCGTGACGTTATAAAAAAACATTCTACAAAAGTGGGTCCTATGTTGCGATGTGGCATAACGCCTCTAGGCGATGTATAAAATTTTGTAGTGACCTAACACGTTCAACCAGTGAGGGAATCATTATTGTGACAGCTCTTGAATTTAATTTTGTTGGCCCAAAACTTCGTCTATTCCACAACATCGTCGGTGGCAGCGTAAAGCTCACTATGGCTGTATTTTTTGGGGCTAGGAGGACAGGATAAGAGGTGGGATATAGTTTGCGCCACAGCTCCGCATCCACACTCTGCGACCGCTCTAAGAGGGTACCTACCAAGGAAACGATACGTAAATGCGAAATAATTGCGTTCGTTTGATCTCTTGCTGCATCGTTATTAGATATGCAATTAATAATATGTAAGATATTTAAGGATTCACTCCATAAATCGTACACTTTAGAAACACGATTACTTTTAGTTTCCTCGATAGAAAAAAATAGAAAATAATCTCTAAAAAACAAAATAAACCCTTAGTACGGCGTAAATATTTCAGGGAAGGTCATTAGTTTTTAAATAATAATAAAACAACATGTTTTCCATAACGTATACATTTTACTTTGTCAAAATGTGTATTTGTTTGAATAATATAAAGGAAATAGCTAAATTGGCCAGAGCCGCCACGCTTCCCCTTCTATTAATAGGGATTGACGAAAAAAAAAAAAATTGTCTGTCATGTAGATTATTAAAAAATATTGGACACGTAATCAAAACATTACGGCGATACATTGAGTTCCAATGTGGCATGACGTCACTGCTCGCTAGATTTTATACGTAACTGTGACGTAACGAGCCCCCACTCCCCAAGTTTAATGTGTTATATCTAAGTAATTTTTTATTAATATGATAAAGCAAAAAATACGTGTCTAATATTTTTTATTATTTGACTGCCGGACTATACAGATTTTCTTTTTTTACGCAGGAAACATCCCTATTAGCTCCAGAAGCTCGCTGAAGCAGCATTGTATGTATTCTACTAAGAGTGTTACTTCCCGCCAGGTTCCAGCGCTCGTCGCACCTGTCGCGCCACAAGCTGACGCACACGGGCGAGCGCCCCTTCACGTGCGGCGGCTGCGGCCGCTCCTTCGCGCGCTCCGACAAGCTGCGCGTGCACACCAAGATCTGCGAGAAGGTAACACTCATAGTTGCTCTACGGTCAGCCTACTTGATGGGATGTGCTCGATAAAATGCGCATCGTTTTCTCTACTTAATAAAAATCTTAAAACTCAATCATTCACTCACTGACAGACAATATACAGGATGGATTTTTCAAATGGGGCAGCAAGGGCAAGTACAGACAGTCACCACAATTAGCTGAACCCCCTTGCATAAATGGTTAAGATTTTTTAGAATACGGATCGATAGAATTTTATAATTATTAATTTAATTTAATTACCCATACGAAATCTACCCAAAACTAGAAAAAAAATTATAATCGTACGATTTGTTAGTAAAAAACCTCAACCATTTGAGCAAAGAGGGGTCAGCTAATTGTGGTAACTGACTGTACCTTGACCTTGTAGCTACAGGAAAACGTTTAAGGACACTGTCCTTAACTTGCTGAGGAATTTTGATCTGCATATGCAGATTATAAAAAAAAATTGTAGTTGGTAGAAAGTTATACCCAAAGTCTCAAATTCGGATAATTTATGTAAACAAAGGGAATAACGTAACAATAAAATATCTTCGTAATGGTAATTCAGCTAAAATGGCGAAAAAAGAGGTTTCATTTTCTTTTAAGTACTGATTTTAAGAAATAATAATTAAAAAATAATCATACTATAATTATTTTTATAAATTTTCGAGTTTGGACAAAGTTATTAAAAAAAGGAGATTTTCTGGTATAAAATATTTTATGATACTGGTAACAATGCAGGAGATCCAAACATTTTCAAATTTTTTACATCTTCAATAACACTAATATTACAACTCTCATTCATAGATTCATATTGTAAGTAGCATACCTATCTAGCCACATTTTGGATGAAAACGGCTGTAAACTATTTCGATTGGAAATCGATTTTGGGAGGCCTACGTCTAGCACTGGATTTAAAAGGGCTGATTATGACGATCATATGCCGTGTCTCCGACATACTACACAAAACATTGTTTGGCAACGGTGTTTTGTTTGCATAGTTCTTATAATTAATTCACTTTAATTTAAGCGATGACTATTTACAAAAAAATAAATATGATAAAATGTTTTACACCACTGTCCTGTCATTTTGACAGTGACATTTCTTGACATTACTTTGTTTACATAAATTATCTGAATTAGAGACTGGGTATACAGAACCTTTCATTGTGTATGGTCCGACACGAACTTGGCTGGTTTTAGTTTGGGTATAGTTCAGTCTCATTTTCCATGAAATGTAAGGAAAAAGTTTTTCACGATTTCTGTCTATTTTAGTAGTTAAACCTCAGTTGGTCCGGTACAGTTTTTTGATCCATATAAGAATCAGAATCGAATGACACCAAAAAAAATTTTGGTGAAAATTGCCCATTTACTTGCTAACGGTATATTTTAAAAAAATCTGTGAAAGTAGATAATTTTTTTCCCAAAAGTTAAGGGTAATCTCGTAAGACCATTTTCTTGTAGCGACCACGGTTAATGCAGACCAAAATTTCTTAAAAAGTCAAGGACAGTCTCCTAAATCCGTTTTCCTGTACCTAAAACGGTTAAGGTACCTGCCCTTTGACCCTGCCTTTTGAGACGGAGCAGTAAGCTCCGTCTCAAAACCCCACCCTGTATAGGTCCAGCAGTTTAGGCTGGGCCTAGAAGTATGAAATTTTGCGCAAAACTGCCTTTCAAAACGAAGATAAACTACTAAGAAATAATTCTTAAAAAATCGTCCCTTGAAGGGGAAATAAGGGACTAAAGTTCGTCACTTTTGCGAAATGGGACAGCCCATTGGGCACACAGCTTGTTTCATAATAATTATCTCAAGAAAGTGATAATACGGACGTTCAACTCAGTTCAGTCCTGGAACCCTGTAACACAGGTATTCCTAGTATAGGTTCCAATCTCCACCACATCAGTGTACTTTTGTATACACAATTATGTATTGTACTAATTTTTATTCACCTCATAACATTTTTAACCAAACTAACCCTCAAATTACAGGAGGACCCAACAGTAGACATGGCAAACGAGACTCCCTCAACGAAACGCGAGACCAATTCGGAAGTGATGTCAGGCATGGTGCGAACTACACACCGCGAATCGGGCCACTTAGGTAATTTAACGCAAATACTATTTGATAAATAAATGCTTTTATAGTGTACTTGAGTTCCTCGTGGCTAAGGAATAACAGCTACACGGGTCGATCCGTCAGGTTAAGCTACGCTTGCCGGGGTTAGTCAGTGAATGGGTGACCATCTTTACATACCGAGACTCCGCCGTGCCTCGGAAAGCACGTTAAGCCGTTGGTCCCGGCTGTCATTCGTGGATCTTTGACAGTCGTTAAGGGTCGTCAGAAGCCCAAAAAGTCTGACAACCAGTCTTACCAAGGGGTATCGTGTTACCCAGTTACTGGGTTGTGGAGGTCAGATAGGCAGTCGTACTATGTAAAATACTGGTATTCAGCTGCATCCGGTTAGACTGGAAGCCGACCCCAACATAGTTGGGAAAAGGCTAGGCAGGCAGTGTACTTGAGTTCCTAAATTATAAGTTGTATTGAATTTAATATTATTTACTCTGCATGCATTATTCAAATCTATACTAATATTATAAAGCTGAAGAGTTTGTTTATTTGTTTGTTTGTAACGCACTAATCTCAGAAACTATACTGGTTCGAATTGAAAAATTCTTGCAGTGTTGGATAGCACAATTCTTTAGGAAGGTTATAGGCTATTTAACATCACGCTACGACCTTAAGGAGCCGACTAAACGACAAAAAGTCGAACTGAACGCTAACCGTAATCGGAGTAATTGCACGGGCGGGCAATGCGATGCGAATTTTACGCGGACGCGGGCAGAAGCTAGTTAAATAATAAATTTCTTGAAATAATAATTATGTGTGTCAAATTTGCTTTTGGTCAAAACGCGGGGTATGAGATTATTATCTTTATAGCACGGAGAAGTGTGACTAAAGTAGCCCATTTTGCGAAAATTAATTTACTAATTTAAGATGCATATTATACGACAAAGTAATGCATTGCCTTCTCTGCTGTTCGTAGGCGTTTGGTTTTTATAACCTCACTAGCTTTTGCCCGCGGCTCCGCCCGCGTGGATGTCGGTTATCGCGTAAAAAAGTAGCCTATGTCCTTCTCCATATCCCAGGCTATATCTCTGCCAAATTTCATGATGATCGGTTCAGCCGTTTAGGCGTGAAAACGTAACATACAGACAGACAGAGTTACCTTCACATTTATAATATTAGTATGGATTCGTATTTTTTAATTAACAACGCTCCCTTCCTGCGGTTAGTTGCTATAAAAACCCCATTCTTCTGAATCTTAGTTTTATACACTGTGGCATTTTAGTCGTCTTACAAAAGAAGTCCACTCAATGTATCCGACATAAAATACCTCTAGGCGTGATTAAAAATTTGTTACCATTAATTAAAATAATAGGTGCAAAGAAAAATAAATAATGCATTAGAATTATGAACATCCTGTTTATAATGTTTACGTATTAAACGGTAGAACATACCTACCCAGCGCACGAGCGAGTAGATCATTCCATCGCTGGCTTACCCAATCAAGCACAGTCCACGTGGACTGTCATCCAATGAGAAGTTCTAACGCTATGCGGCGCGTGCCACGCCCCCACCCCTTTCACAAAAAAATAGGTGAAGGTCACTCTCACAGTGTCTCAGTTGCGTCCGAATATCGGAAGTGGAAGTGCGCGCGCGCGCTACCGGTTATCGACCATTGTTCGCGATCGCTAGAGAGATTAGGTACCTACCTACTTCACAATGAGTGATATGAACTATCAATTCTCGAATATCAAGTACCTGCAGATGGTACTCCTGTACGCAATAATGGATTATTTTGAACGACACCCGCGCACAGGTAAAGCTTAACTAACTACTTGCATGTGTAAACAAAAAGTGATCATTTGTAAATACGTAATTAGTAATTAGTGTAAATAATTCAGTTGATTCCAATTTTTTAAATACGCCGGAAACAATTTACGTACTGCCAGTTTCATTAACTATCTTTTGTTTTGTTATTTGCCCAGGTTAGAGATCGAAATTCTGGATTTTTAACGTACGTAGGTACCTGAGTCAAATTTCTATCTGTCGAACGAAAACAAATTTATCAGTTATTGAAATCGGCCGTATGTTTGTAACTTAAATCGTACCTCTTTTAATAATCTGCACTTATACTCCATTTATTATAACATTAGACAAATAACCGTTCTCACCCTTTCGTTATTTCGATGTAAACGTTTAATAAACTCCGTTATTTCATGATAAATACAAAGCACTGTAATCTATTTACCATTTACATTAAAAAAATAACTCTAAACAACAATATTACACAATAACTGTCTTTATTTAGCCGTTATTTGTCTAATGCTATAGTAAATGGAGTATAGTATGTACCTACTCGTATCTATCTTACACAACTTAGTTTGGGTTAAATATCCTTACAAACTACTACATACATACCGAGAACATTAAGGTTGCAATAGTAAGAAACACATTTTAACACTAGGGTGAATGAACTCTGATAAACATGTGGCCGCTCCATTCCGCGCGACCTTGAAACGTTATCCGCTAAAACGCTCGTGGCTACTTTGGTGTCACTTTTTTGTTATGGCTCTGACCGCGCGCTCGTAACAGGGTGTTTCAAATTGCGTCATGCGTCATACTTATTTAATACTATTAAATTTTTTGAATTATTCAAATGGTTTTTATTTTGTTATTTTTTGTTACGAATGATTAGTAGTCATTGGATACATGAAGTGGGCTGCCGTTGTAAGACGGTTAAAATGCCACGGTGTATAAGTAAATTATTAAGTTGATAGGTACCTACTTAGGTACAACCAAAGCGGTATCATTATGGTGCCGACAGATTTGTTCGATTTTTGACGATCATCATTGTCGCTCGATAGGCTGTTTTGACGATCTCATATTTATGTAGTACCTACTCGATTTTATCGATCGTTATTGTCGGCTGTTAACGATCGATAAATAATAAGGTTAAAATAGACATTACTTGTTGATTTATCGATTGTGTTTGATCATAAATGTCAATCGCCATTTACCTTAAGTACTCAAATTGCAATGTCTTAGAAAAATGTTATAATATATATCTATAAGTTGACGTAGTTGTCGAGTTGTCGTAGATCACGGGTTTATATCACACGAGCTATAAAATACATAGTATACGATACCCGTGACTTAAGTAAGTCTATTGATGTTATTAAACTTCACGTCGTGCAAAAATTGACAGCTTAAGTTGCACGTATCGTAGGTATATAAATATGACCAGAGTGTCTAACTTTCAATTACGTCTACGAAGCAAAATGCCTAAAATTAATGTCTGGACAGTACACAGCAAATTGTCTAAGTTGTAAATCGCTTAGAGATCAAAATGTTTAACAAGCAAAATGCCTAAAATGCAATAATTTCTAGTAGTCGAGATGGTTAAAATAAACTCACACTAGGGCCTCTGAACTGTAGGTTAGGTGAGGTTAGAACTGTGACCACATAACGCCAGAAACGGTATTGCCTTTCTTCTCCTAAAATAATAGACATATTGCAAGGTAGGCACTTTGGGTCATAGTCAATGTAAGGTTTAGGCAATACTAGGCATAGACGTTTTGATTTCCAGTCAGTATGATCATAAAGGGTATCGTAATGTACTATTAAGAAGTTCCTGTCCCTTATTTATGCAAGTAAATGTTGTAGTGTTCACGCCTTCCGGTGACGTCATGCTGCCTCCCCGCGCGGCCACGCACCCCGTGGTGCTGAACTCCACGCTGGAGCCGGTGCGCAACGAGATCAACCCCGACAACCTGCTGGACCCGCCCCGCCGCGGCCGCGGCCGGCCGCGCAAGACGCCGCTGCCGCTCACGCCGAAGATCAAGAAGAAGAGGGGGCGCCCGCCCAAGACTTCCATGGGTGAGTGTTGCTGTCAATTACAAATATCACATTACTAGCTTTTGCGCAACGAGATCAACCCCGACAACCTGCTGGACCCGCCCCGCCGCGGCCGCGGCCGGCCGCGCAAGACGCCGCTGCCGCTCACGCCGAAGATCAAGAAGAAGAGGGGGCGCCCGCCCAAGACTTCCATGGGTGAGTGTTGCTGTCAATTACAAATATCACATTACTAGCTTTTGCGCAACGAGATCAACCCCGACAACCTGCTGGACCCGCCCCGCCGCGGCCGCGGCCGGCCGCGCAAGACGCCGCTGCCGCTCACGCCGAAGATCAAGAAGAAGAGGGGGCGCCCGCCCAAGACTTCCATGGGTGAGTGTTGCTGTCAATTACAAATATCACATCACTAAAGTTTCTATAATAATATAGTCCAGTCATGCTTCGAAAGACACGTGGCGCCATCTATTATCATAAGAACGTTATTGTTGTTTTCCTAGGGACAAGTACTTTCTTTCGGGATGAAAGGTACCCTGTCCGTTTCTGTACACCTGACCACGAATATGCAAAATTTCAGGATGATTGATTCAGTGGTTTAGGCGTGAAAAGGTAACGAACAAACTTGCTTTCGCATTTTTAATATTAGTTAGGATTGACTATCGAAGCTCGTGGCTAAGTAATACCAGCTGCACGGGTCGATTCCTTAAGTTAAGCTACGCTTGCCGGGGTTGGTTCATGGATGGGTGGTGGCTTTACATACCGAGACTCCTCCGTGCCTCGGATAGCACGATAGGCCGTTGGTCCCGGCTGTCATTCGTGGTCAGAAGCCCGAAATTTGACAACTAGACTTACTAATGAATGTCGTATTACCCAGTTGCTGGATTATGGAAGTCAAATAGACAATCATCATTTCAGCCGAAAGACGGCCACTGCTGGACATAACAATCCCCCAATTTCGGGGGTTGCCATAATCGCCACGCTTAGCAGGCGGGTTGGCGATCGCAGTATGGTGTTAAAAACACATAGAGAACGCTGCTGCCCATTCTCTAGTAAGTCCCTTAGTCGCCTTTTACGACACCCACGAGAGGAAATGGGATAAGCAATCACTCCATGTAAAATACTGGTATCCAGCTACATTTAGTTAGACTAGAAGCCGACCCCAACTTGGTTTGGAAAAGATTGAAAGATTTATTGATTATTGACTGTCGAAATTACAATAGAGTGGTATCGTTAAGGCAGGTTTACACGAAGCCAGCGCTGGTCGTCAATTAGACTGGCAACCAGTTCTGGCTTGGTATTGGCCCTGTGAAAACCATGTTTCTTTGCAGGCCAGCACTGATAGCTAGCGCTGGCATGAATAGAACGCCCGTCTATTTTTCTAGCCAGTGATCTCTGCCCGCGTCCCCCTCAAACCCTGCGTCAACAGTTGAACTCGTAGAACCGCATCGGGCCAGTCGCTGGCGTATCTTTTAAGTGCGCATGTGTTTGGTTTTTTCAACTCCTCTTGTAATAATGCAGTTAAATAGACATTTTTTTTTCAACAGACGGTTTGGTCCGGAATTAATTTTTCTTGCTACAAACGTGCGTACACCACAAGAAAAATGTAAAAATTACTGGCCTTGTGTTAACCACACCGGCAAGGCCAGCGCAGACAAGTCTGTACGACTAGCGCCAGCGCACTGGCTTCGTGTAACCTGGCTTTAGTTAAAACTACACTCAAGATGTGCCTGACTTGACCGATGATTGGCAAGCAAAGGGCATTGACAGAATATGTGGGCTGAAATGTCTCATGTTCTTTTTACTTCACCAGCACTATACCTTTTCAATTGATCATAGGAACACTAATTAGCAGGTGAAATAGGCATGATGTAATGGTAGAAAAGATCGTCTGTAAAAGAACAAATTATATAAACAAATTATGGCTAACTGTTTTTATACGACATACAAATTGTATTCAATCCATCCATGGCCTAGCTTCCATGGACGACTCTTTTCATAAGGCTACATTACTCCTTTAAATGTTGTTATAAAAATAAACATGCGAAAGTGCAGTAAGTACTGTCGTGGACATCCGAATCGGCACACTTTCAAAACAAAATCCCGTGCCACACCAAACCGAACTGGATGTCCACATCTGTTTACCGCCTCTTTTTGCGACGACCAATAAAAAAAAACTTTTGTTTAAATAAATTTCTCAGGCTGTTACAATGATCATAGATGTCTGAACCACCTCGGGTGGTTCTTACGATCATTATTTTTTTTATTTCTTTACAAAAACAAATATCTGCAGCAAATATCTGATGCTGCAATGCTATTAGTTGATGAGCGTAGTTAAGCGTTACTTTAGCGGCCCAGACAAGCAAGAATAGTCCTTATGGTGGTCCGATTCGGATGTCCGTGATAGTACCTACACAGTCAAAATATATAGAACACTAGTATTATTTCGCTAATCGCCCCCTGATACATCGCAGACATGGAAGGCTGTGTGCTCACGAGCGGCGCCGTGATGGGCTCCAGCCCGCACATGGCGCAGCTCACGCCGTCCGGCCAGCAGCTGCTGCTCAAGCGGAAGAGAGGCCGCCCGCCCAAGAACTACCTGCTGCCCAGGCAAGGTATGTGTCGCGTCAGGGCAGAGACTTGCTGGGCTTGTTAACATATAATTCATTCAAAACAAGTCAGGCTGAGAATCAGCACTTTTTGAACGTCAACACCAACACATCGACGTATCAGCATACGTGCGCGTGCGCATGTCATCAACGTATTTTCTTTCTTTTCTTTTTTTCGTCATCACATCTGAAATTCCCAAGGATTTAGTTAGAGGTATACCTATTCTACACCCACAATTCTCCAGTTATGTTTAAGTCCCATGTAATAGGAGGCGAGCCCATTGCTCTCAACTGGGCACAAATCCAGACTCTGAGCTGCTACTGAGAAATTCCCCATGAAAAAACCCAATTACACTATGCCCATTGAAAACTTTTAGTAAAACAAGTAATGTCTGAGATCAGTTTAATCCATTCTTATTTTAATTTTTCTACATTTTATACAGGAAAAGTTTTTAATCAGTGCGCAAATTTTGAAAAATTTAAATTAAACGTGTTTCATTATACACCTATTTTTTATTTTAATATGTCTTAGTACAAAAAAAATGAGTTATCGTTATCGAAAGATGTTTATTTTGAAACCGGTATAATGGATACTTGTCGCGCAAAGTGCCGGCGGCGCGGTCAGTGAAGCGGAACGCAGTAGTAGGTACCGATCAGCTGTGCGCTCGCCCATTGATATTATTACGAATAGACTGTATCCATATTTTGCAGATTTCAAGTAGGACTAAAAAAAATGCGCACTGGTAACTTATCCTGTATGTTCAGTTTTATATAAATGAAAAGCTCAGCTTGTGAAATTTATACAATGCTCTCTTTGAGATTATAACGCCCTTAATTATTTAAACTATTACTGCTCTACATACAATCGTAGTTCATATATTTTTTTTATAATATACCCCGCAATCCGCGTTTTTGCTTACATTATTTATTTATTTATAATAAGCACACCAACAGGGCCTCAAGTCTGCTATTACAATAGTGTCAGAATGGTCTCGCCATTGTGAGTATTTGACAGTGTTTGTATGGCAAATCTGTCAAAAACTCACAATGAAGAGACCATTCTGACACTATTGTAATAGCAGACTTGAGGCCCTGTACAGTCACTTACAATTCAAATAAAAATAAAATCTTAAATTGACGTTTTAGTAACCATGCAAATATCAGGTATGCATGACATTAATATATGAATATTAGAAACAAAAAAGAACAATAAAAAGTGTGTATATTAGACCTAAATCTAGAATCTAGAACACTACAAAACAAACCAATTTGAGCTACAAAGAAGTGCGCATAGCGCACTATTTATATAAAGAGCGTCTGTATGAAGCGAAACTCATGGAGAAAAAATCAATAGGGTAATCTGTAAAGTTGGACCTTTCATTATATTGCCTGGCCATACGTGTTAAGGGGCTATTAAATGTGGAATTTAAGGTGGATGTAGGCAATTCAAAAATACGATGATGACGCTTACTACGTTGGCAAGACCTAAAGTTAAAATAGTTAATCAATTGTGCATCTATGGAACCGTTTATAATCTTATGAAGTATCAGTAAGTCAGAATGGTTACGTCTTTTTTTAAGATAATAAGTGCCTCAACCTCTCATTGTAATCAGGTATAACTTTACGGATCCCATTCTTGATGCATAAATACCTAACAAAACGGGGCTGATCAGATTCATTAGTGTATCTATGTACACAATAACACTATTTAAGTATTTAAGTCCATACAAATTGTTCTGACTCACGAGCGGAATATTTTTGTCATGAATAATATCCAAACGTTATTGTGTTACTCACTTACACGTGTTTTTGTTAAATTTTTGTCTGTGTGTGTGTGTGTTTTATTGCAATTTTTGTAAAGTGTGTGTTGTGTGGACATAATCTAGCTTGCGACAAAAAATAATATCACGTTTTAACATGTCTAGAATTCTCAATATTTTTATCATCTTTTTAACGCGTTTATATTCTTGGAATTTGTTAAAAGATAAAGAAAAACAAGTATTTTTTTGAGTTCTAAAGAGATTTGATTGAATCTTTATAAATAGCAGGCTTTTCTTAAAACTGCAGCTGTTCATGCATTTTTGCTTCTGGCTAAAATAAAAAAAAGCATTCACAGGCGTAATTTTTTTTTTTTCGTTATAAGTACCGTATATACTTTCTTAAGCATTTAGTAAAAAGCTGTTTTTAATATTACAAACAGACATTTTTTATTTATTTGTATAGATATATGTAAGTTACATAAAAGGTATAATGTGTTAGATTGTAATATGTCCACACAATGTTGCCTTTATGCATTATGCTTTTTTGTTGCGTTGGACCTATTCTTTTGCTTGTATCATTAGTGTTTTCAATTATTTTGGGCTTCAAACATTATTACCTGGTTCTTGCTGCATGGCAATATTGTTTTTTTTTTTTTTTTTTTCTTTCAACTTTTGAAGGAGTAGTTACACAGTATCATAGTTGAACAGCGTTTAAAATATTATGAAAAAGGATTCACTTATTAAAATTGAACATAATAATTATATTTTCCCGAAAGTAATATCTTAAGAGACCTTTCAGATAAGAGATTTTTCAAATCATTAGTTTGCAACTATAAAAAAAAGGCAAATAATTAATTCGTGGTTTATAAATCCCGGGATTTAAACGTCATTATAATTATTCCGTGATTTTAGAGGAGGTATTGGTGCCGATTCCCTTGTTCACAAACTAAACTAAATTTAAGTTCAGTGAATCTTTTTCTTTCTATTTCATTTAGAAAAGGACAGAAGATAAATTTTAGTTTAGTCCTGTCAAATTAATCAGCGCCTGTCACTACTCCATATAACTTAAGACGTGATTAAAAACTTGCCGACTAATATTACGTCAATTTACATCAAGCGCTGATTAATTTGACAGGACTAAACTAAAAATTTATCTTCTGTCCTTTTCATAATGAAATAGAAAGAAAAAGATGCACTGAACTTAAATTTAGTTTAGTTTGTGAACAAGGGAATTAGCACCATTATCCACTCTATGTTACATCCTTCCTCGAAGTTTAGGTAAATTAACTCTACCCATGCCGAAGGCAAATTGGCAACTCATTCAATTGTTATAAGTTCTACATCCTGGGCATCCCGACTAAATGGGTTAGGTTAGAATTGGGACTGACCGCGCGCGAGCCGAGCGAGCGATGCTAGGGCAGCAGCCGGCGAGCGCCTTAAGAAATAGCGGAATACTACAAATTGCCAAAAAAAAAACTCGTCCAATGAATAAGGTCCTCCTTTTTTGAAGCCGGTTAATGAATACACTCTAAAAAATATAACGGAGATTAGGTTCAACGTTACCGCCAGCTAACGCATATCTCTCTTTAGGTATGGATATGGATATTTCGACGCAGTACGGGCTCGCAATCAACAAATTTTGTTAGTACACCACACTTTTGAGGCATGATCGTTAACTACTTGACAAAATTGGGAACCAACGTCGGTACTACAGTCCGGCCGTCGAAAGATTGTGTTTATGACACCTGTCAATAGGGATGATGACAAAAAAAAAATTTTTTTTTGTCTGTCATGTAGATTATTAAAAAATATTGGACACGTATTTTTTCTTTGTTTACGTAATCAGAACATTACGGCGATACATTGAGTTCCAATGTGGCATGACGTCACTTCTCACTAGATTTTATACTGAGCTGTGACGTAACGAGCCCCCACTCCCCAAATTTTATGTGTTTTATCTAAGTAATTTTTTTATTAATATGATAAAGCAAAAAATACGTGTCTAATATTTTTTTATTATTTGACTGCCGGACTAAACAGTTTTTCTTTTTTTTTTACCCAGGCGTCATCCCTATTGGGCAATTTCTGGTAACTATAAGGCTCAAATTCGCAAAACACCTATTCGTTAGTATGAAACTGACAGTGGCAAGAACGCATTCTCTCAACGGCCGTACTGTAATCGGTATTAGTTGTTATTGGCTTGGGTTTTACATGGAGTGGTGGTAAAATTGTATCTTAATTTATGGGTAAATGAATGATGATGATGATGATGGCTGCGTAATGAGTGGGTCCATGAATTATAGGCTGAACAATTATGTGAATCGGCAACGTTGCGGCTTAAAAAAATATACGTAGGATGTTCCATGTCTTGCAAAAATCAAACTATTTATTAAACCTTTTCAAAATAATAACCATCACTGTTAATACACTTATGCATGCGTTCAAACCACGTATTAAACATAATCTTCCACTGATCCTTTGTGACACTGGCACAGGCCTCATCCCATGCACTTATTAATTCGTCATCAGTTGCAAATCGTCGTCCTTTCAACCTCTGAAATTCCTTATACCACCTGAACACAGTAGAAAGAGAAGGGCTCTCTTTACCGAAGGTATTAAACATTTTCTCAATTTTTTTAAATATTTATTTACCAAAGATTACTGATGCCAAGCTCAACAAACACTGCGTGCATGGACTTGTAAAAAGTGGCAGATAACCATACGCTCAGTCATACATGTCCAAACTTATTACATTCTTTCTATTGCAACACTTACGGAACAGCCTATGTATAGTGATAAAATTGAAAAGAGTATGATTAGATGGTTTGGTCATGTTAAGAGGATGAATGAAAGGCGACTTTTGAAGGTATTTACAAGGCAGATGTGAGTGGAAACGCCGGGAGGGGACGCCCTAGGAGGACTTATAGTGACCTAATTGGTGATGTTCTTCAGAAAGGTCAGGTGCGTAGTACTCGCAACCGGCGTGCGTGTATGACCAGATGTATGAATGTCAACGAAGCAAAAGGAGTATTTAAGGAGCGTAGCAGGTGGCGATCCATAGTTCCTGCCTACCCCCATGGGAAGACGCGAGTTTATGTATGTATGTTTATGGGTATTAATTTTTACAAATCAAGATTACGGACTTCGAACAGTGTTATCCGTCTCACCTTAATCTAAAATTAGGAGCCTCAGTCACCTGCCAGTGTTGCGGGTTTGTCCGAAAGGGATACCGTGGCCTAGTGATGGATTAATTAGCATTCGCATTCATTGTTAGCATGCGAATGCTCATTTAGCTTATCGCAAATGCAAATTGCATAAAACGCAAGAAAATTTGAATTTCGCGGGCTACCACAGCGCATTCGCCTTAATTATTAACAATTATCGACATATTAGCAAATTAGCATAGCAATAACAATTCGCATGCTAAGACTAATGAATTCGCATGCTCATGAATTTAATGCGAAATCGCATTAATTGCCATCACTACCGTGGCCCTGGCACACAGGCAACTGAAGGAACACGGGTGTGTTTTAGTCAGTAAAAGTCTGACACCCCCTCCCGCACCGCCCAGAGCGGGAGAAGTTATTTTATAATTTCCCACCCATAAAAAAGCAGGCCTCAGTCAAAGATGATGATCTAGGATCAGTAGAACCCTCGCCAATAGATAAATAATCTTTAACATAGTAATAAACCGCTAAGATGCTCGGTCTGCATAAATACTAAACGGTAAATGACTAACTAACAAAACTAACAGTTACTAACTTTTATAATTATGTATAATTACTTATTTATTGTATATGTACATCTTGTTTGCTTTCGCATGCTTCCTAAACTAAATAAATGCACAAAACACTGACTGTGAAAATGTCCGAGCGGCTTCATGAATATCGATGCACCCAAAACAAAACTAATATGAACTAAATCATTATTATAAAAATATTAAAATGAAATCGTAAATCTTCCAGACGGACGACCCAACGAAAACTACAACGCGACCAACCTTCCCTTTGGCGACTTCTCCTACCTAACCGAAATGATATACAACCCGCTCGCGTACGGCACCTACGGCGTCACCAGCGTGGACCCCGACCGCAACGTGGACACCGACCAGAGCCTCAACACCGACCAATCGCACGACAGAACCATCGACGTCTCCGACTCTTCTTCAGACGACGACGACTCCCGCGTCGAACAGGACGACAACGTCCCATCCGTCGCCATGGAAACTCAAATCATGACCGTAGGAGACTGCCAGATCGTCAAACTGCCCCCCAATAACGATGAAAAGGAAGAGAAGATGGAACAGATCGTTGAGACCAGTACAGTGTCGTCTTCGACACCGTCTTCGGTGACGATCACGCCCATCACAACTGTAGGTGATTGTACCATCAGGCCGGTTGAGAACACATAAAATTTCACACCAATTTTCGTCTACCCCGTATACTTCGGTATTGTACGGGATTGAAAATATGAGCCTATTGCTGCAGACTGTTATTTAGCGAAGATTGTGAGTGAGTAAAGGTTCTATGATTTTTTATACTTTGCAAGGTCTCAGATTGAGAGTCAATGCAAGTTTATAGTTATATGTTGCGATTTTTGATGCAAAATCATATGCGGTTTATATTTACGCCACACCTGGCCATAATGTGAGTTTTACCGCACGCTACGCGTACAGTAAAACCTGTATTATGGCCAGGTGAAGACGTAAAATTGTGTACTCACCACGGGCAGTAAAAAAGAAAGCCCTCTATCGCGTATTTACAACCCTCGCCTGCGGCTCGGGTCACAAATACCTGCGATTTCGGGCTTTATTTCTTTTACAGCCCTTGGTAAGTAATGTACTATTACGTAACACCCTGTTGTGTTAAAAAGTGTTTGTTTTTCATTGCAATTAATGTGTATCTGCATTTGGGAAATTCTAAATTGCAGCTTTTTCGAGGTATCGTAGGAAAGATTTCTAAACAATATGGGGTAGACTTTATTGTAATATTATTATTATTGTGGTAGCATTCACTTTGGAATTAAGTGGTCGAGAAAGCAAAGCGGTTTTTGAGGTGGAATTTGATAATTAGGCTGGCGACATACATACATAGTGGACCAGCCTAGTACTAAAATCAAAATGAGGATTTGTCCTAGATTGTGCTTCCGCAAAGTGAACTCGAACATTTGAAATTCTTCGTCACAAGTATAAGGCTAGCCTGTCTACTTTTTAATGTCGGTGCTTTATCTGAAGAGCCTTTACAAGTGATAACACTTAAATTCTTCCGGGGCAAACCGATTTTTTTTAACAAATGCGCATATATTTAAATATACCTTTGCTTACAAAAAAAGGTGACACTCCAAATGATCACTAAATAAAAATAATTAAAACTAAAACTACCTTCAAAAGTTTTACATATAAGTCTTCCGAAACACGGTAATGCTACTGCAATGATACTCATTTATAACTATTAAAAAAAAAGAATTCAAGTGACTGTCAAAATTGCATTTAGAATTGGTGGTGATGAAATATTTATTTTATTGGTCAACTAATGTACCATAATGCCATAAGCTTTACATAATTTTAATTGTGATACTCAATTAGACGACTTGTATACTTATCAGAACAAAATATTAATTGTCACAATGTTGTTTTGTTGTGTATTGTGTGGGGAAGTTACATATTCAATACATTGGCAAGATATTTGCAAGATAATTCAGGTTTCTGCTTTAAGATCTCCTATTGACTGATACCTGTCAGTTGGACACGATTAGGAACTAATAAAGTTTGAATTCTTAAAAACACGTTTTCTTTTGTACTCAGCTGACAGTTGTCAGGAACGTATTCTCTCATCGACCGGAGAGTAGTTAAAATCGAGATTTTAAATTGGATTCGAGCACAGATATAGATAGACCTAGATAACGCAAGAGCAACTACTACGCGTGCCCAGCTTACGTACAATAATCATAAGTTATTTATTATTATTATTTATTTATTTATTTATTTTAATCACAATTATAACACCTTTACAGAATAATCCAATGCGATGTTATAAGTAACAATGTCTACACAGAAACACAAAAAATAAAATGACCTGTAAGCAGAATCACAAAGAATTGAATAGATACTAATAATTATAACAATTTTATTATAAACATGACAACGTTTATAATCACAGACCTCTTTCAAGAATACTTTGTGACAAAATAATAATAAGTTACTACTACTCTGTCACAAAATCGATTAATTCATCTATTTAAACGGTTCTTAATAATTCTTTAATGTATACAATTACTCAATAAATTGTATTTGTACAGTATACGAACTTTCCCATCACTATCATCGCTTGTGGCGTCATAGTAGGTAGTCAAAAAATGGCACGCTTGGTTTTCATACAGATCGTGGTACTTGCGTTATCTAGGTCTATCTTTATCTGTGGATTCGAGTGTGTGTTATGCTGAGGCTACATTAGCGCGCGAATATTCGAGACGCGTTGGCGATAAAATCATCGTGCACGGGTATACGCGATGTTCTTGTCTACATTTAAGCAGTTAATGTGTTCGCCTGCTGTGCCGTGTGGGCACGTAGGCGATAATTCTTGCGAAGTAAAATGGAGGATAAAGTCTGGCTACAACTGCAGTGGCGAAGTGTAGCCACGCAAGCGAATATTGTCGCGACCAAACCCTTTGGTGCGCGCCAATTTACCGACAGTGCCGCGATAAGCATTCGTCATCACCAGAATACTACGCAATGCGACGAACTGCTCGGCCACACTTGTCGGCGATAACGCGAACATTCGCCGTATCCCGCTAATGTAGCCCCATGCAGCATTACAAAAAATTCACAGTTGCCATAAAAAGGTGCTTACTCCCAATGATTATTTACAAACAGTGTTTTGACACTGTTCTTATATGCAACTTACATGAAAACAAAAGTTTACACAATACGAAGTAACATTAATAAAGTAAATAATTACTTCAGTGTTCACGTAAATCGATCGATTCCCACGCAGTACATCAACGAAACAAAACGTTTTACGTATAGATGTGTATTTTGCGAATATCTACATAGAGGCAGCATATTTACTGAGTAATAATTGTAACAGTGACACTATTTAGATACGCGATGTTTATGATAATGTGCACTTAACGTTGCCTTCACTGTTTTAATCGTTTAGGACGGTACACACCACCGCCGAGCGACAGTGGGCTTGTTTGAGGGTGAGGCGCTAAGGTATACCCGCGAAATTTAAATTTTCTTACGATTTTTGCAATTTGCAGCTCATTGTCTGGGTATATGTTGATTAAAGTATGATTCGCGTCCGTAACAAATATGTATTTACAGAATTAGAATCAATAATACAACTCCTTAAGACGCAGATATATGCCCGTGACCTTGAGTGGTCTTGCGTGTTCTGTACTGAGCTCTTGCAACGCGTCGTACGTCCAGCTAGTAATAGGAATCGCCCATCCAGAAGCGCTCTCCCAAATAAGACGCATTATTAATTTATTATACATAATTTTTTTTTTTTTATAAAAACACGTATACTAAAAGATCAATTATTAAATTATCTTTAAAAAGGTGAAGGTTTCAGAAAAATACGCTTGATAGATTTTGCGTGATTCTCAATTTTTCATTCGCGTTAGACATAACTTTACAAATTAATTTCACTATGTAATAAAACATTATCTAAAATATTCATATGTAACATATATTTTTTCCAAATCATTAATACTACTCGTTTAGACGTTATCTTCAGTATAAAACCATTAAAAGTCGGTTATAGTTGCTTTAAGTTACTATAATCCTCAAATGTCAAGATTTCATCAAATAGTCATTCAGTCGGTCATGGGCGCCGGCAAGTTTATTTTCAGGGGGGTGCATCTTCAGCTTCGCGAAGCGAGCTCGATTATTTTTGCAGTTCACCTCGGATATATTAGAGAATCGTTTGTCTATTCATACAAGGAGTAACTTTGTCAACTTATGCAGAAAAGCTTATAACAATTTATTAAGAGAATGTAGGATGTAAGAGCGAGCGTAGCGAGCTCGATAATATTTTTTGGGCTACACTTGCACCTCCCTGGCTTCAAAATAAAATAAAACCTATCCCATTCGAGGCGGTATGCACCCCGCTCCCGGCGCCTATGAATAGGGTAATAGGAATTTAGAGAGTTGTATTGATGATTTTAATGATTCTATAATAAATACAGATTAGTTACGGGCGCGAATCATATTCAGATCAACATACAACCTGATATCGACTTGCAAATTGCAAAAAACCTAAGAAAATTTCAATTTCTGGGGTAACCCTGGCGCTTTCGCCTTATACCCACCAATACAACAGGCGCGGTGGTTCGTGAATCAGCTTTTATTTGACACTCCTCAAAAGTATTTCTATGTTTTTACACGCGAAATCTCTCGATTGATCTGATTTTTTTAATGTAACGAGAGACTGACTTCCATTACGTGATTAGGAAATATTTTTGAGCAGTGCTCGTGCGGACGTAGCATCTGGTTGGCTGTCTATTTTATGTTAATTTTCTATTTTAATTTTATAGTTAGTCGTTGTGTAGCAGGGCACACGCTGTTTCGCCTTTTCCATATTCTTAACTGTATCAATCTCTGTGAATATTAGAATGTAGTACGTAGTGTCTTAGATGAATATAAAACTTAATATTCTAAATATTAACTCGACAACACCACACGAACAAGTGATACGAATAAGCTACATATTTTTAGCAGAAACATATTGTATTGACATATTAACAATATATTTCTTTAATAGTTTTGCCTGTAAAAGCAATGGATAACGTATCTTAGTTCTCTAAATGATAGTACGCAATATATAACCACATATTTTAAAGACAGCTGTCGGCGGAGCGGCCCGTGAGACGGGCGACGCCGACTCAGGATATTTTTCGAACAAACACATTTTAGTTCTTTGTTATGTTCAATAGACTAATGTAGAAGTCTGCATACATATTATAATGTCGGTGTAATAATAAAAGTATTAAACTCACTATTATGAAAAATCATAATCATATTTTCTTTATAATCTGTACAGAAGTAGATATAGTTCCTACCTTGTAATCGATACAAAACTATAACCCTTGAATAAAATTAATAAAGTAGATGAGACGTAATATTTCTTTAATCATTTAGAATTAAGTTTATATTATGATCAAACTTTGAGTATATCTTTTTTAGTATTCACTATTAGTTTAGTTGATTGGTTTAAGTATCATTGCGATGTATTTTTACGTATTTAATGGAAGACTGCTCGGATTCGTTTTCTGTTGACGTGTATCTTTTGAGGTTTGTACTCGTTGGTGCGACAAATCGCCTGCGACTAAACGCAACGTGTGACCGGACAGGTCGGAGGATTCAGTTGCGGGTACTTACGCTTAACTTCTGCGACATATAAGCGGAAGTTAGCTCCAATCGCAGTGTACGAAATGCCACACCAATGAGTCATACCCACTTTATCATAATTGTGAACATTTTGACATAAATGAAGCCCCGAAGAGGCATGTAATCATGAGTCTCAGACGGCAAGCTAAGCTTATTGAGAATTATTTTAATATAGGAATCTGTATTTTTATAACGAAACTAAGATAAGTTGATACAGTAATCAGTTACTCCCGTCACACGTAATAGTATAGTAAGCTGTGTTTAAGTTGTGTTTACAAGCGCCTATTGGCTCCGTTGTCGTTAAGTTTTTGTGTTCCCTTCAAGGATTGACGGTCATTATCTACATATATCTGCATTTGATACTGTAGGAATAGAGAAGCAATAATTATAAGATTGATATGTGGTAATTAGGTCATGATGGTAATCAAGATATTTGGCTTCGTTTTAAATCTAAAATAAAGGCATCTATACAAAAAATTGCCAAGTTTGAATAGAGGCAAAGAGCCTGATTCGGTTGCATTGAAAATATTATCAATTTTAAAATCAAAGAGCAAATAAAAAGCTCTTGTAGTAATATTAAAATCACTATCTTCTTAAAGACTCTTGTCTCAAAAAAGGAGATGTTTCAAGTGTTCGGAGTTCAATCTAAGATAAAAGACGGTTTTTAATATATGTAGATACTGATTGCTTTTAAGTTTTGGCAATATGACGGTTATAATCGGACGTTAGAATCGAGAGCAAGAATTGCATTTATATTTATTTTGTATTGGTGCGATATGTTGCAAAATTATTGTTTAAACGGATATTTGAATAAAATGTATGTTTTACAAGTATACGCTGTCTAAAAATATTAGTTATTGTACACGAAAATGCAAATCCATTTTAAAATCAGGAGGTTTAACATGAGCTTTAGTGGCTAGGTTTGTTATTTTACATACTAATTGATTACGCGGCCTACCCATTCGCTTAGCGGCTTAGGTCCTGCGTTCGTCCTAGTACTAACCGTTAAATACTTGTAAATGACTTAACTAATTTACTTGGTCGGATAGTAACCATAAACTGAACACCATTGGAAACTCATGTTAAGCTTCCAATCCTATTTGTCTATGACGATAAAAAGATTCTACACCCCTAAAATGCTATATTTTAAGGGCATTACCAAGAGATTATTTTTATATCCAATCACACTTTCAAAATTGAAATAATTTGCTTTGGCATAATCAGTTTGTTTTTCTATACTACACATAGCATGTATAAGCAATGATATTTTGTTACTCCTCTACTGAAGCCCACAGTAATGCATTTCATGAATAACTGCATGTGCTACCACCAAACTCTTTAATGTGTTCAATGATTACGAAGTGCAATTATTAAGCAGCTATTTGGCAGTAAGTTTAAGTCTTAGTTGTACTAACACCCTGTAACCCGATTATGCTAATGTTGATGTAGTTCTGATTTCATTAACCGTTTACATTCATATAGAATAACATGAACATCGATAGTATCGTAGCGATATTCTATCGAAACCGGAGCGATATTGACATTATTAAATGAAAGTAAAGAAATATCGAGCAAAGTGTGCTATGTGTAGTATTTCCCTTATCAAAACATGTATCCATTGATGATTTGTCGTAAAATCATATATTATTTTACGGCCGGATAGTTTTAGACAAATAGTATGCTATGCTTAGTTTTAATGAACGTTTTATATTCCTGTATTTTGTGAAATGTTCATCATTTTACGTTGTGATCATTTGAGTGCAAAATTATTATATGTTTAACCAGTTTACTTTGACGATTCGTCAGTTAGGGCAGCAGATGTATACGTTTATGTTTGCATAGTCCGAGAGCAGTATTTTTTAGATGTAATCTTTATTATTATAAAAACTTTTTTTTATTTTAACATTATGAAATTCGATCGTTAGTTAATTTCTAACATGAAATATTTAATAAAGAAATCACAAAATTATATTTGGGTTTGATTTTTATATAAGGACACACCCAGTGGCGGCTTTACCAGTAGGCTGAGGAGGTCGGCAGATTTGGCGACCGTATTTCTTTTTGCCCTCTTACAGAAATCAAAAAGATTTATTCAAGACAGATGTTTTCTGTGTAGCCCTGACTCTTGTACTTGGAGTTCCTGTATCACCCCGCCGTATTGGCGCTTGTTGGCTGACTGACGTCGCGGCACGGCAGGGCGTGCTGAAACATGCTTCGGCGTGCCGATGCATGAGCCCGCCCAGCCCCCCATTCGCCGAAAACACCGCCGCACCCGTTTTAAACCTAATCTTTTTTTAATTAGTTTAGCTGTCATAATTCTGTGACCTGTGGCTCGCGGGACGCGGTGGCACGTCGCGGTAATCCATGGAATGAAACGGCATGAAGACATGCGACGTGCCGCAGTATTTTTTTATCGAAATAAAGTAATACGAATTCTAAACTCATTGGGAATAAGGTTAAAAAAAACTTGATCAGAAATAAAATCCTTTACCGTGCCGCGAAGTCAGTAAAACTACTCTGTGGACGTCAGTCAGCCCTTAGTCGTACATGATTTGAGCTTTAATTAGCTCAGAAATATACCCAGAAACTATTTCTAGTGCAATTTCAACCAAATAGTTGAATTGTAAAAGTAATCTAGAAACTGACAATCGTAAAGGGCGGCAAAAATGTTACCAACCTATTCTTGGAAAATGTGTAGATCCGCCACTGCACACTAGATACGTACTCGGTGCGGCGGACATCAAAGTACCTATACCCAGTCTCAAATTCAGATAATTTATGTAAACAAAGGGGATAACATAACAAAAAAATATCTTCGTAATGGTAATTCACATAAAATTGCGAAAAAAGAGGTTCCTTTTTCTTTTAAGTACTGATTTTAAGAAATAATAATTAAAAAATAATCATACCGTAATTATTTTTATAAATTTTCGGGTTTAAACAAAGTTATTAACAAAAGGAGATTTTCTGGTATAATAGTACATTATGATACAAGTGTGCTGTGTTGGTCATTGCACTCGAGGCGGTATTATTCGCGCGAGTCGCAGACGAGCGCGATATGGGAGCCGAGTATGTAATGATCAATGCACACGCGTTCCATACGACGTTTTTCAACACACTTGCGAAGAAAAAAACAGACTTCTTGTAAAACTTATGCTTCAATTAACGTACCTAATTATAGAGATGATACATTTAGATTTATAAAGTTCAACTGACCTTTGTTGCCAGGTACTGACTATCCGGATGTTTTTTTTTAACAACTGTTCAACGTCGGTTGGTGACAATACTTTAGATTTCGTATTTTTGATAGTAACACGACACAATGAAAACGTTAACAAAACAAATATTTATGAAAAATGGCGCGCTGGTTTTATTTTATTTTTCCGCGCGCGCAGGTGTAAATAGACGCACTGGAAAACCGCTAAAAAGCCTTTATAAAAAAAAATGTGTAGTCTGATCGTAGTTTAGTTAGTATGGAATTAGAAAGTACTATTGGCATAGTGAAATATACATTAGTTCAGTGAGAATCCGCAATAATAGAACGTCAGTCAGAATCTTTTCCGTTTGGTTCCGGAAGGGACCACGGACAATTTAAGGTAGGAGTGAGGCATATATATCGTAACAACTTAATATAACAGGTATCACAAGATACCAGACCGTAACTGTGACAAATAAACTGAAAAAAAAAAAAATGCTTCTGTTCCACGACGAGATAACAAAATCCATCCAGTCACAAGCTTTGTCTATTCATGCATATGACAGTTACCTTAGTTAGAATATAGATAATAAATGTTACTGTTACACTGTGACACCCTGTTACATCGTCCATCACAAGCTCTTTCCTTTTCTCGCATAGGTGTAACACCATAGTTAGAAAGAGAAGTACCGCCGTGTATTATAACTGTGCAGCTGTGGTAACAGAGAACACACAATAGTTTGTTCCCCATATAGTATGAAATAACAGCCTGCTATTTTGTAACATGTTTTTGGAACTGTTAATAATTATATGGAACAGAAACAGGCGGAACAGATATGGGATTTTACCTGTTACAACCCACTCCTGATTTAAGATAAATGAATTTTTGTTAATTTTGGGACCAAAGACAATTCAGACTAGGTATTTAAAAAAAAAAAGTTAACGCACGATTCCTTTTGGCATGAAGTTTCTTAGACGAGATTAAAAAAAAAAGCGCAAGTTTTCGACTAGTAAACAGTTATCTGTGGCGTTACAACACTCGTATGGTAACGTAAAGTAAAAGGCACGCGTTTTTAATACACTGCTTTATGGACATAAAAGCGGTTTAATAAGAGCCACTTTACGAGCAAGTGTGTTGAAAAATATTTTATGACTCTGGTAACAATGCAGGAGATAAATTTTCAAATTTTTTACATCTTCAACAGCAACTAAAAAAAAAAAGAAAGTATGATCACGTTTCTATCTACCGCAAGATACTCAAGTGGCTCCCTATTCGACTTCGCAGGAACACTCGAATATTGTGTCTGCTATTTAACATCCTTCACAACCCTATAACGCCATCCTATCTGCGACAACGCTTTTCCTACGATCGTCCTTTGGATGCACCATGCAGGTCGCATCTTAGAAATCTCCTTAGACTCCCTCCCCGCTCATCCGACTTCTACTCCTACTCATTCACTGTGCACGCGGCTCGGTTGTGGAATTCACTGCCACCTGACATTAGGGACTGCCAAACTGTTGCAGCCTTTAAAAGAAGAGTTAAAGATCACTATCTTTCTACTTCGTCATAGTTGCATATTACTAAGTATTTATTATTTTCCACTACATTGTAGTTCTAAGTATATATTTGAGTGATAACTATTTTAGAAGTATGTATGTAAGTATATTCTCTTATTGTATGTTTATAAGTATTTATATTAGTGTATAGCTATTTTGATTTTATGTATATTTTTTATTTTATTTTTTCTCTTCTACACTTACACACGTTGTCTACATCTCTATATCTACTTTCCTATCGCAGGTATGCTGGAAGAGATTTCATTAGAAATAAGCATCACCTTTGTACGTATTTTTGTGTTCCTTTCTTCTTGTCTGTTTATATGTGTACATAAATTGTTAAATAAATAAATGGATTCATATTGTAAGTAGCATATCTAGCCACATTTTTGATCAACTGTTACGATGGAAATCGATTTTGGGAGGCTTACGTCTAGCACTGGGCTTAAAAGGGCTGATTATGATGATCATATACCGTGTCTCCGACACACTACACAAAACATTGTTTGGCAACGGTATTTTGTTTGCATAGTTGTTATAAATAATTCACTTTCAATTTTATCGATGATTATTTACAAAAACATTTAATGATAAAATGTTTTGCACCACTGTCCTGTCTTTTTGACAGTGACATTACTTTGTTTACATAAATTATCTGAATTAGAGACTTTAATGCTATTTTGGTGTTATTTTAGTAGTCTTCCAGAAGCAAATCAAACACAAAATACTGTAATAATCATTGTTTATTCCATATAAATATAAATTTATTTTTGGATAACCACACTTTAGTATTGTTAGACATGTTACTGCACTAACTATCGACTAATTATTATGAGATAGATCTTATTAATAAAAAATTGTTGCGCATTAGGTTCCTGGAGGGGGAGGGGGTCCGTTGTTGACCCACTGGGGGTGCCCTGTTACCGTACAGTAGTTGGAGCCGAACACCGGCATGTTGTGGCGGAAGGGGGGCAGGGGGGGGCCCATGGACAGCGGCATTGGGCTGCCGGCCATCCTGTTCGCCCCGAACTGGAACATGTTGCCCATGAAGGGAGGTGGTGTGCTAGGATTGAATGGGGGTGGAAACATTGGGGGGCCTGTGAAGTTGGGGGGTGCGCTGAAGGGTCCGTGTGCTCCAGCGTCACCGTTGGGGTGTGGGGGAGGTGTCCTGAGGCCTATATTACTAGGCCAGGGCCTGCCTACACGTGGGAACGCGTTGGGGTTATTATTTCTCCTAGATCCTGCTGAGAATGGGTTCCGTCCCCGGCTGGGTCCGCTGCCGAACCGGCTGCTGGACTCTGAGGGTCTTTGGTTGCGTCGTTCGGGGACTTTCCTCGCGTTCTTGGAGGTCTCTCCGTCCTCTGACTCCTCTGTCTTGTCTCTCCGCTGCTCTTTCCTCGCTCTGTTGGCTCTTCGTTCTTCCTCGTCGTCGGAGTATTCGATCTGATGCGGGGGAGGCTCCACGTCGTGCAGCCACGATGCGTCGGAGCCTTTTATTCTGAAATTTTATAAAAAGTTATATTGTAGTTTGGTCAACAGAAACAAGGGTCTTATGGTAAACTCGTCGATTAACATATTTTGTTATATGTAAGAATTTTGTTCTGCAACATGTAGCTTTGTCAATAAACTTAATTTGACAAGGTTGTTCATCGCAGATAGTTTACTTTAGGGGAGGTGTATCAGAAATCTGTCTAAACTTATGGACATACTTCTTTCTTTACTCCCCAAATATCGACACATCGGTAAATAATATACACAAACATTTAGAGATATGAGGAACAGAGTGGGAAGTTTCTTATACATAGAAAACGGAGGATCTTCCGGCCAGACAGGTGTTGTGTCTGGTAGGCTACTTACTGCCCGACGGTTGTTTAGGGTTACTGTATACATGTTAATCGCGCGGATAACTTTGCTTGCGCGATTTAGGATTTGCGTGACGTCAGGTGTGACGCGTAGTGCGCATGTGGCGTAGATGCACAAACACTTTGGTAAATAATATATAATGTGTAAAGAACCGACACGAGTAAGATACTGCAATGACATTGCCAAAAATTTATAAAAATCCTATTAATATTGAAAAATAAAGTTAAGCTGTTTAAAATTGACGATTTTAGTACCAAAATTACCACTACTTCATAAAAAACTAGTTCAAAGCAATTTTTTTAAGAAAAAAAAAAGATAAGTTATGACATCTAGACACGCTAGAATACGGCCGCACAAACTCGATAAAAAAGACAGGTAAAATTCCCAGTTTACAAAAACGTTTCTTTTTTCCTTTTTTTTCTGATAATGAACACATGAATAGACTCTAACCACGATACACACCCTCACGTAGTGGATAGGTTTTTTTTTACATGCTGTGTACATAAAATAATTTGCTAAAGATCCTATGTATGACAAGCGGAAATACACGAGATAATCGGAGATCGACACCAGGTTTCTGGAACGAAAACCAATCCGACACCGTAACTACACAACTGCAGCTCGGCGTCGCCTCGAATTTAGTCAACGGCTAGCCGCCAGCGCGATAACTACGCGTCGTCCGCGAGGTGCAAGCTCGCAGTCCGCGCGCCGGCCGTGAGGTGCAAGCTCGCAGTTCGCGCGCTGGCCGCAATGTTGCAAGCTTGCTGTCACCGCGGACACAATTGTTATATGGAATTTATGATTGAACACGCCTAGGACTTGCGCTTTCATAATGTGTCGGTTAACATTGCGACTCAGAGTCGGTAAAATTCAATGAGTACCGAAAAAAGAAAGATTAAAAAGTAAAATGTCCAGAGTTTTTTCAAATGTCCGGCTTATTTTCAGAACTTTACAAATCTCGAAATGGGATACCATTTCGAGATTTGTAAAGTAGCTAGCTGCGAGTCGAGTTGTATGGTAGCGGCAAGCGCGCTGACTGCCCGCCGTTGGCTTTTTCATATTGACATTATGAAATATATTATACGACACACGATTTAATGCTCTAATTTGAATGTGGCCGTTGAGGTGCCGGTAAAGTGTGCCATGACCTTAATACCTTCTATAGAAATCGTATCGCGACAACCATTTTGTTGGCAACCGATATTTTCTTATTTTTTTTCTATGAAATTGCTTCAGCATATGTACGTTATTAAACGGTGTACCTATTAAGCGGTGTGACTTACTTCATAAGCTCGCTGAGGAAGACGTAGTTGGTGTGCTGGCTCTGTGGCGCGATGAACACGTCCATGCCCGGCTGTGCGCCGCGCTCGCGGACATGCTCTACTGAGTTGAAGCGCACGCAGTAGTGGGGTTCTGTTACCTGCGAAAATAATATTAATGTAGAGTATGGCAGTAATTAGGCAGGTTCTGACTTACTGGAAGCCGACCACAATAATATAACTGGAGCAAAAGGGTATCGGGGACTGCAGAAAATTAGGCATTCTTTTTTTTTATGGATTTGCTCTTGACTCTAGTCTAGGTCTGTGTGACAAAGTCTTTTTACTCTCACTGTGAATAGATTAGAGTTTTATGCGTTCGGAAACACATACGCTGGCAGATAGTTCCACTCCTTTGCTGTGCGCATTATAAAAGATGTTTATAAAGCTCACTCAAAGCATTTATTTCAAATAAACCAATTACAGGCACTTTTGAATTGTCAAGGGGTCGGTCAGTCAGAAAGATGAAGCTAGTTGCCTATTCCAAAGCGTAGTAGGTTCCTATAGAGAAACACGGGCAAGAAACTCCACGGACACTCTTTTAAAACAAAATATTGGTTAAATCATTCATGTTGGAATTATACATGTGTGAGAAGATGTGCACGTTAGAAGCGTCCGTAATAAAAACAATTCAAAAACATAAATAAAATAAGCCGTGGCAGCTAAGAGATAACCACTTTAATATGCTGATGATTGAGTTCAAAATTGAACGAGAAAATTTGACAGTTTGTGATCACTTGATGTGCTGGCCACCGTACATTTAAAACATAAGCTTATTATTTAAAATTAACTAGCTGCTGCCCGCGGCATCACCCTCGTGGCTTTTATTAAGATAAAAGTCTAAGTTACTCCTTATAACATCAGCTACCTACCAGTGAAAGTCCCATCAAAATCGGTGCAGCCGTTTCGGAGATTAGCCGGAATAAACAGACAGACAAAAAAAAAATGTTTTATTTTTGGTTTAAGTACCGTATAATTATACTTTCTTATGCATTTAGTAAAAAGGTGTTATTTTGACATTACAATTTTATTCATTTGTATAGATAAGCGTTCCGTATCCAAAATCATTTCAATTACTTCGGTAAATGGGACAAATTTTGACGTGGGTTGGTTAATTTTGACAGAACTAAGCTCAATTAAGATGTGGCTTGCGCGTCATGACAAAATCAGTTAGTTATTTTATTCCGCCGTGAAATAGTCCTTGAGACCTCGCTGCCTATAAACAGTTAAAAATACCTCGTTGGTATATGACTAGGACAGATGTAGTGGATACTCAACTGCATGTAGTAGCCGATGGTGGCGAACAAGCTTACGCATGTGCTGCCTATTGGCGTTTTAGTTACGATGACGATTCCGTGTCTACGACTCTAATCGGCAGTAAAGCACGCGTTTCGCCCTTAAGAGTCTATACTGCCTCAGCCCCACCTCACTCTGTATCTCGCTCGCTCACTATTGCTACCGGTCACGTGAGCAAGCGAGACAGGGCGGCAGGGAAAAGGCTCCAAGGCGCCGATAGTTTAGGTAATTTCGTTTTACGGTGAAAATAATGGTCATTTAAAAAAAAAGTAAATAACATAAGACCTGCTTTATAGTTAGTTCAGTTAATATGCAAAGTTTCATTATCAAATTTAAAGTATTTTTTGAATACCAGCGGTTTATTGTTCGGTTTGGAGGCAACTTTGCATTTTTTTCTATCGAGAAAATTTTATGGAATAGTGTTTTCGGCTAACATAGTACTTAACATTAATCTTCAACTTTACCATATATTTATTTCAAAATTAATGCTGCAGTATTTTCGACATAACGAAGGATCATGCTAAGCCATTTGAGGTAGTATAGGCCCTTAAGGCCGGTCTCAATTCCGCGCATTGAACTACAAGCTGCGCAACTATTCGTACCATACGTCGTCAGCGGCGTCGCGCTTCTTCGTTATTTAAAACAGTAATGTTTAAGCCTATCATTATGATAATAACTACCATCTGTAGTAATAGATAACCATAAAAATAAATCGCATTCATACATACATACTCATAAATAAATATTAGCTTACATAAGAAACTCCAAGTGCGATGCCGTATATTCAAAGTCGCTAACAACTTTAGCAGAATGTATTCATATTTTTATGGGTTTTTCCCCGTATACCTATTAAGAATATTATTGCTATTATCATGTTATTTGTAGACATAAAGTGCCTTATAAATTAGGGAGAAATTGAAGACAATATGCCCGCTGGATGATCGCCAGGGATATTTTATGCTACCCAAGTTTAAGTATTACCATTTTTAAAAGGCTAGCAAATTGGCTGATGTCCTAATCAGTTTTTTGACCCCGCGGGGCTTTGTGAAAATTTTTGCGTATATTTGTGTCAAGCTGAGTTTGAAATTAAGCCAAGACACAGTATCGCGCGCATATAATCGCAGAGTGTACTTATTTATGTTCTTACAATGACAAAAAATTGCAGAGTGGGCCAGAATTTTCATGCGGCGCCATTTGTTAACTTATATGATTGGTTGTTGATATTTAGATCACCCAAAAGCTAACAGCATATTTAATGATCACCGAGTTGATTAGGCCACCAGAAACCGGCAGTGGTTTCAAGCACTTGTAATAATCAAATTCAAACCATTTATTTCAAATAGGCACATAAAAGGGACTTTTGAACTTCATTTACCCCTTCCAAAAAGTAGTTTCATAAGGAGAGGGATGGGCAAGAAACTCCACCTTTTACTCTTTTAAAAGGTTTTACAATATTTTGTATAACTACATTAATTATATAATTACTCGTATATGTGAAGACAATGCACCCAGAATTAAATTACTAAATCACAATAGGTAAAAAGAGTTAAAAATGGAGCAATGACAGATAAATTATTTAGATACATGGTGCTCACATATTTACAAACATTGTAAAAGTACACGATTTCCATAAAAAATGTACAAGTAATAAGTCAGTGTGTGAGGTAAATCAGAGAATGTAAAATCAATTATGCAGGCTAAGCTGCTGGGTCTAAGAGCTTGAAATTTTTCATAAGAGTTCCTTCGCATCTGGCGTTGTAGATACCGCCACATCACTCCCCTCCGGAGACCGGAGGTCGATAGTGGGCTGAGTCAGTGCATATTGTGATGCTTGCCAGGGCCAGTTGTGGTTCCAGTGAGTCGGAACCTGGTGCCATAACCTAAAGAAGAATCTTTGAATATCCAACCCCTCAAACAACTATATTGGGGTCGGATTCCAGTCTAACCAGATGCAGCTGAATGCAGCTGCATCTGATGGAGCGACTGCGTATCTTACCTCCACAACCCAGTAACTGAGGAATACGATATCCCTTGGTAAAACTGGTTGTCAGACTTCCGGGCTTCTGACAACCCGTAACGACTTTCAAAGATCCACGAATAACAGCCGGGACTAACGGCCTAACGTGCTCTCCGAGGCACGGAGGAGTCTCGATATGTAAAGATGGTCACCCATCCACGGACCAACTCCGGCAAGCGTAGCTTAACCCGTGCTGCTGTAATTACTTAGCCACGAGCTCCTCCAATACAATATTATAGAAAGGAAGGACACAAGATAGGATACACGGCTTGTTATCACATAAGTTAATACTTACGGGTCCAAAGACATCGAAGACTCTTCCTAATGCTTTGGAGCCATTATCCAAGAACAGCACACTGTCTATATCCACTGCTGGTGTCTCTGGTAGTGCACGAACTATCACTGCAGATGATAATAAAAAGCATTTAGTTTATGTCACACTTTTGACGTGTATTATTTAGGGCATGCGTTCCGGAATTCCGGAATTTCGTAATTCCGGAATTCCGTAAAAAAAAAACTGATATTTCAATTCCGGAATTGAGAGGAGTATTGTGATTATTATTTTATCTAAACGCAACCAAACTAGTCTGTAGAACTTTCCACAAGCCGCTAGACGGCCAATGTTTAATTTGAGTAATAAGGGAGAAAGATGTTTAATTTGTTACTAAAAATTATTAAAAGACTAATATATATAAATCTTGTTTGATTTGAAACAAACTTTAAAAGTTACCAGTTCCGGAACCAGTTCCGGAATTCCGGAATCAGATCTCCAGTATTGGAACTCAGTTCCGGAATTGAGAACCTTCCGATATTGCATGCCCTAGTATTATTGTGTTGTAATTGAATGTAGTTATTGTGTTTGTCTTTACAGGTTTGCCTGTCTGTCGGGGTAGATCGACATAAAATGGTCGTGTATAGGCCTGAAAGGAGATGATGATAAAAAACCACTTAGTTTATGTCTGTGGTTTATGTTGTACTTTTGTCTTCGTCCCGCCCCCTCCCCGAAACAGACATATTATGGTCTGGATATGCCTGAAAAGGCCATACCAGAAGGTGCTCTTCATTGTTATTACCAAATAAATAACCGGCTTCAAAAAAAAGGAGGAGGTTATTTATTCTTATGTATATGAGAAATATGTTATCTGCATGATCTGTACGCGAAACAATTTGTCCGGTTCGGTAACCGAGCCCATGTTAGTATCGAAGCAACAAAACGGTTAGCCACTGCGCCAACGGTGCATGCAGTGCTTTCTAACATTATTGTAAGTACGTTACATCTCTGCTTAAAAATCTTAGAAATTAGTTGCGTGTGCATTACACCGTTTACACTTCTCAGAGAAGTATTAGACAAAAAAGGAATTAATCGGAAACAACTGTTAAAACAACTCGTACAGAGAAAGGCCGTATTGCTATTGATTGCAAAAACGATGCGGAAATCAATGGAGGTCATGGAAAAAGCTCGCGGCTGTCAAGGGCAGACTCCGTGACTTGTACGCGACGTCTGCGATAAAATCGATGTACATCTCTAAACTACATGCTTTTACGAGGCCGATTAAGCCAGGGTTTTGGTCGCGAGGCTTGTGAACTTTTGAACCTTTTTTGGTGATTTTTTGTTCAGGTACTGGCGTTATGGTCTGTTTCAAAACTCATCCCAGCCTGTCCTTCTCCATATCCCAGGCTATATCCCTGCCAAATTTCATGAAGATCGGTTCAGCGGTTTAGGCGTGAAAACGTAACACACAGACAGACAGACAGTCAGACAGACAGAGTTACTTTCACATTTATAATATTAGTATGGATACTCATTTCATAATCTACCCATTCGCGTAACACCACACATCCCTCTTAGCATTCTCATCTCAGCTGCATTCCATTCATCACTTTAGTCGCCCAGCATTCTGATCCATACAAGACAGCTGGGCTAATCATCCATACTAATAATACAAATGTGAAAGTGGATATGGAGGACTTAGGCTACTTTTTTTTACGCAATAACCGACATCCACGCGGGCGGAGCCGCGGGCAAAAGTTAGTTTGTTTATACTTTCATCAGATAATTTTTTGACAGAATATAGGCTTTTCGCTCTAGAGCTCTTTTCTATAGAAAATAGTTGTAACGAAGGCCCTAAGGCTTTAAACCAAATTAAAATGTCAACTGTTATGTCATATTATCATACAAATACTATGATTCGTCACCTAAAAATCCCAGCCCGCTAACGACGCGGGACAAACAACGGTTTTGTGGCGTAAATTATCGGGAAATCCGGACGACTATAGCGCTGTAGATAAGACCAATCTTGTGTTACTCTAGCCTGACTTCTGACCCCGCGTTGATAAAATTTGGCAGAGAGCATGCAACAAAAGTCGGTTAACACTGTATAATGTTATTAATGAGTTTTCTATAATTTATGTAGTTAAGAATTTGTATTTAAATACGGAGAGTTAGCATGGTACTGTCAGCAACATAAGTCGGTTAACATTGTTTAATAATGTTGAGTTTTTTATATTTTAGTCACGAATTTGTATTTAAATGTTGGGGGAAGTTCGGTGCTGGGATAAAAACCGGGCGTATAAAAAATTTCGGCTATTTTGTTATTTTTTTTAATGCTGTAGGTAATTGGAGGTCAGGGCCGAATAGAGTGGCGCAGAACACAATATCCCATACGCCCAATATAAAAATAAGCAATACCCAGCGCTGAACTTACTCCAATAATAATAACTATTTTTTTATTATTACTAGCTACTAAAATAAAAGTGCGGAGATTAGCCGGGACAGACAGACAAATTATAAAAAAAAATGTTTTGTTTATATGTACCGTATATACTTTCATTTATTTATTTATTTATTTGGTAAAAACATGTACAACATTACAGACTCTCAGGTCCAAGTTATTGCACAGTTAAATTTACATAAAAAAAGACATATTTACAATAAGGAAGGAATAACAATAAGAAAGATTACACAAAAATGACTAACCAACAAGCAAATAACAATGGCACAAAAAATAAAAACTCATCTTTCATCCATCATCTCACAGAATCTCATATCCATTTAGTAAAAGGTGTCCATTGACATTAGAAACAGACACTTTAATTTTATTATTATTATTATTATTTATTCATATAGAGGATGTGTAGTAAAGTTCGACTTTCGTTGTTGTCTGTACCCAAGTCTCAATATTAGACAAAGGATGGGCTGCAGAATCCAGAACAAATTAAATCCTATTTTCATAATTCAAATGTATAGTTACCTAATCTATCAACTATGCTGGCAATGGTTCCAATCTTGGTGGTTTCCTGGGCTGGCAGACTGATGGCAAGATCTTCTATTGGAGGCAAGTCATCTAGGCCCATTTCACCATTCACTTTTGGAGTCTCTGGCTTTCCAGTTCTGTTTTGTCCTTCGAATTCCTCTCTGAAAATAAATGACCATAAATAAATGTATGTACAGACGCCAGCACATCAAGCTACTACAATCTGTCAAATTTCTTTAATAGATTTTCAACTTTATCACTACAGCATAAGGTTCAAGGTTGATTGCGAAAATTTGACAGTTTCGGGTAGCTTGACCTGCTGGCGTCTGTACCTAATAATATCTTGCATTATTTTCATTTGATGGGGAAGTCCCACAATCCTGGTTGTTTAGCTAGTAGATAAGTTAGCAAATTGAATCATTGGGTATGGAAAGAACAATTTTTATTAATAGAATAATCTATTTGGGTGATGTGCCCAATTAATGCTAATAAGGTCAAAAGTACTCTCAGTGACTACTTTTCATAACTTCTCCATAGAATACATTGCTGTCATTCATAGAAAAACCAATCTTTCTATCTAGTTACATACAAGTCATAAGTACCTAATTTAATTCATAACAAAATACATTGTGTTGAAAATATTAGTCATGATAAATACAATAACATTTGCATTCAAATAATACATACGTCATATCTCTATGTATTTTACTGTTTACGTAAAAAAAAAAAACATTACAATCATATTTAAAATTCATTATGCATTTAAAATGTATAAATAATTCACTAATAAATGATTATATGTCATAAATTTAGTAACAATAATCAAATAATCATCAATATTGCATTTAAATTAAAAATAATGAATTTTCCAGTATTAAAAAAAATCATTTAATCCTGGAAGTTGTTTGTCATCTATGAACTCATTGATACTGTTATAGCTCTTCCTCAATAAATATGTTTGAGTGACAAACACTAGGGCACCTGGACTACAAGCATGATACCTAATCAATCTAGCCAGTAACAAAGACATTCAATGCACTAAATGATAAACCGGCATTCTGCAAACATGCAATACTCTCTTATCTCCTTTTTAAGCACATTTGCATTTGCAACAATGTCAACATATTGAAATGGTGGATTATAAAGTAATCAAATCAATTTGTAAACACTTACAGGTACTTTATAATTTAATTTCTACCTTCTGCCTGCAACTTTGTCTGCATAGACTTCAGAATTTAGCACAGAGAAAAATTAAAATTGCAGGTGCTAGTTTTAACATAAATTGATAACAGTTTTAAGCCAGGTTATAAACTATTTGTGTGCCATATTTCATCCAAATCTGTTCAGCTGTTTTTGGGTAATTAAGTAACAAACATACAAACTTTCATAATGATAATATTAGTAGGATTATAATGCAAGGCTTGTTGATATTATTCTTACTTCCATAAGAACACAGGACAAGAAATAGACATTTTCATTATTGTAACCAACCACAAAAAAAGGAGGCATTCAACTAGTTTTACTAGTTTTGGGGTACAATGGACCATGATTTTCTCATAAAAACTTAATTGTATTGACTAATATTATAATTATTTATAACTAGCTCCACCCCACGGTTTCACCTGCATAGGTCTCGATCCCGTGAGACTATCGGGATAAAAAGTATCCTCTGTCCTAACCCAGGTCATGGTCTAGCCATGTGCCAAATTAAATCCAAATCCGTTCAGCCCTTTAAGCGTGAAAGCATAACAAACAAACATATAAAAATCAAATTTTCTCTCTTTAAAATATTAGTTAAGATGCATAGGTATTGAACTTGGAACTTCATAGCAGTTAGCATTTCCCCTCAGCTGCTTAACTTACTCCAATACACATAAATTCAGAAACTGGTTTCTTACAGGAAATAAATTATATAAAAAATATTGATACCCTGCTGTGTCTGTCTGAAAGACGCAATGTCTTTGCGTCTTGCTGACTACATAGTTAATTAGGAATTTATTAACTTATCATGATTGTGTGTCCTTGTAGTGTAGTCTACAATTTATAAAACTGTTTCCATAAAGTTGTACGTATTTTTCTGTTCCTTTTATTCTTGTCTGTTTATATGTGTGTACATAAATTGTTAAATAAATAAATAAGTTTTTATTTAAACCCATTTCTCTTAAACTCTCTTTTTTGGTAATATATCTCTCAATTAATCAATATTCAGTTTAAGATATTATAGCCTACTCTGCCGTGCTAACGAAGAACGCAGTAACTCGATTTTGGACGATTATGAGTTATACTTTCGTTGAGTTATATATTTGGAGTCAGCGAATTGAAATCTATTAAATCTCTCTAAGCAACTTTTTATTGATCCTTCAGGAACTCGGTTTTTCAGTAAGCAAGAATGCTATAACTAAAAATCATAACAAATTCAATAATCAAAAATAAAAGTCTCGAAAGCGGCAAAATCGAGTTACTGCGTTCTTCATTAGCACGGCAGTACTGCTCAACATAGGCTACTCGGAAGAATATGTATGCCTTTACTTGGCTTCCCCAATGAAAAAACACAGGTGACTGTTTTAAAATAGACAGATTACATAAGATGAAACTTGAAGGTTTTCTAATGTGGTGTGAAAACTGCATAAAAATGTATAAAATATGCTCTCAGAATTCTGTAATGCAGCTTGGTGGCAGAAATAGACATCAGTATGGCACTTCTCCAGAGAAATTTTTCCACAAGAAACTTTTATTGAAGTCCCTAGTTCCCTACAACAATGCAGTATAAATAACTTACTAAACTTACTAAACTAAACTACTAAACTTCTGTTAAGCACTTTCCCTTATCAATAAATATCTTAAGTCTCAAGTCATAGTACACCTTTATAAGGATGTACTATGGTGACCAAGGCATTTGCTAAAACAATAACTTCTTATCTTTGAATTTCCAATACAATGGAAAAACAAAATGCATCAAGATTTCATCATACCTCCCACAAATATTAAATGATGATTTGAATACACAAAAAAAGCTGTGTAAGTAAAAGCAAAACTTTTACAGTTTATCTTGCATTCTAAATACTGTAAACATTAAAAATGTGGTGTCATGTACTCACCCGCTGGAGACCTCTTCGATGTCCTTCACGGAGTCCACATCGCTGTCGCTGGAGGCGCTTGTGGAGTCGCTGTCGGAGTCGCTATCCGCGTCGCGGTACTCCGTCACCTCGTACTCCACCACACCACTCTCTGCACTGTCGATTATCATGTGTCTGCTAACATCCGCTTCGTCACGGCCGCTCGGCCTCGACAACGGCCCGTGAGCACACGCATTTATTATATTATTCTTCAACACCATCTCAGTTAAATCTGCGGCATCAGAATCTGTCGTATTATCGTTCGAATGAGTCTCCGTGTCATCCGAATCAGAATCTGAGCCGCCGTACTCCGCTATCAAACTAAGAGACACGTTTTTGTTATTGCTAAGATCAAGGTTCTCCATTGTTGTGACCGTTCACACATGTATCACAACCGAATTGTTGACTTATTAGATGTTTTTGTGTATTTCGATCCCGCAACTGGATTTTTACTTAAATAATGGAACACGTGAACTTATTCAGGATTATTTTGAGACAAGAAAACAAAAGTCGTGAAGCGATTATCGCAGCAAAATGACAAATGACAATTTTGTGCACAGATAATGCGAAATCTACTTACAAAAAGTACTCTGTGCGTCTTCTGTGATCTACTATAAAACTTGCAGTAATTTTGAGCACATGTCTTTTAAGTTCACTGTTTTAATGCCGGCCCCACACGCTTTCCAAACCAACGGGTTAAAAACTGAAAGCTCTTCATAGGTGGCAGTACAGTTGTTCGCCTACAAAGCGCCATTGTTTTGTATAAGTTTACTTTTATGTCAATCACAAATTGAATGAAAACTAGATACATAATATGTATCATATGTATGCGACTTGGAGACTATTATAGGTATACTAGTTGCACTACTAAAAGACGAACTAAGAACAAGGGAAGCGTCTACCACTGGTAAAAAGCAGCTTTAGTGGCAAAGTCAACAAATTATGAACGTTTTATAATGTATAGGTTATTTTATGTTTATTGATTTTATGTTCTTTTTTTGTTGAAGACTCTAGGTGTACGACATAAATGTGTTGAAAACCAACTCTAAGATGATCTTCCTGACTGAAAAACTTCAAAAATGTTTATAATAAATATCATTGATTCATGTTTTGTCTAGAGGTTTTTCGCGCCATGGAGGATTGTTGTGTTTGTGAAGTTAGCTGCATATTTTCTCATATATTACAGACTAGCTGCTGCCCGCGTGGCTTTTTCGAAAATAAAAGTAGTCTAAGTTACTTCGTATATCATCAGCTATCTGCCAGTGAAAGTCCCGTCAAAATCACGGAACAAACAGGAAAATAGACCGACAAAAAAAATAAATATAAGTAGGTGCCTTATAAACTTTCATATGCATTTAGTGAAAAATTATATTTTGACATTACAAACAGACGCTTCAATTTGATTTATTTGTATAGACTTTATAAAAAAAAGGTTGCCTTTGCAGCGTTTTTTATACAGGACACCGTTCTCTCGGAAATTCCATTGCGTTCAGCTTCCAATGAACAACACTATGAAGACCAATGATCTTATACAGGACTAGATCGGCAATGTACGGAACCAACGCATTACTACGTCGTATATGTCCACAGGCATATCTGACTTCAGTTGTCAACTTGACGTCAAGTAAACGATAGTTTATGGATAAAAAATATCAAAATGGTGAAATGAGCCGTTAAAATTTGCATTTCACGGTCTGAAAAGATTAATAAAGCAAGTGGTGTTACATTTCGCAAGAAAGTTTGCTAAATTTTCTTCAGATTATCCAAAAAAAAACATTAAAAGACGAATTACATTTATCAAACATTTTTTTGCCATCAGGGTTACCAGTAAAAACGATTTTGATTTTCCCGGACTGTTGGGAGTTTAGTGAATAACGAATATATGTTCCTGTAAGTCTAAATTTTTATTATAGTCTGTTTGGTTTAAACATACTGTGCAGTACCCAAACACTTACTACATAAATAGAAAAGTAACACATTCACGTGTATTTCGAAGGTTTTAACTTAATAAAGGCTCGTACAGACTCATGCGATATCGCAGGCGCGACAGGCAGCGACAAAGAAATTGTGCTACTAGTGTCGCGTCGCGCCCACGATATCGCACTAGTCTGTACGAGCCTTTAAGCACCACTTCTTACAAAAAATATTTTTTTTTCTAATTTAAAAATAATATAATTATAATAATAATAATATATATTAAAATATTTTTTTTTTATTTTTTTTTTTCTTAGACTTAAAGTGAGGTTAACTACTACGAGTGACTTAATGAAATATTCTAGATTGTTTATGATCACATTGTGTTAAATAGTGTTGGGCACTGACTGGACAGGTCCACTCAATCTGTGTGGTTCTTTCATCAAAAGCCCATTTCAGACACCAATCTATATGGTCTTCGCATGATCTGACCAAGATTATGTCTGGACTTTAAAAGAGACTGACCGCTGAGTTTGTTTCGGCCTTTCTTCTCAGAGTAGTCAGATAGGAAACGCCGACCTCATCTAGTTTTAAAAATATGATTGACGTGTAAAAGTGTTTGTACAAACTTACTACAAACTACTACTTACAGAAATAAAATCATTTATCATTTGCGGCTCCGCTCGCGTGGATGTCGGTTATCGCGTAAAAGGTAACCTATGTCCTTCTCCATCCCAGGCTATATCTCTGCCAAATTTCATGACGATCGGTTCAGCGTTACTTTCACATTTATAATATATAAACATTGAAATAATATCATTCCATTTTAAACAATAGTTATTTGACACAATATTAATAGTTTTGAAATATAATATTTACCTTTACGCACATTTTTTTTTTCTTCCTATATGTATCAAATTCTTCAATTTCTTTCAATCTTTAATCTATTGAAAGTTCCTTAATACAATCTTTCATAATAATAGGTAATTGATTCAATAAAAAATATCTTTATTCATTCTGGGGTCATTACGTTGATCGTTGGCAACTCTGGCTGTTTTTCCGATGACAATGTCTTGTCTCGTTCCAACGTAATTAGTTTGACGGAAGAAGAAATGAGACGAACAGATTATTTTGACATAATTTATGTATCCGTTTCAAAGCTACGTCTTTAACTACGAGTTAAAGACGTAGCTAGTGGTTACGTTTTTCGGAAGTTTTTAGTAGGACGTTGCGCCTCTAGTATCACAGTCTAGTATAATATAACCTCATTGATGAAGACAAAAAAACTGACACGAAGACTACCCACAAGCTGAAGGCACGGTTGACGCAGTGGTTAAGCAATTGACTGCTGCGCTGTGTCGCGGGTTCGATTCCCGTACAGAACAAATATTTGTATGACCTACAAGTAGTTGTTCCGGGTCTGGCTGTTTGTGTCTGTGAGTTTAAATGTTTGTAAACGCACCCACAATACTTACAGGAGAAATTCCTAGTGTGGATGTATTGATTAAAGTTAGCTAACTTTACTCAAAACTGGGTGTATTGAGTAAAGTTGGCTAACTTTACTTCGTTCTGTACTTCGAACTTTTACATGCTTTCTCCAGAAACTAATCCTTATAATAACAAAACAAAAACCCCTTTCTTATCCATTTAATAATACTTTAAGCACACAAATGTACAAGTCGACCTTTGGGTGATGCAAATTTTTTACGAATCACTCGTATTCTTCACGGATTTGATTCTTTTCTTCCTTTTCGGGTAAGGTAACTTGTTATGCACGCAATTCACGTGAAGTTTCAAGCTTGTCGAGTATTTGAACTTTTTGCCGCAAATAGTGCACTCGAATGTAGCGATGTCTGAATGAACCTGTAAATAAAAGGAATAATTTATTTATTATGTATTTATTTGTAATTAAGTAATGACGATTATTTCATACCAGAAATGATTACGTAGCAATATCGATTAAAAACATTATCAAGGAAAATAATAAGATATCATGGCAGGGGATTTCCCTAGAGTGTATTAAAAAAATATAACGTTGGATACTAGCCTTTTGATCAAATATTGTAAAATAAACTTATCAATTAAACATAAACTACAGTATAATTTTTTCTGTTTTTCTCCTAAGGATCATGTGGTCTGCAATAACGATTATTATTAATTTATATAATGTTCATTCTTGCTCGCCTCGCATGTTCGAAGCCAGGCAAGTACCAATGTGACTTTTTCAATTCTTATGTATGCTGGCCAGCACATCAGTTACCACAGACTGTCAAATTTTCTCGTTCAATTTCAATATTTTACAAGTTTATATGATTTTAAGATAATCGTTTGGAGAAATTTGTCAATTTCGTGTAGCTTGATGTGCTAGCCACTGTACTTTCTAAGTTCATCTTGGACATTACTGAGATTAGTGACAATATCTGGACTTCCAATCAGTGGCGTGCCTAGGGGTCAAAATTAGGGCAAGCCAATATATATTTTGGATAAAAAAACACATCCTACCCTATCGCCTGGCAAAGTGGCGCCTACCGACTGAGCCGTTAAAGAACTGACTAATATTCGTTTTTCATAATTGTAAGTAATTGCGATCTATTCTTTTGTTCCAAAAACTAATACCACTATGTATGTTTTTCAACAAATTTGATGAAACAAATATCATTGGTATTAGTTGCTAGATAAGGTATAGATATAGACCTAAATATTTAAATATGAATTAACAACCAAACATGACTGGAAAAATGTGGGTGTAGCTAGGTAGGTATACCTCTGCTTAACCCTCCGGGGAATACAGGCGTGATTTTATGCTTAAATATAGGTAAATTTTAAATACGAAGAGTACCTACTGGTAATCCTTTAAAAAATCACAACTATTTTATTTATGTATAAGTTATCAGTATCGTGTAAAATATGATACGTGAGCCATCTATTATCATTATTGGCACAACAGAGCTCTTCGAGTCGTACTAATTCATATTTCAAACGCTCGCAAATTCGCAACAGTTGTTATGGGAAAAATATTACAATACGGCTACTAGATGGCGCACAAATAATTGATTGATTTGTGATTTCTAACTACACATTGCTTACATTTAATTCGTTTGTTTAAGTAACTGGGCTCCGGTTTGTTGCCATCTCGTTGCTGCATATGTTTCTCTAAGACTAGGTCGTATAAAGAAAGCAAAGATACAAGCCCTAAGAAATTGCCTCTATTGAATGAGGTTTTAAACTCATTGTGACCTCGGAAAGGAAGTTCTTAAAGTGCTAAATGACACACAACATCAACCTAATCTTTGAAAAACAGCGCGATTGTGTTCGACACGCATAATGTACTCAGCGAGATTATATTTGTCTGTAAAACTCAAAGTATTTACCTTTTTCCAAGTTACGATTGCACACCAATACACACTTTAATCCTTCACAAGGAACAATTGCATGCGTTTCCGAATTCATTTTAATGATAAGAAACTTTTTCATCACTTCAAAAAGAAGGTAATTACAGCAAAAACTAATCACAACACAAACTCACAGAAAATTTAAAAAAATCAAAACATAAACGGCGTCAGTAACCGCTCAAAACAATTAATTTGAAATTACATCATGCAAATTCACGCTTTGCGCAGCGACTCGCGCACACATAGTCAGGATCTACAATCCTATCACCTCCTACTACGATTCGTTTCATTCATAAAAAGTCAAAAGCCGGGCTTAAAAATTCGAACATTTGCAGAATGAGTACATACTATCATATCAAGGACGTTAACACATTTCTTTGCGAAAAAATGAGAAGTTAGAAGCCCGATTTGAAGCCACCTTGTGTGAGCGAGAAAGCTATACTTCATTCATCGATACGATCTCGCCTCCTGCTTAGCGCTATAACGTTAGAGCGAGATCGCAAATGCGGCATCGGAGATAGTTTGGCAACGATGCATGATGAAAGAGGCGATGAATTTAAATATTATTCCTTGAGTATGTAACTCTGGCAACGTTGCATCGTAGTACGTATCTAGCGCGCGGCCGGTACCACGTTTTTATTCTTGTTGTGGCCGGTACTACGCGGAGAGTTTAATGTTATTATTCGTATCAATTCTTGCGACATTGAGTTTGTTTACAGGTGTAGTTTTTTTATTAATAGGCTCACTTTTGATTGAAAGCCGGGCTTTTCGGCTTTAATGAAAGGAACGCCCCTGCTTCCAATCCATCTTGAGCAAGCGTGGTGATCAGTGCTCAAGCTTTTTCTGAATGAGAAGAGGTATTTGCCTTGCAGTGGGATAATAATAGAGTGGTAACATTATCATTATTGAAAACAACGATGGACTCACTCTATAATGCCTGTCCAAGTTACAGCGCAGCTTGAAGGCTGCCCCACACGTGCGGCACTGGTGCGGCCGATCGGCATCATGTGTGGGAGCGTGCGCGGCCAGCGCGTACTTGTCGTAGAACAGGCGCGGGCAACAAGGGCATCGCACTGAGGGGCTGCGGTGGCGGAGTTGGTGTAGGCGGAGTTTTGTCGAGTTCTGTAGAAAGGGAATAGGTTTAGATCCTTCGGTTTCCTAATAGCTATAATCTAGATGTCTTCCAAGTCGATAGTGAATAGGTTACTTCTGGGCCAGCGTGCTCCATTGTCGACCATATCATCGCTTACCATCTGGGCCCCAAGTCTGCTATTACAATAGTGTCAGAATGGTCTCTTCATTGTGAGTTTTTGACAGATTTGCCATACAAACACTGTCAAATACTCACAATGGCGAGACCATTCTGACACTATTGTAATAGCAGACTTGAGGCCCTGGTGATATGGTGGATAAGGTTTTTTCTATTAATAAAGAAAGTAAAGCAGTGTCATGGGTACTTGAAACGAGTGGAAACCTTCAGAGAAAAGCTTCAGAAAAGGCGACAAGACTGCTGCAGTATACTAATTATAACGCGTCGTGTGGATAGACCCAGAGAGAGGCTAACTGGGCACTATTAGTTGATGCACAATTATTATTAAAATAACCAGTAACATTATTATAATAAGATCCAGTGAATGTCGGAAATTATTTCAGAAGTGTTCAAGATTATATTCTCATGACAAAAAGTTTTTGTATTTAGTCTGAATAAAGTTCGAAATATAAAAACTAGCTGGAAGGTACGGTAAGCTTTTGGTAGGTACACATGAAGCGACTGAAGTCGCGAGTCGCCGGCAATTTTGACAGCCAATTTGTCACTAGACAATGGTGCCGATTCTCTTGTCACAAAATTCTCTAAACTAGACTAAAAATCACCAAAATTTAGTTTATTCCTGTCAAACGACCATTTCCTATTCTGAAATTGACTAAAGTGACACAACTTAACTATATTTTAGTTTGACAGCTCTAAGATGGTACTGAGTTTTTAAATTTAGTGAAAATGGCAATTTTGCTATTCTGAATTTGACGTTTTTAAACTAAAATTTAGATTTTCTAACGAAATCTGACTATTTTTAATCGCGATTAAAAAGGTGTGGAATAAAATTAGTTTTCATGAACTAAAATTCACACCAATCACCTCGACTTCTGGTGCAAAACCAGTACTGTATATAAGGTGTATTTAATCATACACGAAATATTTTAAGAGAAACATCTTTATGTCGTAAAAAAGCCACAGCAGCGAATTTTTTTATATCTAAGTGTTTTATATTTTTACATAATTATTATAATTTTAAAATTGTTTGAGACATTTTGCGAAAAAATCCTTTATTTACTTATTCTATGAATGACCCGCCTCGACGCGGTGACGCCGAACGGTGCGGTGGGGTGGCGGCACGAGCGCGGTGAATTTTGATAATTAATCATCATATTAAGTAATTTTAAATTATTTTTTTTTTTAAATAATATACTCAGAATAAAAAAGAAAATCATTTCCATGGCTTCTTTACCACTTAAAGGTGTATCACTTAAGATATTTCGTGTTTATCCCAATTTTTTTTTCTTTTCTTTTCTTTTATCTCCAAAATGGTGCGTCCAATCGCAAAAATAATGAAAATTTCGACCCCCTTTTAGAAACCCTTGAACCGCTATTACTCTACATGTAGGTAATCTTTATTTTTTTTTTTTCACACAAAAAGTGAAAAATTCCATTAAAAAAAAACACGTCGCGGCTGCCCCCCCATGCGCGCCTCCGGCTCTAAAAAAATCATAGGCAAACAAGTACAACGTTGCGAAGTCAAAAAAAAAAAAAAATACCACGTGGAGTCACGATTGTCAAATTCGATTTAGTTGTGTCAAACTTATTTTTAAATTTAGAGAATTTTGTTTGCAGAATAGCTTTAAGATTCTCATAGCCAAAAGTAAGGAATTTTAGTGATAGTTTAGTTAGTTTAGTTCGGTGTACAAGAGAATCGGCACCAATGGCTACTAAAGTCGCTGCGTGTGTACCTGGCATTGGACTAAAGTTAGAAAGAACTCATTGTGAAAAGTAAGTTACCTGAAACCCTTTTCCGCAAGTATCACAAATACAAGTGATGGATTGAACCCTTTTGTAGCTATCTGTGTTCTCGGGATGTTTTTTTCGAACATGGTGCCAATGTTTCTTGCGGTTTGGAAGCGTTTCACCGCACTACGAAAGAACGAGATAATTTTAATGACTTATGAATTTACTGAACTAATCTATTTTGATGTACTACAATCTTAGTTTGTTTTTGATAGTTTCTGGTTTAATTACATAGCTAATAATACAATTAAACAACAGTATATTGGCTATCATTTACGCTTGCCGCCATTGGTACGTGGACGGGTGACCACCATTACACACCAGACCCCTCCGTGCCTCGAAAAACACGTTAAGCCGTTGGTCCCGGCTGTCATTCGTGGATCTTTCGGCAGTCGTTACGAGTCGTCAGAAACCCGAAAGTTTGACAACCAGTCTTACCAAGGTGTATCGTATTACACAATAATTTGGGTTGTGGAGGTTAGATAGGCTATCGCTCCATGTAAAATACATACTGGTATTCAGCTGCATCCGGTGCAACTGAAAGGCTAGGCAGATGATTATAATATTGGCTAACATTTTTGACAGCGTTTCTCATATTAGCTCATGCCTTACTATGAGCCGGAACCAGGTCAAAAATTTTAATCATAATCAAAATAAAAAACTGTCACACAGTAAAATCTATCTTAGATTCATATTATAGTTTGACCGATACCGCTGTAGCAAGCCTTAGGCCTCGGCCGCGAAGGCAGCGGGCAGATCGCAAGGTGTTAGAGCGGCGTAGTAATGTGTTATGAGAAATTAGTCTTTGTGCCCGAACGAAATGTCTAAACAGCGACGACATCTTTTTGATACAAATTTCTTCGTAACGTTAGATTTACTGTGGGCAAAAGAAGATGGGAATTCCTACAACCGGGCAAGGAAACTACTTCAATGCAGACGCGCGGGCACTGTTAGACTCACACTCTCAAGCCACATATTCATTGAAAACAAAGAGAAACAATAATTGAGCAACTTTGTTGCCGGCAACATCATTTGTTCCTGGAGACAATGTTGCTCAACTCGGTCCTCGTAACACAAAAATATGTTGCCTAAACAACTCATAGATTTAAATCGATATTTGCGCTCACCGTACTTAGGTCGCGTGAAAAAGTGTCCTTACTTAGAAGAGTGAGCTCACACATGCTGCATGGAACGATAAATACAATTTGTTGTATGAGTGAGCGAGACAATAGTATAATTAGTGACTATTACAAATATCATTGTCAACGAAACAGAAACGTGACTGTTTTTTGGCACGGTCGGAATCCGATTTAAATCTTTGGCGCCACTTGTGTTTCCCATTTCCCTGTGAATATGGGCCGTAGGGGCATTACTTACAAGTTCGCAGTCTTTAGGATATCCTCGCGACGGATGGTCTTTGCTCCGAGGTCGAGGGTGCTCCGACTTCTTGTGGCAAGACAACTTTCTGGCTGTAGCACATTCTACGCCGCATTTCTCGCAAATGTTGGGTAAGTTTGGGTCATTGACGTTTGTGTCACTGTGAAGGAATTTAAATCAGTCGTATGCCGCTAGGAGTATAGTGTTCTGTGGTCATATGTCTAGCGAAATCGCGTGACGGAAAGTAACGGAGAGTGAAATGTTTTTTTATCCATCAAGCCGTGGGAAATTATCGTGGTGAGAAGATTGGTTAGCTGGACTCTGCGTTACCGAGTGCCAGCTGTTACCAGGGTGCGCCCGGGAGTTTAATTTTCATCTGAATGCTCGGGGAGGCTCTTCTCGTGCATCCCAAACACAAACATAAAAAATGGAAACATCGATACTACTACGAAGAAGAATCTATCAAGCCGATATTACATCGCGTTATTTTCGTAGAAAACTAAGCACGGGATTTTCGGCATACTGTGCACGTACTTTGGCTTAGGTAGAATTATGTTATCACTTGTAGTTTGATAGTTGTGTGGTAGTGAAAGGAAAAGAAACCAAAGCATTTAACACTGTTTTTTTAATCTGCTGTATATTATATTGTGTCATGTGTGCCGTTTAGGGCGCCCACACAAAACCGCGATGCGATACGATAATTCTTGCGGTGCATTCGTGCGAGCTCGCACGCAGATAGATGCAAATTCGCAGTTATGTGTGGGAGCCCTTAGTGTGTGCTAAATAAATGTAATTTCTTCTTCTTCAATACTCACCACAAGTCATGTTTCTTCCTATGTTGATTGGATGTAAGTATGTGAATTCGTCTTGCGCCTTCCGACGCAAAGTCGATGCTGCACTGTTCACAACGATACTCCTTACTGACTTTGATGTCTTTGACCTGGAAAATGTTGAATGATTACAAAACAAAAAAGGAAAAAAAAATGTATTTGCAATCAGTCTTTCAGCTACAAGCAAATGTGCTGTTTGTTCCATGGCGTGGTTATGCAGGGCTCCAGTGACCACCGCACATAATATGGTAGTTATTTATTCAGGTCGAAGATGTGGTGCCTTATTTGACTGACTAAAAAAATGATAAAAAAAAATTATGGGTGAAAACCACGTGAAAAAAAATTCCATAAGTTTGTCTGATCACTCACAATGAAGGGTTCCATAGTTGGGATGAATTTATCCCAACAACAAACTTAACATTGTAGCTGAAAAACATGTTCTCCCGTACATTACAACTGCAAATGTAAGTGAATTGGTAATTAAAGGGATTGGATATAACAGGAATTGGTTACATCAGGATTTGGTTAGGAATTAGCCTAATTCCCGTAATGACGGGTACCAATTCCCTGTGTAAATAGTTTTAGGCAGAAATATTTGGAGATTAGAGAGAGATATGACATTTTAGAAATTACAAGTTTGTTAGTTTTATTACATGTGTCGGTCCATGCACCAAACACCCTGTATATTTCGTCGTACCTTAATACTTCTATGTGCGGTATGTATATGAGTATCCAATCCTCTCCGTGTATTATACGCTCGTCCGCACAGCGCGCACGCATGTGCGTTAGCGTGCGCGCGTCGCTTGTGAATGCCCAGTGACGACTCGTGTAGAGTGGAGAACGGACATGAGTCGCATTTGTATAGGTAGCCTGAATGCCAACGCTGGTGCTTTTTGGCTACCATTCTGTAAATTAATGTAAAATATTGTTCGTTTAGTTTTTCCATCAGGAATTAATCAGGGGCTAGTAAGCCCGGAAACCGGATTCGTGCATTGTTGATAGGCTGACACCCGATTATAGGAGGCTGAAACTTAAATGGCGAAACGTGGGCTTACTATAAGTAGACTTCTGCATCTTTATCTTCGGATAAAATTGCCGTGATGTTATTCTTGCGCGCCACAATTAATGCCTGGTACCGTACCACTAGCGCCATCTAGTATCAAGTAGCAGAACTAGTAGACTCCATCTGGTCAGTCGGGGCCAGAATGTACTCGAACATTCTAAATGTTTCTACAGTAGAAGGGTCTGGAAATATTTGAGGACTATATAAGGCCGGTATGACCCCGACACGGACACAGTCGAAAAACAAGCGATCAAGCGACAAGTAAACTTCAAACGATACCAGCGATCTGCAAGTGCGACTTTAGAGTGATTAGTAGTGCAGTTGTGTTTTATAATTAGTGTGTTTGAGTTGTTATCAGTGTTGTTTAATTAAAGTGTCATTTTTTGTTATTAAATCGGCTGTTTTTATTGTCAACTCACGACGAACCCCAAGCTCGTAACATTATGTTTGCCAATTTAAAGAAAAGTAAGATACGATCGTTTTCTAGTTTACATTAACGTGAATTTGACTTGTAATCGGCTCATAAAGTTCCCGCTATTGGGACATAGGCCTCCTCTGTGAGAAGTAATACACCATGTGGGCTAGTGGATGTCACATGTCTTCGAATGTTTGGTTCTAGGACGTCCCATCCACACAATGTTTTCCCTTTATCATTTTATTTTGTTTTGTAAGGGAAAACAAACGATCAATTAGCCTTTTCCCATGTTGGGGTCGGCTTCCAGTCTGACCGGATACAGCTGAATACCAGGATTTTACATGAAGCGACAGCCTATCTGACCTCTACAACTCAGTAACTGGGTAATACGACACCCCGTAAGACTGGTTGTCAGACTTTCGGGCTTCTGACGACCCGTAACGACTGTCAAAGATTCTGAATGACAGCCCGGACGTGTTTTCTGAGGCACGGAGGAGTCTCGGTATGTAAAGATGGTCACCGATTCACGAACCAATCCCGGCAAGCGTAGCTTAACCTAATGGATCGATCCGTGCGTTATTACTTAGCCACGAGCTCCACAAAGGGAAAACAAACAGTAGTATTTAAAAAATCAATAAACTTAACACTACAATTTCCACAGAATGAGAATGTTTTGAGAGCAGAAATGATCAAATAAATTGCATATAATAAAGTGTTCAAGTGCGAACCCACGTTATACACTGGATCACCACCAGAAAGAAAGAAAATACGTTTATTTGCGGTAAATGTTTACCGCAAACAAACGTACTTTCTTTCTTTCTGACGCAATAAAGAACATAAACACAAAAAAATAAGAAAACTAACATCACAAAGAACCACCACCAACCACCTTCGCAAGGAACTCAAGTGGCTCCCAATCCGCCTTCGTAGGAATACTCGGATTTTATGTCTCCTATTCAACATCTTACACAACCCGTCTTATCCTTCCTACTTACGTGAGCGTTTTTCATACGCCCGTCCTAGCGACGCGATCCCTCCTTAAATCTCATCCTCATAAAACTAGCTACTATTCTTATTCCTTCTCTGTCCATGCTGTAAGATTATGGAACTCGCTTCCGCCTAGCATTCGCGATTTAAAAACTATATCTCTATTCAAACATCGAGTAAAAGAGCATTACCTTTCCTCTCAACTGTGAGTATTTTATGTATATATTTATAGATATATGTATTTATATTTTTGTAGCTTTATTTAAGTATATGTTATATTTAATATTTTAGTTTAAGACTTCGCATATTCATATCATTCTCTTCATGTTCTCACACACTATTGTCTACATTTCTTTTTCATTTCTCCTTTCGCAGGTCTGCTGGAAGAAATTTCTTAAGAAATAAGCAGTACCTTTGTACTGAAATTATAATTATGTCGTGTCTCTATGTATTTAACTGTGTGTACATAAATAATAAAATAAATAAATAAATAAAACTAGGTATGGGGGCAAAATGCGTCTTATCCACGCAAAACGGCTATCGCTCAGCATTATGCTGCGACCCTATGCAAGACAGAGCCCTAGCGCTGGTTTTCAGCGTTGACGTAATGACGTCGTCCGGTGCAGCAAACAATTATTAAGGGCTTTATCACACTAGCGAGTTGCGAGCGAGTGGAAAGCGGGGCGGGTACGCAGCGTGTGCGCGGCGAACACCCCACGAAGACGCCGCGGGTGCGCAGCGAGCGGCGAGCGGCGCTGTCGACGCCATTTTATGAATGGCACTGAACGTACAACTGGCACTGAATGTACAAAACGCGGATCGTACACCGCAAATTGCCCACCCGCGGCGAGCTCGCTGCGCATCCGCGGCGTGTTTGCCGCGCACACGTTGCGAACTCGCGGCGAGCTCGCTGCGCACTCGACCCGCTTTCCACTCGCTCGCAACTCGCTAGTGTGATAAAGCCCTTAGACGCTGTACCAGTACAGCGTACTTAAAGAAAATTAATATAATTTAATTAAACAAGAATATAAAATTATACATGCTATGCACCTCTCCTCATTTAATAATCACAAAACTCTCCCGTAGTCAGGATCTGTGCGCGGTTGATGGCAATAGGCTGGCGAAATGTGTGCTGGCGAAACTAATTGATTAGCATTTGGAAAACTGTTGGAGCTGCAGAAGATTTAAAAAAATTAATGATTGAGAGCATTTTATAAAGTCTTAGTATTGTATAATTGCATAGCACATGTGTGAGTACTGTGAACCTACTCTAAAGCTACCATTTACTGGGTACGTCTTTCATTGACTTGAATATGCCCTGGCTGCTGAGAGTATGTCAAGCTCACTCAAATGTCTCGCTGATGGTGGCGCGTGTGTTGGATCATTTAGCTCCCTTCAAAATTGTTGTATTGTTGAGTTGAATGGTGCAAAATCCATGCGTCATGTTCGTGAACGGGCGCCGTCAGTAGGGACTGGTCATCTCTTAGCTGCCACGGCTTATGTTAATTTAATTTTGGAATTGTTTTTTTATTTTATTATCTCTTTATTACGAACGCTTTTAACATTTTGCATCGTTCTCACATGTATAATTTCAACATAAATGATGTAATGGATGTAACTAATACTTTGTATGTGTAAACATAAATTGATTTAAAAGAGTGTCAGTGGAGTTTCTTGCCCGTTCTTCTCCTTATGTACCTACTACGCTTGAGAATGGGCAACTAGCTTCATTTTAATGACTGACCGACCGACCCCTTGACAATTCAAAAGTGCCTGTAATTGGTTTATTTGAAATAAATGCTTTGATTTTCAGTTTGTGTATCTTATCCTAAGGTCGATAGGGTGTAACGTTATGTTTCGGTGTTAAAACTTATGTATAATACTCACACATTATTAAAAGCCTTGGGGCATATTTTGCAGAAGAATTTCTTGCTGTGTGCACGATTGGCGTGCGATGTTGCCAACGCAATGCTTTTAAACCGCAGCTTGCATATATGGCACTGCTCTCGACCAAAAATCTGTTAAAAACAGACATTTAGGTAAGTTTAATATTTTTAATGGGTTTTTAGATTGAATCTGATCTTTGGGAAATTATAGTAATGAATATTAAACATTTTTTGCATTACTCGACCCAGGACCTCATGGACCTCATGCCCTACCTCCTGGGGTAGATTCCCAGGTCAGGCAGTGTTTTTCCGTCAGGAATTTCGTAGATGGCACGGTAGATGGCAAAAGGCTCGTACCATGTTACATGGGACTTAAACATAACAGGCGAAATTTGGGTGTACGGAAAATAAGGCCGAGATTGGTAAAAGCTACTTACTTAGCCCGTGCTTTGGCTAAGTTTCCAGTCTCTATCTTGCAATCGTAGTTTGTCAGTAGTGCGTAGTAATTTCTAAGTGATATTTATTAATCTCGGCCACAGAAAATACAAATACCTACAGGTCGTATCAGAAAATTGTGGTCAAAAAGGGTGTGGGACAGACAATCAAACTGAACAACTTCCCCATAGGACTGTCCTCCCCCGATGCTGCCCTAAGCCGAGGTTCGTACCCCACAGGGGGTGCCCTTAGCGTGCAATTGTTTAGTTTATAATGTATAAGTTTTATGCCCTGGCTGGAGGCTTTAAGTTCGCTTAAGGCAGCCACAGGAAAGTCCGGTCCTAAAACCGGAGTCAGGACCTCTCCAGGTCAACTCAGAGATGCCATTAATAAAAAATGGCTGAAAATTCTGGTTTATTCCACAAATCCCGCCTGAAAATCCCCCTTAGAAGGAAAAGTGGAATCTGAAAACAGTCTAAAATTCACCCCTGATAATCCCGCAAAGGGGGGAAAACTAAAAAAGAAAAAAAAAAAATTGCTTATTCCAAGATCCCCCTGAAACTGATTTTTTTACATTAGGTTTCAGGTTTATCCACTGAGGGGGATTCTCTCAGGGGGATTCCTAATTATTCGGTAAGCGATTCTCACCGACTAGTACGAGTATCGGCTGAAATCGGATAAAAATTTGTTAACGACAGAAACAGGCCGCCTGCATTGGGCCTAAGCAGATACTTCCAAAGCTCTGCTCAGCGCCGAGAGTTGGCAATCCAACAGCGCGCTTTCATTTTTCATTAGGCATGCATTTTGGTGTCGTGTTAGTGAAAACAGGTAATAGATTTTTTTTATATTATAATACTTACCGGCTCGTGGAGTCGTGGTGTGTTACATGACCGCGATAAGAGTTGCCATTCGCGAATGATTTGTAACAGATCTCACATTGAAGGTTAGTTTCATTTGTAAGTGGTCGATTAACTGTATTCTTTTCCCATTCTTTTACCTGTTCATGTAACTGGAAGCAATTAAAAACTATTAAGGGGGAAGCGCTAAAGTAGCCTGCGAAATTATTATTTTTATGTTTTGCGCAATTTGCAGCTCATATAATTCATTTATTCATCAAATATAAGCAGTACACCAAATCGCTTATATCTATGCTAATTCTACAAATTTACATAAAAAAAATTAATTAACACTTCTTGGATTAAACAACTCATCAATAGGGATGTCTCCTGGGTTAAAAAAAGAAAAACTGTTTAGTCCGTCAATCAGATAATAAAAAACTATTAGACACGTATTTCTTGCTTTATCATATTAATAAAAATGACTTAGATAAGACACATTAAACTTGGGGAGTGGGGGCTCGTTACGTCACAGCTACGTATAAAATCTACTGAGAAGTGACGTCATGCCATATTTGAACTCAATGTATCGCCGTAATGTTTTGATTACGTAAAAATAGAAAAAATACGTGTCCAATATTTTTTAATAATCTACATGACGGACAAAAAATATTTTTTTAGTCATCATCTCTATTATTTCTTTATATTTAAATAAATATACACATGTTTTGCGATTGTCCTTCGAGAGTCAAAAAATAAATCTGCTTCAGGAATATATTTTAGAAAGTAATTTATTAACTTTATGGCTAGCAGTGGGAGTGGTGTTGGTTCGGGGAGCACGCCATGTAGGCGGGTAACAGAGGAGTCTATGTTGTCGTCTTACAACGCCACGCATATACTGGCCAGGAACTCAAATGCGAAAGATTTACTAAAACTTCTTAATAATATTACATGTAACAAATGTGTGTATGTAAACTTAATAAATATTAAAATCCGTACATAAATACATTAATAGATTTTTTTATATTGATTAAATAACTCGTTTTGTTCCGCGTACTAAGTGTAAGTAACGCAGATGGTCGCGATAAACAGAAAATAGGCCTTGGAATTTAAAATTCCTCTTTCTCACTAAATTTTTATCCGCTGGAGTAACAGAATAACAGTTAAGTAACTAAGGGTCCTTAATTTCATGTCGATAATTTTGATCAAGTTACATGTACTGTAAAATTGTAAATTGATGAAAGGTGGGGCTGGATCTGGCCTCTTTATAATATTAGTACAGATATGGGGAAAAAATTACCTAATTACAAAATAATATTATGTTACCTACTGATAATTGGACAATGGTGCCGATTCTCTTGTACACCGAACTAAACTAACTAAACTATCACTAAAATTCCTTACTTTTGGCTATGAGAATCTTAAAGCTATTCTGCAAACAAAATTCTCTAAATTTAAAAATAAGTTTGACACAACTAAATCGAATTTGACAATCGTGACTCCACGTGGTATTTTTTTTTTTTTTTGGCTTCGCAACGTTGTACTTGTTTGCCTATGATTTTTTTTAGAACCGGAGGCGCGCATGGGGGGGCAGCCGCGACGTGTTTTTTATGGAATTTTTCACTTTTTGTGTGGAAAATAAAAAAAAAGATTACCTACATGTAGAGTAATAGTGGTTTAAGGGTTTCTAAAAGGGGGTCGAAATTTTCATTATTTTTGCGATAGGACGCACCATTTTGGAGATAAGCAAAAGAAAAGAAAAAAAAAATATAGGGATAAACACGAAATATTTTAAGTGATACACCTATAGGTGGTAAAGAAGCCATGAAAATGATTTTCTTTTTTATTCTGAGTATATTATTTAAAAAATTTAATAATTTAAAATTACTTGATATGTTGATTAATTATCAAAATTCACCGCGCTCGTGCCGCCACCCCACCGCACCGTTCGGCGTCACCGCCTCGAGGCGGGTCATTCATAGAATAAGTAAATAAAGGATTTTTTCGCAAAATGTCTCAAGCAATTTTAAAATTATATTAGGTAATTATGTAAAAATATAATACACTTAGATAAAAAAAAAAATTCACTGCTGTGGCTTTTTTATGACATAAAGTTGTTTCTCTTAAAATATTTCGTGTATACACCTTATAAACAGTACTGGTTTTGCACCAGAAGTCGAGGTGATTGGTGTGAATTTTAGTTCATGAAAACTAATTTTATTCCACACCTTTTTAATCGCGATTAAAAATAGTCAGATTTAGTTAGAAAATCTAAATTTTAGTTTAAAAACTTCAAATTCAGAATAGCATAATTGCCATTTTCACTAAATTTAAAAACTCAGTACCATCTTAGTGCTGTCAAACTAAAATATAGTTAAGTTGTGTCACTTTAGTCAATTTCAGAATAGGAAATGGTCGTTTGACAGGAATAAACTAAATTTTGGTGATTTTTAGTCTAGTTTAGAGAATTTTGTGACAAGAGAATCGGCACCAATATCGAAGTATTTCAGCATAATTGTTTCATCTGGAGTTAATTTATGACAGTTTTTTGTGGGCTTCTTTTTTGTGTGTATTACTTCTATTTCATATGCCTGAAAGAAAATTAAAGCCATTGACCATACCTATTTCACACATAACATCACGCCACCTCGAAGGGTAAGGCAAAGGTCCTATAATACAGGGTTATTCGTAAAACACAAGCGACCTTGCAGGACTGTACTAACATCATAAAAAACAACTTCTGTTCTATGACTGTAATAATGCTGGCCCCGAGTGGCAGAAATATGGTATCCTGCCTTTTCGCCGAAAATTGTTTGGCAGATAATCACTTGCCAACCAACGTTTCGCCGATGTTTCACTTTGACAACTAACGATTAGCAAATTTTTGTAGTACAACGTTTCATTTGGTAGAATTATTGTTAAGCTGATTATTATAATGACACAAAACGTTTGGGACATTTATCATTTGTCAAACATTTCACTAGGCCAATGCAGAGTCATATTACGATAGGTTAGGTTAGGTAAGAGTATGAGTATGACACACAACGCACGAGCCGAGCGAGCGAAGCGAGCGTTCCGCGGCAGCGGCCGGCGATATGCCAGAAGCGAATCGCTTTTGTAAAAGGAACAAACTAAAACATTCTGCTACTTGAAAGTTGGCATTTTAAAAAGTGTCATTATGAAAAGTAGACCAAACGTACAGTTGGTAACTGTGAGGTTGGGAAATAAAACAAAATTATATAATAAGTTGGCAAATGATTCTTCGGCGAAATAAAATTCTGCGACACGTTAGTTGGCAAGTGAAAATCTGGCAAACAATTTTCGGCGAAAAGGTAGAGAACCCAGAAATATACGCTACGCCACTGCCCGTTGGCAAGAATTGTTGTCACATTTTTTGGCAAGGACAGTACCAGCCGCACTACTACTACTACCAGTAGTTTCGTTTACAATTAACGACACTACCAAGCCTATTTTGGATTAAATTGTACAGTCACCACAGCAAAGGTCAGAAACATAATTATTTATTTATTAATTACTAAATAAATCATGAAATAAAAGTAACAGCAAACTTTAGAAATGTAACTCTTTATTTATTATTAGGTGTGCCCGCGACTTCGTTCACGTGAACAATAAAATGCACAAAAAAAATAAGCATTTCCACCATTCGATTCGTCAGCAAAAATTGTAAAACTGATTCGCTATTATCAGCTTCCGACAACTTATAGGTTTTATTTAATTTCGTGGAATAGGGGGTCCAAAACTTCTGTGTTGACTGTCCAAAATAGGCTTGTTAGTGTTGTTAATTGTAAACGATACTAGTGATAGTGCGGTTGGTAGTGTCCTTGCCAATACATGGGTTGTCAGACTTCTAATATAACGTCAAAGATTTACGAATGATGTGGGACCAACTGCTAAACGTGCTTTTCCGAAGCACGGAGAAGTCTCGGTATGTTATGGATGGTCACCCATCCACGGACCGACCTTGGCAAGCGTTGCTTAACCTTGATGATGATCCGTGCGGCTGTTTTTATTTAGCCATAAGCCCCTGATTTTGTTTCAATACACCTACAAAAGGTAAATTCTAATCTTAACATTAAAACATACTTCCTCTTTCTGAGTATTTGAACTCAGATCTTTACTGAGATCGCCATTTGCAAGAACATCATCAGAATAATTTATTTTAATTTCTTCCACCACCGCTTCTTCATTAATTTCAAATAAATCGGTTCCATTTGCTTCAGCTTGGCATTCCTTGATAACGAGATGCGTGTCATCATGAGTATTTGTATTATCGTCACTTTTATGATAATTATGATCATTGTCTATGGAATCTGCTGTGCGCCGTGCCGCGTAGTCATCATCATATTTGAGCAAGTAATCATTTAATACAAAACTGTTCTCTAATGACTTCAAGATCGGTTCAGATCTGTTTTGTTCTTTTACCAGATCTTTTGATATCTGAAAGTATTCAACTTTTAATTCACCACCAACTTCGTTTAGTTATAAGATTTTTGTAACAGTTTATTTATACAGAAATACAAAAATATACAAAAGATACGCGAATTTTATCAGTGTGTACATCTATCAATTTGAATATTTTAGTATAATTTTGTCGAAAAAGTATTTCGGGGAATGCTTTGCCTTGGCTTTGCTTTGAGGGACAGCAACGAAAAGAAAAACAAAAGTGCATTACCTACCCAAAAAAAGAAACTGATAATAATACATTCTATGGGGACAAAAAGGGAATAAATAAAACTGAAATTATTATACCTGTCCATTCTTAGCAAATATATCTAGTAAAGTTGCCTGAGAGGCCATACATTTTTCAATAAGTTGGTTGCATTTTATCAGTATTGGTGCACATTGGCAGCAAATATATTGCGGCATATCTTCCAAGTCCATCCCATTCAGCTGGAAAGTAACATAGAGACAAAAATAGTAAATGATCACCAAAATTAAACCAAAGTTCAGTTTCGGGTAGTCTGTTTTATATCCATATTTTTTTTTTAATAATAATCTAGTCGTTTCTGGCACTCGCCGGCCGCTGCCGCGGCACCGCACGCTTCTCTCGCCCGGCTCGTGCATAGGAGGTCACAGTTTTAACCTAACCTAATATGGCATCTTAATAGGTACTTTATTTGGTAATAAGCCTACGTTTTATGGCAATCACAGTGGTTTATTTAGGCAGAAATAGCGCATTAATTTGCTCGCTAAGATTTGGTGATCATTTACTACATTTGGTGTTCGAATACATTTTATGGTGGTCATTATATTTAACCCCAATTATAAATATAACATGTACTTTCATACACTATAACACAGGAATATCTATGGAATTCCGAAAATTATACCCAAAATGACCAATTCACACCATAACAAAATTCAAAAATGACCAATGCTCAGACTTATAACTTATAATTTAATAAATGTTAACTCCCAGAATTATCATTCCCAAAAATATTAAATTCTCGAAATTACCAATTATCTAATATTAAATTCTCAGAATTATCAAATATCCTATTTCCAGTTTGACCTGACCAGTTCTAAAATGTCCAATGCCCTGATTGACCTGACCAATTCCAAAATATTCAATCTCCAGATTGACCTGACCAATTCTAAAATATCCAATTTCCAGCTTTGGGCATTTTGGAGCAAACAGTTGTGGAATGCAACTCACAGTGATCTAGCAAGGACTTGTAGCAGAAAAACAATTATTTGTTACTAGCTTTTGCCCGCGGCTCCGCCCGCGTGGATGTCGGTTATCGCGTAAAAAAGTAGCCTATGTCCGTCTCCATATCCCAGGCTATATCTCTGCCAAATTTCATGACGATCGGTTCAGCGGTTTAGGCGTGAAAATGTAACATACAGACAGAGAGACAGAGTTACTTTCACATTTATAATATTAGTATGGATAATGAGCCTTTGTGCCCCATTCCCCATCCCCCGTATCTATTTATTATAATGTAGGTAGTCAGTAAATTTTCAGATTGACAACAAATATTATATTCTTACACTTAATCCAGCAATAGACTTCATACAAATCCCCAGGTGTGTATCTTGAAGACTGTACAGCTTGGCGTCTGTGGCCAAACATATCCTGCAAGCTTCCACGTTCGATGCTTCAAAGTTGGAGTTTAGCTAAAATATTTTACAAAAAGGTACATAACAAAAAGATTAGACTTGATACTGCTTGTAGGCCAAAGGACATTCTAATATACTCACCCATTTTACTATGGGGGACATCCGAATCCGCACACTTTAAAAACATAATCCCGTGGTCATGGATGTCAACACAGGTATATTAGGTTGGGGAAAAAGTCTTTTCGCATTATAGTATGTATGAACTTGTAATAAAATCTCTTTGGCTATACTAATTGTATCTGGCTGGTTTTGGTATCATTGAAAGTTTATATTTTAAAGAACATAATTCCTAATTCAAATTAGGAAAATGTGTGATTTTCATTTGTTTTTCGTACTGTCAAGATGAGTGATTCTAATAAAGAAATTCGATACATTTAAAAAAAATCTACAAAAAAGGTAAAAATACACCGCAAGCCGCGAAAAAAATTTGCGATGTTTATGGACCTAGTGCAGTGTCTGTGAGAGTAGCACAAATTTGGTTTAAGCGTTTTCAATCCGGAAATTTTGATGTCAAAGATGCACGTCGCTCTGGTAGCCCTATTACGGATAAAATGGATGCCATTTTTGGAAAAGTGGAGCAAGATCAGCATATCAGTAGTTACGACGTAGCTGAAGAACTGGGAATTGACCAAAAAACAGTTTTGGCACATTTGAAAAAAAACTGGGTACACAGAAAAGCTCGATATTTGGGTACCTCACGAGCTCACTGAATGAAACCTAATGAACCGTGTACTCATTTGTGATTCTTTATTACGACGTAATGAAACCGAACCATTTTTGAAGAAGCTGATAACTGGTGATGAAAAGTGGATCACGTACGACAAGAACGTGCGAAAAAGGTCGTGGTCAAAGGCCGGTCAGGCTTCACAGACTGTGGCGAAACCCGGGTTAACTCGCAACAGGGTGATGCTGTGTGTGTGGTGGGATTGGAAGGGCATTATTCATTATGAGCTGTTACCACCAGGCAGGACCATCGATTCTGAACTCTACTGCGAACAACTGATGAGATTAAAGCAAGAAGTTGAGAGAAAGCGGCCGGAATTAATCAACAGAAGGGGTGTGGTTTTTCATCATGATAACGCTAGACCTCACACATCTTTAGCCACTCAGCAAAAATTAAGAGAGTTTGGCTGGTAGGTGTAAATGCATCCGCCGTATAGTCCTGACCTTGCACCTTCAGATTTCCACCTTTTTCGGTCTCTTCAGAAATCTTTAGGCAGTGTCAGGTTAACATCACGAGAGGACTGCCAAAACCACTTGTCGCGGTATTTTGATCAGAAGTCCCAAAATTTCTATAGCAATGGGATCATGTCCCAACCTACAAGATGGGAAAAAGTTATCGAACAAAATGGTACCTACATGCTATAGTTAAATGTAAATAAACTATATTAAAAAATATTTTGAATTTTCTTAAAAAATGCGAAGAAACTTTTTCCCCAATCTATTAGATAGACTTAGATAACGCAAGAGCAACTACTTCGCGTGCCCAGCTTACGTATAAAAATCTAAAGTTACTACTACTCTGTCTTGTGTCTGTGTTGTTTGTTGTGTCTGAATTAATGTACACTTCTTTAATTACTCAATAAATAGTATTAGTACAGCATACGAACTTTCCCATCACTAAATAGTACAAATGTGACACTTGTGACAAATGGCATGCTTGGTTTTCATAAATTTGTTTTCATCTATATCTGTGGATGTCCACATCTGTTTACAACCCCGTTTTACAACAAACAATAAAAAAAAAAAAACATTTGTTTAAATAAATTTCTCAGGCTTTGTTGTTTTTTTTGTTTCATTTATAAAAACAAGGGCACGGCAAAAATCTGATGCTGTGATACTATTGGTTGATAAGTAGAGATCGGATAATCAGATGCATATTTATCTAAAGTTAATTATTAGCTATGAAAGTATCGAAGCAGCTTCTTAAAATATATTTTTGTAAAAAAATATTCCGTGATGCCAGGAATACTGGCAATGAATAACTATATAGTCGGGTGTATAGTATGGAAGCAACTTATAAAATATAATTTATTAAAAAAAAAAAAAAAACCCATGATTCTTGGATTGCATAACTATTCAGATGCATACTTATTTAAAATTATTTTAACCCCCCTATGCAAATATGTGTATGTAGGGTGTAAAAGTAGGGGGTGGTGTGTTAGTTAAAATTAAAATAAAACACCGGAATCACAGGATTTATTCGATACCAAAGTGCTTTCCATAATAGCAAACATCTCAATTTTAGGTGATTATCTGATCTCTATTGATGAGCGTTACTATAGAGGCCGAGTGCTACAAGCAAGAATAGTCCTTATGGTAGTCCGATTCGATGTCCCTCATAGTACACTAGTTCTATATAATGTTTGTCCTTATTGTTTTATGTGGTGTTCAATAAAGTATTTCTTAGATAAATATATGGTGCAAAAGGTACATAACAGGAGTTAACTAAGTACCTTATTTTTTTTATAAATATTTAATTTTGACATGTTCTTGATGGGCTTCAATAACGAATATATTCATATTTCGCCCATGCGAAACTAGGGTGTCAGTAGTATTTTAATATTACTTACAGGTAGTAACAAAACAGGTACGGCATCATCCTTTATTCTTATTTTGAGGCTATCATGGTTGATCTGATCATAGGCAAAATGCGCGCTACAAACTCGAGCATGGTTCGAGGGCGACCAGTGTGGACGACCTATAGCTCTCAACCATTTACTTCTGAGCGCCGTATTTGCAGGAAACCTATGATACATCCTACACGTTGGTTTACTTTTTAAACACAGAAATGTAATAAGATAAAAGTAAAAAAAAAAACAATTCCTTAAACCAAAGTACGCTGTTGAGGGGGCAAATCTATAACTTTATTTAGGTACAATTTTATATTATTTTATGTTTATGTTTGCTTTACAAATAAAGATTTGACTTTGAATTTATTGACGACAAACTAATTTGTCAAACTGTGCTTTAAACGAAATAATTCATGAAAGCTTGCATTATTTGTAATAAAATCATTTGTGAAATTCGTAAATTTAAATTAATAAAAGTAAACACTTACACGTGAAACGATACCGCTGAGTTAGGATTTTTATTTTTACTGTTGTTACTGCAACCATTAACACAGCAATACGACACCATTGTTTTTGTTCATGAAATCAAATAATTGAAAGTTTCTAATACAATTTTGAAATCAAAACAATCACCACCAAATCACCACAATCAAAATAAAATTAAATGACACTGACATAAAAAATCTCTCCGTTCCACGATGTTGTTGTCGTTACATTGTCAATCAGTTTTGGTCTCGTGTAACAGACGGCCTAGTGCGAGCTTATGTGTGTACGGTGGCCAGCACATCAAGGTACACACGGCTACAGATCAAGCTATACAATTCCAGTATAAGCTGATCTCGCATTCGAAAGGATTTCCTTACAATGAGAGGTCAGCGTAAACTGGAAATGTATAGCATGATGTGTAGCCGTGTGTACCACAAACTGTCAAATTTTCTCATTTGATTTTGAACATTTTAAGGTTTAAAATCGTTTGGAGAAATTTGAATGTTTCGTATAACTTGATGTGCTGGCCAATGTACACACGGCTACAAATCAAGCTATACATTTCTAGTTTAGCCTGATCTCGCATTTTATAGGATTTCCGTACAATGAGAGGTTAGCTTATACTGGAAATGTATAGCTTGATTTTTAGCCGTGCGTACCTATTCGATCGTAAACTTCGTCTTCCAATATTTTTTATTAAGAACTACTGAAGTACCGCAGCCTAGTGACAATCTAGGTAGAAATAGGTAATAAGGGCTGGTGTCTGCAACTCCACTTCACGCGTATTTAGTTATATACCTACTTATACCCTTAATGCGTGGAACCTGTATTGTCCTCACCTCTTCATTCAGTTATTTCCGTATTTCGTACTCACCAGTTGCACCACAAATCTGCCATCCTCTTTGAGCACGCACATGCGGGATAGTTTTGAGATAAGCAAAATTAAGTACAGACGCCAGCAGGTCAAGCTACCCGAAACTGTCAAATTTTCGCAATCAACCTTGAACCTTATACTGTAGTGATAAAGTTGAAAATCGATTAAAGAAATTTGACAGATTGTAGTAGCTTGATGTGCTGGCGTCTGTACATACTTCAAAGTTCAAAGTCGATGCCTTTGAGCATATGACATTATACAATATGGTCATCAGCGACATTTAAAGTTATTGTAGGTAGGTACCTATTTATTAATCGGTAGGTAATAATCAGTTAATGCTTGGTGCTCTGGCAGGAACTAGGGGGCCCCCTTAGACCGCGGGGACAAGTGGCACTTGCCCAGAGTACCCACTGGAAAGAGGCCTGTTTGCAATCACCCAGGTAGTCTCAAGAGTCGGGAGCGTGTAACAGGCGTTGGCGCCTGTATTAAATACAACGCGTGCAACTGTGCTGGGGCCCTGTGTCGTAGCGTAGTGAGTGGGAGCGGCAGGGGCGGCCCGCCCCGGGCGGCACTTTGCAAAAGACCAGAAATAAAATAAAATCTCTCTATGGTGTTTTGGTAGAATTAATGTCAACTCAAATCTTACAAAATTTACTTTATTCCAAATAGTCCCGTTCTACCGGTACATATTGGGTACGACCGTATTAAAAACTTATAAATGGAAAAACAGGTGATGGTGTTGCTAGGGAGCATGACATATTAAATGATGTATTCATCATTTCATGATGAATACCTATATCATTGATGATGGCAGTGCGCCACAATGTTGATTACGAATTGAAATGATTAAATATCGTAAAACTGAATATTTAAGGTGTAAAAAAAACATCTGGATACTTTCAAAATGTTAGTTTTATGAAATTAATCATAACTGCGAAATATTTGACAGCTATTTCCAACATTGCAAACTTTCTAATTTTACTTTATTATAATAGTACCTAACTGAATTCACCGTGGAAGTTAAAACTATAAAAAACGCACGATATGTAGATGCGCTAAAGAAGCCCGCGAAATTCGAATAGTAAAAAAACGTAAGAAAATTTGAATTTTGCGGGCTACCCTGAAACTTCTTTATTTATTCCCGCCAGGCCATTCTTTCCAGACATTTGGTTGATTTAACTGGACACTATTGGATTCAGAACCAGGATTTGGAAAGGTGTATCTATCGCCATTGCTTCTTTGCGGCTTCTGGCAGCCGATAACAGTGTGGTCTTTTGCATCATCCCTGGAATTATAATTTGGTTAAGTATTCGATTTTTTGTACTGGTAATATTTTTCAAGCATCAGTTATAAAATAAACTAGATTTTGCCGGCGGTTATCGAGTAAAAAAGTAGCCTATGTCCCAGGTTATGTCTCTGCCAAATTGCATGACGATCGGTTCAGCGGTTTAGGCGTGAAAACATAACAGACAGACAGAGTTATTATCGCATTTATAATATTAGTATGGATAAGAATTTTATAACTTAAACAAAAGAAAGAAATGGTCAAAACCGTATCAAAATCCGTTGCGTAGTTTAGAAGGACAACACGGTCACACAGACAGACACGAAACACAACTTTAATATACAAGTAAAACAAGTGTCTGTTCGTATATTCTATAGCCTGTAACTGTAACCAACAGTGAGAAAAAGCCAGAAAGTTAAAAAGAAGCTCAGTTATTTCAACAATATTACACAATGGTGCCGATTCCCTTGTTCACAAACTAAACTAAATTTAAGTTCAGTGCATCTTTTTCTTTCTATTTCATTAGGACAGAAGATAAATTTTAGTTTAGTCCTGTCAAATTAATCAACGCTTGACGTAAATTGACGTAATTTTAGTCGGCAAGTTTTTAATCACGTCTAAACTTGTATGGAGTAGTGACAAGCGCTGATTAATTTGACAGGACTAAACTAAAATTTATCTTCTGTCCTTTTCTCAATGAAATAGAAAGAAAAAGATGCACTGATCTTAAATTTAGTTTAGTTTGTGAACAAGGGAATCGGCACCAATAACTGTCTATACAAATAAATAGAATTGATGTCTGTTTGTAATGTCAAAATAACAGCTTTGTACTAAATGCTGAAAGTATATACGATGATGGGGCTCCCTTCTCCGCACTTAGACTCTCATTTGGTCCGTTGTGCGTGGGAAAGTATATACGGTACTTATAACAATAATAAAACTATTTTTAAATTTGTAGTCAGTCTGTTTGTTCCGGTTAATATCCGAAACGGTTGGTTTTGTTTTAGAAAAAGACACGCGGGCGGAGCCGTGAGCAGCAGCTATTATAGTTAATCATATGTATAGATGATGTTAGTTAGGATCGAGCTACGCAGTGTTCCATATGTTTAAATAAATATAATAAAGAGGAAAGTTTTTTTTTTGTTTGTTTGTATCGAATAAGCTCCGAAACTACTGGACCGACTGTAAGAATTTTTTCACCAATAGAAAGATAAATTAAGGAAAGGAACATAGGCTATAATTTACTTTAAGAAAATTAGAGATCATTAAGAAAATTATTACAATAATATAACCCAAAGTAGCAAAATTTTGCTTTTAAACCACGAAATCGAAACTTACGGAAGTGAAACCGCGGGGAGCAGTGTAGTGTTTAAATAAATAGGCTAACAATAAAAGTTCAAGAACTTACACATAATTAAAAGTCTCTGGACAGAATTTGCAGGAGTATTTCTTATCATTCGGTCTTGATGGCTATAATCAAATAGATGCAGTTAGATTCAATTTAAACAAGCAAATATCTTCTATACAAATAAATAAAATTGAAGTCATCATCATCATCATCATCATCATCATCTCAGCCGAAAGACGTCCACTGCTGGACATAGGCCTTCCCCAATTGGGGGGAGTTTGCCATAATCGCCACGCTTGGCAAGCGGGTTGGCGATCGCAATATGGTGCATGCATAGAGAACGCTGCTGCCCATTCTCTAGTAAGTCCCTTAGTCGCCTTTTACGACACCCACGGGAGGAAATGGGGTTCCGTGTGGTGCCGGACGTAAAGAATAGCACAACCAATTACAGGCACTTTTGAATTGCCCCTTGACAATTCAGAACGGGTCAGTCAGTCAGAAAGATGAAGCTAGTTGCCCATTCCAAAGCGTAGTAGGTTCCTATGGAGAATAACGGGCAAGAAACTCCACGGACACTCTTTTAAAACAAAATATTGTTACAAAATATTGATTACATCATTCATGTTGAAGTTATACATGTGAGAACAATGTAGAAAGACGTGCACGTTAGAAGCGTCCGTAATAAAAACAATTCAAAAATTAAAATCAATTAAAATGAGTCGTGGCAGCTAAGAGATGACCAGTACCAACTGACGGCGCCCGTTCATGAAATGACACAAAATAAAAGTAGCATATTTTTTTTAATAGTTCTACTTGTTTAAAAAAAAAGTAGCATTATGTTACTCCTTATACCTAGAGATGCTGCAAATACACGCTATTATTCGGTATTTAAGATTACTTGTTTTTTAACTAATAGTGTCCATTATTCGTCATTCAGCGAATAGTCTTATTGAAAATAAACTATTAATGAACAGAAAAACTATAGAGTTAAAAATAATGAAACTGTTTTTTTTTTAACATAATACCCTTAATATTATTATCATTAATATAAAAAGTTAAGCCAAAAATCAGTCATGGAAGTTAATAAGTTACGCTTTTTAATTAATAATTTAATATTTAAAGTCCAAAAGGGGCAAATTATGGTGCAGAAAAAGTAGTTTTCTGCTCAATAATTAATAAGTTCAAGTGTAATATTATTATTTGAGAATAAATAAACAATTTTTTTATGTCGAGTAGTAATGGCGAGTATTCAACTGTTCGCCATAAGGAATGGCGATTAATCGGTATTCGACTATTCGCTATAACTATTCGCGGCCGCTCTACTTATAATATCAGCTTTCAGCCAGTGAAAGTCCCGTCGAAATCGGTCCAGCCATTTGGAGATTAGCCGGAACAAACAGACAGACGAATCAAAAAGTGTTTACCTACCGTATTAAATTACATATATATTTAGTAAAAAGTTGTTATTTTGACATTACAAACAGACACTTTTATTTTATGGTATAGATTTAATCTATACTAATATCTATACTAATATATAAAGCTGAAGAGTTTGTTTGTTTGTTTGTTTGTTTGAACGCGCTAATCTCAGGAACTACTGGTTGGAATTGAAAAATTCTTTTTGTGTTGGATAGTCCATTTATTGAGGAATGTTATAGGCTATATAACATCACGCTACGACCAATAGGAGCGGAGCATAAATGAAAAATGTTGCAAAAACGGGAAAAAATATTCCTTTTTGAGAGCTTCCGTTGCGTGCGCTGCGTAAACGGTTTAAGTTACGCAAATATCATGTATGATGGAATTGTTCCTCTTTAAATGTTCTAAAAAAAAGTCCGCGACAGCATATGTCTATCTTTTAAGATTAACTCGCTATAACCTTTTTTATGGTAATCAAATTTGTTCGAAATTAATGCATTATTTGCGAAGGAGTTTTCATAAACATGGTATTAATCCTTATCCAAATAAATACGTTATTCATCACAAGTATTTAATTTTGAACAAAGTTGCCCTTACATCATTTAATTTCAATGAATATCTTAGGAGATATAACTGTTTTATAATAACTCCGCAGCAAAATAATGATCAACTCTGCGAGGTAGTCTATTCTAAAGTTGAAGAGTTAGTTTTTAGGGTTCCGTACCCAAAGGGTAAAATGGGACCCTATTACTAAAACTCCGCTGTCCGTCTGTCTGTCTGTCTGTCTGTCCGTCTGTCACCAGGCTGTATCTCATGAACCGTGATAGTTAGACAGTTGAAATTTTCACAGATGATGTATTTATGTTGCCGCTATAACAACAAATACTAAAAAACAGAAAAAAAAATATATTTAAGGGGGGCTCCCATACAACGGACATGATTTTTTTGCCGTTTTTTTTGCCCCGCCCGCGTGGATGTCGGTTATCGCGTAAAAAAGTAGCCTATGTCCTTCTCTATATCCCAGGCGGTCTATCGGCGGTATCTCAGCGGTTTAGGCGTGAAAACGTTACATACAGACAGACAGACAGACGGACAGAGTTACTTTCACATTTATAATATTAGTAAGGATTTGTATGGATGGTACGAAACCCATCGTGCGCGAGTCCGACTCGCACTTGGCCGGTTTTTTGTTTTTTGAACGTGCTAATCTCTGGAACTGCGAGTTGGATTTGAAAAAATCTTTTTGCATTTTACAGCCCAATTCTTGAGGAAGAATAACATTCCTATTAACTAGGACACAATTTTTTTTAAATGAAAGTTTATGCGAAAATGAAGTAAAATCACGGGCAGGCAATGTGTTGCGACGGGGTGGGTCGGGGGAACAAGAAATTTAACGCGGACGAAGTCGCGGGCAGAAGCTAGTATAGGATAAAGCAACCAACACACTATGACGAAGAACCCACCGTAACATAAATATTGAAGTACCTCTTCACATAATTGTCTTTTACAAATGCAAAAGGTGGAGTGTGTATGGTACCAGTCTTCTTCTTTTTCTTCATCTTTCCCTTCTTCGCTAAGCCTATTGGCCTTATTTTTTGTTTATGGTACTTAGGAATGTCATTATTATGGGCTAATAATCCTTTTACACGCTGAAAAAGAAATCACGATTTATGAAATCTGATAAGATGCATTATTATATTTTAATGCATAGTCTAGAACATATGGCTCGTGGGGTAGATCATATGAACAGGGGGCTCGTAGCTAAGTAATAACAGCCGATCGATCAAGTTAAGCTACGCTCCCCGCGGTTGGTCCGGGGATGGGTGGCTATCTTTGCATACCAAGACCTCTTCGTTCCTCGGAAAACACGTAAAGCCGTTTTCCGATTTCGTTCCGAGTAGTCAGAAGGGTATCGTATTAAGGGGGCAGTATTTATTTTTTAAATATTGCAGCATTATGCTGACATAGGAGCCTTTTTGGCCTTGCACAGGTCTTTTTCTATTGTTTATTGCTGTTGTTTACAATATAAATTTTGTAAATTTTAAATGCTCTTTTTTAACCGACTTCAAAAAGGAGGAGGTTTCTCAATTCGACCGTATTTTTTTATTTAATGTTTGTTCGCGGATAACTTCGTCGTTAATGTACCGATTTTAATGATTCTTTTTTTGTTGTAAAGTAGGTAGATATCCCAAGGATGGTACCATGATAAGGAAACCAGGATCTGATGATGGGATCCATGAGAAATTGAGGGAACTCCTCAAATATTATAGGCATACATATAGCGATTTTGTATTTTCATCAACAACTCAAGCATTCAGAAAGTATCATTTGATGAAGAAGACCACAAATGGCCACCGGAACTCCACAATGATAAGTTGTATTTCACGGGTGGCGATGAGAATATCTCGATTAAGATAGTTAAGTGTATATGAAGCAAATTTAAATAAATAATTCTGATGAAAACGGTACCATAGAACTGATCTGAAGATGAAGCCGGAAAGTATGCACCGGAACTCCGTAATAAAACGTACAAATGTATCCTAGCCGTATTTGGGCTTATTGGAATTGTCATGAGATGCACTCAGGCTATAAATGGTTATTCACCGATTTTTATTAACTTTGCTTGCAGTGGCGTAACTACAGGGTGGCAAGTCGGCAAAATGCCAAGGGCCCCCAGCCGGAAGGGGCCCCCGGTCAGTGGAAAATCCATTAAAAAAGATAGTATCTCGTTTTCCAAGGAAATTCTCAGTTTTTGATCCTTTATTAGACACGAAATAGAAACGTCATCTTCTATAAGAGAACTTGCTGAGTTAATAATAAAGAATAATATTATATCTGCAAGCTTTCCTGAAGTGTGCACTGCATTTCTGTTATTTCTCACCATTCCTGTGAATACGGCTAGTGCCGAGCGATCTTGATAAATACTTATTTAAGAAATTCTATGGGACAAGAAAAGCTTCTTTATTGGGGGGGGGGAGGGTAGGGGGGGTGTCATCCGATGAATTTGCCACGGGCCTCGAACGGTATAATTACGCCACTGTTTGCTTGGGTAGTTTTCGAGTTAGCCTCGATAATACGTATTTATTCCACTTCGTATATCTTGTGTCACTGTTGTGCGGTGTAGCGAATAGTGGTAATCCAATTGTTGTGGGTACACCGACTTCCGGAATTAAAGTTATTTTTCATTTTGTAGTGTTTTTTGGAAGTCGTTTTTTTTTTTTTTTTTTTGTTAAATGGTTTTCTTTCTGTGCGTGTCTTTCGATTTTTCTTTGTTTCTTTCTTTCTTTATTACCCAGTAACTGAGTTGTGGAGGTCAATAGGCTCCATGTAAAATACCTACTGGTATTTAGCTGCATCCAGTTAAGACTAGAAGCCGACCCCAATATCCCCATAGTTGAGAAAAGGCTAGGCAGATTTTGAATCTAGAACATATTCTGAACATACTAGGATGTTCATAAAATTTTATATTGCTTTCAGTTTTGTATGATAAAACCCAGGTTAACAAATAGTTAACATAACATAATATCACACCTGTAATCCCCAATTGAGGCAAACATATTGCCATCAACCGGGCACAAATCCAGACTCCGGACTGCTAATTATTATCATTATTATCTTATAATTGAAAGCAGCAATACAACAACAGTAATGCATGCGAGCAATAGAATAAAAAACATTTACATACATTATCCATTTTCACTTTATAAGATTTCAAACTGATGAAGTCATCACCAATTTTTTCATCATCAGATACTATTTCCACCACAGGAACGTCCACTTCTATTGCCTCAACATCGCTGTCCTTGTCTGATTCCTCTTCCTTACTCAAATCCTTAAGCATTTCCAATATTTCTGAATCAGAGACCTCATCTGAGGACTCCCCTTTAATTTCATTTTTTATGTTAATGTTTATTTTCTCATTGGGATCTGATTCTAATTTGATAAAGTCTGATGTGTTGCTGTCGTCATCGTATTTGATGTAGAAGTAATTTAATAATAAATAGCTGTCTAATGAGGATTGTAAGTTCAGTTCTGATTTTGTCTGTTCTTGAATGAGAGGCTTTTTTAACTGGAAAAAACGCAAGAAAAATTACGCTTTTTGGCAGAAACCTGTCAAAATAACAATCACAAGTCGACAGTTTCACAAGAAACAGCAGTGATAGCCTAGTAGTGTGACCGTCCGACTGCCAAGTCTCTCTGGCCTCGAGTTCGAACCCAAGCCATGCACCTCTGACTTTTCATGTGCGTTTGTATAATCAAGGGCGTCGCCAAGGGGGGGCAAGGATGGGCAGCGGCTCCCACTTAGAGATTCCAAAAAAATTGTAGCCAAATGCAAAGCAACCAAAATCCTAACTAAGAAGCATCATGGGGGAAAATCACCTCAATGGTCTGGCCATGATTAGTGTACCTACACAGTAAACTTATTTATGATAACTTACAAAATTTTCATTATCAAGTGGTTGAGAAGTTTACAAAAAACCATGGAAGATTATGTTTTAATGAACTCAAAAAAAGGGTTTCGCTCTACCACTTTATTATTAAAATATTGTAATTTTATCCAATTTTTCTAATAAATGTAATAACTTGGTTTACAAGTTTATTGTACAGTTAAAGAGATTGTGGTGCTTTACACATTGGACTTTGTACCATTCTTATTACAATCGCCGTAGAGGTAAGTCTCGTACTACAGCTTCATGTGCTCTTGACTGTACCTTCAATTCATACTTTTCCCATCCTCCTTATTTCAACTTGCCTCCCTCCGGGCCATCGGCTGGCGACGCCCTTGTGTATAATTATTACTTGCTTAAAAAACAGTGAATCAAAAAATTGTGAGGAAAAAAGAGACATTTCTCGACAGCATGTGAAACCAAGTCAGAGGCCCATGGGCAGCATAAAAACTCTGACACCAGGTTAGTCACTAACCACATGAAAAAGAAAGAAGAACATCAGAATTACATGAGACAGTCCCCCAAAATGCCTGCCCTTCATGTGTCGTCTTTCTACTTGTTCTTGATCTCATTTTATTTTACCTGTCCATTCTTGCTAAATATATCCAGAAGTGTAGCCTGAGCTGTTTTACTTTTCTCAATTAGTTTATTGCATTTTATCAAAATTGGTGCACATTCATAGCAGACATAATTTGGTAAACCATCATAGGATTTCTGAAAGAAACAAATATTATTAAAATTACGTAGTAGTTAGCATCCAAATCAAGGTCAACCAAGAAAACGTTGGACTGATGACATTATTGAAGTCGCTGGGTAAAACTCGATTAAGACTGCCAGACGGAAATGTGGCACGGGATGGAGGAGGCTTTTACCCAAAAATTACAACTTACACAAGTCTAACACTAGAAGTAAGAAAATATTACTAATAACACTACATTTGATTTATGGAAAAAGAAAATATGGAACAAAGAATCTTCATTATTATAGATCATCCAAATAAATTGATAAACAAAAAATAGTTTTGGTACTTACGGTAAAGCCACCAATAGACTCCATACAAGTCCCCAGGTGAGTATCTTGTAGACTGTATAGCTTGATGTCTGTGGCCAAACATATCCTGCAAGCTTCTACGTCTGATGCTTTGAAGTCCAGTATTTTTTCCTTTGCCTCGTCCATTTTGAAGCTCTAAAAGAGACATAAATAAGTCAAATATAATAATATGTTGCAATGTGAGCTCTGTAGAAGCTTTTTATAAAAGCGTAAGTAGAAGGAAGTAATAATTTACCAGTGGAATAACAAGTACCTACATAATTAAAAAGTCGACAAAAGGAACACAGTTATAGTTAACCTTAAAATTACAAAAGAAAAGCAAGGTAAACACAGAAAATAAAATAGGGAGCCTTAGACGTAGCTAGGTTTGTCTGTTTGTTGGTTGTTTGTTTTTCACATGTGAAATGATTTGAATAATCCTTCGGTTGTTTTTATAAAACAATAAATAACACTATATTAATCATTATGTCAAATTATTCAGTTCTACAACCTCAAATTGTTTGTTTTTATTTCCACTTTTTACAGCAGCCAAAATATTGTTTTGAGTTTGACATTGACACTTAGTATTGACATATGTTTTTGACAATTAATATTGACATAGATTGCTCGTTTTGAAATTACATTACATAAGGAGACCAACATTTAGGAAGTGGTCAAGGTTTTCTGAGCTTGGGAGAAACTCTCCAGCAACACATCAATAAGTCTGTTTAGTTTCAAGAACTTCCGCAAAAAATATTGTAATTCTTGTTTAAAAAAAAAAAAAAAACTGAATAATGAAATACGTACTCGCTCACCAACAAATATCTCGTACCTATAATAAAATGTTCTGTAATCGCACCGGAGTCATCGGGACACAGCCAGATAGCCTCTTGGTATTAGCTCACTATCTTAACTATAAGATCGTCCCATATTAGGGTTTAAAACCGACTGCCCTGACTTGTCTCCTGGACAAGACAAACTCACCACGCTCAGCCCTCCTTTTAATATAAGTATATCATTGCGCTCAGCCCATGTTTCCTCCCCGACCCTTGACTGTAAGTGAAGCGCCAGCACGCTTTTTACCTGAGCAGCATGTAATCCAAACTCCCCACGATAATAATCAAAACACTGATTTTATCCAGCCACCGTCGGTCCCTTGCCACCCTCCCTCCGACTCAGCTGCCCGAAGCCGAGGTTCGTACCCCACAGGGGGTGCCCTTAGCGAGCAGCAGTCGTTTAGTTTATAGTTTTTACGCCCTGGCTGGAGGCATTAAGTTTCGTTAGGAGCTTAAGGCAGCCACAGGAAAGTCCGGTTAAAGAGTCGGAACCTTAGTGGACTCTGAGATGCCCTAGATATAAAAAATAAAAAAAACCATTTTCTGCGTAATAATTATTGCACTTTTTTGTACAATTTTTAAATTGTTCTAAGGGTTCTTTTGAGACCTCGCTTAAGGCAACCAGATGTGCAATGGGCACTTGTATTGTGAATATGAAGTCACAAAAGAGTCACAAATGTGAGCGAAACTGTGCTTGGAGACAATTTACATGAGCCGTCCCCCGACACGATGAAGCTTGGACCAAAATATTACTTACAACTTATATTAAACTTTTTGAAGTTTTTGTTTGTCTCGGGGTTCTTTAACCCTTAATCAAACAAAAATTTTTTTTTGAGAAAATTGGAAACTGTTCACGGTTTTTAGTTAAGTGGGTTATGGAGATTCCGAAAAAAAGACTCCTTTTTCTATAAAGAGGGGGGAAATGGGGGTTTTGCGGTGGGAAATTATTTCCCATTATCCGGTATTTCAAAGCAAAATATAATTAAGTGGGAAATTATTTCCCATTATCCGGAACAGCTCTCAACTTTTAATACATTTTTACTACAAATTCTATACATGTTAGTTGCTCCTGCTTTGCTTGTTTTTTTTATCTAATATAATAAAATAAAATGAAACCTCAACGTTAAGAATAATGTTTTAATATAAATTGAAACTTACTTACTAAGGAAAATAATATTATTGAGGTGGAACAGTGTGAAAGGTTTTGAAACAGTTCTTAGCACACAGAGCAATTTCACAGGTGGAACATTGTATTTTTGTCCTCTGTTCTCTCTGTTTCGTACTACAAAATCGACATCTTTTGTAAGTATTAGTCTCTTCTGGCAAGTGTATGCCTACATTCAATAAACGAATTTCGTCTGGTACGCCAAACCTACCCCCTTTCTTATTTTTTTTAAAAAGTATTCCTGTTTGTGCTTGACCTTTCCGTGTTGTGTAATTATCTATTAGGCCACGTGCAAGGCGTAACCTAAATTCTCGGTGTCCGTGCAGCGTCGCAACATGTGTGTAGTTGTAGGTTATGTATGCATTTATAATTGATGCATCGAATAAAAAAAAGAAAAGTCTCATCCAGTATTTTCTTGATTTGCGGCTTATAGGATACGACGATCTAAAATGGTCGAATAGATCTACTCCGCCTTCATTAAATGCGTGAATGTCTTGAGGTTGTTCATTACATTCGTCGTTTGCAGTATCTAAGTCAGTTGGCAAAGGATTGTCTATTTTTGGTGAGTTTGTGATATGAGATGATTCTCCCAAGACTGTTAATAAGGCATCCGTTGAAATCTGTTGGGCTTGTATAGTAGGCGTCTCTTGTTTGTCTTCATCCAATTCACAGCCAAAGATATATTCAAGACGTTGTTCAATTAGGTTATCGTCAGGCTGATTGAGGTAACTATCGGAAGGAGAATGAATGCTGTTGACATAGCATGAATCGTCTTCAGAATCTGAGCCCGATAAATCAGACAAGTCGTCTAAATTTTGTACCACCTCTTCTAATTTTTTCTTGGGTAGCACTTTACGTTTCTGTCTAGCGTCCATATTTAAATAGCTGAAAGTAAGTAATGGAAAGTCGGTAAGTAGGTAGTCTCAGCAGCACAAATAGTAACAAAAGTTCCTAAAAATTGTAAGTGACTCAGTTAGCCATAAAAATATAAAAATCAAGTGATCAATCTCGAGAAAGCTCCTTAGCTGACTTACTCGCTGACAACTTTGTGTTAGTTAGGTAAGACTACAAGTACCTATACCTATTTAGCTACTTATATAGTGCAACAGACAAATTATTTATTATATATATAGAAATTGGTATTTTTTCAATGCAGGAACAAACAATGGGAAATTATTTCCCACTTTGTTAAACCTAAGAAAATCCAACAAATATCAATGCTTCGAAGGCAAAAATCGAAAAAGGCAATCAGAAAACATGTCTAGTTTACAAGAATATTGTGTTTATGCACTTACCAGATTTTTTTTCTTCAAAAACTTTCAAAACTCCCACCAGAACCGGTCTTTTCGCAAAATATTTCAAACTGTGTTTTTGAAATTGACATACGATGACAGTTCGCGGCTTCGTATAAAATGTTGCCATTAGATTAGATTTAAAAAATCTGTAGGATAATTTTATGCCTGAGGTTGGTACTAACTGGAGTTACCAGTAAAGAAATAAAACAGAAACTGTACCGTGGCGTCAAGTGGGAAATAATTTCCCAATATTTGATTAAGGGTTAAATTTTTATGTAACTTTTATTTCCTACTTTTTAAACTTTATATACACGCTACGATCGCCACGTGCAACACCGGCGCAGCTGTACGTATTTTTCCCGCAGTAAAGCTAGTTAGGTACTAATTTATCATCATTTCTCTTTGCTACTCCATCTTCAGACCCTGATCACCATATATGTATCTATAACCTATTCATTGAGACCATTCCAATGAGCCCAATCTGGATACCTCTGCTGTAAGTTGGTGAGGGAGTTGGGTATCCTGTATATCCCAGATGATTCTGCAGCATCAGTTTAAAGTTACCATGTTCTAATATCTATCATTGAAGTATCAGAATACCAAATTTCGACTCGATTAGACCTGTGGAAGATGCACACATCCATTCGTCAACTAGAAAAGAGCTGATAATCTTCAAACGGCTGCACCAATTTTCTTGAATCATAGCTACGAGTATGAGAACACTCTCGACCAAATCAGCTTTAAAAAAACTCAAATAAATTAACGAAATTGGTTCAGCCGTTTGGGAGCTACGAAGGCGCAAACGGATACACAGATAAAAACGTTAAACTTAAAATAACACTCCTCTGTTTCCGTCGGGGGATAAAAAGGCGCCAACCTGCTTTGTAGTCTCAGATTTTATTATGTAGGTTTTCTTAGAATAAAGGATGGGAAAAATTACTTGGAATAAAAAGCCATTAAATATTATCATACATTTAATATTCAGCGTATAAAACGGTTATACAAAGGCACATAATTATTTATTTATATAAATTATATTTCATATTCATTCATCAAAAGGAATAGCAGGCAACAGTTTGCCTTCACACTTTCCGAAGCCGATTCTAATGCCGTTCTCATCGACACAGAACCCGCGAAGGGTAATAGTGTCGCCATCTTGGATAAACTTTCTTTCTTCGCCGGACAGTAGGCGAAGAGGCTTGGTTCCCTTCCATGATAGTTCTAGCATGCTTCCGAAGGAGTCTGATACCTGGAGGGCAAATAATGGTATTATTTAACGAGGTAGCCATTTTCGGACAGTAGGTATTTACTTACATTTTGTAAAAAGGTCCTACAACTTAACCACTAATGCACAAAGAGGGATGTTATAAGTAAAGCTTTGTGTAGCTCTAAACAGATAACCTTATTTTGTAGCGGTTTTATTTGTATGAAAGTTGTTTAATCGAGATGAGTCTTGGGCAAGATGCACAGATCACACTTTGACTTTATTTTGCTAACTATAAAGTTAGCGTCGCTTACAAATAAACATTATTTGTATTTCTTTATAACATTCGCATGAAACGTTTGGTCACATTCGCGTATACAAAATACAGTGTGGACATCGACGCGAAACCGGTTACCATGGATTAAGTACATGATTCTGGACCCCCTATTATATGTATGGGACAGCAATTTTTTTTTTTAATTACCTACGAAAAATTTCAACGCAGGTGGTGGTCACCCTGTATTATGCATATATAAGAATAAAGTTCATATTCGTAGAAAACACTTTAATTATTTATTTAATTTTAAAGAAAGCTTACAGACTAATAAAAATCTTGAATATCCTGCATAAGTTTTGACATTTGCTAATTACAAGCTTCCACATGTATATATCTGTACCTCGGAGGCAAACTATCATAAGTCACATTAAGTCTAATTATTCAGTGCATTCAGTGCACATGTTTTAAGTCTCAATTTGAACATTATTCACATAGGTATGTCACCTGGCTACACAATTGTGTGAAATTCTAAGTAATTTTTTGTTTTGTTTAAAAGTACCTAGGGTTAATAGGTCGTTTTTTTTACCAAAAAAATATTAGAACTTTTACGATACTTATATTTGGACTTAGGATAATTTACCTCCGGTATACAGATATATCTACTTATACTCCATTTATTATAACATTAGACAAATAACTGTTCTCACTCTTTCGTTATTTCGATGTAAACGTTTAATAAACTCCGTTATTTCACGATAAATACGAAACACTGTAATTTACCATTTACGTTAAAAAAATAACTCTAAAGTGCAGTAATTTCAACAATAACTGTCGTTATTTAGCCGTTGTCTAATGTTAAATGGAGTATAGTTACGCGTTATTTGCGTTGACCAGTTACAGCGAATTGACTAAGTAAACTAAGTTAGCAAAGTCTAAGTGCGTTTTGTGAATCTTGCCCTAAGCTATGTTTGATAATGATTTATTTTGACGATATAGCGATGCGTGCGGAGAGGCCTATGTCCAGCAGAGGATATATTTTGGTTAAATGATGATGAACTAGCCAAAAAAAAGCATAAGTCACTCACCTCTCCACTAATAGTTCCAGATCCCAGCAGGTCACCGGCTCGCAGGTTACAGCCGGTGACGGTCTGTTGAGCCAACTGCTGTTTCACTGTCCAGTACAGGAAACGGTAGTTCGACCTGCAGATTGTTGTGGTTACTGGTGATTTTTCGGCTGTGAAAAAAAAAATACATAAAAAATAACACCGTCCTTCGGGGGCAGTTGGTTAAAATCGACAAATTGACAAATCACATCTCTGAGTGGGAGCTAAAAGGCGGGTTACCGCAAGGGTGTGTGTTAGGACCGATCATCTATTGCAAAACAAAGAATTATTTTTTTACAACAAAGATTAAAAATAGCAACCCCTATAACCCAACCCTACCATACAGGGAATAAAGCGTGATGTTATATATGTAAAATAGCAAAAAATCCACTTACATTTCAAATCGACTTCCAACTTGATATCAAAGTTGAATTTATCATCATGTCTCAAGTACGCGAAGGGCGTTGGGTCCTGTGGGAAGTTGTCTACCACGTACGGTCTTAGAGCTTCGATGGTGACGACCCAGGGTGATATGCTAGTGCCCAGGTTCTTGGCTGTGAAGGGGCCCAGGGGAATGTACTCCCATTTCTGGATGTCGCGGGCTGGAAACAGATAAAGCCAGAATTTAAGCAACGGTGAGTTTGTAGTCTGTACCTTGTGTGATAATAATTGTACAGACACATGTAAATGAAGTCCATACCAATCGAAATCAAAATCCATTGAATGTAGGAGAGGATAATATATATCTGTGGCTTGGTGCTAAAAGGGCCAAAGTACGTTTTTGTGAGAATTGATTTGAATGCCAAATTATTGAAAAAGTGATATATTTATGTGTGCTAAAAGGGCGTAAGTGCAACGAAAATCTATCAAAAGTTACTATGTTAAAAAGGCCAATGTGGTGTGTGTTTCCGTACTGTTACAAAAAAAATATTAAGTGTTAAAGGGGCTGCAGTAGTACTTAAGCCACTAGAAAATAAAAATACTACGCTAATATTAGAGTCGGAACTAAAACGATCAAAGTCAACTTATGCCCTTTTTAATTTTATACATAATATAAGAATAAGAACTTACATTGGATTCTTGTTAGTGCTAAAAAGGCTTATGTAGCAAATATTTTCAAAACTACCAATATTTTCTTGAATTTGAATTTAATTCTTAAATCAACCTACAAATATGTATCAAATAACAGAAATAGATTTCGTCATTAAACAATATAACATGTAAATAATAACTATCAATGCTGGTTTAATGTTCTAATGCTTATTATTGAAAATAAAGATTATTGATATTGGCCTTTTTAGCACCAGACCACAGATATATTTGTTTGTGTTGGTAAATAAATAAACAAATATTATTAGGTAATGGATGGTATTTAAAAGTACTTCAATTTTATTTAAAAGTACTCCCATTTCATTTACCTAATTTTGCCTGTGTTCCACCAAATATACTGAATGTGCACCAAAATATAACCTAACCTAACCTTTAATATTTGGTGCACGAACAGTATTTTTCGGGGAAGAATAAAATTTTAGAAATGCATACATAGATGTACCTTAAGATTTTTGGTGAACACAAAAATATTATCCTTAGGTAATTGTAGTGTTATTTGCATGCACATCAGAAAAATACGCTACATTTCGTCAGTGAACGTAACAAGGTTCCGTGAAACTGGTTGGCTAAAAAATCTCATAAGATTGTTCCTTAAAAACTAGGTTCAGTATAGCTGTCGAATTGTTTCGTCCTTTTCTGTCAAGTTAAAATGAAGTTTGACAGAAAGGGACAAAACAGTTCGATAGCTAAAAGAGTTTTATGAAGTGGATAACTTTATTATGAATAAGACGGTGAGTTTATACACACCGCTCCAATCATTCATAAGCACAAGTCCAAAGATGCGCTCCTCAGCCTCCTTGGCCGTGACCCTCTGTCCGAGTTTAGTGGGAGGGCCGCCGACGAAGGCCGCCATTTCTAACTCGAAGTCCATCAGGCGAGAGGGACCGAAGTGGGGGGCGGCTCCTGCATGAATAAAACGTATTATTTGTAACAACAAGAAGTTTATTCGCTGAACCTGATAAAGAACAAGCCTCTACGAAGATCGTATTTTAATTCAATTCTTTATTGCATATCTCAAGTGTGTACAAGATCTTAATAATACCTAGTTACAAAGTTCACATGCAAGCATGCGTGTGCATTAGTGATGCAACGAATACGAATACGAATATTTAAAAATTAATATATTTGTACGCAAATCTAATTACTAGCAGACTTGGAAAACGTGCGTCGTCGGCACGTAAAAATACGACGTGTGCAAGGGCCTTAACCGCAACGACGACGCCGACTGCTGATCCACTGGCCTTTTGGCGAGAAGATGTCCATTTTCGAAGTCTGAAAAACTCGCCCAAAAATATTTTTCACTGAAGCCATGTATAGTCGCCTCGGAAAGACTTTTTTCAACGGCTGGGAACATCCAGACTGAAAAAAGAAATCGCCTAAAACCAGAAAATCTACAAATTTTATGTTTATAAAAAAATTTGCCTATTGTAAATTTTAATTATTAGAAGAATATAAATTCATCAAATAAATTAGTCTTTTATTACCATGGCGAGATATTCGTATTCGCCGAATAGTAGGTTTGATATTCGTATTCGTATTCGTAAAAGTAGTATTCGTTGCATCACTACGTGTGCATGCATGTCGGGCACAACAATATAAAAAATAAATAATAACAATAATTAATACAATATTAAAAGTAGCATACTTTAAAATCATTAAGTAAATAGAAATTAATATTGTACCTACGTCGTAATTTAAAAATAAGTTATATTCAGTTATCATTAAGAGGCTACCGACCGCAAAGTGGCGAACGGAAAATAGTGGCCACTAAGCTCCGTTTTAATGATTACAATAAAACAACAATTTAAAACTACTGTTTGTAGTAATAATAACGTATAGTCTTGTGAAGCACAACTTGACGAGCTTATTTTCTGCATTTTCATTCTAAAATAAAATAAATCACCGAAATAACGATGAGGGCGCCACTGTGCGCTCGTCGTAGTCTTAAGAAAACTGTGACTTTGACTGTGACTATGACTTTTTTGTCACTACATCCTTTGTTGATGAATATTCGTGTTTTAAGGTATAAGTCACAGGTAGGTGATGGTGATGGTGGTGGTGGTGTGGTGTAGGTGTGTGTAATTATATATAAAACAAAATTGCCTTGCGTCAGTCTCGCAAAAACTCGAAAATGGCTCGACCGATTGTGATGAAACTTTGGAAAGTTATTGTGTGCGGAACGGATTAAGATCCTACAAAAAAAAAAAAATTCATTGCAACGCAGGCCGGGCATTAGCCAGTTCATAGTAAAATTAAATCTGGAATGCTTATGAATGTAACTTATTGTTAAAGTGTTTGAGGACATAACAATTAGATGGCATTTCATGTGGTTTCTTTGTGATTTGGTGTATTGATTGTCGTTTATCGCGATCGTCGTGTGATTGTGCGATAATCATGAAAATCAGAAACGTCCAAAATTACCTATTCAATTATTTAAAGAGTAGCTGTAGAACTAGAAAATAAAGAAAGAAAGAAAATCAATTTATTTGACACAGGTTAACGCACACAAAGGCGAAAAAGAAAAAGAAAAAAAAAAACAGTATTGTGTGCGTCACGGCTGCGCCAAATAGGCCTAGTTCAGCATAAATGCTAGACAACTAGTGCCTGACGCTGGTGTTCAACTGGACCTGGAACTATCAAACACATGAAGCTCATATGTATGTCCATTTTTTTGGTTATCAAAAGACAGTATACCTTAAGTGTCAGGTATTTCTATGGTTGCTGAGATGCTAAAAGTTGAGATGAACGAATTTGTCAAAGAGATTATTATTTTTTACCTTCAACGGGTAAAGTCTGCCCATACGGTCTTGTGATGGGTGTTCCGGATACGACGACTGAACTGCTACGACCGTGGTAGCCAACTGGAAGCTGCTTCCTGTAAAACAATGAAATTATAGGTATTTAAAAGGTCAGTTTCTGATAATTACAAGACATTTCTACTTCGTTTTATAGGTTAATCTCTTGGGGTGTTACCTATAAAAGATGTGTCCGTTATCATGTCTCGTGTAAAAATCATCGATATTTTAAAATCATTTCATCATGCAATGACAACCACAAAATCACCAATGCCTAAATCATTACTTGATTCCGAACTTCGGTGATTCGGACGGGCCATCTCGGGGCAACGTTAAGAGGCTGCGCGATCTGCGACACTGAAGTCAAAGAACCGTAGTTTCGATAAAAATGCCCGGTGCACTGGGCGCATGATGATAATTTCAATAAGCCGTTCCGCGATCGACAAGTGACTAACCTAATCTTAAACCTCAAATAAAAATCATTGATGACTGTCTTTGTTCCCGTCATGAATATTTTTTTGTCATTGTCATGCAGTCATTGAACCAGAAAATCATCACTCAGCTCATCCTATGCGTATTATAAAGTCGCTTTTCGTGTCTGCTGTGTGACCGTGTTGTTTTCTGAACAAACAACTATTTCAAGGCGATTGTTTCTTTGAATCTAGAGCGGCGCGAAGGATTCTAGAGTAGAATCCCGAGCGCAGCGAGGGATTCAAAGTATGTCACTCGAGCTTAAAATAGTGTTGCTCCCGAGGTGGACACTACTTTTTATCACCCTCTAATCTACACAATAGATTTTGATGCGGGTTTTACCATAATTAGAGAATTTATTCCGGAAGGTTTACGTGTCTATTACATTCACACTAAACTTAAAAATAATAAAGAAATATCGATATTTGGCAAGTCGTTAAAACCGTGCGTGCAGGGGCGGTTCGCTAGTAAAAAAATATAAAAAAGTCTCGGGCCTCAGCCCATTTGCTAAACAATCACATAGAAGTCATGTGTAGTCACCGATCTCAGAAGGCACGTGCATCTGTGCTTCGCTTTGGTCATTAACTTACCAGTTGTCAAACAGAGCGTTGTCTTTGCCTCTGAACATGATACCGACGTTCGTGGCATGGTGTAGTGATGAGTAGAAGTCTGTGTAGTCACCGATGTCAGCTGGCACGTGCATTTGTGCTTCGCTTTGTTTGATAAAAGCTCTGGAGACCAAAATAAAAGAAATTAAGGCATCGTAGGGTAATTTCGAGAGCAGTGGTGGCTTCTGAGAGAGCAATGGTGGCCAAAAATTCGAAGACATGTGACATCTACCAACCTGCATGGCCCTCTCCCTCTCACCGAGAGGAGACCTGTGTCCCAGCAGAGAGAACATTATAGGCTGATTATGATGATGAAGGGTAATTTCGTAGGTAAGGTAAATGCCTTCTCAGATGTAAATAATATAGGTAAAGGAATTCTTTGGGGCAGTGAAACGCTTAATCCATACTAATATTATAAATGTGAAAGTAACTCTGTCTGTCTGTCTGTATGTTACGTTTTCACGCCTAAACCGCTGAACCGATCGTCATGAAATTTGGCAGAGATGTAGCCTGGGATATGGAGACGGACAAAGGCTAATTTTTTACGCGATAACCGACATCTATGCGGGCGGAGCCGCGGGCAAAAGCTAGTAAACTATAACTAAGACAAACTATGGGAGGATTTCCATAAAAACATTCATTTCACTATACCTTTGTTTAAGGTCACTGTCATTTTGTAGTGTAGGATTACCAGCGTCTAGAAGCTTTTGTAGTGTTGTTCTTGCTTCCAACCAATGGGGACGCGTGAGCCCCATGAAGGCATTGAGTGTTTGTTCCTGAAATCAAAATATGACCAAAGTGATATAGATGTGAAATCATCTTTTCAGTCTGTGAGTAAGAGAGGTATGACTACGGTTACCACCTAACAATTTGCCGCATTAGACAGGCTTTTGCCGTATTTGACTGGCATTTTTCGCATTTGACAAGCATTTTACGGTTAAGACAGGCGTGCGGCTGGCGCTAAGCTGAGACATGCATTTTTGGTTTATCGCGGTTTCGCAAGCTCACCCGCTTGGATGAAACTGACTTTGCCGACTGTAGGGACGTGAATGACATCACAGAATTTATGTAGATCTGTCAGTTTATATTTTCTATATTCGCACACAATGCAAATCTGGAGCTAATATTTTCCCTAATAAATGCACACAGTGGAGTAAAGTAAGGAATCACCTGACAATAAAGTCGGTAAAAGCGCTATTAGTAACCCAAGAAAACCTTAAAAATGTTTCGTGTGAAGATTTTTTAAATTTATATTTTATTTAAAAAAAGGACAAAAAAAAACCTGTGTTAGGAAAAATATAACTCAGTGTAATAATGTCGTATATTCTTAATAATTAGAGTAGTGGTCGTAAATTGTTATTATAATTCATTTTGAATAAATGTCGGTCTTTAAAAGTATCTGTTGCGTATTATTTATTTTAGGACGTTTTTTTTAACAAGATAAACATTTTTCTGAAAAATCTGGCATTTTGTATACTAGACAGGCATCCTCCCTTACATAGATGGTACCTAACCCTATGGTGTGACCCACAATCAGAAGAACGAACGGCATAGAAAGGACATGGCGAATCTGTATGGAGATCTTTTATGATAACGGAAGCCGAAAAACGTGATTCTTGAGTTATTATCGCTTTAGCTATTTTTCGTTTATGGATCTAACTAAACCAAAGAGTATATAATAAACAATCTAAATATATAGGTAGTTCGCTATAGGTCAAAAGTTATATGTAAGACAAAAGTTTATTTTCCAATATAATCTTGATTCTTAATCAGACCATAATTATATTATTGCAAAATTATTTGTGATATTAAACCTGTTTATTACAAACGAGAAATTTATTTAAATCATAAACAAGTTGACGTCGCGCGTCCTCGTTCTAGCGTAATTTATATTCATGTTTCGCGGAAGTTTTTAAACTTGTTTTATTGTTTTATTAATTATGGGAGGTGTGTCCGTACGGGAAAATTGTGAACACACCTTTGATGAAGATCTTGAAATATTATCATGATTGACGAATGCTTTTGCCATTGCGCATGCGCAGCAGTGTGACAATACAGTTGAATAAATGTAGCGTATGTATGTGCCGTGTGGTGCCGCACGTAAAGAATAGCACCACCCCATTTCCTCCCGTGGGTGTCGTAAAAGGCGACTAAGGGACTTACTAGAGAATGGGCAGCAGCGTTCTCTATGCATTTTTAACACCATACTGCGATCGCCAACCCGCTTGCCAAGCGTGGCGCTTATGGCAAACCCCCCAATTGGGGGAAGCCTATATCCAAAAGTGGACATCTTTCGGCTGAAACGATGATGAATGATGACGTGTCACCCGGAGCATAATAACGTATCGATTGACACCTCATTTGACAAAATCGGATGAGAACCTACTTTAGGCGCTACGTTGGATAAATACAAACATAGGTACCTACATAGAATGCTAATAACATAACCGTTTTGCCTTCGCTGAAGTCAGGTAAAAAAAAACGAATAAGCTTAAAAAAAAGATAGGCAGAGGTTTACTAATAATTAATATCCATTTAATTTAGGTAGGGTCAGGTAGAGTGCATTAAAAGTTTATCTACCAGTGACCATATTTAAACCTAAGACCAAGCGGTCGACAACCGCGCTCTTAACCACCAGGACCTTCTGTTGAACAAATATATATACTTAGCTTACTATGTAGTGATTGAGAAACTTGTTTACACTTGCAAATGATTTCCAATTAAGTAAGTTATGATTACAAGTTCTGTTTGAAGTTATTAGAATGACATGGCTTTGTTTTATGAAAAACATATCTGTTTATAACTTTATTGGTCCTGGCCCTAGTAGCATTTCTTGTTGGCATTTAGTCGGGCCACTTACCTCTGTAAGTGGCCCAACTAAATGCCAACAAAAAATGCTACTAGGGGGACTCCTGGTAGGTACTTACAATAAGTCTGCAGGCCTTCGCTACATACTAGGTAATGATATGATAATGTAATTCTTCCTTGCTGTCTATAAAACAACAATAACAAGTCCTGATTATAGGTGCATAGCAATAATATGTACTCGTACATAGCTATCTTGTCATAAAATATCATGTACCTAGGTAGGTATCTACTTCTTAACTTGTTTACCTTAAAAACATTCTGCTTTGATTTCAGAAGGGGTCCATCAAATAAGTTTGAGATCACGTTCAGATCCAAAATCAACTCGCCGATTGCCACTCCGATGTGTTTCTCGCTCTAAAAACGTAAAAAAACATGATAAAAAATGCACAAAACAAACTTAGCTCGACAACAAGATAAAATTGTGCAAATCCTGCCAAATTAAATTGTATGTTAAATTCTTCACTTTCGCTATCATTCGGCTGTACTTCCAAATTTGGTAGTGTTATAATAGTTTGCAATGTCAAAAAGAAGACAGAGTAGGTACGGTCAATAATCTGAACAAAATTTGCATCTACATGACTCTTATTGCCTAGAACATTAATACCAATTTCAAATAATTAAACATTTTTATAATAACAGCAAAAATCATACAACAAAATGTACTTACGTTGTTAGGTGAAGTAAATACACCGTACGGAAGATTTTCGATAGGAAAATCTGAGCTCGGAGAATATTCGATAAACGATTTCATTTTGATACGTGTTTGTGCGTTAGGTGGCAATCGGAATGTGTTTTCAAGCAACGCAACTAGTCGACAGTCGTAGCAAGTTGTTATGGAAATGTAACCACTGGACAACTGAACTAGCCGGTTTACTTGCCGGGCGGCGGGATACTGGACAGTAGATTACACCAGTTGCAAAGTCAAGGTCGCTAGGTCTTCATTCGGTGAACAAGGGAAAGTTTATACCTATTGATTTTTTTTATGTAGGTAATAAGTAGATTGATGAAAATGAAAGGGGAGTTTTGATCGAACTGTTTTAGGTTAAGTATATGAATGTAATGAACTTGCTATCGGATGAAATGAATCCCTCTATAAATATGAATGGTGATAACGATAACATTGTTTATGTTAGGGATACGAGAGATGTATCTTTAAAATTAAATGACCGAAGACATTCGCAAGTTTCTTTAAAAATTCAGAACCCAAAACTTCTGTCGGCTGTAAAACAAGACTCCTTTGACCAATTTTTCTGTTTTCTCTATTATTCATAGTTTCGGTTTTTGTCCTGAACTCTGATCTCAAAAATGGAACCTAGGTACCTACTGTAGGTATATGCTAGCTATAGATACCTACATGCAAGTAAGACAGCCGATCTTTTGTTTTGATCAACCTGTATTGCCCCACTCTGCCGCACTAACGAAAAATGCAATAACTCGATTTTGCCGCTTCCTAGAATTGTATTTTTGATTATTGAATTTGTTATGAAGTTTAAGTTATTGCATCTTGCTTACTGAAAAACCGAGTTCCTAAAGGATCAATAAAAAGTTGCTTAGAGAGAGTTAAGTAATAGATTTCGATTCGCTGACTCCAAATATATAACTCAACGAATACATATATAACTCAAAATCGTCCAAAATCGAGTTATTGCATTCTTCGTTAGCGCGGCAGCACTGCTTCGCACAGGTCTTCGCCACAACTTTCCAATCATCCCTGTGTGTTGCCTTCTTCCTCATTAACAAAAATTCAAGTAACTCCGGCGTTTTTTTTTATCTAGGGCATCTCAGAGTGTAACCACTAAGGTTCCGACTCTTTAACCGGACTTTCCTGTGGCTGCCTTAAGCTCCTAACGAAACTTAATGCCTCCAGCCAGGGCGTAAAAACTATAAACTAAACGACTGCTGCTCGCTAAGGGCATCCCCTGTGGGGTACGAACCTCGGGTTAGGGCAGCTGAGTCGGAGGGAGGGTGGCAAGGGACCGACGCACAGTGGAACGAATGTATGGGAGCGGTTGGACGTAGACATGTCCGAAAAAAAAGAGTAAAATTATGCCAAACTAATGATGCCATCTTATTCGATTACTTAATGCCTTCATAACTTGTGGTGATGAATTTCTTCATAACTCCCATATTTCGGGAGTAATTTGAGAAAATGTGAAATTTTACTATGAAAATGAGTGTATCGAGCTCTCTCCCTCCTGATTCCGGGCTTGTTTCAAGTAGCGGTCTCTAATATCATAATGCTAATACTAAGAGCTATATTTAATACTAAGACACATAGTGCGCCAAATGTGCACTTTCTGGGATAAAGAGTGATGTTTATTTTATAACACAATTTTTTTATTTTTTGTTTATTTTGTTGATTAAAACCGTTTTTCTAAAGGTTTACCTTATTACAATAACATTTCTGAGCAGCCAATTAGAGAAGATATAAGCTAATTAGGATATATAATTAGGGACTTAAGGTTTACATATAAAACTGATGCACTAATGATTACTGATAAGAACATTGCTATTATTTAATTACTAAATGGCTCTTAATACACTAATTTAGCATGCATCATTTACTAATTATCACAATAACTAATTACCTTGCAATATTTAACAAAGGATACCTGGGATACCTGGATTTTATATAAATAGGTCACTATTAGTAACTTTAAAATCAGTGTTGATTTACACCTCGTTGTATCCAAGCTAATCTCGCAATGTATTTTCCAAATTTTAATACAAATCTTGATATTCACGTTGCTTTATGCGCACGCGCACATAAAGATTTACGCGACTTTAACTATTTGTTCAGTGTTTTAAAAGATAACAGTTGTGTTCAGTTATGTGAAAGTGCTGAAACAAGTTTAAAAGACTGGTGTCGTCGATTTTGCTACCGCATTTATGCAAAATGGACACAGTCTGGAAGAAGCACAGATAAGTTTCGGAAGAAACATGAGATTTGGCTACAGGCTGCAATTCAATGGCCGGAATTACAGAATGAAAATATGGAACCTTCTACAGAAAATATAAGTGACGTCATCGAGCCCATAATTTCTCCTGCTAAATCTGATGCTTCAACTTGTACACATCCTAGTCCTCGTAAATCTTTTGAGGACCTTAGTAACCGGCAAAAAAGAAGACGCACTGAAGATAGTCTTTCATGCAGCAGTAGCAGCGCTGAAATTATGTTTTCGGCCGAAAGGGCGCTTCAAAAGGCAGGACAAAGCGATACAGCTTATGTTATGAAATACTTGACGGAGAATCCAGAAGAGGCCTCAAAAATCAAAGCCTTCATTGAAGGTAAATCAATTCAGGTACGGGAAATATCCCCTTTGAAGGCATTGGCTCTTTATGTATCGATGAACTTATCGAAATGGCGCTATAACACTCTTCGGGATTTCAACACTCAAGAAGGAGCTCTTCAATACCCGAGTTACTACATGTTGGTTAAAGAAAAAATTAAGTGCTATCCGGCCAAAGAAGATCTCACAGTTACAGAGAGCTCTGCAAAAATCAAATTACAAGCCTTGATGGATTTAACCTCAAGAAGACTTATTAGGTCGTTAGAAACCCCTGTTGATCCCAATCAACAGCTCGTATTGACCAGCAAATGGGGTTTTGACGGATCATCTAGCCAAAGCATTTATCATCAAAGGACGAGTGAAGATGAGCAAATCGATCTTGCTAGTAATTTTATGATTAGTCTTGTACCACTGCGGCTCGTCTCAAAAGGTGTAACAATTTGGGAAAACGAGCGACCATCTTCCACTTCATTTTGCCGGCCAATATTGTTTAAGTTTATAAAGGAAACCAAAGAAAATGTGCAGAGAGAGATGGCTGAAATCGAAGCAGAGATTGAAGCCTTAACTCCATCCACCATCACTGATGGAATTAGTGTCAAACACCAACTGCTGTTGACAATGATTGATGGTAAAATTCATTCCATTATATCCAATACAGCAGCTTCAGTGTGTGACATATGCAAGGCTTGTCCTAAAGAAATGAATAATTTAGAGTTAATCAAAGATAAACACGCAAACGAGGACATGTATAAATATAGCTTAAGCACCCTTCACGCTTGGATTCGCTCAATGGAATGCTTATTACACATTTCCTACAAATTAGACATAAAATCATGGCAAGTAAGGGGTGATATAGCAAAAAGGCAAGTTGATGACAGGAAGAAAAGAGTTCAAGAGGCTGTAAGAAGAGAAACGGGCTTACTTCTCGATGTTGTGAAACAAGGCAGTGGATCCACCAACAATGGCAACTCGGCAAGGAGATTTTTTGAAAACTACACTAAATCTGCTGAACTGACCGGAATAGATGCTATGCTTTTAAGAAAAATCTGTGTGATCTTGCAGTGTATTTCATCAGGAGAGAAGATCAACGTAACTAAATTCCGAGAGTTCTGCTTTGATACTGCTAAGCTTTACGTGGAGTTATACCCATGGTATTATATGCCTTCTTCACTTCATAAAATTTTAATGCATGGGCCAGACATAGTTCAGAACATGTCAATTGTGCCCATTGGTTTTCTATCCGAAGAGGCATCTGAGGCTAGAAATAAAGATTTTAGAAAATATAGAGAGGGGCATTCTCGAAAGCATAGCAGTATCTCATGCAATGAAGATATTATGCACAATCTTTTACTGTCTTCTGATCCACTTGTTACAAGTATCCGTCCAAAAGGAAATAAGTTTGTAAAAAAATCTTCTTTTAAGGAATTTTATGAGCTTACGGATTCTGAGAAAAGTGATATCGAATTTGTTAACATAAATGATTTAGCGGACATCGATTCTGAATTTGAATTAATTGATGATGATGATGATGACGAAGATAATTAAATGATGTTATTGTTTTAAAATGTGTAACTTAGTAAATTAGAGCTTACATCTTAATTATTTATTGTACTTTTAATGAAACTAGGTAATTTATTATCAACTTACTTAAAAGTCATACTCTCATCAGTTCTTGTGAATATTTTTGTTAATATATATTTCTGTATATATATAATATATTTATAGACCTCTTAATAAGTCTGTCTGCGGTTTAAAGTAAATACAAATGGGGAAAAAACGTTTTTTTTTTTAAATTTTCATTTCCTTTTATCCCAGAAAGTGCACATTTGGCGCACTATGTGTCTTAGTATTAAATATAGCTCTTAGTAATAGCATTACGATATTAGAGACCGCTACTTGAAACAAGCCCGGAATCAGGAGGGAGAGAGCTCGATACACTCATTTTCATAGTAAAATTTCACATTTTCTCAAATTACTCCCGAAATATGGGAGTTATGAAGAAATTCATCACCACAATTTATGAAGGCATTAAGTAATCGAATAAGATGGCATCATTAGTTTGTCATAATTTTACTCTTATTTTTCGGACATGTCTACGTCCAACCGCTCCCATACATTCGTTCCACTGTGCGACGGTGGCTGGATAAAATCAGTGTTTTGATTATTATCGTGGGGAGTTTGGATTACATGCTGCTCAGCTAAAACACGTGCTGGCGCTTTACTTACAGTCGAGGGTCGGGGAGGACTATTCGCTAGTCGGGGATTTCGCGCGGGGCCTCGGCGGCGAGGTCGGAATGACGATCGTGTATTGTGTGCTCTTATTTTGCGAACTGTACTAGTTTCCCTACGACTCTCCTGGAGGAGAGTAGTGGGGTCGTCTGGGTCGGTCAGTGCATGCCTTGGACGGCGGGTCGAACTAATTTTTGAGGGGACATAACTTGCGGCCTTCACAACTAGAGCGTTGCGATGAGTGGCTGCTGAATCGAAGAAGCGCTTTAAAGTGCGCTTCATGAATTGAGCTATCGTGGGGATTTTGAGTTCAACGTGCAGGTTAGTGTTACGAACGAACCAGGGGGCTCCCGTGATTTTACGTAAGACTCGGTTCTGTAGGGTTTGCATCTTATGGATGAGATGGGGTTTGGCGTGTGCAAAGACAGGACTCGCATAGGTCATGATGGGGCAACTCCGGCGAGTTAGGTACTTGAATATATATATTTTTACTAGCCTACCTAGTTACTAGTTTTTTTCACATGGGCCACTCCACTCCACTCCTTCCTTTTTTTGCGAGCCCGCGCGTTCTCTTTCCAGTTTTGACGGAATCTATCCAGCTGGTCCCGCCATCTCCTACTTGTTTTTTATTTTTTATCTTCACTAAATATTGGTAACAAGCATAATTTAATTTGACGTTCACACCGATGCATGTCGGTCTCGCTTCGGTTTTTTTTAGCATTTAACTTGGTTTTATAGTCCACTGTCCAAATGTGTGCAATATTTTGTAGTGTCCATGGAGTTTCTTGCATGTTCTTCTCCATAGCAACCTACTACGCTTAGGAATGGGAAACTAAATAGCTTTATCTTCCTGACTGACAGACACCTTGACGATGAAATAGTGCCTGTAATTGGTTTAATGGAAATAAATGGTTTGAGTTTGTGCTTCTTGCAAAACTAACTACAGTTCTAAAGTACCCAACAAAAGAAATGCCTTAAAAAATCTTTATTTATTATTACAATACTCAGTAGTTATTTACATTTAATACATCTTAAAATTGACTTTAGAAACTACTACAGTGGGGCTACGAAGTACTCCGCGAATGTTCCCCGTGCGTTTTGACAGAGTGCTGCGAGAGACCGCGACTGCCTGGAAATTATATATCTGCAGTACCTACTGAAATTAGTTAGATCATCCACACTGATTAAAACCCGATTTGCACGATTCAAGTTTCTTGCCTGTGGCATACAATAAAGTTGAAGCAAGAAATGTCTTGCATCCATACTAATATTATAAATGTGAAAGTAACTCTGTCGGTCTGTCTGTATGTTACGTTTTCACGCCTAAACCGCTGAACCGATCGTCATGAAATTTGGCAGAGATATAGCCTGGGATATGGAGAAGGACATAGGCTACTTTTTTACGCGATAACCGACATCCACGCGGGCGGAGCCGCGGACAAAAGCTAGTCGTATATATTTGTAAATACCAACACGCACGCGCACGCGCGTCCTTCGTAGCCCATAATTTAATTTAAACACTGTTTAGACGATGGTGCCGATTCCCTTGTTCACAAACTAAACTAAATTTAAGTTCAGTGCATCTTTTTCTTTCTATTTCGTTAAAAAAAGAACAGAAGATAAATTTTAGTTTAGTCCTGTAAAATTAATCAGCGCCTGTCACTACTCCATACAAGTTTAGACGTGATTAAAAACTTGCCGACTAAAATTACGGCAATTTACGTCAAGCGCTGAATAATTTGACAGGACTAAACTAAAATTTATCTTCTGTCCTTTTCTTAATGAAATAGATAGAAAAAGATGCACTGAACTTAAATTTAGTTTAGTTTGTGAACAAGGGAATGGGCACCAGTGCCATTTTCATTGTTGCTTCAACTTTTTATTCCACAGGCAATTAAATCTTAATCAAGCTTTAGGGTTTTAATTCTGAAAATAATTTAACTAGTGGATGAACTTGAACTTCTTATCAAAATTCTTTTGATAGTAAGCTACATATAAGAACCATCCAAAGGTGTAGCGGCTGAGTTACATTAATCATAGAAGTAAAAAGGTGTGAAGTTTCTCATCCTCAATAGAAAAGGATCCTTCGACCAGACGGGTGTTGTGTCTGGTAGGCTACTGCCCGACAGCTTATGTCGAGTTTCTGTATATATTTTAATCGCGCGGATAACTCTGCATGCGCTGTGTAGGTTTTGCGTGACGTGAGGTGTGACACGGAGTTCGCATGTGGTAAAAGTCGCCACAAAAGTACGTGAGGTGTCTAAAGATTGAAAATAAATCTCGTACGAGCAAACGCATGTAGCCACTACGTAGTTCACTGTCGTCTGGCTAGACCGGTGTGATGAAATATTGATGCCATCGTGATTCCAGTACGAAGAAGGGATGGTACTATATGTATAGCACCGTCTCTCTCTTGCACTGGCCTCATAATGGCATTAAATGTCTTAACACATATTTTTTTCAAATTAGACCATTTTGATTCTGCCTGTCAACAAGTACCAGGTACCTACTACCTGGTACTTGTTGACAGACCTACACTGTCTTCCCCATACCTATTAACACTAATTTGAAAACATTGTAAAAGCCAATTATTTTCAAAAGAGTAATCGTGGAGTTTCTTGCTGGCTCTTCTCCATAGAAAACGACCAATTGGAACCGTACACCTAGCTGCTGACGTTTCATAAGTCCCCTTGTAGGTTAATGTTTTTTTTTTTGAGACGAAAAAAAAAATCTTGGAAGGATGGCCTATTCGGGATTACATTTCAAATCCAACTAATTATTTTAACATGTTTTATTGTATAACATTCACCAATTGGCTGCTATGACATTACTTGACCTGTTAGGACGATATCTAACAAAATGTAAATTACAAACTATGCCTATAGTTAACATACATACAGGAACTTATTGGAATTAATGGAGTATTTGATAAAAGGTTTTGTTTTAAAGAGCCAAGGTACCTCATTTCATTTCTGATCATTGAAAAACTTTGCGTCTAAAAAATCGTGTAATGGACACCGGACGGTACTCATTGCGACCATTTGTTTTGCAAATATCCGTTACGCGAGCTATTATTAGGTACGCAACAAACATTCATTCGCGAAACGAACAGTTTGTGAAAACACGAAAAACAAAATCTCTAGAAGCTGCTCGCGAACTATTAGTTCGTTGCGTAACAAAAGCTCGCGCCAGGAATGTGTGCAAAACCAATTCTCGAATCGACTGCAGGCGGTATGTTGTAGTTGTACTATAATTGTGTTTGTCCGACGAATTACATTTGATTCCCGCCAATTGTTCAACTTTTGTATCAGCTTCATGAAATGTAACTGTCAAGTTTTAATGATCTCTTTTCTACTTAAAACCCCACTTTTAAAACATCGACTATGGTGCAAAAATACAAAATAATCCACAACAATTACAATATCAATTACATATACACTACATCAGTATAAAATCTATACTCAAATCCTTGTTTATTGGTACAATATTGGTATATAAATGCTTAGGATTAGTTATGTTATAAATATAATATTAATAACACAAGTAATAAGTACATTATAGTTTAGTTCTTGTATATATTGCTAGGGTTTTTTTTTTGTTGATAATTTATTATATTCTAGAAAGTTCAAATTTTCAATGATGTACGTTCAAAAGATTCAGATTCTATTTAATTTTTAAAAGTCAATGATTGAGGACATACTTAAAAATGATTAAGGACATATTAACATCACTACTATGTTTTCCTACTTGTATTTGGACAATTGGAAATAGGCACTTATTATATTTATCATTCTTATATTTTATTTTTTTAAACGCCGTATACCCACATCATGAAATCTACAGGACAATTTACTACTGCGAGAATGTAACCTAATTAAATATCTAGTATTAAATAAAATAATTATGATATTTTTTTTATTACCAAGGGCTCTAAAAATATTTTTTATATGACATTCGCTCTAATAAAGAGAGCACAACGAAAGTATGATATTTAAAATCTTAAGTAATTAAAAATTGTTCACAAATTTTTATTTTGAAACCTCAAATAAATAAAAATATTTGTTATCAACTGGAAGTTACTCAATACTTAATACACTGTGACAGCTGATTGCAATACTACTTCTACATCTAAAAATAATTACATAAAAATACATCAATCATACACATAATTACATTCTACCACAAATTTTTGAATTAAGTCCCATTTACACGATGCAAATTTCTTGCCTGTAGCATACAATAAAATTGAAGCTACAAGTGTCGTCTAAACACTGTTTAGACTGTACAACTTTGATTTTATTGTTACTTCAACTTATGGTATACCACAGGCAATTAAATCGCACCGTGTAAATTAGGCTTTGCAGATAGTACGCGATAACGCCATCATTTTTAGTTAATTATCTCAGCTACATACCAAATTGACTACTTAGGGTGGTGTCATATTCTCTACTTTGTCTAATAAAAAAATCTAGTTCGCGATTACGCCCGCGCGGCTTTTTCTAAAATAGGTCCAGTCGTTTCGGAGATTAGCTGGAACTAGCAGACAGACAAAATTTTTAAAAATAGTTTTTTTTTTTTGTTATAAGTACCGTATACTTATACTTTCATATGCATTTAGTAAAAAGTTGTAATTTTGACATTACAAACAGATACTTCAATTTTATTTATTTCTATAGATTTACATTGTATTTTAAGAATAAATTTTTCTTCTATTTCAACACCACCCTACAAAACTACAAAAAGAAAGAAAGAAAAATTCTTATCTACACAAAGTAGCGTCGATCTGCTGTAGCGACGGCAGGGTTAACTTCAGCTTCCTCCTGTAAGCGGGGTCGGCGGCGAGAGGGTTACGTTCTAGGTATATCGTGTTGATCTTCTTGTTCTCCACCAGGTACTCTACTGAAGACCAGTCTGCGATCTGGTTGTCGTTTAACTGGAAATAATAATAATAAATAATAGTAATTACTTTATTTCAGGTAATCAAGATCCATTGTCATCATCATCATCATTTCAGCCGAAAGACATCCACTGCTGGACATAAGCCTCCCCCAATTAGGAGGGTTTGCCATATTCGCCACGCTTGGCAGGCGACTTTAAGTGTTGGTCACACTTGAAGTATGAAAACCGCTCTTGGTTGCGTTGACTACAATGATTCATAAAGTTTTTTATGATTGCTTGCGGATAAGTCTTAACTGTTAATTTAAATGAATCAGACATTAATACCAGGAAAAAGGTACCTAACATATCTTTAGAATTGTTTTTTTACTATCTCAGTTTCCTCCTTTGAAGACAAGATACTTAAGAGTCTATACAACCTCAGCGCTACCTCACTCTGTATCTCGCTCGCACACTATTGCTACCGGTCACGCGAGCAAGCGAGACAGGGCGGCAGGGAAAAGGCTCCAAGGCGCTGATAGTTTAGGTAATTTCGTTATACGGTGAAAATAAGGGTCATTTAAAAAAAGTAAATAACATAAGACCTGCTTTATAGTTAGTTCAGTTAATATGCAAAGTTTCATTATCTAATTTGAAGTATTTTTTGAATACCAGCGGTTTATTGTTCGGTTTGGAGGTAACTTTGCATTTTTTTTCTATCGAGAAAATTTTATGGAATCGTGTTTTCGGCTGACATAGTACTTAACATTAATCCTCAACTTTACCATATATTTATTTCAAAATTAATGCTGCAGTATTTTCGACATAACGGAGGATCATGCTAAGCCATTTGAGGTAGTATAGGCCCTTAATGCCCAATAAAAAATTAACACCACTGTTTAATTCGGTATCAAACTCAATATAATAAACACCATAAGGTAGATTTGAGTGGAAACGCCGGGAAGGGGACGCCCTAGGAGGGCATATAGTGACCTAATTGGTGATATTCTTCAGAAAGGTCAGATGCGTAGTACTCGCAACCGGCGTGCATGTATGACCAGTACCCCTACCATGAGTTGTTATCGAAAACTTACTCGCTATCGTTAAACTCGCTAGCGTATTAACGTGGATCGAATAGATTTCGATAATGCTTGCACCATGAGTTTTACGGAGTCTTACGCGGGCGCTAACGTAAGCTCGATAGATCGTGTCGTCTAGCTAACTTCACTCCTATGTTTTTGTTTCTTTCTTTCTCAGTAATAAGAAGCGAGAACGACTAAAAATGTAATGAGAGTCAATACCACGAAATAATCCGACTAAACAGAAAGGTTGGCGGTTCGTGGACTACGTAAGTTATTTAGTTGTTATTGAATTTTTATTCCTTATAATATGTCATTATCGTCTATTCAATTTGTAGTTTTGCTGACGATGTGTGGGGTCGAGTTGTTGAATTACTCGGTTCGCGGCGTTTTTTATTTTTAAAGTGATATAACTTAGAAAAAATTGAATATTACAATGAGGACAATTTCAATTGTTGGTGGAGTTCATGGAAAGATGTGTTTTTACTTTATGTTAATTTCTTTTAAAACTTAAAGTCACGAAATTACCAAATAGTTGCCCCTCAACCCATATTCTATGCTTAATAAGCTCTTCCAGACATTATTTAGTCTCTAATGGACTAACCTAACCTAACCTAACCTACGTTTCACACCTCAAAAAGCTAGTGAGTTACGTAACTACTATCGTAAGCGTATTTTTCGATAGCGTCTGTGAAATTAGTGACTCATGGTGCCGTTTTGTATGGCGACAGCTGAAAAACGTTAGTGACTATCGAATAGATTACGTTAGGTTTCTTACCTATCGAAATCTATAGTGCTCATGGTACGCATTTTAATTCTTTCAGTGACCGCTAGGGGCGCTGTACAGTATTTCATACATATTATTTACGGAGACGCTAGCGAGTATTGGCTGTGCAAACTCATGGTAGAGCTACAGATGTATGAATCTAAACGAAGCAAAAGAAGTATGTAAGGAGCGTAGCTGGCAGGTGGCGTTCTACAGTTTCTACCTACCCCCATGGGACCAAAGCGTGAGTTTATGTATGTACGTAAATAAAATCCATTCTGTATAATAGTTCCATTGATTAATAAAATAACTTGAAATAAAAAGAAACTCACCCATAGTTCTTCCAAATCGACCATATGTCTTACATTATCGATGACACTAATTTTGTTAGTAGCCAAGTCCAAAGTCTGCAGCTTGACCTGGCTTCCCAAATTCTCAATAGCAGAGATTCCATTCTCAGAAATATACAGCTGTTCCAAGTTCCTAAGTTCGTCCAAATTTTCGATTTTTGTTATCCGATTACTCTGTAGAACTAATATTTCCAGTGCTGTTAATTCATTCACGTTTTGTATTTTCGTTATTTTGTTTTTGCCTAGGTAGAGTTGCTTGAGACTTCTCATGCCTTCTAGGTTCTTAATTTCCTGTAAAATTTATATGAGAAGAATAAATAAGTAACTGCCACATGCAAGCACTACTGTTGAGCATGAGGTCCTGATTTCGATTTCCAGGTCGGATTTTTTTTTTCCAAAAAGTGTGAAAATTCCAGGTCGGAAATCATTGGGTTTTCCATTAGGGATTTCTCAGTAGCAGCTCAGAGACCGGATCTGTGCCCGGTTGATGGCAATAGGCTCGCCCCATATTACATGGGACTTAAACATAACTAGCGAAATGTGGGTGTAACACCTCTACCTATCCCTTTGGAGATTACAGGCGTGATGATGACTGAATTTTTTTTTGTCATCATCCCTGTTGTTTCGGGAAAATTCATTTGATATTTAACTGATAATCTAAAAACTTATTGACCTTCTTAGGAAGAACGCTTTTTAAAAACAAATGAGCCTCTTTTTAAGATTTTGGGCTTTTCTGACAGTTGGTTGCAGTTACTTGGCTATTTAGTATTTTTAGGACCCCAGAATTATTTGAAGTTTACAAAAAGAGGGGCAATCATTATATTAATGTTCAATAATATTTTTAGGAAATATAAATGGGAATTATTTGAGATTAAATTAAATACAATGCCATTGTTTAGCAGCAACCCGGAATCTGGCTAAAGGTTTTGAGACTTACCCGCAACCGATTATCTCCCAACTCAAGCAGCTCTATTTTGGGCAAATGATTTACGTTCTTGATCTCCGACAGCTTGTTGGAGCTGAGGAAAAGCTTCTTCAAGTTTACTAAGTTCTGTAAGCCACCGATCTCTTTGATCCTGTTGAATGATAAGTCCAGCATCCTGGAAATGAGAGAACTACTGTTAAAAATAAAAGAATGAAAAAGTATTTATAAGGACTCGCACACGAAGATAATTACACAAACTTAATATTGTTATGATTATGACACAATCATAGAAAAATGAAATCAAGACTTCGATTTTTTTTTTAAACCGGTCACGATTCGTACTCGCGCACCGAGGGTTCCGTACCATCAAAAATCATTAAAAATAAAAAAAAATTGGTTCCACTATCGTATTATAAAACTGCAATATTAGAAAAGTGTGCTATTTAGAGACATCGTTTTATTTTTCCTGTAATCTTTACATAAACTTCTATCACATAGAATAATTTTAGATTTTTCTCTATGCAAACTTTGGAGATAAGGGGAGAATTTAATTTTTCGTCAATGTCGAAAACTATGCTGCCTAAAAAAAAATGTTTGAGAATGTGCAAATAGCGCTCTCTCATATTATACCCCACATTCTCTAGTAGTCCCACTTCGAATTTTTAAGACCCCCTCAGTCGCTGGTGAAAAACAAAAAAAAAAATTTATCTTTCTTATTTGCAAAAAGTTGTTAAAACGTCATCTAAAACTATTCCAAATTTCAAGTTGATAGCATTAGTAGTTCTTGAGATATCCAGCCGTGGCAAACGGACGGACACACTAGAGTCGCACCATAAGGGTTCCTTTTTACCATTTTGGTATGAACATAACATAACATCACGCCTTGTTTCCCCGAAAGGTTAGGCAAAGTTGTACCCATAGTAGGAACACCCGCATTTCGCCAACTATCTTTAAGTCCCATGTAATAGGGGGCGAGCATATTGCCATCAACCGGGCACAAATTCAGACTCCTGGCGAAATTAATTCCAGATGGAAAAACGCAATAACACTTTGCCCGACCCAGGAATCGAACCCATGACCTCATGCTCAGCAGTAGCGCTTATGACCACTAGACTAACGAGGCCACGGAACCCTAAAAATTGTCCTGTACGAGGCCAAAAGGTGCTTTCACGGTGCTGCGCAAAATCTGTTCTTGCATAGCAGCAAGAATTGACAACAAAAACAAGAAAGAATATTTACGGCATTTTTAGCGCTATGTGGATTTGCTTACGCACGCGTGAGATTTCTGACGCATGAGTATAGCACGAACCATAATAAAAACATTGTGCCACGCCTGCGGATGTTTTTGTTTATGTGTGGACATGCGGATTTGCTCAAACACGTACATAATGAGGACTATCGCGTTTGAATTCGCCGCTAGAGGCGCTAGTAGTAGAGTGAGGTCTCTAGAAATGTCAAATGTGAAACTGAACGTTTACTGTTTGCGGGATTTTCAATCGCAAATTGTTACTCCATTCCTCATAAATTCTGTGCCTTGATGTTAAAAGGGCCTAAGTGTAACGACAAAAAGATACTATGTTAAAAAGGCCAATGCGGTGTGTGTTTCCATACAGTTACATAAAAAATATTAAGTGTTAAAAGGGCTGCAATAGTACTTAAGCCACTAGGAAATTAAATAAAAACACTACGCTAGTATTAGAGTCGGAACTAAAATGATCAAAGTTAACTTTTGTCCTTTTTAATTTTATACATAATTTGGAACTTACATAGGATTCTTGTTAGTGCTAAAAAGGCTTAAGTAGCAAATATTTTCAAAACTACCAATTTTTTCTTGAATTTGAATTAAATTCTTAAATCAACCTACAAATATGTATCAAATAACAGAAAGAGATTTTTGTCATTCTAAAATATAACATGTAAATAATAACTATCAATGCTGGTTTAATGTTCTAATGCTTATTACTGAAAATAAGGATTATTGATATTGGCCTTTTAGCACCAGGCCACAGAATTATGGCTTAAGATTTTAAGTTACAACTGAGGATTTAATTTCGTAGCACTTGGAGGAAGAATAATATTTGTCTGCTTAATGCTTGTCAATTTTAGGAACATTTTAATTTAAATATTCATTTGATATTTTAAAATTTAATAAAATAAACTTTTTATGAAGTAATGAGTACTTATTACTTAAACATATCCAAAACATATAAAATAAAATCACTGACGGGACCTTACTCAACAGTGGCGCCAACTAATGAGCACAAAAACGATAAGCCCCTATTGCATTAAAAACGCCCGCGGTTTATTGCAACTGCTATGTTCTGCTATGCTCTATGCATTTATCCCTTTATTCATAATGCGTAGTAAAGTTTATGCCAAACGACTTCTAAATATGTCCGAAAACGCGGAAAAGTTACTAGTTACTTCAGATTACCCATGTAATCTAAAGTAACTAGTAACTTCCGCGTTTATTAATAGGGGGGTTAAAGAATAAATGAAGAGTTTTTACCCGACTGCCCCAGACTGGAGGGCTGTTTTTCGAGTGTATGTATGTATGTCTATTTCTTTGGCACTCTCTGTAGCCTAAACGGCTTGATGGATTTTAACATAATGAGGTGTCGTTAGATTAGTCTTAATTATTGTTGGTTTGTATTATTATTTATATATTGCATCTGCAAAAACAAAAAAAAAAAGGCAGAGATAGGTTTTTTGTAAATAAATTACAATAATATTGTTATCAAATAAAGTTCCAAATACAAAAAATCTTGAAATAAAGCAAATTATTTAAAGAAACAAAAAAACGCGACTTGCCCGAATTTTTGCCGTAACTTTTTGACATAATAGTAGGCTGCAAAATCACATTATACTTTAGACAGGCTAATTCTTACATTCTAGATGGACTTAAAGAATTGAGGGCGAATTCTAGAAAAAAAATGGTTGGAAGGTTGAACTTACTCTAAATTAACAAGACCATCCAAGTTCTCCATGACCACAATCTGGTTGTCATACAGCTCAAGTTCCACCAATGTGCTCAATGTGCTCAAACCCTCGATTTTCTTGATCAGGTTCCATCTCAAGTATAATCTGAAATTATGAGGATAGATTTTTCAGTAAATGTTTTATAATCTTGTGTTAACGTGTGTTTGTCACCTAACTCTTCCAAAACGGCTGGGCCGATTTGGATGAAATTTTGTGTGTATATTTGAGTGGGTCCCTAGATGGTTTGAAAATACAATTGGACCCGGTAGGTGGCGCTGTTCGGGCAGGACAACGTCTGTTGGTCCGCTAGTTATGTAAACATAGAAAATTTTAATGTGGTACTGGAGGCGGATGCTCCGAATACCATGGACGGTCAAATGCACAAATGGGTCTGTCCTTTCCCAACTCGATATCAAGACCCGATTGTCTACAGTTTGCCTACAGCGTGTTCTGACCTATTTCGGCCACATAGTGCGAAGGGGAGATAGCAGCCTTGAAAAGCTGGTCATTGGTTGGCAATACCGAAGGAAAGAGAGCACAAGGCCGGTCGCCAATACGATGGTCCGACCAAGTAAAAGAAGCTACGTCCTCAAGCAAATTTCAGCAGGTGGTGATAGCAACGTTAGACCGGAGTCGATGGCGGCAGATTGTTCGATTAAAGGGGCCACGATCCACAGTAATGAGGAACCAATTGAAGAAGAGAGAAAATTATAGCATAAATTGGGTGTAGTCACAGAATACGGAGACGCCTCAGCGGCTTCTGCTAGAGGCGGCATTGTTAATACTTTCCATAGAAACCAAGGGACAAGCCATATAGAATCTTACGGCTTTAAAAGCGGTCCGCCATGATTTAATTTATGATCATGCACCTGGTTGCATGACCATGTGAGATTAGATAGACAAGAAATCCTAGTATGACGGAATATTTTTAGAAATACTGCCCATTTCTAAAAATATTCCGTCATACTAGGATTTCTCGTCCACTGTCAGAGCATTTAGCATTTAATTAGCGAATTAATCCAATACAATCTGCTACATATTTAAACAATAAATTGCCGCCTAGAGCCGATAGTAGCTACATTTTCGGTAATTAATTGTTATTATTGGAATTGCTTTTCTCCATTAGCACAGTTAATTTTCGTAAATTAGCGTAGATTGAGGCCACATTTTTGTATAATGCTTTTTTTTTTTAACGTAATAGATAGTAAAGGTTAAAATTCTGGGTAAATATCTGTGGTGACACTACGGAATGCCCGTCCTTGTATTAGTGTAGAAAATAAAACGCCACGCGATTTTATACCAGTCAAAACTTTGACGTCGGCTGGCGTACTGTCCGTCAACGTGTTAAAGTCCTGTTGGGGTATTAGAACCCTTATTGGGAGAAGAGTAGAAGACACTGGCTCCAGTTACAGGTGTTTTTACCTAGCGTAGGAGTCAGGCCTTCACTTTTTACACATTTTTTATGCCAATAAAGACTTATTATTATTAAAAGAAATTGCATTCGTTTTGTCAGCCGACGGCGTTTGCGCTGAGTACGCTGGTTCGTATAACGCGCACGCCAATAAAAAACAATGTAATTCCGACTTTACAGAACAGTAAGTAATTGTTGACCCAACTCAATGGACATTACAATTCATTGAGAATATTTATTAAGTGGGAGCAGCACAATGACCTTTTTATTGATTATCTTGTGACACTGATGTCATTCAGATATTGTGATCACATGCCAATATTTACGACACACAGCTGTATTCAATTTGCACTTATGTAGGTACCTAGTTGGCAATGTGTGTACAGTTAAAACTATGCGCTTCATAATCTTCGTGTTTCAGAATTATTCGTACTAATTCGGAAGCTTTTCTGCTTTCCGTCGCGGCAACTCGAATACCTTTTTTTTTTTTTTTGGTGGTAAATTATCAAATAACTTCTCTCGCTCTAGGCGGAGCGGGAGGACGTGTCAGACTTTTACCTACAAACCCACCCGTGTTCCTTCAGTTGCCTGTGTGCCAGGGCCACGGTATCCCTTTCAGACAAACCTGCAACCCTGGAACTCGACCCCCTCACATAATAGGGATGACGGATAAAAAATAATTTTTTGTCCGTAATGTAGATTATAAAAAAATATTGGACACGTATTTTTTCTTTTTTTTTACGTAATCAAAACATTACGGCGATACATTGAGTTCAAATGTGGCATGACGTCACTTCTCACTAGATTTTATACTGAGCTGTGACGTAACGAGCCCCCACTCCCCAAGTTTAATGTGTTTTATCAGAAGTCATTTTTTATTAATATGATAAAGCAAAAAATACGTGTCTAATATTTTTTTATTATCAGATTGACGGACTAAACAGTTTTTCTTTTTTTTTACCCAGGCATCATCCCTATTAAGTAAAACTTCTAAGTTTTGAACTGCCTTGTTTTGTAAAGTACGGCCGTCGAGAAGATGTGTTATTGACACCTGTCAGTTTCATACCAACGAATGTGTGTTTTGCGAATTTGATCCTTAAAGTTACTACTGCACCTTTTTTTTTTCTGACGTTAAAAACCAATTTTTTCACAAGAAATGCATTGTTTGTAATAAGTTACAAAATTTAATTATAATAATTATACCCAAAGTCTCTAATTCAGATAATTTATGTAAACAAAGTTATGTCAAGAATTGTCACTGTCAAAATGACAGGACAGTAGTGCAAAACATTTTATCATAATTTTTCTTTGTAAATAATCATCTATGAAATAAAAGTGAATTAATTATAAGAACTATGCAAACAAAATACAGTTGCAAAACAATGTTTTATGTAGTGTGTCGGAGACACGGCCTATGATCGTCATAATCAGCCCTTTTAAGTCCGCTGCTAGACGTAGGCGTCCCAAAATCTATTTCCACTCGAAAAAATTTACAGCCGTTTTCATCCAAAATGTGGTTAGATATGCTACATATAATATGAATCTATGAATGAGAGTTGTAATATTAGTGTTGTTGAAGATGTAAAAAATGTGAAAATGTTTGGATCTCCTGCATTGTTACCAGTATCATAAAATATTTTTTACCAGAAAATCTCCTTTTTTTAATAACTTTGTTTAAAACCGAAAATTTATAAAAATAATTATGGTATCATTATTTTTTAATTATTATTTATTAAATTCAGTACTTAAAAGAAAATGGAACGTTTTTTTCGCCATTTTATAAGATATTTTTTTGATATGTTATCCCCTTTGTTTACATAAATTATCTGAATTTGAGACTTTGGGTATAGTTCATAATAAGTAGAAGTAGAGTAAGAGTTTAGATAAGTGAACTCTGGCAATAGGTTACCCTGTAACGATAGATATCAGTTGGATAAAATAGGCAGTCATAGAAACAGAACTGCCAACAGAAGTTTAAACTCAAAACTTTGGAATAACTGAGTTCTTTTATAATCGCCACGCGTCGCTAGTCTAGCGCAACACTTCACGAGCACACGCAAGTCGGTGACGCGAACCCACAGTTTTCGCTTCAATAATGAAGAACAATATTTCAAAGTTATTGTGCAGTTGTAGTTAGCACAGTTGTAGTTCAAAATCATAGTCTGTCCACTCAACGGAACACTGATAAGATCAAGAACAATAAATAGTTAAAATTATACTTGAGAACACACTCCTCTTATAATACGAGTATCAAACACTGATGGTTTGGAACATATTTAACAGTTTTCCACTTAAACTTTACATTTAATGGAAGATTTGTTTGTATATAGAGTAGAATGGTTATAATTTGCTGTGCAATTATTGGCCTATAATTGTATTAATAGGAAATAGTGAATGGAATTCAATGAGCACTTAAAAACGGGTGAAATACATGACTCACCTCTGTAAGTTCTTCAAAGGCTCAAGATTCTCAATTTTTCCGATTCTGCCATGGTTGAGGTCTAGTTCCTCAGTTTGCTCGTTCACTATAATGATCTCTTGGCAGTCTTCCTCAGCCGGTGGAGGTGTTGCCTCGGGCTGCGGTGATTCTGCCGTTACTGCTTCGGCAATCGGCTCTTTAGTACTTACTGCACCCTCTTTTAACGCCTCCTTGTTAGTATTAGCTTGATTGCTAGTTGCCGATGCATCTTGATTGTCTAAACATTGAAAATTAGACATTATCTTGCAATAAGAATAACTTTGCATTAAATCAACACCCGGTAAAGTACGAATTTATTATCTACATACCTGCCATTATGACATATGTTATTTCCTTGTTAATATATAGACACACGTACAAATGTTTAATGTTTGTATTATTTCTTTACAATCCGCGACTCATGAGAAATTCTAATGGAACTATAAGAAATTCTTGAAATCACAAAATATGACAGCCAGCATGACAAAAACACAGGTAATTATTCATAAATAGTAGTAGTCTTTGACACAGAATAGCGAGAGAAAGAAAGATTAAAAATATTATCTTTAGTCGAATTCGGTTTAGTAGTAATTGTAAAGATGGGCTCGATTTTAGAGATTCTCTTACCACCACAGACTACAATAGTATCTTACCACTTACGACTCGCTTACTGTCATGTGTTAAGGTTATCTGTGCTCTGCTGAGCTGTCATTTTCAGTCTAAATAAAAGTTCCGCGCCAATTTTGCAAAGTATTATTTTATTTAGTGATTTGTGCTAACAACAACTAATTTTAGTCTCAGAAATAATGGACGAGAATGATGAACTAGCACAATTAGAAGAACTATTGTGTGCGGACCTGAACGAGGTTGAAAATGGCGACACGAAGGAAGCATCTATCCGTGAAGTTGATATCTTCCAACCAAGTAGCAGTAACGTAGAAGTTGAAGAGAAACCTGATGAAAGTAAGCCTGTTAAGAGTTCTGCTATCCACAATGGTGATACAGATTCATCAGATGATGAAGAACAAAGGAATTACACTGAACGTAAGTACAGTAACTATGGTTCTGAGGTTAAGAAGATATTGGACCATCAGGAACATGAGCAGAGGGACAAGAGGCTTGACTTCGAGACAAGGTTACGACAAACCAACATGGACGTCAAGATCGCTAAAAATAACTTCAAAACTAAAAAACCTGCTGATCAGGTAAACAAAAATACATTTTGTGCACCTGCAACGAAGAAGAACAAAGAAGCCGTCGACATTTATACTGATCCAGTATTCGGTATTAGAATTATCAAGCCATTGATATCAAGTAGTGCACTCATGGACCGCATGCAAGGCAGAGAGGCTATAAACATGCTACGGGTGAAAAGACATGTAGAAAATGAAGATCTTTCTAAAGACTGGGTGATAGGTGGTGTTATTGTGAGAAAAACTGCTGCCAAAAAGTCTGCAAAAGGTAACCAATTCCTGATATGGACCCTCTGTGATCTGAAAGATGATTTCAAGACAGTATCCATGTTCTTATTTCGAAAAGCTTATAATGATTTATGGAAAACTCCAGAAGGTACTGTAGTGGCAGTTCTAAATCCGAATGTTTTGGATAGATCACAAAACAGTGCTGAACAGGCCAGTCTCAGTGTTGAGAATCCTGATCGAGTGATGATATTGGGACAGTCCAAGGATCTTGGTGTTTGCAAGAGTAAGAAGAAGAATGGTGAGAAATGTACAGCATTTGTAAATATAAGCCAATGTGATGTGTGCATTTACCATGTGAAGCAAGAGTATCAACAGTACTCCAGGAGACAAGAACTGCAGTCTTCCACTATGGGCAAAGGACTTGTAAGTTTACAAAATAAAGTTCTTGGTAAAAGCACAGTAATATATGGTGGTAAAGCTTACTCTGCTATACCTTCTGGCAACACTGCTAAAGTGAAAGAGAGGGACAATAATAGATTGATGTCTCTGAGTGAGTACCATAAGTCTGAAGGTGACAAGTTAATGATGAATAGGGCACCACAGGGAGCAGGTCCTATGAAGAACAATGCTATATTGCACAGCCCTGCAGCACAAAGGACAAGTGACACAGAAAGGCTTAACAAACTCACTTGCAGTCCACAAAATACCAAGTCACAAAACTTAAGCTTAGCTGACAGAGTGGGCAGCTCTCCTAAGCTCAGCAGATGTGGTACTTTCGGCCTTAAAGGCAGTGGCACCATAGATTTAAGCATGACTTATGGTCAAAAATCTGCAGAACGAGCCAAGGCAAATGCATTCAGATTGATCCAACAAAATGGTGGTCTAGCAAAAGCAGACCCAAATAACATTAAAGGAACACAAGCTGGTAAGAAGAGGGCTTTAGAAAAGTTAAATGGCTCCAGCAGTGATGAGAATGAAAGTAAAATGTCTAAATCTGATGATGATGATACACCAAGGTCACAACTGAAGAAACCTAAGACTGTGATGTCTGAGAGGTTCAAGAAAATTCTAGAAGCAACTTCAGCTCACACCAACTTGATCAAGCAGCATGAGGATGATGAACAAGAAAAGTATTTCCACAAATTAGAGAAAAAAGAACAAATGGAAGAGAAGATGCTGAATACCTTCAAGTTGGCTTGCAAAGCAGTGAGATGTGTGAAATGCAAGTACACTGCTTTCTCAGCAGCACAGATATGCAAGGATGAACGGCATCCTCTGAAAGTCTTGGACTCATTCAAGAGGTTCTTCAAATGTGGCGATTGTAATAACAGAACTGTTTCCTTAGAACTTATACCTCTTCATCCTTGTGGTAAATGTCGTAGCTCTCGCTGGGTGAAAGCGCCAATGATGACAGAAAAGAAAGTGGCGCTTTCCGAGGGTTTGTCTATCAGGGGTGAAGAGGAAACCTTCATAGGTGGACAGGTTTCTTCTGGCAAGAACATTAATTTATTAGTGCCTGATAGTTGAGACTTTTTAATTGTATGACATATTGTTAATCCTGACTGACTTTCTATTGATTATTTTTTGTGTTATTTTATAATATTTATATGGAATTTTATTGTGATAAGGGTTTTTAAATAAAATCCAATATGAAAATAAAGCATAATATAATTTTATTATGAAACTTCCAGTCAATAACACTGAACCATTCCATAAAACACAATGTGTTTTCGATTTCATACAAGATCCATTTATAACAATCTTGTCGCGCGGAATAATTGTGGGCTTTTTTATAAATTTTTACACAGCCTTTGACAATAAATTACTACATGTTACAAAACTGATCAGTGGAGCTAATATTATAACATGTGACACCAATGTATTTACAAAAACTTCTTTATATCAGGCAGTGGTGCAACCATTGAAACATAGAAATGATAAATTAAAACTCGATACAGCTAAAACACTACTAACAAAATAAATTGAATGTTGTGTTCAACCAAAAATTCGTATAAAATAGTTACTTCTGGGGCGAATGCCTGATAGTTTAAAAAGTGAAAAATAACAGTTGTGCTGTAAATCGATCTCGTGAATTTACATTTCGTGAAGAGGAAGATATTGCGGGGAGTATTGGGAAACAGAAATGGCAATTGTCAAGATCGATATTGCACTAATTAGGCACTTGAATAACGATAGCATAGGTCAAGAATCTTCCTGTATTTTCTATAGCGATAGTGTTTCTGTATAGTCGAGTTCGTTGCCTTCACTACGTTGCGTTGCGGATGCCTTCCATCAAATAAAATAACATGGAGGCGACCACTGCCCGTGGGTGCGTTCGTTCAGTAAAAAAATATATAAAAGTGTGTGAGCCGCGGCGATCATTCCCACTCGGTGGTGGCGGGCGGCTTGGGCGTCAGGTCGTACAGCACGCGCGAGATGCCCGGCACGCTCAGCAGCTCCTTGCGCATTCTGTCTACAACCTGTTGACAAAGAATATGATTAGATTCGTAAATACGCTATATAATGACAGGCAGACCGGTGGGGTGATCGTCTTACCAGCTTGACTCTCGCTTTGATGTCCCGAAACTTTTGACAATCAACCAACCAACCTTTGGTCCCTCTTGGACCATACTCACAAATGAATCTTAGGATGCTATGCGTCAATAGCACACGCATACTATTTCGTTTGCGGCGTCTCAACTTCTATTTAGGAAGAGGTATGAACGGAGAGAAATGGGAAAGGGAAAAGAGACCTGTGTCTGCGCATACACTTGGTCACTATAATATCTCCAGCGCAGAAGACTGGTCTCCGCTGAGATTGATGGCCATGGCCGAAATTCGGTCTGGAGGACTATTATTAGGGAGAGACATATTAGCTAAAGCCAGCCAGACATCAGAACATCTGGCTGGCATTTTCCCATCAGTGGCATGATACAGGCTGGCTGTAACCAGTAGGCCTCGCACGAACGCCCGGAATAAACGTAACGTAAATTAGAACGATTATAAAAATGAATTTAAACTCAAAATCAAAGCATTTATTTCAATTAAACCTTGCACAGGCACTTTTGAACGAGTCGGTCGGATGTATCTAGTACTCGTTTAGTGTATAATATTTCCTTAGTTTTAAGACTTCATTTATATTTATGGGCGATACTAATTGGGCTTGTTGCAAAAAATGCTATTGGATTGTTGTATTTTCGATTGAAAAATCGTTCAAATTTACTTAACTTAATAATTAACTGTTATCGTACGTAAGGTATTTATTTAACTGGGTAAGTAGAAGTTATACTAGTAACTTACATCCTGCGGCATAGCATCCGAGCCCGGCAGGGCGGCGATGCCGGTCATGAAGTCGGATGTGATGAACGGACGCAGTACTAGCGAGCGCTGGCATGAAGCTGCGCGTACTGCCGCGTCGCGGTCGAAGTGGATCGGGATCATTACGACCGGCATCTGTGCGATGCGGGACGCGTAGCCGCTTGATATTAACACCTGAGGGGTACGAAAAAGTAAGTTTTTATTCGTTGGAGAAAATTCACAGGTATCAATCAATCTAATATAAAAAAAAATATTAGAATTATCTAATCATAAAAAATATGATGTTCTAAATTCATAATTCCAAGAACTACACACAGGATCATGAGTCGCACGAGCTGCGGTGGCCTTATTGTAAAGGAGAAACCCGTTTCTGGGCCTAACCGTTACACGAATCAGATATGTACCAAAAAATTCGTCTATTTTGCTTAATCAACCCATTTAAATCCTAGACTCAATAACAATGGCCAAGTGTAGAAAATAAGTAGATTTTTATTTTTTGTTTTAAACAACCTTTATAAACCGTTACAACACTTATTTCATTATACATCACTAACTTCACAAACGCTGGCATTATATCAATAGAGCGTAACCTATGAATATGATCGATTTAGTGAAAATCGATACTCTTAAAAAATGAAATAATACTCCATTGTTTTAGTATAATTGTTCTTTTAGGTATTCAAATCAATGTAAGATAAAAAATCTGGAATCTAATTCATTTTTAACGAAAGCACCATAAAAAATCATTAAAAGAAATAAATAATCGATAAACTTGATTGCACCACGGATTCCACTGGTAAACGGCAAATGTCAATGTCAACGTCTGTCAATTGTCATGGTTGTAATGTCATGTCAATAATGTCATTTGCTTTTCGTATTGTTGCGCAAGTGAATGTGTTTTTCCGAATTTCTCTTCGATTTAATAAGACCTATGTTCGAATGCTAGACTCCGAAATTGATTGCCTTCTGACTGACCCTCGCTTGAACATTTGACACCATACCCTGCCACCCCTGCTGACCTTTGCTGGAAAACTGGATCTGTTTATCTTCGACTGGTTCGACATCATGAGCCTGTGCATTAATTGCGGAATAGCAACGGATCGCTGCAATACAATAGGAAGGCAAAGATTGGAAGATGAAACGATTCTTTCAATTGTACAGGAATGGGTCACGCCTCAAACGGTTAGTATCTGATATTTATATATCGTTAGAAAGGAGCACTGTGTCCCTGCAGTGGGAATGTAATAAGGCCACTTATTATTACCCAAATGTGCCACTCAGATGTTTATTGCTAAATGCTAGTGCTAGACCTAATAGTCAAATGATAAATGTTTGCTTCAGGTAAATGAAAATGACTATCTGCCAAGCTTGCTGGAATCATGCCAATGCTGTATCTCTTGATGCAAACAGACCAGAAGAAATGGAAAAGACACCTATAGGACACCGACGAGTGTGTATTCACTGTGGTCGTTCTCTTCTAAGAGTTCGTTGCCATCAACTTAGGACTGGTCCAGTGCAAAATACACGAAGTTGTAAGAGAATGGATCCTACAACGCACGGTTAGTATATTCGTTTTATTCAGTTTATTAATAACATTATTTAGTTTAGTTTTGCTATCAATAGCATTAAAAATGTTTTTTGGTATGCTAAAATATTTAAGTGAATTAGAAAGACGGTGTGATAATTGTGGTCAAGCTAAAGCAAAAAAATCCTGCGAATGAGAAATCCTGATGTAGGAACATCAGGATTTCTCATTCGCAGGATTTATTTAGATTAGTCATTTTCAAAGTGGTCATCATGCGTCTCTGTGTAAAGGCATCCTTTAATGTAGATAAATTATTATTTTCAGGTTGGTGCTTCAAGTATTGTCTGTCACTCTTGTTGGGTGCGAGCATCTAGTGCATCTTCATCAGCTGTCAATGAGCCAAATAGTCAGGACATTCCTCATTTAGAAGAACTTTCAGCAAGGCAAGAAATCTATTCTGCACCAAGGGCACCTACTGTTGGAACGCTTATTGTTTTACCTGATTATTATAGAGCTGTTGAAACTGAAAGTAGATGATTTGTGGAAGTATGTCGGAGACATGAAAGAAACCGAATAACAATTACAATGCGAAAACAGTTACTTAAAATGTATAACTATTATGTACCTCCAAATAATCGCCTTTGTGAATGATATTAGTGATAATATTGTTAACACATTTAGTGCATATCAAATTCAAGATAAATATGTTTTTATTAAAAGAGTCTGATTGTAATGTTTTGGATTTCGAAAATGTTGAGTCTATGCAAGACCATTTTTTTTTAATATTATGACTATCCTAATGAAGGTGACAAATAAAACAATTTATCACAATTATGTGTTTTTTTAATTTTTTATATATTATTGCAATCTCAGATTACTGTAATCTGAGATTGCATCGAATCCCCTAGTAGATACAATATTAGCAAATGCAAACCACAGTAGTGTCTTATAAACATAGTTTTCATCTGAGGTTTTCAATAAAGATAAATGTCATCCCCTAAGCGCTTTTTATGTACCTAAAACGTCATCGTAATAGGCTGCAGGCGCTAAAGCTGCAGCATAGCGCATGTGCGTTCCAGAAAGCCTAAAAAATATCATTTTTTATTGAAATAACTCTAAATATAAAAATAACCTAAAATATAAACATTGTCTGATTTTACCAATTTGGCCATTGCTGGGAGTCGTGAAAATTGGGCTCGTGAAACCTTCCTAAATGCTCTAATTTATGGCCAAATTGCATCTCTGTAACGTCAGGCCCAAGTTTCTATGAAGTTTGGGTTTCTCCTTTACCATGTTATGTCAAGACCATAAACTTCTTATGGGTTTTCCTGTAATCTATAAGTAAAGAACTATTTTCTGTATTTTTTTTCGAAATTTTAGGCTCGTTAGTTTCGGAAATAAAAGGATGTATGGCCAATTTTCATCTTTTTTCTTAAAACTTATTTAATTTAAAATAATTAAAAATATATATCTGTAATTCTTACAATAACTTTCATTTGATGTGTCATACAATAAAGTTTAAAAAAAAAACTGCTTTGTGTCCCAAAAGTGACCCCCATATTCGAAATTCCTTTATTTACGTTACGTATCCGTGTTTGGGTCACAGAATTTCATATTATGTTTATCAATTTCAATATAATCGACAGCCAATTTGCTCCAAATCTACTGGTAGATTCGGAGCAAATCGGCTGTGACAGATGGGAACACAGACACACGAGTGATCCTATATGGGTTCCTTTTTTTATTTTGAGGCATGAAACCCTAAGAAGAATAATAATACTACAACTAACATGAAAACCTCCTTTTTTGAAGTAGGTTAAAAATCATTTTACGAATAAAAAATAACCGACAAAACTTAAATAATTATATTATAGAAGAAAGTCAAACTGTTTTTACCTGTGTGGCGAGATCATCTGCCTGGCGTAGAGTTGAGATAACTTGTTGTGTGAGAAAGGTCGGAGTGATGTCTGTCACTTGCTCCTTGATTATGCCTCCAAAAGCGTAGCAAACCCTGGAAAAATGGGTCATATTTAAATTGGTTACATTTTGGCAAGAATATGAAATTATACCAATGGTGTATCAACCTCATTTAAAACGCCCTTGCGTATAGTAACGCACGGTTAGCTCAGTAAAGTATTTTAACCAGAAGCAACGAAAAAAAAAAAACGGTATTTTAGAAAAAGTATGTAAAAGCTGCTACACGCATTGATTTGCATGCGCAAGCAGTTTTTAAATAACATGTATGGTATCCTCACCATTATACCAGCAAACCGTTTGCACGGTGTTATATTGCATGCTGGCTTGTCTACTTAAATAATTTTACACACAATAGGGATGTTTCCAGGAAAAAAAAAAAAAAAAAAACTGTTTAATTCGTCAATCAGATAATAAAAAAAAAATTTAGACACGTATTTTTTGCTTTATCATATTAATAAAAAATTACTTAGATAAAACACATTAAACTTGGGGAGTTACGTCGTTACGTCACAGCTACGTATAAAATCTAGCGAGCAGTGACGTCATGCCACATTTGAACTCAATGTATCGCCGTAATGTTTTGATTACGTACATAAATAAAAAATACGTGTCCAATATTTTTTAATAATCTACATGACGGACAAAAAAAATTTTTTTTAGTCATCGTCCCTATTGCTCGCGATGCTTGACAATACAAGGGAACTATTGGTTTTAATTGGTAAATACCTGTTAACGTTATGGCAGACGCGCGGGATAAGTTTGGCGAGGTAGTGCATGTCCTTCCAGTCGGGCGGGTAGCGCTCCGTCGAGAGAGCTACCGCATAACTATACGTTCTGCCGTCACCTAGAAAACAACAAAATTGTTAGTGATATCTGTTTGTTAATTAATTGAACTGAATGAATTGTGCTCGCCCTGCTCGGCCGGCGTGGGTACAGGTGCCTTATGTGTACTGTACCTTGCACTCCAACAGATCTGAGCGGCAACAGCGTGGCGGCGACGGGCGACTTGGACGAGATGCGCTTGAGCTCGGCCTGCTCGGCCGGCGTGCTGGCGTTGGCCACGCGGCCCAGGAGCGCGTGCGACTTCACGCACATCGACGCGTATTCCACCATTATTTTGACTATCACCTGTGGAGGAAATGTGTCAATATCAACTTTATTATTCATAGGAGGTAAGGTGTACACGTGTTCGGGTCAGCACATTCAATTCGGTAGTATTTGTTGAACAACACTGACACGCCGCGCCGGCGCGGTGCGTATGCAGCTGCCGACGGAATGCGGATGCCATTTTAAATAATTAAAATATTATTTTTATAAAAACATTTAGTATTATGTATTGTGAATTTATTTTATTTTTTATCTCATTGTATGCTGCACCGATCGACGTCATCACGTCAATGCCAGCTGCCGCTGAAAATCAGCGCTGAAGGTCTGTCTCGCCCAGGGTCGCAGCATTATGCTGAGCGATGGCCGTTTTGCGTGGATGTGACGCATATTTTCCGTTTTTATTTTTTGTGTCTGTGTTCTTTTTTTTGCGTCATGTTTATCGCAAATAAACGTAATTTCTTTCTTCTTCTTCTTTTCTTTTAACAAAGCTGACTCGAGCAATTACTACATGTATTTGGTTGAGCTGGATGGTGCTAATCCATGCGTCATGTTCGTGAACGGGCGCCGTCAGTTGGGACTGGTCATCTCTTAGCTGCCACGGGTTATTTTATTTTATTTTGTTTCTATTTGTTGTACCTACGCTTGACGCTTTTAACGTGTAAGTTTTTATTATTTTTATTTTTACATCGTTCTCACTTTTAGTTATAAATTCAACATTATAGATGTAACGAATACTTTTGTAACAATTTAATTTAAAAGGGTGTCCATGGAGTTTCTTGCCCGTTCTTCTCCATAGGTACATACGCTTTGGAATGGGAATGTAGCTTAATTTTTCTTACTGACCGACTCCTTGACAATTCAAAAGTGCCTGTAAATGGTTTAATTGAAATAAATGATTTGAGTTTGAGTTTGCCTTTCATTCAACTCGTGCCGATCGGCAAACTCCGCTCGGTATCTACCTTTGCTGAACTGACATTTTGGAGTAAATTTTTATCGCCCACATTAAGGTGGAAATATAACTTAACTTTAAACGTTGTTATACATTGTAGTTTTACATGAAATTGATTTTTTATTGTTAACAAATAGTTTTCTTTTTAAGTTACCGGGATTTTTTGTATGAATTATTGAAACTTGGACAGGACGTCTGCCGTGTCAGCTACGAAACGTATGGGAATAGTTTTTTGCGATTTCTGACTTTTGCAGTACTCAAACCTCAGTCAGTCCTATATAATTTTTTTAACCTTATAAGAAACAGGATTGATTAGCACCAAAAAGTTTTTGTCAAAATGTACCATTTTCTTGCTAACTGTATTTTTTTTTCAAAATCTTTAAATTGTCATCAAAAATTTCTCAAAAAAACAAAAAATTGGTAGTCTCCTGAAACCAATTTTCTGTGACTACAACGGATAAGATACCTACCCTAACTGCCCTGTCTCAAAAATCCACTCTGTATAGTGTTTTAATAGCTGTTTGATTTTTCAATGACAGAATGAATGAACTCGTAAAATTATATTGGAGTTTTCTGTGATCTCTCCACAGCATTTGATTGCATGCACCATGTCACGCTTTTGCGTAAACTACGTCATAACGGTGTCCAAAATGAAGCTCACAACGTAATAAATTCTTATTTACATAATTAGGTTCCAATGTGTAGATGTTAATGCTGGGAAATCTTCCAGACTACCAGTTCAGTTAGGTGTACCTCAAGGCTCAATACTGGGTCAATCTTGTTCTTAGTGTATATCAATGAATTACCAGTCTATATCTATACGGTAGCTGTGACGTTGTACTGTTTGCAGATGACAACTCTCTTATTTTTAAAGTAGACAGGAATAGACAAGATTTTGATGACGTAAACAGTGCACTCTCAATGCTTACGTATTGGTTTACGACAAATAACCTAGTTCTCAATGCCAAGAAAACAAAATGAGTTCGCTTTACCGAGTGTTAAAAACCTAGGACTCCGAAGCGCATAACTTTTCTGATTTACCTGTATCCATATTTGCATAGTAAAAATGATCGTAACTTATGTATGTTACCTGTGTCTCGGCGAAGTCCCGCTCGGCGTAGGGCTCGTCCTGGCACAGCACGCGCACGGCGAGGCCGGGGCCCGGGAACGGTTGCCGCTCCACCAGCGCCGTGGGCAGGCCCAGCTCCATGCCCAGGGCTCGCACCTGGCGGATAAACAGAATCATCATCTGCCTAGCCTTTTGTTGGGGTTGGCTCCCAGTGTAACGAGATCCAGTTAAATACCAGTATTTTAACATGTCAAGGTCTCTTTCGCTTTGAGACAAGCATAAATACTTTACGCTTACGCAAAATTCAAAAGTAATTTCCTCGTGAAATCAACTGTTAATAAACAACACGTCCCGGAATTAACGCCCACCATCAAACACCCCAATCAGAATATTATGTTATAATCATAATACATACACAGATTTTTTACTATGATGTATAAAACTTATTTTTTTAAATAACTTAGTTAATACTAAGGGGTTTATTCATAAACGTTGCTTAAAGTTAAGTGACGTTCAAACGTCAAAAAATTATAGTTAAACAGTCGCTAATCATTACTTAACTTTAAGCAGCGTTTATAAATAAACCCCTAATTGTGGGAGAAAATTGTGGACACATTACAAATCTACGCACGCACACAGTCGCACACGTATAAGAGTCTAGCGCAGTAGGTATTTCGTCTATTTTGGTTTGTTTTGAATGTACAGTGTTTTTTTTTTTTAAATGACAGAAATTGATTTAGTAAACGATTCTGAACTACTTTCATAAGGATACAATACATTGTATACAGGATAAGTTTAAAATGAGTGCGTATATTTTAGGAGGTAATCAGGTGCATAAAACTGGACAACTTTCCCCAAGGAACATAGGTCGAATCTTAAAATTGAAAATAGACTTTTCATACATTGTGACTGGTCACGTGACTTGTTTGTTTAAACAGTAGATTTCTTTTATTTTTTCTTTCGACCAATGTTCCTTGGAGAAAGTTGTTCAGTTTTATGCACCTGATTACCAACAAAAATATACGCACTCCTTTTAAACTTATCCTGTATGTATCTCTTTTGCTTACATGTGACCTACAATCTTTTGTAAGTTTCTTGAGCGAGAAAATCGTTAATAGCTAGTCGTTTCCTCGTCCGCGGTAAGACAGGTACCTTGAGTGCCCTGTCCTAGGAGGACTTTGTCTTTAACCAGCCATTAGTTTACCTCATCCTTATGAAAGTCGCGCAGAGGCTCGACGACTCTGCCGCGTTGCCTCAGCGCTCGAACCAACTCAGTATCGTTGTGGTGAGTCTTGATAGTGGCCGCGTTGTTGGAGCACAGAGATGATGCCGACTCGATGAGGTCTGGCCTTAGCGTGCCCTGGCCTAGGAGAACTTGGTCTTCCCTGTGGATGAAAGTGATGATTTTAGTTTGGGGAATTCAGATAATCGAGCCAGAGACGAAGAGCGTAGTACTTTTAGTGTGGATAAAAAATATAATTGTCGTTGAACATTTGATAAAATAAGGTTAAAAAATTGCAAAGTTTGTCTCGTCATATTTAAAATACTTTTTTTATCACATCTATTCAAAAAGAGCTATTTTAGCCCCTGTAAACAGGGACTAAAAGTGATTTGAATTTCTAATGTGGATATTGTTAGTAATAGTTAGTTCCAATCACCAAAGAGATCAAGCCCGAACATTGTATGAACAAGTAACAGTCTGTATGATGTAGCAAACCGCACGCGAGCTAAAATAAAAATAAAAGTTTGTAAAAAACAATAAAAAACGCGCGAAATAAATTCCGCCTTCGTTCGTAATTGTTTACTCAAATTCAGATTTTATTTAGTTTTATAAAAAAAATGTGTGTCTTCCTTTGTGTGAGAATTTAAGTATTATTTTAACTCCAGAGAACATTGTATCGGATGCTAAAAATGTGATACAAATAAATAAACGTACTATTCTTATTCATAAGTTGCACTTACTTATTTTTTCATAGAGGGTGATAAAAAGTAGAGTGTCCACCTTGGTAGTAACATTATTTTAAGCTCGATTGACGTACTTTGAATCCCTCGCTGCGCTCAGGATTCTACTTTAGAACCCCTCGCTGCGCTCAGGATTCTACTTTAGAACCCCTCGCTGCGCTCGGAATTTTACTCTAGAATCCTTCGCTCCGCTCTGGATTCAAAGAAACACTCTCGCCTTCAAAATAGTTGTTTGCTCCCTTGGCAAACAATCTACTATTAGATTTTTTAAAGATGATAATTTTTCGACCCATTTTTCATTTTTGTGCAAAGTAAAACCATTTAACTCAAATAAATCAATTACAGGCACTTTTCAATTTTCAAGGGGGCGGTAAGTCAAAAAGATGAAGCTAGTTGCCCATTCCAAAGCGTAGTAGGTTCCCTATGGAGAAGAATGTGCAAAAAAATCCACAGACACTCTTTTAAATTAAAAGTTGTGTTGCGTTCAAGTTGGAAGCAGCACCATAATGTCAAAAAAAAAAAAAAACTTCATTTCGAATTACATAATTATGATAGCGTTGTATTGGGTGTGAAGTATTTTAGTGAATTAGAATTAGTTGATGTTTCTTATACAAACAATGAGGGTTGTTAACATTTTTTCATTAATCTTTTGACTGCCACAGTCATGTATAGATGGCAAACCAAAATGTGCCAAGTACGCCACGGTCACGACTACATGACAGGCTTATATACGTAAATCTGTAAATAAATCTCACATAACGACATTGTTTTTTTTCATTTCTTTTGCTGATTATGTTCCTTGACTTATCCTCATTTATATTAGTAGAGCTTCTTTCTTTATATTTCATCTATATTAGCATAAGATGACAAAACCTCGAAATAATGAATTCGTATCTTGGCGCCGAGGGCACGTTTTGCTTTTTGACGTGGCGGTCAAAAGGTTAATAAATGACCTTTATGCTTTGAACCAATTGCAATGTAGTGACAGACTCACTGCAAGTTGAGATCGTGCACAGCCTGCTCGGCGATGCGTATGAACACGTCGCCGATGATCTTGCGCTTGTCCTCGGGCGCGGCCGTGTGGCACAGCAGCGGCGTGTGGCGCACGCGCCCGCCCGCCTCGCGCACCGTCGTGCTGCCCTGCCGGAACTGCGAGCAAACATTCGCTTGTTAAAGACAGACTGACTCTAGCACAGCCACATTTCATACCCATTCATTTTGGGAACGTTCCTGGACATGCAGGAAAAGTTTTTAATCATTGCGCAAATATTGTCAAATTAAACTTAAACGTGTTTTATTATGCACTTATTTCTTATTTTGATATTCCTAGTACAAAAAAAAAATCAGTTCGCGTTAACGAAAGATTTTTATTTCGAAACTGGTATAATGGATACTCGTCGCGCAACGCGCTGACGGCGCGATCAGTGAAGTGGAACGCAATAGTAGATACCTATCAGCGGTGCGCTCGCCCATTGATATTATTACGAATAGATTGTATCCATATTTTACTGATTTCAAGGGACCAAAAAAAAAGTATTGAACAAATACGGAAATGTGTTCTATTACTGATACTGAACCACCAAAAAAAATTTGCGCACTGGTTAAAAACTTATCCTGTATAATCTAAAACCTAAAAAAAAAATTTTTTTTGTATGTTTATCTACGTCCATGCTCCTCTATAAAAGTTTCTGAAACAGTTAGCTTATTGCAAACATTAAAACACCCAGTGTCATAGTAACCATAATAGCATCCAAACGGGAGTTATAATGTTGTACTGAATTTCATAATGCAACTCCTTTGCTTTTACTCATCTGTTTGATGAGTAACGAAGGGATCATCATCCTCCCTTCCATTCTCACTACTCAATTCGTGGTATCTTTATGAATTTCAATAAAAGAACATTGTCACGCACGCGCGTTTCACTATACTATACCATAGCGTCGTATCCCGCCATTTTTGTTCGATATTAGTATTGCAAAAACTGTTTCAGAACCTTTTATAGAGGATTCATGTCATGGGTGTAGATGAAGTATTGTATGCAACTATAATAATTAGGTATTAAAACACTCATGTGATACTATTATCACACTCAGCTCATTCATGTTTTAATACCCCTTATTATAAAACAGTTGCATAAATAACTATTATTTGTTTCACGCTAAAACGGCTAAACGGCTTAAGATGGAATTTAGCAAAGTATCCCAATATTCCCACGAGATCGAAACTTATGGCCGGTGAATCCGCGGGGCGCAGCTAATGTACAATATAATGAAAAACTATCATACCTGATGAGCCGCATTGACCACATGTAGACGAACGCCGAGCTCTCTGAGACACCTCTCCACTTTAGCGCTCTCGTTCTTACGCATGAAACCTGCGAATAAAACAATTTAATTCAAGTTATTCAAAGTGATGGCTGAAGAAGAAAAGGGGTATGGTTGACAGTCGGGCTCGTCGGTTGCCAGAGGTGTATTTTTAATATAAAAGTGTTTGATACAGATCCTGATCCCGGGGCGACTTCCACACTCCCACAGTATTCTGAAGAAATAAATGTAGTTAATTTAACTTACCATTATCAATGTGTAAGGCGATGACTTGATCTTCGCGGAGAGCGGTTCTAAGTAACGCCGCGCATACGGTGGAGTCTACGCCGCCGCTTACTAACACCTGACAGACGAAACAATGATTTTTAGAATATTTTCTCAAAGTTTAGTGCGTTGTGAGGTTTTACAAAACTTACGAAGTTAATGAACCAATATTATTGTAATCAGGTAATACTAGATTTGAAGTAAAAGCAAGCTTTTACTATGTGACAAGCAGTGTGCGGCCCAAAGGATGATGACAAACTTCTAAACAAACGTATGAAAGTGGATACATACATTTACCCCCCATTTTTACTATACGATAAGGGAGCCAAGTGTGTAATGATTAATGCACTAGAGTTTCATACGACGTTTAACGCGACAAGCTTTTATATCATATAAATTGTGTAATGAAGTTATAAGTTTATCGTAAAAGTTTTAAAGGAAAAGTTTATTTTATTCTTTTTAGCGCATTTAAATAAAAGCTTGATTTAAAAAAAGTTTTTTTTTACTTCTAATTCTTTCTGTAAATTTTGGCGTTCAAATGTCCCTTTTATGTGCCTATTTGAAATAAATGGTTTGACTTTGATTTAGGCTAACAGTAAAACTATAATATGTTTACTAACCAAAACTTTATTATCCCCGACGGTCTCCCGTATGAATTGTATGCAGGCGTCGCGACGTGAACGCAGCGTGAACGAGCGTGACAGGCCCGAGATGTCAAACAGGAAGTTTGACAACATCTGCTTGCCTTTGGGGGTTAGGTCCACCTGGGAAAAAAATATGATACATGGAAGTTTAAAGAGATTTACTACAATCTTTTTGAATTTATAAGACTTGTTATAGCCCGTGAGGAATTATAAAAGTTGTCAAAAACGTAATTATTTGAAGATTTTAAGGTTACCAAAATACTTCCGAGTGTCGAGTCGTGTTCAGGATTTATTTATTCGAAGCGTTGTCTAAGAGTACGGATTTTAATCACTTGTATAATTGGACGTAGTTTAGCAGAAAAGCTAAAGGTTAAAATATAATTGATTTGTTAAAGTGTTTGTACAAACCTACTTACAGAAATAAAATAATTTATCATATTTACCTCAGGGTGGAACTGCACGCCGTACAATCGCATCTGCTCGTTGTAAATGGCGGCGATGAGATGGTTAGATGACTGTGCGCCGACGCGGAATTTATCGCCGACCTTCTGGACGCTGTCGCCGTGTGTCAGAAGTACTGGCTGCAGCTTTTCCAGACGACTGGGAGAGAAAATAAAGGGATATTGGTCAAAAATAAATAATGGAATGGAAAATATATAATGGTTGCCTGGAAGATACCACAAAAAGCGATAAGGTCGCCCAATGTATGTTTTGTAGTGTATTTTCTGGTGTACAATAATAGTACATTACTTACCAAGGGCTGTAAAAGAAAGAAAGCCCGAAATAGCAGGTATTTGTAAATATGCTATAGAAGGCTTCCTTTTTTACTGCTCGTGGTGAGTACACTACGTCTTCACCTGGCCATAATGCGACTTACCGTATGCGTAGCGTGCAGTAAAACTCACATTATGGCCAGGTGTGACATAAAGTATATAATATATGGAGAGAGTAAAGAAATAAAGAAAGAAAATACGTTTATTTGCGGTAAACATGACGCAAAGAAAGAACATAAACACGAAAAGAACAAGTTGGGAGAAAATATGCGTCACATCTAAAAAATAACATCCACGCAAAACGGCCATCGCTCAGCATAATGCTGCGACCCTATGCGAGATAGAGCCTCAGCGTTGGTTTTCAGCGACAGCCGGCGTTGACGTGATGACGTACACAAAAATCAACATAAATCAATGTTAAGGTTACTTTTCTAGCTATTTCGTGACCTATGGTTTGGTGATTTAAGTTTTTAAATGGCGAATAGTAGGACAATAATCGCTAAGTAATCTTATACTTTTCTAATTATTAACCACTCGTATTTAATGTAATTACAGAAACAATTGAAAAGCCATTGTGACTCGCATGGATCCACGTTCTATACGAAGGTTAAAAGAACTTGAAGAACTGCTTTTTAGTCTTGCAGACTTCTAAGACTCCCAGGTAATGGCTATCGGGCATTTCCACCCCATAGCTGTACATAAAGGGGTTTATTTATAAACGCTGCTTAACTTAAAGTTAAGTAATCATTAGCGACTGTTTAACCATACATTTTTGACGTTTGAACGTCACTTAACTTTAAGCAACGTTTATGAATAAACCCCAAAATGAACTTACATATTCTCAAAAACTTATTTACAGTTTTGAATCAATCTGATTGTTGTAACATTCAGATCAATCCGACACGGAATAAGTGCGGTCCTCGTGGTATTGCCGAAGTGCTTCCATGCATCAGATTTTTCTGCGCAGTATAATCAACTCACTTGAACAAGGGACACGTGGTCTCGACTTCTACCTCGTACTGTCCGTCCTCGCGCGCTTCCTTACGTAGCACTGAGCCGCCGAACTCCTTGTTCAGCATCTGCATGCCGTAGCATATTCCTGGACAACAAATATATTGTTGAAAATTTTGAACCTAAAAACTATTTCCAAGGAAATTACCTTAATTGTTAGGCTGTAACTTTTCCGATGATAAAAAAGACGCTAGCCATGCAAAGTAGAAGTACACAATTGTTATCTCACGAAGCTACGCGCGTTTTACTTGTGGTTACCAACTTGGTAACCACAAGTAAAACGCGCGTCGCTTGAAACGCAGTGAAACCGATTTTGTTGCTGTTATAGCCCCCAGAAGGAGGGTAATTTTTATTTTATTTTAGCTGTGCATACCCTGTCTGAAATCTCTGTGCACGCCAGTTACCAAGTTTACAAACGTGCTGGGGGCCAAGTCTACTAATGTACAAACGTTGCAATGGTCTCTTCATTGCGAGTTTTTGACAGATTTGCCATACAAACACTGTCAAATACTCACAATGGCGAGACCTTTGCGACGTTTGTAAATTAGTAGACTTAGGCCCCTGTGAATGTGTGTCTCGTCTACTCGTCTTCACGCACACATTCACAGCGTATTTGTACATTGGATTACCACAAGTAAAGCGCGCGTCAATCTGTGAGATTAAAATACTATAACCACGTATAATATCATGCTGTAAAGTGATACATCGAGTTTTAGATAAGTTCGGTTTAGTACAGCGCGCGGCATCGTCAATCAGTAGATGGCCAGTACAGCTGCGCTAATGATGAATGCAATAACTCGATTTTGGACGATTTTGAGTTATATATTCGTTGAGTTATATATTTGAAGTCAGCGAATCGAAACCTATTAACTCTCTCTCTAAGCAACTTTTTATTGATCCATCAGGAACTCGGTTTTTCAGTAAGCAAGAATGCAAAACTAAAACCTCATAACAAATTCAATAATCAAAAATACAATTCTCGGAAGCGGCAAAATCGAGTTATTGCATTTATCGTTAGTACGGCAGAGTATTCACTCACACCCGTGGGACAGTTATAGAAGGAGAAGTTACAGTTATGTTGAATTTATGCCCGAATGCTGTTACGACATACCATAAATAACCGGCCAAGTGCGTGTCGGACCACGCACAATGAAGGGTTCCGTAGTTGGGATGAATTTATCCCAAGAACAAACTTAACATTGCAGTTGAAAAACATGTTGTCCCATACATTCCAACTGCAAATATATAAGTTTGTACGCACAATATTGAGAGATTTACCATGTTATTAAAGACCATAAAGAACTATTTTTGTATTTTTTTTTCGAATTTTAGGCTAAGTAGTTTCGGAGAAAGGGGGGGGGGGAATAGTAAAATTTCATCTATTTTCTTAAATAACTTAACTATTTATTTTAAAATAATTAAATAAAAAAGAGACTCTCACAACAAGCCCTTTCAATATAGCACACGGTACATTATACAAATTCATTTATTTATGTTACACGTCTGTGTTTGGGTCACAGAAATTCATATGTGTACCAAGTTTCAACCTAATCGGTCCAGTAGATTCGGAGCAAATTGGCTGTGGCAGACGGACAGACAGACAGACACATAAGCGGCACGGGTCTCAACTCGAACAAATTATAATTAGTCTTGGAAAAAATTCACAGATGGCAGCATAGGTAACAATTATGAAATTAACAATCAATAAAAAGCGTTGTAGGGCCGATTTTGGCTGAAGTAACATTAGTAAAAATCAAAACTTCCTTGTTTAATGTTGATTTATCTATTTACACTCATAAATCACGAGAATGGCGCCTAGTATCTAGGCTGATTCCTAGATGGCGTTGTAAAACTACAGTCTCTGGCAATGAGTGAGTCGCTAATGCTGCCATGTGTTAAAAAATCGAAGGAAAAATATAGCCAGCCTTAGGTCATTTCTTTGTATGGGATTGGGTATCTGTACGTAGTATTATATTATGTGTGCTTTGGGTGAAGCACAGTTGTAGTTTTTCTGGGCTGGTACGGAACCCTCGGTGCGCGAGTTCGACTCGCTCCTTGACCGGTTTTTCATTCAAACGTGGGTACAGACCCTAGAAAACTGGCAGTCACAGTGCCCTCTGTGCTGTCACCGACGATGCCATGAAAAAGGCGAAGTTTTGGGCCAACAGAATTTAACTCACTGTCGTGCCATCGACACGATGAAGAATAAGATTACGTACTGAAGTTTTAAATGAAGATAATAGAGATAACCTTGAGATAACTCTCAGAAAAGTTTCAAGAGAGATACAATCAGTTTACCAACTATTCTCTTAGAGTAGTTACAGAGACACTGACCTCAGCATTGTTACGTCAATCAAGCAAGACTTCAAAAGATCGAAAGCGAAATGATTGCATGAAATAAACAAAACAACGGTCATTAAAATATGCGACCGTGGTCACACGAAGCGACTAATATTTAATTGGAACCCGTGTCAACACGCACATGCAAATTGTTGCTGTAACTGCGATAAAACAGTAAATGAAATTAACCAGAACAGAAAAACTTTAACTTTTGTTAAATATTTTATTACTAATAAGCTATTTTTATTTTTGCAGATCTCCGCTGAATCAGCGGAACAATAAATCTTCTTCATTTTAAATGTTGAGCACTTTTTGGGTGAACAAATTTCATGGAACTCGCGTCATCGTGACCATCGTTAGTTTTCACTTCTATCGGCAGTCTCTAAGACTGCCCCGTTTTTAGGGTTCCGTAGCCAAATGGCAAAAAACGGAACCCTTATGGATTCTTCATGTCTGTCTGTGTCCGTCCGTCCGTATGACACAGCCACTTTTTTCCGAAACTATAAGAACTATACTGTTGAAACTTGGTATACCCAAAGTCTCTAATTCAGATAATTTATGTATACAAAGTAATGTCAAGAAATGTCACTGTCAAAATGACAGGACAGTGGTACAAAACATTTGATCATATTTTATTTTTGTAAAAAGTCAACGCTAAAATTAAAGTGAATTAATTATAAGAACTATGCAAACAAAATACCGTTGCCAAACAATGTTTTGTGTAGTATGTCGGAGATACGGTATATGATCGTCATAATCAGCCCTTAAAGTCCAGTGTTAGATGTAGGCCTCCCAAAATCGATTTCCACTCGAAACAGTTTACAGCCGTTTTCATCCAAAATGTGGCTATGCTACTTACAATATGAATCTATGAATGAGAGTTGTAATATTAGTGTTGTTGAAGATGTAAAAAAATTGAAAATGTTTGGATCTCCTGCATTGTTACCAGTACCATAAAATATTTTATACCAGAAAATCTCCTTTTTTAATAACTTTGTTTAAAACCGAAACTTTATAAAAATAATTACGTTATGATTATTTTTTAATTATTATTTCTTAAAATCAGTACTTAAAAGTAAATGAAACCTCTTTTTTCGCCATTTTATGTGAATTACCATTATGAAGATATTTTTTTGATATGTTATCCCCTTTGTTTACATTAATTATCTGAATTTGAGACTTTGGGTATAAGTAGATGTATTCTGTGAATTGCATTAAGATTTTCACACAAAAATAGAAAAATAAAAACAATAAATTTTGGGGGTTCCCCATACTTAGAACTAAAACTCATTTTCTTTTTCTAAACTAAATAGTTTGCGCGAGAGACACTCCCAAAGTGGTAAAATGTGTCGCCTCCCCCCTGTAACTTCTAAAATAAGAAAATGATAAAACTAAAAAAAAAAAATATGATTTACCATGTAAACTTCCACCGAACATTGGTTTGAACGAGATCTAGTGAGTCGTTTTTTTTTATAGATAATGGTACGGAACCCTTCGTGCGCGAGTCCGACTCGCACTTGAACGGTTTTTTTAATCAGTTTTCATCAAGTTCTTTCAATAATTATGAAATTATAGACCCGTAAAAATAAAGAATTCTCGTTACGTATGGCCAAATGGCGCGCGTTTGGCCAAATGCATATGAACGTGGCCATAGCCAGAAGATTGTAAGCACGTGGTTTTCTGTAATGTCTGCTGGAAAATCTATTACCGTCCTTGCAGTCGAGAGTTTGGTTTGTGCTACTACATATTAATGTTTTTTTCCACGCACAAACAGTGAACATGCCATGTTATCTCTCCGCCACACTTTGTTGACTCGTAGAAAATGCCTAAGGCATTAAGTCCGCCTTTTTACCTTTAATGTTGAACACATTAAACATTTCAGGGGTTAAGTTTAATAAATAAATAAACTGACTGACCTAGCACAGGCAGGCCGATCTTGAATATATCGGAGTCGTATCTCGGCGCATCCTCAGCGTACACGGAGTTAGGTCCGCCAGATATGACGATGGCGCGGTACCCAGCCTCCTTCAGATGGTATGCTGGCGTATCCAGCGGCAGGATATCCGACTCCACGCATAGCTCGCGGATGCGACGGTCTATTACCTGTGGCAATTGTTTATGGTTAATTTTGGAAACATCGAAAGGTAACGTGAAAAATGTCGTAGAACCAAAAATTCAAAGACATGACATTTACCAACCCACACTGAGCTCGCGTGGTCGATTACAGCCCGCTCTCTGGCTTTCGTTCCAGCAATGAGAACGGCTGATTATGCTATTGTTATGATAAATTTTTGCACATGCAACATGGAATGAATATGGAGTAAATTCTTAAGTCCATCAAAGGTTATGGAAGAAGATGATGCGTTAAGGTCGTGACGTAATTAAAGAATTTTATTTTATTTTGATAAAGTATGTTTCATGAACTAAACTTAATAATAAGAAACCGCTGAAGTGCCGACGTAAAATATGTTACTATTACCGCGAGACACGAGTTTACTTAAATTTCAAATGGTTATGTTTTGTTTCCTTATTTTTGAAGAGCACGTGTACCTAAATAGCGCGTGTTGCGAAAACTGATACACTAGTGGTAGTAGAAATAAGACGGGCTGGCGGCCGCACTTTACGTCCAAGTGCGTATTTTGCGGAAAAAACGATCATTCGATTCCCCGGGAGATTCTCAAGGAAGGCCAGATACACCTTGGTGTTACTGACAATCTCACCGAGGTTAATACACTAGTAATCAATAACTTTTAATTGGATTAATTTAGAAAACATCAATGCCTTGTTATCTTTCTCATTCTATTTGTAGGTGAAACTACCACTAATTATTATGTAACTAGTTTATATAATTATGCAAACAGTAGTTCTATTTGGGAACATAATTATTAGCGATAAAGTTATGAAATGTGACTTTAGATAACTGATTAGCTGACACTGACCTTATAAAATAAGATAGCAATGTTCTGGTGCAATATTAATTGATTAATTTACCTCGTACCCGCGGACAATTTTTTAACGTGGCAAATATTTATCTTGCACTGGATTTTCGGTCTACTTCGCCATCCCCTTGTCCAAGAGGATGGCGAAGAAGACCGAGACTTAATGCGCCGGATCAACTCAGAATGGATTAAAAATGGCGACAGGTCACAGGAACAACTTGCGACTCACGGATGCCCCTCAAGCTAAAGGGGTAAAATTTCGTGATATAAGGCCAGTCGTACTGTATGGATCGTGAAGAAGACGGATGAAAAAAGATTGCATGCAGCGGAGATGAGAATGTTGAGATGGATGTGGCGAACATGGATAAAGTAAGAAATGAGTATTTAAGGGGAAGTTTGAAAGTAGTGCCAGTGACAGAAAAGTTGAAAGGAAATCGTTTGGCTTGGTAATGGGCATGTGATGTGGAGGAAATAAATTACCAAATGGAATTAAGGACTTTTATTCAATTTAAAAACAAATTAAGACATCTATTATTGGAGAAATGTTATTATACTATTGACGAATTCCTTAATGATAAATTGTAAGTTATTTGACATTGATATTTATTTAATATTGACAATGTATTATTATCTATATTTCTATTCATTATTTATATGTATATAATATGGTCTCTACTCGGAATATGGTCCCCATCCACCGGACCAACCTATAATAGCTTAACCTGATGGATCGACCCGTGTTGCTGTTATTACTAAGCCACGAGCTCCTCTCTCGGCTCAACATGAGAGTTGAAAATCCAGTTCGCGGTAAAAATTGTCGAGTTAACAAATTGCCCGTGTTTACCAGGCCTTGCGCATCAAATTGTTAGATCGTGTGCGGAAATATTTTGCGTACGATGCAGACCGCGTGTCGCTTTGAAATTTACGCGCGCAGCATTTTTACGAGGTTTTTAGTTTTGCACTGCTTGCAGAGTGAATTGTTCGTAGTCTTTTCGAGAACGGCATACCACGCGCGACAAGTAGCATGATCGTTCGACTTCAACATTGAGCTGGTCAAAGTTGTGGCTGTCTACTTCATCAATAAAGAAGCATAGTCCAAACCAGTAGAGCAATTCTGTAAAAATCTCACGGTGAAAACTTAGTTGAAGTGAGCTTGAAGTGACGTGTAATTCCACCTGATGCTTGAGATTGACACTGTTGACAGCTCACTTCACGCTCACCTAAGTTTTCACGGTGAGATGGTAACAGAATAGCTCTGCTGATATGAATGCAAAAAATACCATAAACAAATGCATGTCGTACCACGCACAATGGTTACGTAGTTGGGATGAATTTATACCAAAAACAAACTTAACATTATAGTAAAAACCATGTTCTCCCATACATTCTAACTGTAAATATAAGTTGTTCGACTATTACTCGTTAACTTGTAAAGCCTACTTAACTGTGATAGTTTTCATTTTATCTTCGTTATATACATACAGTACTAGGTACTGCCGTGAATTTTTTCACATATCCAAAAACAACCATTGAGCTGAACGGATACTTGAATCGAAAAATGGTTTTCACAGACCCGCAATATTTTTGAACGGCCTAATGGCCTATCCAACGATACCTCACCCAATGGGCTAGACGAGACAAAAAAAAAAAAAATAGGTTGTCTTTAAAGTTGGTTTACGGACGATAGTTTAACGTGACAACGTCATAACAAAACATTGATGCGGCGCAAGCGTACAATGAGCGTAACGGGACAATGCGCGTAACGGGACAATGGGCGTAACGGGACAATGAGTCATCCTTTTTCGTGCATGCAGCCGGCGTTAATCGATTTATTAGACGTTGTCACGTCAAAAAATCATCCCACTTTAAGTGCATGGGAGGTTATTTTTACTACTTTGTTGGCGTGATACTTTATACTTATATTTTGTGACTGTATACCGTAGTGCTAAGAGTATCTGAGCTAAGCCGCGGCAGATAAATAGACGGACATGCCGAAACTACAAGGGTTCATTGTCGTAGTCAACAGGAAACCCTTATAGTTTCGCCATTTCGGTCCCCCGAACCCTAAAAAAGTATTCGTAACTCACTCACTCTTAGTGAGTGAGTTAACATTATAACTCACTCACTCTTAGTGAGTGAGTTATGTGAGTCAAGTGAGAGCGCAACAAATATATGAATTAAAATAATAATAATGGTTATTACCAACATTGTTACTTACTAACATAGATTATAAGTGTGTACAACAACAACATTTTTTTGATGTAACAACGTCTAATAAATCGATGAACGCCGGCTACATGCACGAAAAAGGATGACTCATAGTCCCGTTACGCTCACTGTACGCTTGGGCCGCATTAATGTTTTGTTATGACGTTGTCACGTTAAATTATCGTCCGTAAACCAACTGTACAGACAACCAATTATTATTTTTTTATGTATTACTAACATCATATGGATCAAGGTCTAAATTAAAGTAATTTTGATTTTATTTATTTATTTTTTATTTAGTGACATATTTTTTAATGCTTTTAAAATGCTTAAAGTTACTTTCAGCACCTTTAAGCAATGTCAAACAACATATCCTCCAACATCAATAACTCATAATTAATTACCTTCCCATATTGAGATCCAGCATCCAATATGGCGACCTTGTCACGTCCGTGTGTGGCGCCGTTGGTACTCCGGAACTGCCCATCTGCAGTGGCTGTGTGCATCTCGCCAACTCGCCAGCAGCACTAGATAAAAATATTATTAGTAACTTTTTTATGTATGGAATATTAATTGATGATGACTAGAGATGCATGGAAGAATCAGTGACATTCATAACCTTTCATATCTGCCGAAGTCGAGTAAAAAGACGTGCTGCGCCTACACCAAATAATTTGGGAAAAGCATGGCAAGATGATGATGATGATTCTTGAATATTACGAAAATGATTACATCAGACAAAATATGTTATTTGCTGGAGAGCTGGACATAACCTTCCTCCGCCGCTAAGTATTGCGATTATGGCATACGTCCAAATTAATTCACACACACTCATTTTTGTATTGTTTCAGTTTATCAGATCACACATTCATTGTCTGTATGTTACGTTTTTACGCCTAAACCGCTGAACCGATCGTCATGAAATATAGCCTGGGATATGGAGAAGGACATAGGCTACTTTTTTACGCGATAACCGACATCTACGCGGGCGGAGCCTCGGGCAAAAGCTAGTATTAGTATATTAGTATGGATGGAGAACATAGGCTGCTTTTTTACGCGATAAACGACATCCACACGGGCGGAGCCGCGGCCAAAAGCTAGTAAATTATAAAATGGGACATAATAGTAGTAATAACTTCACATGATGCCTGAAGCTTAACTTAGTGTGATGGCAGCATGATTTATAAACACTGCTCTTTTTTATTTTTATTTTACTTAAGTATCCATACTATCCATACTAATATTCTAAATGTGAAAGTAACTCTGTCTGTCTATCTGTCTGTCTGTCTGTATGTATGTATGTTACGTTTTCACGCCTAAACCGCTGAACCGATCGTCATGAAATTTGGCAGAGATATAGCCTGGGATATGGAGGACATAGGCTACTTTATTACGCGATAACCGACATCCACGCGGGCGGAGCCGCGGGCAAAAGCTAGTCCATACTAATATTATAAATGTGAAAGTAGCAGCTCTGTCTGTCTGTATGTATGTTACGTTTTCACGCCTAAACCGCTGAACCGGTCGTCATGAAATTTGTCAGAGATATAGTCTGGGATATCGATAACCGACATCCACTCGGGCGGAGCCGTGGGCAACAGCTAGTAATATTATAAATGTTAAAGTAACTCTGTATGTCTGTATGTTACGTTTTCACGCCTAAACCGCTGAACCAATCGTCATGAACAGCTGAGAATTCTTAAAAAAACAAACAAATTTTAAATGTGGAATGAAGTTTACCAGGTCATCTAATTTCTTCAATACATTCTTAGGCAGCAAAATTGAGTTAGTCTAAATAATACAGTAACACTAGAAGTCTATCAAATGCTTATTACTAGAAAACGAAAGTAGAATTCCATATCAGTAAGTTATTACTGATTAATGCACTTAGAAGATAAACTTAGTTGCTCAATTACCTATAGCCAATTGTGTATATTGTGACAAATTACATGTTTAATGCCAATGTTCCGTAGCCAAATGGCAAAAAACGGAACCCTTATGGATTCGTCATGTCTGTCTGTCTGTCTGTCCGTCCGTATGTCACAGCCACTTTTTTCCGAAACTATAAGAACTATACTGTTGAAACTTGGTAAGTAGATGTATTCTGTGAACCGCATTAAGATTTTCACACAAAAATAGAAAAAATAAACTACAATAAATTTTGGGGGTTCCCCATACTTAGAACTGAAACTCAAAAATAAAATTGGGTATTGGGTAATTGGGTATCTATGGATAGGTCTTCAAAAATGATATTGAGGTTTCTAATATCATTTTTTTCTAAACTGAATAGTTTACGTTTTTCTTCTCAGAGTAGTCAGATACGAAGTGCCGACCTCATCTAGTTTTAAAATATGATTGACGTGTAAAAGTGTTTGTAAAAACCTACTTACAGAAATAAAATCATTTATCATTTACGCGAGAGACACTTCCAAAGTGGTAAAATGTGTGTTACTTCTAAAATAAGAGAATGATAAAACTAAAAAAAATATATGATGTACATTACAATGTAAACTTCCACCGAAAATTGGTTTGAACGAGATCTAGTAAGTAGTTTTTTTTTAATACGTCATAAATCGTAAACCGCGCTTGTTGCTACGGAACCCTTTATGGGCGAGTGCGACTCGCACTTGGCCGCTTTTTTTTAGTATTGTTTTGTTCATTAAAGAAAAGTAGTTAAGTTCTTTATTTATTTTGGAATGGGGAACTAACTTCAACTTTCTGACTAAATGACTGAATCCTTGACAATTCAATAGTGCCTGTAATTGGTTTTATTGAAATAAATGCTTTGAGTTTGATTCTTTTTGATTGATTATTTTGATCTTCATCAATGACTCTCTAAACACAATAACATACATTCATTTCTTGAGAAAGAGATATTATTTGTTTACTAGTGTAAAAAACATTGTGCACACAGTTGTTACCTAGTTACCTTGAAGAAATTGGTCCTAAAACCAAACATTACAGTGCAAAAACTACAAGTCCACAGTACATCCAAAAATATTTATGCACATCATTGTCACTACACTATAGTATTAAATTAAATAAAACTACCACCACATGAATGTCTTTGTAACACAACAATAATAATAATTAAATAGAGTTATTTTAAATAAATATAAACCCTCTTTGTACAGAAACTGTGTTGTGCTTTCATAAGTCTACATTGTCAATGGTTATTTATAGAGAGCATCCCACGTGAAGTGTAATTGTACATACAAACATTTGTGACGTTTGCAGCTGTAGTAAATTTTGAGCAACATGATTATATAAATATATGTATAGTTGTTCAATATATCTGTTACAAGTGTTAAGTGTTGTTTAGGTATAGGTTGGTTGTGGTTTAAAGTAATCTTGGTCTATTTTTATACACTTCAGATATAAACAATAACATTTGAATCAACATGACTGTATAACTATTTGATTTTAAAATCAATTGATAATATCTGAAATTGTGTCATGAACATTATTAACAACATGTGGATTTACTACTGCAGATTCAATGAAATGTAACCTTTACAGATTCCACAAATTCCAAAATACTTTGGATTTTATCAATAAAATAAAGATCAATCAATCACAGTCAGTGTTTTTATATCTTGTTGGAAAATGATGAGCACTATAAACACACAGCATGATTAGTACTTTGCATACTAAAAAATGTTCATGGAAGTAATTAAAAAAATACATACCAGAGAATCAAGAGATGTATGGACCAGAGACCAGAATGAAACTAATAAATATTCCTAATGTAAGGTTAAATAAATAAGGTTATCAATACACATTTCTGATAAGAATTGACCATACAAAATTTAACCACAACTGATGTAATAAACAATGTGTATTGTTTTTTTTTTTAAGGCAGAACAAGAACACAATGGCATGTAGCGCAAATTAATAAATAATTTTAAACAAAGAACATTACAATACTCACTTTTCTAAAAATGCAAAACATGCCAATAGTCTGGCATTGAATTCACACATTATTTTTGAAAGAAGATGATCCACGGTTGATCGATAACATAAAAGATAAGGTTAAGATAAAATTCAAGATTTTTGTGTTGAAAAACTAGAAGAGTACCAATAGCATACCGGGGACATCACGCATTCGGTCATACTTACTTACCGCCTATATTTCAAACGCTCGATCTACTCAGTTGAGCAATTATCCAATGCGTATCAACCGCATCCGATAAAATGTAAAACAGTGCATAATACAATGAAAATGTTCAATGAAACCGGGCTTTGACATTAGGTTGTGGGTCATAGCCGGAGGGACAGACTGAAGCAGCCATTTCTTTTCATGTAAATTACAGTTAAATCAAACAAAATTCTGTTCTATAGTTTTTCACACTTACCTAAAAGAAAATATTCGCTAATTCAGAAGAATATGTTCATGAAAAACACGAAAAAATGTGATTCTCCATTCAGCACTACGAATACAAAATTTTAGTACTGAAATTAGCTGTCAGGTGGCGCACGGTACATAACATTGTCAATGCATTCATGCGTTTTATTTTACTAGAATTTCAAGATAATGTTGTTTAGTCATACAACACATTCATAAAATAAATTTATGAGTAAAAAAGAGCTTTGATCTGTTAGTTTAATATAACAGCAGAGAGAAACAGGAGGAAATAAAAAGTAAATGTCGAAATATTTTCATAATTTGAACGCATTATTTATTTTGTTTGTCATCGCTAAATGCGATTCATTTCAAGTAGACATTTTATCTCAATGAGAACAATTTTAAACAGTGAGATGAAAGAACTTTGAACCGTTCTCTTACATTCAGCACGATAAAAAATTCGGAATATATTTTGGCTGTACTCGTCGGTATAAATATTTAAATATAATATTATAAACGGTAATATCAACAATATTCCACACGAATGAAGCTTTGAAAAGCTTCATGAATTGGAAAATTATAGTCACACGTTTCGCTACACGCATGTTTTGTCGACCCCAAAGTATTATAGACAGAAGTTGATAAAATAATTTACTGCCTGCTAAAGCTGAGATGAAAGCGTAAACAGGAGTGTCACAAAAATTATTGATTTGATGACGGATGAGCGTTCGTCTTTGTGCTGATTTTACAAAATATTAGTTTTTTTTTTTATACATAAATACTCGAAAATGCCTGACCATTTAGGAGATGATATGCGTAAACTCAAGGATACTACGGAGGAGCCGGAAAAAGAAATTAAATGTAAGTACTAATAGCTGCAACATCTACTTGCAGCTTGCTTTAACCTACCCTAATCCATAACCCATGAATAAGTTACCGCTGTATTTTCAGCAGAAATAATCATGCATTATGTATTTCAGCTCTCGATGAAGGTGATATAGCACTTCTAAAATCATATGTAAGTAAAATAAGAACTATTTTACTAGTGGGGAAATGATGTTGATGACTGGCATTTTTTCAATTCTTTACTTTTTAATTGTCTCTATTCGAATTGTAGGGCCAAGGACAATACACGAAGATCATCAAAGAGGTCGAAGATGGTATACAGACTGTAATGAAGAGGGTTAATGAGCTAACAGGGATCAAGGAGTCGGATACTGGGCTGGCCCCTCCTGCCTTATGGGATCTTGCTGCAGACAAACAGACCCTTCAAAATGAGCAGCCATTGCAGGTATTTTCTTTTTTTTCGTTTACAAAATATTTATATAATTATATATCCAAACAATAACGTGTATAATAATAACAATAACATAGGAACTTTATAATTTTTGTTTGTGATTCTTAATAAAAGTTTATAGAAGTATGGCTGGGACAATCTATTTTCTTTTCAGCTCTTGTTCAGCCAATGTTTTATGGGTATCAAAATTGCCAATTCTTAGCTAGTACATCTTGATCCACAGTTTTCCTATTTCTATGCATTTTATATTTATGGTTTCAAACTTACTCTGTCTATGGTTCATGTCATGGTTATTTCTCGTATGGGTAGTATATGAAGCATTCTAGTATGTAGATTGAGCAGAGTTTTATACACCTCCCCAACAGCAAATTGTGCCTGCTTATACACATTTCGCTTGTCCGGAAGAATACAGTATTATGTCAAAATTTGGCACTAACTGACTTAATGATAAAGTTTGACTAAAAAAAGTACATTCTACCTTTTGAATAAGGTCAAAAATCAGAGAAAAAAAAAAAAAAGTTATATTCAAAAGAATACAGTCGCAAGTGGTACCCTCCTTAGAAAAGGTATAAATAATTAAAGAAGTTAATGTTACATTAAAAAAATTGTCTGAAGAATATGGTATGGTCCTGAATAGGTAACTAGTCTGTACAGAATGTATATGGTATCTCAATTTTCATTGATGACTAGCTACTGCCTGCGGCTTCGCCCTTGTGGCTTTTCCTAAAATTAAAGTACCTAATTACTCCTTATGTTTTTTTATAAGGACCGTATTTACTCTCATCTGCATTAAGTACAAATCTGTTATTTTGTCATTACAAATACAGACACTTCAATTTGATTTATTTGTATAGAAGACTAGCTCTGCCTTCGGCTTCGCTCGCGTGGTTTTTCTAATATAAAAGTAGCTAAGTTACTCCCTATAACATCAGCTATCTGCCACTGGAAGTACTGTCAAAATCGGTCCAGCCATTTCAGAGATTAGCCGGAACAAATACAGACAGACCGACAGGCAGACAAAAATTTTAAAAATTGTTTTTTTTTTAGTACTGTGTAATTCTACCATATCGACGGTGAAGTGCCAATAACTCCTAACTGACAAAGTCAAAAATGTACACAAACTGAATGAGGATGCATGCATGGCGGTAATGCCATAAAATAGGCACGTTGGTTTAGTTGGAGGTATTTCCACATATAGTTTAGCAATAAAAAATACACTTAAGAGATTTCACTAAAACCTGCGAATAACCCCTTTAAATTCAAAATGATAAACAAGTGAATTCTAGAAAAATGTAAGTTAGGAGGTATTGGCACTTCACTGTCGATATGCATTTAGAAAAAGCAAAATTTTGATATTACAAACAATTACAAATTAATTTTATTTATTTGTATAGATTGTTCAATTACAATTGCATAATGTTATTGAAACCATAACTGTTGGAAAAAGTAGTGAGATATAAAGTTGAAACCTTCTAAATACAGATGAATTTCCCAGTGAGTGAAGAATTTAACTTAGTTTGTGTACACTTTTATGAGATAGTTTTGGAACACGCCATACAAATAATGCAAGCCCCATGTTGTTTTAACGCTTTCTTTCATTTAGGTGTTTTCGAAAACTGTGGAAAATCAAACAAACTCACTTTTGCATTTATAATATTAGTTAGGAATTCCTAACTAATATTATAAATGCAAAAGTGAGTTGGTTTGTTACAATTTCACGCTAAAACGGCTGAATGGATTTGGATAAAATTCAACTAACAGATACTTTTTACCCCTGTACGGTCAACTGTGGCATCTTTACTTTCTATGAGCATATTTACCCATGAGTACTGTACTTAAATATCCCTTGATTACAACAAATCTGTTGCCACCATTTAATATCAAAGTGATACAGAAGTAGAAAAATCAACTACTTGTAACCGATTTTTAGAAATCGAGAGATATTTAAGTACAGTACTGGGTAAAGTTGCTCATGGAAAGTAAAGATGCCACAGTTGACAGTACTTTTTATCACGCTACGGTTATCGCGTGATTGAGTTTAACAAAGATCCAAACCTACAAACTTTCACATTTATAATATTAAGTAGGATTATAAATTTATATTAATATATTACCGTTGCACACTTCAAGTCACCTATTCCTCGGACATTAGCCGCTATTAACGCTCCCCTGAACTCAAACACAGATCTTGATATGTTTGCGAATGAATGGAAGATGATACTTTTTTTTTCTAATGTAAGAATGTTTGAATTTTTGTGAGAAGAATGTATGACTGTATTAAATAAATTATAATACTATGTTTAAATAGTGTAAATGGCTTCAGCCGTTCTATATAAAAAAAATATTAAATTATATGTTATTATAAATAATAATAATAATATATAATCATCATCATTATTTCAGCCGAAAGACATCCACTGCTGGACATTGGCCTCTCCCAATTGGGGGGGTTTGCCATAATCGCCACGCTTGGCTTGGTAGGTTGGCGATCGCAGTATGGTGTTAAAAATATATATTATTATTATTATTTATATTTATTTTTTAGGATTATTAAGAGGTTCACAGATATTTTCCTAAAAGTTCAGCCTCATTGGCGAAATTGACCAATGAGGCTGAACGCGATCAGCACACCTTTTTTTTTGCTTGGGAAATTATCAAATAAATTCACCCGCTCTGGGCGGAGCGGGAGGGCGTGTCAGACTTTTACTGACTAAAACCGGGGGGTTTTAAACCACGTTCGTACCGCATCAGTTTGGCTAGAGCTTACAGCAAGTAAAGTGTATTAAATGAATACACTTTAGTTAGCGTTTAATAGAGTATAGAATCATCTGTTCATTACAATGCTTGTGACAGGTAGCGAGATGTACAAAGATCATCAATGCGGACTCCAACGACCCGAAGTACATCATCAACGTGAAGCAGTTTGCCAAGTTTGTGGTGGACCTCGCAGATTCTGTTGCTCCTACTGACATCGAAGAAGGCATGAGGGTTGGGTAAGTTTTTTTTGTTTTTTTTTAATAGATTGTGTTTTATTTTTTTCTGGAAATACTCTGTGGTTATGGATGGACTGCGTGAAAGATGATATGGCAAGAAAAGGGGTGGCCACTGAGATGACAACTAATTGAGAAGATGGAAGAAGAATACATGTTACAGAGATCCCAAATAAATTGCAGTTAGGCCAAGAGAATGATGATCCGAAGGCCTAGTAGAGTGTAGATTTGTTGGCACTTTTCTATTTTGTTAAGTATCTGGTAATTGTTGAAAGGCCTACACTGTCTGTGTCTTCTTATACCTATAACACTGTTATTTGAAAATATTGTAAAAGCCAATTTATTTTTAAAAGAGTAACCGTGTAGTTTCTTGCTGGCTCTTCTCCATAGGAAACGACTAATTTGAACCGTGCACCTAGCTTCTGATGTTTCATAAGTACCCATGTAGGTTTATATGAAATAAAATATTTTGATTTTGATCCTTTGTCACTACAATTAAGTGAGGTTTCATTAATTGGATGGGGTTGTCGAACTGGACAACTTTTGTCCAGCAATCATCAAAATTTGAATTTCACGGGCTACCTTAGCGCTTCCCCCTTAAAGATATTTTATACTTTTTCTTCTTTAAAGCATTTGTTCATCCTTCAAATGTAACATGTTGAATTTTTTTTTGTGCCTCGCTGAGATATTTAAGTTGCTAATGCTTTTTAAATAGACCTGCTAATGCTTTTATGCAGATAATTATTCAAATTAGAAAGCTTTTTATTGTTTTAAAAGCATTGGTTTTATTTTAAATGTTTGTATATCAGGACGAAAATATTTGTGGACTCGTCACCCTCCACGTCATCATTAATAGGTCACGTTAAGTGATCCAATCGCAATCTGTATACTACTTTAATTTTGATACCAGTAACTGTTAAAGAGTTCCCTTTTGCGGTGACGATCCTGTCTGCAATAGTACGGATTCTTTAAAAGAAAGATTATTATTATATGTATTTATTTCAGACATACAATCCATAAAATGGTTACATAAAAGGCGTTAGTAGGGTTGTAGGTTGTTCACACACAAATAAAAATAAATATGTTTTGATAATTTGTTAGTGAACAAGAAAACTTACACAATCATGTACTTAAAGTCTTATTTCCGATTTATGATTAAAGTATTTTCGTTGTCACTAGTTTAACTAGATTATACAAAGTTCGACTTAGGACTATACAAATTTCAAGTTAGGACTATACAAAGTTTAACTTAGAACCATACATAGTTCAACTTAGAACTATACAAAATTCAACTTAGGACTAGAGGAAGTTGTCCAAAAGTTATTTTGTAAAAAGCTTAAAATAATAACAACTGCAACTAAATACAAAATTGAATTTAAAAAAAATACCAGCCCTATTAATTCTTATTCCACGATATCTTGAAGACAAGGTCACAGATATTTTCGCTGTCCTTGTAATTTTAAAGGAGATATATCAGGTGGTTGTTATAAGCATTGGCAACTTCCATAGCACTCTCCGAGAGCATACCAAGGTTCATTGGAAAAGTCTCATATGTTGGAGCTTCATGTCAGATTATTACCTTGAGCCACAACTATCTTATTAAAGTACGGTCGTTGAATCATGGCCGGTCTGAACATAGGCGCATATAACTTTCGCGCATGTTCTCTCACATACACTCGCCTCATGACACCATTTGGTTCCTAAAAAAAAATCTTGCGCAGCCTTCTGCGTAAAGTTCCGACCTGCCATGATTCATCGGCCGTTCTGTATGTAGTTCTAGTTACGAAAAATGGTAGAATTGTTGTAATATTTTGTTGAGTTATACGAGAGTTAGGTCCAGTAATAGATTTAAGAAAGAAGTCACAAAATGTCATTTTCGTCACAAATGTTTTGGAGACAGGTTTTTAAACTTGTTTTTTGACAGTAATGCTAATTATACTACACAAAATCACACTAATATTATAAAGGCGAAAGTTTGTGAGTGTGTGTGTGTGTATGTTTGTCTCTTCTTCACGCTCAAAGGGCTGGGCCAATTTTGATAAAATGTTGTACGGAGGTAGTTGACACCCTGGATTAACATATAGGCTACTTTTTATCCCGATATCCCCACGGGATCGACACTTATGCTGGTGAAACCGCGGGGCGCAGCTAGTAGATCATAAAAACCACAAGAGCCGTCTCACAAGGCCACTTAAGTTAAAAAGAGAAGAAATATTTTTCTGTAATATTAGGCTTGCTCCACACTTGTTCGGCACATTAAATTCGGCAGTATTTGTTGAATAAGAAAGCCGACCCGAAGCAATTACTACATATATTATATTCGACTAGCTTTTGCTCGCGGGTCCGTCCGCGTGGATGTCGGTTATCGCGTCAAAAAGTAGCCTATGTCCTTCTCCATATCCTAAGCTATATCTCTGCAAAATTTTATGACGATCGGTTCAGCGGTTATGACGTGAAAACGTAACAAACAGACAGAGTTACTTTCATATTTTTAATATTAGTATGGATAGTATATAATTTTTCCTCCCTAACAAGTGTGGAGCATTCCTTAAAATACTGGGTACACATATTGCAACATGAAATGTAACAACAACTAGACGAATTTTAGACGTGTGTTACATATATTTGGATGGCATGTTCGTTCCAATGTATGTTATTTTTCACATAATGTGTACACACGCAAAACACAGTCATATCACAAATAAATTACTGACATACCTAGAAGAATGAATCTATCCCAGCCAGCAATATTCTGTAATCAATCACCTCAAACCTGCCTAAACCTCATCAGTGTGGACCGCAACAAGTACCAGATCCACATTCCCCTGCCTCCGAAGATCGACCCCACGGTAACCATGATGCAGGTGGAAGAGAAACCGGACGTGACGTACTCTGACGTCGGAGGGTGCAAGGAGCAGATTGAGAAGCTCAGGGAAGTCGTGGAGACTCCACTTTTACATGTGAGTTGACTTGGATTTACTGGGCTCTAATTGCATCTTTTGCAATCACAAGTGTGAGTTTCTATTTTAATTCTGACGCTCTGCGCTGCCACAAAAGACACTGTGGAAGTGGTGAAATTTTGGGCTACCAAAATTTAAGATACTGGCGCGGCAGCGACGGGCTTCCGGCATAAAAAAATAAAATAATTTAGGCGTTGGAATGCCTCTCACAAGGTGGACCGATTATCTTATGAAGGCTGCAGGAATCCGCTGGATGTGGAAAGCACAGAACCATTCGAAGTGGCGGTGCTTGGGGGAGGCCTATGTCCAGCAGTGGAAATCTTTCTTCTAAAATATTGATTATGATGATAGTAAAATACAGGGATCCGGTTGAGTCCGAATTTACGAGTAGTAGAGCATTGAATACTACTGCGTACCAGACACATTTATTTTTCAATGATACCTGAAGTTTCTCTCACATAAGACTTTCAGACTCCACCGTTACATAATTTACTGCATGTACTAACAATTTATTCAACTCCTTCCAGCCCGAGAAATTCGTGAAACTAGGTATCGAGCCCCCCAAAGGTGTGTTGCTGTTCGGACCCCCCGGTACCGGCAAGACTTTGTGCGCGAGAGCAGTCGCCAATAGAACTGATGCCTGCTTCATTAGGGTCATTGGTGAGTACCTGTTCTAATTGACTCGACAGTACTTCTATACATGTAGATCCGAAAACTGCATGGCATACACATACATACATTGCAAATTATGAAAGTAGTTTGTTCAGAATCGTTTACTGAATCGATTTCTGTAATTTTTGATACAAGTAATTTTTTATCCCGAAAATAATTAAAACTACGTAAATTACAATCACACTTCAGCTGTACAGTCAAAACAAACCAAAATGGACGAAGTACCTACTACGCTAGACCCGTACGTGCCCGACTGTGTGCGTGCGTAGATTTGTAATGTGACCACAATTTTCTCCCATAATCAGTATAACTAATTTAATACATAAACAATGTTTTAGACATAATAGTAAACATTCAGTGTGTGTATTATGATTAAAACATAACATTCTAATTGGGGTGATTGGTGGTGTGCGTTAATTCCGGGACATGTTGTATATAGATTCGAAAATTGCATGACATAGGTACACACATTTATTGTATAGATGATCTCGTAATTGCTTTTCCATCAAGGTCTATTTTTTATTCAAGACCAACATGATAGTTATATAGTTAGAATCTTTGTGAAAGGATAGTACAACGTTTCCCATCCAAGCGTGGTCCAAAAAACCACGCTGCCTAGAACATATCGCTTCGGCTATGTTCAGGATGACGACGGCACCCGAAGCCGGATCGGGCGGCTATGATCGTCAGTAGCAACTATTACTAGGGCGACCAAAAAATCTGTGCCAGCAACAAAAAGATAAGATCATTATTTAACTTATTTTTTCTGGGAGTTTTCGTCAAAATTGGTACAGCAATGACGAGGTCAGTTTATTTAGTTATAGGACACTATTTGGGGAGTTAAGAAAGAAGTCTGTCCATAAGTTTAGACAGTTTTCTGATACGCCTCCCCTAGAGTAAATTTATTATCTGCAACTGTGTTTTACTTTGTCAAATTAAGTTTATGACAAAGCTATTTTTTGCAGAACATATTATCATTTTATGTAATTTTAAGTAGAGTTGTTATTTTTTTGCTATAATAATTAAGACTTTTGTAATTAAATTAATAAATATAATGTACTATTAACTTGATAACAAATTTTTACCTTTTAATTTTTTTTTATTCACAACCATTCGATTCGTTTCCGAGTAGTCCTCTAAACGCAGTTAACAAATCCATAACCCATTTTGACGTGACAACGTCTAATACATCGATGAACGCCGGCTGCATGCACGAAAATGTCCCGATACGCTCATCGTACGCTTGCGTCGCATCAATGTTTTGTCATGACCACAGATATAGATATACCTAGATAACGCAAGTATCACGAACTGTATGAAAACCAAGCGTGCCATTTTTTGACTACCTACTATGACGTCACAAGCTCGCGTTCTCGCTCACGTTATCCCAGCCAGCAGTACACAGGACTGAGCGCGAAAGTGGCGGCTTACGATTTTTGATCGTAAGCTGGTGCGATTTTTGGCACGCGAAGTAGTTGCTCTTGCGTTATCTAGGTGTGTCTATATCTATGGTTATGACGTTGTCACGTTAAACTATCGTCCGTAAACAAACTAAACCAGCTAATGGAATCAGGTAATCGCATCGAATGAATTGCTATGCTATGTACAACAGCTTCCATGATCTACTAATTTAAAAAAAAGTTGTGTGACGGTCAGTTTGTCGTCGACATCCGTCAGATGTTTTTCTCAAGGTCGACTGCCAATTCAGAGGTCTCGAGTTCGTACCCAATGCACGCACCTCTGACTTCGGACTCTTGTGCGTATCGTATAATTATCATACACTAGTTTTTGCCCGCGGCTCCGCCCGCGTAGATGTCGGTTATCGTGTGAAAAAGTAGCCTATGTCCTTCTCCATATTCCAGGCTATATCTCTGCCAAATTTCATGACGATCGGTTCAGCGGTTTAGGCATGAAAACATAACATACAGACAGACAGACAGAGTTACTTTCACATTTATAATATTAAGTATGGATTAGTATGGATAAAGCTCCTGGATAACAATTGGTTGGTTTACTCTCAAAACCCAAAATGATGATGAGCAGCATTTATCTTTCTTACTTTCATTAAAATATGCCTTCGTTCTTAGGTTCGGAGCTGGTACAGAAGTACGTGGGTGAAGGCGCTCGAATGGTGCGAGAACTGTTCGAGATGGCGCGAAGCAAGAAGGCCTGTCTTATCTTCTTTGATGAAATTGACGCTATTGGTGGTGCCAGGTGAGATATTGTTCATAAACATTCACTTTTGTTCTTTGATTCGTTTATTGATACCGAAACAGCAGCCTGCGAATCTGCACTTCTAATGGGTCTAAAAACGGTGCCAAAAGTCACTTACACTCTCCGTAATTGTGTTATTTTTTTGTACATCACCATACCTGGGACGTTCTGGTTATGGAGCATACCTGGGACGTTCTGGTTATGGAGATATTGAAGTTCGAAGTTCCAACTTTTTTAAATCTATTTTAACTAAAACAAATTTTAAAATAAAAATATTTTATTTCACATGAACATAAATGGGCACTTATGCAACGTCAGAAGCTAGGTGCACTGGTTCAGCGGTTATGGTGTGAAAACGTAACAGACAGACAGACAAAGTTACTTTCACATTTTTAATATTAATTTGGATAGTATGGATTTTTCCTCCTTAAGAGCCATTTCACAAAATTTTAACGTTCGAGTTTAGGTAAAAGACGGCAGCACTGTGTATGTGAGCGTAACTATCCACACATACACAATTTAAGCAGTGTAACGCGAGTGTCGAGACGGACTAAATAATCTTGAGCCATTATAATAATAATGCGGTATTTAGAGATTTATTAAAAAAGTTATTTTATTTATTCAGTCTACTAAAGCTTTCTAGACTAATAAAAAAATACAAATATATGTTTTGAAAGTATATAATAAAAATGAACAGGAAAACAATCACATCGTACAAAATATAAGTGTTAGTCATTATTATTTGACAATAATGTCAAGTAATAATGACTATCACTTACGTTAAATAAATATTTGTCGTAAAGGCATTGATCTTGCTTTTCTAGGGTCTATAATTTCCGGCAATACGCAATCTTCGTAAAAACGAGTCAATTTGGGAAGCATCAAAATGTTGTGGTCGTAGTATAATATCACGGTTACGATATGAGCACTCGACAATTGAGATGCGGGAAAAAGTAGCACAGGTCCTTCCTCGATGGGCGCTCGCGCTATACTAAACGGTGCCCACTTGTGCATCGCAATTTATTATTTTTTAGAGTGTTTAAAAAAAGGATATTGTGGCTAATTAAATGAAGGGATTTTAATCAAACTTGAGAATTCGATTTGTTAAAGAACATAGTTCATTTTTAGATGATTTTTAAAATGTAATTACGCTTTATTCAAACAAAAAAATCGCAATATAATTGCGAATAAATCGTAAAAATTGTCCTAAGTCTTTATTTTTTTTACCTATTAATGTTATTAATAATCGAAATTCTAGTACGTCATTTGTCGACAAAACTATATGTCTGATGCTTTGTGTATTTTTTTCAGTCAAATTTATAAATATTAATTATAGAAATAGGAGTCTGAAATTGCCTCTGCGCGGATTTTTCAGTAAACTAGTTCTGGGAGATTAATAACTACAAAGTACACAAATAAGTTTTTGTAAATGTGTTACATGAAGTGTCAATACGAAAGAATCATCTATTATTTACATATATTCACCAATACCAGAGAATTAACTAAGATGGTAAATTAGGCGACTAAAATCTTAGATATTCGCGCGAAAACGTAAAATGGCTCTTAACAAGTGTGGAGCACTCTTTAAAATTGACAAATACTGGTCGCTTCACTAAAATAGTGGGTAGGTACCTACACATATTGCAACATGAAATGTAACACAACAACTAGACAAATTTTAGACGTGTATTTTATTACATATATTTGGATGGCATGTTCCTTTCAATGTATGTTTACTTTTCACATAATGTGTACACACGCAAAACATCACATCACAAATAAATTACTGACATACCTAAAAGAATTAATCTATCCCTGCCAGCAATATTCTGCATGGTTCCAATTGGTTCTTTCATATGGAGAAGAGCCGGCAAGAAACTCCACGGCTGCACGGTTACCGTTTTAAAATAATTGGCTTTTACAATATTTTTAAATAACAGTGCTAGGTATGGGAGGACTACTAGTAAAGGCCTACTTTGAACAAGACAGGTACTTAAAAATATAGGAAATGGTCAAAAAATCTACAGTCTACTAGGCCTACAAAGTTCTCACATTCACAAAATATAAAATAACTGATATACCGTGGCATTTTAATCGTCTTATAACGACAGCCCACTTCATGTATCCAATGAATACTAATCATTAATTTAAAAAAAAAAGTTTTTTTTTTGGACATTTCTATAATATTTTTATTTTATTTATGATGCATGACGTAGTTTGAAACGCCCTGTTAAGAGCGCAGTCCAAGCCTTGTGTTACCAAGGGCGGCGCGAGATGGAGCGGCGCCATCTTTATCAGAGTTCATTCGCCCTAACGCAAAAATGTGTTTCTTACTATTGCAACTTAAACTTAATCTAAATCTTTCTTTTTTTTATCGTGCCTAGAGGTATTTTATGTCGGCTACAGTGAGTGGACCACATTTGTAAGACGACTAAAATGTCACGGTGTATAAAAGATAAAAAAAAAAAAAAAAAACAAATGACATGATTGCAAAGATAAAAACTTAACATGAAATACCCCAACAACTCCTGTACCGTTGCATCCCGCCATAAGCACAATGTTTTGCGTGCGTTACATTGTGCGCTGCCATAAACAGCGATTTTTCACACTGAAAATAAAAGTCGTTTCATCATCAGTCTCCTGCCCTTATACCAATTTATTTGGTGTCGGTGCAGTGCCGGATTAACTACGTAGCAAGAGTAACAAATACTACGGGCCCCGCGTATCCTAACCCGGAGATTGTTTTGTTTTATCTAAACAATAATAATTATGCCGCGATGGAAGAAAAATTGTCAATTTAGGAATGTCCAACTTTAACCTCGAATAAATTTGGAAAAAACAAACTTATCGCAAAAATATAAGAGACCTTTTTTATAGAACGTTCAATTTGCTATAAAAACATGTATTACGCTAGGTGGTAAAGTGCTTGTCAGACCAGATATAAAATTCCAAAGTTTAAAATAAATTGTCGGGGCAATTTCTTCTCTGGCTTTTTGTACTTGTCAGAGCCCAACAGGGCCTATAGTAATCTACTGTACTATTAAAAACCAACAAAACTAACCTATAGATGGCAAATAAACGTCGCTTGAATTTTTTTTACCACTTTATATTTGAGAACCCATAGCAGATCAAGGGCCCCTCGATAGAATTTGCTACGGGCCCCGCGCTTGCTTAACCCGACACTGTGTCGGTGCAACATGTATTTTTCCTCTATACTTCTCTATTAGTCGTAATTTCGGTAGTTACTCCCTTCCAGCCATATCATCTTTCACACACTCCATACATCGTTTCTTTGGTCTTCCCTACTCGTAAAGCCATCCACATTCATACTCAAAACTTTCCTGACGATATTTCCCTCATTCCTCCGCATCACATGCCCATACCATGACAACCTATTTCTACACATCTTTTCAGTCACCAGTGCCACTTTCAGACTTCCTTTTACATTCGCGTAACACCATATCTCTTAGCATTCTCATCTCAATTGCATGCAATTGCCTTTCATTCATTCTTTTGTGGAAAATACAAGTTGTTTCCCAGCCATAATTTTTGCTCAGTCGTGACGTACAGAATGCGTCGACAACGGCTATGTGATGGTTTTTACACTCTGTATTTAATTTACCAGTCAAGGCTGATGGGATAGATAATTCGAAAAATAATAAATACTAATACATACATACATATAAATAGAATAAACATTGGGAAATCAATTTATGTATGGACACGGCTGAAGACCGAGATACGATCAAGAAGGCTGCTTTATTGCGAGATTTAAAAGAAATCGGAAACGGATCTCAGACGAAGACTTTGGAAACAGCAACGTGTAACCGTGTAATACAGCATAGCAATGACATAGAAAAGAGTCGAGAAAGCAGCTGGACCAGAGCCAAAATGGCAGCGACATCGTTAAAAGATGTCCTCCCGATAAATATCACCCGTCTCTCCACTATTCCATTGCTTACTTTAGGATGCATATCCGGTATGGCTCTAATAATCCTGTGGGCACGCCTTCCCTACCATTATCATGCCCCCGGTCTACTCCTTGATATGCAATGGTCACTGTAGCCCTATGTAACCTGAGGCTCCAGGGGCTAGTGTCAATCTTTGGGTTTATTCGAGTAATCGAGTCTGGTCAAACCACGCTGGGGTTGGTGCATTTCATTTATCATTCATTCATGTGCATTCATGTATTTAATTTACATTACTACGCTTCTACGTTATTGTTTTACTTATTTTAAATGTTTCCTTAGATTCGACGACGGTGCTGGCGGTGACAATGAAGTCCAGAGAACTATGTTGGAGTTGATCAACCAGCTCGACGGTTTCGACCCCCGTGGTAACATCAAGGTATGTATAGCACCCCGCGTAAATATATCACCTTGACTTGTAGACCATCGTGTCTGTTACTCTTAAAGCCACAATGTGTTATTCACATTATGGCTTGGGTTTGAGATCATTTATCACATAATTTCGCCGACATTTCGAGCTGGAAGGACTTTTGTGAGAATGAAATGAAAAAGTGCTGAATTTAAATAGTAAATGATTTCCGATTTTTTCATATTATTATACCTTCACACTTTTCATTCCAATTTTTCGGGGGACCTGCAAACAGTCAAATACGAAAAACATCTATGTCAAGAAAATCATGTTCCTCCCCAGGTCCTGATGGCTACAAACAGACCTGACACCCTAGACCCTGCCCTCATGCGTCCCGGCCGCCTGGACCGAAAGGTGGAGTTCGGTCTACCTGACCTGGAAGGTCGCGCACACATCTTCAGGATCCACGCCAGGTCTATGAGTGTGGAGAGGGACATCCGGTTCGACCTGCTAGCTAGACTGTGCCCTAATTCTACTGGCGCTGAGATTAGGTATGTATAATTTGTCTAGAGTTGTATTATACTGTTCTGACAGCCTGGCCAACAAGCTAATATCATTAATAATAATGGCCGATGAGGGTGAAAACTTCTTGAAAAAGAAATATAAAAAAAGTCTTTATGGACTGCCGATAGAAGTGAAAACTAAGTAATGTCATAGAAAGCGTGCGGTAACGATGAACCGAGTTTCACGCTTTTTGTTCACCCAAAAAGTACACATACATACACAGTATACAAAAGCTCATGGAAAGCGTTCGGTGACGATGACGCGAGTTCCATGATTTTTTTTTTCACCCAAAAAGTGCTCAACGCGTCTAAAGAAGTTTTCACGTCAAAAAAACTATGAAATTTTGTTTATTCACAGACATCATGATGTTTTTAACATGTTACCTCTGCCAAAATGCAAATCAGTTTATTGGCTGACAGTTTCACAAACATTGGACTGAAATTGGGCAGACATTCGGACAGTTAAAATACACTGATCCCACAAACACACACTAACACTTCGAAATCTTTAACACTATCTTTTTTCTCAGGTCTGTATGCACGGAAGCAGGTATGTTCGCGATCCGTGCTCGGCGTAAGGTGGCAACAGAAAAAGACTTCTTAGAAGCAGTCAACAAAGTCATCAAGTCGTACGCCAAGTTCTCCGCAACTCCACGCTACATGACTTATAACTAAATGCCTTATTTGTATGTTATCTGGGTGCATTTTTCATTGAACAGATTGTTGCTTTTATGCTGTTTTCAAATGAAGTTTTGTTTTGTTAACATTGTTTCGTCTTTGCAATGATTAAGGCACTCAGATACTGATGGATTGTATTTATTACACGCGGATTAACCAGGATTTGATTTGTATATCTTATTACAGATAATGTGTGTAATGAATGCTGTCCCTTAAAAATAACTTAGATTGTATTTGAATAATTTCTAATAAAGTTTATTGAAAAATGCTTATTTTCTTATTGTTATAATAACCATTTCCCGTTTCGGAGTGCAAAGAGATTGTAGATGTGACAACCAGTAAAAATAAATAACATTATTATGAGCTTGTAAAAGATTTATATGCGTATACGCAAATCGGCATTCCATGGCTATATAGTTCTCTTTCAGAGACTACTTTTGACTACTAGAGGATACTTTTTGGTTTGAATATCCCGTCAAACGATCGCGCCGTGTCCTCGTAAGCTCTTCAACGGTTTTCACGATTATACAGGGTTATTTTAAATTGTCTAGCTAAACTCCGCAGACGCGATGGGTATCGGTATCTAAACACGATAGGTACTTAAAATTAAAAGATTGTTGTTTTTGAAGTGAAAACGTCTTTAGGCGCGTTGAGCACTTTTTGGGTGAACAAAAATTATGGAACACGTCATCGTCACCGAACGCTTTTCATGATTTATATGTAGACTGTATGTATGTGTACTTTTTAGGTGAACAAAAATCATGGAACTCGCGTCATCGTCACCGAACGCTTTCCATGAGCTATATGTATAAAAGAACAGTTATTCCAAGGTTTTGTGTTTTCACTTCTGTCGGCAGTCCTTATGACTGCAAAAATTTTGGGAGGTCAACCACCGCTATTAATGTTGTTAACTTGTACTTAGTATGAGTTGAGAAAAACTGTTTACTTATGTTTTATCGTGTTTAGGTACCGATACCCATCACGTCGGTGACGTTCACACAAAAAAAAACAGATTTTTATAATTGATATTTCAAGTGACTACACTAATTGCGGTCGATGACCCCATAAAAAAATCAAAATTTGTTTTATCATGTAAGATATATCCATCGTGTCTACGGAGTTTAGCTAGCCAATTTAAATTAACCCTGTATTTATTGCCGTTTCCGAGTTTACATTTCCATAAGTAGTACACACGGCTACAAATCAAGCTATAAATTTCCAGTATAAGCTGATCTTGAATTGTATAGGATTTTCGTACAGTGAGAAGCCAGCTTATACTGGCACCTTATAGCTTAATTTATAGCCGTGCGTACCATCGCCGTCCATAAGACGATTGTCAGGATTTCGGCCGAGAGGATTTCTGAACTCTTATTTGCCTAAAAAGCGAGGTAAGCATATTATTAAAAAAAAAAAAAAAAGAACTTTAAAACACTTAATTTTTTACTCGCTAAAACAGATCATGGCAGCATGAAGTTACTACAATACTGCATACGTTATAGTCGTTTAACTTGCTTCACAAATGCACTTTACCAATTTTATACATTAGGAGGGTGGTTGAATAAAATAAGTTATATTGTCATATTGATGACAAATACTTAAATGCTATAGGCGGTGGCAAAACAGTTGTATTGTAACCGAAAAATAAGCGAAGACAAAGTGACCCAAAATTGTGTAAAATAAGTATTTTGTATAACACCAGTAATTACCTAGTTGTTGTTTAAAGTTCGTTGTTAAAATATACACAAAATGTCGCAGATTGTGAGTGATAATGTAAGTAATTTCAATATTGTAACAACTAAATTTTCGAATATTTTTTTATTAAAATGTATATTTTAAGTGGTTTTTTATCAGTGGTGGCCCAGTGGTAACGGCATGGTTAGGTAGTAGGCCATGGGTTCGAACCCAAGCAGGCGCTTCACTTTTTATAAATAATTTCATCACCACTGCTCTCAAAACGGTGAAGGAAAACATTGTGAGGAAACCGGCATGTCCTAGAACCAAAAATTCGAAGACATGTGACATCTACCAACCCGCACTGGGCCCGCGTGGTGGTTTATAACCCACTCACAGAGAGGCCGGCCTGTGTCCCAGCAGTGGGAACATTATACGCTGATTATGCTAAGTCGTTTTTTAGGGCAGGTTTAATAAAATAAAAAAACAATTGGATGATAAACTGCCAGTGATGCCGATTCCCTTGTTCACAAACTAAACTAAATTTAAGTTAAGTGCATCTTTTTCTTTCCATTTCATTAAGAAAAGGACAGAAGATAAATTTTAGTTTAATCCTGTCCAATTAATCAGCGCCTGTCACTACTCCATACAAGTTTAGACGTGATTAAAAACTTGCCTACTAATATTACGTCAATTTACGTCAAGCGCTGATTGATTTGACAGGCCCAAACTAAAATTTATCTTCTGTCCTTTTCTTAATAAAATAGAAAGAAAAAGATGTAGGTACTGAACTTAAATTTAGTTTAGTTTGTAACCAAGGGAATCGGCACCATTAGCTCTAATCCAAATCAAAGTAGGCTTATGACCAGCAGGTTCCCTAGTAGCATTTTTTGTTGGCATTTAGTTGAGCCACTTACCTCTTTAAGTGGCCCAACTAAATGCCAACAAAATGCTACTAGGGTTGTAGCGCTAATATGACAGTACCTCGAAACTGCCCGTAGGTCTTGTCGTGCTTACACCGTCAAACAACTGTGCAATGCTTGGCTAAAGTGGTTAACTATGAAATCTCTGTAACACCTAGCAAGTAACAGCAATGCCATTTGCACACCGTACTTACCAAAATCAGCCTATAACATTCCTACTGGGACACAGTAACACAGCCTAGGGTTCTTCTCTGTAAGAGGGAGTGGGCCATGACCCACTACGCGGGCCCAGTGCCGGTTGGTTGGTGGCTTTACATTAGTTGATCAGTAAAAGTAATAGTTATTGCTAAGAAGTGAACTTGTAAGCGTTAAGCGTACACTTACAGCTTGGCCATAAAGAGAAGAAATTGAATAAAATGGGACTAAAAAAAATTCATACTAAATTGTTGACAAGTTTAAGCATTTTACGTAAAAAATGTGACAGTTACGTAGAAAGTGGCGCCCTCATTTAATTTCTACTCTTTTATGTCCCACTGACGTCAGTTCATCAGATAGGCTGTATAGGTATAATACCGACTATTTTCAGGAAGCGTATACGGATGTGGTAGAGTTATGTGCCCTGCTGCAATGTCTGGGGTTCAGCGTCAAATCTCTGGACTCCAGCGATGGCAACATCAGCCAAGATGGCGGGATGAGGAGTGTTGTTATTAATTGTCAGGTAAAACAATGATATATACAGTACTTACTTATTTTATTTGGTTTGTAAGAAACTCTGAAATACACGAATACTTAGACATGCTGACCATAAGAAAATAGGTAAACATCTACAGCAAAAAGTATCGGGTTCCTTTCCCAGGTCGAGTAAGGTCACGGAAATCTTACCACCTTGAAAACAAAATCTCGTGCACACGATGATGACATCTATTTACCGCCCCTATTTGCGACGAAAAATTAAATAATAGGCAGTCATAAGAACTGCCGACACAAGTGAAAAATTAAAACTTTGGAATAATTGATAGTCTGGCGCAACTCGTCACGAGCATGTTGCGCATATAGAGGTATGAGGAACAGGGTGTAAAGTTCACTCATCCTCTATGGAAAAGGGAGGTTCCTCCGACCAGACGGATGTTGTGTCTGGTGGGCAACTGCCCGACGGTTGATATCGGGATGTTGTATATATGCTAGTCGCGCGGTAAACTCTGATTGCGCGATGCAGGATTTATGACGTCAGGTCTTTGATGCGTAGTTCGCATGTAGCGTTGTAGATGCCGCCACACGCATTTCGGTGACGCGAACCCATACTTAAGTTTTTCCCATACCAAAAATCGCACAACGCGGATAAAGAAGTTTTCACTTAATGCATTTTTTTTTCTCAGGCTCGATTATTTTACAATGATCGATCACAGATGTCTAACCACCTCGGCTGGTTTTTTACGGTTTTTTTTCTTTTACAAAAACCTGGGGCTCAGCAAAAATCTAATGCTGCGATGCTATTGGTTGATGAGCGTATGTAAGGGTGACTATAGCGGCCGAGCGCTGCAAGCAGAAATAGTTCTTACGGTGGTCAGATGTCCGAGTCCGCGATAGTACACCTCTGCCTAACCCTTGGGGATTACAGGCGTGATTTTATGATATAATCTTAACTAATTACTGTCATGATTAGTCATGAAATGCCAACACAATCATAGAAAAGTATTTTTCAGAAGTATCGTTGTGGCCAAATAGATATAATTTTTTTCGAGTGTGCAGAAGTATAGTTGTGGCCAAATAGATAGAATTTTTTACGAAAATCCCACTTACTGCTACAACATAAAGGCGCTGTCAATGTCACCACTGCAGGGCCTCAAGTCTGCTATTACAATAGTGTCAGAATGGTCTCTTCATTGTGAGTTTTTGACAGATTTGCCATACAAACACTGTCAAATACTCACAATGGCGAGACCATTCTGACATAGTGTCAGAATGGTCTATCATTGATTTCATAATGTTGATTTTGACAAGTTTGGTAATCTACTAATATAATGGCGTCATTATGACTTTCCAATGGTCAGCCACTGACACTCCATTGAAAGAAATGGCATATATTGGTAATCTCGTACATATTGACAAATGAAACTTCCAACTTTCTACTACTTCACATTGCTTATAACACTAATACATAATATGTAAAAATATATAAATGAAATCTGGCATGAATAAATGTTCAAATTTAATAGTAGTTTTTCGAAAATCATTTCTACTAACTTAATATACATAATTCTATTACGAGACCATTGACCGACCACTGATCGACCATTATGAATTTAGCAGATTACGAACTTTTAGTAAAATGACAATGGGATCGTGTTGGAGTGATGAATTTATAAAATTAGCAGACTTGGGCCCCTGTGCGGTTGACTGTAGGCTATTGTATGGTTCTGCAGAGGTCCGGTTTTCGACAGCCTTTCTGCAGCAGATAGATAAATAATTAAAATATCCAACCACCACATGCCTAAATCTGACAAACAGTAACAAGATAATCTTTCAGTCATCTGGTCTCCACGTGGTGCTGGAAAGCCCGAGCCTGTCTTGTTCGTGTCCGACTACCAGCAACCAGCAGAACAGTGGCATTTGGCAGGTCTCTGGGATAACTGGCGGAAAACAACTGGATAAGGTACGTTGTGTAGGTAATAATTTGCCAAGTTTAAAAGAAAATCGTATCTAAATTACTTACTTGATCCATATCGACGCTTGAAATGAATATTGACCAAACGACATGTTGGCAACTTTACACTTGAGCATCTTAAAGTATTAAAAAAAAAAAAAAAAAAAAACTAAAATGGAGTATTTTATATTTATTTATTTATTTTGTGTAGTAAATTAATATTTAATATTATATAATTTAATATTTTCTAGTAAAAAAAACCATATATTGCTTTTTTTTTTGTGTATACTATAGAGTATACACAAAAAAAAGCATTATAAGGTTTTTTTTTTTTTTTTTAAACTTTAAAATGCTCTAGTGTAAAGTTGCCAACATGTCGTTTGGTCAATATTGGTGCCGATTCCCTTGTTCACAAACTAAACTAAATCTAAGTTCAGTGCAAAGGACAGAAGATAAATTTTTGTTGTTCTTTCAAGCGGAGTGGGTTAATTCTTTTACTTATCATCACTAACATTTTTGCACTATTCTGTCTATTCTCAAGGGTAGTTATTATTTTTAACTTTTTAAATGTTCGCTTTTCTTTTTTGCGTTGGGTTTTTTTTTTTTAACTTAGTTTTATCCTCCTGTTCCAACCCTACCAAAATACGTATCAATTTTGCACGCTCTTTAGAACCTTTGTGTCTGTTCTGTTTCTTTACTCTGTGGTAAAATCCTATTAAAATTAAATGAGCATATCAACAACTGCCCGGGAACTCCCGAATAGGTCGTCCATACGCTCTTACCGCCGCGCCGGGAAAGTACCTTTTAATGGTGTCATGGCATTTCTCATATTGTCTATGGTTAGGTATTTTTTTTCGTTTATTTTAAAAAAGGCTGGTGTTATTTTTGGATGCCAGTGCAGGTATATGTGAATGCTGTGTAGGTAGGTATACGACAGGTTCCTTCTGCGCAGAGCGTTTACTCACAAAATGAATGAGTAATGTTTAGTTTAGCGAATCCTAATTTCAACGTGTCTAAGCACAACTATAGGTATTGGCTTTTCTACTTTTGACAATAAGTGGTGCCGATTCCCTTGTTCACAAACTAAACTAAATTTAAGTTCAGTGCATCTTTTTCTTTCTATTTCATTAAGCAAAGGACAGAAGATAAATTTTAGTTTAGTCCTGTCTGATAACAGCCTTTAACTAAATGCAGAAAGTATATACGGCAGATACTAATATTTCTTAGGCCTGTGTTCACCAACATTTAAATCAACTGTTTAGTTGGTTTATGTTAAATTTCCTATGAAATTTTGAGTAAACAACTGATTAAATATCTAAACAGTTGATTAAAATGTTGGTGAACACAAGCCTTAGAAAATTTGACATAAACCAACTGTTTAAATACCTAACCGATGGTTTGAATGTTGGTGAACACAGGCCTAAGGCCGGCTTGCACCAAAATTTTAACCTAGAGATAAGACTTAACCTAGAGTTAATACTTAACCTAGAGTTAATCTGACAGTTCTGGGGGCCTAACAGTAGCAATGGGTATTATTTTGACAGTTCAACAACATTCATTGCGTTATTTACGTTGTTGAGTAGACACATTTTTAGAACATATTTAACAATGTATTAGCAATATCCTTCAAAATCATTCAGATTGTGATTGATAGAGAATAGTGGCACGCAATTAGGACGCTGCTGATTACTGATCACAATTCTCAATTTTAGGAATTTGGATGCTCCCTACTAAGTTCACTTCCAAAGACACACCGCGAACGTCTTGCGAAGGAGCTGCATGAGATGATCAGGTGCATCAAGCAGCACAATGATTCGGATGCTGAAATACCTAAGGAGGCGATAGAAAATAAGTCTGCCAGCATGATTGAACTGAAGACTCCGGAGAAACGGTAGGTTGTGAATAGTGATTATGAAATCCAATGTCCCTAGACCAGGGATGGCGAGCCTCATATAAATCTACGTGCCATTTTTTTCCAAAAAATATTGAATGTGACCATGACGTGGTGCCATCAAACAGTCTTGACTATACTCCATTTATTATAACATTAGACAAATAACTGTTCTCACCCTTTCGTTATTTCGATGTAAACGTTTAATAAACTCCGTTATTTCACGATAGATACAAAGCACTGTAATCTATTTACCATACACTTTCGTTATTTCGATGTAAACGTTTAATAAACTCCGTTATTTCACGATAAATACAAAGCACTATAATCTATTTACCATTTACATTAAAAAAATAACTCTAAAGTGCAGTAATTTCAACAATATTACACAATAACTGTCGTTATTTAGCCGTTATTTGTCTAATGCTATAGTAAATGGAGTATGAGTGATTACTGGAAAAAAACTACTTTCACAATAATACCTGTATTATTATGCAAGTTTTATATTTATTTAAATTAAATAACAAATTAGTTGCAAACTAGATGACTTATAAAGGTGCCTAAATTCCTGAAATGATGCCGTGCCCAAATTATTTTGTTAAGTTCGCCATCCCTGCCCTAGACGGTCAAAATTGCTTGACTAATTCCTTCTCAGTCACGAAATAATGGTGCCGATTCCCTTGTTCACAAACTAAACTAAATTTAAGTTCAGTGCATATTTTTCGTTCTATTTCATTAAGAAAAGGACAGAAAATAAATTTTAGTTTTGTCCTGTCAAATTAATCAGCGCTTGACGTAAATTGACGTAATTTTAGTCGGCAAGTTTTCAATCACGTCTAAACTTGTATGGAGTAGTGACAGGCGCTGATTAATTTGACAGGACTAAAATAAAATTTATTTTCTGTCCTTTTCTTAATGAAATAGAAAGAAAAAGATGCACTAAACTAAAATTTAGTTTAGTTTGTGAACTAGGGAATGGGCACCATTATGTTTTTAAAAGAGTGGTGCTAGTATACCGGTGACAGACCTCTTAAGCGCATTCGAATTCCATACTACCTATTTATTTTCAGGGACTTCCCGATCAAAAGCGAGACGTCGACGCGGTACCGGTCTCTGGATACCCTCACTGCACAAAAGAGGGACTGCCAACAACCACTGCCTGAACCCGGCCCTTTGCAGAAGGGAGATCTCGCTGATGCGTCTGGTGATGACAGTAAGGATAAGAAGGTATAAGTGCATTGACCTCCTTCACTACATATTATAAAACAAAGTCCTCCGTCGCGTCTGTCTGTCTGTTCGAGGTATATTTCACCAAGGGATAGCGTGGTTCTCGAGGAAGGTTTTAGCAACAATGCCTTCCTGTGTTTTCAAAATGTGCATAAATAATTCACAATCCAAAAACAAGTTCCACGGGATTACTTTCCACTCGTCATCAAAAATCGTTTTCTTTAAAATTCTCCTTAATAATATTGCTTTCTAGGGCGCCATTTGTTTCCGAGTTGATATGGGCACGTAACAGTGACACTAAAAAAAAACAAAAAAAATGCTATCTCGTTCTCGCTACAGCCCACGTCACATCTCTCTCTTTTTCGGTTATTGATGCATGACACTCGACATCGGGAAACGTAATTTTGTGGATGTGTTTACATGTAAGTAATTGTTTCTAGTCCAATAATGTTAACGTGACATTAGAGCGGTGTCTTATCTTCCTCTTTTTATACATCAATGCCTATGATGTATCGAAAATGTATCAAATAATATGTATTTCACATAGCAACACCGTTGACGCCTCTGACTAAAACCGCTGGATGTAAAAAATACCTACTTACTTATTTTTATCAATGTCTTATTTATTTGAAATTTTACATCAGAAATTATGTTCTTAGTTAGGTATTTATATGAATTAAAAACAAACACATTAGAATTTTATAAAGTACAGTCAGTATACACAATTAGCTGACCCCCCCTTGCATAAATGGTTGAGATTTTTTTACTAACAAATCGTACGATTTTTTTTTTTTCTAGTTTTGGGTATATTTCGTATAGGTATTTAAATTAAATTAAGAATTATAAAATTCTATCGATCCGTATTCAAAAAAATCTCAACCATTTATGCAAGGGGGGGACAGCTAATTGTGTATACTGACTGTACTACAAATATTTTTCATAAAATTTCACCGATATATCGATATATCGAAATGGATTTAGTTTTTTTTAATGTCGATCCGATATAATATATCGATACTTTTTGGCACTTCTTGCATCCCTAACACGAGGCCAGCTTAGGTTTAGAAACACTGACGTACGGCCTACCGTAGGTACTCTGAGGAGAGTTATTTCATCGAACCAGTCATTTAAAAAAAAAAATCGTCGTGTCTCATCAGAAAAAACTACCTTCAGGCCATACAAATATTTGGTCTGTGCAGAAATCGAATCTGCGAAACTGCGCAACAAAACCAATATCTCAGCTGTGGCTACGGCTGCAGACCTTGCAGAGGTTGTTGCCATGTGTTGGGTATACGAAGTAACTGTATTTTTAATCGACTTCACAAAAAGGAGGAGGTTCTCAATTCGGTTTTTTTTTTTAACAATATTGGACCCTCGTTTGTTTGTGAGTGGGAGGTCCAGTATCATTTTTTTTTTCGTTTAGGTACCTTTTACGTTTTATGATTGTCTTAATAAGTAATACAAACTTATTTAATTTCCAGCAGATAATGTGTCACAGACAAAGTACATACACGCTATCATCCACTCCCGGCAGTGCTAGGATTCGAAATAAAACATCAAGGTGGGTAAAAATACTTTGTTACGTACGGTAGATCTTCTAATTAGTTAACGTCGAATAACACTCTTCTTTTTACGGTTCCGTACCCAAAGGGTAAAACGGGACCCTATTACTAAGGCTCTGCTGTCCGTCCGTCTGTCACCAGGCTGTATCTCATGAACCGTGATAGTTAGACAGTTGAAATTTTCACAGATGATGTATTTCTGTTGCCGCTATAACAACAAATACCTACTAAAAAACAGAATAAGATAAATATTTAAGGAGGCTCCCGCTCCCATATAACAAACGTGATTTTTTTTGCACGTTTTTATAGATAATGGTACAGAAACATTCGTGCGCGAGTCCGACTCGCACTTGGTCAGCTTTTTTAATCAACTGTCCTGTTTCACTATCTCTGATTAAGATAGAAGACATCTAGTCTAGCTAATAATTTAATAAAATTCTGTTCCAATTATTCATAGCTGATGGTGCTGATTTTGGAACAAGTCACGCGGGCGAAGCCGCGGGCATCAACTCTGCCGCGCTAGCGAAGAATGCAATAACTCGATTTTGGACGATTTTCAGTTATATATTCGTTGAGTTATATATTTGGAGTCAGCGAATCGAAATCTATTAAGTCTCTCTAAGCAACTTTTTATTGATCCTTCAGGAATTCAGTTTTTCAGTAAGCAAGATGCAATAACTAAAACTTCATAACAAATTCAATAATCAAAAATACAAGTCTCGGAAGCGGCAAAATCGAGTTATTGCATTTTTCGTTAGTGCGGCAGAACTACTCTTCCCTAATTATGACCAATCCGCACTTGTCCCGCCTGTTGGATTACGGATTTACGGCTCACTCTATTACAAAGAGCAGGGTCTCAAGTCTGCTATTACAATAGTGTCAGAATGGTCTCGCTATTGTGAGTAAGTATTTGACAGTGTTTGTATGGCAAATCTGTCAAAAACTCACAATGAAGACACACTATTGTAATAGCAGACTTGAGGCCCAGGAGGCCTGTGTCCCAGCATCAGTGGGAACATTATAGGCTGAATATTCTAAATGACCTGTCTCATTTACCCTTGTATGAAAAATAAATAACCCTATTCATATTTCCAGCCCAATCCATGCTTCACAAAGTACCCTACTGGAAAGTTTGATAGCAGCGGAGAAAGCCGCAGAAGAACTGCATAATAAGCTAGCATACGTCATCAGAGAGTTCATGGAGGACGGCAAACATGACTCTTCGATATCCTCGCTGACCCTGGACGTCTCCAAGATTTCGTTGCTGAAGGTATAAGAAATGTAATAAGGTGTTTAGCAGTTGAGGTTTTCAAAGTTCCTTTTTTTGTGTGCTAAACATAACTGGCGCAACGTGGGTCTGGGTGTACTATTATTATTGGTAGGTCTACTCTACACCTCTGCCTAACCCTTTGGGGAAAATTGGCGTGATGTTATGTTATGGATTTTCGGCTAGTTTGTAGAAATAGCGCCGACTGTGTGGAGTGTACCTACAATTTCTATTCAGAACAATAGGTTTTTCGTAGGGAACTTCTCTGCTTGGAAGTGCCCGTTTGGCAATAGGCTCCCCAGGCTTCAATCCATACTAAATGTGAAAGTACTCTGCCTGTCTGTCTGTTACGTTTTCACGCCTAAACCGCTGAACCGATCGTCATGAAATTTGGCAGAGATATAGCCTGGGATATGGAGAAGGACATAGGCTACTTTTTGTGCGATAACCGACCTCCACAAGGAAGTATATAAAAAAAAAAAACAAAAAAAAAACATCGTTATTTGGGAGCAGTTAATAGACATTTACATAGTTATGTTTTTTATGAGGTACCAAGGAAGCCACATGTGCAGAACGAAATTATTGCCAAACTTCCTTGTCTTCAACGTAGTCTGTTATCTTATATTATGCTTTTTTGATAAGGACACGTTTGATGTGGGGTTTGAACTTTCCGTCGCTAAGTTCTATAAACGACTTTGGCAACTTGTTATAAAAGCGGATACTGTTTATAAGAAATGACTTGCTAGTTTTAGTTAATCTGAATTTGGGTATCACAATTTCATGTTTACTACGTGTATTTATATTATGGAAATCGCTTCTTATTTTGAAAAGTCCTAAGTTTTTGCGAACATACAAAATACTTTCTAAGATGTATAGAGAAGGTAAAGTTAGTAAATCAATTTCTTTGAATTTATTTCTAAAGGACTCACGAGGACCCATTTTATAGATCGCGCGGATTGCTCTCTACAAACACATAACATTGTTTTCTAACCGAAAGGGGGCGTGGCCTGTTTTTGCTAACAATACGCTCTTTCTGTTTACCGCGACGAACGGATAACAACCCCCACGTTCGCCGGCGAGTGGGGTGAAATCACTAATTTGATAATTTCGAGTTTGCTCGCCTTATGAAGTCATTCAATGAGTTACTGTCGAACTCAGAATATAATATTTTAATTTTTTCTTTGTAGAACTAAATCTACTATTACCTACTAGAACAGCATACCTAGGTACACGTATTCCTTGCCGGAACTAAATTTTGAAAAGAGATTTTCTAACAAAAACATTATTTACCCAAAACTCGGAGCGGACAGGCTGTTTTGCTAACATGTTTAAATAACATATTTTGTTAGAAACTTGGTGCAGCGGACTTGGCTTAATAATGGCTGACAAAGAGGGTATCGTTATCATCAAATGTATTATAATTAATTGGGTTCGATTCCCAGGTCGGGCAGTGTTATTTGGGATTTTCTCAGTAAAGCCCGGATTCTGGATTTGTGCCCGGTTGATGGCAATAGACTCGCCCCCTATTACCTACATGGGACTTAAACATAACTGGCGAAATGTGGCAGTACTAAGGTACCGACACCTCTGCCTAATCCTCTGTATATTATATAGACGTGATGTGTATTATATCCACGCTCTCATTTCTGGTAGCGAATTATAGAACTGCAACGTAAACTTCTCTGTTTATGCCCATTACAGTGTCCAGAAGCATCAAAAGCTCAATTTGCATCGAGCCCTAATCTATCTGGCATAGGCATTGTTAAGGAAGACTTCGCAAAAAGCCGCTTGAAGCGATTTGAAAGCGCTTCCACATCCAATCTAGCGCCTAACTCAGCTGCCAAAGAAAACAAAATCACATCCCGCCTGCGCCGCATATCACCTAATATTTTCAAAACGAAGAAAGAATCTCCGAGTATGAGCATTGAAAATAAGACTAAAGCGCAAGATGCCAGAAGTAAACTTCACAGTAAGTTTCCTTTATTTAGGGCCGATACCTATCTCAAATAATGACGAATGATGAAAGTTTTTGTATCTATGCAAATAAATAAAATTGAAGTGTCTATTTGTAATATCAAAATAATAGCTTTTTACTAAATGCATGAAATTATAGAGGGTACTTACTTAAAAAAAAAAAAAAAAAAACGATTTTTAATTTGTCTATTTGTGTCTGTTTGTTCCGGCTAATCTCTCAAACGATCATTTTTGTTCTACAGATAAAGATAAATAAAACAAAATCAAAAGTAAAGGAGCTCACGAGCTTATACTTATACCCACTTAATATTTTTTCAGGTCTTTTCAAGCCAAAAATAGTAACACCAGTCCGCACCCCTCGATCGAACATGGACGCTAGCCCGAGTCTCAGTTCATCAAAAAAGAAATATAGTCATATCAAGTCAACTATACCAAGACTTTCGAAGAAAGAATAAAACTTATCATTTTAATACAAATTAAAAGTGTTTAAGCAGAACCTAAATAGTTAGCGGGCAGTGATTACAATAAACTAATATTTAAATATACTAGGTATGTTTTTGTTATCATCCTATAATACACCTAGGTATTGTATTTGCAACACAGCTAATCAAGTATCAGATGGATCAGAATTAGTACAGGTTCTTATTAATTTTTCAACTTCTTTCTCTAAAGATTCAGTTTTGTATTCTTTTTTTTTTGTTGTTTTTGATCTTAAATGCTTGGCTTCTTTGCCCTCTTTGTAGGCTTTTTCTTCAGCACTTTTATTTCTCTGTAGATGTATTGTAGCAGGATAAATAATACTTTCAATCAATTCTTCTCTAGCTTCCTTAGTGCAGAAATCCCCTCTGTTTTGTACAGCATTACGGCATTTCTTTTTGACCTTCCTATGTTTCTTCTCAAAACATACATCTTTGATACTTTCCTCATCGCTATGCACAGATTTATAATCTGATGACAGTTCATGTTTTGCTCTATTATTAATTTCCTTTTCTTGAGTCTTAGTAGTTAACTCTTTTAAAGTGTACTTTTCTGTGTTAAAATTTTTTCTCCTGACTTTTTTTGCTAGTTTGAGGCAAATTGTTGCTTTCGGGTATCCTATGAACTGCTGATAACATACTCCTTTTTCCAGTGACACAAAAGGTTTTAAAAATCTTCTTGGGTGTATGTCTTCTGGTGTCTCATTTAATAGCATATAAGACTTCTTCAGAAATATTTTTTTGTCAATAGGGTTCTGCATGTGGAAGAAATTTTCAAGTTGCTCATGAGACTTTAGCCTCTTTAATGCATTTCTTTGCACAATGTTGTATGAAACTACAGCCATGAGAATGAATGCTGGCTCGTTACTAAGTACATGGTCCCACAGTATCAGCCACTCAGAGCATGTTAGTACCTCACTAAAAGCTGTTTCTAGTATTTTCAGAGCATATGTTTGACTTGTGATGCCAACATCACAGAAATGATTCAACAGTGGCTGATCATGCTCAGCTAGAATGTTTTCAACGATGGCCAACACACTTATTGGAGGAAATGGAGCATATTCAAACCATAGCTGACAATAATTGCATAAAACACTGGCCACAGATTCAAATAGCAAGAGAGGATCTTTTTGGAGTACTTTCACAAATGGAAAAACAAAACCAGGCATGAACTTCATCACACCAAATAATGGACACCAGTGAGAGAGACAGGACAGCAGACGTTTCAAGCTTTTCAGTGTCACTGCACTGTGGATCGTAAACTGCTTCTCTATATCTTTGTAAGCTGGATGAATGCCTTTATCAATGAGAGCAGCATAGGCAGCCCTATTCCGTGGAGTATCCAACAGTGACCTCCAGATGATTGAGCGAAACTTGTCAGGATATTCACCATATTGCATCAATATTCTCCTTAATCTAGCGCTATCCATACAAATACGCATCTTTTGTTCAATTTGAGATTTCGAATGTGTTTGTTCCTGGGAAGCAACTTTAAATGATGAGGTCCCTGGGATCTCCTTCCTTATAGTTTCTACTACACAGTTTTGACAGTTCTGAACTGAATCCATTACATATGAACAGTTGTAGATATTGACTTCACCAAGTTGCAGTATACATAGGAAGTATTTCCCTGTTGGACTGACAATGAACCTACGAATACCCGAAGATTCTGGATGTATAATATGTATTATATTTAATGATTCTAAATCTAGTAAATAAAGAATACAATCACTGCTCAATATAGCAAGGATTTTGTTTGCCCCACCATCAAATAACTGTGGAATAAATGCTAGTTGAAGAGCACCAGATATGTTGTATTTAGACAAGTTTACTGACTTCAGGGCCTTCCAAGTATCCATACTGAATAGTATCAACATGTGTGCGAGACCAGCCATGGCCATCGCACGACCATTCATAGTGAAAGCAATACTTTTCATGTGCTTCAATTCACTTGGTATTATCTGCTTCACGGATTTCATGCTCTCATGTTTCCAAATCTGTACTGTGTCATTTTGAAAACATGCCACAAGGTATTCACCAGCAGGAGAAAACATTATTTGTTGGATTTGTGCACCCAAGTACGTGTTTAAGGTGAAATACTTGGTATAGTTGCGTAGCTCCCACAGAATAGCTTCTACAGGGCTTGCTGTCAGAAGATTGTTCGTTTTTACATGGTGTGAGAAGGAAATGTGTCTTACTGATGCGGTGTGCCCCGCCAGTGTAAGAGAGGCTCGTCCAGTCTCGGTATCCAAAAAGTTCATCTCATACTTCTTTGCCATGGCGACGATCAGCGTGTCCTGTCTGTTCGGCACGAATTGTAAGGCAGTGCATGGCCCCGTTCCGGGTAATTTCCAGAATTTTAGGTCCGAAAAGTCCAGAATAAAAATGTTGCCGGCGTTGTCCGCACACGCGAGTTTGTCATGGTTATCGTCGAACACGCCGGTGGAGAATCGTATTCTGCGACATTCACCATGTGAACCGCGAACCGTATGATGCAGCTGTAGTATGACACCGTCCTTTGGCTTAGATTTTAACTTTATATCAAATTTTTCTATAGCTTCCTTCTCTTGTTCCATTTATTATTGTATTTATGTTTTTGTATGAATCGAAAATCATGATATTAACAGATTGTTGACATATTTGCTTAGATTTATCGGATAAATTATTTAAAATTTGGCGGAATCGAGCAATCAAAACAAAAACAGAGATTGTTTCAAATTCTCAATGACAGATGACATGAGAGTGACAGTAAGATAACCATAGAGTTTTTTTCCTTTTGTTCCTTGTGGAACAGGCTAGGGTCAGGAACCATGCTGCCTAGTCATCAGTATAACCATAGAGTATAGTAATAGAAAGATTATGTCCGCGTTCCGAATTGCACTGTAATCGATTTGAGTTTGCTTATACGTGTACCGAATTGGCGTGAGCGCGATAACGATGTCCCGTGAATCGTCACAGATGACGTCATGACATGCGCCATCTTGCGATAATGCCGACCGTATCCCATAATATTATCACCATGAGCGCTGTCAAACAGCTCTCAGCTGTCATAATCGTGTTAATCTAAATCGGAACGCAAATTATTGATGTGAGTGCTTTGAGCGGTTCTTCCCAAAAAAAAAAAATCGCATAATTTCATTTGCCAAATTATTACTAAGCAAAAAATCTCTTCACAAATAATTGTAACGCAAACCTAATGTTTGGCAAGTGAACGTTTAAACAATAACTTGTTTACCAACTAGTACTTTTACCTATTTTTATGTAGTCAAATATTTGAGTTGCAATAACTCATTTTACGCAAAATAGTATTTGCCAAAACGTTTTATTACAAGGTTGTTTTTTCCACTTGGGACAAATTCTAAACAAGTAATAATAATATTAATACTAACTATTCTGGTAGTATTTTTTTTAAATAGTAGCATTTTTTTAATTATGAATCTCGTCTAACTATACCCAAAAACTCTAATTCAGATAATTTATGTAAACAAAGTAATATAAAAAAAGACGTGTGGCACTCGGGGACTGCCGCGGTAAAGCTATTGCATAGCATTTTGTATCAACTTATGCAATTATAATTATTTATTTATTTTATTTATGCAGTATTTCTTTTTTTTTTTTTCGTTACGGAATTTCTGGATTCGGTCCCCGCGCTCAAGGCCCGCGATAGAAGCTATGCAATAGCTTAAAAACAAAATAAATAAGTGCTGAACGTCGTAAAAGTGTATAACTACGTAAACTAAGTCAAATACTATTCAAATATAAGCATAATAACAACTTTAAAATAGACGAAAGTGTTGAACCTAAAGTAATTTTAAATAAAAAAAGAGTGACAAACTGTTTTGACAGCGAAAAAATTCCATGTACATGAGTCATTTTCAACCGTCAAGTTTAAAAATTGTTAAACTGGAATGGTATCAACTATTTGGCAAGCGTTAATTAAGTCATTGTAGCCTTGCCGTGCAACAGGGGAACTGAATGTACTCGTAATCGACTGGTCGTGAGTTCAAACCCCACTATCAACAATCACTTTTTGTGAAGATCATAATTTTATAAACTAATATTTATAAGAATAAAATACGCAGTACACAGAAAAAAGAACTGCCAGAAATTATTAGATCACTAGAGGGTACTGGTGTAGTAAAACCGTCGGAGTGGGGAGCGTGAGGTTTTTTCGTTACGGAATTTCTGGATTCGGTCCCCGCGCTCAAGGCCCGCGATAGAAGCTATGCAATAGCTTAAAAATGTCACTGTCAAAATGACAGGACAGTGGTGCAAAACATTTTATCATATTTTATTTTTGTAAAAAGTCATCCCTAAAAAAGTGAATTAATTAAAAGAACTATGCAAACAAAATACCGTTTCCAAACAATGTTTTGTGTAGTATGTCGGAGACACGGCATATGATCGCCATAATCAGCCCTTTTAAGACCAGTGCTAGACGTAGGCCTCCCAAAATCGATTTCCACTCGAAACAGTTGTCGTTGTCATCCAAAATGTAGCTAGATATGCTACATACAATATGAATCTATGAATGAGAGTTGTAATATAAGTGTTGTTGAAGATGTAAAAAATGTGAAAATGTTTGGATCTCCTGCATTGTTACCAGTATCATAAAATATTTTATACCAGAAAATCTCCTTTTTTTAATAACTTTGTTTAAAACCGAAAATTTACAAAAATAATTACGGTATGATTATTTTTAAATTATTATTTCATAAATTCAGTACTTAAAAGAAAATGGAACCTTTTTTTCGCCATTTTATATGAATTACCATTACGAAGATATTTTTTTGATATGTTATCCCCTTTGTTTACATAAATTATCTGAATTTGAGACTTTGGGTATAGTTCAGTTTCGGATAGCCTGTTTTTTTTTCCCATTTTTTTTCTTCTATATAATCTAGTCGTTTCTGGCACTCGCCGCCCGCTACCGCGTCACCGCTCGCTCGGCTCGTGCGTAGGAGGTCAGTTTTAACCTAACCTAACATAACCATTTTTTTTAAATAATTGACCTACTCTAACTAGTTCCATAAGTAACCATAAATTTGACTTCATAACAAATCATTTGACCCAACGTTTATTGTCTATAGATTGTTTGCTGTAATAAATCATTTGATTAAATACCAAATGCCTAAATGACATTATCCTTGATAATATTCTGCCAAGTAAAAATTTGACCAAATGAAAATGTGCGTACTAAAATCATTCCAAACATTGCATTGGTATAAAAAAAATGTTGCTAAAATTTGTTTGGGTAGTGAAATTTTGTCAAATACTTTTTGGAAAAACGGCAGGCACCCGCTTTGAGCGATTACAGTCTAACTCGGAATCAGTTTATTATAAAGTACTCTGTGCTCGGAATGTAGCCTATGAGTGATTCAGACATTACCGTAGACAGTCTGTGTACCACAAACACAAACAAAATCACTAATAACTTAATTACGGACGTCTCACGCATGGAATTAGGAAGTACTGTCTCACGTTACTTGAAAACTTGCTGTTGAAAGACAAGTGTACTACGTTCAACTTTTAAACTTTAAAATGTCTGTCGTATTAAAAATGGTTTCATGTTTTAAATTTTCTTTTAGAAAAGCATATCTTAATTCTTATGGGAGAAGCGCCCGCGAAATTAAAATTTTCTTACGATTTTTTCAATTTGCAGCTCATTGTCTAGTCTAGTGTATCTTGAATAAAGTATGATTCACGACCGTAACAAATATGTATTTACATAATTATAATCTTTAGAATTAGTAATACAACTCCTTAATTTAAAAGCCTGTTAGCTAATTTGTTTAAAAAAAAAGTACTATGCACTATAGTCTATGGTCGGGACTTTGTTTTAGACTCTTAGAATATTGAACATGATGTGTCCTCAGTGTCCTACACAAGATATGCATAGTTACCAAGGTATACATAGCATGAATGTATGACTAACATATAAAAATACTTGCGTCATTTCATTTGTTTTCAATGTGGTTCTGTGCTTTGTGAGTGCAGGACGTGCGAGTTATCAGTTCATA